>CM061541.1:142405398-143687898 GCA_030864215.1 Capsicum pubescens
AATCGAAAAACAAAAGAGGAGAAAAAGGGTGGTAGAATAAATGAAAGAAAGGTTGTTAGAAAGAAAAGTGTTAATGACACAATGTGATGTATTAAAATGCTTAGGAACATAGTCACTATTTCTGGCCAAAATAGTCCTACCCGTCCCTTAGCCTACATTACAACCATCAAAAGACCTATTTAATTCTAAGCTTAGCATTCTGACATTTAGTGGAGCATTACACTAAGGGCAAGCCTATGGTCATCAGTTTCTACATATGAATTCTTTGTGAGAGTGAGAGCAAGGATATTTTGATACCCATGTTTGAAAAATATGCTATACTTGTGAGTGATTATGGGTAATATATTGTGAGACACACATGGTTGATGAGTTTTGGGTAGTCGTGTATGATTCTTTGTGCCTTAACCTTTGAATATGAGTTGACCACCATCACGAGTCTATGCTAGAGGTTAAACTGTTTCTACTAATAATCGAAAAACTACTCTTTGTTGATAATTGTTGTGCTTGTCTTGACGAATATTTTGTGTTGTTGCTGTGAAACCCTAAGTTGATGTTTAGAGGGACATGATATTTTGTTCGAGGACGAACAAAGCTTTAAGTGTGGGGTGTTGATGATAGGCGAATTTACACGCCTATAGCACTATATTTTGTCCATATTTTAGCCTAGTTTTGAGAACAAATTATATATTTCATGCACTTTTAGCCCTTTTTCCTGTAAGTGAGCTAACGAACATGATTAGCAAAGTTTCAGGTATAAATGATGCAGAATTCAGCATTTCATGGATAACTTGACGCCAAAGAAAGCTTCACGAAAGGAGAAAAGCCAATCTTGGACGCCAAGGACTAAAGATGGCGCATGGAAATTCTGTCCCGGGCTAAAACAACATTTCTGAAGACTTTGGGGACTAGCAGTAATTTATTAGGATTAGAATAATGATACATTAACCTAGTACAATTGGGTTAAGTATTTCATTAGCTTATTAGGATTAGGAAAATGATACATTAACCTAGTACAATTGGGTTAAGTATTTCATTAGCTTAGTAGGATTTGGTTAAGCATTTCATTAGCTTAGTAGGAATAGGATATGGGTATTATAAATACCCTATCTTGCTAGAGATTTTGAGACATCTTCTTACATTCAATTCTATTCTATTCTACTTCTAAGACATTCTAGTTCTAAACAATCATTCTTCCATTAATTCTATTTTTCTTCTTCTATTCATCTATTCTTAAATTCCACAACAAGAGAAACATTACTTTGCTAAGGGATTCACGCCTAACGCCTACCACACCATTACAAACGTGAAATCTTTATTGTGGTATAACAACAATGTCAATTGTGATTTCCTTCGCACTCATGGGTAACTAAACTTCTCTGTTGGGGTTATGGAAGCCGAATGAGATACTATCTATTGTTGTGAGTTTGTGAGTTCGTGACACGTATGTTGCTTATATCATTATTCTCTTCATCTTAATCTAAATTCTTTGTGGTTTCAAACGCAAGAATACGCCAGTATATCATTTAACTTGTTCGAAAGAAAGGTTATCTGTCTGGAAAAGAGATAATGTCAAGGTAGTAGGGTCCCATCCCCTATTAAAAAGTTAGTGTCGTAACTGGATTAACCTCTTGGAGAATTCGTACCATTAGACACGCTTTAAGCTCGAAAGAGTTAAAGTGAAATAATCCTCGAATAGGTCGAAAGACGCCTGGATTTACCATCGAATACAATTCTCTATAAGCACATGCATGTTTGAATTCAACACACTCATAGTCAATAGAGACGTATAACTCAGAAGGTGGACATAACCTCAACTCCTCAATTCTCATTGTTTCACAACCTACTAAACATTCTTTCTTTTTACTTTGCTATTTTCAGTTTTTGCTTTAATAATTTGGTTACACATTACAAACTCCCCTTCTTACGAGACTTGCACTAAAAGTCTAGTAATCGTTGCTTACTTTTTAACCAAGCTATTCCCTGTGGGATCGATACCCAACCCAGGTTGGGTTCTATATTTGACAACGACCGCTTACACTCTTACAAGAGCTGTAGTTTGAGCGTTATCAGTTGTGAAGGGCTGGGAAGTGGTCCATCGCAAGCTCGGTGGTCCATCAACCCGTCCGTTGCACCTGGGTGGTTTCGACTTCTTTCAGTAAAACGATCATAACTTCCTCGTCCGATGTCGGATTTTCATGAAATTGGTATCGATGGAAAGCTTATTCAATGATCTACATGACAGAAAGTTGATATTAGGGAAATTATATATGGTTCAAAATATTTCTCACTTAGAAAGACACTTCTCGAACTTTTCAGACTGGATTCATGCTTTACTTGACACGCTCTAAGGCTCAAACTACGAGAGAAATTTACGAGGTTTTACACCTCATCTATTGATAATATTCTATTATTTCACTTTTTTAATAGATGCAGTATTTTAGTAGATGGAATTAGTTGGGGGATTGTCCCATCAACTCTATTTTCAAACAATTCAGTTAGAGGCTTTTCAGACTAGGCTTTCAGACAGTATTTAGTTTTACAGATTATTATTATAGTTGATATTCTCTATCAGTAATTCATATTTTGAACCTTATCGTATTTCATCCTATTTTTTGCACTTATTACAGTATTGTTATTCAGTGCTTAGAGCAGATATCAGTCATGGGTTAGCTTGTGGTCCTTCGGGGTCATAAGCACTGTATAGAATTTGGGGTACATACACCGAGCGTTACAGTAAAAGACTGAAACACCCTAGTTTTTAGACCTTAAAAAAATTTCTGGAATTCTGGTCTCTAGATCCAATACGATCTGATGTTACAAGCCGTATGTTGGGGTACAGATGGTATGGTCCAATCATATGCAGACCAGTATTGGTTGGTGGGATGGATTTTGGTTACTGGATTGGATACAACTTAGGGGTATGAGTCATATTGGTGGGTACGAATCATATGGTTCCTTAACTTAGTCTGAGACTTGGTAACTTAGGTTGGATCTGAGTATGAGTGGCTTACCATGAGTCATGATCTAGGGTACGAGTTGTACCCAGGACTCGTATGGTGTATAGAGTCTAAATTTTCCTTGGGTTTAAATATGCCAGGGATAGAGATGAAGGGTATGGATCATATATTTTGGATACAACTTGGTTGGATGAGTCATAAGCTGGACAGCGTTGGATCCAAAAATTGAGGCTAGGATACGCGAAGAGGGTACCACTCGTATTAGAGGGTATGACTCGCAAGGGTCAGTCGTACCCCTAGGACGGGATTTTGTACAACTTAAGTGAGGGTATTCTGGACAAATCACCACTTATCCTAATAAGTTCCCATAACTTCTAACCTACTTAAAAGGTTGTTTACCCTATTATTCCATTCATTAACACATAGAAACTATTCTAAAACACTCCATAATTCTCTCAAAAGCTTTTGGGCAAAGGAAGCTAGGATTTCAACAAGAGGATTGGTTTGGGGCTTGTCTTGGGTGATTTGTTTCCATTATTATCTTGGTTTAAGGCATGTTCTTTTTCCTCATTGTCAATTCTAACTAGAATGGTTTTTATGAATGTTTTTATGACTTCATTGATTTTATGATTTTGGTTTTCAAATATGAATTAGAGGTTTTGATATTAAATGGTTGATTATAGTTTTACATGGTTTTAATTATGCTTTATGTACATTAATGATGATTTTGGATAATTGGATTGCACGGGAATGATTTAATGGTAATTGTAATTGGTTTTGGTTATATTATGCCCCCAATGTGTTTGACAAAATATCTATAATAATGTTTTCATTGCATTGACTATTTTAATGGAACTCTTGCTTGTTTTAAAACTTAGTAAAGGAATTATGTATGGTTTAAATGGTTTGGAAAGGTAAATGTCTAAATGGTTATGCTTGTGGGGTACATGGAATCCCCCAAGTAGTTTAATATGGTAATAAAAGGGCACTTGGAAGTCCCCTTAAACCTATATATGGTTGGTTATGGATAGTACTTGCAAGTATAGTCAGTATAATGATACCACCGCTAAATGGCTTTGGTTAATAAATGATAAATAGATTAATTGGTTGTTTGGTGATGGTTGGGTAATAATGGAAGGATGTGTATCAAAGCCATGAAAGGTGGAGGTCTCGAGGGGACCGAAATTGGAAACTCATATTTGCCGATGTGAGGTTTGTCTTGGTGTTCGTGTGCATAATGTCACACTATATTTTGGGGGATGTACTAGTCATCCCAGGTTTTCTTCCTTGGTCGTGTGACTTTACACCTTGGGCCCTTTTAGCAGGGGAGATAAACCCATATAACCCGTGAGTGGTTTAGGACGGCAAAGCTATACAACCCAGGTAAAGGTTTTAAAGGCATGCTAAACCCGATCCTCTTTCTCGGCATGGTTATATATATATATGTATGGTTGTGTGTTTATGGATGGTTTTACTTGGTTTTATAAATGGCATTATTTTATCTTTATCCTGAGATCATACTAGCATTCACCCGCTAACCCGTCTACTGGCGACTACATACCCACGCTATGTATGAAACGGTCGTTCTACTCCTCTTTTATAGTGATTGACTTGGGGATAAGCATTTGGACTGAAGTGGTGAGCTTTTATCCTTTCGGAAGGTTCCATTTCACATTTTGGATATTTTCTAAACACTTTAATTTAATTTTGGATATTGGTTTTGGCCATGGTTGGGGGCATGTCCTAACCAGATTTTATTAATTTTTTGGTTAGAGGCTTTATGGTACTGCTATGGGTTGAAATGGGTGGGATCGGTATTGGTGCTAGCCTTGCCATTGGAATAAGTTGGAGGGCTGACATCATTGGACGATATTGTTTGTTGTTCCATCGTATTTTATTTTGGGATTAATTATATTATGTTTTGGAACATCTTTGGTTATGGCCTGTTTTATGACCTTGTTTAGGGATCGATTTAGTATGGTTGGATTGTTGGACTCAGTTGGGTCGGTCACAGTTGTGATTTTATCTAGAGTCTGCATGTGAGCTGTTGCACTATCTTGCTACATGCTCAAAATTCAGCCAACTCAGGGCAGGCGGTTGGAGGTTGGGTTGGGTAACGGGGGTGGTCTCCAATCCCGATCATACTTGGAACACCTATTACGAATAATCCCCTGGTGGAGTCGCGTCAAGTAAGTTTTCAATGGCTTATACTAAGGTCACGACTTGGACCTCACGAGTTGTAAGGTGAGGTCGCAGGTCGTAGGGTAGGACTCATGACCAAACTAATGAAATGACCCAAGGTTGTTGTCTTGGTAACGAGTTGTAATGTCTGGTCACGAGCCGTAGGGTGTGACTTGTGACCATAATAGTAAAGATGCCCTGAGTCACTGCCTAGACTACGAGTCCAGGCAATGACTCATACCGAGTCTTCATGAGTCTTGACGTGACCCATAATAATTGACAACAGTTTTTCTTGTGTTTTATTTAAGGGCACTTAGGTTATTTCTCTCTTTTCCCAATTGTAACCCATGTCCTAAAATACCCTAAAAGACCTCATAACTCCTTATTTCTTAATCTTAAAATACTCTAAAACTCTCTTAAATCTCTAAGTCAAGAACAAGCTAGGGTTTCTAAGGATTTGGCTTTTAGAGCCTTAATTGGTGATTCCCTCCATAATTCTCAATACTTCAGGCGTAAATCTCTTCCCCTAAACTTGTTTTGTTAAAAGCATGTGTTTATAATTGTTATTCATGTGATTAATTGTTGGTTTTGGAAATTGGGTTGAGAGCCTTTGAATGTTATTGATAGGATCGTTTTTACCGTGGTTTTTATGAATTATCATGTTTTGAATTGATAGTTTTTGAACTCATTGGGTGCATGGCATGGTAAATAGTAATGGGGGTCGTGGATTTCCCAAATAAATGAATTTGGAATTGAAATTGGTAATAACCTCAACCCACCCTATGAATTGTCTTTGAAACATGAGTACATGCATAAAAGGCTAATGGAACATATATGGTTTTAAATCAAACCTTGGGGTCGTGCATTTCCCCAAGTTAATAGATATTTAACATTAAACCTAGGGGGTCATGGATTCCCCCATGTAGATAAATGATTGGAGCTTATAGGTTCGTGGATTATGGCATGTTATAGCTTACAAGTGTATTGGTATGATGATACAAATATTTTATGCCTTAATGGATGATCATCGTTCAATGAATGGAAATGGGTAAATGTTTTAATTGGTCTTAAAGGGGGTTGTGTAGCTAGCCGTGAAAGTGGACGTCCGGAGGGACTGATACTAGAAACTCATATTTGTCGGCGTGAGGGTTGGTCTTGATGACCGTGTGCTTGTGACACACTACAGATATATGTATCATGGATAGCGTAGGGTCGTGGATTCCTCGGCCTTCTATGATATCTCTGGTTTATGCGTCTAACATGCATTAGGGCCCATCTAGAAGAGGGCTGGACCCATATAGCCCGTGGGTATTTTTATGACGGTCAAGCTACATAGTCCAGGTTAATGTTTTACTCTTATGCTAAACCTTATTTCCTATCCCGATATATATATATATATATCATTGGGTGTATTGGTTTTGAATGATTTTGAACTGATTTGATCATGGCATTACTTTATCCCTTCCCTAAGTTACATGTTAGTACTCACCCCACTAACCATCCTCGAATGTTGTAACCCCATGCGATGTAGGGTATGGAGATACTTTTGCTTTTTTTACGTAGTGATAGCTGATTTCTGGATAGCTCGTGAGTCGACACTGAAGTGGTGAGCTTCCATTATTTGGAAGACCCTCATTTCATGTTCTTATTTCATTCATTATGTTTTAGACTATTCCTTTTGCACTCATTTTGGCTATGGTCAGGGGCATGTCCCGACTTAGGTTGTTCTTGGTTATTAGAGACTTTGTGGAATACTGCGGATTGGGATGGTTGTTGAAATTCTTAGATTTCTTTCTTAGCTAGTTGTTTATCTATCTTGTTATGTGTTAGGTATTGTTCCGCTTCTATATATATTGTATTCTATTTGACTAGGCAAATGGAGTGGTTTTCGATCCTCGGTGGACTTGAGATATCCATTACGGCTACCCCCGGGTTCGGGTCATGACAGCTATATTGGTCCCTATAAGATTTTAAGATGGTATGAAAAGGTAGCATATGAGTTGGAGTTGCCTACAGAGTTAGCATAAGTACACCCAGCGTTCCGTGTCTCCTTGTTGAGGAAATACATTCGAGACCCAACATCAGTAATACCTGTAGGAAAGATTAGTGTAAAAAATAGCCTCTCTTATGAACAAGACCAGTTGAGATCCTTGATCATCAGATTTGTAGGCTGAGGAATAAAGAGGTTACTTTAGAAAAGGTTCTGTGAAGAAATCATTTAGTTGAGGGAGCTACTTGGGAAGTAGAGGCGGATGTGATGACCAAGTACCCCCACATTTTCTCTTCAAACCCAGTCCCAACATGAGGTAATAGTTTTCTTAATTAATTAATTCTTTTATTTCTATCTCGTCATCCAACCATCTTTTTGTCATAGAATGCATTCATGGGTTTAGTTTAGTTCATGTATCATTCATAAGTTCAGATATTGGTTCATCATACAATTCTTTAGTATTCAGTGTAAAGATCCCAACTTTTCCCTAGCCTTTTAGCTTAGTAGTTTTATTTGAGAATGAATGACCCTAAGGAGGAGATATTATAATACCCTAAGTTTTCAAGCTCTAGATCCATCAAAGGATAGGCCATTAAATTAGCCTTTCAATTCCACAAGTCTCGCTTTCATTCGATATTGTGGCAAAAAGTTATGAAAAATTCCTAAGGAACTATCAACTTACCAGTGACGACAAGTTAAAAGAGTTTTGATATTTTTTGGTGGTCCACTAACATAATACTGAAATATTTACAAGAATAAAATAGAACAGAAAAGAACGAATTTGAGGAGGTTATTGCTTTGATTAATGGCAGAGCTGTTCAGGGACACTTTTCTTTCTAGTCCTTTTTCAATTACTGTTATTTCAAGATTTCATATCATATAAAGAACAAGTTTCCCATAGCTTCTACCTCTACTAAAAAAAGAAGTACTATACAGAACACAAAAGAAAAAGAATAAACACTCAACCCTACGATATGTCGTTACGAGGAATTCATTGCCACAATAGTGAGCCCCCTCCCTCAGATTTTGGCCTAGGGATGATGACTCTACCAAATGACTCGTGATCAGTGACAACAAGTCATTAGGTGGACTCGTTACCATAATAGAAGGAAATTTAGAAATTGAGTCTGAGACCACGACTACTCCTAACGACCCGTGATTAGATCTGACGAGTCGTTAGTAGGGGGAGTCGTGGTTACAAAAGAAAGGGCCCAAACCTTAGAACCTCAGGTTACAACTCAAACCAAGACTACTCCTAATGACCCGTGATCAGATCTAATGAGTCATTAGGAGAAGGAGTCGTGATCATAATAGAAAGGGACCAGACCTCATAACCTCAGGTTATGGCTCAAACCACGACTCATGACCAGTTCAACTTAAAAATGGAGATATAGTTCAACTTAAAAATGGAGATATAGTTCAACTTTATGTGTCACATTTAGTAGAAGAACCCCATATGGTCCCCACCATTGAATAAGTCCCCCATGTGGGTGGGGAATCTCCTACTTCTTTTGACAAAGAATCCAATCAAGACTGTGGGATCAGAGAAAGATTAGGGGTTTAAGAGGGCTTTGTAGAGGCTGCAACACCCCAAGAGCCTTTTATGAGTGAAAATTTGAATAGAAGTGTTGCTACTACTAGTGTTAAGGAATTGAGTAGTATTAGTGTTGGTTGTTCTAATGGTGAGGAGTTATGTAGTATGGAGGAAAATGTGGGCAGTGGTGTTGCTGCAACTAATGATCAGAACTTGGGTAGTGCACCCTCTGCCAGTACTGTGGAAAACAGTGTTAGTGATGTTGTTTCTGCTACTGGTGGGCAGAACTTGAATAGTGATGGTGGTTGGGTTGCTGCTATTGGTGAGTAGATCTTGGATAATGGTGGTGGTGCTGCTCCTCATGGTGAGAAAAACTTGAGTGGGACTAGCTTTGTTACTACATCAGATGTCCCAATAATTCCATCTGATTGGGAAAATAAAATAGATGATACTGCAAATTCTGATTATGAAGACTTCTTTTGATGAAAGTAAAGATGAAAATGGTAGTAATGTTTATGAGAAGGTTACAATTTTGAGAGAAGAAAAAAGAGCTGCCAAAAAGAATAGAGTTGAAAAAAGGAAAGAAAAATGAGCCTAGAATAGAAGGAGATAGTTTAGGTTAAAAAAGAGGTGACTTAGGATATAATGAGTTCTTATCCAACAAAAAAACTACTTTAAAGGGCAAAGTAGCTGGAAGTGAGCCATATTTTAATTCTGATATAGATGTTAGCTTTGAAATAGATAGAGATGATGGTAATGATGTGGATGATGAAGTAGAACAACCTGCAAGAACAAAAGGAAAAATAAGAAGAGCAAAAAAAAATCATAAGAGAATTGTCTTTGATCTTACTTGTAAAAAAATAGTTTGGGATCGTGGTCTTTGTTTTGAAAATGTTTAGCAATTTAGAAAAGTTATTACTATGTATGTTATGCAAGAACATGTAGAATTGAACAAGTATGAAAATGAACCAAAAAGGGTGAAAGTAAAATATAGTGATAGTTGTCCATGATTGTTGTTTGGAAGTAATAATCCTAGAACTGGAGTTTTTCAGGTGAATAAGTATAATCTAGTGCACATATGCAATGCCACAACCAAAAATAAACTTGTGAATTCAAAGTACTTGAAAGAGAGATACAAGGATAGGATTATATTTGAGCCGAGCATTAGAGTTTTTAGTTTCAAAACTTAGTAAAAAAAGAGTTGGAGGTATATATTGGAAATACAGTGGCAAGAAAAGCTAGAAATATTATGTTGCAACAGATCATGGATGACCATGTAGAGGAGTTTAAAAGAATTTTGAATTATAGAGATGAGCTTCTAAAAATCAATCTATGTAACACATGTGTGGTGAGGCTTAGTGAAGAAACCTTTAAATATGGAAAAAATAGTTTCAATCATTTTATATATGTTTTAATGCTTTGAAGGTAGCATTCAAAGTTGGTGCTAAGAGATGTATTGAATTTGATGGTTGCTTTTTAAAAGGTGTTTGTAAAGGTCAACTAATTATGGTTGTTTATAAAGATGGGAATAATCAGATGCTACCACTAGTCTGGGCAGTGGTTGAAGTTGAAAATAATTTCACTTGAAGATGGTTTGTTAGACTTGTGAAGCATGATCCTGAGCTTGATTATGGGTCAGAATTAACTACTATCACTGATATGCAAAAGGTGCTGTATTTGTTCTTTCTCTTATTAATTTTCTTTATTTTTTCTTTTAACTACATTTTCTATTTTTAACTATGATCTCTAATATTTATTATTTGTTGAAGGATCTTGACAATGCAATTACAGAATTACTGTCAACTACAAAACAAAGAATGTGTGCAAGACATATTCTAGCCAATTGATCCAAATATTGAAAGGGTATTAAAAGGAGAAACTGTGTTTGGAGATATGCCAAATCCACATATAAGCAAGAATTGAGAAGAAATTTGAATCACATGGAGTTGTGAGGGGATAAAATTTATGAAGACCTATTGTATGACAATATTGAAAGGTGGTCCGAAATGTACTTCAAGTATCACAGTTGTTGTAACAGTGTTGACAACAACATGATTGAAAGTTTTAATTCATGAATATTGGGGACCAGAGACAGACTATCATCATAATGCTTGAAGAAATAAGGCTCAAGGTGATGCGAAGAATATGAAAATTGAGGGAGTTTGCTAATATTTGGATAACTGATATTTTCCCAATGACACTAAAAGTATTGCAAGACAACACATCAAAATCAATAAAGTGTAACCTTGAGTGGAATGGTGAGTTTAGTTTTGAGGTTAATGATAGTTGGGGCAATACTTTTATAGTGAATTTGAGAGATAGAAATTGTACTTGTAGGTCTTGGATGTTAAAATGTGAGATTAAAGCCAATCGATTATGTTGCACAATAGTATACCAAGGAAAACTACCCCAATACCTATAGTTACTACATTCAGCTTGTTACTAATATGCAAATATGGTCAAAGTCAACCAATCCTTCTGTTTTACCCCCAATAATAAAAAATATGCCAGACAGACCCGACAAATATAGAAGAAAGGAGCAAAGTGAAAACAAGACTGAAAAGTTGTCTAAATATGGTGTTGAGATGAACTGCAATATATGTCATGCCAAGGGTCATAATAAGAGGGGTTGACATTTGGCTACAAGTTCAACAAGATCAAGTGCAGATTTTTCTGCAGCACCAAGCACAAAAAGAGGAAGTGGAAGGCCAAAAGGGTCTCCAAAGGTAACACTTGACTTGTCATTTACTATTAGTTCATTTCTCTTTTATTTTCTTAAATTTTTTGTTATATGTTGTAGGTTGTTGCTATTGTTGCTGGTAGAGGAAGGGGAATTGATGCCGCCACTACTATGAATGGTATTTGTAGAGGAAGAAGATCTGATGCTACAACTATCGTGGGTAGTGCTGGTAGAGGAAAAAAAATTGCACCTTCTACTATTAATAGTAATGGTAGAGGTAGAGAAACTGCAATTGTTGGTGTTAGGAGAAGTAGAGAAAGAAGAGCTAGTGGTAATAAAAGAAGAGAAGTTGATGGTGTTATTGGCGTTGGAAGAGATAGAGAGACATCTTTTAAAAGACCTAGGATGGTTGGAATATGGGTGCTTCAGACGAAGAATGGTTATAAAATTCTCAATGTAAGTTAAATTTGATAACACTTCTCTAGTTTAAAGTCAACCTTTTAAAAGTCTTAAGTAATTTTTTTCTTTTATTTTTTGCAGCCTGGAATATCTATGAACTCTTTCATAGTGACTGGACATCTTGGACATCACAAACCAACATCAGGTGTGAAATAAAAAGAAAAAAAAGTTGTGACCCAACAAGATCTTGAAGTTATGAGAGCACAAAAAAGTATGAGGATAAGGTCAAATGTTGTTGAAGTAAATCATCTAAGCCAAACAAGTTCATCAGCATCTCAGTAGAAGAAGCTTGATTTCTGTTTTTGTGTATTGATGTTGTGTACTGAAACAGTAGTGACTTTAACTTAGCTAATTTTTGTTTTGATTAGTGACTTCAACTATACAACTGTGAATACACTAATTTGATGTGTAATTATATGATGCAAATGTGACTGCACTTTGGGCCACATATTTTTGTAGAAATATGAGCAGCTGCGACTGCACCATTTTGAAATATTTGTTTGAAGTATTTGTGCAGTTGTGTCTGCATAATTTGTTTATAAATTTAAGCAGTTATTACTACACTATTTTTATATATTCGTTGGAGGGATTTATGCAGCTGTGATTGCACCATTAATGGTAGTTTGTGTGAGATTTTTATGTATTTTTAATTGCATTATTAGTGCAGTCTAGCTTTACTAGTACTAAGGTAACTTCATTATAAAAGAAGATGCACTATTACAAAAGAAAAAAAATACTTAAAATGCAATCAATTCAACAACCTTTCCTCATATATATATCAAGAGACAACCACCAACCAAAGTACATTACAGAAGAAGCTTAAAGAAGCTGCACCATTCAATATAAAATATTCTAGATATCATCTAACAACAACCTAGTGTTAAGGTAACCTCATTGAACCTTTTTTATATGTATCACCCCAAGCCAATAACTTATAGCTATTAGTAGTAAAAAGGAACAAAACACAACAAATTTGACAATTCTTATCCACTTCTTCTCTCTTTCTTTGATCTTCTCAATCTTTTCTTCCAACTTCTCTAAGTTCATATCAACACAATTATCATCTTGTTTGGATTCTTTGGGCATGTCTACTTCATGAGAAGCTTCCTCAACAAATTTATTCAATTTAAAATTTTCAACTTCATTAACCGATGCATGATTGCCAATATATTGAGAAGACTCAACTAAATTCTCAAGCTTACCTAATTTCTCTATTTGTTTAGGAATTAAATATTTGAATCTCGGATCAATATCTTCTCTATCCCTCTAACATCAAAAGTCGTAAGATCTTGGACCCTTCAATAGTGACAAATAAAGAATGAATAAGTCTTTAATCAATTCTATCGAAATAGTAAAAAAACAAAATTTGATATTTACCCTATAATAAGGACATGCTCAATATCTTCTACCGGAATTCCTTGAAGTGCAAGATGTCTCCATATGTAACAAAAATTCGTAATTGCAACAAACTTCTTTCTTCAAAACATTATCATTTTCTTCCATATAAAGTTTAGTCAAATTAACTGACCTTATTGTGTGCTACAAAAAATTGATTCCAACAAATTAATTAAAATGCAAAAATAAATTTTAAGTAGAAGAAAAAGGAGAAAAGCTCCAAACAAACGATAGACGAAGGAGATAGATTATACATTTTTTTGGATAAATAGTAGCAGAAGAAGACGAAGAACTAAATTAGGATTCTTTAGGAGCGCTTAAATTTGAAACGAAAGAGAAAATCTCAATTTTTGCTAAAATTTCATAGATGGAGCAACTTTTGGATAGATTGAGGAAGAGGATCAGTAAATTATGATTTTTGAACAGAGTTTTAGGTAGGGTGATTTGGAGATTTTATGACCGTTACATTAATTTAAAGAAAAATGTTAGTTTTAAAAGAAATTGAAGGACAAAATTATTTATTTAATGCGTTCACCGTGTGAACACGCAATTTCAGTTGGACTTCGACGCGTTGAATTTAATTCAGTTTTAAGTTATCAAGGGGTATATAATTGTCGTGTTGTTTAGGATCTAAAGTAAGTTATGTGGACAAGTTTAGGAGTGAAATAATGTATTTTCTTCGCTATTTATTTTTCATTGATCGAATAAGTTATTCCATATATATGATTGGAGAACTAATATTAAAATTGTAAATTTCAAAATTAATTATTAGATAACTTGTTAACAGCCAAACCAGCCCTTATAGAATGACTGCGCGAATATATTACTAAAATGATTTTAGTTCATGTAACACAGTGATTAAACTAGGGGTGTCAAACGGGTCGGGCCGGGCCAACCCGGAACTGGCCTTTCCTTTTTAACCGGGTTGAGGGCCGGTTAAGGACCGGTTTGGACGCTATTCGGGCCGGGCCGGGACAAACAGTAAAAAAATTAAAACCCACCCTAACCCAGCCCACTTAACCCAACCCGGTCAAACCCACCAAAACCCGGTCAAACCCGGTTAAAAATCGGTCAAACCCGGTTAAAAATCGGTCAAACCCGGTTAAAATATACACTATATACACTCCAATATACACTATATACACTCCAATATACAATATATATTTTTTAAAAAATATATAAACAATTACACATATATACGTACCATTCAATATATAATTATATATGACTATACGTACTACTTTAAATAAAACATATGTTATAATAGTATAATATATATATATACACTACAATATATATATATATATATATATATATATATATTTATATACTAATTTATAAAACATATACACATGTATACGTTAAATATATACTACTTTAGAAGATATATACACATATATATGCATCATTCAATATATATGTACTACTTTAAATAAAATATATACTACAATATACATATATACATATACAACAATATGTATATGTATATAGTTACATACTAATTTATAAAACATATACACTTGTATACATTAAAGATATACGTCTATAGAAGATATATACACATATATACGCACCATTCAATATATATGTACTACTTTAAATAAAGTATATACTACAATATATATATATTTATATATATACTTACATACTAATTTATAAAACATATACACTTGTATACGTTAAATGTATACTACTTTAGAAGATATATACACATATATACGCACCATTCAATATATATGTACTGCTTTAAATAAAATATATACTACAATATACATATATATATACAACAATATATATATATATATATAGTTACATACTAATTTATAGAACATATACACATGTATACGTTAAAGATATACGTCTATAGAAGATATATACACACCATTCAATATATATGTACTATTTTAAATAAAATATATACTACAATATACATATATATATACTACAATATGTATATATATATATATAGTTATATACTTATTTGTAAAACATATACACTTGGATACATTAAATATATACATCTGTAGAAGATATATACACATATATACACACCTTTCAAAATATATGTACGACTTCAAATAAAATATATACTACAATATACATATATATATATACTACAATATGTATATATATATATATATAGTTATATACTAATTTGTAAAACATATACACTTGTATACGTTAAATATATACGTCTAGAGAAGATATATACACATATATCCACACCATTCAATATATATGTACTACTTTAAATAAAATATATACTACAATATACATATATATATACTACAATATGTATATATATATATAGTTATATACTAATTTGTAAAACATATACACTTGTATATGAAGATATATACACATATATACACACCATTCAATATATATGTACTACTTTAAATAAAGTATATACTACAATATACATATATATATACTACAATATGTATATATATATATATAGTTATATACTAATTTGTAAAACATATACACTTGTATATGAAGATATATACACATATATACACACCATTCAATATATATGTACTATTTTAAATAAAATATATACTACAATATACATATATATATACTACAATATGTATATATATATATAGTTATATACTAATTTGTAAAACATATACACTTGTATACATTAAATATATACATATGTAGAAGATATATACACATATATACACTTCTATAGAAGATATCCAATTTATAAAACATATACACATGTATACGTTAAATATATACTTCTATAGAAGATATATACACGTGTATACGCACCATTCAATGTATATATACTGCTACTTATAAAATATACTACATTATATATACATTACAATATATATAGATATACTTATATACTAATTTATAAAACATATACACATGTATACGTTAAATATACACTTCTATAGAAAATATATACACGTGTATATGCACCATTCAATGTATATATACTGCTACTTATAAAATATACTACATTATATATACATTACAATATATATAGATATACTTATATACTAATTTATAAAACATATACACATGTATACGTTAAATATACACTTCTATAGAAGATATATACACAAATATACAAAACATATGCTACTTAATATAATAAATTAATAATATTTGGTAGTAAATTAATAACATATCAGAAGTAAGTTTTTAATTTAAAGTAGAAAACTAGAAATTCAATTTAAAATTTTAAATCGTTAAATGAAAAAATATAAAAAGCAAGGACTAAGGAGTGAATGAATTTGGGGAATTTTATTGATTGCAAAATGATCCAAAATTTATAATTTACATGAATGAAAAATCTATAAATTATGCATCATTTTTTCCAACTCATTCATGTTAATATTAATGGGAACTTGCATAGGATAGTCGAAGTCAACGGGGGCAAAACCATGCATTGGACTTGATTCTGCTGAGTTCTCTCGTGAAGTCATAATTTCTTCAAGTTTCAGCTCGTCGCCCGGCTCCGGTTCCATTGCTTGGTTTCTTCTTTCCGCTCTAATCCAATCTCTGAGGCAAACTAGAACATTCATTGCATTGCTTCCCAATGAGTGTCGGTTGTCTCCAAGCTGCTGTCATCCCTGACTAAAGGCGCTCTCTGATGCAACGGTTGACATTGGAACATTCAAGATATCTCTAGCTAATCTTGAAAGCACAGGATATTGTGTTTCATTACTCCTCCACCAATCCAACGTGTTGATCCGTCGTCTGCGATCCTCTGGTGCCATCCGAAGATAATATTTCAGCTCTTCCCGATAAGTTGATGTGTAAGTTCTCTCATCAACACTGTTCCAACAATTTAAATCATAAAACGAATCAGAAAAACTATTATGTGCCGGTCTTTTAGAAGATGATGGGTCCTCAGGAGGATGAGGAGCGATAGTTGAAGTGATATTTGTAGGTACGGCTAAATCAAATAAATCAGCATAGTGATTATATAATTTTTCTATGTACTCCTTTGCATCAGTCGTAGTCGTCCACAAATCAGGTTGTACTTGTTCAGAATCATGGTTAGTATTTATTTCTAAGTTAGTATAAATAAGAGTACTAAAATGACACATATTATTATATTTCATGCACGGATTTAGCATAGCACCAACCAAGTAAATAGGGGGAATCAGGGAAAAATATTTTTTAAATTTCGTAAACATGGCGCCAACAGCTTCTTTATAACCTTCTTTATTTTTATATTCTTTGAGTAAACCAGAAATATCGGCTATATATGTCAAAATATTACAAACAGTGGGATAATAAGCACCGAAAAATTCAACCGTAGCTACATAATTTTTTTCTAAAAACTTAACAAGATCATTAATTACAACCCAATCAGAATTATGTAGCATGCAATCAGCAGAATCAGCAAATGAACCGCAATGTTGGTTAAAAGCTAGTGTAATAGGAATTCTATATTTATAACAAGTTTTTAAAAATTCATACGTAGAATTCCATCTAGTATCAATTTCCTCAGGCATCAAAATCGGTGTAAGTCCATTTTCTTGACATTTAACTTTAAATTCTCGAATTCTCGATCTACGATTATTTCCTTGAATAAAACCAACAGCAAGACGAATTTTTTCAATATAAAACTCAAGACCATCTTTTACAATTAAATTATATATATGACATGCACACTTAATATGAAAAATTTCAGTCAAGGGCGGAGATAGCGTAGATTTTAATTTTTTTATAGCAGTGTTGTTGTTAGAAGCATTATCAAAAGCAATACATAAAATTTTATTTTAGATACCATAATATCCGGTAATTTTAACAATAGAATCAGCAATAAATTATCCAGTATGTTTACGATCTTCATCATATAAAAAAGCAAGAATACGTTTTTGCATCACGAAATTACTATCCATCCAATGACAAGTAACGGTTAAATAATCATTTTTATTTATAGCACGACCAAGATCAGAAGTTAGGGACAATCTACATTGAATATTTTTTAACAATGTTGATAAATAAAAATAATATTGTGAATGAAGTCTAAAAATATCAGATCGACAAGTAGTTCTAGGAATACCGTTAAACATAAGATTATAAATTGCTTGTATATAACGAATAAAGGCATCAGAAGAAGGAAAATTAAAAGGCAAACAACCCACAACTACCATTTTAGCTATTTCTTCCCGGTCCCTCAATTTATTATACTTCTTTGCTACGTGATCGGTTGCTGGGTCCATTCTAGTTTGCGTTGGCCCACCAACATCCCCACCACCTTTTGCAATATTTAACTCTCTTTTGTGATCTTCAGCTACATGTCTCATTAACGTACCCGTACCCCATTGCTTGCCTCCACTTCTATGCTTATATATTTGTTGACAAATATTGCATTGCACCTCAATATCTGATATACGTTCAAAAAATTGTCATACAATACTAGTTTTTTTACGAGGTTTTGGGGCACTGGGAGGACGGAAAGGGAGATTAACTGATTCTGATCTAACGTTAGCATCTCCTACTGCGGGTGTCTCAGCAATATTTTCATTATCTTCGTCTAAATTAACCGCATCTACTTCATTTTCTTCTTCTATACCATAATTTTCCCGAGCTTCTACATAATCCATATCGTGAGCACCTACACCTATTTCTTCCTCAAAAGGTGTACCAAGCGGTACCGGAGGCGAAGGCACACGGGTATATCTACTACTTGAACTACCTCTACCGCTTCCGGGACAAAATTTTTTAACACCTTTAGTAGCGAGGTTTCTTAATTTATCCATAATATAAATTAAATTAAACTAAAAATATTCAAAATACACAAATATAATAAAATTAAATATTAAACAATTAATACAATAAATAAAAATTAAACGTAAGAGATGAAACGACAATACCAAATTTTGGAAGTATCCGAAGGTTGCGACTTTAGAAACTTCCGCTCGTACTTTGTAAACGAAAAATAAAAAAATTAAAGTGAACACTTTAAGAAATTAAATATATTGAATATTTGAGAATTGAGAGAGAATGAGATTTGAGAGAGTGAAAAATGATATGAAGTTGTAGGGTATTTATAGATTTTTTTTTGGAATTAAAAAGTATTTTTTAAAGTTTTTTTTTTTTTTAATAAATGGGCCCAAACTAGCCGTTTGGACCCAAAAACGGCTATATAGCCGTTGGGCCAACGGCTAGTTTGGCCCAAAAGCCAAAATCTATTTTTTTTTTAGTTATCCGAACCGGGCCGGTTAACGGGCCTGAACCGGGCTTGGTTCGGGCCGGGTTAGCCGGACCTATTTTAAAAAAATAATCGATCCGGGGCCCAGAACACTAAAGCCCTAAGACTTACCGGGCCGGATCAAATTGGGCCGAGTTAGTTACACGGGCCGAGTCGGGCCGGTCGGCCCGGCCCACTTGACACCCATAGATTAAACATACTTGAGATACCCCACTTTAAGACCTGTGTCTTGTCTCACTCTCAATCAACAATGGTGTTCGCATCTCCTATTTCTCCGTCTTATTCATGTCATCTCTCCTCAAAAGATAAAGAATTGCTATATTTCAAGGCCAAAGTGACGAAGCTTTCCACCATTAACAAGATCTATACATTTTCTCTTCTCCAACGCTCTCATTTTCTCAAGTAACAAATCTTTATCTATCTTTGGCTGCGTTTTAATTTTTTTCCCTTTTTGGTTTCACTGTGCATCTTGCCTTTATGCTAATTGAGATGTCAAGAATCTTTTGTTTTTCTTAAACTTTTTATTTTATTTTTATTTTATATTTTTTATAAATGGGTTTCCCGGTGGGGTAAAGTTTGAAGTTTTGGGATGGATGGGATGAGTCAGTTTACATGGGAAATCTCAAGCGAAAGATTGTGGGTTGAAGCACAGTTGCATGGGATTGAAGTGCATTTACATATAATGGGTTGTCGCCGCCTGTGACATATACTTAAGCTAAAAGGTCCCTATAATTTTGTTATTTTGCGAAAATTCTAATGAGCATCCTGGACACTTGTATGTTTGTTCCTATCCTTTGAGAATCTTCTTTTCATCTCATTGTTTCTGTTTTGGTAAAGTTTTTCTTTGCTTTTGTTTTATGTTTTATTTCAGAGTGGATTTTAGTTTACAATGGGAAAGGGGAGAATCATCAAAGTTCAGAAAAAGTGCTGCTGGGACGAGCAAAGGTCTATTTTACACAAAGCTCTTGTCATCCATGCGTGATTTTCCCTGGTTGCTAATTTCATCTTCCTTTATCCAATATTGTGACAGAATACTCGTTGGATGGAGTGCTAGAAAATACTCAGCTCCCTAAGGGTGATTGCTGGTCTGTTCATAAATTTGGTGGTACCTGTGTCGGAACATCGGAAAGAATTGGGAATGTAGCTGAGATAATTACTGCTGATCAATCAGAAAGAAAGGTGGTAGTGGTATCTGCAATGTCAAAAGTAACAGACATGATGTATGATCTAATTTACAAGGCACAGTCTCGAGATGACTCATATCTAACAGCACTTGATGCTGTTAGAGAGAAACATAAATTAGCAGCTGTTGATCTACTTGATGGAGACAACCTAGCCAGTTTCTTATGTAAACTGCAAGATGACATTAACAACCTTAAAGCCATGCTCCGTGCAATATATATTGGTATGCTTGCTTTTCTCGTTTATTTGCCTGCTGTCTGGAGGGAAAAGATCCTGATTCTTCTTTTCACAAACCGAGTAAACGCCATTGCAAATTCCTAGTCCTACAAAGGATGTTGTAAAAGAAAAATATTTTTAGAGTACTCCAATCCCCCTTACCTCACACCTTTGCACTGGACAAATTAATTAAGGGTGACAAAAAGTTTCAAAACTAAAAAAGAGTGACACAAGTCTTAAATATTGAGTAGAGGTGACAATTTTAAGTTTAGTGTTAATGACACTAATTTTAAAACCCTCAAGTTTTATTATTTATAGAAAGATCCCTACACCATTACCACCACTCCTCCTCCACACCCTTTTTGTTGCTGCTGCCGTCGCCACCTCCTCTTCCTCCACTATCACTACCATTGCCATCTCTTTTAGATTCACCATTATTTCCTCCCTCTACATAACTATCGCCTATTTCTCTTCTTTCTCCACCACCGTCGCAATCAACACTGCAACGAATGCCATCTTCTCATTCAGCGTACCACCAGCACCACCACCTCCCTTTTTACCATAAATATCAGTTTTTCGTGGGCTCCTCCTCCAACCACATCTTTTTTCAGAAATTAAGTATCAGCAACTTCGATAATTGCTGTAACACAACAACTAATAGTAGTTGTTGCAGCAATTACCGTAACTGTTGTAGCAACTATGGTAGTTGCTCTCGTAGTTGTTGAATTTGCTGAATTGTTTCTTCCTTCATTTTTAAAAGAAATCAAAAATTTTCTTTTCAAACTTCTCAATTTTTTTCTTTTAAAAAATAGTCCATGAAGATTAAAAAAGAAAGAAGAGCGAAATGAAAAGAGAAAGAAAAAGAAAAGAGAAAATGGAAGAAGAAGAAAATCTAGAGAGAGAAAAAATAAGAAGAAGAAGATGGGGAGAAAGAAATTTGGAGAGAGAAAAAATAAATTTGCACCCCAATTAACTTAATCATAGTTTAAATAAACCTTTGACCTTAGCTGGTCAAAGTTGTCATCATTTTTAATTTAAAGACTTTTTTGTCACCTCACACCTATCTAACAACACTTGATGCTGTTAGAGAGAAACATAAATTAGCAGCTGTTGATCTACTTGATGTAGACAACCTAGCCAGTTTCTTAGCTAAACTGCAAGATGACATTAACAACCTTAAAGCCATGCTCCGTGCAATATATATTGGTATGCTTGCTTTTCTCGTTTGTTTGCTTGCTGTCTGGAGGGAAAAGATCCTGATTCTTCTTTTCTCAAACCGAGTAAACGCCATTGCAAATTCCTAGTCCTACAAAGGATGTTGTAAAAGAAAAATATTTTTTGAGTACTCCAATCCCCCTTCCTTCACACCTTTGCACATGGTTAATCGAAAGCATATTGCACAGCAATAATTATGGTTTTACTTCACTCTCTGGTTAGCATATGGGTAGTCGCTTCAAGCTCTTGTTTTTGCTAGAACTGAATTGGTTCCTTACTGGAGTTCCTTTGATTGACCTGCCTCTCTTCTTTGGCATTAACTTTATGGCTTACTTGTTTTGCAGCTGGTCATGCAACAGAGTCTTTTTCTGATTTTGTAGTAGGGCATGGAGAGTTGTGGTCTGCACAATTGTTGGCATCTGCTGTCAGAAAGGTGGGTTTCTTGCAGATTTTGTCCAATCTTACACAGCTATTACGTCTCCTAGTTATGAAATTAAAATCATCCCACATCTTGGCTCTACCTTTTGAATTTATATTTGCAGACTGGTGTAGAGTGTAAGTGGATGGACACAAGGGAAGTGCTTGTTGTGAACCCGACAAGTTCTAACCAGGTTGATCCAGATTATTTGAAGTCAGAGGAGAGACTTGAGAAATGGTACTCTAACAATCCATCTAAAACAATCATTGCAACGGGCTTTATAGCTACCACCCCGCAGAATATCCCCACTACTTTGAAGAGAGATGGTAGTGACTTCTCAGCTGCTATAATGGGGGCCCTTTTACAAGCACGTCAAGTTACAATTTGGACAGATGTTGATGGTGTATATAGTGCAGATCCTAGAAAAGGTTCATCTTTGCTCATTGAATGCCTTTTCCAACCTGATGCCTTTCTGGACTTTCATGAGCCAAAATTTTATCAAGTATTTATCATTGATGTTAGGATGCTTTCCAACTAAAAGATGTCTCATTTGCAGTTAGTGAGGCAGTTATACTGAAGACATTGTCTTATCAAGAAGCGTGGGAAATGGTGAAATCATGACATTCTATGCAGTTGCTGAATTTAATATGGCCTCTTTTGGCCCTTTATAACAGCAAAATTTCTCATTTTTTATGCAGTCCTATTTCGGTGCCAATGTCTTACATCCTCGAACAATTGTTCCAGTGATGCAATATGACATTCCAATAGTTATAAAAAATATCTTCGACCTTTCTGCACCTGGAACAATGATCTGCCGATCCTCTGGAAATGAATATGAAGATGGACAAAAACTGGAATCCCTTGTTAAAGGATTTGCGACAATTGACAATGTAGCCCTCGTGAATGTTGAGGGGTAAGGATGAACTTGATTCAGGAGTAGTGACATTATGAACTCCTTACTTTATGATGCTTATTACCCTTTTCAGAACCGGAATGGCTGGTATTCCTGGTACAGCTAGCGCCATTTTTAGTGCAGTAAAAGACGTTGGTGCTAATGTAGTCATGATATCCCAGGTACATTTATCCACTGATTCCTGTTGTACTTGTTACTGTTATGACTACATGATATTTAATTGGTGGCTATATTACAGGCTAGCAGTGAGCATTCAGTGTGCTTTGCTGTGCCTGAGAAAGAAGTGAAAGCCGTTGCTGATGTTTTGGAGTCTAGATTCAGTCAGGCTTTGAGTGCAGGGCGACTTTCTCAGGTATTGTGCGTTCGTGGTTGCATTTGAGAAGTTACAGTGTTGTCGATCCAATAGTAACAGAAAGTGGAAATTGGGGAGTTCAGTTCTTGGCACTATCTTTAGTAACTGCCTTTTGCATCAAGTGCACCTTCCATTTCCTGGTTAAGGTTTTGGTCTGAGTTCTGTTACGTGATAAAGGTCCCCTTCTTTTTTCATCTTTTAACTTGTTCATTTCGATGTTGTACAAGACCAGTTAGATGAAAGAAAGAAAATTCACAGAAAAGATGCTGTTTGACAGCTTCAATAGGTCTTCTCATGGAGAATATAATCCCGTTCTCACAGTGGTTGTTGCATTATTTAACACTGAGAGCTCCGATGATCATTAATTCTTGCTTAAGAAAAAAGCCGAGAGAAGTTCTGATGCTGTTGATTTGATCAGAAAGAGGAAAGAGTATAGTCATCGTTGGATTGGGCGTTGTCAGGCAATATTGGGCAAGTTATGATGAATAGGCAGATTGTATATTTGTGGCATTAGATTCTGGATTTTATTAACTTGAGAATTCAAAGATCGGCTGAAGAGGGCCTTAGAATTGGTAAGGCTGTCAAAAATCAAAATCTAGGTCTAGTAGATGCAAACAGAAAAGAAAAACCTGAACCAAAGCTTTTGGATGCCTTATCAACAGTGATATAAGCACTGACTCGGTCTTGCTTGAAGCTTCTTTCTTCTCTGGGGAGGATAATAAAGATGGCCAGCCAATTTGAAACAAGCTGAGAAATTATGGATTCTGGATGGGGTTAACACTGCAGAAAGCCAGAAATAAGAGGAGAGGAGGAGGATAAACCTGCAACATCTATATTTTGTCTGTACTGATTAAACTGATTACGGGCATCACAATTCACAAGTATAGCACATTGCCGAGTTCACTGATTTAAAAAAAAAACATTTTACAAATCAGCCATTAAAGAAACTAATTTTACCTATAATGCTGCTGCTAAACAAATTCCCACTATTCAAAGCATTGATTATATCAAAAAGGACTTGAAACCTCTTTTCGCAACTTTCCTGATTTTACAATTTATGGTTTCAGTGTGTAGGGTTTTGTTGACCTTTGGATTCATCTTTGACGATTCGCACGTTTGAATCGTCATTGAAGGAAACAAGTAAGAAAACAGAGAAAGAGAAAAAGGGAAATAAAAGATAAAATTCAGATTTTTCATTCGAAGATATCTTTGCCACAACGCTAATACAAGCTATTTAACAAGACCCAAAACAATCTAACCAACCTAACACGTGGCAACTACCGCTATGACTAGCTTTAAGGACGTAAAGGTAAATAATAAAAAGATCCAGACGACATTAGATAAACTTAGAACACTAAGTGCATAAAGTGAAAATAAAGTCGGAATATAAATTGATTAAGCTTCTAGCATCGGACCTGATTCAAACGTCTCAATTGTTACAATATTCTGTCAAGTCATCATTTCCACTTCTTTTAGTCGCTTCACTATAGCTACCTGATTAAAGGTACTTCGTAAACAACCTGATAATGCTTTCAGTTCTTCGCAGATTGCAGTGATTCCGAATTGTAGCATTTTGGCGGCTGTTGGTCAGAGAATGGCTAGCACTCCCGGTGTTAGTGCTACACTTTTCGCTGCACTTGCAAAGGTTTGACAATTTCTACCCTTATATATCTGAAAAATTCATCTATATGACTATGTATGTGGCTGTATCTTGTGAATACAACAGTAGCACAAACAAATGTCAAGTGAAGTTATACAATGACGATTGACGACTGCTATAATATGAATAGTGTAGTTATTATATCGGATCCTTTTAATTTTTCTGAATGTCATAGTCTTCAAAAGGCAGCATCTTAGTGCAGGCTAATATCAACATCCGTGCTATAGCTCAAGGTTGCACGGAGTACAACATTACAGTAGTTGTTAAGCGAGAAGATTGTGTAAGAGCTTTACGTGCTGTGCACTCAAAATTTTATTTGTCAAGAACAATAATTGCTGTCGGCATTGTTGGACCTGGATTGATTGGAGGTACATTGCTTGACCAGTTAAAGGATCAGGTTTGTCAATTCAACTTTTTATTAATTTGATCTTTCCTATTTTGCTCTGACTTCTGCAACTGAAATTAAGTAGCTACTTTTACTCTTTGGTTATTATTACTTTTTATAATATCACCATGACTCTTTCTAGAATATATTTTGATTTTCCCTATATGCCTCCTCAAGTATATTTTGGGTTTCTTCAGAATTTTGAAGGCTGATCTTACGAACATAGCCCATCCATAATCATTGTCTGAAGAAGGCCAAGTCCAATTTTATATTTCTATCTATTCATTTCACTTTTAAAAAGCCCAGAGAAATAGGTGTTTCTTTCAACTTTGATTATCACGTAAAAACGATACAATAGAATGATTTCTAACCTACTTAATCTCTTCCCAATTGAAATTTTACCTTTTGCAACTTTGCTTTTGAATTTCAATTTTGACATGATTTCCTTTGCTTCAAGTTGGCTATTTTTTTCTTATACTTTGATCACTCTTCTCCTCTCCTCCCTTTTGTGCCAGGGAGTTTCTTTTTGTTGCTAGTGGTTTACAAACATTTAGTATGCTGATTTTTCTTCATAATTTTAGAGACTTAAGTGGTGTTTGCTATATTTATTGCTTTATTAACTTCCTTTATACATAAAGTTGTTCCCTTTCCCTTTCCATTAAATTTCTAAAGATCTAATGTAGTTGAGAGCCTATTTCCAAGCTGCAGGTCATTTTTCTTTTCTTAATAACTTTCTTGTTGGAGTTTTTTACTTTTCCTCATTTCTACATGTGCTCAAAGATGTGGTTAACTTTTTCAACTTTTTAGCATAAACAACATCAACTAAAAGTCAGACTTGAAGAGTCAAGACTTAATTTTAAACTTTTATGTCTATGTTAGCTCCTGTCTGATAAGGTCTTTTGCTTACAAGGATGTTTCAAATGTAATTCTTCTGTTTGAGGAACGATATTTTTCACAGATTATGGCACGTCCGCCCTCATTCTTAAATTAATAATTCTTTTCATAAACCATCTTGCTAGACATAAGCATGATCAACAAATTGACATTGTTTGAAACACATATCAGGATATGAAGGCCCATTTTGCATGCCTATTATATATAGTTTCCTTATAGCTTACTTTTCTTCATCTTCTTTTTCTGAAGGGTCTCTCTTTGCGATGCTACAGTTACAGTAAGGAATATTCTGGTGATCTGGTCCACTCGATGTGGTTGTTAGTTTGTCTGGAAGTGGACCTGAACCAGAGTATTTTTTGTTTGATGTCACTTGGACCTTTTGTTTCCAAGCACAGTTTTCCAGAGTGCTATTTAACCGCTTAATTTCTTGTGTAATTTGTGGCAATTTTCAAGGAAAATTTGGTTAAAAGCGCTGCAACAATTTTCTTTCTTTGGCAGACAGCTTTCTTAAAGGTGAAATTCAACATTGACTTGCGTGTGATGGGTATAACTGGTACAAGGACAATGCTACTGAGCGAATCGTAAGTATAAAAGTCATATGTTCTTTTAGGTTCTCACTGATATATGTTATGCTTCTTATATGGCCTTAGGCCCAGCAACAGTTAATGAATAAAAGATGAAAGGGCAGCACATTTAAGCATGCTGCAAGTAGCAACCTGATTGATGAACTAAATAGAACTAAGTTGTTCTATTGTTTGAATTTGACGCCATGGTGGTTGATAAAAAATATCTAAATTTACTTATCTGCATATTCCTCCAAGAGAAATTTTATGATGATTTGGTTTTGCACGACAGTTTGTCAACTTTGCTTGCTGAAGCGCAGAATAATGGAAGTCAGATTTCGAAATTTGTATTGCTTCAGTAAAAAATGTTGAGATTTGTAGTCAATCAAAGGGGAGACATATAATCTTCTAAATCTCCTTCCATCTTATCCTTTCACTAGGAAAAAGGAGTAAGAAAAAAAAAGTTTGAATAGCTTATTAAAAACAACAAGAAATAATATTTGAATGGTTAATTCTGTTAGAAATACTTTCAAAATAATTGATTTGGTGTTAAATGCGAGGGACTTTGTTGAAGAATTAACAAAGAAAATACAAATTTAGCTTCTACTCGGAAGGATGACACTTCAAAGTGCTTCTTAGCTGGCTGGTTATAACTTCTGTACATATCGATAATGCTCTTTAGGAGTATGATGCTAAGGCATTCTTGTCAACATTGACAGGGGTATTGACTTGTCAAGATGGAGAGAGCTGCTAAGTGCAAAAGGAGAAATGGCCGACATGAATAAGTTTGTTCACCATGTACGTGGCAATCATTTTATCCCAAACACTGTAATGGTGGACTGCACTGCAGACTCTGATATCGCAAGCCATTACTATGGCTGGTTGCATAGAGGAATACATGTTGTCACCCCGAACAAAAAGGCTAATTCAGGACCGCTAGACCAGGTAACTAAGTACTTTCGTAGTGCCCGCTTTCTGGAAATAACACTTCAACTTTCCATCATTTTCTGGTAATTTTTTGCTCTCACCTTCGTTACACTCAATCATAGAGGAATAGATGATGATTTTTGAAAGTGTTCTATTTCTCTCTTCATTGAAAATTCTGAAATAGTTGAGAGTGGAGCTTCTTATAGCTGTTTTGCATTTTTCTTTTCTTACATTGCTTCCAGTACTTGAAGCTGAGAGCTCTACAGCGACAATCATACACTCATTACTTCTATGAAGCTACTGTTGGAGCTGGGCTACCAATCATTAGCACCTTACGTGGACTTCTTGAAACTGGGGACAAGATATTGCGAATTGAGGGCATCTTTAGGTTGGTACCATTGTGATTTGCACTTGTGGCAAATTCATTTCTAAATATTGGATTGTTAATGATAAGGTGACTCATGCTTCACTAACTCATGCACGATAGGAAATAAAATATTTTAGGTTTCCTCGTATTCAGCTTCCTTTTCTCTTGTTTTCGCAGTGGAACTTTGAGTTACATATTCAATAACTTCACGGGCTCAAGGGAATTCAGCCAAGTTGTGGAAGAGGCAAAAGAGGCGGGTTATACTGAACCAGATCCAAGGGATGACCTATCTGGAACAGATGTTGCCAGAAAGGTATTTGTTGATGGTTTCAAGTATTTTGTTTCTTTTCCTATAAGTGATAGCCTATAATGAACACTACAACATGCCCAGTGTAATCCCACAAGTAATCCCACAAGTGGGGTCTGGGGAGGGTAGGATGTACTCTGACGTTACCTTTGGGGGTAGAGAGGCTGTTTCCAATAGACCCTTTGATACGAGATGAAACCACAAAGATGGAAACACACAATACGGAAACACAAACACAAGGAAACAAAGGAAACGAAACCCAATGAAAATAAAGGATAAAGATAAAGAGATAGATAGATTGACACCTAATTTGCTCGGACTCCGGTGCGGGTATCCGAGACGGGTGCGAATCCGAAAGTCGGATTCGTCAAAATATAAATTTTAAGATTCGGGGGTGCGAATCCGAGTGTGGATACGGGTGCAGGGATTCGGCTAACAAAAATTAAATATTATAAATATAGAGTTATAAATATATTCTAAAAATACTTTATTAAACAAGCACAAGAAAACATCCAAACTTAAGAAATCAATTCAAAACTAATAGAACAAAACGAAATGTCCACTATCAAGTTACTTAAGTTAACTACTCTTCCGCATCTTCTTCAACTTCTTCCAAATCTTTAAATTCTTCGTCAGAAACCACTCCTTCCAATTGAGGTTCATCTATTGATAGCTCGGTTAAATTATTAATTGTATCCTCAACTTCAAATTGATTTCCACCTAAATAAGTTAAAAAGAATGTATACATTAAAAAGTTTTTATACAAAGAAAGAAAAAATTATCGTTCAAAATAAATAATTGAGAAACTAATAAAGAAAATGTAGACATACCCACATCCCAATACTTGCTTTGCCCATTTATATATTTCTCTTTCTTACGAGATAGCAACCGTAGATTATAATGTACAAACACTAAATCTTCTGCTCTTGAAGTTGTTAACTTATTTCTCTTGATGTTGTGAATCATAGAATATGTGCTCCAATTTCTTTCACAACAGGAGGAAGAAGCCGGTTGAGTAAGCAACTTGAAAGCTAATTGTTGCAAAAGTGGAGTCGAGACACCATGATTTCCCCACCAAGAAAGAGGATCTTCATACTCCATAGCATCAATCACATGAGGCTCACCAAAATAACCACCCATGCTACAAAATTTTCATACTCCAATGAAATTTGTTTCATTTGATTAGAATCAAAGTACCTTTGAAAGAACTTTATTCTATTCGATGCAATTTCTAAATCTTCATTAGGAGCTACCTATTGAATTCCATTCTCTCCTTGAAGCCATGATTGATGATAGTATTTGGGAACCAAAGAATGTGCCATACAATGTAAAGGGGTGTTGCTTTTGTTCCACCTAGCCACTAGAACACCATGAATGGAATAAAAAAAATTTGATTGGCCAGAAATGAGATCTTCCCCCTCATGCTCAAAGATTATTTTTTTAACCTTCTCAATCATTGAGTCCCACATATCATAAATGAGATGTAATTTTGGACAATCTAGATCGGCATCTCTAAGCATATCTACAATAGGTTCCGTAAACTTCAAAAAGTAGTCAATATTATCCCACTTCTCATCATTCATTATAAAGGATTTTATTTCACGAGTTTTGGCTTCAATTCCTTTATAGAGAAGATTTCACTTTGCGAATACGAGTCGTCATAATAACATATGAAGCAAATCTTGTTTCACCAACTTTTAATAAACACAAATCTGAATCAACAACAACAAACCTAGTGTATTCCCACAAAGTGGGGTCTGGGGAGGGTAGAATGTACGCAGTCCATACCGCTACCTCCAAAGAAGTAGAGAGGCTGTTTCCGATAGACCCCCGGCTTAAGATAGAGAATAGTAAGCAAGAGTGTAATGCACCATTAAGCATGGTAGGTGGCATAACATAAAAAGAATAAGACATACTAAAAATAAAATAGAAATCAAAGCAATACAAAATAAGATAATAAGCGTAATATGAAATAAGAGATAAGAAATATGGCATTCGGAAAGTACGACCCCCACCTATGGACACAGTCCTGGGATTACTAACCCAGCTATACATGAGCTCTTTTACTACTAGCTACAACCCACGCACGCGACTTAGCCTTTTACCCTTATCCGCGACCTCCACACCTTCCTATCTAGGGTTATGTCCTCAGTAAAGTTGTAGCTGCTCCATATCATGTCTAATCACTTCCCTTCAGTACTTCTTCGGCCTACCTCTCCTCCTCCAAAAGCCATCCAACGCTAGCCTCTCATACCAATGAACTGGGGCATCCGTGCCCCTCCTCATCACATGCCCAAACCATCTCAGCTTTCCTTCCCGCATCTTGTCCTCCACCGAAGCCACTCCCACCTTCTCCCGGACTATCTCATTCCGAACTCTATCCTCTCTAGTAAGTCCACACATCCAACGCAACATTCTCATTTCCACCACCTTCAATTTTTTAATGTGGGAGTTCTTGACTGGCCAACACTCTGCTCCATATAACATAGCTGGACGGACTGCCACTTTATAGAATTTGCCTTTAAGCTTAAGTGGCACCTTCTTATCACACAACACATCCGAGGCGACCCTTCACTTCATCCAACCTGCTCCAATACGGTTAGAGATATCCTCATCAATCTCGCCATTCCCTTGAATCATAGACCAAAGATACTTAAAACTATCTCTCTTACAAACATCCTGGAAATCCAGCCTCACCACCACATCGTCCTCCTGCCTCAAGTCGCTAAACTTGCATTCCATATACTCCGTCTTGGACCTACTCAACCTGAACCCCTTGGACTCCAGGGTTTGCCTCCAAACCTCCAATTTTTCATTCACACCCCCTTGCGTCTCGTCAATCAACACTACATCGTCCGCAAACAACATACACCATGGCACCTCCCCTTGAATACGTCGCGTCAACACATCCATCACCAACGCAAACAGGAACGGGCTAAGAGTCGAACCCTGATGCAACCCTGTCTCGATTGAAAAATGTTCTGAGTCCCCTCCCGCCGTTCTCACCTGAGTCTTTCCTCCATCGTACATGTCCTTAATAGCTCTGAATAAACACAAATCTGAATGTTTTTGAAAAATCGCATGTGCCATGTCATGATTCGCAACAAAGTTTTTCAAAGTACTCACTTCACTAAGTAACTCTGAGATCCTTTGACAATTAGCAAAGTGAGATGATTTATCAGATGGTTGGCACATACTTTTCAAAGCTAGATTCAAACAATGAACAACACAAAGAGTCCAAAATATATGAGGATATTTTTCCTCCACCATAGTACCGACAAGTTTCATATTACTTGCGTTATCTGTAATAACTTGAACAACATTATTTGGACCTACTTTCTCTATTGCTTCAATAAACAAATTAACAATATATTCTCCACCCTTCGTGCACCCACTAGAATTTATTGAATTTAAAAACATTGGACCCCCACTAGCTGATGCCAATATATTGATCAAAGGTCGTCTTTTAGTGTTAGACCATCCGTCCGAACAAATCGACAACCCTTTCTTTTTCCATGTATCTTTAATTGGTTGCAACTTCCTATTAATGTAAGTCTTTTCTTGATCTAAAAGAGTTGTTCTCAACCTATTATATGATGGGGGAATATAACCGGGGATGGAATTTTCAGCTAAAAACTTCGAATACTTTTTAAAGTATGGAGAATTGGCAAAATTGATCGATAGACCTGATGCGTAGAACATTCTAGCCGCTAATTTGTTGGCAGTATTCCTCTCATGGATGCCAAAAGATTTTCCTATAGCTCCATTTTCTGAACTCTTTCTTTTTTTATGTTGAAGTAAATCCGTGCCCTCCGGAAGAGATACATAATCAACTTTTTTTCTTGCATCAACTTGAACTGAAGATTTTTTTCTTTTCAGCTTGTTCGTGCTCCATCTTCAACATTCTCAATGTATCACCTTGAACTTTGCTACATATTTGAACTCCTTGGCCCGATAATCTTAACAAATGTGCTTTAACTCTATTATATGATCCAGTTACTTGTTTATTACAATAGTTACATGACCATGTTCTATTTCCACCACCATTGGAAGCAGGTGAAATTACTTTTACATGATTCCATAGTGGTTTGTCATCAAAATCTACTCCTATACTTTTTGTTGGTCTCATAGGACCTTTTCCTTTTTGACTACCCGATGCGGATGATGCCATATTATTTGATAAAGAATAATCAAATTTTTAAGTTAAAATTTCTTTTGACAGACGTTCTATTTATAATGTTATGGATGAAGACAATTTTAGACTTTTCCCTATTTAAATCAATTTAATGTTGCTTGACACATAGGGATTAGGATTTATTTATTTTAGTTAATTTACTATTTTTAGTTATTTTTGTCTTTTGATTTTACTTTTCAATTAGGAATAGTATTTGTATTAAAATTTTTTTCCAAAATTATAACTCATGTTTATTTACTAAAAATAAAAAATAAATATAATTAAGAACTTAAATTAATGCTGTCAAAGTAAAATACTCTGACCGACATGAATTTTCTTTACTGAGGGACTGACACAGTGCTGGCAACAGATTAATTAATTATTAATAGTAAGGGAACTAATTATTAATTAAAAATAGTAAAAAGAAAAACCCGGTACGACAAAAGTTTCAAAACAGTCACTTTGACTTGAAAAAAAAAACCGTCACTATGTAATCACCGACTGCACCGATGATTTCCGGTACACTGAGGTGGTACGATGATGATTTGCGGTACCCTGAGGTGGCACGATGACTGCTTTCCGGTGACGTCGACGATGATTTTCGGCGACGGCACATCGACAACGCCGTCTCTGTTTCGGTGGTCGGAATTTTTAGGTAAGTTGCCGGTTAATTATTCAATGTTTCCACTCAAATTTCTTCTTTAGTTTGGTCAACGTTTCTGAAATGGAAGCACCCGTCCCCGCCTCAGTCTCGTGTCGAGACGGGTTCGGCGGCAAAACAGCCGAGTCCGAGCAACATAGCATAAGACCAAAAACGCGAATAGTAAATTTTGTGATTTTTTGATTTTTCATGACAACTAGACTCAAATTGACTTCTTGGGAACAAAATCAAGATCGACTCTGACACCAAATGATAGGAGAGGAAACCACGAAGATGGAAACAGACAATACGGAAATACAAACGCAAGGAAACAAAGGAAACGAAACACAATGAAAGTAAAGAATAAAGATAAAGAGATAGATAGATCGACATAAAATGATAAAGCGAGGATAACCTAAGGGTATATTAAACCCGAAGACCGTTTTTTGATTACCACAAGCACCAACCTCTTACGAAGACCGAGAGAGGAATTGGACCCTCTCACAATAAGCGTTTCTCAACAATCAATAAAGCTCACAACAAGCTTCAATAAACACACTCAAGTGTAAACTCACTCAAAATCATCTAACCCTAAAATAAAGAGAAGACTACCTATTTATAGCCTAAGCTATGCAATTGGGCCCAAAAGTGATCCTAAATGTTAATTAGGCTCAAAAGTGACCCAAAAGCAAAATACTCTAGACCGTGGGCCCAAAAGTGATCCCAAAAGCCCAAACAGCCACATGTTTGGCACATATGCTCTTCCTTTGCTTCGTTGGACCTCGTAAACTCCACGCTATCTTCCAACACGATGTTGTACAACACTCTTTTGGATGATATCATCAAATGTAGTTCCTCCCCAAGCTATCCTCCAAGCACGTATTTGCTTCCCTAGAACGACCAAGTCTTGGATCCTTAGGTGCGGTCCTTGAAGCATAGATCTCAAAAGAGTGGAGCCAATTCGGCTTGTATCACCCTCGGTAGCCTACACTAATCTGATTCCCCGATTTCCATATTTTGACAATGTCTGTGATTCCCATTCTGCGGAAAATGACATCTTGGAAGCATTACATGGCCAGAGTATAATACTGTGATTTTATCTTTAGAAAATGGTCACTGTATAATGAAATTCTAAGTCTGACTTTGTGATGCAAATAGCCTAATACCATGCTGATCAATTTTTTCTGTCCCTATACCATTTCTAGCTGATGCTGTTGCTTGTGCAGATTTTCCTTGTCATGCAAAACATAAAAAATTAAAAGTAAGTCCTGGTTCCACATCTACTAGTTCTATATTTTCTTATATAATTGCTTCCCTGTTCCAGGTGATAATTCTTGCTAGGGAAAGTGGGTTACAGTTAGAACTTTCAGATATACCCATTCAGAGCCTTGTGCCTGAACCATTAAGGGTGAGTTCTTAGTTTAGTTATATGCAACATTTAGTTAGATTGCTGTTTTTCTCCATGAAGTAATTTTTGGTAGTTTATTTCAGGCTAGTGCATCTCCCGAGGAATTTATGCAGCAGTTGCCACAATTTGATCAACAGTTGGCTACGCAGAGACAGGAGGCTGAGGACACTGGGGAAGTGAGTACTCTGGACATAAAATTTTGCAGAAATGAGCTTGAGTGTTACAGATACTTTGTTCTGTGATGGTCATCTTTTCCGAAAGAAATCTACTCTCTTACTCCTTCCATCAGAAATTGATGTTTGTCCCTTTCAATTGCAAAATAATTTCATTTTCATAGAATGGGAAGTTTTCCACGCATTACATAACTTGAGAAACTTTACATGGGACTAGTTTAACACTGTTTTACTCAATACTCTTGAAAATGCTAAAACTGACGATGATTTTCTAACTTTGGCAAGTACACCTTTTCCAATGCCATTTTAATATTTGTTCTATGTTGAACATGGATGTTAAATTTACGACAGAGGGAGTAAAGCAACTTTTATTAGATACGAAACAGTTGGAAAGAGAGGCATGAAATGTTTGTGTATTTCACTCGTTAAAAACTATTGCATAGCTGATTCATTTAGCATTTCAATCAAAGAAGTACCAGAGAATGTAGAGCTGTTCCTCATCATTGACTATTGATTTGATTCAATGGTTGAGGAAGAAACTGAGTGAGAAGTTTTCTGGAAGATGCCGGGAGATCTTAGAAATTGTTTATCTCTAATGTAGTGGTTCCTTAGGTCACAAGCATCATATTTGTATAGTTCAATGTATTTCAGCAGCAGCACATCTGCACATGCATGACAAATTATTTCCGTCCCAAAATTGTTGGAGTAGGTCACTCTGCATGTATTTATATGATCTGCCTTCTCGTATTTGTGCTATTTTTTTTATGAAAAATTGATTTGTGATGAAGGTTTTGAGATATGTTGGAGTCGTGGATGTTGTCAACGGGAAAGGAACTGTTGAGCTGCAAAGATACAGCAAAGAGCATCCATTTGCACAACTCTCTGGATCAGACAACATAATTGCATTCACAACTGAGAGATATGCGAAGCAACCTCTAATAGTACGTGGTCCTGGTGCTGGAGCTGAAGTGACAGCCGGTGGAGTATTCTGTGATATCTTGCGGCTTGCATCATATCTTGGTGCTCCATCATAATTCATTAACTGCATACTTCATATGAATGGTCTTGCAGTTTCAGCGAAAGTGTGGCTCATTCTGTGACTAGGTTCTTTTCTTCTTTCTATTGGAGTTACTGTTCCTTGCTCATTTATGAGTTGGTTTTATTAAGCTATATTTTGGTCGAGATGCACGTATCTTGTAGGGATACTCCCTTGTTAGTGAAGTGGATTGGTGATGTATTTCGATGCAATTAAGTGTTCAGGTCATTGCTTCTCGTGACCGTTTGGTGTTAATTACTCTATATCCTTCCTTTGCTTAACTTTTTGTATGAGCTCATTTTACACTTGATCGGCACTAAATGGTGCTTTTAGTGTAAAGGGTGATTTGTTTTTATTAATTAGCTCATAAATGGCATTCCAAATTGAATGTGAGAGTTTTATCAACGGCAGATAGAGTTCAATGCTGTTGGGGTATTGTCTCTCCTTCCAACTTGTATTCACTAGACATCCAGGTCTTCTATGTTCCAGTCATTATCAAATGAAAAATATGACAGATCTCTTTGTAATGTGCTAGATATAAGGAAGTTTTTCCTAGTATAATGGAAGAAATGTCACTAGGACCAGGCAGCAAGGTATATCAATGATCACTATTCAAATGCAAATGGACTGAACACTGGAAAACATTCACCAGCCAATCATCAAGAGCGTAACAAGAAGAATACTGTCATGACCCAAATTAGGACCATGACCGGGGGTTAAGAGGTTAGAACTTCAAAGCAAGCCTTGTTAGTATTCTACAAAAAAATCGGGCAGAGTTTTCTCTGTGTTTGGACCTCATCTCATAATTCGACAACATATTCAACCAATCAACACCAACAATTCACCAATATAATCAACAACCTATTCTCAACAAAATAATAATATGAAATTCATTTCCAAAATATGAGGAGTCGTCGAAATGCTCCTTAAAGGGGATTTTGAATTAAAAGGGACAACCACGTTTCTCAATTAAGTGAGTGTCCTTCAAGTTTTAAAATTTAGGTAAAAGGGACAATTTTTTTTGTTTTTAATATTTTCGCTCCAACAACTAAAAAGGTTGTCTCAACAACTATAGAAGTCGTCTCGACAACTATCAAAGTTGTTCGATAACTGTGCAAAGTTGTTAGACAACTTTAATAGTTGTTGAGACAACTAATGCAGTTGTCAGACAACTGTTCTAATTGTTTAAGAGACTTTATTTTTTTTAACTTAATAGTATTGTGGGATCCACTTATCCTTTTTTTAAATTAAAGACTTGAGAGGGGCTTTGAGCTCATTTTTCTCTTCAAAAAAGACCATAACAAATAAATAAGTCTTCACCCACGTGAGCAAGTAGGGGGTTCACCAGGAATGAGCCAACTCGTATGCTCCAATTAACGAAATTCTCAGAGTCACCTGTGTTTTTTGAAAAAATAGTGAGGAATGAGACGCTAGCTTAGTGAGTAATAACACTTAATCACAATCGTTTTAATGGGGATAAGTCATAAAATAGACTTGTATGAAAATAAGAAAATATCATGAAATAGTGCTCTTTTAGAAAGTGATAACATCATATAAGAAATCAAGTTAACAACTTGATAATAACCAAAAAATGCTATTGTATTAAGTTTTATTCTTTGGGAGGTTTCTTAGAATGAATCATGTAATCAGTGTGACATTCTACTTCAAGGAATAGCTAATAACAGTGGACCCCCGCGAAGGAGTCAAATATCTTATCAGTAGGTCCCTACTTGAGGGAGATAAGTAACAATATGCTAGTTTTGCCTTTTCACAATCGATGACTATAGCAGTAATTTGAAAATACAGGATGTACTAGGTCTAATGAACCGTCGTTAGCTATGAGATGCAAATCAGGGTCTACTCTCATTTATAATTTCTTTGTAAACAGTAAGTATTTATATGAAAGCATTTTCAAAACAATACAAGGCATTAAGTTCATAGCAAAACATATTGCATATAAACTTGAACAAAACACATGTCAAAAAAAAAAAACTTATTTTGAAGTAAGTGAAGAACCTTCATAAAATCAATAATCATATCTCAAATATAGTAAATATATCTTATAACAGTGAGACATCTCAAATAACCATTTCAGTATCATATCAAGTAAAAGACTTGTCTCATGTGCAATTTCAAAACATTCAGTAACACTTTTCCTTCAAAATTATGTATAAATCATGCAAGTTATGAAAACATAAACTGTAGTAAGATTATTACTCACAATACACTTGTCGAAAAACTAAACTTGTCACCTCAAGCACTTCGTATGACTTCCTTCGGTCATTCTATAACCACATCATATTAATCTTGTGTTAATATTCTTGTTTAGGCAAATTCATTATAAAATTAGATTACCCAACCCTCAAATTTTCATGTTTGATGCCAAGTTCATCGGATTATGTGTTCCCATGTTATGTGTAACTCATTTAATCCAAAATCTATCAATTTTTGCCTCCTCGTACAATTATTCATCCAATTCTTTACCCAGAAGTACCAATGGTGCTTAATCCCACTTAAGAATACCTTACAGTGCATCATGCTTCTTTTTGGTATTAAAAATACATCCTACGATATAAACCAACAAATAAGCACCAATAAAGAGCTAGAAAGATTTACTTTGAGCGGAAGGAACTCTTACATAATTTATTGGAGTTTAAAGCTTCTAACTTCTCGTATATCTTCATTATTTTTGTGTTGAGTAGAACACTATTAATATTTACCTTGATTATTGATTGTTGAAATGCGAGAGAATATCTGAAAAAGGTTTTGCAGCATACGGAATTCACCAGGTGAAATCTTCTGTTGTATTCAATTTGGTTTTTGCTAAAGTTTTTTTTTCTTAATCCCTTTTTGTTTTTCATTTTCGCCAGATTTCTCATGGACTTTATCCCATTTACTTTATCCCTTTCTTTCTTTTTTTTAATAACTAATATGTACATTCTCCCCACCCTAGGAAATGCGATCCCTGAATTTCAAACAAGTGCATACCTGAAGACTGAAACAAATGAGGATACTTAACTCGCATATAATTTTCCAACTCCTAAGTATCTTCTTCTTTAGTATGGTTTTTCTATCTGACTTTCACGAACACAAACTCTTTTGACTGTAACTTTCTCACTTGTGTACAATAATAGCCATTGGTTCCTCTTCATACATTTAATCCTCATCAAGCTGCAAAGTCGATGCTTCGAGCACATGAGAGGAGTCTATATACATTTCCTTAACATAGAGATACAGAACACTGGATGAATGAAAGGTATCTCGGGAGAAAGTTCCAAATAATACGCCACTCCTCCTATACGATCAAGTATCTCATAAAGTCCTATATATCTCTGACTTAATTTATCTCTTTTGTCGAATCATATCACATTTTTCATAGGAGAGACTCGTAGAAAAACCTTATCCCCAACTGTGAACACTAAATCTCTTCTTTTCTAGTCTGCATAAGAACGAGCAACCTCTGTCCAATCAATTGGACTTTGTCCATAACTTCCTGTACCAATTCTAGTCCTAAAACCTTAGCCTCTCCAACTTCAAACTACTCGATAGGAGAACAACATCGCCTACCATACAAGGCTTCATATGAAGCCATCTGAATGCTTGACTAAAAATTATTATTGTAAGCGAATTCAACTAAGGGTAAGTAAGTATTCCAACTATCTCCACAATCAAGGATGCACACTTTCAACATATTCTCTAAAATTTGTATAGTATGTTCAGACTGTCTATCTGTCTGCGGATGAAATGCAGTACTAAGATCCACTCGAGTACCCAATGCTTCTTGAAAAGATCTCCAAAAGCGTGAAGTGAATTGTGATCCTATATCAGAAATGATGGACAATGAAACTCCATGAAGTCAGACAATTTCATCTATAAATAACTGAGCATATTTCACTCCACTATATGTAGTCTTTATTGGCAAGGAGTGTAATGATTTAGTAAGTTGGTCTATGGTTACCCATACAGAGTCATAACCTAACTGTTGATGGTAGCTCGATTACAAAATTCATGGTAACTCTTTCCTATTTCCAATCTAGAATCCTGGTCTCTTGTAGTAATCGTACAAGTCATTGATGCTCCACTTTAACCAACTGACAAGTCAAACAAGTAAAAACAAAGTAATGTCTTTCTTCATACCTTTCCACCAATATAATTTCTTTAGGTCATGATACATGTTAGTGGATCCAGGGTGTTTGGTATATCTGGAGTTGTGAGCTTCCTCAAGAATGGCTTGTCTTAACCCATATGCATCTGGTACACATAATCAGTAACCCAATTGGAGAATACCATAACATTCAACACTCATCCTCTTACTTTGACCAGCTAATACCTTATCTCGGTATTTTCACAACTGCACATCCTCATATTGAGTGGCCTTTATGCGCTCTACCAAAGATTTAGCTTGAACATAAGCCAACAAAACCCCTGATTTTCCAACACCAAATCTGACACCTTTACCTTTAAGTTTCGGCATATATTTTGCCAATTGTCTCTTTCCACGAGATATATGCGCCAAAATGCCCTTAGATTTTCTACTCAAAGCATCAACTACAATATTGGCTTTTCTAGAATGATACAAAATAGAACAATCATAATTTTTGCGTAGTTTCATCCACTGACGTGTTGAAGATTTAGATGTCTCTATTGGAAAATGTACTTCAAACTCTTAAGATTGGTATAAATCTTGCAAGTTTGACCGTATAAGTAATGCCTCCAACTCTTAAGAATAAATACCACAATGACCATCTCCAAATCATGTGTAGGATAGTTCTGCTCGTACTTCTTCAACTGTCTCGAAGCATGGTCTATAACGTGATCATGTTGTATGAGAACACATCCTAATACCATCCTCGATGTATCACATAATACCTTGAATCCTCCAGAATCTAATGGTAAGACTAATATTAGTGCAATGGTCAAATATGTTTTGAGTTTCTGAAAGCTCTGCTCACATTTTTTTGTGTCAACTTAGTCAATGGAGATGCTATTTTAGAGAAATCCTACATAAAATGCCTATAGTAATTTGTCAAACCCACAAAACTGCAAATTTCTATAGGCAAAGTAGGTCTAGGGCATTTCTGCACTACTTTTGCCTTTTTAGAATCCACTGTGATTCTATCTTTAGAGACAACACTCCCCAAAAATGATACCGAGTCTAACCAAAATTCGCACATTGAGAACTTAGCATAGAGCTTATGTTCCTGTAATATCTGCAGTCGCATCAGATGATTCTCATGTTCTTTCTGGCTATGAGAATATATCAAAATGTCATTAATAAATACTGTTACAAATTTGTCCAAAAATGGCGTGAATACCCTATTTAGCAAGTCCATGAATGCAGTTGGAGCATTGGTTAACCTGAAAGGCATCCGAGGAACTCATAATGCCCATATCGATTTCTGAATGCTCTCTTAGGGATATCTTCCTCCTTGATTCTAAGCTAATGATAATCAGACCAAAGATTAATCTTTAAAAAATGAACAACCCCTTATAGCTGATTAAATAGGTCCTCTATACGAGGCAACATATACTTATTATGTATCGTTACCTTGTTTAACTACTTGTAGTCATTACACATTATTATAGTCCTATATTTTTTCTTTATGAACAAGACTGGTGCACCAATGGTGATGCACTCGATATGATGAAAATCTTATCTAACAAGTCCTGTAACTACTATTTTAGCTCCTTTAACCTGCTGGTGCCATATTATATGGGGTATAAATATTGGCATAGTGTCAGATGCCAAATCAATACCAAAGTCTATCTTCGTAGTGGAGGTATCACTTACAATTCCTCAGAAAATACAACAAAAAATTCCTTCATCCAAAGTAAATGTTCCCTCTCTAACGTCACTAAGCTAATATACCCAAGAAACCTTTCTTAAATAGTCTTTTAGCCTTCACAAAAGATATAAATTTACTAATCTCTGGGACTTGACCTTGTTTTAATACAAAACTAGGTTCATTGTGTATCTCAAAATGAACTATCTTTTCATGACAATCTACAATATCATAGCAAAGATATAACCAATACATGACCATCAACACATCAAAGTTAATCATATCAAGTATAATCAAGTCAACAAGAGTATCTCTAGAAATCACGATATACGTACTCAACTAACAAAGAATTTCCTATGGGAGTGGCAACAATAAAAAGACAATTTAATATCTCTGTCTATATATCCACCTCATATCAAAGTATGAGGTACCGTCCAATAAATTTTGAGGATCATCTAAACTATCTGATCCTGTGAATTTTGGTAATTTCAACTTCAGGAACTCATGCAATGACACCTCTTTATTTCCAAACTTGTAAGTCTATGCAGGTGCCTAGAACTTTAGATGTGGATGTGTAGAATTATGTTGACCATCCCTCTACTACCTATTTAGTCGGTCGGCTAATCCCTCTATGACTCTTTGCATGGAAGCAAACACCTCAACAGTACTATCCTCATATGATGGTGGAGGTAGACTAACATTTATTTTAGGAATGGGATCCCTTGAAATTATCGAAGTAGTAGTGCGATTCCCTGTGGTTTTACCATGACCCCTACCTCGACCTTTTTTGTGAGCTTCGCCTTTTTTCGTAGCTATGGAAGTTGGTTACCTGCTAGAGGTGGCATTAGCTATCTAAGATACAACTGGTGTAGCTCTGCTATTAGTTGCTCGAGCATGAACCATTTGGTTAACAAAAAAAATATGGTTAGATTCATCTAATTGGTCCTAATGTCACACACATAAGGAAGAATGAGAAAGAAGGCAAGACACATCCTATCATGCTCTCGCAAAATCACAATTATAGAAAAGACGGATGACATAATCATAATTAATATTCTACTACTAACGTGTGCTACATTTATCATAGAAATAATTTAGGCTTTGATACCAACTTTTTCACGACCCGAATTAGGACCATGACTAGGCTTAAGAGGTTAGAACTTCAAAGAAAGCCTTATCAGTATTTTACAGATAATTGGGTAGAGTTTTCTCTATTTTTGGGCCTATCCACAAATTTTCTATCTCATAATTCAACAAAATATCCAACCAATCAACACCAACAATTCACCAATACAATCAACAATCCATTCACAATAAAATAAAAATATAAAATCTATCTCCAAAATATGAGAAGGCAAGAGTTATTTCATCACCAACAAATACTATCTTATCAAGTTTTATCCTTTGGGGGGTTTCTAAGAATGAATCATGTAATCAGTGTGGCACTCTATTTCAAGGAATAATCAATAACAATGAACCCCTCTTAGAGGATCTAAATATCTTATCAGTAGGTCCCTACTCAAGAGAGATCAGTAACAATATGCTAATTCTACCTTCGCACTAGCGAGGGCTATAATAATAATTTGTAAATACAAGGTGCACCAGGTTTAACGAATCCGCCGTTAGCTAAGAAAAAATCAAGGTCTACTCCCATTTATACTTTCTTTGTAAATAATAACTATTCATATGAAAGCATTATCAAAATAGTTCAACGCATTTAAGTTCATATCAAAACATATTGCATATAAACTTGAACAAAATACATGCCAAAATACTTATTTTGAAGTAAGTGTAGAACCTTTGTAATATTGATAATCATATCTCAAATAATGATAAATATGTCTTATAACGGTGAGAATATCTCAAATAACTATTTCAGTATCATATCAAGTAAAAGATTTATCTCACGTGCAATTTCAAAGTATTCGCTAATACTTTTCTTCAAAATCATGTATAAACTATGAAAGTTATGAAAACATAAATTGCAGTAAGGTTACTACTCACAGTACACTTGTCGAAAGACCAAACTTGTCACCTCAAGCACTTCGTATGACTTCCTTTGGTCAATCTATAACCACATCATATTAATATCATGTTAATACTCTTGTTTAGGCTAATTCATAATAAAATTAGATTGTCCCACCCTCATATTTTCATGTTTGACGCCAAATTCATTGGATTATGTGTACCCATGTTACGAATATCTCATTTAATTCAAAAACTATCAATTTTTGCCTCCCAATACAATTAGTCATCCAATTCTTTACCCAGAAGTACCAATGGTGCTTTATCCCAACTTAAGAATACCTTACAGTGCATCATGGTTCTTTTTGGTAGTAAAAATATAACGCCTTACGGGATAAACCAACAAAATAAGCACCAACAAAGAGCTAAAGAAATTTATTTTGTGCGAAAGGAACTCTCACATAATTTATTGGGTTTTAAAACTTCTAACTTTCTGTATGTCTTCCTTGTTTTTGTGTTGAGTAGAACACTGTTATTACTTACCTTGAGTATTGATTGTTGAAGTGCGAGAGAATATCTCGAAAAGGTATTGCAACACGTATGAAATACACCAGGTTAAAGCTTATGTTTGTATTCAATTGTTTTTTTGATAAAGGTTTTCTTCTTGTATAAATAACATAAATACAAACCTAAATTACACTCTCTTCCACCTTTTTAATTACTTTACTCTCTCTCTATTAATATATATAACATAGCCGACATATACATAACATTCTGGGTATATGTTGAAATTTTTGTAATATATTTAGGGAGTTGAGATTTTTTGTAATATTGAAAATATTTTTTATAATATTGAAAACATAAATTGTGTATTTGTGTAATTTTTAATTTCTTTTTTTCGAATCCCTTTTTGTTTTTCATTCTTGCCAGATTTCTGATGGGCTTTAGCCCATTGACTTTTTTTGGGAAAACTACAAGAATAGCTTCAAAATAAGGGGAATTTCAAGTTTTGATACCAAATAAAAAAGCTTTATAAAAATAGCCTCCAGCTATTAAGTGATATATTTTAAGATAAAATTATCCCTGACCAATAGAGTAAATTACATAAATGATCCTCATAATGGATAACAACTCCATACTTATTCATCTTTCAACTTTTATTTTTTTGCTCTTTTTAATTTTACTTTGATTTTTATTTTTTCTTTTCTCTTTTTATTTTTGATTTTTCTCAACCCTTACTTTTTTTTTTCATTTTTCCTCTCAACTTCTTTTTTTCTTTCTTTTTATTTTTTTATTTCCTTTTTTTTTTTTGTTCTTTTTAGTTTTTCTCAACCCTTACTTTTTTTCCTTTACTCCTCTCAACGTCTACTTTTATGAAAAAAAAAAATTCTTTGATTTTTTTTTAAAATTTTTCTCAGCCTTTATTTTTATTTTATCTTTTTTATTTTTTATCAATCTTTATTTTTTTTTCCGTTCTCTCTCAACTTCTAGATTTTCTTTGATTTTTATTTTTTAATATTTTTCTTCATTTTCTTCTTTTTTCGCAATTTTTATTATTTTGTTCTTTTCTTTGATTTCTTCCAATCAAGTTACATCTCATGAGCAAGAGTTGACACTATCACATTATAAAGGCAAGACTTATGACTTTCAAACAACAAGCTACGTTTCATGGACAAGAGTTGACACTACCACATTGTAGAGACAAGACTTAGCTCATGGACTTTCAAACAACAAATTATGCCCCACAGAAAAAAGTTGACTCTACCACGTTATATTTTCATTTATGAGATGTTCTACAACTATTGCCTTAGATACAAGACTTAGCTCAAGGACTTTCAAACTACAAATTATGCCCCACGGGCAAGAGTTGACACTACTGCGTTATGTCTTCATTTATGAGATGTTCTACCAATCTCGCCTTAGAGGCAAGACTTAGCTCAAAGACTTTCAAACTACAAAATATGCCCCACGGGCAAGAATTAAACTATCACGCTATGTCTTCATTTATGAGATGTTCTACAACTCTTGTCTTAGAGGCAAGACTTAGATCAATGACTTTCAAATAACAAATTATGCCTCACGAACAAGAGTTGACACTACTACATTGTGTCTTTATTTATGAGATGTTCTACAAATCTCGTCTTAGAGGCGCGACTTATCCCAAGAATTTTCAAACAAGTTACATACATTAGGCAAAAGTCAACACTAACATATTGTGCATTTTACTTATGAAATACTCTATAAATCTTGTCTTAGAGGTAAGAATCAGCCTAAGGACCATCAAACAACAAGTTATTCCCCATGGGCAAGATTTGACATCACCCCATCGTGTATTAATTTATGAGATTTTTTCTAACTCTTCCCTTAGAGGCAAGACTTAAACCAAAGACCTTCAAGTAACAAGTTGTGCCCCATGGGAAAAATTGACATTACCATATTGCGTTTTGATTTATGAGATATTCTATAACTCTTGCCTTAGAGGCAAAACTTAATCCAAGGACTTTCAAATAACAAGTTACGCCCCATGGGTAAGAGTTGAAACTATCATATTATGTTTTGATTTATGAGATGTTCTATAACTCCTACGTTAGAGACAAGACTTAGCCCAAGGACTTTTAAACAACAAGCTACGCTTTACGGGTAAGATTTGACACTACCACATTGTATCTTGATTTATGAAATATTTTATAAATCAAGAACTTTTAAACAACAAGTTATGCCCCATGGGTAAGAGTTGACACTACCACACCATGTCTTGATTTGTGAAATATTCTATAACTCTTGCCTTAGAGGCTCGAATTAGTCCAAGAACTTTCAAACAACAAGTTACGCCCCATGGGCAAGAGTTGATACTACCACATCGTGTCTTGATTTATGAGATATTCTATAACTCTTCCCTTAGAGGCAAGACTTAGCCGACAAGTTACGCACCATGGATAAGAGTTGACACTATCGTATTGTGTCTTGATTTATGTGATGGACAAGTGTTAACACTACCACATTGTTTTTTGATTTATGAGATGTTCTATAACTCTTGCCTTAGAAGCAAGACTTAACTCAAGGATTTTCAAACAAGAAGTTATGCTCCACAAGCAAGACTTAACACTACCACATTGTGCCTTGATTTATGAGTTATTCTATAATTTTTTCCTTAGAGGCAAACTTATCCCAAAGAACTTCCTAACAATAATTCATGCCCTTAAATTTGCTTTGATGTCAAAAGAAGAAGATCCCTTTGCCAATTATCCAATTTTTTATTTATTAGCAAAATATAATAGAAGTTGAGAAAAAATAATAAAGAGATCAAACAAAATAGAAAAATAAAAGAGATTGAGAAAAAAAAGACAAGAAAAAATAAAGGTTAAGAAAAAAGCGAAGAATTTAAAAATTGAGAATATTAATTGATTTAGTTTGTTCTGTTTAGGAAATATTAAAATTGTATTTATCATTCTTTGATGTTTTTGGTAGCAATTAAATATATAAATTTTATTATTTCACTAGCAATCTAGGATGAGTTAATTGATCGTCTTTAAAGGTTAATGTAGGATGAGGCAGTCGCTCCTCTCTAAATATTAATCTAGGACGGTTTAGATGCTCACCGAGAAAGATTAATTTAGGACAAGGTAGTTACTCATTGCAAAAAATATTTAGCGACCAACAAATAACGACTTTTTATAGATGAAAATTATATATTAGGGACGAGATATGCAATCTCTAAAAGTGTTTTGAGATAAAATTAGTTACCAACTCAAATAAAATTTAACGACTAACTAGAGTACCTCGTCGCAATAGACCTTTAGAAAGAGGCTGTAAGGACGAGCTGTGACCAGCATTTTCCCATTCTAAATGATCATTTGCGATAAAAATTGAACTTTTATGGATGATAATTCCCTTCCCTAAAGGTTGTTTTTCCTGTAGTGAAGGTTGGATTGATATTTGATAATGCAAATGAATATTGCTTGCATTTGAACTACCTTGTCTGTCATTCGAGGACGAATGATCCTAGTGGGAGATACTGAAACACCTTGGGTTTGGAACCTTAGAAAATTTCCTATATTTCTAGATTCTGGATATCATATGACTGGTGGGTACCAGTAATATGATGGGGTACATTGGTATGATCTTGGTCGTATGCTAACAAGTGTTGGTTGGATTCTTTTCTGGAATAGGTACGACTTGGTTGGTACGAGTCGTATGGTTGGTGATGGTTCATATAGTTTAGTTTTTCCTTCACTTAATCTGAGACATAGTAACTTAAGTTAGATCTGAGTATGCGTGGCTCACCATGAGCTATAAGATAGGGTACGAGTCGTACCATTGACTCGTATAGTAGGCAGTGTTCAAACTTTCTTTAATTTTTTTCTGCCAGGGATATGGTTGGATACTAATCGTATGGTTGGGTATGACTTGGTTTGGGTAAGTCATATATTGGACAGTGTTGGATCCAAGGGGGAGGCCTAGGGTACGAGTGGTAGGTATCACTCGTATTGGAGGGTACGACTGAAATGGGGTAGTCATACCAACTGTCTAGAATTTTAAGTAGTTTAAGTTGGGGGTAATCTAGAAATTTCCCCACTTAATATCTTAATGCCCCACGACTTATATCACTAATGGGACATCATTTACCCTATTATCCTAATCTAAAATACTTAGGAACTCTCTCTAATTCTCTCTAAGGATCTTGGGTAAAAGAAGGCTAAGGTTTCATCTAGAGGATCAATTTGGGGCTTATATGGGTTATTTCTCTCCATCATCTTTTTAATCTAAGGCATTTAATCCTCCCTCATTGTTAGTTCCAACTAAAGGCTTGTTTTATACAATGTTTACATGGCATAATTATTGTATGGTTTTGGAATTTCAAATATACGTTTGGGTTTTGGTACGAAATGCTTGGTTATGGTTTTTTCTATGTTTTAATTATGTTATAACATTCTTTAATGGTGGTTTGGACAATTGGTAGCATGGTAAGGGTCAATTGTTAAATGGAATTGGTTTTTTAAACACTATGCCCCCAACATGTTTGATAAACTACTTATGAGAATGCTTTTACTATATTGTTGGACTTTTTATGGAAATATTGCATGGTATGGTTTTGTAATGGAACCCTACATGGTATAAATGGTTTAAATGGTTTGGAATGGCTAAATGGTAAGTTTTGGTGGTCATGGGTATGGTTAATTAAACTTCCTTGTAGGGTACAAGGGAATCCCCCAAGTAATCAAGGTAACGAACAACTTGTGGGGTACATGGGATAGCCTCAAGAAAACTTAATAATGGAACACTTATGGGGTACACGGGATTTAACAAAGTTGAATTGATAATGTATTCTATAGGTATGTGGGAATCCTTTTACATAAAAAGGTCGGCTAAATTACTTACAAGATATAGTCGGTATGACGATACCACTACTCATAGCCTTTGTTAATAATAATGACATAATGGTTTGGTCGGATGGTAATGGTTTTAATTGGGAAATAATGGCAGGGTATGATAGCTAACCGTAAAGGTGCAAGTATAATCGAAGGACACTTAAAACTCATGTTTGTCAACATGAGGGTTGGTAAAAGAGACCATATATGATACTATAAGGTACATATGAATCCTCTAAGTACACTGTACAAATGTATCATGGAGAGTGAAGGGTACTTGGGAATCCCCTACTCTCATGGTATCTTCGGTTTATGCTACAACACGCATCGAGGCCCTTTTAGGGGGTTACACTGGACCCATATAGACCGAGCATGGTTCTAGGACAGTTAAGATACATATAAAAAGGTTAATATTTTTAAAGGCATTCTAAACCTGGTTCCCTTTCCCAGCATAGTTATATATATGTATGGTTTGTATTTGTTTTATTGGATGACATTATTTTATCCTTATCCTAAGTTCATTCTAGTGTTCACCCGATAACCCATCTTTGGGCATCTGTATCCCCACGCGATGCAGGAACTACCATTCTACTCCTCCTACTTAATGATCGAATTTAGGAACAACTATCGGATTGAAGTGGTGAGCTTTCATATTTTGGAGGCTCCATTTTATGTCATGTATGTCTTTATATACTTTGGTTATTTTATGGATATTGGTTTTTGCTATGGTTGGGGGCATGTCCAAATGGATATTGCTTTTTCTTTTGGTTAGAGGGTTTATGGAACTACTATGGGTTGGAATAGGTGGTGTCGGTATTGTTGTCTGCCTTAGTATTGGTATTGTTATTGTGGATAATACCGTTGGAATGAATTTATGATTGTTACATCCTTTTATGTTATGGTATAGACAGGAACTTGGTTTTTATATTGATTTGGTTATGGTTATTGGTTGGTAATGGATTATTGGACTTTCTTGGGTTGGTAACAGTTATAGACCTATCCAAGAGAGTAGAATCATAATAAATGCTATGTTGTTATACATTCAGAATTCATCTGACTTAGGGTATTCATATTTGGAGGTTGGGTAGGGTAACATGGGTGGTCCCCAATCCTGGTTAGACTTTGGATGCCCATTATGACAAAACCCTGGTTATGGTCATGTTAGATTTAAATTTAAGGAAATAAGATGGATGGAAATATTAAAAAACTAAAATATAACCATCAAATAACATCTAGAAAAGGGTAGTGGAGTGGAATATTGATCCAGAAACTAATAAGTATGGGTAGTTTGGCCTTTTTGATGTCATCAAGGCGACCCTTTCTAGAGAGATTTAGACTCTAGCATCTCTGTCTATACAATTTGATATTTCTAAAATAGGTGGATTTTTTGCTAGTGTGGAGGTAAGGTCAACATTCCTTGATCATATTAAGGCAATATAGTTTGATGATGAGAAGTCGAACAAACTTCAAAATAAGGTAGTATGTGGTGAAGCTTTTGCTGCCACACTTGATATGTATTGAGCCTTTAGGTTATTTTCTATATTTCCACTCATTTTTTTTATTTCGAGCTCTCCTATAGATGCCCAAAGTCATTTATGACTTGTTATAACTGACGGTTTGATTATCAATAGTTCATTTGTTTTTTAGAGTCAATTCCCTATTTTGAAGCCTTTGTTGGTTTAAACTAGCTACCAGGTGAAAATTTTAGTCAAACAACCTCGTATACTAATTCTGACTGTTCCAACAGCTTTGAAATGTAATTTTTAGTCTAGGAGAACTTTTGGTTTGAGACTGGAGGCACCCAGACCCATTTCAAGATATTTGTTGGAAGTTAAGAAAATGGCAAGTGGGTGTATGACCCACTTTTTATCAAAACAACTTCGGATGAAAATTTCGACTGTGCCATTGAGTCTGGAATATTGAATTGAAAAGGAACACTAGTCGGTTTGGAAATAAAGGATTCCAGATAAATCCTGAGGGGATGGAAGACAATCGAATAAGACATGATGCTTCAGTTGGTGTACTCAGTTATTGCACCCACGTAAGCGGCCATTTGGGTCCCTTAAGAGGAGATTTGCTAAAGTGCCCAATTAACCTCTTAAATGGTCAGGATGTCCTAGTCAAACATCACTAAATAAGAACCCCTACCACTAAATCAGTAGCCGCTAAAGCATCCAGGAACAATTTAAGTGGTACCTATGTAGTCGACCAGATGTCGCTAAAGCGCACTAGGTTACTTAAGCAGTGACCTCTTAAGTAGCCAAATGTCTACTTTAGCAGCACCCGTTGAATTGAAAAGGGTATAAATACCCCACTTATCATGTTTTTCTCCATTATTCATCCATTCCAAAGATTTTCGAACCCTAAAAAGTGGGAAAGCTTGGGAAAAACAATTGTAGGTGGTTTTAGGAGATTGGGTGGAGATTATTTACGCATTTCTTCTTCGATATTGGGTTAAGCCTTCATCTATTTTAGGATTAAATCCTTCATCTTTTTCTAAAATTACTAAAACCTTGGTAGCTTGATTTTAGCACAATGAGAGCCCAAAATTCACCCTTTTTTTAGGGTAAATATTCGTTGAGCGTAGTAGGACTTGTGTTGGTGTCAAATGAACAATTCTGTACATAGGCCCCATATGGAATTGTATAAGAGTTTGGACACAAAACACAATAGTGCAATATGACTATCATTGTTCTCATTTTGATGAATGAATTATGATTTTGATAGCAGGGCACCTCGTGGAAGCTTTTTGAAAGGGGAGATCAGTGGTTTAGCAGATTCTTTAGTCATTTTATCGTCGTCTAGGTAGGCTAGGTTTACCTTCTATAAATAATGAGCTATTTTGTCGTATACTTATGATATTATGCTAGATTTGGGATGAGATTTAGGTGTTGGAAGCATGATTGTCAAATATTGGGTTAGTTGGACTGTTTAGGCTGTCTTAAAACCGTAATTTAGGTGTAATTGACTTAGTTGTTCATGATTTAGGTTGAATTTCTATCTTAGGGATAAATAAGGCTTGTTTGACAACTAAAAGTGGATTTATATTGTCACGACTCAAATAGCCATGAGTGGCACCCACACTAATCTTCCTGTGGGAGAACCATCTAAACTGAAACATTACCCAATCACTTAGTCAATATTAAGATGATATTATCATAAAATCAACATAATAACAATAATTTGGAGCTAATCATTAGTAATGAAGAAACTAAACAAACTACTTACTAAAATCCCTAAGACCCGAAAGTCATCGTACAAGAACTACTAACAAAGATCATTTCTAAGACATATCCAAAATAAAGTAAATAAGGAATGTTTCATTGCCCGAAAGATGGACAATAACAAATTAAATGACCCATGGCAGCCTGGAGACAGAGTGCTCATCCTTGGATCAAGATCTGCTATCAAACTCTATAGGAGAGGTCGTGTTTGAGCCTCTGGAATACATTCTGCACTCAACAAAAAAAGTGTACAGGTTAGTATCAGTACAAACCACTATGTACTGGTGGTATCATAAGCCAACTCAATTTAATAAGATGTACACAACATAAATAAAATAACAAATAGACAGGCATCAATGAAATACAAATACTAAATGAATTAATAATACAACAATAACAGATCAAACAGTGCTCATAAATAAGCCACATAACTATCAAGAGTATCAACCATACTGTAAACAACCACAGACTCAACACAAATATATAAACGCATGCTATAGGACATACTTTTTCCCAAATAGTCATGACTTACAAGGAACAATATATGTTCATGTGCCGTACCAACATGTTACCTAATCCACCATATACATATCCATACTGGCATGGTACTCGATCCAACATATATATATCCGTACCGACATAGTACCCAATACACCATATATATATTCGTACAGGCGTGGTACCCGATCCAACATATACATATCCATACCGGCATGGTGCCCGATCCAACATATACATATCCGTACCAGCAGGGTACCTGATCTACCATATACCTATCCGTACCGATGTAATACCCGATCCAAGATATATATATCCGTACCAGTGTGGTACCCGATCCACCATATACATATCCATATTGGCGAGGTACCTAATCCAATATATACATATCCGTACTGGGGTGGTATTTGATCCACCGTATACATATCCATACCAACGTGGAACCCCATCCAATATATATATCCATACCGGCGCGGTACCCGATCCAACATATACATATAATATCAATATCTAATTTACACTACCTCACAACATACAATACAATGTACCGAGTTTACAAATACACTTAAAGTCATAAGTGAATTCCATCAAGTAAATTTTCAATATTCTTTTATACATGCCTCAACAATCTAAACATTATCAATTTTAAGCATGTCCGAATACCATTCAAAAAGTATCCAATTTAGGAGCATACACACAATTAAGTCGAGTCTAAACTCCAATTAATCTGTAAACTACCTCAACCGAAGTATTCAATCGCAAACTAGTTTACCAAGGTCTTACCCTTCAGTAAAGCTTTTGAGTGTTTTGAATCTGTTAAAATATATAATCCCCATAAGAGTATGAATATAATAACACTTATTCATAAATTCTTACTCTAAAAATCTTAGACCTAAACCTCAATTTTTTAATCCTGAAACATGGAACAATTAAGTGATATAAAAAGAATTAAATAAATAATATTGCAAATCGTCGTCTTCAATTAACATAATGAAACAAATTCTTGTTTCTATATTGACACTAATGATTGGCTTATCATGTCTTTCTATTTTCCCTTTCTGTCATCATTATGCATGCTAATGATTATTCTAACTATTACTTTATTTTACCCAAAACCATGGCACTATCCACACGTAACAATTGGGTTATTGGAAAACAACAATTCCACCCCAAATACAAGAAAAAATAACCTTACCATAAACAGATGTCTTTAATTATTTCTACGCACTTCGCCCGCCTTTCTTTTTTTCCCTCTTTTCTTCTCCTCTCATTCTAATAAATTGAACTGATAAGTTTTTGTCTAATAATTTGTTACCCTAATCTCATATATGACCAAAAATAAGAGAGTACTGGGTATAGTCCACTACTAATATTAATAAAATAATATATTTTCATTAACCACCAATTTAATTAATTATTAAAAATATTCAAAACTTTTAATATATTTTTCAGAATTTGTTCGGAACTCTATAGAAATACATTAAATATGTAAATTGACAAAGAAGTATATTCTGAATCTATTGAAAATACTAAACACTAATCCGGGGACATCTTGATCGACGGTTGATCGAGATCAAATTTAACTTCCTTAAACTCAATAACCTAACTAGTCACTTAAATCACTTTCGTACACCTAAAAAATTAATACTACCCATCCTGTGAATCATAAATCACGTATAAAAACAATGGGGAGATCAAAAATGCAAAAGACCAGTAAAATTTACAAAATGACTAGGAGGGTCGTTACATCAGATATCAATTACAACTGCTCGTCCCTGAATGGGAAAACAAGCGACAAGAAAAGAAACTAAAGAATTACCTGAATTATCAAAAAGATGTGGATACTTGCTACACCTGTTTGCTTCGATCTCCCAAGTGGACTCCTTAATAAGTCCAATGGACCTTCATAGATGCAATCTCCTTAGTCCTCAACTTACGGATAACCAAATACCTACCCGAGCCTATGCGTGCCCACACCGCCTAAGACTTAAAAGTTTCAATCAGCATAAAATAGCACAAGGCATATTCTTCACCCATATATATGCAACCATCCTATACTGACTGATAAATATAGGTGTATACTGGTGATAGGATATGCGCATATTGGAATGAATGCAAGGTACACAATCAATATCACAACTCATCATAACTATCCTCATTAGGACCATCATTATTGCAATCAACCTCCAGCCTTGACGGATATCAACACATAATCAATAGTATCCTCCGGCCTTATCGGGTATCAACATATCATAAATATATCCTCTGGCCTTTTCGGGTATCCACATTATCACAATAGTATCCTCCGTCCTTGCCGGGTATCAACATATCATCATAAAAGTGTCCTCCAGCCTTGTCGATTATCAACAATCATCATAATAGTCATTACCGAATAACATACACTAAAATACTCATAAGAATAGTTATATAACCATAGAATATCTATCTAGTCAATACTTACCAGCTACTTGTTATTAACTAACCACACTTAATATAATAGAATCACTAGTTCGTTAGTCATCACATAACCTCTAGTTATTATCCTTGACATTATCCTTCACATAATCCTTATTCATGGGATAGCAACTAACCAATATTTATTTTATAGCCAACTTCTAATATCTAGTCAAGGTTCATCACTAGACGAAAACCACCATTATCCACCATTTATTATTATCAACAAGTCATCCTATATCCGTTAAGCATTACTAGACAACACATTACTACTTGTCACCTAACCATTTTTTATTAACTGACACCGTTCATTATCTAACCATCATTTACCAACTAATCCTTGCTTAACTATTCATTAGTTAACCATTTAGCAACTATTCAAAGTTATTAACTAGTCACCTCTTATTATCAACATCTCTTATTATCTAACCTCATTAACACACAACTCCTCATTTATCAACTAATCGACATCACGAACTTAGTCTTCAATACCAACTACTCTTCACCTATGATAGACCTTACCTCACCATAAGTCACGCATTATCCATCGCTAGATTCCATGTTTCAACTAAGCAAGATTCATTAACTAATACATTAGATTCCTAGCCATCACCAGTATCCGATCAATAAAGTTGTAAGCAACATCCTGCATTTTCCTTCGTCAGATATCAGAGAGATGTGTATATAAACATATATGTATTCATAAACTATAATCATATCCTTTACACTGATAAACGCTTCTTGAATATTCAATCATTATCATAACACAGCCCTTGCCCCATTAATTTATGTGGAATAGTCACAACATCATAATTACGACCTTAGGCTATATATATGTCCAAAACTCATATCGATAATCATATTTTAAAGCTGTAGCATATCTCTAATCATCTCACATATAAGAGGTATCTCACATATTGGAGGCATAATATAAATAGACATGAGATTTTCTATAGGATATCTTATATCAATAGGTCATACATCATGACTGCAAGAAATATCATCTTTCTTGGCCAATTTGTGTATCTAAGAGAAAATAGAATCTATATAGGCCAATCATCAAGTCTAAGAGGAAATAGTATCTCTATAGGCCACATAATGTATCTAGGAGGAAATTATCTCTAAATGCCCAATATCACATCCACAAGAAGTATCTTAACTATAACTCAAAAGCCACAATCCAGGAACATCAGTACAAGTTACCAAGTTATGAAGTAACCTTATTCTAAGGTTTACTAGCCTCAACTATGTCTAACATCCACAACAAAGTCCACAAGATTTAACACAAGTTTAGGCCTAAGTAGGCCAGACAATCCCACTTTTAATCCTAAATTTTCATAAATAGGAACACTCTACCCAAAACTAGGATAAGGTGTCTAGTTCATCTTCTAGATGTCAAGTAAGCCATATTCAAGCCTAAGATAGCAACTTCAACTAGAAACAAGGGTACTCAACTCAACTTTTCCCAACTTACGATTTCAAGACTACCACACTAGCCCAATAATGCTAAATATACAAATCATGCTTCAATGCTAAAACCACATCACAAACATAGGTTTACATCATAGCCATGCTACAACTAATCTAAACTAAAGAGGGAAATCAATAGGATTAAAAAGGGGTATAAACATGCAATTTTACGGGTCCCAAGCTTGTATCTAAACTCCAAAAATCAACAATTGAGGCCAGGTCATCCTTCTCATAATCAAGCCTAACATCCATATCCACACCTAACATATATCACACATCATCTATGAAGAAAAGTAGATAGAAGCCTACCAGAACCCATACTTAGAAAACTTTGCATCAAGTTTTTTCTCTTCTAACAATCCCAAAATAATCCTTAAGTGATTCTTTTGTTACTTTTTAATCTTAGAATAAACCAAAATATCATCGATAAAGACAGTCACAAAATAATCTAAGTAGGGTTTAAATATCCCATTCATTAATCTCATAAAAGTAGGTGGGGCTTTAGTTAGACCTAAAGACATCACAAGAAACTCATAGCACCCATACCTAGTTCAAAAAATAGTTTAGAAATATCGTCAGGACGAATCTTAAGTTGATGATACCTATACCTCAAATCAATCTTAGAAAATATGGATGCACCCTGTAATTGGTCAAATAAATCATCGATATGGGGCAAAAGATACTTATTATGGATCGTAACTTAGTTCAACTATCTATAGTCTATACACATATGAAGACTACCATCTTTTTTCTTCACAAACAAGACAGGAGCACCCCTTGAAGAGACACTCGAATGGATAAAACCATTACTCAATAAATCCTGCAACTAAGCCTTTAATTCTCTCTACTTAGACAAATCCATCCTATAAGGAGGAATAGAAATATGATGAGTACTTGGCTCTAGATCAATACAAAAATCAATGTCACAACCTAATGGCATACCAGACAAATCTTTAGGAAAAACCTCTTCGAACTCACACACCAAAGAAATTAACTTAATAGATAGGACCTCTACGGAAGTGTCCCAAATACGTGCTTGGGAGTCCAAACAACCTCTTCCAATTAACCTCTTTGCACATAGAAATGAAATAAGTTTCATTGGAGCAGGACTATAATCACCCTCCCACTCAAATCTATCTATTTTAGACATAGCTGTAGTTATTGTCTCAGCATAACAATCTAATATAGCATGATACGGAGACAACCAACTCATACCCAAAATTATGTCAAAACCTACCATGTTTAGGATTACTAAATCTTCCCAAGTTTGATACCCCATAAAAATAATAGAACAAGAAAGATAAACCATATCAGCAATAACAGAATCACCAATAGGAGTAAACATGTGAATAGGGAAGTCAAGTAGATCACACACCATGTCCAACACCCCAGCAAAATTGGAAGACACATATGAAAAAGTAGAACCAGGATCAAATAATACAGTGGCCATCCGATCACACATTAGAATAATACCTATAAGAACATCATTTGATGACTCTGCCTCGGGTGTTCCTAGAAAAGCATAGATATGGGCCCTATAAGTAGTCTGAATGTAACTTCTATCAAGTTGAGAACCACTTTAATAAGGTTGATTACCACCCTTACCTGCATAATGATCACCACAACTAATATATGGATCACCTCTACCATTACCACCACCTCCTTTATATATTGAAACTAGAGCTCGAGGATCCTGCTGCTGGCTAGACTGACCATAATACCTCAAATTAGGACAAAATCTTCTTATATGAACAACTTCATCGCACTCATAACATACTCTGATCCCTAGAATAAGAATCACTGCCTCAGCTATCCCAAGCATTTCCTCATGTGAGAGAGGAGATACTGGCCTCTCCCTAACTGGTCTCGTGTCCTGAGCTCTGCTCTTAGTAGGTGCATCTCTCCTTCTTCTTCCTTGTCCCTCCCACCTGTCCTTTACCCTAAATTACAACCCTAACAATCGATTCAGGCCTCTTAACTCTCACTTTATTTGCTTGTGTTCTTACCATCTCTGATAATAAGAATAAAATAAGTTAGATAACAATGGGAATCACCAGATACCAATTGAAATCAAGAAATAACACATAAGATAGAAGAATTTAAATTTTCCCAGTGTCTGATAGCCTCTCAAATAAAAGTACAGACGTCTCCGTACCATTCTACAAGAATCTACTAGACATATTCTTATACAACAAGATCGATGAACCTAGGGATTTGATACCAATATTTGTCACAACCCAAATGGCCATGAGTGGCACCCACACTAATCTTCCTGTGGGAGAACCATCTAAATTAAACCATTACCCAATAACTTAATATTAAGATGATATTATCATAAAATCAACATAATAACAATAATCTGGAGCTAAGTATCAGTAATGCAAAAATCAAACAAACTACTTACTGAAATCCCCAAAACCCGAAAATCATCATACAAGAACTACTAACAAAGATCATGTCTAAGAGATATCCAAAATAAAGTAAATAAGGAATCTTTCATTGCCCGAAATATAGGCAATAAAAAATATTATGACCCATGGAAGCTTGGAGATGAAGTGCTCACCCTTGGATCAAGATCTTCTATCAAACTCTAGAGGTAAGGTCATGTTTGAGCCATTGGAATATTTTTTGCACTCCACAAGAGAAGAGTAAAGGGTAGTATCAGTACAAACCATTATGTACTGGTAGATGTCATAGGCCAACTCAATTTAATAACATGTTCTCAACATAAATCAAATAACAAATAGACAAACATTATCAAACAAAAAATACTTAATGAATCAATAATACAACAATAACAGATCAAATAGTGCTCACAAATAAGCCACATAATCATCAAGAATATCAACCATACTGTAAACATCCACAGACTCAACACAAATATGTACACACATGCTATGGGGCTTATTTTTACCCAAATAGTCATGACCTGCAAGAAATAATATATGATCATATACAGTACTGGCGTGGTACCCAATCTAGTATGGTACCTGGTCCATCATATACATATCTGTACCAGCGTGGTACCCAATCCGATATACAAATATCTGTACCGTCATTATATCCGATCTTACATATACATATCCGTACCGGTGTGGTACCCGATATACCTTATACCGATCCATACCAGCATGGTACCCGATCTAATATATACATATTTATACCAGCATAGTACCTGATCTACCAAATATATATCCGTACTATTATGGTACCCGATCCCCCATATACATATCTATACCGGCATGACACCTGATCTAACATATACATATTCTATAACACCCCGAGTCTGGCACCCCGAATGCTACACAGTGCTCATGATCTCGAAGGACCATAAGCTAACCCTTTTCTAGCACCTGTAACTGAGCACTGCATAATTTACTAAAATAAATATGGAAACTGGAGGAAGCTTTCCATAAGGTTCAAATACTTAAAATACAACCGAATAAAGTTTAACAATATCAAAACTTAACATCTGTATGAATAACTAGTCTGAAAACTCTGTAGTCTGAAAACCTCTAAACTGTGGAGTTGATGGGATATGTCCCCAACTAACTCCAACTATTGAAATACTAAAATTGGTAATAAAATAAAATAAGAACCATCCTCGAATGACGATGACTCATTGCTAGGTCTACTACTGCTGACTGAAACTGAGCTGCTAAGGGTGCTCTAGATCTCGTGCTTCTGAACCTATGGTGTAAAGTAAAACACCATAGCACAAATGCGTTAGTACGTAGGAATGTACTGAGTATGCAAGATGAGGTAATACTAAATACAAGGGCTTATGCATGAACAATTACTTAGCTGAATAACATGAGAGTACTGAATGATGATATATACATGAATGCATAAACCATAACTGAAATCATCGTGATTCTGAATATTGAGACTCGGATACTACTTTACTAACGTATGGACTCACTACTGAGATACTAAATAACTGAATCTTCTGATATTAATAGTTGAGTACTAAAGTTGAGATCAGTCCTCTCTAGCGGGTGATCTCTGAACTTAATGATAATGGAAATGCTCGACTGAAATCTGAGATCAGTCCTATATAGTGGGTGATCTTTGTATATACTGATAATGAGAGTACTTAACTGAATCTGAGATCAGTCCTATCTAGCGGGTGATCTCTGTATATACTAATAATGAATATGATTTGACTTAGTCTGAGATCGGTCCTATCTAGCGGGTGATCTCTGAGTCTGATAATACTGAAGCTGATTAATTGAATCTGAGACCAGTCCTATCTAGCGGGTAATCTCTGAGTCTGTTGATAATCATAATGATTGACTGTACCTGACAGTCCTTACTCTGTACTACTGAGCTGAGTTCTTTTACTGAGACTGATTCTGAAATTGAGACTGTGGAAAGTAGTTATCTAACCGACATGCTCTGAATATTAACTTGTGTGGTCCAAACTGTAACCCCAGCTGGAAGGGTGTCAGTATCGTGCCACGGGTAAAGACCTCTCTTGTGGAGTCAGTCCTATCTAACAGGTGACCCCTGGGATCAGTCCTATATATATAATATACTAACGGGTGATCCTTGAGTATGTCAGTCCTATTTAGCGGGTGACATCTCATACAGATGCTATCTACGTAGTTCTGGAACTTAGGGATTACTCCTAGGGATCTCAGTCCTCTCTAACGGGTGAGTCCCCATCCTTAGGTTCATTCGGTGCTAAGTCCTACTCCCAACTGAAAGACTCTGAACTGATTCTTTTTCTTAAACTATACTAGACTGAGCTGAATGTGTTACTGATTATACTGAGTAACTGAGTTAAGCTGAGTTTACTTGATTTTAAAGACTGATGGAATACTACTGAATCTCATTATCTAACTGAATGATACTAAGTTCTAAATTGATTTCTTGAATGTTACTGAGGTCTGAACTAAATTCTTGAATACTACTAAGATCTGAGCTAAGTACTGAACTAAAGTTGGAATGCTAATGATACTTAGATTACTGAGATTTCTTAAATTCTGTAACTGTCTGAGTGTACTGAGTTCTGCAACTGACTGAGTTTTTAGGATCGTGGTTTGACTGAGATTATCGTGAAAACTGACATTTGCTCTAGACAACAACTAGTTTGTCGGGTATAAATACCCCCAGGACTCGATAACATAAAAGTAAAACATAATCATTCTTGAATAATCATGACCATGGACTTTCATTCGCCATTACAATCACTAAAGCATCTCCTCAAGCACTTGAAAATCATAAATATGTGATAGTATAGGAAGACATGCTATTGGCTCATACTCCATTCAACAAGGTCTTACATCAAACACTTAACATGCATTAAAGAACACATAATTGGGGGATTTCATGCTAACATGTCATAACTCATTCACTAAGGCTTTTCAAAAAACACTTGGCATGCATAAACTTACACATAATTGGGGATTTCTTGTCAACATGCTAGAATATCTCTATTTCCTTCACATAAGCATTTTATCAAACACATGGAGAGAATGCTTTGGTTATTCAACAATTTCTACACTTAATTGACATAGACACATCACTTAACATGAAACTTGAAGAGGGTTTATCATGAACATCACATGAATATCACATACTAGGATCAAAGCTTGAAACTTTGTAAATAAAACATGAATTAAAACTCAATAATAACATGAATTTCAATTTCAATTCACATGAATCATTAAAAATCATAAATATAAGATCTTTGAAATTAGAAAAGGATTCTTGAACTTCTTGGGTGGAAGGAACCCAACAATCAACACCTGCATACCTGGAAATCTAGATTCTTGAAGAAATCCTTAGTCTTGTTCTTGATTTCTTGGCTAGGGTTCTTGCCCCTTTGAGAGAAAATATTTTGATTTGGGTAAAATTTGATGAATAATGAAGTATTCTCGTTATTTAGGGTATAAGTCGCTTATATAGACTGATTTGGGGCTTTAGGAAATTACCAATTGGCCCTTGAAATTTAAAAACAAAATCTAAAAATCCCTATTTCTCATGCTGGTACGACGTGGTGAAATCGCGCTAGCTCACTGGAAATTGGACAATTGGGAAACCAAGACTTGACGCGATGCGCCATAATGGCGGAGGCTCACTGGATTTTGACGATTTCCATTTTGGCTGACTTTGCGATGCGCTAAAGTACTAGGTGGTACACTGTCTCACTAAAATGGCTCTAACTCTTCGCCCGAGTGTCGGATTTGGGCGAATTTGGTATCATTGGAAAGTTTATTCAATTTCCCACGTAATAATAAGTCAAAATCTTAAAAATTTCACATGGAATAAAATATATTCATCTTTGAAGCAAGATATTTGATGTTCTAGAGACGAATTTAAACTAGGAGAAGTGTGGGGTATTACATATTCGTACTGGCGCGGTACTGGATCCAACATACACATATAATATCTATATCAAATTTGCACTTCCTCACAACTAGGGGTGGCAAACTAGTAGGTCGAGCCAGACATGGGCGAATAAAAAATGGGTCAAGTAAAAATGGTTAGATTATCCGACCTGACCTATATTTGATATGGTTAAAAATGAATAAACGTATTGGATAATATGGAAATGCATATTATCCATAGCCATAGAAAATACAATAAGTATGATTATTTTTCAGATGCAGTGGCATTATACATTTACTAGAATTAGCTGCCACTATTTCACTCATTTTACTTCACATTTAGACTGTCAACAGTAAAGGAAAGTTGAAGTTCCTACAGATCTAAACGTATGAAAATAGCAACTAAAGTAGAAAGTTTCACAGTTTTTATGTTAGGAACTGAAACACAGATCCAAATGTTTAGCTAATGATGCATAGTTTTTACTTTAGGATGAAGAATTAGTTCCAGTTTTGTAGGCTCTTAAATAGAAACACCAACTGTTAAGGTCACAACAAGAGGTACTCCAATCGAGTTAACATCTCTTCTCTTGCTTCTTCTTGTGGACTAATGCTTAATTTGGTGTTTTCCACTCACAATATTAGACAAGTGTGTATCATAAAACATAATCTCTAAACCTGCATAGCAAACCTACATAGTGAACCGAACACACAAACACTAAGCTGTCTAAATTAGAATTAAGAAATAAACACCAAAAATCAAATTACACTTCAAAACCATTAGAGGGACTATATAAGCCATCTTATACACTCTATCTGATGGTTTTAATAATACAAGAGCTCGACTTGCCATAAATAGCAGCTTCACAAAAAGAATCATTATATTAGAAAACAATTTAGGCAAGGTACATATATCCTGTCAGACATCATGAAATACAGCACTGAGCACACTCTAAAAGAAAAAAAAATCAGTTAACTCGCTGAATTAGCTTTGAACTTTCAATTTGAGCTAACCATCAAACAAGGAAAAAATGATACTAGGTACTATTCAACAATTCGCTAGCTCACTAAGAAGCGGTTGTCAGATTCAAAACCACAACAATAATTAAAAAGTACCATACATTTAGCCTATAACACTCCATACACATAAACATACACTGGCACATATATTCCAGTAGTGTCTCTCTATAATAACAAACCAGTTTGTGTGCCAGTATTACCAAAAATATTATGCTAAGTCATTCATATTAATAGCCAAACTACTAAACTACAAACAAACAAGACAATAGAAAAAAAAATAACTAAGATAGTATATAAATTTGATACTGGTTAGGAGTCAAGTACAGGGGTAGAGGCAGTTAGATAGTAACGACTATAAGTGTGGACGATTCTCTGCCAGTATAGATTGCATAGTCAATGTAGCAAAAGGCAGAATAAGAATTAGACAAAAGGTAGGTTAATCACTTGGTGTTGCAGCTTCTGTGTATTGGATTGGGTTCATTGGTGTTGTATTTCCTAGAGCGTTTGAATGGGATTAGTTCAGTTTACTTGGTATCAATGTCAGTTACTACTGTTGGATACAACGATAGGGCTTTCAAGACTCTGCCTAGAAGACTGTCTTCTTCGATTTGGATTTTGGTTTCAATACTTTCCGTGGCACAAACTTTCTTGTATTTGGCATAGGTAAGGATTGACAAGAGGCATAGGAGAATCACAATTGACTGTTGCAGCGCCTTATAAAACTACTAAACATAAATCACCTTCATCAGCAAAAACTACAAAAACTGCTAAAACAGCAAGAACATAGTAAAACAAAGACATTAAAAATAACTAAAACAAACTTATATCACCACTAAATATACCGCAATCAACTAAACTAACACTTTGGAAAAGAACATACAAAACTAATGCTAAAAATTAGCTCACCTTCATCAGCTTAAACTGTAAAAAATGCTAAAACAACAAGAAAATATTAAAATAAAGACATTAAACCAACTAAAATAAACAATAATCAACTAACTAACACTTTGAAACAACACTTTCAAAATCAAAAACTCACAAAACTTGTTTATATGCAAATACAACTGATAAATTGCTTCAGCTTGAATTTCATATATCTTAAAAGCAACAACAACTACAACAACTATTCCTAGATGCCAGTGATACATTAGATCAAAAAACTAATATTTCAAATTCAACAGAATATTAAAAGCAATAGGCATACAAGAACAAATTAATTTAAGTTATCAAGGATACTATTACCTTTAAGTTTCTCAAGATAAGGTTGAAGGTCAACAATAATCTCATCTCTATCAGAATCGGATTTGGATTCCGATTCGAATCTATCAAGATATAAGATATTTTAAAAAGAAAAAGAATAAACTATTACAACTTACAGTTGATAAGGTATTAAAAGTATGAATCAAATCAATATGATAATTGATAAGATTAATTTACCTTGGCCAAAAATCCAGTCCTTATTACACAATATAGCCTCAATATTTGTGGGAAGAATTGGAATTCAAAACTTTCTAATAACCCGACCTCATATGCTATAAGCAAATCCTAGGCTACTATTACGATTGGAAAACTTAAGACATCCCGTGCCATTAATGAAAGTTTGGGATACCTTAGCCTATTATCCTGAGAAAAGAATCCCAGACAATGGATCTTTTCCTCTTGCCTTATTTTAACATAGTTGAAGCACTTTGTTCACAAGAATCAACATTGGAGTCCATCGATATCTCTACCTAAATTAACAATTACATATTTAAAATATTCAACACTTTGAACTGGATGTAGAAAAAGGATCACATGAATAGTAGTTCATAAACGAAATTAAGAACAAACAAGCAAAATTACAAAATAAGCAGCACTAGAAAAATTTATCTTTCTCCGAAACAAAAAATCCAACCAAACCCAACACTATAATTCCAGTGATGGAGAGTAAAAATAAGAACTCAATCAGAATAAATTAAGAAGAAAAAGAGAGAAAAAATAAGCGAGAGAGACAGAGTTAGAGCAAGTGACTCACCGGAGAAGTTGACAGAGCTTAGGAGGTATTGGCTGGATCTTGGATGCTGTTGGCCGGAGCCTGGGTGGTATTTTCCAGAGCTTGGGTGGTGCTGGTAGGAAGAAGAGGTGCTCGCGTAGCCATTTTGGTCTCTAAAGCACTCTTTTTTTGTAAATTGGGTTTTAGGGTTTATTTACCCATTTTATCCATTCAGTTATCCATATTTTTAGTGGATAATATGGGTTAGCCCATTTTAAATCTATTTTGAATGGATTGGATATCTAGTCCATTTTAAATAGGTTGGATTGGATGGATATCCATTTTTAAACCCATTTTCCACCCCTACTCACAACATACAATACGGTGTACCAAGTTTACAAGTACACTTAAAGTCATAAGACAATTTCATTAAGTAAATTTTTAATAATCATTTATACACACCTCAACAATCCAAACATCTTCAACTTCTAGCATGTCTGAATACAAATCAACAAGTATCCAATTTAGGGGCATACACATAATTAAATCGAGTCTAAACTCCAATTAAACTGTATCCTACCTCAATCAAAGAATTCAAACGCAAGCTAATTGTCAAAGGTCTTGCCCTTCCGTAAAGCTTTCAATTGTTTTAAATCTGTTCAAATATATAATCCCCATAAGAGTACGAATTTAATAACACATGTTCATAAATTCTTACTCTAAAAATCTTAGACCTAAACCTTAATTTATTAATCCCAAATTATGGAACAATTACATGATAAGAAAAGAATTAAATAAATAATATTGCATATCATCATCTCCAATTAACATAAAGAAACAACTGCTTGTTTGTATATTGAGACTAATGATTGTCTTATCATGCCTTTCTCTTTTTCCCTTCTGTCATCATTATACATGCTAATGATTATTCTAACTATTACTTTATTTAACCCAAAATCATGGATAGTTTCTTCCCCCCAAAACCATGGCACTATCCACACGTAACAATTGGGTTACTGGAAAACAACAATTCCACCCCAAATATCAGAAACAATAACCTTACCATAAACAAATGTCTTCTATTACTTCTACACACTTTGTCTGCCTCCCTTTTCCACCATCTTTACTTCTCTTCCCATTCTAATAAATTGGACTGATAAGTATTTGTCTGATAATTTGTTACCCTAATCTCATATATGACCAAAAATAAGAGTGTAGTGGGTATAGTCCACTACTAATTTTAATAAAATAATATATTTTCACTAACCACCAATTTAATAATTATATAAAATATCCAAAACTCCTAATATATTTTTTGAATTTATTCGAAACTCTATAGAAATAAATTGAATATGTAAATTGACTAGAAAGTATATTCCAAATCTATTGAAAATATTAAAACACTAATTTGGAGTCATCTTGATCGAAGGCTGATCGTGATCGAATTTAGCTTCCTTAAACTTAATTACCCAACTAGTCACTTAAATCACTTCCATACACCTCAAAAATTGATACTACCCATCTCATGAATCGTAGATCACGTATACAAACTATGGGGAGAAAAAAATGCAAAAGACCAGTAAAATTCATGAAATAACTAGGAGGGTCGTTACATAGATACCTTATCCTAGTCTAGTATAATGGACTTCAGGGATTATGAGTAGGCCCCTTCGGTCTACCATAGGTAAAGACTTGTGTAAGCCTTGTAGACTTAGTTACACATGATATACTCTTATTGCTAATTGGTTTGGAACTTGAGGATATTAGGTTGTAGTTGGATATGGAAAGATTGATGCTAATTTTAGGTATTATTAATGATATGATTTATTAGTATCAATAATGATATGACTTACCTTCATATGGTTATTGATATGACATCCAAGCATGATTAATAAATGCCCTATTAACATTCTTAATGATATAGATATGATATGATATGATATAGATCAAAGACATTATATGGCTTATGTATATGATATGTCTTATGAATATGATACGGCTCAGAGATATGAGATGGGTTATGTATATGATATGTCTTATGAATATGACATGGTTCATAGATTTGATATGATTGTGTATATGATATGGCTCATTGATATTATATGGCTCATAGATATGATATGGCTGATGAATATAATATGGATCATAGATATGACATGGCTTATGTATACGATATGACTTATAGTTATATATGGCTTATGAATATGACATGTCTCATAGATATGACATGGCTTATGTCTATGATATTGTTTATAGATATGATATGGATTATGAATATGATATTGGTTATAGATATAAATAATAGCTTGTAGATATAAGTAATAGCTTATAGAAATGATTATTAAAATAACTTATTATTATGACTATTGGTATGGCCTATGGTCGTGGTTATTAGTGTGACATAATAGATGCAGTATTGGTATAGTTTATTAGGTTTGTTTGTCTGTATGGCTTGTTTATATGGTTTGTTGATACAGTTTATAAATATGAGCTCTGGTTCGAGTTCGACAATTGATAAAGATCTTTGATAATATGAGTTTCGGTATTAGTATGGAAATAAGAATAATGATGATGATAATATTGAGTTCCTGTTCAAGTACGACATTGGGAATTATATGTGGGGTAATACGGTTCGGATGGATTCTTGGTTATGGTATGATAAATTTGTGATTTACGACTATTCAGTTGCTTAGTTCCTTTAATTGTTCCCTCCAAGCTTATGGGGGCCTGCATTGGGCTAATTATTTTTCTGCACTTACTGGATTAAGGGGGGCAATCTTGTAGATTTAATGGTATGTTTTTTATGTTATTATCTAATATGCCTTCATAAATTCATGTACAGTAGTGTTGGAGCTTTTTTCTAAGTTTGCCCCTTTTGCCTTGACTTAGATTGTTCTATCTTGTATCCTATCATATTTCTATGTCACGACCTAAAAACTAAGGGTCATGATGACACTTGCCACGAAAGCCTTGACAAGTAAGTCTATCACACAAACAGATACAAAAAAGAAAAATAATAACAATAACCCAAACTAAGGCTTCTAGAATGAAGTCGAACCGCACAATATAATAAAAGAAGAAAAACATAACCAAAGATATCATACCATAATCACAAAACCTGCTGTCACAATGTAAGAATTAACTAGTATAACTCGAGATCAAAATACATAAGGTATAAAAAAATGGACAACTCTGTCTCTGAATTTAAAATAAAGACACAGTCTAAATAATGAAAGGTTGTCGTTAACTCTAGAAGCAAGAATCCAATCGCTACCTTGAATAAATCCAAATGTCTCCAGAATCAACCGCCACGATGTGCACTCAAACCTAGATCTACACCGAAAGAGAACAGTAGAGGTAAGTACGGTCCACTTGTATTTAGTAGGTATCATAGGCTGACTGAGCAAAGAAGAAAATTTAGCATAATAAATTCACATTAAGGGCACGTCACCTACAACCAAAAAATGTCCCTCAACGGTAGCCCACATCATCTCCACTAAAAGTTCTATAATATTCAGATACACCATAGCAACACGAAAGAAAAAAACAAGTAGATAGGTGTCACATATACGAATATTAAGGATGAAATAAACATAGGAAGGTACCACGTCAAGGAAAATAAACACATCACAGAAATGTACAAAGTAAATACAAATAAAATGGAGATGATGATGATAATGATAATGATATTGATGATGATAATGCTCCAGATGGTCGCACAAACTTCATATAAACCTATGAAGTTAAAGCTTCATGACTTTGGACTCATAGGGGATTCGCCAACCCGTATACAACCAATATTCATAACTCTTCTCCGGCACATTCTTTGGTAGAGGTTTTTAAAGATGTCACATTTTCTATTAGAAAAAAGATAGTATTTGAAGTATTTCCATGGTGGTACCGAAGTTTCATAAATATGTTTGATATGAGGATGTAATTCTAACAACCAACCATCATAAGTATTTCCATATCCAACCAATATACCAACCAAGTGATCTAATAATCCACTCTATATTTCCAACCATCCATGGAATGCAAACATAACCATATGCAAAGAGAGTATACAATTAAATACACCATTGATACCATATTAGGCTTTTCCATTTAACAAGACATAATTAATTTCATGTATACACGTCCAACAATAACATATAAGACCCAACACAGTCACATATAGAAAATAATGTTCCAAATACAACGTACAGTACAACACATGGGAACAACACAATAATTATAGCCATTTTCATGATTATTTCCCACGCCATTAACATGCTTTTCTATCGACATCTACTACCCAACCCAGTATGAAAAAGTTAAGTCATAACCTACCTCAAATGCGAAAAAGCTGGTTTGGAAGCCTTCAACCCAAAACCTTACTCCTCATGAATGGACTTGGAATCAACTAAATCATACAAATATAGAATATATGTGTCAAAAGAAATCCAATGATACCCATATCGCCTATTTTAGAGTCGAGGTCAAAATGGATCACCAAAATAGGCTTTCGAAAAAAAAAGAAAAATTGTAATTTTATTGTAAAAATATATTCCCCATAGTATTAGGAGTCTACAAATGAAAATCTATGTGAAAATGAGTTTAAAATGAGGTCCAAATTGAAGAAAATCCATTTTCAAGCTTTACTGGTTTAAGTCTCAGAAATCCATTTTAAAAATAGAAAATTAAAGTTCTTTTGAAGATGAAATAAAAAAAAAACTGATAATTATAAGATTAAAAACTCACCAAAGTTAAAACAGGTAGAAATCGGGGTTTAAATCGAAGAAATTTAATTATTTGGCCTTCTAGGCCAAAATCCCCAATTTTCACTTTTAATCCACATTTAAAATAAGAATTAAAGGATGAATTGAACAATAGTAGTTGAAATAGGTGTTATGGAAGTTACCCAAGCTTAGAAATGGAAGAAATATCTCAAAATCATGAAACCCTAGGCTCCAAGTCTAAAAAATGGTAAAAAATAGCGTAAACAAGGTATTTATAGGAACCCGAGCATCGCATACGCAGCTATGTGTCGCGTCTATAGTACCTGGCCTTATAGAGGGTATCATTGTCATGACCTGGGCGTCGCGTATGCAGGACTAGCGATCTTGGAATAGATGTTGCATATGCAATAGTCGTGATTGACTTGCTGAGCCGCGTTCATGACTTTTAGTTCGCAAAAGTGAGTGCACCAATTGAGTGGTGCTTCAGCTGAGACTTGGAAAATTTCAAGTCTTCGTGATCCCCTTGGGATTCATACGGAATCCTCTGAACGCAAACAAACTATGCTAATGTATAAAATTTGATGCTCCGAACCTAATGGAGATATCATATTTTTGAAAAAAAGTCATTTTTACAAACTTGACTCCCGAGATCCAATTTTATAACTTTTTGAACCGAGGGTCGAAATGAGATTTAGAAGTAATAAAACCACATAACCATGTTACCACCCTAAAATTGAGGTTTTGGATTTGTTGGCTCCATCTGCTTTTCTATCCGATGCACAGATCAATAAATGTTGACCAAAGTAAACTAAAAGGTTTTTAGTCGCTGAAAATTACAATATCATATAAATCATACTGAAATACACTAGAAACCATGCCAATCATCTCCACACTCTAGAAATACCAAAAGCAACCACGGGAAGGGGTAAAATTATCAAATCATACAAAAATAAATATTTCACAAAAATCACCAAAAATCTGGTCGTTACATCATACATTACTAAAAATCTAGTTCGTCCATGAACTAAAGGGAAGGGAAAATACTTGAATCAACAAAAGGCTGCTGATAAGAACTACACTTATTAGACTCTACCTCCCAAGTAGCCTCATCTACAGGTCTGTTTTTCCATTAGACTTTAACTACTAGAATATCTCTAGAATGCAGCTGCCTAACATCTCTAACTATGATGGAGACAGGCTCCTCAACAAAAGACAACCTCTCATCTAACTAAAGTGAATCCCAATGAAAGACATGACACTAATTTGGCATGTAACATCGAAGCATGGAATCATTAAAAATTGGATGAACAACTTATAAAACTTGGGGTAAGCCAACTCATAAGCCACTTCACCAATGGTTTGAAGAATTGTAAATGGCCCAATATACCTGGTGCTAAGCTTTCACCTCTTCCCAAACCTTATCTAACCCTTCATGGGTTAAACTTGAAGAAAAACATGATAAGCCACACCAAATCTCAAGGCATAAAGTCTACAATCTGCATAACATTTTTGCCTACTCTAAGACGCTTGAAGACTATCCTGAATGATCTAGACTCTATCAAAAGACTCATGAAGCAAGTTTGTACCTTGAGTTCTAACCTCAGATCCTCAAACAAACCAACCGAAGAGCGACAACACCTACAATACAAGGCCTCAAAAGGAGCCATATCAATACTAGAATGCTTGAAATTATTATACACAAACTCTTCCAAGGCTAAATATTGTTCCCACTAGCCACCAAAGTCTATCACACAAGCGTGAAGCATATCCTTAAATACCTGAATAGTCCGTTTTGACTGACCATAAGTTTAGGGTGAAATATTGTGCTAAGATTAACCCGAGTGCCCAACTCATCCAAAAAGGTCTTTCAAAAGTGATATGTGAACACTGAACCTCGACTTGAGATAATAGACACTTTCACGCTATGAAAATGCACAATCTCACAAATGTAGATATGATCCAACTTCTCAGTACCGAAAGAGACTTGAATCAAAATAAAATGTGCAGATTTGGTTGATTGATCCATGATGACCCAAACACTATCAAAACCATTAGAAGTACGAGGTAACCCAATCACGAAGTCTATAGTGATCCGTTCCTATTTTTACTTGGGAATGGGTAAGATCTAAAACAAACCACCCGATCGCATATGCTTGGCCTTTACCTGCTTGCAACAAAGGCAACAAGATACAAAGTACACTATGTCATTCCTCATACCACTCTACCAGTAAAGCTACCTCAAATTATGATATATCTTAGTCACTTCTAGATAAATGGAGTCCTAGAACAATGGGCCTCCTTATAAATCAACCTATACCAATCACCCACTCTCAGTAAACAAACTCAGCCTTCAATCCTCAAAACATCATCTAATTTAAGTAAGGCTTCCTTATCCTCCCAACTTAACACCTTATCCTAAATCAACACCATTATCATCAAACTTATGAACCCTAATTTGCTCCATCAATGATAACCTAGCCTCTAGGAGAACCAAAACACACTCAGGTTTCAAAATATCGAGCCTAGCCATCTGGTTAGCTAAAGACTGGACCTCTAAGTCCAAAGGCCTCTCCTGGGTAAAAATATATGCCAAGCTACCCATAATAGTCGACTTTTATCTTAAGGAATCTGCAACTACATTAGCCTTGCCCGGATGGTAGAGAATAGTCAAGTCATAATCTTTAAGTTACTTAAGCCAACGACGCTGCCTCATATTAATATGTTATTGGGTGAAGAAATACTGAACATAGGGTAGGAGGATCTATAGTTGAGGTATATATTGCAAGAGAAACGTCTCAATTTTGTTCATACTACTTTGGTAATGAAGTTGCTTATTCAAGAAATAGACTGAGTTGTCATCAGAACGATGAGAATGAGTCTCATTTGCAATCGATATCAATTTTCAATCAATCTGGTAGTAAGACTAAAAAGATCATATTTCGCCGGCTCACTACCATAGAGCATAAATCAGCAACTTTTTGTATCTTTTTGAATTGCTTGAAAGTTGAGCCCTCTCTGAAGTAAGGGATTAAATATTAACATATTATATTTATTTACTTATTCCCTTAAGGAAACTAAATGTGTTTCACATGTTGGATCATCAGTTCATTTAAGACTCAATTCAACGAAATCAAGTGTATGCATCCTTTGCAATATGGTTTACATATGAGGTTCGTAAGCGTACTAATATTTCTACAAATTTTAAATATTTACACATTTCTCAACTAACATATATATATATGACTAATATTTTTAGGTACACCAGTCACCAAATGCGGCCGCATACGATTAGTTCTTTAGAGATATTTCTTTGGGACCAGTTGATGCTCATACAATATCCCATTACATAGTAAATGGTCTTAAATTTTTCACTGAAGAACACTCCATAACAAGGAAAACAAACAATAGTGGTATTTGGGTTAAGGGTGATGATGATGTTGATTACTTTGGCATCATACAAGAGATCTTAGAACTGGACTATGCTGGTTTCCTAATTAAAAAATTATCCTCTTTCGATGTAAATGGTTTGGTCCAAGCACAAGAGGCACAAGAGTATATAAGGAGCATAACATCATTGAAGTGAAGCACAATAGGCCGTATCTTATTTACGATCCCTTTTTTCTCGCATAAAATGCTAAACAAGTGTATTATTCTCCTTATTCGTTGCGCAGTGATAAGTCTAATTGGTGGGCTGTAATAAAAACAAAGCCTATAGGACAGGTGGAAGTTGAGAATGTGTTGGAGACTGCGTATCCAAATAAAAGGCAGATTGATCACCAGTTAGTGGACATTGCTTTAGTGAATATTTTGAATCACCCAAAAAATATATTTGAAGAAGTTAATATTACAGAAGAAGAGGTTGAGTGGATATGATATGAGGAAACTTCCGAAGAGGGTGAATGGTTTAGTGGAGAATCTTTAGGAGAGGAGGATTAATTTGTGTAGGTTGTATTTATTATGTATTGATGTCTTTATGCTTTGTACTATTTACCATTATGTTTCTTGTTTAAGATTGATATGTAATATACTGAGTAAGATTGTTGTTTTCACTTTTCCATAATTTATGTAGTAATAGAAATACTCTTATCTATCTCGTTTTGTTGGAGCGATTTGAAATGTGAGTTTGTAACTTGAAATTAGTTACTTGGAATGTTTTCTTATATATTCATTTTGTAAGGACTAACTACTTGTTAACTTTACATAATTTAGATGGCAGATAGAGGTGACAAAGGTAAGAAAAAAGTTAATCTTATAAAAACGAAAAAGAAAAAACAACCTCCGCCTTATATACGACTGACAGATATTCATATATCTGAGGGTTGGTTTGTTGACGCGCCAGCACGACCCTCATATTCTATGTCATCTAAATATTTAGTTCCTACTCCTACGTATGTGGGTCTACTTCAAGGGACTACAACGACTCATTCTGCTCCTATCGCCGTACCACCACCATCTCAGTACTATCAGACGACCACTGGCACATCCAGGCATCGACTATCATCTGGAGTAACCTTTACTAGCAGTCACCCATATTCTCATAGTGATTCTTCTGGATCTATTAGGTTGATGGATCTTCATCTTGGAGGCACTCCATCTGGCGCTTCAGATCCTCCCACTCCAGTGCATCCACCAACACTTGTTTCGCAGTCCGAATACAGAGATGATTATCAGAGGTGGTATATTATTCCATATGGAATAGGGTAAGATTTATAAATATAACAACATTATTCATTTTTCATTTACTATATTATTATGCTCTAGAAATTACTGTTTGATCTTGTGTTGTAGGTTTAAGCCCGATGATGGAGTTAAAAAAATTATGACTAAATGCATTAGTCGACACTTCAACGTCTATTGGACCAGTTGACAAAAGGTTCTAGAAAATAACAGAGAACAACTGTTTAAAGAATTTCATGTCAGGATTTAACTTATCGACTACTTAACATATTGTTAGAACAAAAGATTGAATATTATATTTTTGTTTTTGTTGTAGAAATATTTCTGGTGGGATGACACACATGAATGTTCTATATGGAGAAATTTTTGTAGAAGAGCTAGCGCCAGAATAAATGGTCTGTTGGATTATGCCAGAACGAATAGGGTACGATCAGGGTTTATACTCGAACCCATGTGGCAAGATTATCTTCACTATTGGAATAGCGAAGAATACCAATTGTTGAGTGAGAAAGGAAAGAAAGCCAGGGCATCATCCAAGGGTGGCTCTCTATATACTGTGGGTGCAGTTAGTCGGGTTATTGTGGAGCAAAAAATGATATGCAACTTTTACAGTTTTAATTGTTTGTTTCTATTTAAATTTTTAATTATTTGAAGATTAATAATTTTATCATATGCAGGAAAAAAATTGGGTAGAAAGTGATACGGAATCAAACCAACAACACCAAGAGCTTCAAGTAGGCTCGGATTTCAGTCCAACAACACAAGAACAACAAGTTTAAGTTTCGGTTTTTCAGTCCAACAACACAAGAACAACAAGATAGATAACAATGCTAGTGAATCGAAAAGAGCCCCTCACGGCTTCACTAGACTTTAAGATAACAAAATCAACAACAACAACAAGATAAAGAAAGATAGATAACTTGACATATAACATTCAAGAAACTAAGAACCCTACACCAAGAGAGGACCCTAAGTCTAATGAATATAAACACCAAGTTCTTACGAGGACCAAGAGGCACTCAACGACCTCAAAACCCTTGTTTCTAGCCAAAGAGACAACACAAGTATCCCTCTACTTGTGAGATAATAGGGACGGCTTCTAAGAGTGGAAGAGAGACGAAATGTTTAGTGTTTTTAGGTTACAAAATCAGCATTCAAAAACTAAGGAATAACTCTCTAACATGTTCTATTTATACTACAAACAAAAGGGGTAAAATGACCCATCCGCCCTTGCTTCTTGTGCCAACCTTGGAGAGTAGTTTATTACACATTAAGACCCCTCTTCACACATAAAAACGTTTAGGTCCTTGGTTGGTTCAATCACCAACTAACACACGGCCATTTGCATGAACAAAGCTTGGAGTTTTTGTAATTCCCGAGCTTGGCTTCGTGTGAAAGGCCGTGTACCTGTGGAGGCTGCCCCAACCGTATCATCCTCTCCATCTTGAGAGGAATTTGACCTCAAATTCAGCATTTGGTCATCTTTAACCGCATCCACGAGGGAGAGATCACCAACACTGAAAGTGTTGTGCACTTGATATTCCGGTGGAAGGTCAATCTTGTAGGCGTTGTCATTGATTCTCTCAAGTACTTGGAAAGGACCATCACCCCTTGGCAGCAATTTGGACTTCCTTTGAGATGGAAACCGATCCTTTCGAAGATGCACCCACACCCAATCTCCGGGTTCAAGCACAAGCCTTCTTCTCCCTTTGTTTACCCTTTTTGCAACCTCTTGGTTCTTCTTTTCAAGCTTGATCCGCACCGTCTCATGCATTTTCTTCATTGCCTCGGCTCTTTTATTTCCATCTAAGCTGGTCATGAGATCACTAGACAAAGGAGTGAGATCTAAAGGGGTAAGGGGATTCAGGCCGTAAACACATTCAAAGGGAGTATTCCCGTGCTCGAATGTATTACCCGGTTGTATGCAAATTCCACCAAGGGTAGGTGATCTTCCCATGAAGTCAGTTTACCTTTAACCATAGAATGTAGCATAGACCCTAAGGTTTTATTTACTACCTCCGTTTGGCCATCGGTTTGTGGGTGGCAAGACGTGGAGAAAAGTAACTTCGTTCCAAGCCTACCCCACATGGACTTCCAAAAGAGACTTAGGAACTTGGAGTCCCTATCGCTCACAATAGTCCTCGGTACCCCGTGAAGCTTTACAACATGTTCAACAAATAATGAAGCTACACTACGAGCATCCTCGATTTTAGCACATGGAATAAAATGAGCCATTTTAGAGAATCTATCAACAATAACAAAAATGCTATCTCGGCCCTTTCTAGTCCTTGGCAGCCCCAAAACAAAATCCATCGAAATGTCCAACCAAGGTCTAAGGGGAGTAGGGAGTGGGGTGTATAATCCTTGAGGTAGGAGACGAGATTTCGCACTCCGGCAGGCCACGCATTGACTACAAATTTTAGTGACGTCTTTGCGCATTTTGGGCCAATAGAAGTTCTCCTCTAAGATTCCGAGGGTCTTGTCTACCCCAAAGTGCCCCATGAGGCCTCCGTCATGGGCCTCCCTCACAAATAATTCCCTCCAAGAACTAGAAGGAACACACAACCTCCTCCCTTTGAACAAATACCCATCGAACCGAGAGTAGGAGGAATGGTCATTCTCCTTAAGCCAACGGTCCCTTCCCCACTCTTCGCATTCCCTAAAAATAGGAGCAAAGGTAGGATCCTCGGGATACAACAACCGCAAGCTCTCAAAACCCATCAATTTCGAAGACAAGGTAGCAACAAGCACATGCTTCCTAGACAAGGCATCGGCAACAATATTTTCCTTTCCCCTTTTGTAATGAATTACATAAGGGAAAGTCTCGATGAACTCAATCCACTTAGCATGACTCCTATTCAACTTGTCTTGGCTCTTAAGGTGTTTCAACGACTCATGATCCGTTCGTATCACAAACTCCTTAGGCCACAAATAATGTTGCCAATTTCCCAAAGCTCTGACAAGGGCGTACAACTCCAAATCATAAGTTGAGTAATTAAGAGTTGCCCCTTTGAGCTTTTCACTAAAATAAGCAACGGGCTTACCTTCTTGCATCAAAACAGCCCCGATGCCAACCTTACTAGCATCACACTCTACTTCAAACATCTTATCAAAATCGGGCAATTGCAATAAAGGCGCCGAGATGAGCGTAGCTTTCAAGGCCTCAAAAGCCCTAGCCTGCTCATCACCCCATTTAAAGGGTCCGTCCTTTCTAATTACCTCGGTCAAGGGGGCTGCTATGGAACTAAATCCTTTGACAAACCTCCTATAAAAGCTTGCCAACCCGTGGAAACTTCGGATTTCTCCAATAGTTTTAGGGGTCGGCCAACTTCGAATAGAGTCTATCTTGGAATCGTCCACTTCCACACCCCTTGAGCTCACGACAAAACCCAAGAATATAACCTTATCAACACCAAAAGAACACTTCTCCATGTTGGCATACAGCTTCTCCTTTCGGAGCACATCAAACACACATCTCAAATGCATTACATGATCATCAATAGATTTACTATACACCAACACATCGTCAAAGTAAACCACCACAAACTTTCCAATATAAGGCTTCATTACATGATTCATTAGCCTCATAAAGGTGCTAGGAGCATTGGTAAGGCCGAAGGGCATGACCAGCCACTCATATAGACCGAATTTGGTCTTGAATGCGGTCTTCCACTCATCACCGGGTTGCATGCGAATTTGGTGATAGCCGCTCCTAAGGTCCACTTTAGAAAACAAACAAGATCCGTGGAGCTCATCTAACATATCATCTAGTCTAGGGATTGGATGACGATACCTTATAGTTATTTTGTTGATGGCTCTACAATCGACGCACATGCGCCAAGTTCCGTCCTTCTTCGGTACCAAAAGCACCGGAACAGCACACGGACTCATGCTTTCTTTGATGTATCCCTTGTTGAGAAGCTCCTCAACTTGTCTTTCAAGATCCTTAGTGTCCATGGGATTGCTCCTATAGGCCGGTTTGTTTGGAAGTTGTGAACCCGGCACCAAATCAATTTGGTGCTCAATTCCCCGAAGTGGGGGCAATCCTTGCGGAAGTTCTTGAGGAAATACATCTTCATACTCCTGCAACACACAAGAAATCAAAGGGGAAATGGAAGAATTAGTGGGGTTAGTATTAAAACAATGGGCCAAAAGTAACATTGGCTTGTTTTCATCATGGTCCACGAAGAGTTCTTTCCTCCTAGCCAACATCACTACGTTTTCCATCTCCCTTGTCGTTGGGACAGCCTCGGATGTCCCTACTTCCTCACCTACGACATTCCCCCCCTTTTCTCCCTTTCCGGATTCCTTCCCCTTTCCCTTCAACTCTCTCATCTTTTGATGCCACTCATTTACTTGGGAGGGTGAAAGAGGGTGAAGTGTGACCTTTCGGCCATCCTTCTCAAGCGTATACCGGTTGGACCTCCCTTCATGTTTAGTAGACCTATCATATTGCCATGGTCTACCTAACAACAAGTGACATGCTTGCATTGGGATCACGTCACAAAGCACTTCATCGTGGTAGTTTCCCACCTTAAACCGAATCACACATTGCCTTGTGACCTTTAATTCACCACAATCGTTCAACCATTGTAGCTTGTAAGGACTAGTGTGTAGTGTAGTTGGTAGCTTCAAGAAATTTACCATAGCATGGCTCGCAACATTAGTACAACTACCACTATCAATCACCAAGGTGCACACACTCCCCTTTACAAGACACTTAGTATGGAATAGATTTTCCCTTTGACTCGGGTCATCTATCGCCTTACTAATCATGACACGTCTAACCACAAAGTTTGGAACCACACACTCCCCTTCTTGTGGATAGACATCTTCACTACCATCTAATTCATCATCATTCGGCCCATTTTCAGATCCCTCTCCATCTTGAGGCTCGGCCTCATCCTCCCCCCTTTCGGAAACCACCTCCTCACCAAGGTAGTACACTTTCCCTTCTCGTAGGATCACATTGCGCCGGTTCGGACATTCATTGGACTTATGCCCCCAACCTTGGCACTTGAAGCATTGGAACCCCTTTGGGTTGGGATATTTGTGAGCCTCCGGTTTCGGAGGGAATTTAGGGACTGTTTTGGACTTGGACAGCTTCGTAGGGGCGGGTTGGTCCTTGTTTTTGGGCCAACCCGAGGGGGTTTGTACCCTTGCCTTGAAGGATGATCTCTCCTTAAGTTCCCTATCAATCTCAAGGGCCGCTTGGAATATACCGTCAATGGTTTCAAACCGGTGAAGGGTCAAATGAGTGGAGATCTCTTTGTTCAACCCACACTTGAATCGGATGATGTCGTGACTGATTTGCTCCCCACGATGATCAAGTTTCAACATGAGTTGTTGGAACTCGTCAAAATAGGCCATCACACTCTTGCCTCCTTGCCGCAAGCCATATAATCTAGCAAGCAACTCATGACGATATCTCTCGGGAAGGTATCGTTGTCTCATCAAATACCTCAATCGATACCAAGGTGGTGGCTGCCCATCAACTAATTCATTACCAAATCGTTTAACATACTCCCACCAAGTGTTAGCATAGCCCTCGAGGTGAGCTATAGCGTAGCAACTCTTCTTTTCTTCCGAGATGTCATTAACTTGGAAAACTTTGTCACAAGCCGATTCCCAAGTTAAGTAGGTCTCGGGGTCACTTTCACCCTTAAAGATGGGTAGGCTCAACTTGATGGTGTTGATGCCTACGTCTCTCTCTTGGTGTCGGTTTCCCCTATCTCCATACCCCTGGTATCTCCTAGGTTCTCCTCGACCCCCTCTTAACTCCTCCTCCCTCATATAAGCATCATCAAAGGCTCCATCTCCTTCATACTCCTCTCTACCGTATCCTTCAAAGTGGGCTGGTCGGCCTTGGCCGTTTTGATTCAGAGGATTTGGAATTTGCGGTCTTTGGGTTAATGGAGCTTGGAATGGAGGGTTCAGATTTAGTGGAGGTACTTGGCGTCCAAATCCCTCTTGTGGAATTGGAGGGGCTTGGAAATGTAGTGGTCTAGTGGGGTCTCGGTTTGGAGGAAAATAGGTAGTTTGGCTTGCGGTATTTAGTGGAGCTTGGGGTGCATTTAGCATTTGGTGGACTGTTTCGGGGGTGATGGTTGCGGAGGAGGTCCTATCATGACCATTGGTAGATACATGTAGAGGAGTAGAAGGACGAGAGTTCCTTTGACTCTCCACTTGTTCCAATCTCCCACTAATAGTCGACACTTCCCCCTTTATTGCTGCCAAGTCCCCTCTCACGGCCCCAAATTCCGAATTCAACCTTTCAAGTGTCCGGGTAACGGCCTCAAGAGTGACCCTCATAGAATCAAGGGCATTAGTATCCACATTATGAGACGTAGCTCCTTCCATTGTCAAGATATTATCCGCTTTAGTTCACCACAAGTTCGTGTTCCACAAGTGTTGTATAATTGGCTAGTAACCGTGAAATTTTTAAGGTATGAGTAAGCTCTTATCCGGAATGGATTCTTGTTTGAAGACTCAAAGAATTCTTGCCGGACTAGAGTCAAAAATCAGCAATTCATTCAAACGAATAAAAGCACTCAAATAATCGTTGACACGAACAAACGGTTCAAGGAACTAGTTGACAACCTAGTAGGAAGGTACTAGTTTGTTAATTAGTTCTAGGACCAAGTAAGGGAAACCAAGGATCAACAATTAGCAACCAAAGAATATCCTAAGTTGAGCTTATAGTGACGTGGCAGCATGCAATGGTTCCACACGTTCTTCTTTTTTTTTTTTTTTTTTGTGTTAATATTCACACAACTTGTTATAGTTTGCAAAGTGTTTTGGTGGGAAAAATAAAATCTTGTAGTTTTTCACCCTTTTCAAACTCAAGAAAGTGAGGTTTGGTTGACTAATCCCACAAAACAAGGCTCCTTGAATTAGGGAAAAGTGATTGACAAGACTAGAAGGTGATGGGTGCAAGTCTTTCACAACAACTTTATAGCTTGTCTTACAACTTGAGCACACAACAAGATGAACAAGATGAACAAGTTCAAAAGATGAACACCTCAACAAACTTCATCAACTTCTTTAGCACATAAACACACAACCACCGATTTTTCTTTTGGTTATCAACAACATACAACTTTCGGCCACTTCAAGTCACTACACAATGTTCAAGTTTTCAAGCTCAACTTTTGGATCTAGACACCTTAGTGTTGGTGAGAAAGAAACCAACACTAGAAACTCACTAAACAAGCAAAATAACACCTAGATCTAAACATACAACATCATTCTTGGTTTCAACTTTTAATGGACAGATTTTCAGAATTTCTTTTTGGTGTTGTTTGTTTAAGCCGTGAACTAGCCCAAGATGGGTTATGTTGGAACACAACCGGTCTCGCTTTGATACCAAATGATACGGAATCAAACCAACAACACCAAGAGCTTCAAGTAGGCTCGGATTTCAGTCCAACAACACAAGAACAACAAGTTTAAGTTTCGGTTTTTCAGTCCAACAACACAAGAACAACAAGATAGATAACAATGCTAGTGAATCGAAAAGAGCCCCTCACGGCTTCACTAGACTTTAAGATAACAAAATCAACAACAACAACAAGATAAAGAAAGATAGATAACTTGACATATAACATTCAAGAAACTAAGAACCCTACACCAAGAGAGGACCCTAAGTCTAATGAATATAAACACCAAGTTCTTACGAGGACCAAGAGGCACTCAACGACCTCAAAACCCTTGTTTCTAGCCAAAGAGACAACACAAGTATCCCTCTACTTGTGAGATAATAGGGACGGCTTCTAAGAGTGGAAGAGAGACGAAATGTTTAGTGTTTTTAGGTTATAAAATCAGCATTCAAAAACTAAGGAATAACTCTCTAACATGTTCTATTTATACTACAAACAAAAGGGGTAAAATGACCCATCCGCCCTTGCTTCTTGTGCCAACCTTGGAGAGTAGTTTATTACACATTAAGACCTCTCTTCACACATAAAAACGTTTAGGTCCTTGGTTGGTTCAATCACCAACTCACACACGGCCATTTGCATGAACAAAGCTTGGAGTTTTTGTAATTCCCGAGCTTGGCTTCGTGTGAAAGGCCGTGTACCTGTGGAGGCTGCCCCAACCGTATCATAAAGGTAAGACACGATGAGGTATTCGAGGAGACGCATGTGAGGAAGAAAACGAACCCAACTGATGAAGATGTTTGGGTTGAGCTTCATGCAAAAGCTGCCCATTTAAGAATCAAATTTTGTATTATGAATCTTTTTCTCAAAGTTGATATTATTTAAGTACATGTACTTTAATTTTTTTTACTATTAATTTTAACTTTACTTTGAATATAGGAAAAATATATGCAACTCATTAATGAGTATTGTAGTACTCAACCTCCTGAAAGTCAGGGTGACACAATACCTGAAGATGTAGAGGAGGAGTTATGGCAAGAAACTGTGGGTCCTCCAATTAGAGGCCAATACTACGGATACCACATAAAGTATTTGGCGAGAATGTTAGGTATTCATCCAGACCTACATCCTATACCTCACCAGTTGATAGAGAAACCGTTGAATCACTAAAAAATATGGTTTCTAAACTCACTGAAGAGCTTGCTGCACAGAAAGAGAGGGCAAATGAGAAGGAGGAAGAAACAACATCATAAATCAGGATGCTGCAATATCAGTTCAACTCTTTTATTCAATCTGCAGGGATTCTTCCTCCATGTCCTGGTGATGCAGTTCGGGCTGCAAAAGGTCTAGGCCCATTGAATGATATCAGCACAGATAAGGAATCAGACTCTGTGTGTGCGGCTGAGGATGCGGATGACGAAGACGATGATGATGAGTGGTATTTTTTTTTACTTTTGTATGTGTTGTAGTTTGGATTTAGATATGAGTTGTAGGTTTTACACTTTTATATGTTTTGTATGTTTTTAGACTTGTATTGTATGCTGGTAGTTTGAATGGAATGTAGCATATATATTATATGCTCATTTGTTTTTCTGGTTAATGGAATGTTGCATATATAAGCTTTTATTTTTTAATTTTTTTTCCAGAAAACCAACCACATATGGTCGGTTTAGTATAATTAATTAATTAATTAATTTTTAAAATCATTTTTTATTAATAATTAATTATATTAAATAAAAAAATCGATCACATGTGGTCGGTTTTATAAAAATTAAATATTTAATTTAAATAATTAATTTAATTATTATAAAAATTAAATAATTAATTAATAAATAATTATTTTATAAATTAAAGAATTAATTTTAATAAAACTGACCACTAGTGGTAGGTTTTTATTTAAATTAATTATTTAATTTAAAAATAAAACCGACCACTTGTGGTCTTTTTAGTTTGAATTTTTTAATTTTTTTTTTCTTTTAAAAAAATAATATTGAATTTTAAAAAGTTACCACGCTTTTACCGACCACACATTTTTGTCGGTTTTGTAGTCGGAAATGTAGGAAAACCGACCACATGCGGTCGGTTTTCCTGTATTTTTTAGTAGTGTTCTTGTAATATTGTCATCCTTCAACTCTTTGTGCGTCAGAATTTCCTATACACTCTCTAATGAGAACCTCTTAGTACTGTTAGCCATCTAACAAGGTCTGTCCTAAAGATCTAACTTTGCAAAAATTCTGATCTTTGAAGAAACATATTGTACAATCTCTTGACGAAGATAATGGATCAATCTATCAATATTCCACAACCCCTTCTTCTATGAAGTAGTCTATCTGATCAATTATGAAATCAGTAGATGCTATATGTGTAAGAGGACCTAGAATAGTCCAATTATCAAACCATAAATTAGAACATCCATTCCTAGATCCCGACCATATCTCTTGCTTAATTTGATCCCTTACCTTAAGCAACTTTTTCAAAATCTGAGTATTTTCTCCATTGCACTACGACAGGGATTTGCTTCTTTCTAATTTATTCAACATAAAATTTATTCATAAAGATCTTGTGATCCTAAAATACCACTATATCTTAACAAATAGTGCCTTTGATACAGAAAAGAGACACGGAAACCCAAGTACACCTTCATCCTTCGGAAGACATAGATCTTCCCTTATTGCCCAATGTATTCTTCTCATCCTTATTGCTCCAGAAGAACCTTGAAACGAGTATATAAAGTTTCTGCATTTTAAATTTAGTAGGGACAAGCACATATAAAAGGTAAATACGAATACTTTGAACGACGTTGGAAATTAGAATAGCTTTCCCACCATATGACAACAACTTTCCTTACCAGTTTTGTAACTTGTCTTTCATTTTCTTGATGAGTTCATTATAATACACCTTCTTCTTTCTTGAGTGAAATATGGGACATCCTAGGTATTTGAAAGGAAAAGGTTTCCTTTCAAAACCAATAATTTGATCCACATCATGGACTAGTGCTTCAGTTATCTTACTAAATATGTACAAACAACTTTTATCCTTATTAATTAATTGGCCTGACATCCTCTCATTCTTCGGTAACACTGAGTTTCCAGTGACACTTTATCATCAGAAGAAAAGATGATTGTATCATGTGTATATGCGAAATATCTAGTATTTGTACTCCATTTTTTCATACTATAGCATATATATGTCCCATCATAAAAAAGAGCATTAAGAGCTCTTGAAAGAGTCTCTACTGCTAGCATGAATAAAGTAGGGAATAGAGGATTCCCTTACTGAACTCCCTTGATAGAATGAAAGAATCCATTAATTTGATCATTGATTAAAATGGAATACAAATTATTTGCTATTAATCTTGAGACCAAGTCAATAAAAACTTTCGAGAATCCCATCTTCCTTAATACTTTTGTTAAATATGACTATGACACTCTACCATAAACCTTGCCCATGTCTAACTTGAGTTCTACATTTGTTGACTTCTCTTTTTATCTAGTGTCAGTAACAATCTCTTGAATCAACAACACATTCAATAATACACTCACCTTTCACAATGCTAGATTGATTTATTGAGATTTAAGATGGTAAGAGATAATCAATTCTTCTTTGAACCATCTTTGAGATAAATTTATTGATAAATTTACTCAAACTGACAAGTCTAAGATCAGAGAAGCTTTGAATTGAAGACTTCTTAGGAATAAGTACCAGATTTGTATGAGCAACAGACTTAGGCAAAGTATTTCCATCAAAATAAGCCTTCATCACCCTAAGCACATCACACTTCACAATTTCGTAGAAAATCTGATAAAAATATCCATTGTCCATAAGGCTCCCTTGCACTACTTTGATCTCCTACATGCTTAGAGGTGTACATAATTGTACATTATCGTCCGGAGTCACAGATTGAGGAATATGATCTAAAAGTTTTGTGAAAATATTTTCCTTTGTACCAACACACTTTCTAAGTTCAAATGTGATTCATCCCTACTTAACAAATAATTTTCACATCGCATACGACAAGATCATCAATCTGAAAGGTAATAGATGAGGGAACATATTATGGTTTCCAGTAACACTAAAAGGAAGAAGGTCAATATCATTTTAGGTAATTAAGAGAGCGGGCTTACCATTCACGTGAACTATTAAGAAACATGAATAAGGTTAGTCCAATAAGAAATGAATCATCAATAAATAAAAACAAAAGCCAACTTGTCAAGAAAAGGTAAAATAAATTAAAGATGTAGGGCCTTTCGTTTCATCCCACATTATTTGCATACTTCATACCCTAGGGCCCTAAAAACAACCAACTTAATAAGATTTGGGATCCAAATAACAAGATGATATGAAAAAGTTAATAATTGTATAATTTTGGTTGACAATAAACCAAATAATAAAGAGAAATATATAAAAAGATTATTTTGTTAGTCGACCTACCAATCAGATAATAAAATTAATACTACAAAAGAAAGCATAAGACTGGAGAAAATAAGCTCCCCATGAATAAAATATTTTTAACATTACATTGTGAATGTTATTGTGTTATTGTATAAAAATTGATTTTGAATTTATAAAAGTCCAAAACTATTTTCCTCCAATAAAAAATAGCTATTATTTTGGAAGTAAAAAACAATTATGACAATATTTCATCCTTCCTTCAAAAAGAAAAAAACTAATAAGATAAAAAAGATTAGGGAAAATCTTAGTAATTAATACTATTATTACTCCAACACATACAAACTAACTCTTTGACAGATGTGATCATCTTGAAAGATTTAAAGTCCATTTCCTATTTAATTTTTGTTGATATTTAAGTCCATTCCTTCACAAAATTCGTCCTAAATCCATTGAGCCAAGAATATGCAATAATTTTATAAATCGATAAATGGATATGTTAGAGCACCAAAGTGTTGGTAAAATTAGTTAAAATCTTCCTACCATTAATTCGTCCTAAATCCACCATAAGATAGGCCATTAAATTAGGTTTCCAACGACGCTAGTATCTCCATAATCTGAGAACATAGTAAAAAAGTTATGGAAAATTTACTAAGGCACTGTCAAACTGCCATTGGCAACGACTCAGACAACAACCCATTGTCAAACACGACGAGTCGTAGCCTAGACTCGTTGCCATGGAAGTAAGTGACCAAGAAATTCAGTCCAGTGGCAACACGTCCAGCACACGACTCGTTGTCAAACTAAATGAGTCATTATGTGTGGACCTGTTGTCACAACAGTGAGGAACCAATAACTCATCCTTTGGCAACGACCCTTCATAACGACTCGTTATCAGACATAATGAGTCATCAGGAGAGCAACTATTGTCATGATATAATGACCCAAAAACTTAGGTCCTTAGGTCATGACTCAGGCCATGACTCATTACCAAACATAACGAGTCATTACCTGAGCCGTGATGAGTGTTTCTCAGAATTTCCTGAACATTTTAAAAAGGTTTTTTGGTCTTTTCCCATTCTTTTAAATCCTAACCCACGTTGTTTTGGATTCTCCATGGATGCAATATAAGGCTATTTTCCCCCAAACTCACCATTAAGTCTTAAAATAAACCCATAACAAGAAAAGAAGAGATTCTCTCATTTCCAAAAACAAGTTAGGGTTTATCAACTTCTAGTTCAAATTTCATGGCTTTCTCCAAGGCTTCCACCTCTAGGTATGTGGTATTTCATAAATGGATTCCTTCCATCAACTAAGTCCCCATAGCTTCTCAATTTCCAAGTTCAATTTCCCTTTAAGAATTGAGTTCCAAGTTAAACATGAGTTTACTTCATTCCTTTCATTTATTTGTATAAATAAACCATGAGTAAATGTTTTTCCCACAAAATTTGCATATTTTTGTACTCACCATCATGAATTTCCTTATTTTTGTTAAATTATTGAGTATGGGCTTTATTTTGTAAAATCTCTATTACGCTCAACTTTAAAATATCATCATGTTCAGTTGTATTAGACAAAGCTGGTGGGTTATGAACACCCAATACCGAGGAAATTTATGCATACATCAATTGACATGTTTTCAGCACTTCAAATTATGTATATCTTTCTATTTTTAAGAATACAACTATATTGAGCATACATCAGTTTTAGTGTCGTTCAGTTGGAAGTGGTACTAGCACCATGTGAATGCGGGATAAAGCATCGCCCATCAGTTGAGGCTTGACACCTTTAATAGAAGTCCCTAAGTTCCAGAACTTGATGCCGCCATAGATTATAAGGGATCACCCATCAGTCGAGGCATGACACCCTATTCCGTAGGGACCTAAGTTTAGTGGATCCACACCAGCCAGTGTTGGTACCCTTGGCAAGGTACTTATCCCTTCCAATGAGGGTTAAAGAGTTAGACCATAATTTTATCAGATTGGGATTCATTGGTTATTTTTAGCTTTCAGAGCCCTTAGTTCGTGTTTCAATTTATGTTCAGTTTAAGTTTGCTTGACCGAGTATTCAATTATGCAGTTTTATCCAGTACATGCTTATACATGGTCTTGCATTCACTTTACATATTCGTGCATCCATGTTAAGTTTATAGTAGTTAGTTTTCTATCTCACATATTCAGTACATTCAATGTACTGATCACATACTTCTTTGTGCAATATTGTCTTATAATATGGTTCAAATGCTCAATACATGGATCGCTCTTCACACATTCCCGTATGACTCAACGACAGTTTGGCGAGTCCTCATCATTCGAGGATTAGTTATAGATTATTTATTTTAATGTTTTATTTTATTTTAGTCAGTTGGACTTAGTTGGGGGTATGTTCTAACAACTCATTATGATTTAGAGGCTTTCAGACTGCTAGATATGTTTTTAATTTATTGAGTATTTTAGATAGTGTTAACATTGACTCATTTATTAATTATTATAAGTTTACTTTGAGTTTATCTGTTGCCCAGTATTTTTACTAATTTTCTAGTATTTTACTGATATGTCAGGCCATGGGTTAGCTTAGAGTCACTTGTGACTCTATACATCGTGTTATGACTAGGTTTATTCTCGGGTCGTGACAAACTTGGTATTAGAGCTATAGTTAAAAGTATCTAAGGTGTCTGAAAGTCGTGTTAAGTAGAGTATTATTCATAGGTATGAAATGCACCACACTTATGGGAGAGAGGCTACGAAATGTTTTAGGAAAGTCTTACTTTTTTCATTATTCATGTCGTACGATAGAGTGCAAACTCTATTTGAATAATTCTTGTAACTCATCCTCTATCTTTTTACAGAAAATGCCTCCAAAGAGAACCAATGGACGAAGAAATAGGAACCAACAAGCATTACCGCTAGTTCTTGAAGACCTTCTAAATGAGCAGGTATCTCATGCTAAGTTTAGGGCTGCTTTCAGAGCAGTAACCAAATCTATAACCACTCAAAATAATCAGAATCTTATTTCCCTAGCCAACCTAGCAATAAATGTGATGAAAAATAAAATCCTAGACTTCACTCGGATAAATCCGCCAGAGTTCTTTGGGTCGAAACCTGAAGAGGATCCACATGAGTTTTTGGACGGTGTTTAGAAAGTGGTTGAGATCATGGAGGGCACTTCAAGTGAAAGTGTTTATTTGGTTTCCTATCAATTCAAGGAGTGGCTCGCACTTAATATAATCAATGAAAGAAAGATAGAGGTATAGATGCAGGTCCACTAGAGTGGGATGAGTTTGCTACTACATTTCGGATAGGGTCTTCTCACTTGAGTTGAGGGAAGATACAGTGCTGAGTTCATCAACTTAAAGTAGGGAAATATCAGTGTTAAGAAGGATTCACTTAAGTTTACTTAGTTGTCGAGGAATGCTTCGACTATGGTGGCTAATTCTATGACCTAGATGAGTAACTTTGTGTCAAGTGTTTCTGAGAATATGGTCAAGGAGTGTAGGACGACCATATTGGTTAAGGATATCGACATCTCTAGATTGATGGTCCATGCTCAACATATTAAAAAGAAGAATATCAAAGATAAAAAAAAGAGAATAAGAGGTGTAGAATGGGTAGCTTCAATTTCTCTCAATAGACGTCGAATGGTGGGAATTGCTCTTAGTTCCACTAGAAAGCTTCAGCTCTAGCCTCACCTTCTTCTAGTTCTCCCGAGCCAAATTTCATATAAGATACTCAAGATAGTGTGTCGGTCTTTAAGTCCCAGGGTAGTGTAAATAGTGTTAACACCAACCTAGTTTGCAAGAGATGTGGTAGGAACCAAAAGGGTGAGTGCATGGATGGTAGTGATGCCTATTTTGGGTATGGAAAGTTAGGCCACAAAGTGAGGGATTTCCCAGCTGGTCCAAAAGGTAGTAATGACCATTAGTACATCCATAATAACTCTTCAGTAGTTTTAGTAGGTTGCCTGACTCAGCAGGATACCATCTCTAGTGCACCTAGTGGACAATGTCAGGGTAGGTTCTATGCCCTTTAGACAAGGCATGATTAGGAGGGTTACCTAATGTGTTTACTGGTACGTTAAAAGTCTTTCACCTTCATATTTATGCATTGTTAGATCCTGAAGCAACATTTTTCTTTGTGACTCCATTTATAATAGTAGATTTTGGTACCAGTTCTGAGATTTTAGAAGAAACCTTCCTAGTTTTTTCACCTGTTGGTAGTTCGATCATAGCTATATGGGTATATAAAAATTACCCTGTCATAATATCCCAAAAAGTTACTTCATCCAATCTTGTAGAGTTAGACATGATCGATTTTGATGTTATTCTTTGCTTGGATTGGGTCCACTCTTGGTATGGCTCAGTTGATTGTAGAAATACAATAGTATAGTTTTAGTTTCCAAATGATCCACTCTTAAGAGTAGAAGAAGAGTACCTCAATACCTAGAGGTTTGTTTATTTCATTCCTTAAGGCAAGAAAAATAATCTCCAAATGGTGCATCTACCATCTCGTTCGAGTCAAGGACTTATTGTTCGGAATCCAGAGTCTTGAGTCAGTTCTAGTAGTAAATGAATTTCCAAGAGTGTTTCCTAAAGATCTTTGCGGAGTTCCTCTCGATCGATAAATTGGCTTTGAAATAGATCTCCTTTCAGATCCCAACATATTTCAATTCCATATAACAGAATGGCTCTAGACGATCTTAAGGAATTTAAAGAACAATTAAAAGTTCTCTTAGACAAGGATTTTATCAGGCTGAGTGTCTCTCCATGAGGTTCTTTAGTTCTTTTCGTGCGCAGAAAAAATTGGTTCCCTCAGAATGTATATAAACTACCGTCAATTAAACAAAGTCACAATAAATAATATGTGTCCCATCCCTAGAATTGATGACTTATTCGACCAACTTCAGAGTGCTATCTATAAGGCTTATAGATATGATATGGATTATAGATATGATATGGCTTATAGAAATGGTTAAGGGCTTATAGATATAATTCATAGTTTATGGATACAACTATTGAATAACTTATGATTATGATTATTGACATGGATTATGGGCATGGTTAATTGAATGACTTAATAGATGTGGTATTGGTATAGTCTATTTAGTTAGTTTATTGGCATGGCTTATTTATATGATTCATTGATACTATTTAAAAAATGAGTTTTGTTTTGAGTTTGGTATTGATAATGATCTTAATAATATAAGTTTCGGTTGAAGTCCGACAATGAGGATAATGATGATGATACTATTGAGTTTCGATTCAAGTCTGGGATTGGGAATTTTGTATGAAATGATATGGTTCATATAGGTTCTTGCATTATGTTATGAAAATTATAACTTAAGGTTATTTGGTTACTTAGTTCCTTTAATTGTACCATCTAGGTATATGGGGGTTTGCATTAGGTTATTTACTTTTCTGCACTTATGGGCTTATAGGGTTAATTTTGTTGATATAATGGTATGATATTTATTTTATTATCTCGTATTCATTCATTTTTTTATGCATGGGGGTGTTAGAGCTTATTTCCAGGTTTTCTCCTTTTGCCTTGACATAACTTATTCTATCATGTATCAAATCATGTTTATATCATGATTTAGCTCAATTGGTCTTTGATGCCTACTAAGAGCTTGTGGTTTTGGTACTCATACTACACTTTTTTACCTCTTTGGTGAAGATCCAAGTACTAGTTGTTGCTACTGATTTGATGTTTGTGTCGGGTTGATTTCGGATATTAGATGTGCTCTTGGAGTTAAAGTTACCCTTTTTCCTTTTTTTCCTTCCATTAACCTATTCCTTGTCTTTCATCTTCAAGACAAATTGGTTTGACTATTTAGTACTCATAGCTCATTTATAGTAGCTCTTATACCAATATTACTGAGTCTTGGGATGGTTGTTGATTTCCTATCTATCTATTAGACCTTTCTGACTGTATTATTGTTATTTATGTCCTTAAATTGTTAATTTCCATCTTTTAGGCCATTTTCCACTATGTCAGCCATTGCATCTGCTCCAGGCTATTATTTACTGACGGGATGGTGTAGGTGACATAATGACTGTTGAAATGAGTGGTGACAAATTTGTATCAGAGCGTAGGTTTCATTGAGATTATTGGTATAAAAGCAAGTGTCTAAGAGAGTCCCAAGAATTGAAATAATGACATCTATTTCTTATCTTTGGAAGGTGATAGGCACGAAATTAGTTCTTCACTTTTTTCACTCATTTCATGCTAAGACTTTGGGTTGTTTTCAATGGAATTTCTTTGGTTTCACTCTTTCATAGATGGATAGGACACGTGCTATCACGATATGAGTCAAGAGTCTCGAGATTGAGCCTAGGGATCTTATTGTGGTTCATGGATAACCTAGAGATCGTGGACAACCTTAGGATATGTTCCCAGCTAATAGGGCACCTTCATTAGACACTATTCCCACTCTCGAGCTAGAGAGAGCCAGGGACTAGCCTAGGCTACACCAGAAATTATTTCTTCTTCAATTATCAAGGATTCTTTGGTTTAGCTTTTGGGATTGGTTAGTGTTTCAATATTTGATGGTGCAAAGTCTATATATTAGAATGGTACTGAGGTGGGGGCGCATCTTGTAGATGTATCTCTTAGAGTTGAGGTCCCTCTTATGATGATAATTTCTCAACTGATAGTTTCCTAGCCTACTATGTCTACCAAGGAGTAGAAGATGTTGGATAAATTCTTCAGATTGGCTCTGCCTATGATTTCTGGTGCACCCGACAAAGATGCATATGAGTTATTTTTCACTTATAAGGATAGGATCTATAATTTAGGCCAAGTTGACACCCATTTTGTACATTACACTACTTTTCAATTAGGATTGGCATCTCGATTTTGGTGGAGAGGTCATCTTGATTCTAGGCCAGCTGGATCTCCCTCTTTGGCATGGACCTAGTTTTCTGAGATCTTCTTGGGGAAGTACATGCCTCACAGTCTTAGAGATATCTTGAGAGATCAGTGCTTGTTTTTGGAGAAGGGCTGCATGACTATGTTGGTGTATGAAGCTCGATTTTATGAGTTCTCTAGGCATGTTACTTCTATTCTGACTACTGAGTATGAGAAGTTTCATTGCTTTGTCCGAGTATTAAGACTTTATCTTCATATGTCTACATGGGGTTTGTTTTTTATGGGTAGTTCTGTTGCTAATATTTCTGATCATGCTCAGCTTATGAAGGAGATACATCAGGAGGACTAAGGGAACAATCATAAGAGGTCGAGATATTAGGGTACATTCAGTGGGAGGCATAGTAGCCCATGGTTTAGAGGTAGTGGTTATCAAGATAGGCATCCTCTACGTCAGCTGTATTAGTATCAAGGTCAGTCTAGTTGACCTATTCATTTCACACTTTAGATTACTGATGGAGGCTAGTCTAGCTCCAGTGATCATCCCGGATAGGGTTGTGGTCAGTCTTCGAGGAGTTCGTCTTCTGGCTATTCCAGTTGTGATGGTTATTTTAGGTTAACCAGATCTTCTAGTTTCTGTCCAATGCCTGGGGCATGTTATGGATGTGGAGCTTTTAGTCATTTCTTAAGGTAGTTCCCTGGTCGTGGAGAAATTATTCCTTTAACTCAGAGTATTCACTTATTAGGGTAGCTCAACCCTTATGTAGAGGTGGTATGCATGGTCATAAGGGTGGCCCCTAAGGTTCTCCTGGAGGTTCTCAAGATGGTAGGATAAAGGTCGATCAGGAGCCCAGCCAGCTGGTAGGATCGATAAATTATATGTAGTACCTTCTAGACTCGAGATTGACTCTTTGAATGTTATTATTATAGGCATGATATTTGAAATGCCCTGAATTTTTGGCCCTTGGAAATTTCTTGAGCTTTAACCTCACTGCTTTGGTAACAACTTACCCTATGAGTCATAGGGTATCCTAACGAGTCACTGGGATGAGTCATAACTAAACCAGTAAGTTTGTTGCTAGATTATCTGAGTACGAGTGTCTCTCTAAGAGCTGTAAAGATATGTTATGAGTTGTTAGGTGTAATTGTAGGGTGTCTAGTGTAAGTTTCCAAATTAGGTTCTATGTTGAATATGAATGGACCCTACGATTCGTAGGGTCCCATTATGTGTGGTGTCATTAAGTCGTAAGGATAATAGCGTAGGGTTCCGTGGTGGTACTTCCTTGGTAATGACTTGTGGTGATGAGTCGTAAGGAGTGGCTATGAGTCAAGAGTGGACTCGTAGTCAAAGATGACACTTTTTCATCTTTTAATTAAGGGCATTCTAGACATTTTCCCTCTTACCCAACTTGAAACCCACATCTTGTAACCCTTTTAGGGTATCATTAGCCCTTATAAAAACATTAAAGTAACTTCTCAACACTCTCAAATTCCTCAAGGTCAAGAACACTTAGGGTTTTCAAGAGGTTGATCAATTAGGGCTTTCAAGGATGATTTCTCTCCGTACATCTTACTATTTCATGTATGTGACTCTTCCCTCATTGTTAATTTTGAAAAAGCATAAGTATTAAAGTGTTATTCACATAGAATTGTTTTGGTTTTTAAAATAAGGGTTGTAGGTTTCTAATGCTTATTATTGAATAATATTTTCCCATGATTTAATTATGATTATTAATTCTTTAAATATGGTTTTGAACTTGTAGGTGCATCGGTATGGTGGATGAATTAGGGAATTGTGATTTTTCCAAATGTGTGACTTTTGAAATAGTCATGACCCCAACCCCATAGTGTGAAATTGGTTTTGAGTTATGAGAAAGGTGGGAATTTGTAAAATTAAACTAGTCTTGCACTATTACATGATATAAAGAGATATTTGAAACACAAGGATTAGATTTAATGAACAAAGGGAGTTTGTGTTCCCCCACCTTGTATTTATGAACAAAGGGAGTTATTCTTCATAAGTTAATGGAAAACTGTCACGGCATATTGTTTTTACCTTGCAAGTGTAGTTGGCATGAAAATACCAACAATGTATGCCTTAATGTGAAATATCATTCATGGATGCGGTTGTGTCATAGATATTTTAACAGGGCTACACCTGTGGTTGTGTAGCTTAGTCATGCAAGTGAAGGTCTCGGTGACTGACACTAGGAACCACATTGGCCGATACGGGGGTTAAAGTGATCAGGGAGGATCGAGTCCCCCTTATTATTATTATTTCATAATTAGGGAGGTTTGAGTCCCCCATAAATCATTACATTATCAGGTTCTTAAGTCACCTAAGTATATGTTCAGAGGTTAGAGTCCCCTGAGTGCATATATATGAGACTATTCTCTATTTCGTGTGGCTACACATACCGAGGCCCGACCAGAGGGTAAGAGTTGGGGACCATAAAGCCCGTGGGTACTATAATATGTCAATTGAGCTACACAATCTAGGCTAAAGTTTTACAAATGCATGTTAAGCATCAGTCCCTATATCGACATGTGATATATACATATATATATGTATATGCATCTGATTATGTGCATTGGTTTGAATGATGTGAAATAGTTTATCATTTCATTATGTTATCCTTATCCCCTAGTTACATGCTAGTGTTTACCCCACTAACCCTCTTGCGCTATTGTTTCCTCATGCAATGCAGGAATTAGTCACACTTCTACTCCTCCTACTCAACGAGTAGGATTCAAGACCAGCTCATGAGTTGACATTAATGTGGTGATCTTCTATACATCGAAAGTCTATATTTTGTGTTTTGTTCCTCTTATGTCTTACACTTATTTTTTGCTATTTTTGGGGGCATGTCCCTACACTTTAGTATTATTCGATTTTGGATCATTATTTAGAAGGCTTTGTTTTGACTACTATTGTTATTGGGTGGTGTCGCCCGGTCATTGGTGGTTGGTCATGGACATGTAGTAACCTTTTGTTAAGCTATTACAAACTATCTTGTTATATATTTGGAATTCATCAGACTTTGGGGTGTCTTGTGTTTAGGTTGGTTAGGTGTAGGGTTTAATCTCTGATCCATGTGGGACTTGAGATAGCAAACATGGCCAGGACCTCATTTGAGCCATGTCAGATTAGTATTAGAGCCTAGGATTAGTGTAATTTGGTGTCCAACAAACTGGTGTTAAGTAGAGTCTTATTTATGGGCGTGTAGCACAACACACTTATATGGGAAAAGCTACGAGGTCTTTCTTGTTGTCTTATTTCAAGCTATAGAGTATGAGGTCTTGAGTTTCTCTAATTCCCATGTGATTGCCTCTAAATCATGCCTCCCAGGTTATCTGAAGCTCATGGAAACTCCTCTGTCCTACACGAGGACAATATTTATGGGATGCTCCCTTTTTATAAGGTACAAACCCGATCTAGAGATCTAATTCCTAATTATCCTTTTAGAGTTCCACCGATCCCCTATTGTTCTTCTCGAGCCTCTCAGGCTGATTTGTCGAATGTAGAATTTTGTTAGTATATACATATGTTGGCTCAGTTGGTAGCTTCTTAGTTTGAGCGTGTAGCTTCTATTACTCCATCTTCTAAGGCCACAAGGGTTGTCTAGTTTATGAGGTTAGGTCCTCTTTTTTTCATTGAAAGATGTAGCATGCTAATGGTAGGAGATCTCCAACCCTTGTGGCCAACCCTTAGCTAGTTTATGAGCGTGTAGCTCCTATATTCACTGAAGGATGTAGCATACCAATGGTATGGGGAATGGGAAAATTCTAAGGAAGACTATGATGAATCTGCATTTAGGGATGATTTCTCTAGTACTTTTCTTGACCGCTTCATTCCTCAGGAGTTGAGGGAGAAAAAAGTGGATGAGCTTGTTAATCTAAAGTAAGCTAGGAACAGTCAAGGAGTTTTCCTTAAAATTCCATCAATTATCCTGATATGCTCCTTAGTTAGTGTGTAGCATGAGGGCTAGAATGAGAAAATTTTCTTTTGGGTTGTCCCATGATTTAATTCTAGTGAGTAAGAATGCCTTGTTGAAAAATGATATGGGCGTATCCAAATTGGTTGTGTATATGCAGTAGGTTGAGGAAAAGAAGAAGAAGCAGGAAGAGATATGGGAAATGTTAAATAAGAAGTTTAGATTATTCGATTAGGGTGGAGGTCAGCAATGGAGTGGTAGAAATGGTGGAAATTGGTCTAGAAAGAAGTGGGGGAGTTTTGGTTCCTACTCTACGGCTAGTTCTTCTTATCCAAAGCCATCGGGTTATCATTATTCTTATCATAATAGTGGTTTTAGGGCTTAGGGTGCCTAATCTCTGGCTAGTAGGGCTCAGTCAGCTCCATCATATCCTCCTTGTAGATTCTATAGGTAGGTGCAACGTGGTTTTTGTGAAAAGGGGAGGAACATGTGTTTTAAATGTGGTTAGATTGATCATTTGAAGAAAGATTGTCCTTCTAAGGTTGCTTTAGGGGAAGTTAATATTCCTATTACCACTTCATTAGCTTCTGTACCTAAGGGTGTTGCTTCTGCTTCAAGTACCAACACTGGCCAGAACCGCTTGTATGCTCTTTCTACCCGCCAATTCTTTGAGGCATCTTCCAATGTTGGCACTAGTATGTTACGACTCTTTTCTCATGATGTATATTTCTTTCTTGATCTGGGGTCTACTCTTTCTTATGTGACCCTATTTGTGGCTGTACATTTTGGTTTTGGTCCCGAGTGTATCCCTAAACCCTTTTTTATTTCTACCCTAGTAGGTGAATCTATGGTTGCTAGAAGAGTCTATATAGGTTGTATGGTATCTGTTTATGGCAGAGAAACTCTAGTCGATCAGATAGAGTTAGACATGGTTAATTTTGATGTCATATTGGGAATGGAATGGTTGAACTAGTGATATGCCTCCTTAGATTATCAAACTTTTAAGGTCGTGTTTAAATTCCCTAATGAGTTGGTTATTGAGTGAGAAGAGGGTTCTCTAGTGCCTAAGGAAAGATTCATATCGTATCTTAAAGCCTGAAAGTTGTTTTTCATGGGATGCCTTTATCATCTGGTCTGGGTTAAGGACTCTAACTTTGAGGGTCCTTCCTTATAATCCATTCCTGTGGTTAATGAATTCCTCAAGGATTTTGTCGACGATGTCCTTGGTATACCTCCCAATAGGGAGATTGATTTTAGGATTGACCTTGTTTTGGACACTCGTCCTATCTCTACCATCTTATAAAATGGCTTTGGCTGAGTTGAAGGAGCTTAAGGAGCAGTTGAAAGACCTCCTTGACAAGGGTTTTATCCATCCTACTAATTCTCCATAGGGTGATCCAATTTTGTTCATGCGTAATAAGGATGGTTCCCTTTAGATGTGCATCAATTACTCTTTATTGAATAATATTACAGTGAAGAATAAGTAACCTCTTCCTTGGTTTGATGATTTGTTTGACCAGCTTTAGGTGTTAGATAATACTTAAAAATTGATCTTCGGCCGTGTTACAATCAACTAAAAATTTAGCGTGGTGGATATCCCTAAGACTGCTTTCTGAACAAGGTATGGTCACTATGAGTTCCTAGTCATGTCTTTTGGTCTGGATAATGCCCCAACAATATTTATGTATCTAATGAATCAGTTTTCTATCAGTTGTTAGATTTTTTCGTCATAGTGTTCATTGATGATATTCTGGTGTACTCTAGGAGTGAGGTAGATCACGCCGACTATCTCTGCGTTGTTTTGCAGATCTTGGAAGATATGTATTTGTTTGCTAAGTTTTTGAAGTGCGAGTTCTAGTTAAAAGCTATTACTTTTTTGGGTCATATTATTTCTAGTGAAGGGATCATGGTGGATCCACAAAAACTTGCAGTGGTTAATAAGTGGCCTAGGCCCGCCACTCCAATCAATATTTAAAGCTTCTTGGGTTTAGCTGGCTACTATAGGAGATTTGTGAAGAGTTTCTCGATTATAGCTGCCCCGCTGACTATGTGATGTGCTAGCTTTCTGTTAGCACATTTAAGACTTTTAACCCTAAATAATTGTAAGTTCTTAAGTAACTATTGTTATTTTTTTGATTATATTTCATGTGATATTGCAGGGAAATAGAGATGCATGGAAACCTCTGATAACTACGTCAAGAAGGACAAGTTTTGATTGAAACAGATAGAAAAATGTTAGTTGCTGACTTGTCTTATAACTTATCTGCCATTTGATAAGTTATCACAGCTGGCCATCACCCATAAGCAGAGAGTAATAAATCTAAAGCATTTCTGATGACTTGATCTGATAAGTTATAAGATATCTGATAAGCTATCAGACTAGGCCATCAGCCATAAATAGAGAGTAAGAAATCTGAAGCATTTCTGATGACTTGATCTGATAAGTTATTAGATATCTGATAAGCTATCAGACTAAGACGTCAGCTAAAGGGAGAAAATATGGATTTTAAATTCCAAATTTTCTTTAAGTTACGGATATAAATAGCAGCTTTTAGGGTTTCATTCATTATCTTGACTTATTTCAAAGACTAGTTTACATCTTTTTGGGTCTCTAAATTTTGAATTCAATTTTCGAATCTTTGATTTAGTTTTGGGAAATTCTTCTTGAACTTGGAAGAGAATCTACCTTTGATTACATCTTTTGTAAGTTTAATTTCTTTGAATTATGGATTCAATTGTTGTTCTCTCTTTCTATTTCATGTGGAACTAAATACAGAACTAGAGTTGTGGGATATATGATTATTCCTATATTGATTTAATAGTTGGATAAGATTCGAGTGATTGTGGGAGCATCTTGATAATTCCTTTGTAATGAATGCTTTCTATTGGTTGCAAACAATAGATATAGCCTATTGTTGGATTGCTCGAACTGAGAAATCAACTAAAGGTAGTAAATTATCACCGAGGATTTGGGAAGGTTAATTTTCCATCTAATGATTAATGTTGTAACAAGATTAATCAACTCGAGATAAAATCAGTGTGAATAAAAGGTTTTCCTAAGTTCGAGAGAATTAGGGAACTCAATATCTAAGTAGGTTGAGAAACACTTAGATGGACTGTCGATAATGATAATTTGGTGTTTCCCACAAGTCACGAGAATCCAATGCTATAACTATTATTCAATGAGGATTAATAATCATAGTGATCACAACTCTAGTTTCTATATATCATTGATTTGAAATACTGAAATTTTAGCTTTGAGTTTCTAAAGCAAGTTGAAACATTAACAATTGTTTGAATGATAAAACCCCCCAATTAAAGGAAACCATTATCTATTAATTGGTTTAGTCATAAATACACTTGATTAATACAATATTCCCCATGGGATTTGACCCCAACCTTGTTGGATATATATTTGACATCGACCGCTTACTCTCTCGTAAGGGAGGTGTAATTTGGATGTATCAAATTTTGGTGTTGTTTCCAGAGAAGACGGTTATCAATTTAGTATATTTGTGATAATTGACTCTTAGTTAAGTTTCCTGGTTTTACTTTTATTTGTTATTTTTTATATTTGCAGGCTATCTGGTTGTATATGTCATGAACCAGAAGCTCAGGAGAACCATTATTATCCGTTAACCCTGAACCTCATCTTATTAGGATAATGGCAGATCAACAAGAAGCTGAAAGATTAGCCTCTTTGGCTAATGCTCAGGTAAATCAACAGAATGTAGATAACCCAGGTCGGGTCCCTAATCCAGATGATAAGGACATAGGGGATGATGAGTTGATTGATCCGGCCAATAGGAGACGTGCAAAGGGTGTAGCTGCACCTGTGAACAAAAAATGCCCATTCAGAGGGAGACCAAAATGCCAAGCTGTGCAGTTCTATCTTGATAAAGATGAGGATGAGATGGATAGATCAGGTTCTACTGGAGCTATTATCCCTCTACCTTTGGCACCTAGATATAAGTTCAACATTACAAGCACCATGATTTAGTTACTTTATCTTAAAAGGCTGTTTGGTGGACTTTTGGGTGATGATCTAAAGATACATCTAGTGAACTTCATCACTATTTGCAAATCTTTTGATAATCCGGGAGTAGGGCAGAATGCAATCCGTCTGCATCTATTCCTATTGTCTCTGTATTAGGAGGCAACACTATGGCTGAATGGAATGACTCCTAATTCTATAACAAAATGGAGGTAGTTGAAAGAAACTTTTCTAGAAAGGTTCTTTCTGCCATACAAGATGTTACAATTGAGGGATGAGATAAGTAACTTTAGGTAGCTTCCCATCAAAGCTCTTAATGAGACATGGGAGAGATTCAAGAAGAAGTTGATGCAATGCCCCAACCACAAAATGACTAATGTAAATCTGATGGAGACTTTGTATAGAGCTCTGAATTCTATGACAAAGTCAACGAAGGATAATGCTACAGGTAGAGCATTTATGGACCTTACTTTTCTTGAAGCCTAAAAAATACTTGATATAATGACTAAACAGAGTAGAGCTTGGCATACTAGGGATTTGGAGGTAGCAAGCTCCACTCTGTCTAGTGGTATGACAGCAGAAAAATATAGGAGAGAGGAAGAGCAAGATCAAGATATTGGCCCATTTAAAAACATAGATGGATTTGCTTGCAAAGTACCTGCTTTCAACTAACGTAGAGAAGGTTAAAGCTGTTGGGTTGTACAATAAGGGAGATGAAATAGACACTACAGAGGAGGCTAAATACTTGTATAACCAAGGGGTTTCCGGGCCGGTGGTTAAGGAAAGTAAGGATGGAACAATCAAGGAGATTGGAAGGATAAAAGTAATAGGAGTGGGTTGTATGTGCCTCCCAGAAATCGTGATACCACTGCTACTAGTTCAGGTAAGATGACTATGGAAGACATGATGGAAAAGTTGTTGAAAGAGGTTGAGTCAGATAATGTAAGAGTGACAAAATTGAAGAGTGAATTTTCATTTATGAGTCAACTAGTCAACTCATATTCGATGTCCATCAGGCAACTTGAATAGTAGATAAGCCCATTATCCACAACATTCAACCAACGAAAGAATGGGACTCTACCAAGTGATATAGTTTAGAACCCAAGGATTGATAGGTCATGTATGGTAATTACCATTATGAGAGGTAAGATATTATTTAGTCCATGTCTGGAAGCATCCTCTCATATTAATGAGGTCGAAATGGATGGGGATATGATTGATGAACATCCAGTGGTGCCTGGGGAGTTAGGAAGTCTAGAAAAAAAGAATACAGAAGTAGAACAACCACCTAAGATAAAGTATGTTAGTAATGTGGAGCAAGACATAAGAAAGGAGCCAGAGGTTGTTCCAGTTAGAATCCCAAGGCCACCACCCCCATTTTCGTAATGATTAAAAAAGAAAGAAAATGAGGACAAGTTTAACAAATTCATGGTTATATTAAAGTAGCTGATAGTGAATGTGCCCTTAGTTGAGGCACTGGAATAGATGCCCAGATATGCTAAGTTTATGAAAGACCCATTGACGAAGAAAAGGATTGCAAGATTTGAAATGATAGACAATCTTCATCAGTAATGCGCTATTTCTACAAGATCTATTATGAGAAGAAAGCTGATCCAGGATCATTTAGCGTCCCATGTACTATTGGATTGCTAAACTTTGAAAGGTCCATGTGTGATCTTGGGGAAAGTATAAATCTTATGCCATTGACGGTTTTCAAGAAACTGGGTTCGGGAGATCCTACACCCACTAATATATGACTTCTAATGTCGGATAGATCAATGAAAAGTCTAATTAGGATTCTACATAATGTACTTATAATGGTGTCCAATTTTATATTCCCTGCCGACTTTGTAATTCTTGATTGCAAAGTAGATTTTAAAGTACCCATAATTTTGGGCATGCCGTTCTTAGCAACTGGGAGAGTGTTAGTTGACATAGAGCTGAATGAGCTAAAATTTAGGCTCAACAAGAAAGAAGTTAGTTTTGAAGTATGTAAATCCATGAAACAACAAAAAGAGATGAGTGTTTTCTCAATTATTGATGTATTCTATGAAGATGAGCAAGATGTGCCTGTTGAGGATAGGTCTGATGTGTAGACCCTAGCTGGTATGGTTGAACTTGAAAGCAAGGATATGAGTGCCTTCAAAGTGGCTGGACTAGGAATAAAGCATTTTCTTGATCCAATAAGTAAAGTCAAGAGGTATCAACAAGGTATCTTGGTGAATTCTGAGTAGTCAAGATGACCAAGTGGTGCCGCGAGGTTAAATCAAGCGTTGGTTGGGAGGCAACCCAAAGTGTTTTGTTGTTTGAACTCGTATTATATTATTGGCATCAGATCTCCACACCTAGGGTGCCACATATATGTTTTTAACTCTCTTGTATTGTTTTGATGCATTGGGGATAGTGCATGATTTTAAGTTGAGGGTGGGGCTACTTGTGGGTGTTGACGTCCTCTTGGGGTTTTTGTTGTCGTGTCTCTTTTCCCCAGAGTCTTGTTCCTAGTAGATCTGGCATGTTTAGGCATATTATTTTTTGTTTCATGATGTTTTGTGGTTAACTGGGAGAAAAATATGTATCTAGGGCAGTTGACATATTTTTGTTGATTTTTGGGACAAATGATAAATACCTTTCCAATTGTCTATTTCGTAACTGTGTGGTATGCATCTATATGCGACTATTGTGAATCTTCTTATGGCATTAGTATTAGGGATATGATAATCATTGATAATAATTGCATAAACCATATAGGTAGTAGCTTGTGATGAACCTTTGTACCAAGTGTGTGTGAGGTATTACCAAGTTCCCTCTGTGTGATAAATCTAGAACTTGCCCAGTTAGTCTTACCAAGGTTGTACGATAGTGGTTAGGAAAGGATCATAGGCCATTTTTTATATTAGTCCACTTTTAGCCTAAATAACCTTCCATGTGTGAATAATACCTCTTGATCACAATTTTGAGCGTGTATGCCTATTTTTTTGGTAAACCTATTACCTTCCCATTTGTATCACAATGAACCTATTTTGGCCCTGGTCCTCCTTGGACATTATGCACTTCGACTTAAGCAAATAGCCTAAGTTAAGGGTGGCTATCATAGGAGTGCGTGATGTAAAATGAGTATGAATATGGGTAAAATATGATAAAAGAATGCAAGGATGGGTGTGGTAAAAAAAGAATAAGAAAAGAAAAGTTGTGAAAAAAAGAAAATGAAAGACAAAAAAACCGCACCTAACTTTAATATGCTTTAATAAAGAAAGGGGATAAATAAGGTTAAAAAATGGTTAATAAGTGAGACCCCAAATGTTAGTGTAGTGTGAAGGAGGCCTAGTCACTTTAAATATCTTTACGTATCATACCATCCCTAAGCTTGCATTATAAGCTGAAGAAAAGTCCTATAGTGATCCTAACTTAACTGTCTGAAAGATTAGGTAATGAAAATAAGGCCAAGCTTATGGTATTTGACATATATTGATTAGAACTTCGTTTTGAGAGTGAGTGTCTCTTGACCTTCCCTACATTGACATGCTTGATTTCAAATGTGAGTGAGGAGGGACTTCTTTGTTGTAAGGGCACATGGTTTGTATTTCTAGTTGCTTACTTATTTGGGTAGTGTAACTTGTACATATGCGTGGTTGTTTGTTACTAATATGATGCCACAGCTTGATTCCTTTGTGTCACATGGTTGATCTTCATTAATATACACAGTTGGGTTTAAAGTGATTAAACTTAGAGAAGGTAACATATTTTGAGCTAAAATTGATGATTGACTATCATAGGTAGCTTATATTTCTCTTAGTTAAGCATCATAGTATTGTATTATGTAGTTGCTTGAGGACAAACAATTGTTTTAAGTTGAGGGTGTTGATGTGCTAGCCTTCTGTTAGAACATTTAAGACTTTTTACTTGAAATAATTGTAAGTTCTTAAGGAACTATTGTTGTTTTTTATTCATTTCATATGATATTGCAGGGAAATAGAGATGCATGGAAACCTATGATAACTACATTAAGAAGGACAACTTTTGATTGAAACAGATAGAACAATGTTAGTAAATTACTTGTCTGATAACTTATCAGCCATCTGATAAGTTATCACAGTTGGTCGTTACCCACAAGCAGAGAGTAAAAAATCTGAAGCATTTCTAATGAATTTATTTGATAAGTTGTCAGATATCTGATAAGCTATCAGACTAGGTCATCTGCCATAAGTAGAGAGCAAGAAATCTGAAGCATTTCTGATGCCGTGATCTGATAAGTTATCCGATATCTAATAAGCTATAAGACTAGGTCGTCAGTTAAAGGGTGAAAATATGGATTTTAAATTCCAAATTTTCTTTAAGTTAGGATATAAAAAATGTCTTTTAGGGTTTCATTCATTATCTTGACTTATACCAAAGACTAGTTTACATCTTTTTGGGTCTCTAAATTTAGAATTCAATTTTCTAATCTTTGATTTAGTTTTGGGAAATTCTTCTTAAACCTGGAAGAGAATCAACCTTTGATAACATCTTTTGTAAGTTTAATTGCTTTGAATTATGGATTCAATTGTTGTTATCTCTTTCTATTTCATGTGGAACTAAACCCACAACTAGAGTTGAGAGATCTATGATTATTCCTTTATTGATTTAATAGTTGGATAAAATTTGAGTGATTGTGGGAACATCTTGATAATTCCTTGTAATGAATATTTTCTATTGGTTGTAAACAATAGATGTTGCCTATCATTGGTTTGCTCGGACTGAGAAATCAACTAAAGATATTGAATTATCAATGAGGATTTGGGAAGGTTAAGTTTCCATCAAATGATTAATGTTGTAACAAGATTAATTAACTCGAGATAAAATCAGTGTGAATAGAAGGGTTTTCTAAGTTCGAGAGAATTAGGGAACTCAACATCTATGTAGGTTGACAAAAACTTAGATGGACTATCGATAATGATAATTTGGTGTTTCCCACATGTCACGACAATCCAATGCTATAACTAGTATTCAATTGGGATTAATAATCATAGGTATCACAATTCTAGTTTCTCTATATCATTGATTTGAAATACTAAAATCTTAGCTTTGAGTTTCTAAAGAAAGTTGAAACATTAATAATTGTTTGATTGATAAAAAACCATAATTAAATCAAACCATTATGTATTAGTCGGTTTAATCACAAATACACTTGATTAATACTATATTTCGTGTGGGATTTGACCCCAACCTAGTTGGGTTATATATTTGACAACGACCGCTTACTCTCTCATAAGGGAGGTATAATTTGGGTGTATAACTAAGTTGACCTAGAAGAAGGTGAAGTTTTTATGGTCTAATACTTGTGATGGTAGTATTGAAAAGATGAAAGATAAGTTGACTTCAACTCCAGTATTGACCGTGCCCGAAGGTAATGATGGATTTGTGGTTTATTATGATGTGTCCAGTGTGGGATTTGGTTGTGTATTGATGCAACATGGTAGGATATTTCCCTATGCTTCTAGGCAGTTGAAGGTTCATGAGAGGAATTATATGACTCCTAAATTGGAGTTGTTGGCTGTGGTGTTTGCATTGATGATTTGGAATCACTATTTCTATGGAGTCCATATAGATATCTTTTTGGATCATAAGAGCCTGCAATATGTGTTCACCCAAAAAGAGCTGAATCTCAGGCAAAAGAGATGGCTTGAGATTTTTAAGGACTATGAAATGAGTCTCCATTACCACCCAAGTAAAGCAAATATGGTTGTTGATGCTCTTAGCAGGTTATCTATGTGGATTCTAGCTCATGTGTATGATGATAAGCAGGAATTGGTGAAAGATATTCACCATTTGTCTAACCTTGGAGTTCTTCTCTTGTACTCTGAGAATGAGGGGTGTTTGTGCAAAATGATGGCATAGTTCTCTCTTGTTACTAAAATAAAGGAGAAACAGGTATTGGATCCTGTCTTAATGAAGATTAAATGAGATATGGCAAAATAAAAGTTAATAGCATTTGAGATTGGTGATGATGGTATCTTGAGGTACCAAGGCATATTATGTGTTCCTGATATAGATAGGTTGTGAGAGAGGATCTTGGATGAGGCTCATGAATTACATTATTCCATTCATACTGGAGTGATGAAGATGTATCATGATCTTAAGAAATTTATTGGTGGAATAATATGAAGCGAGATGTGGCCATTTTTATGGCTAAATGTAAGGTGTGTCAACAAGTAAAAATTGAGAACTTACAGCCAGAGGGTTATATCAAGAAATCAGTTTTCTATGTGGAAGTGGGAAGTGATTAATATGGATTTTCTTACTGGTCTTCCTCGATCTTGGATTCAGTTAGATTCAATTTAGGTCATCGTGGATAGAATAACTAAGTTTGATCTCTTCTTGCCAGTAAGAACAACTTTTTCAGTAGAAGATTATGCAAAGTTGTTCCTCCAAGAGATTGTAAAGTTGTATGGGGTACCTATTTCTATCATTCCAAATTGTGGTACTCATTTCTCATCACAGTTTTGGCATTCGTTTTAGAGTATTTTGGTAACTAAGGTGAGCCATAGTACTACTTTCCACCCACAGTCGGATAGGCAAGCTTAAAGGACTATTCAGACATTAAAAGACATGCTTAGAGCTTGTATGATTGACTATGTTGGTAGTGGGGTTGATGATTTTCCTCTTATAGAGTATGCATACAATAATAGCTACCACTCTATCATTGTTATGGATCTTTCCAATGCCTTGTATGGTAGGAGGTATAGATCTCCTATCACATGGTTTAAAGTTGCTGAGGCTGATATGTTTGGTCCAGATTTGGTTCACAAAGCAATGAAGAAGGTGAAGGTGATTTAGGATAGGCTTATGGCTTGAGGTTTTCTATAGGGTGTTATAGATGTTGTCCCCTATGAAGGGAGTGATGTAGTTTGGTTAAGAAGGGGAAGCTCAGCCCCCGATATGTTGGTTCACACTTTATGTCGAAGAGGGTTGGTAATATTGTGTATGAATTGGAATTTCCCTCTAATTTTAGCTTCATTCATTTGGTGTTTCACATTTTAATATTGAGGAAGTGTGTGGGTGATCCTTATATAGTTGTTTCTTTGGAGGAGGTAGGTTTTTGGATTCCTTATCTTATGAGGAAGTCCTGGTTGAATTTTGGATCGACAAGTTCATCGATTGCAGATGATGGATGTAGCTTCGGTAAAGGTTCTATAGAGGAACCACAAGGTTAAAGAGGCTACTTGGGAAGCCAAAGATAACATGAAATTCAAGTATTTGCTCTTGTTTTCAGCACTGGAAAATCATGCTTAAGGTATGTGTATTCCTTAATATCTTTTGTTTCTGACTTTGTTAAAGGAAAGAGTGATTTCCTTAGCATCATTGTTTTCTATCTTTGTTAAAGGTAAGATTAGTGGTATGTGGAGTAAATTCATGCTAATAAATGCCGTGTCCCATCATTCAAGGATGAATGATCCTAGTGGGGGAGAATTGAAACACCCCAGATTTTTGGTCCTTGTAAATTTCTTAAGCTTTGAGCTCATTGACTTGGTAACGATTCACCCTAGGAGTCATAGGATGTCCTTAAAAGTCATTGGGATGAGTCAAAACCAAACTAGTAAGTTTGTTGCTAGATTCTTCTCTAACTATGAGTGGCTCACTAAGAGCCGTAGAGCTATGTTATGCGTCGATAGGTGTAATCGTAGGCTGTCCATTGTAAGTTCCTAAATTAGGTTCTGTGTTGACTACAACTTAACCCTACGAGTCGTAGGGTCCCATTATGAGTAGTGTCATTATGTTATAAAGCTAATAGTGTAGGTTGCCTTGGTTGTTATTTCATGGTTAGGACTCATGGTGATGAGTCGTAAGGAGTGGATATGAGTTAAGGATGGAATCATAGTCAAAGAATACCCTTTTTTAGCTTTTAAGTTAAGGGCATTCTAGGAATTTCCCCTCTTACCCAACTTGAAACTCATGTCTTATAACCCCTTTAGGGTATCATTATCCCTCATAAATACATCAAAGTAACTTCTCAACACTCAAATTTCTCAAGGTTAAGAACACTTAGGGTTTTCAAGAGGTTGATCAATTAGTTCTTTCAAGGTTGATTTTCTCCGTACATCTTACTATTTAAGAAATGTGACTCTTTCCTCATTGTTAACTATGTTAAAATATATGTATTAAAGTGTTATTCACATGGAATTGTTTTAGTTTTGAAAACAAGGGTTGTGGGTTTTGATCGCTTATTGTTGAACAATGTCTTCCCTTGATTTAATTATGATTATTTATTCTTTGAATATGGTTTTGAACTTGTGGGTGCATGGGCATGGTAGATAAATTAGGGAATTATGATTTTTCAAAACTTGTGATGTTTGAAGTGGTCTCATAACCCCAACCCCATAGTGTAAAATTTGTTTTAAGTTATGAGAAAGGTGGAAATTTATAAAGTTGAACTAGTCTCAAACTATTGCATGATATAAAGAAGTATTTAAAACACAATGGCATGATTTAATGAACAAAGGAAGTCAGTGTTCTCCCACCTTGTATTAATGAAAAAATGGAGTTGTTCTCCCCAAGTTAATGGAAAACTGTCATAATATTTTGTTGTTACCTTGTAGGTGTAGTTGGTATGATGATACCAACAATGTATGCCTTAATGTGAAATGTGGTTAATGAATGGGATTGTGTGATAAATTTTTTAACTGGTCTATAAATAGGGTTGTGCAGCTTAGTCATTAAAATGGAGGTTCGGGTGACCGACACTGGAAATGGTATTTTCCCATGCGAGTTTAAAGGGACTAAGGAGGTTTGAGTCCCCCTTATTATTATTATTTCTTGATAAGGGAGGTTTGAGTCCCCCGTAAATCATTACATGATTGGGTGCTTAAGTTACCATAGTATATTTTGGGATGTTTGAGTCCCTCATATTCATATATATGAGACTTTTCTCCGGTTCGTACGGCTACAAGCATTGGGGCCCGACTAAGGGGCGAGAGCTTAGGCCCATACAACCAGTGGGAACTATTATATGATGATTGAGATACATAATCCAGGATAATCATTTAAAAATACATTTTAAGACTCATTCCCTATCCTGACATGTGATATATACATATATGTTTATGCATCTGATTGTGCATTGGTTTGAATGATGTTAAACTATTGATCATGTCATTATGTTATTCTTATCCTCGAGTTACATACTAGTGTTTACCCTGCAACTATCTTCGAACGTTGTATCCCCACGTGATGTATGAATTGGTCACGCTTCTACTCCTCTTGCTCAATTATTAAGATTTGAGATTAGATCATGAGTTGAAATTGTTGCAGTTACCTTTCACACATCGGAAGTCTACATTTTGTGATTTGTTTCTCTTAAGTCTTAGACTTATTTTTGGCTATTGTTGGGGGCTTGCCCTGATACTTTATTGATATTTAATTTTGGATCATTATTTAAGGTGGAGGATGGTAGAATTTTTGTGGAAGATGGTCATATTAAGAAAAGGTGGCAGTCATATTTTCATAGGCTTTTGAATGATGAAGGGGAAGGAGTTATTGAGTTGGGTGAGCTGGAGCATTCAAAGGAGTGTCGTGATTTTAGTTATTGTAGACGTTTTAAGGTGGAGGAGGTCAGAGAGGCCGTTCGCAGGATGCGAAGGGGTAGGGCGATAGGGCCTGATGAGATCCCCGTGGATTTTTGGAAGTTTTCTGGCGAGGCTGGTTTGAGGTGGTTGATGGATTTGTTCAACGATATTTTCAAGTCGGCGAAAATGCCTGACGCCTGGAGATGGAGTACTATGACCCTTCTGTATAAGAATAAGGGTGACGTTCAGAGTTGTAACAACTATAGGGGTATTAAGTTATTGAGCTATACGATAAAGATTTGGGAGAGAATGGTAGAGTGGAGGTTGAGGAGGATTGTATCTATTTCAGAGAACCAGTTTTGATTTATGCCTGGGCGCTCGACGACGGAGACAATTCACCTAGTGCGGAGACTAGTGGAACAGTATTGGGAAAGGAAGAAAGACCTGCACATGGTGTTTATCGACTTGGAGAAGGCATATGACAAAGTCCCTAGGGAAGTCCTATGGAGATGCTTGGAGGTGAGTGGGGTCCCGGTGGTGTATACCAGAGCGATCAAGGACATGTATGATGGATCTAAGACCCAGGTGAGGACTGCGGGAGGCGATTCATAATATTTTCCAATCTTGACAGGGTTGCATCAGGGATCTACTCTTAGCCCATTTTTGTTTTCTTTAGTTATGAATGTGTTGATGTGGCGTATCCAATGCAAGGGCCCTGGTGTATGCTTTTTGTAGACGATGTGGATTTGATTGACAAGAATCGGGGGGTGTGAATGATAAATTAGAGGTGTAGATACAGACCCTTGAATCTAAAGGGTTCAGGTTAAGTAGGAGCAAGACCAAATATTTGGAATGTAAGTATAATGTCTCGAGGGAGGTAGACGAGGTGGTACTAAGGTTGGATTCTTAGGTGGTTTGTAAGAGGGATAGTTTCAAGTACCTATGGGCCATGATTCAGGGGAATGGTGAGATTGACGAGGATTTCTCTCACTGGATCGGGGCGGGATGGATGAAGTGGAAGCTCACCTCGGGGGTGTTGTGTGATAAGAAGGTACCGCCCAAGCTTAAAGGCAAATTTTATAGGGTGGCAGTTCGTCCGGCCATGTTGTATGGAGTGGAGTGTTGGCCTGTCAAAAACTCTCATATTTAAAAACTGAAGGTGGCAGAAATATGGATGTTACGCTGAGTGTGTGGGATTACTAGAGTGGATAGGGTTTGGAATGAGACTATTTGGTATAAGGTTAGTGTGGCTTCAGTGGAGGAAAAGATGCGGGAGGTCCGTTTGAGATGGTTTGGACATGTGATAGGGGGCATGGATACTCTAGTTCGTAGGTATGAGAGGCTTGCTTTAGATGGTTTCAGGTGGGGCAGGGGTAGGTTGAAGAAATACTGGAGAGAGGTGATTAGGCGGGACATAAAGTAGTTACAGCTTACTGAGGACATGACCCTAGATAGGAAGATTTGGAGGACGCATATTAGGATAGAGGGCTAGTGACTTTTTCGGTAGGTAGGATAGGGATTTTCTTAGCCGGTTGATGATAGGCGAATTTACGCGCCTATATCAATATATTTTGCCCATATTTTAGCCTAGTTTTGAGAACAAATTATATATTTCATGCACTTTTAGTCCTTTTTCCTATAAATGAGCTAACGAACATGATTAGTAAAGTTTCAGGTATAAATGATGCATAATTCAGCATTTTATGGCTTACTTGACGCTAAAGAAAGCTAACGAAAGAAGGAAAGGGAGTTTGGACGCCTAAAGGACCAAAAGTGATGCATGGAGAATCTGTCCCGGGCTAAAACAACAATTCTGAAAACTTTGGGGACTTACAGACACAAAGATGGATTTTGACAATGATACATTAACCTAGTACAATTAGGTTATGTATTTCATTATTTTATGTGGATTATGATAATGTTACCTTAACCTAGTACATTTGGGTTAAGGATTTCATTAGTCTAGTAGGATTTGGTTATTTATTTCATTAGCTTAGTAGGATTAGGATATGAGTATTATAAATACCCTATCATGCTAGAGATTTTAAAAACATCTTCTATCATCTTTTTACATCTTCTTACATCGTCTTACAACTTCTCATCTAACATCTCATCTTACAATTCAATTCTATTTTTCTTCTTCTACTCTTCTATTCTTAAACTCCACAACAAGAGAATCGTTACTTGCTAAGGAATCACGCCTCACGCCTATCACTTGATCTACACGCCATTACTCAATATCGTGATATAATAACAATGTCAATCGTGATCTCCTTCGCATTCATGGGTAACTAAACTTCTCTGTTGGGATTATGGAAGCCGAATGAGTTACTATCTATTGCTGTGAGTTTGTGAGTTCGAGGCACGTATATTGCTTATATCATTATTCTCTTAATCTTAATCTACATTCTTTGCGGTTGCAAACGCAAGAATATGCCAGTCTAACATTTAACTTGTTCGAGAGAAAAGTTATTTGTCTGGAAAAGAGATAATGTCAAGGTAGTAGGACACCCTTTCCTATTAAAAAGCTAGTGCCGTAACTGGACTAACTTCTTGGAGAATTCGTATCGTTAGACACGCTTTAAGATCGAGAGAGTTAAAGTGAAATAGTCCTTGTTTAGGTCGAGAGACGCTTGGATTTACCATCGACTACAATCCTCTATAAGCAATTGCATGTCAGAATTCTACACACTCATAGCTAATAGAGACGTATACCTCAGAAGGTGGACATAACCCCAACGCTTCAATTCTCATTGTTTACAACCAACGTAACAATCTCTCTCTTTTTACTTTATTATTTTCAGCTTTTGTTGACATTACTTGCAAGACAAGAATCCCCCCTTCTTACGAGACTTGCACCAAAAGTTTAGTAATTTTACTTACTTCTTGGCCAAGCTATTCCCTGTGGGATCGACACCCAACCCAGGTTGGGTTCTATATTTGCTAACGACCGTTTTACACTCAAATGAGAGCTGTAGATTGAGCGTTATCAAAAATTGGCGCCGTTGACGGGGAATACAAGTGTCAATTAAGTTCGTGAAAATTACTAGACCCTTTGGTCAAAGATTCTCGTACTTTTACTTTTGGTTTTTGTTTTTGTCTACTGCAGGTTTTTATTATAGTGCATGCCCCATACTCGAAGTTCTGGTCAACCGTTATTACCAATCAATCCTGAACCACAACGCATTGGTAGAATGGAAGCACAAGCTGAAATCGCAAGGATGGCTGCTCAACAGGAACAAGCAAGATTGGCTGCCCTTGCCGCAGCCCAGGTTCAACAGCAGAACATTGATAACCCTGCACGAGCACCAAATCCTGACGATGAGGATTTAGGTGATGACGAGTTACTAAACCCTAGGCGTGATGCTGAAATCGTAACACCTGCCAACAGAAGAGGTCGACAAGCTCGGTATAGACACGATCACCAACCTATGCAACCATCCTTCGACGATGATGATGATGATCTTGATGGTGCCGGAGCCACTGGAGCTATAATTCCACCACCATTAGCGCCCGGAGCCAAGTTCAACATCACAAGCACCATGATTCAGTTATTGCAACTCAAGGGATTGTTTGGTGGACTAGCAGACGATGATCCGAATATGCATCTCATCAACTTTATTTCTATATGCAAGTCTTTTGACAATCCTGGTGTTGGTCAGAATGCAATTTGATTACGTCTATTTCCATTGTCTCTGTCTGGGGAGGCAACACTATGGTTGAATGGGCTGACTCCTGATTCAATTACAAATTGGAGGCAATTGAGAGACGCTTTCCTAGAAAGATTCTTTCCGCCTTCCAAAAGGGCACAATTGAGAGATGAAATCAGAAACTTTCGTCAGCTTCCCACTGAAGCTCTTCATGAAACATGGGAGAGGTTCAAGACAAAGCTAGCGAGATGCCCAAACCATCACATGACTAATGTTCACCTCATGGAGATATTGTATAGAGCCTTGAATTCAATAACTAAGCCAGTGGTGGATAACGCAGCTGGAGGATCTTTTATGGACCTCACCTTTGGTCAAGCAAGCAATATGCTAGATCGCATGACGAAACAAAGTAGAGCTTGGCATACCAGGGATTCTGAGGTAGCAAGCCCCACTTTATCTATAGGCATGACTGCAGACCAAAGAAGAAGACAAGAAGAACGTGATCAAGATTTAGCGCACATGAAAACGCAAGTGGAGCTTCTAACAAAGCATTTATTATCAGGGAAGACCGAAAAAGTGAAAGCTGTGGCGCTAAAAGGAAGAGACGAATCTGATTCGGAATAGGAGGCCAACTACTTGAACAATCAGGGGGGTTTCCGTGGGAATACCCAAGGAAACCAAGGTCGGAACTATTATGATAATTCTGGAAACAAGGACCAAGGTAGTTGGAGAAAAAACAATGAAAAGAGTGGTGTATATGTTCCCCCTGGTAGACGTGATACCACCACATCTAATTCTGGAAGTATGGAAGACATGATGGCTAAATTATTGAAAGGAGTGGAAGCAACGAGCGCGGGAGTTACTGAGGTAATTAATGATTTGTACTCCATGAAACAACTAGTTGATTCTCATTCCACTTCAATCAAGCAAATAGAGCAGCAACTGAGCCAACTTTCAGCAGCACTCAATCAAAGAAAGGCTGGCACTTTACCTAGCGATACTGTGCAAAACCCAAGGAATGATGGGTCATGCATGGCCATCACTACCAGAAGTGGTAAGGTGCTGGAACCTTCAGAAAAAGGCAAGCAAGTGGTTGACGAAGTTGCGGACATGGATGATAATGTAAAAGGAGAAGATGCCGCAACAACCAATCCTGACGTCAAGGATGTCACACCCAGTGACGTGCAACCCGAAAAAATAGAAAAACGGAAACAAGAGGAGAAAAAAGCCATGGAGAGAACACTTCCATACCCACCACCACCTTTTCCCCAAAGATTGAAGAAGGTGGCGGATGACACTAAGTTCAGCAAATTTATGACTATGTTGAAGCAGCTGACCATTAATGTTCCATTGGTAGAGGCACTTGAGCAAATGCCTGGGTATGCGAAGTTTATGAAAGATCTTTTGACTAAGAAGAGGGCAGCAAGTTATGAGCTGAAGGATGATGTGCATCATTGTAGTGAAATTGCTACCCGATCGATAGTTCAGAAGAAGGCCGACCCCGGAGCTTTCACTATTCCTTGCACCGTCGGATCTTTGAACTTTGCCAAAGCATTATGTGACCGAGGAGCCAGCATCAACTTGATGCCATTATCAATCTACAAGAAGTTGGGGTTAGGAGATCCTACACCAACTAACATGAGGCTTGTTATGGCGGATAGGTCGGTAAAACGACCGGTTGGTATTCTATGTGATGTCTTGGTAAAGGTTTCTTCATTTATCTTTCCAGCAGACTTTGTCATCTTGGATTGTGAAGCAGATTCAGAGGTTCCCATAATCTTGGGACGCCCTTTCCTTGCTACAGGAAGTGTGCTCATTGATTTGAGAGCTAATGAACTTTCATTCCGAATAAATGACGAAGTGGTTCGATTTGATGTTTGCAAATCAATGAAGCAACCCAAAGATCTGAGTGTATTTTCTGTGGATGATGTTGTATTTGATGATGAGAAAGAACGACTTGAAGAAGAGCAAATTCTTGATGATTCTTTGGAGGTTTTGCTCATGAAAGGAGAGAATGAGGATGCTGAAATTTCTGAAGAAGCTATTTGTGCTCTATCGGGATTAGGGACATATCGCTATACTCCCAAGAAGCTGGATCTTGATCTCAAGAATCGACCCACACCACCAGCCAAGCCATCTATTGAAGAACCACCCCACACTAGAATTGAAGGAGCTGCCAAGTCATTTGAAGTACGCATTCTTAGGAAGCGGAAACACACTTCCAGTCATAGTGGCAGCCGATTTGGGTGAGCAACAAGTTGCAGCTCTTATTGCGATCTTACGCAAGTATATTAGAGCCATTGGATGGACCATTGCGGATATTATTGGTATTCCACCTGGGATTTGCACACATAAAATTCAGCTTCAAGAAAAGTGCACACCCACCATTGAACATCAAAGGCGTTTAAACCCACCTATGCAAGAAGTGGTGAAGAAGGATATTATCAAGTGGTTAGACGCAGGAGTTGTATATCTTATCTCTGATAGTACATGGGTAAGTCCTGTACAATGTGTTCCCAAGAAAGGAGGAATGACGGTGGTCGCGAATGCAACGAATGAGCTTATTCCACTCAGGCCCGTTACTGGATGGAGAGTATGCATGGACTACCGCAAGCTGAATTCTTGGACACTCAAGGATCACTTCCCCATGCCATTTATGGACCAAATGCTAGATCGATTAGCGGGGAAAAGATGGTTTTGCTTCCTAGATGGTTATTCAGGTTATAATCAGATTTGTATTGCTCCCGAAGACCAAGAGAAGACAACGTTTACATGCCCATATGGTACGTTTGCCTTCAAACGCATGCCATTCGGGTTGTGTAATGCACCAGCCACCTTTCAACGTTGTATGATGTCTATTTTCTCTGATATGGTTGAAGACACTTTGGAGGTATTTATGGACGACTTTTCAGTTGTCGGTGAGTCTTTTGAAGCATGTTTGGCAAACTTGAGCATGGCATTGCAAAGATGTGTAGAGTTCAACCTTGTGCTGAATTGGGAGAAGTGCCACTTCATGGTAAAAGAAGGAATCGTTCTTGGGCATAAGATCTCTGAAAGAGGAATAGGGGTTGATCGAGCAAAAATAGAGGTAATTGAGAAGCTACCGCCTCCAATTTTGGTGAAGGGAGTTCGTAGTTTTCTTGGCCATGCTGGTTTCTATCGTAGATTTATCAAAGACTTTTCCAAAATTTCTAGTCCATTGTGCAAACTATTGGAGAAAGATGCGAAGTTTGACTTTAATGACAATTGCTTAAAGGCATTCGAATGCCTTAAAGGAAAACTCATTGAAGCCCCTATCATGGTAGCACCAGATTGGATGCTCCCGTTTGAGGTCATGTGCGATGCTAGTGGTGTAGCCGTTGGTGCTGTTCTTGGACAAAGAAAGGAGAAATTATTTCATCCTATCTACTATGCGAGTAAGGTCCTCAATGAAGCCCAAAGGAACTACACTGTTACTGAACAAGAGCTCCTAGCGGTTGTATATGCGTTTGAGAAGTTTCGTGCCTATCTATTGGGTACTAAGGTGATCGTCCATACAGACCATGCAGCTCTTAGGTATCTAATGACGAAGAAGGATGCCAAACCAAGGTTGATTCGATGGGTATTGCTGCTGCAAGAGTTTGATTTCGAAGTCAAAGATAGAAGAGGTTGCGAGAACCAAGTGGCTGATCACCTATCTAGACTTGAGAATGAACATGTGGCGCAACCTGAAATTCAGATTGATGATGCATTCCCTGACAAGGAGATATTAGAGACAAAAATGGAGAAAGTACCATGGTATGCCGACTTTGCAAATTTCATAGAAAGTAATGTGCTACCTGCCAATTTATCTTACCACCAAAGGAGAAAGTTTATGCATGACGTTCAGTACTACTATTGGGATGAAACTTATTTGTTTCGAAGATGCGCGGATGGGATCATTCGACGATGTATATCCCATGAAGAAGTGCCTACTATATTGGAAGCATGCCACACTTCGCAAGTTGGAGGACATCATGCAGGAAATCGAACGGCAAGAAAAGTATTGCAAAGTGGTTATTATTGGCCTTCGATATTCAGAGATGCATACGACTATGTGAGAAGGTGTGACCAATGCCAACGTCAAGGTTCTATTTCAAAACACCATGAAATGCCCATGTCCAAAATTCTGGAGGTAGAACTTTTTGATGTGTGGGGTATTGATTTCATGGGTCCATTCATGAATTCGTTTGGAATGAAGTACATCTTGGTTGCTGTGGATTATGTTTCGAAATGGGTTGAAGCTGTAGCATTGGCCGACAACGAAGGAAAGCGTGTTGTAGCGTTCTTAAAGAAGAATATCTTCTCTCGCTTTGGGGTACCTCATACTATCATAAGTGATGGAGGATCTCACTTTTGCAACAAGCTATTCAAATCTGTATTGGCCAAGTATGGTGTCAAGAAACACAAGGTAGCTACGCCTTAGCATCCCCAAACTAGTGGACAAGTAGAGGTTTCCAATCGCGAGATTAAGCAAATCCTTGCAAAGACGGTTAATGCAAATAGGAAGGATTGGTCTCGAAAGCTAGATGATGCACTATGGGCATATAGGACTGCATTCAATACACCCATTGGCATATCTCCTTATCAACTAGTTTATGGGAAGGCTTGTCATCTACCCATCGAGCTTGAATACAAGGCATTGTGGGCATTGAAGCACTTGAATCTGAATTGGGATGATGTAAAGAATCTGAGGTTGGAGCAGCTAAACGAATTAGATGAGTTCCGTCTCCATGCATATGAAAGATCAGATTTATACAAGGAGCGGATGAAGAAGTATTATGATCAGCGGATTGTTCGACGAAACTTCCAAAAGGGTGATATGGTACTACTCTTCAACTCCAGATTTAAGCTCTTCCCAGGTAAGTTAAAATCTAAGTGGTCTGGTCCATTTAAAGTTATCCAAGTCTACTCGTCTGGAGTAGTCGAATTGGAAGGCAATAAGGGTGTTGTCTTCAAAGTGAATGGCCAACGTGTTAAGCCTTATATCGGTCCTCTTGACTCGATGAATGACATGGCCATCAGTTATCTCGATGAAGTCTAAGTACTCGAGATTACTACGTCGAGCCACGACAATAAATAAGGCGCTAGATGGGAGGCAACCCATCGTTTATTGTTTTTCATTTTTCATTTCGTTCTAGTATGTGTTTTTCTTTTGATAAATAAAAATCCAAAAATAAGAGTCGTGCCACGACCAAAACTAAGGCGCTTGGTGGGAGGCAACCCATCGTACTAATCGTTTTCATTTGTTTGAGCGAATATAGGTGCAAGAAGTAGTCAACGAGGAGATTGATTTCAATTGACGATTTGGACGCATTGTATGGTAAAGTTGGTAAGTCAGGAAGGGTGATGCATAAGGCTATGGATTGAGCCTTTCTCACTCCAAAATAGGCTTCGAGGAAGGCTAGGACTTGGTAAAACTAGGCCACGAACGATGCACAACCTATCCTATAGCCTAAGGTCTCGGAATCTAGTGTGCTATACACTATGCGCCGCCTATTCTGAGGTATGCTTTTGACTATGCGCCGCCTATGCTATGGCATTTAGTATTAGTATCTCATATGCCATAGACTATGCGGCTCATATGTCCCATTATGCCATAGACAATGCGCCGCATATGTCTACAAATGCCATAGACTATGCGGCGCATATGTCCTATTATTCCATAGACAATGCGCCGCATATGTAGGATTTTTGTCTCCAAAACCGATTGTAAATGGGTCATAACCCGACCCATACTCTTCCTATATAAAGGGGACTTAGTTTTATAACACAACCACAATAGAAAATACCCTAAAGGCGCCGCATACTCTTCCAAATCTTCTAAAAATTTTCTTCTTTTGCTCTTCCAATTCACAAAACCATCTCCACAAGTTTCAAGCAAGTAAGTACTCTCTTATTCTTCATTTATTTCTCGTAAGTACTACGTTGCTATGGCTATTATTAATTGCTAAATTATATAAGATTGTTGGTGAGGTTCATGTGTTTGGATTGTTGTTGCAAAATCATGTGAGTGAACATATACGTAGGAAAATCTTGACTTGTTTCCGACTTGAATTTGGTTTCAATAGCATTGTTATGATATTTGCAGAATTGCTATGGCTATGAATATTGCTTAAGATTGTTGTTTGGATACTTACATGTTAGACTATCTTGGTCATAGGGATAAGACTTATAGTGCCTACCGACTTAGGAGGTTGTGATTGTTATAAGAATAACGATTCAATGTGGTAACCCCTATATAGTAGTGTTGCTATAGCTACCATGAAAGTAGTCCAATGGCTGCAAGTAAGTGATGCATTGCTGATTTTCTTGTCGGAATACAATCCTAAAACGCATCTCGATGAAATCTGAGTAAATCAACTACTTTTACCTCACTGATTCGTGTTAACAAAACTAAGTGTGGGGTGGTACCCCTAATGCTTGCTTATAGATTGTATCAAGTGAGACTGTGCTGCAACTAACACTATTTCTAGTCTCAGGTACAATGGCACCTAAAGCGAGGCAAGGCAAGGAGAAGGCGACCACTTCCCAAAAGGGCAAGAAGAGAAGTCGAAAAGACCAAGGAGAATCATCCTCAGCACAACTACCACGCAGAATGTTCGGAATAAAATGGGTTCTTGAGGAAGAAGCCAAAGCATGGTACAACAGCAACAAAGAAAGAAAATATGTGCACGTCGACTTGATCAACAAAGATACCTTAGCAAAGAAGGAGCCGCGTATGTTGGCAAAAATAATGGCTTTGAAGTTGGATTTCATCTTCCGCGACATGGGAGAGTGTAATCTTGATCTAACAAGAGAGTTTTATGCCAACTGGTCGCCGAACACAACAGGCAATAAAGTCAAAATTCGGGGCCAGGTGTTACAGCTCACCGCGGACTGGATCAACTCTTTTCTTGGCTTACCTTCGATCGACACAGCACCATTCAAAGAGCTGTACACCAGGCCTCCTTATAGAGCAATACGACACACGCTTTGTGGAAGCAGATCAATGGCAAGGTGGGGCAGACATAAAGAAACCGGCTGACACAACACCTTCCCCTATGCTCCACTAAATAGGGAAGCAAGAATCTGGATGCGCAGTGTCAACTCATGTCTTATTCCTGGGACTCAATACACCAAGATATCGAGAGATAGAGTGTGTTTGGTCTATGCTTTGATGACGAATGTCCCTATCAACTTTGGGGCAATTATTCGATCTACCATGAGGAAGGCCAGACTCCACAAAAGGTCCCATTTCATATTTGGCAATTTGTTGACAGCAATCTTGCGGAAGGAGGATATCGAAGAGGAACCAGCTGATCATAAACTCCCACACAATCCGAAGAAGGTTGACCTCACAAAGGTCAAAGATGCTGAATCAATACATGGCATCAACCTTACTACGGCAGAGAGACATGCTCGGGATGAGAGTTTCTCCCGCCATATGTACGGCATGATGAGGTTTACAATGATGAGCGGAGGACGTGTTCCAACTGCTGCAGAGCTCCAACAGCTGGACCACGACTATCCCATGAACATGCATACACGGGAGATGTGTGGAGTGGGCGTATACTTTGAGGAACCTCTAGATGATGATGTGCCGACTGATGACGATATCGTATGCTATACTTCTCTATCGCATCTATGTTTTCTTTCTTTGTTTTTATTTCGTTTTTTTTTCATTTTTTTAGTAGTAAATTTTTTCTAGCTTCGCATGAAATTATTTTGATAGGCAGCATGAGATTATAACAAGAGTATGTGCTACAATTGTGACTATTGAGACGTTTAGGCTCTAGTTGTGACTCATTATGTGATATTGTGTGGTTCAATTCCTTCACTTGTTGGGTCGAGAGTCTATATTACTTCCAAGCAAGTCGACCATGTGCCTTGTGTGTGTGAGATAATCGTATATTCTATGTGTGTGGCTGATGCTAGAACTTGCCTGGTATGTATGCAAAGCGAAAATAAGGAGTGTAAGTTTAGGATATGATTTAGACATTTCTTTGGCAACCTATATTTGTTTACCTTCAGTTTTACCTACCCATGGACATCATCCTAGTTAAACCCTTTTGAGCCTTTAGCCTATTTTCTTTGACAACCTTGTATGTAAGCCTAATCCATTTTTTTCAAGACCGTAATTTGATCCAAACTCCTAAGTGCTTTAAAGTGAAAAAGTCATATGACAACATAAGAGGAAATTGGGTGAGTATGATGCTATAAATTGTAATGGTGCTTGAATGTGTTATGAAAAAGAAAGTGCTATCATAAGAGGTATGTTGTGAAAAGAAAAAGGAAAAGAAAGCTGAAAAGCGAGTTGTGCTTAAAATTGAAAAACAAAAGAGGAGAACAAGGGTGGTAGAATAAAAAAAAGAAAGGTTGAAAGAAAAAAGTGTCAATAATACAAAGTGATGTATTAAAGCGCTTAGGAACTTAGTCGCTATTCTTGGCCAAAATAGTCCTACCCGTCCCTTAGCCTACATTACAACCATCAAAAGACCTACTTGATCCTAATCTTAACATTCCAACATTTAATAGAGTATTACATTAAGGGCAAGCCTATGGTCATCAGTCGCTTCATATGAATTCTTTGTGAGAGCGAGAGCAAGGATATTTTGATACCCATGTTTGAAAAATATGCTATACTTGTGAGTGATTATGGGTACTATAGTGTGAGACACACATGGTTGATGAGGTTTGGGTAGTTATATATGATTCCTTGTACCTTAACGTTTGCATGCGAGTTGATCACCATCACGAGTCTATGCTAGAGGTTAAATTGTTTCTACCTATAATCGAAAAGCTACTCTTTGTTGATAATTGTTGTGCTTGCCTTGACGAACATTTTGTGTTGTTGCTGTAAAACCCTAAGTTGATGTTTAGAAGGACATGATAGTTTGTGCGAGGATGAACAAAGCTCTAAGTGTGGGGTGTTGATGATAGGCGAATTTACGCGCCTATATCAATATATTTTGCCCATATTTTAGCCTAGTTTTGAGAACAAATTATATATTTCATGCACTTTTAGTCCTTTTTCCTGTAAATGAGCTAACGAACATGATTAGTAAAGTTTCAGGTATAAATGATGCATAATTCAGCATTTTATGGCTTACTTGATGCTAAAGAAAGCTCACGAAAGAAGGAAAGGGAGTTTGGATGCCTAAAGGACCAAAAGTGATGCATGGAGAATCTGTCCCGGGCTAAAACAACAATTCTGAAAACTTTGGGGACTTACAGACACAAAGCTGGATTTTGACAATGATACATTAACCTAGTACAATTAGGTTATGTATTTCATTATTTTATGTGGATTATGATAATGTTACCTTAACCTAGTACATTTGGGTTAAGGATTTCATTAGTCTAGTAGGATTTGGTTATTTATTTCATTAGCTTAGTAGGATTAGGATATGGGTATTATAAATACCCTATCATGCTAGAGATTTTAAAAACATCTTCTATCATCTTTTTACATCTTCTTACATCGTCTTACAACTTCTCATCTAACATCTCATCTTACAATTCAATTCTATTTTTCTTCTTCTACTCTTCTATTCTTAAACTCCACAACAAGAGAATCGTTACTTTCTAAGGAATCACGCCTCACGCCTATCACTTGATCTACACGCCATTACTCAATATCGTGATATAATAACAATGTCAATCGTGATCTCCTTCGCATTCATGGGTAACTAAACTTCTCTGTTGGGGTTATGGAAACCGAATGAGTTACTATCTATTGCTGTGAGTTTGTGAGTTCGAGGCACGTATATTGCTTATATCATTATTCTCTTAATCTTAATCTACATTCTTTGCGGTTGCAAATGCAAGAATACGCCAGTCTAACATTTAACTTGTTCGAGAAAAAAGTTATTTGTCTGGAAAAGAGATAATGTCAAGGTAGTAGGACACCCTTTCCTATTAAAAAGCTAGTGCCGTAACTGGACTAACCTCTTGGAGAATTCGTACCGTTAGACACGCTTTAAGCTCGAGAGAGTTAAAGTGAAATAGTCCTTGTTTAGGTCGAGAGACGCTTGGATTTACCATCGACTACAATCCTCTATAAGCAATTGCATGTCAGAATTCTACACACTCATAGCCAATAGAGACGTATACCTCAGAAGGTGGACATAACCCCAACGCTTCAATTCTCATTGTTTACAACCAACGTAACAATCTCTCTTTTTACTTTATTATTTTCAGCTTTTGTTGACATTACTTGCAAGACAAGAATCCCCCCTTCTTACGAGACTTGCACCAAAAGTTTAGTAATTTTACTTACTTGTTGGCCAAGCTATTCCCTGTGGGATCGACACCCAACCCAGGTTGGTTTCTATATTTGCTAACGACCGCTTTACACTCAAACGAGAGCTATAGATTGAGCGTTATCACCGGTGCAGTATTCTTGTTATGCTGCATTATGATTGCTTACTATTCTTTGTTTACTACTGCTTATAGGTGGCGTATTTATGTCATGCCATATTGTTCCATGCTTTGTGTACGTTTTTGATGACTTATCTTAGCTTGAGACGGGGGTCTATCGGAAATAGCCTTGCTACTTCTCTGGAAGTAGTGGTATGGACTGCGTATATCTTACCCTCCCCAGACCTCACTATGTGGGAATACACTGGGTTTTTTTTTGTTATTGTTAGAAGGTTTTGTTTGGACTACTATGGCTAAAGGGAGGTGTTAGCCAGTTGTTGGTGGTTGGTCATGGACATGCATTACACTTTTCTTAAGATATTGCACACGATCTTATTGTATGTTCGGAATTCATCTAAATTTTAGGTTGTGTTGTGTTTGGGTTGGTTAAATGTAGGGAGTGATCTGCAGTCCTTATGGGACTTGAAATACCCAACAAGTTCAGGCCTTAGTTCGGGTTGTGTCAATTTTGGTGTGCCATCAATTGGCTTATGCGTTGTTACATTTGGGATCCACTTATTCTTATGTGTCTTCATAGTATGATCCACAGTTAGAATTATCTTAAGATTCATTATCTATACCATTACGTGTATCTACTCTCATAGGTGATTCTTTAGTAGTGGATCGGGTTTTTAGATCATGTTTTGTAACTGTTAAAGAGTTTGATCCTCAAGATGATCTTATTGTGTTAGATATGGTTATTTTGATGTAATTATAGGCGTGGACTTGTTATCTTACAACCACGCGGTCCTGTATTGTTTTGTCAAGACCGTTACCTTAACCATGCCCGACATACCCCCGATCATGTGGCAGGGAGTTATTAACCACAAGCTAACAGGGATTATTTATTATATTTGTGCTAGGAGGCTTATTTTAATAGGTTGCAAGTCTTATCTCCATTCTATTCACCCATGTATAGCTAAAACGTATAGAGATTTGAGGCAGCATTATTGGTGAAGTGGTACGAAGAGAGATATAGCAAACTTTATAGCTCATTGCCTATGTTTTTAGAAGGTAAAGGTAGAGCACCATCAACTATGTGGTTTGATTCAGAGATTGCCCATTCCCAAGTTGTAATGGGAGAGGATTACCATGGACATTGTTAGTGGGTTGGCTCATAGTTCCCATGGTTCTGATGGTATTTGGGTCATTATGGATAGATTGATCAAGTCAACAATTTTATTCCTATTCAGATATCCTTAAGTGCCGAGAGGTTTGCTCATATCTATGTTAGTAAAATAGTTTATTTGCATGGTGTTCCTATATCTATTATTTTAGACTGAGGTTCAATGTTCACTTCTAGCTTTTGGAGAGAATTTTAGAAGGAGTTTGGTACTTATGTAGATCTTAGTACAACATACCATCCCCAGATCGAAGGACAGTTGGGGAGGACTATTTTGGTTCTTGACGATATTCTCTGAGCCTATGTTATGGAATTGGAGGTTAGTGGGAGCAACTCTTATCCATGGCAGAGTTTGAGAATAATAATAACTATCATTAGAGTATTGAGATGGCGTCTTTTGAGGCTTTACATGGTGGGCGATGTCGTTCCCTTAGTGGATGGTTTGAGACTTCCAATATTAAACCCTATGGTACTACCTTGCTTCAGGTGCCGTTGGATAGAGTCAGGGTAATTCAAGATAGGTTGAGGGCATATCATAGTCGGTAGAAGGCTTATGCAGATCGTAGACTTTGTTCCTTGAGATGTGAAGTTCGTGATTGGATATTCCTCTATGTATCGCCAATGAAGTGTATGATGAGGTTGGGGAGGAAAGGCATGCTCAATCCAGATATATTGGATCCTTTAAGATCTTTCACACAGTTAGTAAGGTGGCCTAGGAGGTCTCCTTACCTCAAGATTTTTTTGTTGTCCATCTAATTTTCTACATTTCTATGTTGTGCAATACATTTCCATCTCGTCTCATATTTTAGATAGGGCTCATTTCAGTTGAATAAGCGGTTGAACTTTGTGGAGGAGCCTATGTTGATATTGGCTAGTGATGTCAGGAGATTTACACTGGAGTGATTCCAGAAGTTAAAGCTCAATGGAGGCACCGCCCAGTAGAGGAAGCTACTTGGGAGATTGAGAGCGAGATATGGATCCATTATCCTCACCCATTGGAGGTTTTGGGTACATCAAAGTCAATTTCTTTCGCAGACAAAAGTTCTTTTAGTAGTAGATATTGTAATGACCCTTTGGGACTTTTTATGTATTTTTGCTTGTTTTTTGACATTTAGAGATTTTTTGTATAGTTGCCCAAGTCATTTATGACTTGGTGGAACTGACAATTCTATTACCGAGTTTTTTTTTTGAGCCAATTCCTTATTTTGAAGAATTCAATGATTCAAATTGTCTACCGAGTGAAAACATTAGTTAAACGACTTTATATACCAATTCTAAAAGTTCCAATAGTTCTAAAACATCAATTTTGGGTTGGGTTGACCCTTGGTTAAGGTTACTAGGCTCTCAGACTCCTTTTGTGTTATTGGCCGAAAGTTAAGAAAAATGGCTAGTTGTTATGGGGCCTAATTTTTGGTGGAACAACCACGGATGGAAATTTTCACTATGCCATTGAGTTCGGAATGGAAAATTTAATAGGGTAGCATAGATCGTTTGCCTATACGGGATTCCATATGAATCTCGAGGGGTTGGTGATAATGCTCAAACTACACCTCTCAACGAGAATGTAAGCTATCATTGTCAATATCAAACCCAACTAGGTTAGGATCGAATCCCATAGGGAATATGCTGTGAACATAAGTCGTTTGCGATTTAATCAACTTATAGTTGGATGTTTCCAGAAACAGGGTTTTTTACTTAACATGTAATTGTTGGTCACTTTAGTTTTAATGTTTGTAATCAAGAGTTTATGAAAAACCAGAATTATGTTCACTAGGGGTTTTAGTACTTGACAGATGCTACTAGTGGTTCAAGATTCTCATGGTAGGTAGGACAACAAGTTATCTTTAGCGAAGTTATGCTTAAATGTCTCTCGACCTACATAAGCATTTATGTAATACCCCGCATGTTTCTATGCTAGGAAGTGAATAAGTTTTCCTACGTATGAAACCTCCTATCCTATGAGTAGAATTTTAGTGCATGACTTACAATGAATATCTTAGAGATAGGATAGCTTGCGATGTCTTAAGCATGCTCATATGAGTCACTTAGAGTGATGCAAGCTAAGAGTTTTTGAATCCATCAAGTCTTAATGTTCGATTTTCCAAGGGTCATCTTTGAACAAGAATAACGTGATTGATATGTGAAATTTTCGACAATTTAGACCCACCAGATTGTATAGAATCAAATTAGCTTTCCGACGATACCAATTTCATAAAAATCCGACACCCGAGCAAGGAGTTATGGACTTTCAAAGTAGAATGCGTCGCCTAACCAATCACACATGGCCACTGGAAAGCATAGGCTATATCATATGTGGAGCCTATGTAAAGCATAGACGATATCATATGCGGCACCTATGTAATGCATAGGCGATATCATATGCGGCGCCTATGTAGATATAGGCGATATCATATGCGGCGCCTATGTATGATTTCAGCAATGAAAACACTTAGTTTTTGAGTTATTTTGAGGGTAGTTAAGTCTTTTAACACTCCTTACATGTCCCTAAACCTAACCTCACGAAATTTATAGCTTCTAAACATATTACAACCCTATTAACATCTCAAAGCTCATTATCCAAGAGCACTATAGGAGAAAAACAACTAGGGTTGCACAATCAAGCTTGAAGATCAAATTTCAAGGAAATTCCTCCGTCAATCGTCAAGAACCTCTCTTCCAAGGTATGCGTCATGTTCATTCACGTATTCATTTCGTCCGTGGAGTTCAAGAATTAATCTTTAAAATAAAAAAACTTGGTTGGTTGTGGTGATATGATCATACCCATGTTGATGTTTGTTTGTTTTGCTATATAATAGTATCGTGACTGTACATCTCATGAAAGTTATGTTGTTAGTTGAAAAACATGATCTTTAGGTGGATTGATAGAATGCAAGTATGAAATCCACCTATGCCTTAAAGAATGCATGCAAGGTGTTCGATAAAATGCCTAGTATGTTAGCCGTCTATTGAGAGTGCTGAGTTAGCCGTCTACCAGTTATAGGATGTTGCTCATGATTGGTACAAATAGTGGAAGTCTGAGAGGTTAGATGATGCAGGCCCTATCGAGTGGGGGGAATTTGTCACGACCTTCTTAGACAGATTCTTTCCCTAAGAGCTGAGGGAAGCCAAAGTTCTTGAGTTCATCAACCTCATGCAGGGGAATATGACGGTTAGGGAGTATTCTCTCAAATTACTCAGCTAGCCAGGTATGCTCCTCATGTGGTTGCAGACAATAAGGCTAAGATGAGCAAGTTCGTGTCAGGGGTCTACGATAGCGTGGTAAATGAGTGTAGGTCTGCGATGCTGATCGGTGATATGACCTTAGACAGACTCATGAATCATGCCTAGCAAGTAGAAGAGAAGAAGGTTAAGACTAGGGAGAGGCAGAACAAAATAGCAAGGTCAGGTAACTTCAACTTTGCTCACCCTAAGTCAGATGGAGGAAATCGTTCACAGTTTTGCTCCAAGTCAGCCGTTCCAGACCCTTCCTCTGCCAACGCTCCAGTGCCGAAGTTCAGAGACGACAATAAAAACAAAGCGCCAGGCTCTAAATCTCAAGGCAGTCTTAACAGTTCCCGAACAAATCCCCTTTGTCAGACTTGTGGTAAGAACCACAAGGGCATTTGCAGAGCCAGTAGTGATGTCTATTTTGGTTGTGGCAAGCCAGGCCACAGGATTGGGAGTGTCCGCAGTCAAGTCTTCAGGGTTAGCAAAATCATTATGTAGCTCAGTCCGGTCGCCCGAACCAGCAGGGTGCCATTTCCAGTGCTACCAGTGGGCAACGCCCAAACAGACTCTGTGCTCTTCAGTCCCGGTAGGATTAGGAAAATTCTCCTGATGTCGTTACTAGTACGTTACAGATTTTCCATGTTCATGTTTATGCTTTTCTAGATCCAGGTGCATCCTTGTCTTTTGTTACTCCATACATAGCAGGCAATTTCAGAATCAGTCCCAAAATTCTAGCAGAGCCCTTTTCAGTCTCTACCCCAGTGGGTAAAACCATCATAGCTCGGCGGGTATACAGGAACTTCTCGGTTATGATATCTCAGAAATCCACGTCAGCTGATTTAGTTGAGTTAGAGATAACTGATTTTGATTTCATTCTCGGCATGGATTGACTTCATTCCTGCTATGCCATAGTCGACTGCAGAGACAGGATAGTTCAATTTTAGTTCCCGAATGAGCTCGTCCTAGAGTGGAAGGGTATCATTTTAGTGTTCAGGGGTCAACTTGTTTCCTACCTTCGGGAAAGGAAAATTATTTCTAAGGGGTGTGTGTATCATCTCGTGCATGTTAAAGATTCCCGTTCTGAATCTCTCAGTCTCAAAACAGTCCCTGTTGTTAATGAATACTCAGATGTCTTTCCCGAAGATCTTCCAGGCATTCCTCCCAAAAAGGAAATAGACTTCGGCATAAACCTTCTTCCGGATACTCAACTTATTTCTATTCCGCCATACAGAATGGCACCAGTAGAACTCAAGGAATTGAAAGATCAGTTGAAGGACTCTTAGATAAGGGATTCATCAGACCCAGCATTTCCCCATGGGGTGCGCCAGTATTATTCGTGCGCAAGAAAGACAGTTCTCTCAGGATGTGTATTGATTACCGTCAACTCAATAAGGTCACGGTCAAGAACTGATATCCTCTTTCCAGGATTGATGATCTATTCGACCAACTTCAGGGTTCCAGTTACTTCTCCAAGATAGACCTCAGATCAGGCTATCATCAACTCAAAGTTAGAGAATGTGACATTCCAAAGATATCTCTCCGTACTCGGTATGGTCACTTCGAATTTTTAGTCATGTCATTTGGTCTTACCAATGCCCCTACAACATTCATGGATTTGATGAACCGTGTGTTCAAGCATTACTTGGACATGTTTTTCATAGTTTATAGATGATATTATGGTCTATTCTCGCACAGAGCGTGATCATGCAGACCACTTCAGGATTGTTCTTCAGACTCTCAGGGATCACCAGTTATTCGCTAAGTTCAGCAAGTGAAAATTTTGGCTAATATCAGTAACATTCCTTGGCCATATTGTTTCCGGTGATGGCATTAGAGTAGATCCTCAGAAAACCGAGGCAGTAAGAAACTGGTCCAGACCCGTATGTCCATCAGATATCAGGAGTTTCTTGGGTTTTGCTGGATATTACAGACGGTTTGTTGAGGGATTTTCTTCTATTGCATCTCCCATGTCCAGATTGACTCAGAAGAAGAGTAAGTTTCAGTGGTCAGATTCATGCGAGAAGAGCTTTCAAGAGTTGAAGACTCAACTCACCTCAGCTCCAGTTCTAGCTCTTCCAGATGGTTCAGACGGTTTTGTAGTCTATTGTGATGCATCCAGAGTGGGTTTAGGTTGTGTCCTCATGCAGCATGGTGATGTTGAGTGTATTTACACGCCTAAACACCATAATTTACCCATGTTATAGCTAAGTTTTGAGGATAAAATATATAATTCCTGCACTTTTAGTCCATTTTCCTGTAAGTGAGATAACCTACGTGATTAGCATATTTTCAGGTATTAATGATGAAGATTTCAGCACTTTGTGGACCTTTGGGCAGTAAAGGAAAACTTCACAGAAGAGGGAAGGCAGCTTTTGAAAGCTTATGGACTGAATGTGACGCATGGAGAAATTGTCCCGGGCAAAAGCAGTATTTTTAAATACTTAGGGGTGCAGCAGTAACTTAATAGGACTAGGACAAGGATGTTATAAAAACCCTATTTTCTGAATTTTTCAGAATTCATTCATGCAGTGATTCATTCGATCACTTTTTATTTTATTCAGTTTACAAATTCTGTAAGTTTAGACAGAAAAAATGCTACAAGAATGGCTAGAGAGGTAATCACGTCATTCTCATAGTGACGCCAATACATACCCATCGTGAGATTGTTATAGTTTTGGCATGATGATGATGATGTCTTCGTTATTTTCCTTTACAATCATGAGTAGCTAAACTTCTCTGTTAGGGTTATGGAAGCCTTTTGATATACTATTTATTACCATGAGTTTGTGAATTCTTGATGCGTATGCTACTTATATCATTACTCTCTTCGTTTTAATTTAATTCTCATGGTTGCAAACATAGAGAATAGGCCATTATAGCATTAACTTGTTCAAGAGAAAAGTTACATGTTTGGAAAAGAGAGTGTGACAAGGAAATAGGGCTACCAACCCCTATTTAAACGTTAGTGCCGTAACTGGGCTAACCTCTTGGAGAGTTCGTACCATTAGTTATACGCTTTAAGCTCGAGAGAGTTAAAGTGAAATAATCCTTGATGGTTGAGAAACACTAGGATTTACCATTAGTATACGAATCTCTATAAGTGCATGCATGTCTGAATTCCGCATTACTCATAGTTAATAGATACGTAGAACTCATAAGGTGGACATAACCCTAACTTATTTTTCTCTGTGATTAAATCTTACTAAACAAAGCATTCTGTTGTTACTTCCATAGCATTAATTCACGCCACAATCCAATCCCCCCTTTTCCATGGAATTTTCGACCAACAGTCTACTAAAGTTGCAACACTTAGTGACCAAGTATTCCCTGTGGGATTCGACACCCAACCCAGTTGGGTTCTATATTTGACAGCGACCGCTTACACTCTTACGAGAGCTGTAGTTTGGGCGTTATCAAATTTTGGCGCCGTTGCCGGGGAATACAATTGTCAACTAAGTTTGTGATAGTTACTAGACCCTTTGGTCAAAAATTCTCAGATTTTACTTTTAGTTGTTGTTTTTGTTTTATTCAGGTTTGTTTGAGTGCATGCAAAAGACTCGAAGTTCAGGTCAACCGTTATTACCCATAAATCCTGAACCTCAACTTATTGGCAGAATGGATGCACAGCGTGACATTGACAGAAGGGCGGCTCAACAGGAGCAGGCTAGACTAGCTGCACTGGTAGCTGCTCAAGTACATCAACAGAATATTGATAACCCAGAGAGAGCAACAAATCCTGATGATGAGGACCTGGGTGATGATGAGTTACTGAATCCTAGGCGTACTGATGAGGTGGCGGTACCTATGCACAGGAGAGATCGTCAAGCTAGAATGAGACCTGATCGCCGAGCTGTGCAGGCTCCTTTTGATGATGATGATGATGAACTGGATGGGGCTGGTGCTACAGGGGATATTATTCCTCCACCCTTGGCACCCGGAGCTAAGTTCAATATCACTAGAACCATGATTCAGTTATTGCAGCTCAAGGGTTTATTTGGTGAACTTGCAGGCGACGATCCGAATATGCATCTGGTCAATTTTATTTCAACATGCAAGTCGTTTGACAATCCAGGAGTTGGGCAGAATGCAATTCGGCTGCGCTTATTTCCATTGTCTCTGTCTGGGGAGGCAACTCTATGGCTAAACGGGCTAACTCCTGATTCTATTACTAATTATAGGCAACTGAAAGACGCTTTCCTAGAAAGATTCTTTCCTCCATCCAAGAGAGCACAGTTAAGAGATGAGATCAGCAATTTCCGACAGCTTCCAACTGAAGCTCTCCATGAAACATGGGAGAGGTTCAAGAAGAGTCTTATGCGGTGCCCAAATCATCAGATGACCAACATCCACTTGATGGAGATATTATACATGGATTTGAACTCAGTGACAAAGCCAGTGGTTGATAATGCTGCAGGTGGGTCATTCATGGACCTTACTTTCATTGAGGCAAGTGATATGCTGGACCGTATGAAAAAGCAGAGTAGAGCCTGGCATACCAGGGATGCTGAGGTAGCAAGCTCTACTTTATCTGTTGGCATGACTGCAGAGCAGAGGCGTAGACAAGAGGAACGTGACCAAGATATGACTCACATGAAAACGCAGATGGATCTTCTTACCAAGCATTTATTATCAGGGAAGACCGAAAAGGTTAAAGCCGTTGTATCACAGGGAAGATATGATTCCGATTCTGAGGGAGAAGCAAATTACTTGAATAATCAGGGGGGTTTCCGAGGCAATTCCCAAGGAAACCAAGGTCGGAACTATTATGATAAATCTGGATACAAGGACCGCGATCAAGGTGGTTGTAAGAATAAGACTGACAGGAGTGGTTTGTATGTTCCTCCTGGAAATCGTGAGGCTGTGGCGTCTGGCTCTGGAAAGATGTCCATGGATGATATGATGGCTAAGCTATTGAAAGGGGTGGAGGCAATCAATATGGGCGTTACTGAGGTAAAGAATGATTTGTCATCAATAAATCAATTGGTTGACTCACATTCTACTGCAATAAAACAGCTGGAGCAATAATTGAGTCAATTATCAGCGGCATTCAACCAAAGAAAGGCTGGCACGCTACCCAGTGACACTGTGCAAAACCCAAGGAATGACGGATCGTGTATGGCTATTACTACCCGGAGTGGTAAAGTGTTGGAAAATCCATCCAAAGGCAAGCAGGTGGTTGATAATATAGCAGAGAATGTTGATGAAACAGAGTTTGAAGATGCCGTAGAAGCTGAAGTGAGTGCTCATGATGTTACACCTAGACGTCACCAGCCTGAAAAGAGTGATAATCGGAAGCAAGATAAAAAGGAAATGGTGGAGAAAACGATTCCTCTTCCACTACCACATTTTCCTCAGAGATTGAAGAAGAAGGCTGATGACACTCCTGAAAAGGATGATAATCGGAAGCAAGATAAAGAGGAAGTGGTGGAGAAAATGATTCCCCTTCCACCACCACCTTTTCCGCAGAGACTGAAGAAGAAAGATGATGACACCAGGTTCAGTAAATTTATAACCATGTTGAAGCAGCTGACTATTAATGTTCCGTTGGTGGAGGCGCTGGAACAGATGCCTGGGTACGCTAAATTCATGAAGGACCTTTTGACAAAGAAGCGGGCAGTAAGCTATGAGCTGGCAGATAATGTTCATCATTACAGTGCAATTGCCACGAGGTCTTTAGTACTGAAGAAGGCAGATCCTGGTGCTTTCACTATTCCTTGCACGGTTGGATCTATTAATTTTGCTAAGGCATTATGCGATCTGGGGGCTAGCATCAATTTGATGTCGTTATCCATTTACAGAAAGTTGGGGTTGGGTGATCCTACACCAACCAATATACGGCTCGTGATGGCAGATAGGTCAGTAAAACAGCCTGTTGGTATCTTATATGATGTGTTGGTGAAGGTTTCCACCTTTATCTTTCCTGCAGACTTTTTTATTTTGGATTGCGAGGTGGATTCTGAAGTTCCCATAATCTTGGGGAATTCTTTCCTCGCAATTGGAAGTGTGCTGATTGATTTAAGAGCTAATGAGCTTTTATTTCAGTTGAATGATGAAGTGGTCTGTTTTGATGTATGTAAATCGATGAAGCAGCCTAGAGATATGGATGTGTACTCTGTAGCTGATGTTTACTATGAGGATGAGAAAGGATTATCTGTAGAGAAGCAGCTTACTGTTGAGCCATTGTCTAATGTGCTGTTGAATTTTGAGCATGAGGATGTTGAAGAATATGAAGAAACCGTTTGTGCTCTAACAGGAATAAGGTCCTATTCTCATGATCCTAAGAGGCTGGACCTTGATCTTAAGAATCGACCGTCACCAACAGCAAAGACTTCCATTGAAGAGCCACCAGTGCTAGAATCGAAAGAGCTCCCCAGTCACCTAAGGTATGCATTCTTGGGAAGTGGAAATACACTTCCGGTGAGTGTTGCGGCTGATTTAGGTGAACAACACGTAGAGGATCTCATCTCTGCTCTGAAGAGGTACAAGAGAGCTATGGGTTGGACTATTGATGATATAATTGGTATCCCTCCTGGGATATGTATGCACAAGAGTCATCTCGAAGAAGATTGCATGCCTACAAGTAAGCATCAGCGTCGTCTGAATCCATTCAGAAAATGATGCACCATCTATCTCGATGAAGTCTAAGTAATCAAGATAGCTATGTCGTGCCGCGACAATAAATCAAGCGCTAAATGGGAGGCAACCCATCGTTTTTAGTCGTTTTGTTTTCCTAGGAGTTTGTTTTGTTAAATAAAAATCCAAAAAGAAGAGTTGAGCCACGACCAAAACTAAGGCGCTTGATGGGAGGCAACCCATCTTTCTAATCGTTTTTGTTGTTTTTGATTAAGTGTAGGTGCAAGATGTACAAAGGAGAGGATTAATCCCAAAATTTTGATTTGAAAGTGAGCCATGTTAAAGGTGGTAAGTTAGGAATGAAGGAGCAAAGGCTATCGGTTAGGCAAGGCCTATACAAATCTAGGCAATAGACAAGGCAAGGCCTATACAAAACTAGGAAATGGACAAGGCAAGGCCTATATAAATCTAGGCAATGGACAAGGCAAGGCCTATATAAATCTAGGCAAAGCTAAAGGCGCCGCCTATGCCATTGCCTTTGCTCTCTGAATCTACAATGCCATAGCATAGGCACCACCTATGCCCAACTAGGCCATAGCATAGGCGCCGCCTATGTTCAACTAGGCTTTTCTAAAGGCGCCGCCTATGCTAAGCATAGGCAAAGCATTAGGCGCCGCCTACTTATGCTTTTTGGTCTCCTAACCCGATTTTTCATGGGTCAAACCCGACCCAAGCCTTGGTCTATAAATAGAACCTCAATCTTAGAACAAAATCTCATTGTTTGCTCAAGATAGGCGCCGCCCAAGCTTCCAAATCCTCTCAAAAATTTTTCTTTTTGCTCATCTAGTCTTGTGAGTTCATCTTTCGGATCCATCACCAAGTAAGTCATTCTTTTATATTCCGTAGTTGTTGAAATGCTACGTTTATAATGATTTATTAGATCTTGAAGTGGTGTTGGTGATTTAAATGTGGTTGGTTTGTTATGATACATTTAGTTGAGTGAAAGAATACGTGTGGGTGTTCTTGGCTTTGTTCCGACTTGTATTTGATTGTTATACACTGTCATCTTTTTACGGAATTGAAATGGTAAAGTTAATGCATAATCTTGAAAGTTGAAAGCTTGAATGTTTGAATGACTCGTTCATCGAGATACCGATCATGATTGACCACAAGCGTAAAATAGTATGATTATTCCTATGCAATAACATGATACGATCTCTATGTGGTAGTCTTGTTCAAAAAATGCATTAATCCAAACATGAAAGTATACGCCCAATGGAATAACGTTGGAAAGGATAGTAAAGATTACATGAAAATATGACTGTGCTAAACATGTTGTTGGAACATATCGCCTAAATATATGTCGATAAAGTCTGAGTAATTGACATCACTCACTTAATTAGTCCGTGCCAATAAATTAAGTATGAGGTGGCACCACTACTGTTTGTTTTTCGATTGAATCTTCCGAGATGAAGCTAACATGACTCTATTTTAATCTCAGGTAGAATGGCCCCAAAAGGACGACAAGGAAAAGAAAAAGTGTCCACCTCACAGAAAGGACAGAAAAGGTCAAGAAAGGAGCAAGCTGAGTCCTCCTCTATACAAATACCTCGACACACTTTTGGGATCAAGTGGGGTACATTTTGAGGAAACTCTGAGGATGACGACTCTGATGATGATTCCGACGCAGGGGGTATGACCCCAGACATAGAAGAGGAGTCCGACTAATCAGTTTTTTCTTATTTATTTTCCACTGAGGGCAGTGTGTCCCGTCTAAGTATGGGGTGCTGGTATTTGTATGCTTCTTGTACTTCTTTGCCTACATTTATTCTAGTTCTTGTTTGTTTTAATTAGTCGTAATTAGTTAGTTTAATTTTAGATTTTTTAGATTTTGCATGAAATTATTCTGATAGGCGGCATGGTATTATGACAAGAGTTTGTGCAAAAATCATTACTATTGAGACATTTAGGCTCTAAGTGTGACTCACTGTGTGATAAGTGTGTGGTTTAATTCATTCATCTGTTGGGTCAAGAGTCTATACTGCTCCCAATAAAGTTGACCATGTGCCTTGTGTGTGTGATGTTATATTATATTCTGTGTTGTGACTGATGCTAGAACTTTCCTGGTGTGTGTGTAAAGCGAAATAAAGAGTGTGAGTTTAAGAGATGATTTAGGCATTTCTTTGGCAGCCTGTGATTGTTTACCTTCTTTTTACCGACCCGTGGACATTATCCTAGTTAACCCCCTTTGAGCCTTTAGCTATTTTCTTTGACAGCCTCATATATAGCCTAATCCATTTTTTTCAAGACCATAATTTGATCCAAATTCCTAAGCGCTTTAAATTGTAGAGTCATGTGACAAAATAAGAGGAAAGTGGGTGAGAGTGATGCCTCAGAGTGTATTGGTACTTGAAATTGTTGTGAATAAGAGTGGCTATCATAGAGGTGTTTTATAAAAAAAAAGGAAAAAAAAATAGAAATAGAAAAATAAAAAAATAAGTTGTATATTCTCATCTTTGTGTTTATAATTGAATAACAAAATAGGTGAAAAGGGGTGTTAGATGAAAAGAAAGGTAGAAGGGTTGTTTAAAAGAGAGTGTTAATGGCATAATGTGATGTATTAAAGCGCTTAGGGAAAATAGTCACTATTTCTGGCCAAAATAGTCCTACCTGTCCCTTAGCCTACATTACAACCTGTAAAGACCTATTTGATCCTAAGCTTAGCATTCTGATATTAGTGGAGCATTACACTAAGGGAAAGCCTATGGTCATCAGTTGCAACATAAGAATTCTTTGTGAGAGTGAGAGCAAGGAGAATCTTGTACCCATGTTTTGAAAAATGCAAAACTTATGAGTGATTATGGGTGATATCTTGTGTGAGACACACATGGTTGATGATTGTTGGGTAGTGTTATATGATTCTTTGTGACTTAACTTGTGGATTCGAATTAGCCATCATCACGAGTCTATGTTGGAGGTTGAATGGTTTCTAGTAGTGATCCAGAAAACTACTCTTTGTTAATAATTGTCGTGCATGTCTTGATGAATATTTTGTGTTACTGCTGTGAAATCCTAGTTAGATGTTTGCATGGACGTAATATTTTGTTCGAGGACGAACAAAGCTTTAAGTGTGGGGTGTTGATGTTGGGTGTATTTACACGCCTAAACACCATAATTTACCCATGTTATAGCTAAGTTTTGAAGATAAAATATATAATTCCTGCACTTTTAGTCCATTTTCCTGTAAGTGAGATAACCTACGTGATTAGCATATTTTCAGGTATTAATGATGAAGATTTCAGCACTTTGTGGACCTTTGGGCAGCAAAGGAAAACTTCACAGAAGAGGGAAGGCAGCTTTTGGAAGCTTATGGACTGAATGTGACGCATGGAGAAATTGTCCCGGGCAAAAGCAGTATTTTTAAATACTTAGGGGTACAACAGTAACTTAATAGGACTAGGACAAGGATGTTATAAAAACCCTATTTGCTGAATTTTTCAGCATTCATTCATGCAGTGATTCATTCGATCACTTTTTATTTTATTCAGTTTACAGATTCTGTAAGTTTAGACAGAGAAAAAACGATACAAGAATGGCTAGAGAGGAAATCACGTCATTCTCATAGTGACGCCAATACATACCCATCGTGAGATTGTTATAGTTTTGGTATGATGATGATGATGTCTTCGTTGTTTTCCTTTACAATCATGAGTAGCTAAACTTCTCTGTTAGGGTTATGGAAGACTTTTGATATACTATCTATTACCATGAGTTTGTGAATTCTTGATGCGTATGCTACTTATATCATTACTCTCTTCGTTTTAATTTAATTCTCGTGGTTGCAAACATAGAGAATAGGCCATTATAGCATTAACTTGTTCGAGAGAAAAGTTACATGTTTGGAAAAGAGAGTGTGACAAGGAAATAGGGCTACCAACCCCTATTTACACGTTAGTGCCGTAACTGGGCTAACCTCTTCGAGAGTTCGTACCATTAGTTATACGCTTTAAGCTCGAGAGAGTTAAAGTGAAATAATCCTTGATGGTTGAGAAACACTAGGATTTACCATTAGAATACGAATCTCTATAAGTGCATGCATGTCTGAATTCCGCATTACTCATAGTTAATAGATACGTAGAACTCATAAGGTGGACATAACCCTAACTTATTTTTCTCTGTGATTAAATCTTACTACACAAAGCATTCTGTTGTTACTTCCATAGCATTAATTCACGCCACAATCCAATCCCCCCTTTTCCGTGGAATTTTCGACCAACAGTCTACTAATAGTTGTAACACTTAGTGACCAAGTATTCCCTGTGGGATTCGACACCCAACCCAGTTGGGTTCTATATTTGACAGCGACCGCTTACACTCTTACGAGAGCTGTAGTTTGGGTGTTATCACATGGTAAGGTCATAGCCTACGCCTCCAGACAGTTAAAGCAACATGAGAAGAATTATCCTACTCATGATCTTGAGTTAGCAACGGTAGTTTTTGCCTTGAAGATTTGGAGGCATTATCTCCATGGAGTTCATGTAGATGTCTTCACAGACCATTAAAGCCTCCAGTATGTCTTTTCCCAAAAAGATCTCAATCTTCGTCAGAGAAGGTGGTTAGAGCTCTTGAAGGATTTTGACATGAGTGTTCTTTATCATTCGGGAAAGGCCAATGTTGTGGCCGACGCTCTCAGTAGACTCTCCATGGGTAATTTTTCTCACGTTAAGGGTAGTAAGAAAAAGATGGCTCAGGAGATCCATCAGCTTTCTAGACTAGGCGTTCACTTAGTCAATTCTTCAGAGGGTGGTGTATGTGTTAACAGTAGTTCAGAGTCATCTCTAGTTTCAGAGGTGAAAGAGAAGCAAGATAGGGATCCTGGCCTTGTCAAGCTCAAAGAGTCAATTCAGAATAAGAAAGTCGAGGTTTTTTCCCAAGGGGGAGATGGTGTTCTTCATTGTCAGGGTCGTCTATGTGTTCCAGGTGTAGATGAATTGAGGCAGAGAATTCTTGTAGAAGTGCATGGTGCAATACTCTATTCATCCAGGGGCCACTAAGATGTACCGCAACATGCGGGAGATCTATTGGTGGAGTGGGATGAAGAGAGATATTGCAGAGTTTGTGGCTAAGTTCTCTACATGTCAACAGGTTAAGATAGAACATCAGAAACCTAGTGGTTCCATGCAAGAGTTCACCATTCCTACTTGGAAGTGGGAAGAAGTAAACATGGACTTCGTGATGGGTTTTCCTAGAACTCGTCATCATCATGATTCAGTCTGGGTCATTATAGATAGAATGACCAAGTCAACTCATTTTCTTCCTGTTCATACTTCTTATTCCACCGAGGATTATGCCAAACTCTATATCAGGGAGTTAGTCAGGTTACACGGTGTTCCACCATCTATCATCTCAGACAGAGGTACCCAGTTCACCTCTCACTTTTGGAAAATGTTCCAAAAGGGTCTCGGTACCCAAGTTCATCTCAGCACAACATTTTATCCTCAGGCAGATGGTCAAGCAGAGAGGACCATTCAGATTCTTGAAGATATGCTAAGGGCGTGTGCAATTGACTTCAAGGGAAGTTGGAATGACCACTTGCCTTTGATTGAGTTTGCATACAACAATAGCTATCATTCTAGTAGTCAGATGGCTCCATTTGAAGCTCTCTATGGTAGGAGATGTAGATCTCCGATTGGTTGGTTCGAAGTTAGTGAGGCCTCAGTCATAGGTCCTGACTTAGTATTCGACGCCTTAGAGAAAGTTCCATTGATCAGAGAGAGACTCCGGGCTTCTCAGAGCCGACAGAAGTCCTATGCAGATGTTCGTAGAAAGGATCTTGAGTTCAAGGTCAATGACTATGTCTATCTTAAGATCTCTCCCATAAAGGAAGTGAAGAGGTTCGGCAAGAAAGGAAAACTCAGTCCCCGATATGTCGGTCCCTTCAAAATTCTCTGTCGCTTTGGTAACGTAGCTTATGAGCTTAAGTTTTCTTCAGATCTAGACTCAGTCCATCAAGTCTTCCATGTCTCTTTTTTCAAGAAGTGCATAGGTGACCCAACAGTTGTTGTCCCTATTCAGAGCATCGACATTCAAAACAGCCTCTCTTATGAAGAGATTCCAGTTGAAATCATAGATTATCAGACTCGTAGATTGAGGAACAAAGAAGTCCCTCTAATCAAGGTTCTTTGGTGAAATCAGTCTCATGAGGGAGATACTTAGGAAGCAAAAGTAGATATGCGTACCAAGTATCCTCACCTTTTCCCCGCCGATTTAGATCAAGCTTAAGGTAACAGTTCTCCTTAAGCTTATTCAGTTTTATGTTCATGTTTCCAGTATAAACTTGGTACCTATTAACCATTGAATACTCAGTCATGCATTCATGTATCAGTTGTCCGTGCATCAGATATGTATGAGTTCAGTATGTTTAGCATGTCAGTCATGAGATCAAGTTTTAGTTCTTCATGTTTAATTCAGGTTCTGTTGTCTTGTATCCCCTCTCAGTAAATTCTCATTCGAGCACGAATGTTCCCAAGGGGGAGATATTGTAATACCCCGCATGTTTCTAAGCTAGGAAGTGAATAAGTTTTCCTATGTATGAAACCTCCTATCTTGTGAGTAGCATTTTAGTGCATGACTTACAATGAATATCCTAGAGATATTATAGCTTGCGATGTCTTAAGCATGCTCATATGAGTTGCTTAGAGTGATGCAAGCTAAGAGTTTTTGAATCCATCAAGTCTTAGTGTTCAATTTTGCAAGGTTCATCTTTGAACAAGCTATGTGACATTTTTGCATATTTAGACCCTCCAAATTTTAGAAAATCGAATTAGCTTTCCAACGATACCAATTTCATCAAAATCCGACACCCGAGCAAGGAGTTATGGCCTTTCAAAGTAGAATGCGTCGCCTAACCAATCACACATGGCCACTGAAAAGCATAGGCGATATCATATACGGCGCCTATGTAAAGCATAGGCGATATCATATGCGGTGCCTATGTAAATCATAGGTGATATCATATGCGACGCCTATGTAGATATAGGCGATATCATATGCGGCGCCTATGTATGATTTCAGCCACGAAAACACTTAGTTTTTGAGTTATTTTGAGGGTATTTAAGTCTTTTAACACTCCTTACATGTCCCTAAACCTAAACTCATGAAATTTATCGCTTCTAAACATATTGAAACCCTATTAACATCTCAAAGATAATTATCCAAGAGCACCATAGGAGAAAAACAACTAGGGTTGCACAATGAAGCTTGAAGATCAAATTTCAAGGAAATTCCTCCTTCAATCGTCAAGAACCTCCCTTCCAAGGTATGTGTTGTGTTCATCCACGGATTCCTTTCGTCCGTGGAGTTCAAGAATCAATCTTTAAAATACAAAAGTTTGGTTGGTTGTGGTGATATGATCATACCCATGTTGATGTTTGTTTGTTTTGCTATATAATAGTATCGTGACTGTACATCTCATGAAAGTTATTTTGTTAGTAGAAAAACATGATCTTTAGGTGGATTTATAGAATGCATGTATGAAATCCACCTATGCCTTAAAGAATGCATGCAAGGTGTTCGATAAAATACCTAGTATGTTAGAACTTCATATTTACATGATTTCATGATATCTAAATAACAAGTTCATGTTAGCCATACACTCCAATATGAATTTCCATGCAAATTATGTGTTGTTATTGTTGTGGTATAAAACATGTATGATAATGGAGATATAAATTATGTACACAAAATATATCCATGCTTTTTCTATCATGTTTGAAATGTTGAATAAATACATGAAGTATACTATCTCATGCTTATGATATTGTGAATTGTGGACTCAAATCTTGTGATCAAGTCATGTCATGTGTGTCAGTTTCCTCCTATAGAGTCCTGGGGGTATTCTTACCCAAAAACTATAGATGTGTGCCTAGATCTATGTCATGTTTCACGATATCCGAACTCAAGCTATGATTCCTTAGACTTCATTCAGTCATGTGACTCAGGAAAACCTCATGATCTCAGTCAGTTGTCAGATATCAGTAATATTCCGCCAGTCAATAGAATTCAGTAAGGTTAAGTCATGTATAGTCAGTTATTCATGTTTATTCCCTACAGATGGGAGTAAAGGTTAGCAACGAGTGAACCCAAGGATGGAAACTCACCTGCCAATTCAGGGTGTGATTCTTAGAAGCAGTCCTTGTGTTCCAGAACTACGTAGCCAGCGTAGGTTGAAACATCTTAACCTGTCAGATTAGGGTTGATGAGGTGGTTTAAACCTGTCAGTTTAGGTTTCCCACCCTTTTCATTGAGTACCTTCCAGATAAGGGTCACTCACAAGCTGTCCTTACCCGTGGCACGGTATTACACCCCTACTGTCAGGGCAGATATTGGACCCCAGCTTAGCCATAACGGCATACATGGGGCATGTAGGTTAAACAAAACCTCCCACAGTTTCAGTATCAGTCTCAGTAAAAGAACTCAGGGCGTTCTTAAGATTTCAGTATATACAGGACTGTCAGATACAATCGTTATGTTCTTCAGATTTCAGTATATACAGGGCTGTCAGATACAGTCGTCCATGTTATCAGCTTGCATTATCAGTCATGAAAGTTATCAGTAAACCATGTATTAGCTTGCAGGTCTTGCTATCACGTATTCACGGTCCCAGTTTCTATATATGTGTGTTTGCACTCCCACGATCATATTAGTCAGTCAGTGTTGTTCATGCATGAAACCCTTTATGTTCAGCCTATCCTCCTCGTATACTCAGTACTCCAGTTGTACTGATGTATTTACGCTATGATTCTTTCTTTTTATGTTACACCATACGTTCTGAGACACGAGCTCCAGCCCAGCAGTAGCGGTATCATTCCATTCGCAGAGACATAGTGAGTCCTCATTGATTCGAGGACAATATGATTTGATACATTTATTTATTTCTTCAGTTTAGTTTTACGGATTTAAATGGAGACATGTTCCTTCAAATCCTTATTCAGAAAGTTTAAAGGCTTTCAGATTTATGTTCAGACTTAGCTTTCAGATTGAGTTGTTTTGGGTATTTTCACCCACATGGACGTTATGATTTTCAGACATAGGTTTATTCAGTTGAACCTTATGGCCTTACAGTTTTACATATTCCGTATTATTATGTCATGATTTGTAGTATACAGGTACAAATATCAGTCATGGGTTAGCTTGTGGTCCCTCGAGGTTATGAGCACCGTGTAGCGTTCCGGTTCAGCAAATCGGGGCATTACAATTTAATTACCTAATCCTCTAAGACTTAGGAAATTTATATTCACTGCCCAGATTTTACCTCAGGTTAACCAGCCTTGTAACAACGCTAATTATTAAATGGAAGTTTAGTGTTTCCAAGTCCCTGTTGATAATTTACTTCCCACTATAGTTGATTTCTTTCTCAAGAAAATTACAGTAGGTGTTATCTATCGATTGTAACCAACAGACAGTAATTAAAACATCAAAATTATCAATGATTCCTACCACCTTTTGAATCTTGAACACTCAACACCTTATCAAGACCTACCCCTAGATCCCATAATTTAGGTTAAAGGAATTTAGCTATTCATGACATAATAATCGAAGCAACTAGATGAATTCATGATTTGAAAGATAAACTTACCAAAAGATTAATAGAAACTAGAGATTCTCAGATTAAATCACCAAAGAAAATCCCAATATAATGATGATAGTCTCTTTAAAGTAATTGTTTTCTAAAGCCAAAAGAAGAGGGAGAAAAATATCAAGTATCGTATCTCAAAACTCAAGGTTCGAAACTCTTAAGAAAACCCTAAACAAGGCTTTAAATAGTTCACCCTAATTATGGAAACAAAATAATAAAATTCAGAAATTCTTCAGATTAGGTGACACCATTTGTGATTGTTGACAACTTATCATAAATGTCGTTAGCTTCCTCTTTGCTTTGGACACTTGCTGCCTAACGCTGATGACAAATGGTGATGCCCTATCAGCTCCTCGATGACTTATCACAAATTTCGTCAAGTCTCTGCTTTAGTTCTCATGTGCTACCTTAGGTTGACGGTATTCTTGACGGCTTATCAGCTCCTTGACGACCTATCACAAAATGTCATCACAGATTTCAACTTAGGCCAATTCTCTGTCTATGGATGACGATGAAGCTGATATCTTATCACAGGGCTGATGACTTATCAAAAATGTCGTCAGCCACACTTTGTCTCTATTTACTTCAGATTTCAGCTCATTTTCTTTCATTCTTGTTGGTTCTCTAACATATTAGCTTCTTCTGCAAAATCAAACATAAAACAATCAAAAAAGACAAAATTTGCTTAAGACTTCGCAATTATTCTTAGTTAAAAGCCTCAGATTTGTTAACATTAGCTCACACATCAACAACCTCAACTTAAAACAATTGCTTCTCCTCAAGTAACTTAGCACAACTAAAAGAATACAACGCACATTTGGCAGTCAATCATCCATATCATCTTAAAACACTTTCACCATCTCCAAAGTCAGTCAATTTAAGTACATTGAAGAACACTAATGCAACATATAGGAATCAAGATATGGAATCAATTCAGCTATAACAACCATGCATAGACCAGTATTACACTACTCGAATAAGTTAGTAACTAGCAATGTAACCAGTGTACCCTCACAACAAAGAAACCCCCCCATCTCATATCAGGAATTATATATAGAACCACGGGGACAATCAAAACACTCACTCTCAGAACGAAGTTCCAATCAGTGTATGCCAAGTACCATAGGCTTGCCATTATTTTAATTAGCCAGATCTTCAGATAGGTCAGCTAGGATCACTATAGGACTTCTCTTAGGCTTGTAATGTAGGCTAGGGGCTGGTACAATACTTGATGGTATTTAAAGTGACTAAGCCTCCTTGACACTACACTAGCTTTTTGGGGTTTCACTCATTAGCCTTTTCCGTTTTTCTCTTTTCTTGATCACAATTATTTAGGATGGACGTAGTCTTTTCTCAATTACTTATTCTTTTTCACAATTTTTCTTTTCTTGCTCTTTTCCTATGCACCCAACTTTTTATTCTTTTCTTTTATGCTACCTTTTTTATACTCATTCTATATCACGCACCCATATGATAGCCACCCTCAACTTAGGCCATTTGCCTAAGTCAAGGTGCATAGTGTCCAAGGAGGACCAGGGCCAAAACAAGTTCATTATGATCTAAATGAGATGGTGACATGCGTCATACAAAGAAATAGGCTAATTAGGCTCAAACCAGGGATCAAGGGATATGATACACATAGGGAAGGTCATTTAGGCTAAAAGTGGTGTAATATTAAAGTGGCCTATGATCCTTTCCTAACCCCTATCCTTCAACCTAGGTACGACTAACTGGGAAAGTTCTGAATCCAACATACAGAGGGAACTAAATAAAATCTCACACGCACATGGAACACCAGTATATCACTAGTTACTACTTATCCAGTTCATGCAACTATTTAGAAATGATTATTATATTACTAGATCTAATGTCATACAAAGATGCACGGTGTCACACTTAAATGCACATCACACAGTTACCAGATAGACAATTGGAGAGGTATTTATCATTCCAAGAAAAATCAACAAAAATATGTCAACTGTCCTAGATACTTATTTTTCCCCCATTTAACCATAACACATCAAAAAACAAACATAATACGCCTAAACATGCCGGCTCTACTAGGAACAAGATCTGGGGAAAAGAGGCATGGAAACAAAAACCCCAAGAGGACATCAACTCCCACAAGTATCCCCACCCTCAACGTAAAATCATGCAACATCCCCAATGCGTCAAACTAAAATAAGAGAGTCAGAAACATACATGTGGAACCATGGGTGCGAAGATTTGATGTCAATCACATAATACGAATACAAACAACAAAATACCTTGGGTTGCCTCCCAAGATGCGCCAAATTTAGTGTTGCAACACGACTCAACTCAACTTTTTCCTACACCTTGAGGATATGAATTTCACCCCCAACTTAGAGTTTATCTCCTTACCTCGATCATATAGGGGTAGTATAAAAATTAAGAAGTTGAGTAATGGATTGAGCGTGGTAAACCACTCGGCCTTAAAGTGAGTGTGTTTTTATGTTGCTTATCAAGTGTAAAATAAAGAATATAGGATTTTTGTTCCTCATCTTCACACTCTTCTACTATCTTAGATGATTCTACAGACAAGATATAATCTAAACATAATGTGGAAAAATGCTTCGAGTGAGGCCCAACTAATTCTACTTCAAAATTTACACTATCTACTACACACTCACTTTTATTGACCTTCTAAATGTCAGTCTCAAGATCAAGATGACAATCGAGTGGTTGTGATTCTTGAGTTTTATCCTCAAATTGGCTAATGTCCTCCTCATATTCTTCTTTATTTAACTGCTGTAAACATGGTGGGAGTGGTAACTCCTTTAGCGCTGCCCACAACTATGCTTGATTCTCTAAAATTTGTTTCATCAATTTGTCCGTTTAAATTGTGATAGCACACATATCTTAAGAATGATCACTTTGACCACAAGCCAAACACCAAGTTACAGTCTGTTCCCCAGTTAGAACAGTGTCCGCATCATATTGTGAAGATCCCTCATAATAATAACAAGTATTGTCATCACTCAAAAAACCATCTATCTAGGCTGACATCTCAAGAAAGGTGTGAGAAAAATAAAAATTAAAAAAAAAAACAAAACAAATATTTACAAATTTGAATACAAGCAAGTAAACTAAAATTCCAAACCAACTCAATACGCCAAATTGTTCCCCGACAACGGCGCCATTTTTTATAACGCTCAAACTATACCTCTCAATGAGAATATAAGTGATCATTGTCAATTAAAAACCCAACTAGGTTGGGGTCAAATCCCACAGGGAATATGGTGTGAACGTAAGTCGTTTGCGATTTAATCAACTGATAGTTGGATGTTTCCAGAAACAGGGGATTTTAGTTTAGAAGTAATTGTTGGTCACTTTAGTTTAAATATTTGTAATCAAGAGTTTATGAAAAACCATAATTATGTTCACTAGGGGTTTTAGTACTTGACAGATGCTACTAGTGGTTCAAGATTCTCATGGTAGGTAGGAAAACAAGTTATTTTTATCGAAGTTATGCTTAAATGTCTCTCGACCTACTTAAGAATTTAATTACCTAATCCTCTCGGACTTAGGGAATTTATATTCACTGTCCAGATTTTACCTCAGGTTAACCAACCTTGTTACAACGCTGATTATTAAACGGAAGTTTAGTGTTTCCAAGTCCTTATTGATAATTCACTTCCCACTATATTTGATTTCTTTCTCACGAAAATCAAAGCAAGTGTTATCTATCATTTGCAACCAACAAACAATAATTAAAACATCATAATTATCAAGGAGTCCTACCACCTTTCGAATATTGAGCACTCAACACCTTATCAAGACCTACCCTTAGATCCCATAATTCAGGTTAAAGGAATTTAACTTCTCATGACGTAATAATCGAAGCAACTAGATGAATTCATTCTTTGAAAGATAAACTGAAAAAAGATGAATAGAAACTAGAGACTCTCAGATTAAATCACCAAAGAAAATCCCCATATAATGATGATAGTCTCTTTAAAGTAATTGTTTTCTCAAGCCAAAAGAAGAGGGAGAAAAATATCAAAGTATCATATCTCAAAACTCAAGGTTTGCAACTCTTAAGAAAACCCTAAACAAGGCTTTAAATAGTTCACCCTAATTATGCAAACAAAATAATAAAATTCAAAAATTCTGTGGATTAGGTGACGCCATTTGTGATAGCTTATTAGAAGGCTGACGACTTATCACAAATGTCATCATCTTCCTCTTTTCTTTGGACACTTGCTGCCTAACACTGACGACAAACGGTGACGCCCTATCAGCTCTTTGACGACTTATCACAAATATCGTCAAGTCTTTGTTTCAGTTCACATATGCTACCTTAGGCTGATGACATTCGTAATGGCTTATCAGCTCCTTGACGACCTATCAAAAAATGTTATCACAACTTTCAACTAAGGACAATTCTCTATATATGGTTAACGATGAAGATGATAGCTTATCACAGGGCTGGCGACTTATCACAAATGTCGTCAGGCATACTTTGCCTCTATTTACTTCAGATTTCAGCTCATTTGCTTCCATTCTTGTTGGTTCTCTAAAATATTAGCTTTATCTGCAAAATCAAACATAAAACAATCAAAAACAACAAAAGTTGCTTAAGACTTCACAATTATTCTTAGTTAAAATCCTTAAATATGTTAGCATTAGCTCACACATCAGTTGGCACAGACTCATAAAAATTCTAAGTCTCTAGCTGGTGCCTGATATCTAGTGTGATAGCTCAAGCGCTCAAAGGGAGATATAGCATTGGGCATTTTAGCAACCTTTTGGGCACTTTAGTAGCCCTAGCTCAGCCAACAGGCATTGCTTTAGCAACACCTGGGCGCTTTAGTGGCTAGCACTGAAATGGTCCATGGTCCACTTTAACGGCCTAGCTTATGAAAAAGGATACTGCTTTAGTGGTACCAGGCTTTATAGTTGTGATTGCTAAAGTTGTAAGCCATCAATTTGACAACTTACTAGAATTTTTTAAGCTTAAATTTTCATGATTTTTTATTAATTTGTTGTTACTTTCTTACTTAATGCTCATTTATGTAGGTAAAAATTATAATGAGAAGATGATCAAGGAAACTTGATAAAAATGGGCTAAGGAGAAGGTGAAAGAGAAGAAATGTGAGTAAAAAGAATAAAAGCTGAAATTGCAGGCCCATGAGTCGACCCTCAGTTACCGCAATTATGGACTGAGGGCCGCAATTATGTTTAGTCAATAAGTCAACCAAAGGGCGATCATGATATGAATACCGCAATAGCGGTACCACGATCGCAGTCAAAGGATGGCAATCGCGGTAGAGAAGAAAATTTTTAAGGGCATTTTTGTAATATTTGGCAAATGTGGAATTTGGAAGCTTAAATAGGGGTTTTAGCTCATTTTTCATCCTATCTTTTATCTTAATATTATCCTATCCTTAGTTTAGGGTTTTTGTTTTTTATTTGAGCTTGGTTCTTAAATTTACACTAATTTAAACTAAGAATTAATGAGAGGAACTCAAAAGTATAGATTTGGCATCACCTATTGAAGATTCAATGGATTTTAAAGTGTGGTTTGCCCTCTCTCTATTTTTGATGAATAACTTTGATGGAAATCTTGGTATATTTATATTTATTATCTTTCTGATTTGCTAGATCTACCTCTTAGGGTTATGTTTGAGTATGGTGCAAGCGTGTGGATATTGATTGTTAGATCCAATTTGTGGTTAATATTAATGGGTTTCATAAATGTTTGAATGCAAAATGGGAATTGTTGGTGAGAACCTTAATTTTCCCCAAAATTCCCATATCATCATTGAAAAAGAGATGTGGGCAGTCTAGATGATACATCATCCTTGAAAAAGAGATGTAGGTGACATAAACATTTGTGAACAATAACGTATATAGTAGTTATTCCCGTTTTGTTGTCTTAGAAATAAGGATACAATGTGGAATTGCGATCTCTTGAACATCATCCTAGAAATAGGGATGTTAAATTGAGGTTTTGGGTTGCTTTAGTTGGAAACACCAATGAGGTATTTGAATAAATCCATAGGTGACATTTTTGATGTTTTGTTGAAAAGCTAACATTAAAAACCTCTAACCTAGCCTACCCACTCATGCACTAACTTGAACTGGATGTTATTTTCATATATCCACACATACTAAATTTCTCCTAAGAAAGCACAACCCCAAGATCCATTCCAAATTGATTATCCTCTAATTGATTTTAGCCTTAAATTAGTCCCTTAGAAGCCCAAGAAGTGCCTTTACATTCGACAAGATTGAAAACCCCCCAAACCATTTTGTACCATAGGTTTGAACCTAGAAAGCAACTTTTATTTCAAATTTACTCAATCATCACTCACATTTTTCCTCATGGATTCGATCCCAACTCTTTGTTGGGTAAATTTATTGACAACGTCCGCCTTGCACTTAAATTGACGTTTAAGATAAGCGTTATCATAAAGCAGATCCGTGTCCGCTGTAGCAGCACCCACATACTTGGAAGGGTATAAATACCTTATTTATCTTGATTTTAACCATTCTTCTCCCGTTCTAAGGATTTTAAATTCCTAAAGAGTGTGGAAACATGGGAGAAATATTTGTGGGTGATCCCAAAGCTTGGGAATGTTTATTTTTACGATTCTTCATCAAATTTGTCGTAAGCTTCCATTAATTTTATGCTTAAAATTCTCCATTCTTATCTAAAATTCTGAAATGCTTGGTGACTTAATCTTAGCACCATTATAGTTCAGAATTCACCTATTTTAAGGCTAAATGTTCCTTGATCATAGAGGGACGTTGTGTTAGTTTTGATTGTGCATTTTCATAAACGTTCCTCACATAGGATCATTACGTAATTTTGGACCCACGGCATAATAATGCAATATGTGTATCATTGTTCTCGTATATACAAGTATATTGTGATTTTGATAGCGTGGCACCTTGAGAAAGCTTCTCGAAAGGGGAAATCAGTGATTTAGCAGATTCTTTGGGCTTTCTCAAACATTCACATAGGTTAGGTTTACCTTCTTCATATATTTACCTATCACGTAGTACAATTATCATATTATGCAAGATATTGGGTGGAATTTAGGTGTTGGAAGTATGAATGAGAATATTTTGTTTAATTGGATCGTTTAGGATATCATGAAATCATAAACTTAGAGTAATTAGTGTAGTTCGTCATGTCTTAGGTGAATTGGGCTTCAAGGTTCATGTTTAGAATGGAAATATCTTAGGTACTCAAGCTAGGTGAGATTTCCTTAGTCATACATGTTTAGGGTGGAATTATCCTTAGATGCTTAAGTTAAGGTAACATGCCTAAGTTGTGGTTGTTTTAGGTAGGATTGCCTTAGTTGTTTATGTTTGGGAAATATTACTACCTTAGAGCTATTTATGGATTACTTGACATCTAGAAATAATCTTAGAAATCTTAACCTAGTCCAGGGTAGAAGTCGCCTAAAATGGATTTCAGGGATTAGAGTGGACATCTCCGTCCCACTTTAGTCCAAGACATATGTTATCCTTATAGACTTAGTTATGCATGATATACTCTTATTAATGGTTGGTTTGACATTAAAGGAGATTGAACATATTTATTGAGTATGTTAGTTGGGTATTCAAAGACTGATGCTAATTTCAGGTATTGCTAATGATATTACTTATATATATTATTAATGATATGGTTTATGGATATTATATCACTTATATGTACATGATATTGATATGTCTTTCGGATATAAATAATAATATGGTTTATCTACATGCTTAATGATATAAAAATCAACGTGATTAATGGTTAATGGCTCATAGATATGATATGATATGGCTTATAGATATTATATGGCTCATAGATAAGATATGGTTCATAGATATTGTTAAGTCCTTAGTTTTAATGATTAATAAATTGTATGTAAATTGTATGTTGTGACTTGTTTCCTCTATTTTTTGTTATGAAAAATATACTACAAATTAGGGAATAGGTTGGGCTCACTTGTCACTAGTATGGTCAATAGTCACAGCTGACACAAATTGCAAAAGTTAGTGGAAAAGTTTGTTGCCACCTTTTTAATTCAACCAATGGGTTCTTTCCTAGGTTTTGTGTCATAATATATATTTCTCATATTAAATAACAATAAAAAAACACTTCCATATTCTCACCACAAAATATCTTTTGAGGCTAACAAAGAGTATACACTATAGCAGAAAACTGATTGTTCATCGAGTTGTATTTTTATCTCCTTGTTGTAGTTGAGTCTTTGTAAATTTTTCTTAAAAGTTTGCCTATATTAGCTTATGATTTTAGTAGGTGTTGAGTTGTAAAACTTTCTCTTTTAATTATCTAGAGTTAGGTAATTGTTCAAGCTATAGTTACCTTGTGGTGTCCAGTTAAATTTAGATGAAGGGTGAAGTAGCAGAGCTACTACTTGTGTTTCCTTGTAATAGAGTTATTGCTAGGAGACAAAGAATTAGGAAGTTAATCCTTGGAGTATGTATTTAAGAAGTTGCTTGAGTATACTAGATTTTTGAAATCTTTGAGGCAGGTCGTGGTTTTTTTCTCCCTTGAGCAAGGAGTTTCCACGTAAAAACCTTGTTTTTTTTATTTACTTAATTTTTGCACTTCATACTTTACATAAATCACCTAGTTCTTGTTGTGTGAGTGTATCTGGTAATAGGTCCCTAATTTTAGGAGCAACTCACTCCAACTCTTCATTTGGTATTAGAGCAGGTCTTCTATAAGAAGGGATAACACCTTGGAAGGATCCTGAGAAATTAAAGCTCCTCTGAATCTAGAAAAAGTCCAGTCAACCACTAGACCACCAAGATTCAATGGAGAATACTATGGGTGGTGGAAGATAAAAATACATGATTTCATCATGTCTGAAGATTGTTAGCTATGGGATGTAATAGAGGATGGCCCATTTGTTCCTATAAATCTAGTAAAGATTGGTTATGTAACTTCACAAGTTCCAAAAACCAAGAAGGATTTAGATGATACTGATAGAAAAAATATAGAAAAGAACTACAAAGCCAATAATATCCTTGTGTGTAGTATTGGTCATGATGATTACAATAGGATCTCTGCTCGTCAAACAACTATAGAGATATAGGACTACCTCCAGATAGCCCGTGAGGGAGCTACGCAGGTAAAGTAGTCAAAGGCGGATATGTTGACAAGCCAATATGAGACTTTCACCATGTAGGAAGGGGTGTCCATATAAGAGATGCATACAAGGTTTACTATAATTACCAGTGAACTGTTCTATCTTGGTGGAGGTCATTCCAACCCACAAACAAGTTAGGAAATTCTTGAGCATTTTGCCAAAGAGATGGGAAAGTAAAGTTTATGCTATCACAGAAGCTAGTGATCTTAATAAGATGGGCATGGATGAGCTCATAGGAAATATAAAAACCTATGAGACTATAAATAAACTTGGGAAATTAAGGTTTGAGCCTAAGGTTGAAAAGGATTTGGTCCTTAAGGCTGCAAAAGAATTTACCAGTGCTGAAGATGAGAAGATAGCCTATATTGCAAAGAGGGTTCTCAAAGACTTAAGAAAATTAAGGGCCTTACCTAAAAAAAGATATTTTAGCAGGATCATAAATGAATGAAAATAAGTGACACCTATCACAAGTGTGGAAAGCTTGGTCACTACATTAAAGATTACCCTATGCATAATGTTGAATGCAAAGAATATGCTAAGCAAGATGCTGGTAAAGAAAGAGAGAGGGATTGGGTTCCTGTAAGGTTTTAAAAAGGTAAAGTAGGCAAGGTTGTCAATCAAGTGCCGGCATCCTGTTAGGGAGACTCATCAAGTGATTCAGAACAAGGAGAAGAAACATCCATGATGGTAATAGAAGATAATGTATCAGTGTTTGACTCACTTTTTCATCTCATGTAAGATACTAATAATAAGTAAGATAAACCAATTAATCTTCTTGATTTTAAGAAAAATCTAAAGGATTACTCTCTGAGTAAGCTGAGATCTCTTACCTTTGTATTGATTGACTCTCTAAATGATCTTACAAAACACAAGGAAAATCTAAAGGAGGTACTGGAGAATATGAGAAAAAAGTAATTGAAATGAGTGTTCAAGTGGTTGAACTCACAAATAAAAAGAGAATATTGAAGGAAGAACTGGTAAAATATGACGAAGAAATAATAGAACTGAATGTGCAAGCGATTGAGCTATAATGACCCTTTATCTCATTTCTTGTGATTTCGCTTATTTTTGCTATTAGAGCTTTTCCATAGCTGACCCAAGTAATTTATGACTTTTTGTAATTGATAGTTCGATTATCGGGATATTTGTTTAGATTTTTGAACCATTTCCTTGTTTAGAAGTCTTCACTGCTTACAAATGGCTGCCAAGCAAAAACTTTAGTAAAACAATATCAGATACATATTTTGAAGGATCCACCAGTATCAAAATATCGAATTTAGGTTTGGAAGATCTTTGGTTTGGGTCTCACTTCACCCAAACTCAATTTGACCTATTGGTCAGAAAGTTAATAATTAGAAATTTGGGTGTGGGGCCTACATTTGGTTGAAATGACATTAAATGGAAAATCCAACTTTGCCAATGCTTTCAAAATATTGAAATCAGTGTGGTTGCATATTTCATTTGCTCATATTGGATTTTGGATGGATCCCATTGCATTTCCAGAAACCTGGAATTTATTCCAAGTTTTAATCGTCATCTGGTGCAATAGAAGGTACCACAATTGTGTAGGGTGTATCATGATTGTGATGCCGCAATCGCAGCCCATGTGCTCATGATCGCATGAACTGAGGACCTGGGAAGGGGTATCTAAATGCCATTTTGTCAAGAATTGGCCATTTTGTTATTGCTTTGAGTCCAAAAGCCCTAATAGAGTGTCTAATCCACAAATTGAGTCTTGGGTGGTTATTGGGATCTTGAATAACTTGCATATTCATGTTTAATAATGAATCTAAGGTATGAATCCTTTATTTATAAGGTTGAATTCTTGATTATTTGACCCCAAACCCCAAATGGCTTGGGGACTTGATTTTAGCCTAAATATGTTTGGATTGCACAATATTCTTGAGGGATATAACTCCCTAATGGTATTTGAACAATGGGTTGCTCTCAAACACTCATTACCCATATGTGGGACCCACTTAAGGGTTTTTTCTATTGTTTTTGACCCAAAAAACAATGGTGTAATATGTGTATTGATATTGTCATAATAATTCATAGATTGTGTTTTCATAGCTTGGCTCACTGAAGAAGCTTTATGAAAAGAGAAAGCAAAGGTTGTCGATTCATGAGCTATATTCAGATTTGTGGTAGGTTACGCTTACTTCTTGTAAGTTTGAGATTTATTATATATAAATTTGATATCTTGCTAAGATTGTGAGGGGTTTAAGGTGTTGGAAAGATAGATGGTAATGTCTGGGTTTTGATGAACCACTTAGGCTATTGAACTCATAAAGTGTGATACTTGACTTATAGACTAGAACCTTGGTTAGTTGGACATGTTATCTCATGAATACCATAAGAATGCACTAGTTATTATAATTATATGGGAGTGACCTTGTTTCTCATATTAAAAATTAAGTTGACCTAAGTTGTGCATAGTTGTTGAAAGTTCTCTAGTTGCTTTAGATGAATTAAGAGTAATACTTGAGGAAGAATTGTATCATAGAACTAGTGTGGATTGATAAACCTCTAAGACATGACTTAGATGGCTTAACTTAGTCCAAGTAGAAGTTAGGCTTGAAGAGGAATTTGGGATATTAGAAATGGAGCATTAGCCACCTTAAGCTTGGACTATGTGGTTTCATTAGTGACTTAGATACTTGTTAAACGTATAGGATGTACCTTTGGTAATATGATTGCTAATCCCCTTAAATGGTTTATTCATGATGTTGGTATTGGAAATAATGTGCATGATTGGTTGTTGGTTATTAATAATGCTATGATAGCAATGAAATGTCTTATAAATTGAGCCCATGACTATGCTATCACTTAAATAATTTACTAAATTACCATGTGAGCCTTGGATTATGTTGTTACTCATATTATGTTCAAGCCTAGTGACTAAACTAATATTTGTGCTGAAAATCATCTTGTTCTTATAATGTGCATCATATTAATATAGAGGGGCTCTAGATAGTATAACCATGGCTTTGTAATTGACCATGTTAATGAGTATGTTAAACCCGATAACGCATTAAGTGTTCATACCATATAAATGTACATGTCTATGCAACGATTAATATATTATTACGGCAATGAATGATGAGGTACTATGGTATGTTTTTCCTTACTTCTCCTTCACTTTAGCCTTGCACTTGCTATTTATTTGAATATATATATTATATCTATATATATTGATGCTATGATGATGCCCGATAATTCAGGAGGATATATTTATGTCATGATGATTCCCGACTTATCCGGAGAATATATTGATGTTATGATGATGCCCGGTAAGTTCAGAGGATATATTAATGTTATGATGATGCCCGATATGTCTGGAGGACATATTGATGTTATGATGATGCCCAGTAAGTCCGTAGGATATATTGATGTTATGATGATGCCCGACAAATTTAAAGTATATATTGATGTTATGATGATTCTCAAAAGGTCCAGAGGATATATTAATGTTACGATGATGACCGATAAGTTTGGAAGATGTCATGATGTTATGATGATGTCTAGTAAGTTCGGAGGATATATTGATGTTATGATGATGACCGACAACACCGGAGGATATATTGATGCTATGTAGAGTGAGTGTACATATATATATATATATGAACTTGTGTGGTTATGCCTTTATATAATTACATTTGTATGTGCATTAAGGTTATGATAGTGTCCTAAGAATGTCGGTTATAGTTCTCTAATGCTAATCACTTGTTAAGTGTTACAGTTCTTGCTAGTATTAAATAGTGAGTAGAAGTAGTATATGCCAAATAATGAATTAGGACAAGTTGGTAAGCAAAATATTATGTAGCATTTGAGAATTCACCTACTGGGTATAGTTAGCATTGAATAAATGGATTAATTGAGGAAATATCAACTATTAGAATGAGCTATTTTGTAACTAGTTGTCTATTAAGTGCCTATTTTACCCATTGGCTAGAAGCCTAGTGTTCTATCTAAAGAACCTTATTTAGTTGAATTATGATAATTAGCAATTATGGTTGATATGTGGCTAATGATGATGATAGTTTTAGCTTCAGTGATGATTAATGGTATTAATGACTAAGTTATGATGTCTATTAGTTATTAATTAAGGATTTGTAAATTAATGATGCTAGATAAAAAATACGTTAATGGTTAGATAGATAAGTGTTTGAATGATGATTAGTGATATTTTTCTAGATGTTGACTAGTCTAATTATGATGGCTAGAATTGAGCATTAGTTAAATGGAGTCTATAGTCTAGTAGTGAACCTTGACTAGATATTGAATATTGGTTAGTTAGTGAATAATGGTTTGTTGCTATCTCATTAGTAAGGATTATGTAAAGAATTGGTTGGGCTACTAATTAAAGGTCATTTTATGACTAGTGTATTAATGGTTATTTTATAATCATTAGTTAGCTAATAATGAGTAGGTAAAGTATATTGATGAGATATATATATATATATATGTTGTGATGACTATGGGTATGAGTACTTTGGTATATATTATTTAATTATAGTAAGGTTGATGATTATAAATATGGACAAATGGCCATTGATGGGAAATATGGAAAACTATGGAAAATGATGAGCTGGTCATAGGTCTAAATACATAAATGATTTGATCTTTGATGCACACTCCAATGGTATGGGACGTCGTGATGGGTTCTTTACATTATGTTAGGTGTACTCTTCGGTGGTATGGGATGATGCGGTGAGTTATTTTACTTTATGCTCTAATGGATGTTTGTGCACCAACTTAGTATTTACGTGGTTGTAATTATGGTCGACTTATACTTTTGGATCATTATTCCTTAGATACGATGGTATTGGTAGGTATTAATATGATATGTTCTAGTATCATTCTAGTTTGATTATTTATTACTTACAGTGATGATGAAAATGATTCAGGCTTGATTCTATACCTTGAATTAGAGATATTATCTTGCTTTATAACATCTTTATATCATGATTTAGCTTAGTCGGCCGATGATGCCTACTGAGTACTTATTGTTTTGGTACTTTTACTATACTTTTGTACCTTTTTGGTACATAACCGATTGCTACTTCTCGCCGCTGAGTTGAGATCATGTAGTGTTGATCTTCTGAAGAAAGGGTGAGATCTTGGAGTATTAAGACACCCATTTCCCTCTATCTTATTCAATCTTTTGTATGTGAGATGGAAGTATTGATTATTTTATGCTTTTGAGTTGTGTTCCTATTATCATAATTAGATGCTCTTCTACTTATACTACCAGGTTGTGGAATTGGTATTCGTATTTTGATTGTCTTTTTTTAGTGGAACACTATTGATTATAATTTCATTCGTGTATTTAGGCGCAGTTAGGCATTTTTACCGAAGTAACCCATTGCCTTAGCTCTGGGTTATAGTGTTGGCTTACCTACTGGTGGGTTTTAGTAGGTGCCATCATGACTCGTGAATCGAGTTATGACAAATTGGTATCAGAGGAGCAAGTGTCTAGTAGAGTCCTACGAATCAAAACATTGACATTTGTTTCCTATCTTTGAGAGGTTATGGGACATCCTTAGGAGTTCTTCATTTATAACTTCATTCGTGTATTTAGGCGCAGTTGGGCATTTCTACCGAAGTAACACATTGCCTTAGCTCTAGGTTATAGTGTTGGCTTACCTACTGGTGGATTTTAGTAGGTGCCATCATGACTCGTGAATCGAGTTATGACAAATTAGTATCAGAGGAGTAAGTGTCTAGTAGAGTCCTATAAATCGAAACATTGACATCTGTTTCTTATCTTTGAGAGGTTATGGGACATCCTTAGGATTTCTTCATTTCTTTCACTCATATCATTCTAAGAGTCTAATTTGGTTTGTAAAGTGTTCCCTTGACTTTAGTTTTTCATAGAGGCCCAGGACACGTGCTACAATTATGCGTGATAAGGGTCCCGAGACTCAGCTTAGGGATCCTGCTCTTGTTTGAGGACAGCCTTGTAATGTTTCCCTAATTAGGGAACAGGATAGGATGCCTCCCCTAAACCCTATTCTCACACCTGAGCCAGAGATTCCTCCACCATAGCCAGCCGTGGGCTAGGGACCAGACCAGGCTCCACCAGGTTATATTCCCTATTCATTGCTAAAAGGCACCTTCATTCAGCTGTTGGGTATTATTAGTGGTGTACCATCTGATGGTGCACTGACTACTGGGACGGGAGTACATCCTACAGCTGCAGCTCCTGTAGTAGAGGTTCCTCCTATGACTATAGTTGTTCAACCAATGGCCGCTCTGCCAATTGTGACCCAGCCTGCTATGTCTATTGAGGAGCAAAAGATATTGGGTAAATTTTTTAAGTTGGCTTCGCCTAGTTTTTTTTGTCCTCCTAGAGAGGATTTATTTGAGTTTATTACTTTTTATGAGGATAGGCTATATGGATTAGGCCTTATTGAGACTCATGGTGTGGATTACACAATATTTTAGTAGGATTTGTCTACTCAACACTGGTGGAGAGGTTTTATGAGTTCTAGGTCAGCTAGATCTTCTCCCCTGTCATAGACTTAGTTCTCCAAGATGTTCATGGAGAAGTATATGCTGCACAACCTTAGAGATCAACTGAAGGATCAGTTCACCAGATTAGAACAGGGTTCTATAAAAATCGAGGAGTATTAGGCTTATTTTCATGAGTTGACCAGGCATACGACTTTTATTTTGGATTTAAAGCTTAAGACAGTTCACTGCTTTATGAGAGGACTAAGATTCCCTATTCAGATGGCTACTTAGAGTCTAGTTGATGCACCTACGACCTTTGTTGGGGTTTCAGATCATGCTAGATGATGAAGGATATACATCTTGAGGGTCCTGATAAAAGGCCCAAGCTCCAGGGAAAATTTGGTGGGAACCATAGCAGTTAACGATTTGAAGGTGGTAGTTCTCGTATTGGGTATCCTCCATATCCATCTTTTTATCCTTAGAGATAGACCAGTCGACTAGTTTAGGTAGCTCTTCAAACTACTGATGGGGGTAATTTGGTACCCGTGTTCATCTAATAAAGGCGGTGATCAGTCTTTCAGAGGTTTATCTACAGGTTATTTTAGACATTGTGGTTACTCTGGTTTAGTTAGATCTATGAGTTTTGGTTCTGCTCGTGACTCTTGTTTTACTAATGGGCTTCTTAGTTATTTTTTGCGAGAGTGCCCTAGTCATGGGGCGATGGTTATTTTAACCATGATTGTTACCCCTATTATGGTAGTTTATCTCATAGGTATAGGTGGTTCATGAGGTCGCATGGGTGGTTATTAGGGTGCTCGAGATAGTACTCAGGAAGGCAGGATAGGAGGTCAGGTAGGTGCCCAGCCAGGTGGCAGATATGGTCTGTTATATGCAGTACCAGCTAAACCTGGGGCTAAGACTTTGGATATGGCAGTTACAATTATGATTTTGGTGTGCCAAGAGTCGACCCTTGATTTATTTGATGTGGGATCGACTTATTCTTACATATATGCTTATTATACACCAAGTTGGATTTGACTAGTGACTTATTATCTATGACATTGGATGTATCCACTCCCGTGGGTGATTTCTTAGTAGTGGATTGAGTATTCAGATCATGAGTTTTGACAATCAGTGAAGTTGATACTTATGTTGATCTTAATTTTCTTAATATGCTGGATTTTGATGTGATTTTAGGCATGGACTGGTTATCCCACTATCATGTGGTCATAGATTATTTATCCACGACTGTTACCTTAGCTATACCCAGCGTACCCCTAGTTGTGTGGCAGGGAGAGATTAGCCATAAACCGATAGTGATTTTTTCATGTTTGTGATACTCATGTAGAGAGTCCATCACTTGACACTTTTTCTATTGGTTGCGAGTTTCCTGATGTGTCTCCTGCCGACCTGCCTAGTGTTCCCCCTTACCGTGAGATTTAGTTTACTATTGACCATGAGTTTGGCACCTGACCTATTTCTATGGTACCTTACTGTATGGCTTCTGCCGATCTTAAGAAGATAAATTCTCAGCTTTAGGATCTTCTTGGAACGAGTTCAATTAGACCAAGTGTATCCCTGTAGGAAGCTCCTCTATTATTTGTAAAGAAGAAAGATGGTTCTATGAGTATGTATATTAATTATTAGAAGCTTAATAAAGTGATGGTGAAGAACTATTATCCTATGCCTCAAATCGATGATTTGTTTTTCTAGCTTCTAGGTGCAACCATGATTTCTAAGATTGATTGGAGGTCTGGTTATCATCAGATGAGGATTCAGGCCAAGGATATCCCAAAGATAGCTTTCAGGACCCGTTATGGTCATTATGAGTTCTTAGTGATGTCTTACAGGTTAACTACTACCCTAGCCTCATTTATGGATTTGATGAACCATGTATTCAGACCCTATCTAGACTCTTTCGTTATTGTGTTAATTGATGACATTCTTGGGTATTCGAGGAGAATTGAGGAGCATGTGCAGCATTTGAGGATCGTGTTCTAGAACTTGTAAGTTCATGTGTTTTTTGCTAAGTGGTATCAAAAGTCGGTATCACAATAGACCCAGAGATAATACTATTTGGCTTGAGTCAGTGTCATTCCTTGGATATGTGGTATCTAAAATTGATATCACGATAGACTCGGCTAAGATTGCAGCAATTCATGAATAGGTTAGGCCTACGTCTTTGACTGTGGTTCACAATTTCATTGGTTTGGCTGGTTATTATAGGCACTTTGTTGCAAGCTTTGCCACTATTTCAACCTGTATGACTAGATTGACTCAAAAGAAAGTTCTTTTTTGATGATCCAAGAAGTGTGAGTTGACCTTTGGAAAGCTCATAGATTTCCTTAATTTAGCTCTAGTGTTATCTCTTCCTATTGAGGGTGAGGGATTCATTGTGTTTTGTGATGCTTTGGGTGTTGGTCTTTATTGTGTTTTGATGCAGAAGGGTCGTGTTATTGCTTATGCTTCTAGATAGCTTAAAGTACATGAGCGGAACTACCCCACTAATGATTTGGAGTTGGCGAAGGTAGTTTTTGCGCTCAAGATTTGCAGATATTATTTTTAGAGGGTGCATTGTGAGATCCTCACTGATCATCACAATCTTCAGCATCTTATAATCCAACGAGATCTTAATACTCGATAGCGTAGATAGATGGAGTTGCTAAAGGACTATGATATTTCCATCTTGTATCATCTGGTCAAGGAAAATATGGTAGTTGGTGCCTTGAGTCACAAGGCAGTGAGTATGGGTAGCTTGGCATGTATATCAGTTACATAGAGGCTTATCTCATGGGACATTCAGTCCTTAGCCAATTTGATGGTTCACATTGATATTTTGGATCCTGCAAGGATTTTGGCTTATGTGGAGGAAAGGTCTCCCTATTTGAGAAGATTTGTAATCGTCAGTATGAGGATAACAAGCTATGTTTCCTTCATGATCAGGTGGTAAGTGGTGAGTCTAAGAGGCACACTATTGATTCTGATGGTATTTTGAGATTTTAGGGTCTTTTTTGTGTTTTCTGACTTGATGACTTGATTCAATCAATTCTTCATGAGGGTCACAGCTCCAGATAGTCAATTCATCCTAATATAGCTAAGATGTTTAGATATTTGAGTTAGCATTACTGGTGGGATAACATAAAGAGAGATATGGCAGACTTTACAGCCCGTTGCCTATGTTGTCAGTAGGTTAAGGCCGAGCATTAATGTCCTGGAGAATTGACTCAGAGGTTGCTCGTTCGCGAGTGGAAATAGGAACGGATTACTATGGATTTCATTAGTGGTTTGCCTTGTACTTCCCATAGTCATGATGGTATTTGGGTTATTGTGGATTGTTTGACCAAGTTGACACATTTCATTCCTTTTTAGATGACGTTCAGTGTTGAAATATTAGACCACATTTATGTTCAGGAGATAGTTTGTTTGCTTGGGGTGCCTATTTCTACTATATCAGACTGTGGTTCTATTTTTACTTTGCAGTTTTGGAGAACATTCCAGGAGGAGTTGGGTACTCAAGTGGATTTGAGTATTATTTTTCATCCATAGATAGATGGTCAGTCCGAGTGGTCTATTTAGGTTCTTCATGATATGCTTTAAGCCTGTGTTATGGATTTTGGAGGACAATGGGATCAACACTTAGCATTGGCAGAGTTTGCATACAATAACAGTTATTATTTGAGCATTGAGATGGCACCTTATGAGACTTTGTATTAAAGGAGATGTCGTTCTCTGATAGGATGGTTTGAGACTTTCCAGGTGAGACATCATAGTATGGATTTTCTTCAGGACTTATCGGATAGAGTTAGGGTGATCCAGGATAGGCTAATAGTAACCTAGAGTAGGTAGAAGGCCAATGCCGACCATAGGCTCTGTTCCTTGAGATTCAGAGTTGGTGAATATGTGTTCTTTCTTATGTTACCCATGAGGGGTGTGATGAGGTTCGGAAGAAAGGGTAAGCTTAGCCCTTGATATATTTGTCCTTTAAAGATTCTTCGCCCAGTTGGCGAGGTGGCCTATGAGTTAGCCTTGCCTCTAGATTTTGTTGTTGTTCATCCTGTTCCATGTCTCTATGTTGCAAAGTATATTCCTATTCCATCCCATGTGCTTAGATGGGACTCACTCCAGTTAGATGAAGAGTTGACCTTTGTGGAGGAGCCCATGTTTATCTTGGCTAATGACATGAGGTATTTATATAAAAGAGAGATTCCTGTAGTTAAGGTTCAATTAAGGCAGCACCCAGTATTAAAGACCACTTGGGAGATCGAGAACGAGATGCAAACCCAATATCCTTACCTATTCGAGACTTCAGGTATTTTCTTCATCTTTAACTTTGCGGATAAAAGTTCGTTAGTAAGGGATATTGTAATGATCCTTAAGGTCATTTCTCGTGATTCTTCTTACTTTTTCCATTATAGCTTTTCAATATCTACCTCAACTCATTTATGACTTGTTAGAATTTATAATTTGGTTACCGGGCTATTCGTTTTGTTTTTAGAACCATTTTCCTATTTAGAAGTCTTTATTGGTTTTAAATGGTCGTTGATCAAAAACTTTAGTAAAATGATATCATATGCATATTCTGACTACACTAGCAGTTTTAGAATATAAATTTTAGGTTAGGAAGACCTTTGGTGTGGGTTCCACTGCATCCGAACACATTTAGACCTATTGGTTGAAATGTTGATGAATTGGAAATTCAAGTGTGGAACCTATATTGGGTCTAAATAACCTCGAATGGAAAATTTGACATTCCCAACGTGTTCGGAATATAAAAATTAGTGTGGTTGCATATTTTATTTGCATATATTAGATTTCGGATGCATCTCGACATATTGGCAGAAATTTTGAATTATTTCCAAGTTTTAGATATTATCTGGTGCAGGAGAAGGTATCGTGATCAAGGAGGGTGTATCACAATTATGGTTCCTTGATCATGGCCTATGTTCTTGTGATTGCGTGAACCGAGGACCTGAGAAGGGGTATTTAAATTACCTTTTTGTCGAGAATTAGCCATTTTGGTATTGCTTTGAGTCCCATAAACCCTAATAGAGTGTGTAATCCTCAAATTTAGTCTGGGGTTTGATTGGAACTTGAATAATTTGCATATTCGTGATTAACAATTAATCTAATGTATGAATCCTTCATTTATTGTGTTGAATTCTTTATTATTTGACCCAAAACCCCAAATAGCTTGAGGGCTTGATTTTAGCCCAAGATGTTTGGTTTGCACAAAATTATTGAGGGATATAACTCCCTAATGGTATTTGAACAATGGGTTGCTCTCGAAAACTCATTTCCCATATGTAGGAACCACTTAAGGGTTTTGCTATTATTTTGGACCCGAAGCACAATGGTGCAATATAGGTGTTGATATTCTCATAATAATTCATATATTGTGTTTTGATAGATTGGCTCGCTGAAGAAGCTTCAGGAAAAGGGGAAACAAAGGTTGTCGATTCGTGAGCTATATTCAGATTTGAGGTAGGTTATGCTTAATTCTTATTTGATTGAGCTTTATTATAGTATGACTTGATATCTTGGTAAGATTGGGAGGGGTTTTAGGTGTTTGAAAGGTAGATTGTATTGTTTGGGTTTAGATGAACCACTTAGGCTATCAAACTCATAAAGTGTGATACTTGACTTATAGACTAGAGCCTTGGTTAGTTAGACATGTTATCTCATGAATAGTATGAGAATTCCCTAGTCATTATTGTTAGATGGGATTGACCTTGTCACTCATATTAAAGAGTAAGTTGACCTTAGTTGTGCATAGTTGTGTAAATTGCCCTAGTTGCTTTGAATGAATTAAGAGTAATACTTGAGAAAAAATTGTATCATAGAACTAGTGTTGATTGATAAACCTCTAAGACATTACCTAGATGGCTTAGCTTAGTCCTGGGTAGAAGTTAGGCTTGAAGAGTAATTTGGGATATTAGAAGCGGAACTTGACCCAACTTAATCTTGGACTCTGTGGTTTCATTAGTGACCTAGATATTTGTTAAACGTATAGGATGTACCTTTGGCAATATGATGCCCAACTCCTGTAAATGGTTTATTCATGATGTTGGTATTGGAAATAATGTGCATGATTGGTTGCTAATTATTTATAATGTTTGGATAGCAATGAAATGTCTTATGTATTAAGCCCACAACTATGATATCACTTAAATCATTGACTAGATTACCATGTAAGCCTTAGATTATGTTAATACTCATATTAAGTTCCATCCTAGTCACTAAACTAATATTTGTACTAAAAATCCTCTTGTGTTAATAATGTGGTGGCTCTAGAGGGTATAAACATCACTTTGTAATTGACCATACAAATAAGTATGTTAAACACTATAACACATTAAGGGTTCATACCATATAAATTTACATGTCCATGCAATGATTAATATATTATTACGACAATGAATGATGAGGTACTCTGGTAGGTTTTTCCTTACTTCCCTTTCACATTAGTCCTTGTGGGGCATGCACTTGCTTTTAATTAATTGATTATATATATATACATATATATATGTATATATATATTGATGCTATGATGATGCTCGGTAACTCCGGAGGATATATTGATGTTATGATGATGCCCGATAAGTATGGAGGATAGATTGATGTTATGATGATGCCCAACAAGTTCGAAGGATAAATTTGTGTTATGATTATGCTCGGTAAGTTCGGAGAAGATATTGATATTATGATGATGCCCAATAAGTTTTGAGGATATATTGATGTTATGATGATGCCCAACAAGTCCAAAGGATATATTGATGCTATGATGATGCACAATAAGTCTAGAGGATATATTGATGTTATGATGATACCCAACATGTCCGGAGGATATATTGACATTATGACGATGCCTGGCTAGACCGGAGGATATATTGATGCTATATAGGGTGAGTGTACACTCACACACAAATACACACACACACATTTATGCATGCACATGTGTGGTTATGCCTTTATATAACTACATCCGTATGTGCATTAAGGTTATGATGTTTTTCTTAGAATGTCAGTTATAGTTCTCTAATGCTAATCACTTGTTAAGCGGTGTAGTTCTTTCTAGTGTTAAATAGTGATTAGAAGTAGTCTATGCCGAATAATGAATTAGGATAAGTTGGTGAGCAGAATGTTGTGAAGCATTTGAGGATTCACCTAGTGGGTATAGTTAGCATTGAATAAATGGACTAATTGAGGAAATATCAACTATTAGAATGAACTATTTTGTAACTAGTTGTCTATTAAGTTCCTATATTACTCGTTGGCTAGAAGCCTAGTGTTCTAGTTAAAGAACCTTGTTTAGTTGAAATATGATAATTAGAAATTGTAGTTTATCAATGGCTAATAATGATGACAAGTTTAGCGTTGGTGATGATTATTGATATTGATGGAAAAGTTATAATGTTGATTAGAATATTGATTGAGGATTTGTATATTAATGATGCTAGATAATAAAAGACGTTAAAGGTTAGATAGATAATTATTTGAATGATGATTAGTAGTCTTTTTCTTGATGGTGACTAGTGAGATTATATGACTAGAATTGAGCATTGGCTAAATGGCATCTATGGTCTAGTAGTGAACCTCGACTAGATGTTAGATATTGGTTAGTTTATGAATAATGGTTAGTTTCCATCTCGTGAGTAATGATTATGTAATGAATCATTTAGGATAATAATTAGAGGTCAATTGATCACTAGTTTATTAGTGCTTATTTAATTATGATTGGTTAGATAATAATGAGTAAGTACAGTATATTGATCAGATAGATATCTATTTGTTGAGATGACTATGGGTATGAGTACTTTGGTATATGTTATTTAATTGGCGTAATGGTTGATGATTATAAATATGGGTAAATGGCCAATTATGGAAAATGTGGTAAACCATGGAAAATGATGAGTTTGTTATATATCTATATACATTAAGGATTTGATCCTTGATGCACTCTCCGATGGTATGGGACGTCGTGATGGTTTCTTTACTTTAGGTTCTTTTGGGTGTACTCCCCGGTGGTATGGGACACCATGGTGAGTTATTTAACTTTATGCTCTAATGGATGTTTGTGCGTAAACTTAGTATTTACGCGGTTCTAAATGTGTTAGTGTCGCCTTACACTTTTGGAGCATTACTTATTATATATGATGTTATTGGCATGTATTGATATAATATATCGAAATATCATTGTAGTTTGATTATTTATTACTTATAGTGATGATGAAGATGATTCAAGTTTGATTTTGTACCTTGACTTATAGATATTATCGTATTTTATATCATATTTATATCATGATTTAGCTTAGTCGGATCATGATGCCTATTGAGTGTCTGTTGTTTTGGTACTCATACTATACTTTTGTACCTTTTTGGTGTGTTGTTGTTGCTGAGTTGAGATCATGCAGTGTTGATCTTCCTTAGAGAATGTGAGCTCTTGGAGTTTCGAGATGCCCGTTTCCCTGTATCCTTATTCAGTCTTTTGTATTCGAGACAAAAGTATTGACTATTTTAGGCTTTCAAGTTGTATTCCTATTATTATACATAGATGCTCTTGTATTGATATTACCAGGTCGTGGGATTGGTATGCGGATTTCGATTGTCTTCTATTAGTGGAACACTTTTGATTATAATTGTGTTCAATTATTTAGGCCCAATTAGGCATTTCTACCGAAGTAACCCATTGCCTTACTCCGGGTTATGGTGTTGACTTGCCTACTCGTGGGTTCTAGTAGGTGTTATCATAACTCGTGAATCGGGTCATGACATGAGCATCCAGACATCTATAAGACTCTTGCCTATGAAAATGATATACTAAATAAGAGATTAGATTAAATTTCAAGGTAGGAGTCTAAGGGTAAAAGTGAAGGGAGTAGAATACAGTTTCATCTAGAAGAAGAATTGACCAATGCTAAGGCTGACCTGACTGCCTCATTTGATAGAAACTCTGTCCTTGAGGAGGAACTAATAATGGTGAAAACTGAACTTAAGAAATCTCTCAAGTGGATTGCCTCCTCATAAGCTATGAAGAACCTTGCTGGTTAAGACTCCAGTAGCACAGGGATTTTTGGATACAATATCTAAGAAGATTGATCTAGCTTCTTAGTCAGACATGCAAGGAGAAAAATGACAAAACTGATGTCTTGTATACCAATTGTGAAAAGTATGGACACTCGAAGGACATGTGCTCTTCTAAAACTGCAGATCTGAGGGAGAAGAAAAGCTTCACAACACTCAAAAGAAGGAAACAAAGACTGCCTAACTGGACATAGAAAAGATTAATCATTTTTTTGTCACTTTTTTTGGAAATCAGACTCTAATGGGTTGTCAAAGATTATAAGTGATTGATGATACAGGTAAGGCAAAGGGGAGCAACCATCACAAGGATGAGAACAATAGTTGCTCAGAGCACTTGATTGAGAATTTAAAGTTCACCCCTTCCTGAAAGGAACTTAAACGAGACATTTCTCCTTGGTGATGGAATCAAAGAATAAAGTATGATTGATACTGGTGCTACTATTGATCAATTGGTAAAATGGATATTTTAAGTTGTGAAGGAATCTTTCGTGATACATCCCTGTTGAAGGACAATAAGGAACTGGTCGAGTGACACAAGAAGGGTTGAGCTGATGAAATCAATGTGAATGCAGGAGACCCTCATGAACTCATGATTCTTCTTTCATGGATATGAACTAGTAAGAAGGTATATTGGTTAGAATCTATCTTGCATGTCAAATTAAGTCTCATATCTTTGCATATATACACCCTTAGCAAGGAAGAAAAGAGATGAAAGAAGTGGTGAGATAGAACAAAGTCATTGGATTTTAACATTTCTTAGGGAACAGGTTCTTAATGAGGTTAGTACCACTTGCTATATCTAAATAATTACCATTCTAAATATTTAATAATCATGCCATGTCACTTTTCCTCCTCTTCTTAAAAGTTGTCACCAATACTTTAAACTAAACAAACGCGTCTAGCTGACTGGATATGTTGCCTCAAACACATCATATCTTTTAATGTCAACCATTCTCCATGTCATATATAAAGCCTACAATTAGATTATTTTCTATATTATTTTTGAAAAAACTCTTCACTTTCAATCTCATCATTTCCAAAACCTTTCACAAGGAAAGCAAAAAGGCTTGATACTCCTATATATTATAGTCCTTCCATCCCCTGCAGAATGTCTTAATCCTTTACATCTTCACAAAAATATGAGCCTCTCCCTTTGAAAGTGATAGATACACCCTCAATAGCTTTAGAATCAAAGGAATAATTTACCATTACTGAATATACTCCTCTCTCTCTATAAAGAATTGCTAAAATTTATAACTCCCAGAAAAAGATGAACTGACCCGGTGCTTCTGCCTCAAAAATATATTAGGGTGCCAATCCCTCCAAGGATAAAGTTCATGACCCAACATTTCCACCAATTTTACTCACCAGATGATAAAATGATCTTCCTAAAGATGTTGATGATGAAAACATACTGCTTCTATTTGCTCTTGATTCATCTGGTGACAATAAGGGTAATATAGATGGCTCTTATGTCAAGGATAATAAACCTTTGTCCTGGAAAACATCAAATAAAAGATCCACCTATTCAACTCCTAGGACAAGATAAAGTACCAGTACATAATAAATAAAGTAGTGGTAAGAAGCAAGGGCAGTATTAAGCAAACAAGAATGTCAAAGAAATATAGAATGGATCTATTTGAACTAGATATTGGACATACTGACAATAAGGATAGTAAGATTTAATGGATGTTTTAAGGCTTAAGTGACTCTGAGGATGACTTCCTTGACTCTGATCTGGAAAAATATAATGTTCCTTCTCAGGAAAAGTAAAGGAAATAAGAGTTTCCTCACAAATGAAGGAAAAGGTTTGTTAGTACAAAAGCCAGTGCCCAATGTCACTGGTAAGAGAAAAAGGTCAATTGATGTTGAGAATTTGAGACCAGGCCCTGGTTCTAAATCTGCCAGTACCTTAAATGCTTCTGAGACCTCTGGAGGGGAGCTAGTTCATAAAAAAAAGCTACGCTATCCTAAGAGAAGGGTTTGTCTCGTGAAGCTAGAAAGAAGATTCTCAACTCTTGGAAGGTCTTGAAAGGAAAAGTAATTGAAACTATTATGGCTGACATGCCTTGAATGAGGGAATTACTTAACTATGTGAAGTTTTGGAGTTGGGAATACATTTTTGATTTGCCTGTGCCCCAGTTGCATGAGGAAGAGGTAAGGATGTTGTACAATAACTTGGTTATTTATGATGATCGTTTGTAGTATAGTTTACAAGTTAATAAAGTAGATATGGGATTATATGATGATACTCTCTCTATGTTCCTTAGGGCTCTGACTGTAAGAATTAGCTCTATTAGATCAAAAGAGAGGTTTGTACAGTTTTTGGTAATGTGTAGTGAACTTGATGACTTGAATAGTAAGACTATCAACACAAAGGTCCTAAGAGAGAATATCCATTATTGTTTGAATTGGTACATAAAGTCCTATTCCTTAGGTTAGAAAGGAGGGCTACTATGTAGGCCCTGGTCTGTACCTCATGGAAATATTTTCTATCTATCAGAATGTGAACCTCCCAGCAATTTTCATTGAGCATTTTAGCACAATTATGACTTCAAAAGTTTGAAAGTATGGCCTATGTTACATTTTTAGCTAAGCATAGTATTTTCCTATTTCAATGTTAAATGTGGCAAGGGAAAGGTTAGGTTTGTGAAAGAAATATTTACCCTTACCGCTTTATAAGAAAATAAATTCATTCCTAATAAGGGAAGAAGGAAGTTTAAGTCTTTTGTGTCTGATTTGATTGATGTGCAATAGGGTTTGAGGGAGAAAGTAGATATTCTGACAGCCATGGTAACTTAAAAGAATGATGAGCTTGTTGTATTAAAGTCTACACCAGTCAAAGATAGAGGAGAGGGAGCCAGTTCTAAATTTGAAAGAAGAAAATACCACCCTGTATATGAGTGTAAAGAAGTCAGAAGCTCAAGTTGAAGTATTGACTGCAAAAAATAGAGAGTTAACTCAACAAATTCTTAAGGCTCATACTGCAGAACATGAAAAAATGAATATACTCCTCAGGCAGCTGGATCAAGCTACAGGAACTTTCTCCTAAATCCTTTTCATTATGGTCCCCACTCTTTTACCTTCCTAGTCCTATCTTTAAGCCCCATAAAACATTATTTTCTTGTGTCCTTGTTTGTCTCTGATGAGACTAGCATAGTTTGTATGATTTTCTTGGATGTTGTTTTTAAATGGTTTTCTATACTATTCAATGAATGAATAAAACTATATGTGTGTTATCACCTCTCACTTTTATCTGATCTTTTTTTGCTTATATGTGCTACCTCAATGGCCATGAATTAACATGTATGCCTTTCTATGCTATATTTACTGCCTAACCTCTTTGATAATGCCAAAAGGGGAAAGAGTGGGATGTATGTAGATGAGTTGGGTATGTAGTTGTATGTATGTATGTAGTTGTATTGTGTTGATTAAGATAGGAGTTCTATCACTCAGAGGAACTTGATGCTTATAGATAGGGGGAATAAGGTATAGGATACCTATATACTTATAGAAAAGAGTGGTAGGGGGAATTAGTTGGGCAAACTAGTTTGGCAAGTCCTTATGGTATGTGACTGATTTGTAGACTGTGCTCTGTATGTGGATGTTTAAAAAATGTTGAATGCTTTAATAGGTTTGTCATCATAAAAAAAGGGAAATTATTAAGTCCTTAGTTTTGATTATTGATAAATTGTATGTTGGGATCTATTTCCTAGAGTTTTTGTGATGACAAAGCTGCTACGAATTAGGGAATAGGTTGGGCTCACCTATCTCTAATACAGTTAATAGTCATAGCTGACACAAAGTACAAAAGTTGGTGGAAAAGCTAATTCCACATTTTTTCCTCAACCAATGGGATATCTCCCAAGTTTTCTTGTGTCATACTATATATTATTCATCTTCCTCAACAAGAAAACCAATGCTTCCATATTCTCACAAAAAAATATATTTCAAAGTTGAAATCAAAGGCTATACACTATAGCAGGAAATTGATTGTTCATCAAGTTGTATTTTTATTTCCTTGTTGTAGTTGAGTCCTTGTGAATTATTCTTAAATATTTGACTACATTAGCTTATAATTATAGTATGTGTCGAGGTGCAAAGTTTCTCTTGTAATCATGTAGAGTTAGGTGATTATTAAAGCTAGAGTTAGCATATGGTGTCCAATTAGAGTTAGCTGGAGGGGGAGGCAGTAGAACTACTTCTTGTGTTTCATTATAATAGAGTTATTGCTAGGGATAAGGGGTTAGGAGGTTAATCCTTAGAGTCTATATTCAAGATGTTTCTAGAGTATAGTGGAGCTTAGAAATCCTGGAGGTAGGTCATGGGTTTTTTCTCCCTTGAGCAATGAGTTTCATGTAAAAACCATGTGTCTTCTATTTACATTATTCCTGCACCTCTTACTTTTTATATATCTCCAAGTTCTTGTCATGTGAGGGTATCTAGGAACAGGTCCCTAAGTTGAGGAGCAACTCACCCTAACTCTTCAGATATGATATGGCTTATAGATATGATATGTCTATAATATGGATTATAGCTATGATATGGCTCGTAGATATGATATGGCTCATAAATATGATAGGGCTCATATATATGATATGGATCATGGATATGATATGTCTCATAAGTATGATATGGCTTGTAGAAATAGATAAGGGTTTATAGATATGATTTGTATTTTATGAATGCGATTATTGAATAACTTATGATTATGATTATTGACATATCTTATAGGCATGGTTAATGGTATGACTTAATAGATGTGGTATTGTTATAGTCCTTTAGGTTAGTGTATCGGTATGTCTTGTTTATATGGTTTGTTGACATGGTTTATAAATATGAGTTTAGTTCAAGTCCAGTAGTTTATAATTATTTTGATAATATGAGTTCTGATTTAAGTCGGGTTATGGGGATAATGATGATGATACTATTGAGTTCTGATTCAAGTCTGACATTGGAATTATGTATGAAATGATATGTTCAGATAGTTTCTTGGATTATGGTATGAAAATTTATAACTTAAGGTTATTTGGTTACTCAGTTCGCTGTATTATACCCTCTATATTTATAGGGGCCTACATTGGGTTATTTACTTTTCCATACTTATTGGCTTATGGGGACAATCTTTTAGATATAATTGTATGATCTTTATGTTATTATCTCGTATGCATTCATTTATTTTAGTATAGTGGTGCCAAATCTTATTTCTAGGTTTGCCTCTTTTGCCTTGACATATTATTCTATCTTGTATCTTATCATTTTTGTCACATCCCAAAAACCAAGGGTCATGATGGCACTTGTCATGGAAAAGCTCATAAAATGAAGTTGAACCACAGATATATAGTGAAAGCAGAAATACATAGTCAATGATACCAAACCAAATCCCAAAACTAGGTATCACAGAGTAAGAACATAACTAGTACAACTAGGAAACAAAATATATTAGGTATCCAAAAAGGAATAACTCTATCTCTAAATACAAATAAAGACATAGTCTTAATAAAGCATGGTTGCAGTCCACTTCGGACGCATAAAATCAATTGCTTTCTCAAAAAGCTCTAAATATCGCCTAAATCAACCACCATGAGGCACACTCATACCTGGATCTACACCTAAAGGACGTAGTATGGGTGAGTACAATCCAATGGTACTCAGTAGGTATCATAGGCTGATAGATCAAAGTAGAAATTAAAGCATACAAAATACATACTAAGGGCATGTCACCTGCAACAAAAAAATGTTCCAAATAGTAGCCTAGACCTTCTCTACTAACAGTTCTATAATATTCACATAGACCATAGCAATAGAAGAGAAAAACACAAGTATACAGATATTACATATATGAATATGAAGGAAGAAGTACATATAGATAGGTATAACATCAAGGAAAGATAATACATCACAGAAAAATACAAAGTATATACAAATGCAATGGATATGATGATGATAATGATAAAGATGATGATGATGCACGAGGTTTTCACATAACCTCTGTATACATCTACGTGGATAAATCTTCCCGACATAGAACACCTAGGGGGTTCATCAACCCATATACAACAAACATCCATAACTCTTATTCGGCATATATATCGGTAGAGGGTTTTAAAGATGTCATATTTTCTATCTGGAAAAGCCAGTGCATTCAGTATTTGCACGGTGGTACCAATATATTATGAATGAATATGACATGAGAATGTAATGCTCACAACCAACCAGAATGATAAATTTCCATATTCAACCAATATACTAACCAAGTGAGCCAAAATCCACTCATTAATCTAACCATCCAGGAATCCAACATAATCCAAATGCCAATAGAATAAAATACATTAAAAAGTCACCATGGATACCACATATTCTTAGAAATTAGATCTTTATATCCCTAAACTTTAGGGGATGATTCGTGCCCTGATTCATGCACTATTTGTGCTCAACTTTTGAGCACACATTCCTAGTCCTTCAAGGGACCGCTTGATGAATTCAATTTTGGATTCTGTTTGAAGGCCCCGTGTGCCCATTTTTGACAAAAAATTTGACCCAACCCTTTATACAGAAATATGGGTCTCGTTTTACTGCTTATGATGTGTAGATTACTATTTTTATAGTGTGACAAGATTTTAAGATTATGGAGCAAAGGCGTACAATTTATGGATGATTCAAGGACTTATGGTTCACCATTAAGGTATGGTTTTGTCTACTCTTCTTCACAATATAGTGTATTATACATATTGCATGTAAGGTAAGAATTTTAAGATGTGATATGGGTAGAACACCATGACTTAGCCTAAAATATGTGTTTGGGGGATAGAAGGGTGAATCAACCCTTTAGATGAAATGCTTGTCATGCCTATAGGATCCTTACCCTGGGTTACCACCATGTTTGACCTAGTTGAGGTTAAGGCCCCTTTAATATAAGGTTTAGTATTTGACTTGGTGTATTAGCATGTTTTCTCAGATTATGGCATTATTGTTATGCTATATATGTATATTATTAGACCTTAAGCCCTGATTACGATATTACTTGGACTCCAAGTGAGTGATTTATCCTTGTAAAGGACATAGCCATAGTTTATGGATATTCAGATCCTTATAATTGTATTGTTTGGATATTGGTGATGACATGCATAGATTTGGTATATATATTCTCACTTAATGGTATGAGTCTAATTAAAAACACAGTTTTACTATTGTTTTCCTAAAAAGGGATTTATTCCTACTTCACTTTTAAAATGAAATATTTTATAACGAGAATCGTACCACTTTAGTAGATGATTTATAAGTTTTTGACACAAAAAATGATGTTTTAGAGATTTGATCGAAACAGATTTTAGTCCACTATTTTACCACTACTATTGACTTAGGTTGAGAGAGAGAGAGAAAGTCCAACCCTTTCTACACATTTATGATGATTTAGTCCTAGAGTTTATCCCAGGAAATTAATCTTCAAATTACACTCTTTTAGCCACGGTTTGATTCCATGCATTTATTTTATACATCTCTCAAGTACTGGAAGGAATATATTAATGATGATGATAATAAAGATTAGAAATTCTAGATCGGGACCAAGTCAGTGTATATGGGTACTCTTGAGCCCCCTTGTGGTACCTTTATTTGTAATCCATTATGCCTTAGAGGAGAGGTTATTGTAGATCCTAACTTTGTGAGTCATTGAGTTGGATGAGGTGTATACATTGGGTTACTTTATGACACTTGTATCGGTTGTAGTCTTACAGATTTACCTTGTATTCATACTTGCATATGCATTACCTATAACCAGTATATTATTTTGACCTTATATTAATCAGCCTTATGAGGGGTTTCATAGGTATAGGTTATGAATGTTATTTGTTGTGTGCTATGTGTTGATTGAGACCTCCACGACATGGGGCTCAATTTAGGTATTGTTTGTCCAGAATAGCTGATTATTTAGAGGTATGGTTTTGATTCCTTTCTCTTATAGTTATTTTATTTTTGATAACAATCTCAAGTCTAGACATTTGGATTAGGGACCCTATTTAGGCCAACATTAGTGTAACACACCGTATTTCCCTAGCATAATCTAAGCCCTAATATGTGAGTATTTATATATATAATTTCAAAATATTCATTATTTTTCAGTTTTGAGACTGCTATTGTGTAAGAAATTCAATTAGCTTTCCAACGATATAAAATTCGCCTAAATATGATAACCGGGTAAGAAGTTATGGTGATTTTAAGTTCTAGTCATTAAACACCATCATTTTGACCCTTAACGTATCGCGGAGTCAGTGTAAATAGAAATGTCAATTTCTAGTGTTGCTCCGCAATAGTGGCGCATCGCATCATAGGCCCAGTTCATAACTGTCCAATTCCAGTGAGGCAGCACGATCATGGCGCGCCGTTCCAATGGTGAAAATCAGAATCAAAGGGGCACCGTGATTTCTTTGTGTCGCGCCGTCAGCCTAGTTTCCAGTTGTCAATTTCCAGTGACAAAGCGTGATAGATCCGCGTATCGCCAGGTGCCCATTTCAGAAAAACTGGGCAAAAATTAAAAGGTTTGCCCAAAGGTAAAATAGTCCTTTCCCCTAATATTAATTTTCTTAGGTGTGCTTTTAAGACCTAAAAACATTTTTAAACTCATTATTTTAATTATTTTCCCCCAAATCAAGAATCTTTCTCTCCCAAATCAAGAACCCTAGCTCTCCAATTTAAAGGTCAATCCTCAAGAACTTACCAAGAACTTCAGGAAATTCATCAATTAAGATATATTAGATGTTCATCCATGGATTCCTTTCAACCATGGAGACCAAGTAACCTATTTTAATCACCAAGTTATTATATTTTAAATTATGATTTCATCTATGAATCTCCATACACTATTGATTTTATACCATGTTACCATGAAATTATCGTTACTATTCAATTCTCCATGTTTTTATATTATTATTTATTGAATTAAACCATGATTTAGATTTATGATGTTGAATTCATTCTATTCCATAAGTTCGATGACATTCATATGATTGTTTTAACCATGAACCATAAGTATTTAATAAAATGCCTACGAGAGTGATTGATTTAAATAAAAGCCTTCATATTTTTTCCCTCAAGTTTTAGTTTCATTTTACTATTATTATTTTGAGTCCTGGGGGTGTTTAATACCCGAAATCCATAGCTGTTTACCAAGTCTAGTATTATTACATTATAGGATAGTCTTCAGAACATACTGTGAGCATTGTCAGAACAATCAGTTACCAGTCAGATAAAATTAGAAAAGTCTAGTATTTTGGTGTCTTTCAGTTGGGAGTAGGATATAGCACCAGCGAGTGTAGGGATGGCAGTTTCCCCGTCAGATAGGCAGAGTTGTTAGTAGCAATCCCTATACTCCAGAACTATGTAACCAGCATAGGGTATGAGAAGTCACCCGTTAGATTAGGCTTGACTATCTCGCAAGGGTCACCCGTCAGTTCAGGCTTGACACCCTTAGTCCTTTGGTTTATGTAAATATTGAGGATGCATGACCAAGGATATAACTGGATATGTATGTAAAGCATGGAGTACTGAATAGAGTACTGAAAAGCCTCTAAAACTGACTGAATATGAGTTAATAAGACAGGCCCCAACTAACTCCAACTAACTACTAACTGAGATAGATGAAGAACTAATAAGTTTTAGAGGCTTTTCAGACATTAGAATATTCTTCCACATTTATGATCAAGTTATCCAGTGCTCACAGCAGGTACCAGCTCATCGGTTAGTTTGTGGTCTCTCGGGACTATAACCATCGTGTGACGACTAGGGGGTAGTCCCTAGTCATTACAATTAGTTTCCTACTTGATTAGGGTGCATTGATATGCTAGATTGACAACCTTATATTGGACCTTTTGAGTTAGTATTGTACACCTATATGTATATACGTATATCTAGCTATTGTATTGTCATATATCCCTCTTTTTCTTTGCTTATTCATGTTGTATATCCTTTCTTTAGACTTTATACTACTATATATCCCTCTTTTACCCTTTGTTTGTGTATTGTCTAGAGATATATTGTATAGTGCTTGGTGTCTAAGTATGGCTACTATAAAGTAGTTCATTCTTATTGCCTCCCTAGTTTATTATGTTAGCTTCCTAGATATTTGGTTGTAGTTTACGTTTCTTCTTGCATGTTTTTTATATTTTCATTATCTTTGGGGCATAGATAGAAATTTCCTACTAAGTACCATATATTGGTAGTCATACTACACTTTAGCAGCCTGCAGATCATAGTACAGGTTCTCACCATTGTTGTGTGCATCATGTAGACCACCTACAAATTAAAGCACCTAGGGGCCCTTCGTCAAGTAATTTTCTATATTTATGCTTATTTTTATGTTCAAATCTTTTCTATAGTAGTTCTATGTCATTTATAACTTGGCAGAACTGACAGCTTGATTACCGGGCAGTTCATTTGGTTTTTAGAGCCAATTCCCTATTTTGAAGCCATCGCTGGTTCAAATTGGTTACTGGGTTAAAAAAATAGGTAAATGTCCTAGTATGTCAATTCTAAGAGTTCCAAAAGCTTTGAAAAAATGATTTTTGGTTTGGTGGACCCTTGGTTTGAGTCCCGAGACTCCCAGACTCTTTTCGAGCTATTGGCCAGAAGTTAAGAAAAATGGCCAATAGGTGTTGGACCTAATTTCCTTTAGAATGACCTTGAATGGAAATTTTGAATGCTCCATTGAGCCCAAAACTTCAAATTTTATATGGTAGCATAGTCCATTTACACATATAGGATTTCGGATGAATGTCAAGGGGTTGGCGAACACTCAAAAAAATTCAAAGTCTCTAGTTGATGCTAAAGCACCCTTTAGGCGCTTTAGCTTCCCTAGCGTCCCTAGATCAGCCAAAAGGTACTGCTTTAGTGGCACCTCAATAATTTAGCGGCTAGCGCTAAACCGACCCATGGTCCGCTTTAGCTTCCTGGCTTGTGGAGACATATACCACTTTAGTGGTACTAGGGGCTTTAGTGGTGATGCTAAAGCATACCAGTGTCTTATTTAGCTCCATCCACGTGACTGAGAAGGGTATAAATATCACATTTACCAAAATTTTCAACATTCTTGTCCCATTTCTATAGATTAAAACCCTAAATAGTATGGAAACTTGGGAAAACATTTGAGGCTGTTCTTGGAGCTTGGAAAAAACTTATTTATGCGATCCTTCATCGAATTTGTGGTATGCTTCCATTAAATTTATGCATAAAATTCTAATTTTATATAAAAAAACCCTAAAAGCTTAGTGACTTAATCTTAGCACCATTATAGCTCAAAATCCACCCAATTTTAGAGTAAACATTTCTTGAGCATAGAGTGGCATTCTTTTGATTATAATTGTATGATTTCGTAAATGTGCCCCAAATGGGATATTTACCTAATTTTGAACTTGAAGCACATTACTACAAAATGGGTATCATTGTTCTCGTATTAACAAGTAGATTGTGATGTTGATATCATGGCACCTTGCAGAAGCTAGTCAGAAGGGGAAGTCAGTGATTTAGCAGATTCTTTGGGCTTTTCTACGGCATCCAGTTATGCTAGGTTTATCTTTTGTATTGATTGATCTATATTTTTGTATGATTATGATATTATGCTAGATATGGGGTGGGATTTAGGTTTTGAAAGTATGAATGAGAATATTTTATTTAGTTGGACCTTTTAGGATATCGTGAAACCATAAACTTAGAGTAGTTAGAGTAGTTATTCATATCTTAGGTGGCACGACCCTTTTTCCATAAAAAGAATTGGTTTTCAGTTTGAAAAGGGTTTTATTATTATGTGAAAAAAGAAAAAAATTGTTCCAAAAAGGACTTTTAACAATCAAAATTTAGAGTTGCCACTTGGCATAAATCTAGTGTGCCAAGTAACCTTTGGAAATTCTTTTTCAAAATGATTTTTGACTCTTTCAATACTAGTCCACAAACAAAGATTTCGGTTAAGGAATTCTATGGACTGAGGAGAAGGTGTTAGGCACCCCTCGATCCCGTGGTTCGACCACGGTTGCTTTGTGGAGTATATCGGCTAGTACGACGGTATGAAATACATAAACCAAAAAAAACACAATACACAAAAACAAACAATCAAACAGTCAAAACTCCATAATAGTGTCCAGTCCACTTTAATACAAACCAAATAAAAAATGTTGAAAATAAAACCTAAATTATTCTAACTATCCTATACTACGTTTTACCTGATGCCTCGGGCATTTATCATGATTGGTTTTTCGAGTACAAAGTATCATGGGCATTCACCGATAATAAATACATTTTTTCTCGAGGCATTCCCTGGCCAAATGATTACAAGGAATTTAGATGCGATGAAATAAAGGTCATTCAACATATTCAAACGTTCAACAATCCACAATCCCTAAGTTTTTCCTACCCAACCTACCGTTTGCATACTCATTTAGACTTATCATGATTTTAAAATGTTCAACATCATTAAGGAATAAAAATTAATCCAAATTTACTTTTATCAAGATCAGTCCTTTCTTAAATTCCTTTTAACACACAAATTTTTCCTATGAAAATAGTTATCCACGTATACTAACATCAAACTTGTACCATGATTTATTATTGAACATCAAACATCCACAAAACACCCAAACATAATCATGAAACACCAATCGAATAAAGTAAGATAAAATGACAAGAAAGAGTTAAAGAATTAGACCTTTCAAGTAATTTTGATTGATCGAAGAAGAAAATAAAGAGTTGTCTCGAGAACCTCAACGACTACCAAATTCTAAACTGCAAGCCAACTCAACCACAAAAATCCAAAAATATTATTCAATAGAAATATACAAAAACAAATAAGTAAACCAAATAAAGATTGCAAAACCCGAAACCCATATGCGAAACTTCATTGGAATCAATTCCAATAGATCAATTTCTGATTATTTCGATTAGGAGTTTGGGTTTTTCAGTGGGTTTGATAAGAAAGAAGATGGTAGTTGGGTTGTTGTTACTATTTTAACCTTTTTGGGTGGGTTTTCGGTGAGAATTTGCTGGAAAATTCAGAAAAATGAAGAATTCCTTTCTTATCCGTTCATCCCTCTACTTTTTGATCTCTCTCCATCTATCTCACTCAAATATCTCCTATTTTCCCTCTTCTCTCTGTGTTTTTCTACTGGTTTTCATTTTTCTCGCTGATTTTCTCTCAATGTCTCCTCCCTCATCTCTACTAGTTTATCATAGTTTTTCTTTTTTGTTCATGTCTTTACAGTGAAGCCATTGTTGTTCCCCTACTCCCCCATTTTTCTGTGTGTGCCGATATATTGTCCGGTGAGTGTGTGTAGGTATATCATGTTTTATGGAATAATGGTGAGTGTGTGTAGGTATATCATGTTTTGTGGAATAATAGTGAGTGTATAGATGAGAGTTTATGTATCTCTATAAAAATAAAGGTCACTCACTATATTATTGATGAGGAACTTATTGTTGTTATTAAGGGGAATGAAACGTGAGTGGGGTGACGTGGGATAAGGGCTATGTGGGTTAGGGTGGGGTGAGATAAGTGAGGTGTCCATTCTTTATTGGATAAAGTGGTTAATTTGTTATCAAGTTGTTATTTTTTGTTCAGAAATTATTGTTTTGTTTTTAGTGGAGGGATCATCACATAGGGGTGAGGTACAGGGTATAGTGAGGGTAAATGTGTAAACATTGACTATTAGAGGGACAAAATTACATGTATACATCATGACCCTCTTTTTATGTAAACACAGTTTTTTAGACAAGGAGTAGACAACAAGACCAAATTTTGTCCTGACCATTATTGAAAACAAGGAAACAAAGGAAAGAAGGGCAATTGAGTCTTGATTTTGGACATTCCACCTGTCTCAGATATATAGGAGTCAAGTTACATATAGTTCCAAGGTTAACAAGGAGAGGGAATATACCGAGTTGGAGAGTCGAGTGAGGTCCTATCGAGGTTTCGGTCCGCAACTCTATCATTACATCAAAAATAAAAATTACAAGTTACTAAGACAAATGAATTACAAAAGTTCTATCTATGCAACTTCTTTTGACTTGAGTCTCTGATGCTTTCGAAAGTGAAAAAAGATCTGATCTTCTTTGGGTTGAACTTGAGAATATATTCTTTATCTTTATAAAATTTGGTGTTGGAGATGAAGTTAAAAATTGACCATGTTATGTCAGTGGTACTTCTGAATTTGAACCTGAATTTGAAAATCTTCACCCTATTCTCCAGGAGGGCGGGCCCTGACTTTAAATTTATTTACCTTGTTCCTTGTCTTTCAATTTCTTTTCCCTGTATTCCAGGCGAGCTCCTGACTTGCTATTTTTTTATCTGTTGGCTTTCAATTTCATCATCCTGTTCTCCAGGTGGACTCCCGACTTGTAATTTCCTCACCTTGTTCTCCAGGAGGGCTCTTGACCTTCAATTTCATCACCTTATTCTCCGGGCAGGCTCCCAACTTACAATTTTATCATCCTGTTCTCCGGACGGACTCCCAACATGCAATTTCATCACCCTGTTCTTCGAGCAGGCTCTTGACTTGCTATTTCTCACCCTGTTCTCTGGGCAGGCTACCGACTTGCAATTTTTATCACTATGTTCTCCGATTGAACTCCCGACTTACAAATTCATCACCTTATTCTCCGGGAGGGATACCTATTTATAGTTTCCTCACTCTGTTCTACGGGCAAGCTCCCTACTTAAAATTTAACACCATATCCTCCGAACAGGGTCCGGACATGCAATTTCATCACCCTATTCTCCTGGCGGGCTCCAGACTTATAATTTCCTCACTCTGCTCTTTGGATGAGCACCTGACTTGCAATGTTATCACCCTATTCTCTAGCTGAGCTCCCGACTTGCAATTTCCTCACTCTATTTTTCGCGCGAGCTTCTGACTTGTAATTTCATCACCCTATTCTCCGGGTGGGCTCCCGACTTGCAATTTTATCACCTTGTTCTCTAGGTGGGATCCTAACTTTTAATTTCATCACCCTATTCTTCGGGTGGATTAGTGACTTTTAATTTCATCACCCTGTTCACCAAGCGGGCTTCTGAAATCAAAATCAAAACTAGAACAAAAATTATCCCAAACAAAGAATATGATAAAGAAAGATTTTATTTTCTAGAAAAATAAAGTCTAATTTTCTAGGAGGGTCCAAAAGTGAAGTTCCAAATAATAGGAATTAAATTATCTTTTTACCCAATTTATTATCATAATCATTTGCGAGTTTCAAACCCAATCATAAGTACTTGCAAAAATTCATAATGCATAGATGAATCAAGATTCTAATCAACAAATTCACCTTTTGAGGATAAAATTTAATGATCGAGACTAAAAAGTATGTCTCTTAAGAGTAAAAGTGAAAGATTCTTACTAAAAGTTCATCTTTTAGGATTAACGGCTCAAATTAGGAAGTTTACCTCCTAGCCATAATACATGAAACACCTAATTTAAAGAATGTGTCTCTTAGGGGTACAAGGTGATGAGTTTTTCCAAAATTATGATTACCAAACCTATACAGCAACACTGCCTCTAGCATTTGTAGAAACGAGAAATTGCACCATTGAATATTTGCACTTTGAAACCTTTGGTTTGAAGGTAGCATGTGTTCCTATTTGATAAAAAGAAAACTTGTGAGTTTAAATCTAGGTAGTTGTCTTGCGGCTTTGGCTTTAGAGTAGATTGCTCCTGCACTTGTCCCTTTTAAATTTGTTTCCCACTAATGGCATATTCCATCGACTTGTTTCATCATTGACTCAGACTCAGATTATTAAAAGTGACTCGGAATCAAACACAATATCTCCATTTTGCTATGTCTATCTGATAAATCCTTCAAACCTTAGTGTTTTCTTGATTCGCCAAACTTTTTTTCTGACAAAAGTTTCTATTGTCTTGTTTAGGCTTACAATTATGTTTCTTTCATGTGCTGGCCATTTGTGTTGCTTTGTGTAATTGAAGAAGTTGGTAGCAAGTTTTGATATCCTTTCTAACTTATTTTGACATAGGCTTGACTTAAACACACGAGAAAAAGAACATGATTTTCCATTTGGATAACTGACTCATGAAAACAAAAATAAAGGTATGGAGAAGAAAGAAAAGCCAATGAATGTGCCATTTGAAATAGAGAAAAGAAAAATTTATCTGAAAATAAAAGTCAGCTCTAATGATTATGACATTCATTTGGATTAAATTGACTGATCTTTCCATCCAAACTCTCACAAATTGTTGTTAAATTAATGGCTCTGAAACTGAGTTGCTTCCTTAAGTCAATTGCACTTCTAGACCTCATTCATCTAGTGACACCTTTAAGGTTTTTTGCCAACAAACCTCTCTCATTTTTCTTTCTCTCAGCTCCCTATTGCCTTATGGTGTCCATAAGAGTTTACACAAATAAGACTTTATGATATTTTCTTATTTTCATTTCTCTTAACTTAGAATCGTCTTATGGTGTCCATGAGGATTTTCATCAATAAGACTATAACGCCCCAAAAAAGGGTCCCGAGATTTCACGTGGTGCTCAAGACTATGAGTAGCCTTAAGCTAACCCATTAAGCCTTCTACTAAAGCTGAAACTCATAATAAAGATATATAGATATATTATCATAGCTAAAATGCGAAACTCTATCTGAGCTAAACTAAAATTATCTAAAAATAATTGACTTAGAAGTCTGAACAATCAATACTATGCTGGAAGCCTAAAATATATTTAGCAGTTTGACAAGCCTCTACTACTAATAACTAAAGAGCCACTGGGACAAACCCCCAGCTGACTCAAACTGTTTGAAAATACTAAATCATCTATACGAATAAGCTGACAAACTGAATAACTGGGTCCCCGAACTATGAGGACTCACCAATTGTCGGGATGCAGATAGATATGCTTGAAACCATTCACATTGTTGAAAATGAGCACCTAAACCTACATTATAAAAAAAATGTAGCACATAGACGTATATGTAGATTGGTACTTCTGGATTGTATTGAGTATATGGGGGTGAATACATAAGTAAAACAATATCTCAATATTAACTTAAATTTGTAAAATAATGTATGCTAAATGTAAATGACAAACATTAGCTTGAATAACTGAAAACTGAAAAAGTATAATCATGAGTAGCAAAACTTGTTGTGTAAATATAGTGAGTGATAACATTTATGTTCTAGAAAGTTGCACTGGTATTCTATCTTTAAATCATGTTGTATACGTATAGAAATGACTCCCTTCTGTATCTGTAAACTGAAATCTGAAATCTCATAGCTAATGTCATGTGTAAAGCAATATATGAATAAAATTGTGAGCCTTTACACTTAGTTTCTAAAAGTTGTTCTACAAGTCTTTATAGTTAAGGAGGTTCTTCTAACCTACATACACTATGTAAGCTATTATAGTGTCCAACGTCTACTTCCCTTATGGGAAAACCTCATGTTGGTGAGAGGTCTCATACTCTTACCAGGAAGTATAACCAAATCTAAGTGATCACATCTGTATCTATTATCCATATAGAAATGGGAATAATATGATAATCTGAACCGATATTGGCACGTAGTTCTGGGGCATGTGAACATACCTAACTCGGTGCTAAATACTACAACCTTAATCTGTATGCTCTTTCTATTGGAAATTCACTTTAAAAACAAGAATAATGGTTTATAATGAAAAATAATTGTATATCTACTAATTTAAACTATAACTAAAACTATAAAGTTTATTCCATGTCTAAACTATGATCAAATCTTTATCAAAATCTACAAATAAACTAGTCAGAAGGTGCTTAAAGAACTATCATTCTTTAAATATCAACATTCAATATAGGGCTTAATAACTCATGCATCAAATTCATGTCAAATCATAATAAAGTTCATGCTTAATGATGAAAGCATTGAAATTCAATTCTAAATCTAGAAATTTATATCATACGCAGGAAAATACAAAAATAGCCATGCAATTCATCATCTAAATTACTTAAAATCCCATAATCTTCAAACAGAAATATTTGTGTATGAACCCTAAACTGAAACTCATTTAAAATCAGCTTTTAAAACTAAATTTGGGCACAAGGATGAAAGAATATCCTTGTTCATAATCCCACATACATTAATTGATGAAATTGATAAAGAATCTTGAAATTTGAGTTCCTAGTTGTGTTCTTGAAGATTGATTATTGAAGTTCTTGAATAATTTTGAGTTATCTTGGTAAAAGAATAGGAAATTTGGATTTCTTGGGGATTAAGATTTAATGTTCTAGGGTTTCTTTGAGAGAAATTATGTGGAAAGTATGCATATAATGCTTAGAATAGGTTAAATTCCTTATTTGTCATGATTTGGGGCTTGGAAAAATTACTAGATTTCCCTTTCTAAAAATTACTCAAACTAGAAAAATACCGATTTGGCACACCACCGCAACACGGCGCTATCATGGTGGCTCACTGAAAAAGGGACCATTGACATTTTTGGCTCTGGCGCATCGCGGCATAATCGCGTTGCATCACTGGGAAAAGATGAGTGTCATTTTGCTCTCCACCGTGATGCAGTGTCTATCAAATCAAGAATTTTGATGCGATACAGGCTAATCGCGGTGAGCTATTGAAAAGGGATAAATGAGAATCGGAGCTTTACCATGACATGGGATAATCGCGGTGCTCTACTACAAATTGGACAATTGCGATTCTACATCTCACCGCGACACGGTTCTTATCGCGATGCCCTACTGCTTTCACTAAAATCTCCATAACTTCTCAATCGAGTATCAAATTAAGGAGAAATTTCTATTATTGGAAAGCTGATTCAATTATCTACAAATTGGTGGGCCTATTGTTGGAAAATTCTACACGTATCAAGATTTACACACTTTTGAATTTTACCCTTGACATACTAGGAGCTAAACTGAACTAGGAAAAGTATAGGGTATTGCAATATCTCCCCCTTGGGAATATTCATCCTTGAATGAGACTAGTTAAACTGAAGATACTGAGGAACTAAGGCTATATGTTGGCATGCACAATTGAAACTAACTGCATTAGTGAATCTAAAACATACTGAGAGACTGAGTTATTCTACGAATGCATAAATTTACATGAAGATAGCTATATGGCTGAATCTAAGACTGGAAAAGAATTGAATTAAGGAAGACTGTTACCTTCGACTGATTCTGAGTTTTTGGAGAATAGATGAGGATACTTCATTCATATGTATGCTTCTGCTTCCTAAGTAGTACCCTCAACAAACTGATTTTTCCATAGAACTTTGATCAAGGGAACTTCTTTGTTCCTTACTCCACGGATCTAATGACCAAGAATCTTTACTGGAAGTTCTTCATATGAAAGGCTATTCTAAATATCTGTGCTTTCTAGAGGGAATATAACAGCTGAATCATCCATGAACTTTTTCAATAAAGATACATGTAACACTGGATGAACTAATGACAAGTCTGCAGGTAACTCAAGCTCATATGCTACCTTTACCACATGACTCAAAATTCTGTAAAGACCTACATATTAGGGACTAAGCTTCCCATTTTTGCCAAATCTCTTCACCCCCTTCATGGGTGAAACCTACAAATAAATAAGATCATCAACCTCAAACTCAAGATCTCTCATTTTTACGTCGGCATAAGATTTTTGATGACTTTGGGCTGCTTTCAATCCTTCTCGAATCAATTGAACTTTCTCCATGGCTTCAAAAACCATATCTGGACCAATCAAAGCATTCTCACCCACTTCAAACCTACCTGCTGGTGATCTATAGCTCCACCCATAAATAGCTTCAAATGGAGCCATCTAAATACCAGAATGATAACTGTTATATAGGTTATTTGAATTCAAGAACACATGCCCTCAACATATCCTCTAAGGTATGAATAGTCCTCTCTACCTGACCATCTGTTTATGGGTGAAAACCTGAACTGAGATGAACTTGAGTACCAAGGCCCTTCTGAAAGGCTTTCCAAAACTGAGAGGTAAACTGAGTACCCCTATCTAAAATGATGAACAATGGAACTCCGTACAATCTAACCAACTCTCTGATATACATCTTAGCATAATCTTCAGTTGTGTAGGATATGTGAACTGGCAAGAAATGAGCTGATTTAGTCAATTTGTCTACAATAACCCAAATCGAATCATGCGGACGATGCGAATGGGGTAACTCCGTCACAAAATCCATATTCACCTCTTCCCACTTCCAAGTAGGAATACCAAACTCCTGTAATGTAGCCCCAGGTCTTTGGTGCTCTACCCTAACCTATTGATAAGTTACACACTTGGCTACAAATTCTTCAATATCTCTCTTCATACCACTCCAACAATAGATTTCTACAAGTCGCGGTACATCTTGGTGGCTCCTGGATGGATGGAATAACGCGCACCATGCACTTCTGCCATAATCTGTTGCCTCAAATAATCAACACATGGCACACATAATCTTCTCTAGTATCTCAACACACCATCTCCCCCTTAGGAGAAAGCCTCTACCTTTTGGTCTTTAACTGAACCCTTCAGTTTGACTAAACTAGAATCCTTATCCTACTTCTCTTTCACTTCAGAAACTAGAGAAGATTCTAAACTACTCGGAACTCAAACATTACCTTCAGGGGAGTCAACCAACCTCACACCCAATCTAGCTAACCGGTGAACTTCTCGAACTAATTCTCTCTTATCATTCTCCAAAAGAGCAACACTACCCATAGACAAGCTACTAAGGGTATCTGCCACTACATTAGCCTTGCCCGAATGATATAACACACTCATGTCATAATTTTTCAATAATTCTAAACACCTTATCTGATGAAGATTTAACTCCCTCTGTGTAAACACATACTTTAAACTTTTGTTATCTATAAACACATCAACATGCACCCCATAAAGATAGTGCCTCCAGATTTTGAAAGCAAACACAATAGCAGCTAGTTCAAGATCATGAGTAGGGTAGTTCTTTTCGTGAGGCTTAAGTTGTCTAGAGGAATAGGATATAACCTTACCTCTCTACATCAAAACACAATCCAGACTAATTTTAGAAGCATCACAATAGACAACGAACCTATCTGTACCACCATGTAGCATTAAAACTGGGGCTAAAGTGAGTCATGCCTTCAACTCCTGAAAACTCTTCTCACAGGAATTGGACCACTGACACTTAACTTAATTTTGAGTTAATCAAGAAATAGGAGATGTAATAGATGAGAAACCCTCAACAAAATATCTGTAATAGCTATCTAAACTCAAGAAACTTCTAATGTCTGATGGAGAGAATATTTTAGAGTAAACATTCCTTGAGCATAGAGGGGTATTCTGTTGATTTTAATTGTTTGATTCTGTAAATGTTCCCCACATGGGATATTTACCTAATTTTGGACCTGAAGTACAATACTACAAAATGGATATCATTGTTCTTGTTTTTACGAGTAGATTATGATGTTAATATCATGGCACCTTGCATAAGCTTGTCAGAAGGGGAAATCAGTGATTTAGCAGATTCTTTGGGCTTTTCTACGACATCCAGGTATGCTAGGTTTACCTTTTGTATTAATTGAGCTATATTTTTTTATGATTATGATATTATGCTAGATATGGGGTGGAATTTAGGTTTTGGAAGTATGAATGAGAATATTTTATTTAGTTGGACCTTCTAGGCTATCATGAAACCATAAACTTAGAGTAGTTAGAGTAGTTATTCATATCTTAGGTGCCACGCCCCTTTTTTCCAAAAAGAGAATTGGTTTTCATTTTGAAAAGGGTTTTATTATTATGTGAAAAAAGAAAACAATTTTTTCCGAAAAGGACTTTTAACAATCAAAATTTTGAGTTTTAACTTGTCATAAGTCTAGTGTGCCAAGTCACCTTTGGAAATTCTTTTTCAAAATGATTTTTGACTATTTCAATACTAGTCAACAAATAAAGATTTCGGTTAAGGAATTCTATGGAATGAGGAAAATGTGTTAGGTACCCCTCGATCCTGTGGTTCGACCACGGTTGCTTGTGGAGTATATCAACTAGTACGATGGTAAGAAATACATAAACCAAATAAATACAACACATAAAAACAAACAATCAAACAGTCAAAACTCCAAAATAGTGTCCAGTCTACTTTATTACAAACCGAATAAAAAATATTGAAATTAAAACCTAAATTATTCTAACTATCCTACACTACGCTTTACCCGATGCTTCGGGCCTTTATCATGATCGGTATTTCGAGTACAAAGTATCATGGGGCATTCACCGATAATAAATACATTTTTTCTTAGGGCATTCCCTGGCCAAATGAGTAGAAAGAATTTAGATGTGATGAAATAAAGGTCATTCAACATATTAAAATGTTCAACAATCCACAATCCCTATGTTGTGCCTACCCAACCTACCGTTTGCCTACTCATTTAGACATATCATGATTTTATCATTTTCAACATCATCAATGAACCAAAATTAATCCAAATTTACTTTTATCAAGATCAGTCCTTTCTCAAATTCTTTTTAACACACAAATTTTTCCTATGAAAATAGTTATCCACCCATATTAAGATCAAACTTCTACCATGATTTATTATTCAACATCAAACATACACAAAACACCCAAACATAATCATCAACCACCAATCCAATAAAGTAAGATAAAATGATGAGAAAGAGTTAAAGAATTAGACCTTTCAAGTACTTTTGATTGACCAAAGAAGAGAATAAAGAGTTGTCTCGAGAACCTCAACGAGTACCAAATTCTCAACTGCAAGCCAACTCAACCAAAAAAATCCAAAAATATTATTCAATAGAAATCTACAAAAACAAATAAGTAAACTAAACAAAGATTGCAAAAAGCAAAACCCATACGCAAAACTCCATTGGAATCAATTTCAGATCATTTCGATTACGGGTTCTGGTTTTTTAGTGGGTTCGATAAGGAAGAAGCTGGTAGTTGGATTGTTGTTATTATTTTAACCTTTTTGGGTGGGTTTTCGGTGAGAATTTATGGGAAAATTTAGAAAAATGAAGAATTTCTTTCTTCTCCGTTCATCCCTCTACTTTTTGATCTCTCTCCATCTATCTCTCTCAGATATCTCCTATTTTCCATCTCCTCTCTGTGTTTTTCTACTGGTTTTCCTTTTTCTCGCTGATTTTCTCTCAATTTCTCCTCCCTCATCTCTACTAGTTTATCACAGTTTTTCTTTTTTGTCCATGTCTTTACAGTGAAGCTATTGTTGTTCCCCTACTCCTCCATTTTTCTGTGTGTGCCTCTATATTGTCCGGTGAGTGTGTGTAGGTATATCATGTTTTTTGGAAGAATGGTGAGTGTATAGATGAGAGTTTATGTATCTCTATAAAAATGAAGGCCGATACTTATATTATTGATGAGGTACTATAATGTTATTATTATGAGGAATAAGACGTGAGTGGGGTGAGAGTGGGATAGGGGATATATGGGTTAGGGTAGGGTGAGATAAGTGAGGTGTCCATTCTGTATTGGATAAAGTGGTTAATTTGTTATCAAGTTGTTATTTTTTGTTGAGAAATTATTGTTTTGTTTTTAGCAGAGGGATCATCACACAGGGGTGAGGTATATGGTATGGTGAGGGTAAATGTGTAAACGTTGACTATTAGAGGGACAAAATTATGTGTATACATCTGCCCCTCTTTGTATGTAAACACAGTTTTTTCAGACAAGGAGTAGACAACAAAACCAAATTTTGTCCCGACCATTATTCAAAAGAAGGAAACAAAGGGAAGAAGGGCAATTGAGTCTTAATTTTGGACATTCCACCTGTCTCAAGATATGTAGGAGTCAAGTTACATGTAGTTCCAAGGTTAAAAAGGAGAGGGAATATACCAAGTTGGAGAGTCGAGTGAGGTCCCATCGAGGTTTCAGTCCTCAACTCTATCATTACATCAAAAATAAAAATTATATTTACTAAGACAAATGAATTACAAAAGTTCTATCTATGCAACTTTTTTTTACATGAGTCTCTGATGCTTTCAAAGGTGAAAAAAATCTGATCTTCTTTGGGTTGAACTTGAGAATAAATTCTTTATCTATACAAAATTTGGTGTTGGAGATGAAGTTAAAAATTGACCATGTTATGTCGCGGGTACTTCTGAATTCGAACCTGAATTTGAAAATCTTCACCCTATTCTCCAGGTGGGCCCTGACTTTAAATTTCTTTACCTTGTTGCTTGACTTTCAATTTTTTTTTCCTGTACTCCAGGCGAGCTCCTGACTTGCTATTTTTTTATCTGTTGGCTTTCAATCTCATCATCCTGTTCTCCAGGTGGACTCCCGACTTGCAATTTCCTCTCTCTGTTCTCCAGGCGGGCTCTTGACCTTCAATTTCATCACCTTATTCTCCAGGCAGGCTCCCAACTTACAATTTTAACATCCTGTTCTTCGGGTGGACTCCCGACATAAAATTTCATCACCCTGTTCTTCGAGCAGGCTCCTGACTTGCTATTTCATCACCATGTTCTCTGGGCGGGCTCCCAACTTGTAATTTTTATCACTATGTTCTCTGATTGAACTCTCGACTTACAAATTCATCACCTTATTCTCCGGGAGGGATACTTACTTATAGTTTTGTCACTCTGTTCTATGAGTGAGCTCCCTACTTAAAATTTAACACTATATTCTCCAAACAGGGTCCGGACATGCAATTTCATCATCCTATTCTCCCAGCGGGCTCCAGACTTATAATTTCCTTACTCTACTCTTTAGATGAGCTCCCGACTTGCAATTTTATCACCCTATTATCCGACCAATATCCCCACTTGCAATTTCATCACTCTATTTTCTGGGCGAGCTTCTGACTTGCAATTTCATCACCCTATTCTCCGGGCGAACTTCTGACTTGCAATTTTATCACCCTGTTCTCCAGGTAGGCTCCTGACTTTTAATTTCATCACCCTAATCTCCGGGTGGGTTCCCGACTTTTAATTTCATCACCCTGTTCTCCAAGCAGGCTTCTGAAATCAAAATAAAAACTAGAATAAAAATTATCCCAAACAAAGAATATGATAAAAAGTCTGCTTGGACACCGTAAGACGATTCTAAGTTAACAGAAATGAAAATAAGAAAGTTTCATAACGTCTTATTGGTGTAAACTCTTATGGGTTCCCGACTCGGTGCTAAATACTACTCCCTTAATCTGTATGCTCTTTCTATTGGAAATTTACTTTAAAAACTAGTATAATGGTTTATAATGAAAGCCAATTGTATATCTCCTAATTTAAACTATAACTAAAACTATAAAGTTGATTCCATGTCTAAACTAAGATCAAATCTTTATCAAAATCTGAAAATAAACTAGTCATAAGGTGCTTAAAGCACAATCATTCTTGAAATATCAACATTCAATATAGGGCTTAATAACCCATGCATCCAATTCATGTCAAATCATAATAAAGTTCATGCTTAATGATGAAAGCATTGAAATTCAATTATAAATCTAGAAATTTATATCATACGCAGGAAAATACGAAAATAGCCATGCAATTCATCATCTAAATTACTTAAAATCCCATAATCTTCAAACAGAAATATTTGGGTATGAACCCTAAACTGAAATTCATTTAAAATAAAATTTTAAAAATTAATTTGGTCACAAGGATGAAAGAATATCCTTTTTAATAACCCCACATACATTAATTGATGAAATTGATAAAGAAGTTCATGAGAGAATTATCTAACTCATGATTTAGAGTTGGTAGATGTGGTGTTTATATTGAAGATATAGTGGCATTATTTGTATGTTTATTTTTATATTTATTTTGACCATAAGAGCATACAATATGTGTTCAATTAGAAAGAGCTAAATCTCAGGCAGATGAGGTAGCTTGAGTTGCTCAAGGAGTATGACATGAGTCTTCACTATCACCCAGGTAAAGCTAATGTGGTTACTGACGCTCTTAGCTGGTTATCAATAGGAATCTTATCTCATGTGGATGAGGATAAGTGGGATTTGGTGAAGGATGTGCACCATTTAGCTAATCTCTAAGTTCATCTCTAGGATTCTGAGAACGGTGGCGTGATTATTCAAGGGGTGCCGAAGTCATCTCTTAGAGCTGAGGTGAAAGATAATCAAGTGATAGATCCTATCTTGATGAAAATCAAGGATGATATAGGTAGGCAGAAAGTAATGATTTTCAAGATTGGTGGAGATAATATCATGTGGTACCAAGGGAGGTTGTGCACTCCTGATGTTGATGGGTTGCGACAAAGAATTTTGGCCTAATCTCATGAGTCATGTTATACTATTCATCCTAGTTCAAAAAAAATCTATCATAATCTTAAGGAGATTTATTGGTGGAATAATATAAAGAGGGATGCGGCCAATTTTGTGACTAAATACATGGTATGTCACAAGTGAAGGTGGAACACTTGAGGCCCGGTGGATTATCTCAAGCAATTAAGTTGGTAGTATTGAAATGGGAGATAATTCATATAGATTATGTTGTTAGTCTCCCGTGGTCTCACCAGTAGTTTGATTCGATTTAGGTCATCATGGATTGGATGACTAAGTCAGATCACTTTTTGCTAGTGAGGATAAATTTCTCTTCTGAGGATTATGCTAAATTGATCATTAAAGAGATCATTAAATTGCATGGTATTCTAGTTTCCATTATATTTCATCAGGGTACCCAGTTCTCATCTAACTTTTGGATATCAGTTCAGAGAGGTTTGGGAACTAAGGTGACCCTTAGCACTACTTACCACCCTCAGACAGATGGGCAAGAAAAAAGGACAATCTAGGTCTTGGAAGACATGTTTTGGGCGTGTGTGTTTGATTTTGGTGGTAATTGGGTTGACCACCTTCCTCTCATAGAGTTTGCTTATAATAATAGATATCACTCTAGCATTGGTATGGCTCCTTTTGATGCCTTATATGATAGGAGGTGCAAGTCTCCTATTGGGTGGTTTAAAATTAGTAAGAATAGGTTATTTGGTCCTAATTTGGTTCACCGAGACATGAAGAAGGTGAAGTTGATTTGGTATAGGCTTAAGACTACCCAAAGTAATTAAAAGTCCTATGCAGATGTGAGGCAAAGGAACTTGGAGTTTGATGTTAGAGATTGGGTTTTCCTAAAGGTGCATCCTATGAAGGGAGTGATGCATCTTAGGAAGAGGGAAAGCTCAATACTCATTATGTCAGTCCATACTTGGTTTTGAAGAGAATTGGTAATGTTTCTTACGAATTAGAGTTTTTTTCTAATTTTGACTCAGTTCACTTAGTGTTTCATGTGTCGATATTGAGAAGGTGCATGGTGATCCTTCGATGGTTGTCCTTTTGGAAAAGATGGATATTTTGAATTTTTGTCCTATAAGGAAGTTTTGGTAGAAATTTTTGATTGGCAAGTCCATCAATTATGGACTAAGGATGTGGCTTCAGTGAAAGTTTTATGGTGGAACCAAAAGGTTTAGGAAGCTACTTGAGAAGCTGAGGAGGACATGAAGTCCAAGTACTCGTTCTTATTTCCTAACTTGGACAATCGTGCTTAAGGTATGCGTAATTCCTTACCATTTTGTTTTCTGACTTTGTTAAAGGAAGATTGTAAGTTTCTTGGTATCTTTGTTTTCTATCTTAAAGGTAAGAGTAGTGATGTTTGGGGTCTAATCGCGCTAGAAAATTCCTTGCCCTGTCATTAGAGGACGAATGATCCTAAGGAAAGGAGCATGTAATGCCCTGGGTTTTTGGTCCTTCAAATTTTTCAGATTTTTTATCTCCCTACCTTGACTATGACTCTCCCTACTTATCATAGGGTGTCTTGACGGGTCATGTAACCCTTGTCACAAGGAGTCTAGAAAGTGGTGTTGAAGTTATTGTCTTGGATAAGACTTAAGGGTACTAGTCGTAAAGACTCATGACGAGTCATTGGGATGAGTCGTAACCAAATCATGTAAGTTTGTGACATGATTCTTCTTTTGAGTATGAGTGTCTCACTAAGAGCCGTAAGGATATGTTACGAGTCGTTAGGTGTAATAGTAGGGTATCCGCTGTAAGTCCCAATTTAGTTTCTATGTTGATTACGACTGGACCCTACAAATCGTAGGGTCCCATTAAGATTCTTGTGACTGAGTCATATGGTTAGTAGTGTAGGGTACCTTAGTGGCACTACCTTATTTATGACTCGTGGTGACGAGTCATTAAGAGTGTCTATGAGTGAAGGGTTGACCCGTAGTCAAAGGTGACACTTTTTCAGCTTTTAAGTTAATGGCATTCTGGATAATCTCCTTCTTATCCAAATTTAAACCCATGACTTATAACCCCTTTAGGGTGTCATTAACACTCAGATTCTAATCCAAGTAACTTCTCAAACACTCCAGGCTCTCCAAGTTCCCTCAAGCAAGCCAAGCTAGGGTTTCGTCAAGTTGGTTATCTAGGGATCAAGGGTCGAATTCTCTCCAAATTTCATGGTGTTTTAAGGCATGTTACTCTTCCCTTATTCTTAATTTTGTAAAATCATGTGATTTAAAGTATTGTTCATGAGATATTTATGATGGTTTTGAAATAAGGGTTGGGTGTTTGGAATTCTTATTGATGAAAGATGTTTTGCCATGGTTTACATATGATTATTCATGTTTTAATTATGGTTTTGAACTTGTGGGTGTTTGGGTATGGTGAATGAACAAGGGCAATGTGAATTTCCCAAACTTGTAACTTTTAAAGTGGTTATAACCCCAACCCTATGATGTGAAATTGGTTTTTAATTATGAGAAATATGGGAATTTGTGAAATTGAACTAGTCTTGAAATATTGCATGATATAAATAGGTATATAAAACACAATGGTCTGATTTAATGAACAAAAGGAGTCGGTGTTCTCCCACCTTGTATTAATGAACAAAGGAAGTTGTTTTCCATAATGGAAATTATTGTGGCATGATGTTATTACCTTGTAAGTGTAGTTGGTATGACGATACCAAAAATGTATACCTTAATGTGGAATAAGGTTTAATTAATGGGAATGTGTGATGGTTATTTTAATTGTGCTCTAATAGGGGTTGTGTATATGAGTCATAAAAGTGGAGGTCCGAGTGACCAATACTAGGAATCGTGTTTGCCGAGGCAGTGGTCAAAGTGTACAGGGAGGTTTGAGTCCCCCTCATTATTATTTCATTATTAAGGAGGTTTGAGTCTCCCGCAAATCATTACATGATCAGGTGCTTAAGTCACCTTAGTATATATTGGAAGGTTTGAGTCCCCCAAGTGCATATATATAAGATTATTCTCTGATTCGTGCAGCTACACTCACTAGGTCCCGACCAGGGGTAAGAGTTGGGGCCCATATAGCCCATGGGTAAATGCTATGATGGTTGAGATACACAATCCAGGCTAAGGTTGTAAGTGCATGCTAAACCTTGTTCCCTATCCCGGCATGTGAAGTATGTATGTATATGCATTTGATTATGTGCATTGATTTGAATGATTTTAAATTATTGATCATGACAATATATTATCCTTATCCCTGAGTTACATACTAGCATTCACCCTACTAACCATCTTCGGATGTTGTATCCCTATTTGATGTAGGAATTGGTCATACTTCTACTCCTCCTACTCAGTGATTAGGATCAGGGATTAGCTCGTGAGTTCACATTAAAGTAGTGAGCTTCCCTACATTAGAAGTCTATATTTCATGTTTTATTCATTTACTTGTCAGACTGTTAAGACTTGTTTTGTCTATAGTCAGGGCATGTCTCGACACTTTATTGATATTAAGTTTTGGTTCTTGTTAAAAAGTTTTGTTTGGACTACTGTGGTTATTAGGCGGTGTCGGTCGGTCGTTTGGCTAGTCATCGGTGGTTGGTCGTGGACATGCATAAAAATTTTCATAAGTTATTACATGTTATCTCGCTATATGTTCAGAATTCATCCGACTTTGGGGCGTGTTGTGTTTGTATCGATTGGATGCAGGGGTGATCTCTAGTCTATATGGGACTTGAGATACCCGTAACGGCCAGGCCCTAGTTTGGGTTGTGACATAAGTCTTCCACAAGAACAAATTTGTGTCATGTGTCACCTAAGTGGCATGATGATGTGTTAAGCCATTATAGTCTTCTCCACCTGACGTTTCAATGACTGTAGCACATTGTTGTTGTATAAACTACTAGATCTTCTCTTTGAATTGCCAGAAATCTTACTATCATTCCCATGTGACTTTCTTTGGTGATCGCTTCTTCTAATGGATGTGAAACATGGTAGTGACTGCTTATTTTTGCTTTCTCCTGTCTTAACCCTGGGCTCCAACTCAGTCATATGATCTACCTCACACCTAAAAGGTAAATTATTAGGTAGCTTCTCAAGCATAATTTTTTTACTCCCCTTAAGTAATTTCTATATGTATGATGGTCGTATCTCTTTTGAACGTTTGTATTCCTCAATAATGGTTTCAATGAATGTAGATTCCTCTTTCTTGATCCCCTTTATTAGCCTAAAGTTGTGCTTGATAGTATCCATGTGTCATAGCTAATGTAGTCACCAGGCACTATTCTTCTCATTCTATAACCCAGAGACAATAAAGGTAAGTGTTGATGGCAGTGTTTAAAAACCTCATTCCCTAGGACAATATCAAAGATATCCATTACTATAGAGGTAAAGTTTGTATGCCTTCCTATTTTCTGAATTTCACACCAACACCATTAGTAACACCATGAGCATTTTGAGGCTCGACATTCACTGTCTTGAAGCAGGAGTTAGTTGAAGCAAGCTTCAATTCCAGTCTCATTACTGTGGCCTCATTCACAAAATTACGAGTTGATCCAAATTCCTCTAGTGTGTGAGCAGGCTTATTATTAGTGGTAATGTCTATGTATTCATTTCTATTTTTATTGAATTAGCTCACTTTATGATGGCTCCACATAGTCAAATCACACCCGATTGAACTGTGACCAAAAATTTTCCTTGTGTTTGCTCATTCTGTTCATGCACCATAGCTCTAAGGCTCTTTAAGTCAAGATAATTATTTAATCTATGTGGCCCTATACATATGTTACGTTCCTTTTTCTCAGCTTGTACATTTGATTAGGCGTAGCTTTGACAATCTAATGACTTTTTTCTACCAAAATTATGAGTATCTTGAGTCTTATGGTATTGTTAATATATTTTCTTGCTTTTACTATGTCTTCTCGACCTTTGGCAATGTCATTCTTTGAGTCATTTTGGCCTTCACTATGGTTGGTTTACATTTGTTACTTGTTAGAGTTGAAACTCCTGCTTATTCGAATTCTACAACCCATCCTTGTAGTGAAATAACAAGTCAAAACTAGTGAGGTTTGGTAATTTGAGCATAAGGATGATGAACCCCTTGCATAGTAGTGTATGCCCCCTGTCTATTTCAACTCTCTATGTTTTTATCTCGCCTCGTATAAGATATTTTCTAGAAAGAACTATCATTAGAACTTGGTCTTAAAATGGTCCCACGTGCTAATTATGCACAGATCTTTTTCAATATCAACCACCTTTCTACTCCACCACAGCATAGCATTCTCGGATAGATACAACACAACTGTATTGATCTTGAATTTATCATCCATCACTTTTCCTTGATTGAAATAGTTCTCCAAGTTCCAAAGAAAATTCCCTACCTCATGTCCAACACGAACCCCTTTGAACATGTCTTAGGAGCCTCAATCTTACGACATTCCCAGCTTCTTCAGGCACACCATCATTGACCAATCCTCTAGTGCCTCTATTTTTTCCTTTAATAAATTGATAGTTATAAATGTATTAATGAGTGTACACTCTAAGATAGTGATTGTTTACCTTAGTTCATCCTCTAATTGTGTATGTCCCTGGTGAGTGGTGAATTTGCCACTCATCGACATCCAAATTAGCACAAACTACTACGCTCTAAAGGTATGAATGAAATTGTTTTGTGATTTAAATGCATTAATTCCCATGTTTTGCAGGTTCAAAAATTACTGAGATGAAAAAAGCAAAACGAACTGAAATAGAAGCGATAAGGGAAGGTAAGTGCAAAACCTTGAAAATGGTGCAGACTGGGACTCAGATATCGTGATTGCAGTAATTCAAGAAATTCAGAAGACCGTAGTCATGCAAAGAATGTAGCGATCATGGATCCGCAATCGCGGTTAAGCCAGTGTGATCACGGTGTAGTGGGATTTCCAGCAAGGACAAAATTGCCATTCCACACCTATCGATTCCAATTCTCACAAAAAAGGTTCAAAACCCTCATTATAGAATCATCATTTTTTAACCCTACCTCCCATCCTTAGATTAGGGTTTATCACTTGGAGCTTGGAGCTTGAATTTATACTAATTTGAGGAAAAAATTAATTAGAGAAACTCCAAAGTGGAGGCTTGGCAAACCCATTGAGGATTCATTGGAATTTAAAGTATGGTTTGCATTCTCTATATTTTTCATGAATCAAATAGATGGAGATTTTTGTATATTTTTGCTTATTATCTTTATGAGTTTCTAGTTCTTCCTCCTAGGATTATGTTAAAATATGGTGCATTTATATGGGGGATGTGATTCATTTCTGTATATGGTAATTTGTTTGTGTTGGGTTCTACTATTGCTTGATTAAATTGATTGGGATTTATAGGTGGAAGCCCGAAATACCTAAAATGAATTTGTGGGTGAAAACCCCAAGCTCTTGAAAGCCTAAACCATCCTTGAAAGAGAGGTTTTAGTGAACTTTGGGAACCCTCATCATCCTTGAAAAGGGATGTGGGAACCAAGACAATACTAGACAATTATTGGTCTTAGTTTGTTAATTTTCACCAACTTAGACATAAGGGTGAATATGAGATTGACTATCCCTTGGGGTACCATCTTAGAAACAAGGGTGCCTAATTTAGGTATTGGGTGGCTTTAATTGACAAACTCGTTAGGTACTTGAAAGAGTCAATGTGTGACATCTTTGAGGTTTTGTTGAAGAAGTAGCCTCAAGGACTTTAAACCTAGCCTACCACATCATCAACGATTAGAATTTGCACTGAATTATCATGTTCCCATGCACAACTTTCCCCTAGGATAGAAGAGTCCCAATATCTATTTTAATTGATTATACTCAAATTATTCTTAGTCTTGAATTAGTCGCTTCGAAGCCCAAAATTAATCATATCTTTGAAAATATTTAAAACCCCTAAAATCTTTGTATCTTAAGCTTTAATTTAGTATGTACTTTCATTTTGAACTTACCCATTCGCCACACACATTGTTCCTTGTTGATTCGACCCAACTCTTGTTGGTTTACTATATTAACAATGACCTCCTTACACTTTCATTGACGTGTAAGTTGACCGTTATCAAAAATGGCATTGTTTCCGGATAATAATTTGGCATATTGAGTTAGTTTGGAATTTTAGTTTACTTGCTTTGATTCAAACTTGTAAATAGTTGTTTGTGATTTTGTTTTGTTTCTTTTGTTAGTTAGGTTCTTATTTATTTTGTTTAATTGTTAATATGGCATCTTGAAATGAAAGTGAATTTGGTGGTTGGAGATCCTATCGTGAAAATCCATGTCCATATTGTAAAGGACACCACTTTTGGAAAGATTGTAGATATACTCCTCGGAGAGAGATGTGTGCACCATCTCGATCTTATAGAGGTATGGTTGTTCTCTATGTGGCGGTCGAGATGGACATTAGAGTGATTTTATAAATTCCCCTCCCCCATTATGTTAACTCAATTGCTAGTTTTTCTTATGATTTTAATAGGTCCTATAATGGAGAAAATAATGAATGAAGCACCGGAAATAGTGGTATTGAAGAAATGCTTCAACTTATCTTGGATCGGGTGGAATCAATAGGGGTAATATACATCTCTTACATCAATCCATGGGGGCATTTAATGTGGAAATCAAAAAGATAGAAGACATGAGCATGGAGGTCAATCATGCAAATACTACGACCATGCCCACACTTCTAAATGAGCTTGACATTGATGAATCCTCGGTGATTTCCCAACCAACCAATACAAACATGAGAGATGATACTAAATTTGAGGAAATAGTACTAGAGTCGAAAGATGAAACCAACGACATTCTTTGTGAAGGCTATAGTTCATATCGGGATGAGAATGTCAAGAGGAATGCGACTCCGGAATTAGGGAGAACACCTCACTCAAATAACTTTTTAACATTATGCATGGTGGATATGATGAAAGTCAAACAACCTAAGCAAATGATGAATTTTGGAAATGAGGAACAAAATCCTTATATTTTGGAGTTTTTTACTCCTAACGGGCAAGAGGAAGCCCACCACTTGAAGATCAACAAATGCATGACATAAGGTGTAGAAAGTGGATCCTTGAAGTTCTCATCAACAACCAATGGGCCAACTAAAAAATTTGATGTAAAATTGGGTAAAAGATTTAAGTCCTCGAAGTGGTGTGATAGAACATGTGTCATCATGCCGTTACATTTTCCCAATGCACCTTAAAGATGTATTGATCAAAGATTAGGCAGGAAATTTGAATCCTCTAAGTGGAGGCTGATGTTAGGCGTATTAACACGCCTAAAGCACCTTAATGTACCCATATTTTAGCTAAGTTTTGAGGACAAAATATATAATTCCTACACTTTTAGTCCTTTTTCCTGTAAGTGAGCTAACCAACGTGATTAGGAAGTTTTCAGGTATAAATGATGAAGATTTCAGCATTTTATGGACTGTTGGACGCCAAAGGAAACTTCACGTAAGAAGGAAGGCAGCTTCTGGAAGCTTGTGGACTGAAAGTGATGCATGGAGAACTTGTCCCGGGCAAAAACAGCATTTCTAAAGACTTGGGGGATCAGCAGTAACTTAGTAGGATTAGGACAAGTATGCAGTAACCCAGTAGGACTAGGACAAGGATGTTATAAAAACCCTATTTGCTGAATTTTTCAGGAAGCTTGTTATTATTCACTCATTTATTAATTCAAGACTTTTTCATTCGACTTTTGCTCCTAATTCACGTTACAATTTCTGACAGAGGACACGGCTCTCTTGAGAGCAACGGGCCAAGAGGAAAACGTCAATCTTGTTGTGACGCCACATTCCTCTTCAACGTAAGATTGCTATAGTTGTGGTATGATGATGATGTCTTCGTTGATTTCCGTTACCCTCATGAGTAGCTAAACTTCTCTGTTAGGGTTATGGAAGACTTATGAGACACTATCTATTGCTATGAGTTTGTGAATTCTTGATACGTATGCTGCTTATATCATTACTCTCTTCATCTTAATTGAATTCTTGTGGTTGCAAACATATAGAATACGCCAGTATAGCATTAACTTGTTCGAAAGAAAAGTTACATGTCTAGAAAAGAGAGAATGACAAGGAAATAGGGCTACTAACCCCTGTTTAAAAGTTAGTGCCATAACTGGATTAACCTCGTGGAGAATTCGTACCATTAGTATACGCTTTAAGCTCGAAAGAGTTAAAGTGATATAATCCTTGATGGTCGAAAGACACTAGGATTTACCATAGAATACGAATCTCTATAAGAGCATGCATGTCTGAATTCCGCATAACTCATAGCCAATAGATACGTAAAACTCATAAGGTGGACATAACCCTAACTTACAATTCTCATTGATTAAAATCTTACTAAACATTCCGTTTTTACTTTGCTATTTTGATAATTTTACTTCACGCATAAAATCCCCCTTTTTATCCGCAGAACTTTCACCAAAAGTCTACTAATCGTTGCATATTAGTGACCAAGTATTCCCTGTGGGATTTGACACCCAACCCAGTTGGGTTCTATATTTGACAACGACCGCTTACACTCTTACGAGAGCTATAGTTTGAGCGTTATCAAATTTTGGCGCCGCTGCCGGGGAATACGGTTGTCAACTAAGTTTGTGATAGTTACTAGACCCTTTCGTCAAAGATTCTCGTATTTTACTTTTAGTTGTTGTTTTTGTTTTATTCAGGTTTTCTTGAGTGCATGCCAAACACTCGAAGTTCAGGTCAACCGTTATTACCTATCAATACTGAACCTCAACTTATTGGCAGAATGGATGCACAACGTGACATTGACGGAAGGGCAGCTCAACAGGAGCAGGCTAGACTGGTTGCACTGGCAGCTGCTCAAGTGCATCAATAGAATATTGATAACCCAGGTCGGGCAATAAATCCTGATGATGAGGACCTAGGTGATGAGGATTTACTTAATCCACGGCGTGCAGATGAAGTAGCAGCACCTATGCACAGGAGAGATCGTCAAGCTAGAATGAGACCTGACCGCCGAGCTGTGCAGGCCCCTTTTGATGATGACGATCTTGATGGAGCTGGTGCCACAGGGGCTATTATTCCTCCGCCCTTGGCACCTGGAGCCAAGTTCAATATCACTAGCACCATGATTCAGCTATTGCAGCTCAAAGGTTAATTTGGTGGACTTGCAGGAGATGATCTGAATATGCATCTGGTCAATTTTATTTCAATATGCAAGTCGTTTGACAATCCAGGAGTTGGGCAGAATGCAATTCGGCTGCGCTGATTTCCATTGTCTCTGTCTGGGGAGGCAACTCTATGGTTGAACGGGATAACTCCTGATTCTATTACTAATTGGAGGCAACTGAAAAATGCTTTCCTAGAAAGATTCTTTCCGCCATCCAAGAGAGCACAGTTGAGAGATGAGATCAGCAATTTTCGACAGCTTCCAACTGAAGCTCTCCACGAAACATGGGAGAGGTTCAAGAAGAAGCTTATGTGGTGCCCAAATCATCAGATGACCAACATCCACTTGATGGAGATATTATACAGGGCTTTGAACTCAGTGACTAAGCCAGTGGTTGATAATACTGCAGGTGGTTCATTCATGGACCTTACTTTTCTTGAGGCAAGTGATATGCTAGATCGTATGACAAAGCAGAGTAGAGCTTGGCATACCAGGGATTCTGAGGTAGCAAGCTCTATAGTATCTATTGGCTTGACTGCAGAGCAGAGGCGTAGACAAGAGGAACGTGACCAAGATATGGCTCACATGAAAACACAGATGGATCTTCTTACCAAGCATTTATTATCAGGGAAGACCGAAAAGGTTAAAGCCGTTGTATCACAGGGAAGAGATGAATCCGACTATGAGGAAGAAGCGAACTACTTGAATAATCAGGGGGGTTTCCGAGGCAATGCCCAAGGAAACCAAGGTCAGAACTATTATGATAAATCTGGATACAAGGACCGCGATCAAGGTGGTTGGAAGAATAAGACTGACGGGACTGGTTTGTATGTTCCTCCTGGAAACCGTGAGGCTGTGGCTTCTGGATCTGGGAAGATGTCGATGGAAGATATGATGCCGAAGCTGTTGAAGGGAGTAGAAGCAACTAATACGGGAGTGAATGAGGTGAAGAACGATTTATCTTCAATAAATCAATTGTTTGACTCGCATTCTACTGCAATAAAGCAACTAGAGCAGCAGTTGAGTCAACTTTCAGCGGCATTAAATCAAAGAAAAGCTAGAACAGTACCTAGCGACACAGTGCAAAATCCAAGGAATGATGGATCGTGTATGGCAATCGCCACCCGAAGTGGTAAAGTATTGGAAAATCCATCCAAAGGCAAGCAGGTGGTTGATGATATAGAAGATAATGAGATCATTGCAGAACCAAAAGATGCCGAAGCAGCTGATGAGTTTGTTCGTGACGTTACCTCTCAACGTCCACAGCCTGAAAAGATCGCCAAAATGAAGCAAGATGAAAAGGAAGCGGTGGAGAAAACTATTCCCCTTCCACCACCACCTTTTCCTCAGAGATTGAAGAAGAAAACTGACGATACCAGGTTCAATAAGTTTATGACTATGTTGAAGTAGCTAACTATTAATGTTCCTTTGGTCGAGGCACTGGAACAAATGCCTGGGTACGCAAAATTTATGAAGGATCTTTTGACAATGAAGCGGGCAGCAATTTATGAGTTGACGGATATTGTCCATCATTGCAGTACAATCTCTACCAGATCACTAGTTCAGAAGAAGGCTGACCCTGGTGCCTTCACTATTCCCTGCACTGTCGAATCTTTGAATTTTGCCAAGGCATTATGCGATTTAGGAGCCAGCATCAATTTGATGTCGCTATCTATTTACAGAAAGCTGGGGTTGGGTGATCCTACTCCAACCAATATGAGACTCGTGATGGCAGATAGGTCGGTAAAATGACCTGTTCACATTTTATATGGTGTATTGGTGAAGGTTTCTTCATTCATCTTTCCGGCAGACTTCGTTATTCTGGACTGTGAGGTGGACTCTGAAGTTCCCATAATCTTGGGGCGCCCTTTCCTTGCAACAGGGAATGTGCTTATTGATTTGAGAGCGAATGAGCTTTTATTCCGGATGAATGACGAAGTAGTCCGCTTTGATGTATGCAAATCAATGAAGCAACCCAAAGATCTGAATGTGTTCTCGGTAGCTGATGTTTATTTTGATGATGAGAAAGAATTATCCGTAGAGGAGCAGCTTATTGTTGACCCATTGGCGGTTGTGCTTATGAATATAGAGCGTGAGGATGCTGAAAATTATGAAGAAACTATTTGTGCTCTAACAGGAATAGGGCCGTATCCTTATGCTCCCAAGAAGCTGGACCTCGATCTCAAAAATCGGCCTACACCACCAGCTAAACCATCCATTGAAGAGCCACCAATGTTAGAATTGAAGGAGTTACCCAGTCATCTAAAGTACGCATTCTTGGGAAGTGGAAACACCCTCCCGGTTATTGTGGCGGCTAACTTAGGTGAGAAGCAAGTTACAGCTCTCATCGCTGTTCTAAGGAAATATATGAGAGCCATCGGCTGGACCATCGCTGATATTATTGGTATTCCGCCTGGGATATGTATACACAAGATTCAGCTTGAAGAAAATTGCATACCCACTATTGAGCATCAAAGACGTTTGAATCCACCTATGTAAGAGGTGGTGAAGAAAGAAATTATTAAGTGGTTAGATGGAGGGGTAGTGTATCCAATCTCTGACAGTAAATGGGTGAGTCCGGTACAGTGTGTGCTCAAGAAAGGGGGCATGACGGTAGTTGCAAACGAAAGGAATGAGCTAATTCCACTCAGACCTGTCACAGGGTGGAGAGTATGCATGGACTACCGGAAGCTGAATTCATGGACGCTTAAGGATCACTTCCCAATGCCATTCATAGACCAAATGCTTGATCGATTGGAAGGGAAAGGATGGTTTTGCTTCTTAGATGGTTATTCCGGCTATAATCAGATTTGTATTGCTCCCAAAGACCAAGAGAAGACAACGTTTACATGCCCATATGGTACGTTTTCCTTCAAACGTATGCCATTTGGGCTATGTAGCGCACCCGCCACTTTTCAGCGTTGTATGATGTCCATTTTTTCTGATATGGTTGAAGACACCTTGGAGGTATTCATGGATGATTTTTCAGTTGTGGGTGAGTCATTTGAATCGTGCTTGGCGAACCTAAGTATGGCGTTAAGAGATATGTTGAATTTAACTTGGTGCTAAACTGGGAGAAGTGCCACTTTATGGTTAAAGAAGGTATTGTTCTTGGGCATAAAATTTCCGAAAGAGGAATTGAGGTGGATCGATCTAAAATTGAAGTCATCGAGAAACTACCACCTTCAATCTCTGTAAAGGGAGTTCATAGTTTCCTCGGGCATGCAGGCTTTTATCGAAGGTTCATTAAAGACTTTTCCAAGATTGCTAGTCCGTTATGCAAGATTTTGGAGAAGGATGCAAAGTTCGACTTCGGTGAAGATTGCTTGAAGGAATTCGAATGACTCAAAGGGAAGCTAATTGAAGCTCCTATCATTGTAGCACCCGATTGGTCCCTACCATTTGAAGTTATGTGTGATGCGAGCGGAGTAGCTTTGGGTGTTGTACTTGTCCAGAGAAGAGAAAAATTATTTCATCCAATCTACTACGTGAGTAAGGTCTTGAACGGAGCCCAAAAGAACTATACTGTCACGGAACAAGAGCTTCTAGCATTTGTTTATTCTTTTAAAAAGTTTCGTGCTTACCTGTTGGGGACTAAAGTGGTGGTTCATACCGATCATGCAGCCCTGAGATACCTAATGACGAAGAAGGATGCAAAGCCGAGGCTAATTCGATGGGTGTTATTGCTGCAACAATTTGATTTCGAGGTAAAAGATAGAAGAGGTTGTGAAAACCAAGTGGCTGATCACCTATCTAGACTTGAGAATGAGCACACAGCGCAGCCCGATCTTGAGATTAATGATGCATTCCCCGATGAAGATATCCTAGCCACTATGGTGGAAGAATTACCATGGTACGCAGACTTTGCAAACTATGTGGTAAGTGATGTGATACCTGCACATCTGTCTTTTCATCAAAAGAGGAAGTTCATGCATGATGTAAAACACTACTTCTGGGATGATCCATATTTGTTTCGACGATGCACGGATGGTGTTATCAGGCGATGCATATCTCATGTGGAAGTGCCGAGTATCTTGGAAGCAAGTCATGCTTCCCAAGTTGGGGGACACCATGCAGGTGGTCGAACAGCAAGGAAGGTATTGCAAAGCGGCTATTATTGGCCTTCGATATTTAGAGATGCCTACAAATTTATGAGAAGATGTGACCAATGTCAGAGACAAGGAACGATTTCGAAGCACCATAAGATGCCCATGTCGAAAATTCTTAAAGTAGAGTTGTTTGATGTGTGGGGTATTGATTTCATGGGCCCATTTGAAAATTCGTTTGGGATGAAATATATCCTAGTTGCTGTCGACTATGTATCCAAATGGGTCGAAGTAGTAGCGCTGGACGATAATGAAGGAAAGCGTGTTGTAGCATTCTTGAAGAGAAATATCTTCTCTCATTTTGGGGTACCACGTACCATCATAAGCGATGGAGGATCACACTTTTGCAACAAGCTGTTCAAATCCGTGTTGGTGAAATATGGGGTCAAGCAACATAACGTAGCCACGCCTTATCACCCACAAACTAGTGGACAGGTAGAGGTTTCTAATCGAGAGATCAAGCAGATCCTTGCTAAGACTGTAAACGCTAATAGGAAGGATTGGTCTCGGAAGCTGGACGATGCACTATGGGCTTATAGGACTGCATTCAAAATGCCAATTGGCATGTCCCCGTATCAACTAGTTTATGGGAAGGCTTGTCACTTGCCCATTGAGCTCGAGCATAAAGAATTATGGGCGTTGAAGCGACTGAATTTGAATTGGGATGATGCCATGAATAAGAGATTGGAGCAGCTGAATGAGATGGATGAATTCCGTCTACATGCGTATGAAAGATCAGACTTCTACAAGGAGAAAATGAAAAAGTATCATGATCAACGGATTGTTCAATGAAACTTTCAAAAGGGTGATATGGTACTTTTTTTCAATTCCAGACTGAAGATATTCCCAGGTAAGTTAAGGTCCAAATGGTCTGGTCTGTACAAAATTAGCCAAGTCTACTCGTCTGGAGTAGTTGAGCTAGAAGACAATGATGGTGTTTTCTTTAAGGTGAATGGCCAATGAGTAAAACCATATATTGGTCCTCTTGACTCGATAAAATGCATGGCCACCATCTATCTCGATGAAATCTAAGTACTCGAGGTAACTATGTCGTGTCGCGACAATAAATCAAGCGCTAGATGGGAGGCAACCCATCGTTTTTCATTTTTTATTGTTTTACTAAGAGTTTGTCTTTGTTAAATAAAAAAATCCAAAAAAAAAAGTCGAGACACGACCAAAACTAACGCGCTTGGTGGGAGGCAACCCATCGTTCTAATCGTTTGTGTTGTTTTTGAATAAGTGTAGGTGCAAGAGGTGTAAAGGAGGAGATTGGTTTCAAATTTTGATTTGGAAGTATTGCATGTTGAAGGTGGTAAGCTGGGAATGAAGAAGTAAAAGGCTATGAGTTAGGCATTGCCTATGAAAATCTAGGCAACGAACAAGGCAAGTCCTATGCTATGGCCTAAGCTCTCTGAATCTAGAGTGCCATGGCATAGGCGTCGCCTATGCCCAACAATGTCATAGCATAGACGCCGCCTATGCAAAAGACCTTTGTCTCTGAATCTAGAGTGCCATGGCATAGGCGCCGCCTATGCCTAACAATGCCATAGCATAGGCGCCGCCTATGCTCAACTAGGCTTTGCAAAAGGCGCCGCCTATGCCAAGCATAGGCAAAGCATTAGGCGCCGCCTATGCTCACTTTTTGGACTCCTAATCCGATTCCAAATGGGTCAAAACCCGACCCAAGCTTGCCCTATAAATAGAACCTTAGTCTTAGAACAAAAATGCATTGCAAATTCAACTAAGCGCCGCCTACCTCTCCAAAATCTCTCAAAAATTTACTTTTTGCTCTTTTAACTTTGCAAGAACATCTTCCAAGGCCATCAACCAAGTAAGTACTTCTTTGCTCTTCTTTTATATTCCGTGAGTATTACAATACTACGCCTATAATAAGTTGTTAAATCTTGAAGTAGTGTTGGTGATTTGAATGTGGTTGACTTGTTGTGATACAACTAAGTGAGTGAAAGAATACGTATAGGTGTTCTAGACTTGGTTCCAACCTGAATTTGATTTTGATACACTGTCATACTTTTGCGGAATCGACATGGTTAAGATAATTGCATAATCTTGTAACTCGAAAGCTTGTATGTTTGAATGACTTGTCCATCGAGATGAAAATCATGGTTAACTACAAACATGAGATGTTGTGATTATTTCTAAGCCATAAATTGATACGATATCTATGTAGTAGTTTTGTTCAAAGAGATGCATTAGTCCAAACATGAAAACATAGTTAAGAGTACATGAAAAAGAATTGAAAAGGATAGTGAAGATGACAAGAAAAGTATGACTGCGCTGAATATATTGTTGGAACATAACACCTAAATGTATGGAAATGAAGTCTGAATAAGTGACATCGTTCACTTAATCAGTTTGTCACAACAAATTAAGTGTGGGTTGGTGACTCTACTGCTTGTTTGTTGACTGTATCCACCAAGATGAAGCTAACACGACTATTATTTTAATCTCAGGTACAATCAATGGCACCAAAAGCAAGACAAGGAAAAGAAAAAACAACCACTTCACAAAAAGGCCAGAAAAGGGGACGAAAAGAGCAAGGTGAATCCTCCTCGCTGCAAATACCTTGATGCATGTACGGGATAAAATGGGTCCTAGAGGAGGAAGGAAAGGAGTGGTACAAGAACAATAAAGTAAAAAAATATGTTCATATGGAGTTGATACAAAAGGAGAGCCTAGCAAAGAAAGAACCCCGCATTTTGGCTAAAATCATGGCGCTACATCTTGATTTCATTTTCCAAGATATGGGAGAATGCAATCTTGATCTAACGTGATAATTCTATGCCAATTGGTCCCCAAAGACTACCGGAAGTGAAGTGAAGATTCGGTGCCAAGTCTTGCCACTGAATGCGGAGTTCTTTAACTCTTTTCTGGGTCTTCCATCTATGGATCCATCACCGCTCAAGGAGCTTTATCGCAGACCTCCATACAGGTCAATCAGACACACACTATGCGGAACAAGATCAATGGCACGGTGGAGTCGTCACAAGTATACCGGTCGGCACAATACCTTCTTGTATGCCTCCTTGAATAGAGAAGCTTGGATATGGTTGCGGATAGTTAATCATTGCCTGATTCCAGGGTCACAGTACACAAAGATCACACGTGATAGAGTGTGCTTGGTGTACGCTTTGATGACGAACATCCCCATCAACATTGGGGCGATTATTCGATCTTCAATGCGTAAGGCCAGGCTGTACAAGAGGTCCCACTTCAGCTTTGGCTATCTTTTGACTGCGATATTGAGGAAGGAGGACATCGAAGAGGAACCTGCAGATCATAAGCTTCCACATAACCCGAAGAAGGTTGACCTCACAAAGGTTAAAGATGTTGAATCCATGCATGGCGTCAACCTAACCACTGCAGAAAGACTTGCTCACGACGAAAGCTTCTCCCGCCATTTATACGGCATGATGAAGTTTACCATGATGAGCGGGGGTCGTGTTCCAACTGCTACAGAGCTCCAATAGTTGGATTATGACTACCCAATGAATGATCATACGAGGGCGATGTGTGGAGTAGGTGTATATTTTGAGGAACCTCTTGATGACGACATGCCTACCGATGATGATCGATGAATGCCAGACTTCGACGTGGAGGAGAACTCTGATGACGACGACTCTGATGATGATTCCGATATAGGGGGTATGACCCCAAACATAGAGGATGAGTCCGACTAATCAGGTTCTTCTTATTTATTTTCCACTGAGGGCAGTGTGTCCCGTCTAAGTGTAGGGTGCTGGTATTAGTATGCTATACTTCTTTGTCTGCAATTGCATTTATTCTAGTTCTTGTTTGTTTTAATTAGTCGTAATTAGTTAGTTTAATTTTAAATTTTTTAGATTTTGCATGAAATTGTTCTGATAGACGGCATGGTAGTATAACAAGAGTTTGTGCTAAATCATTACTATTGAGACATTTAGGCTCTATATGTGACTCACTGTGTGATAATTGTGTGGTTTAATTCATTCATCTGTTGGGTCAAGAGTCTATATTGCTCCTAATAAAGTTGACCATGTGCCTTATGTGTGTGAGGATATAGTATATTCTGTGTTGTGACTGATGCTAGAACTTGTCCGGTGTGTGTGTAAAGCGAAATAAAGAGTGTGAGTTTAGGAGATGATTTAGGCATTTCTTTGACAACCTGTGATTGTTTACCTTCTTTTTACCTACCCGTGGACATTATCCTAGTCAACCCTTTTGAGCCTTTAAGCCATTTTCATTGGCAACCTCATATGTAGCCTAATCCATTTTTTTCAAGACCATAATTTGATCCAAATTCCTAAGTGCTTTAAAGTGTAAAGTCATGTGACAAAATAAAAGGAAATTGGGTGAGAGTGATGCCTTAAAGTGAATTGGTACTTGAATTTGTTATGAAAAAAAAAGTGGCTATCATAGAGGTGTGTTATAAAAAAAAGAGAAAAAAAAAAGAAATAGAAAAACAAAAAGATAGTTGGGTTTATGATTAAATAAAAAGATAGTTATGTTTGAATAGCAAAATAAGTGAAAAGGGGTGGTAGATAAAAGAAAGGTAGCAGGGTTGATTAAAAGAGAGTGTTAATGGCATAATGTGATGTATTAAAGCGCTTAGGAACATAGTCACTATTTTTGGCAAAAATAGTCCTACCCGTCCCTTAGCCTACATTACAACCTGTAAAAGACCTATTTGATCCTAAGCTTAGCATTCTGATATTAGTGGAGCATTACACTAAGGGCAAGCCTATGGTCATCAGTTGCAACATATGAATTCTTTGTGAGAGTGAGAGCAAGGATAATCTTATACCCATGTTTTGAAAAATGAAATACTTGTGAGTAATTATGGGTGATATATTGTGAGATACACATGGTTGATGAGTTTTGGGTAGTCTTGTATGATTCTTTGTGCCTTAACTTTTGAATACAAATTAACCATCATCACGAGTCTATGTTGGAGGTTGAATTGATTCTAGAAGTGATTAGAAAACTACTCTTTGTTAATAATTGTTGTGCCTGTCTTGATGAATATTTTGTGTTGTTACTGTGAAACCCTAAGTAGATGTTTATATGGACATGATATATTGTCCGAGGAAGAACAAAGCTTTAAGTGTGGGGTGTTGATGTTAGGCGTATTTACACGCCTAAAGCACCTTAATGTACCCATATTTTAGCTAAGTTTTGAGGACAAAATATATAATTCCTACACTTTTAGTCCTTTTTCCTGTAAGTGAGCTAACCAACGTGATTAGCAAGTTTTCAGGTATAAATGATGAAGATTTCAGCATTTTATGGACTGTTGGACGCCAAAGGAAACTTCACGTAAGAAGGAAGGCAGTTTCTGGAAGCTTGTGGACTGAAAGTGATGCATGGAGAACTTGTCCCGGGCAAAAACAGCATTTCTAAAGACTTGGGGGATCAGCAGTAACTTAGTAGGATTAGGAAAAGTATGCAGTAACCCAGTAGGACTAGGACAAGGATGTTATAAAAACCCTATTTGCTGAATTTTTCAGGAAGCTTTTTATTATTCACTCATTTATTAATTCAAGACTTTTTCATTCGACTTTTGCTCCTAATTCACGTTACAATTTCTGACAGAGGACACGGCTCTCTTGAGAGCAACGGGCCAAGAGGAAAACGTCAATCTTTTTGTGATGCCATATTCCTTTTCAACGTGAGATTGCTATAGTTGTGGTATGATGATGATGTCTTCATTGATTTCCGTTACCCTCATGAGTAGCTAAACTTCTCTGTTAGGGTTATGGAAGCCTTATGAGACACTATCTATTGCTATGAGTTTGTGAATTCTTGATACGTATGCTGTTTATATCATTATTCTCTTCATCTTAATTGAATTCTTGTGGTTGCAAACATATAAAATACGCCAGTATAGCATTAACTTGTTCGAAAGAAAAGTTACATGTCTAGAAAAGAGAGAATGACAAGGAAATAGGGATTTAACCCCTGTTTAAAAGTTAGTGTTGTAACTGGATTAACCTCTTGGAGAATTTGTACCATTAGTATACGTTTTAAGCTCGAAAGAGTTAAAGTGATATAATCCTTGATGGTCGAAAGACACTAGGATTTACCATAGAATACGAATCTCTATAAGCGCATGCATGTCTGAATTCCGCATAACTCATAGCCAATAGATACGTAAAACTCATAAGGTGGACATAACCCTAACTTACAATTCTCATTGATTAAAATCTTACTAAACATTCCATTTTTACTTTGCTATTTTGATAATTTTACTTCACGCATAAAATCCCCCCTTTTTATCCGCAGAACTTTCACCAAAAGTCTACTAATCATTGCATACTTAGTGATCAAGTATTCCCTGTGGGATTCGACACCCAACCCAGTTGGGTTCTATATTTGACAACGACCGTTTACACTCTTACGAGAGTTGTAGTTTGAGCGTTATCAGAGGCATAAATGATGGCTAAAGAGGCATCATGACATGACGTTATATCAAGCGTCTGATGGGAGGCAACCCATTATTTTCTTATTTACATCTTTATGTTTTTGGAATAAGTCATGTAGTTTTGATGTTTTGTAGGTTCTTTGGACAGATTGGAAGCCAAAAATAGGGAAAACCAAGTTTGAAAAGCGTGGTAGCCTTGCAGAAAATAAGGCAAAACAGGGGAGCAAAATGCCTTAGGTACCACGATCGCGGCTTGAGGATAGTGATTCCGATACCTCAATCGCGTCTACTATGCCATGATTGCAATAGCTTCTCCAACCTTCAACATGATGATAAATTTGGTTTCAGGGAGCCCTTTTACCTTTATTATGTTTTTGTGTTGTGTAGTGAGGTCACTATAATTCTTTTTATTGGGATGTGTGTCCCTTCCCTTGTGTGAATACACGTAGGCTTGCAATACTTGAATTTAGTACACACAAAATATGGAAATTTTGTGAATTGATTGTTTTCATTTTTAGTTGTCCATTTCTTCTAATAATGATGTTGGGTGAGACTTTACCTATGATAAATTGAGTGACTATATTCTTAAGGAAAACTCATCGTGATTGGGTATTGAGCCATAGGTGCAGAGGAAGTATGAGTACCCGTAGCACTGGAACTACAAATACACGGCAAATTTTGTGTTCTTGTAGCATTTGAGAATTTGGGAGCATCCTCATACCTATGGTGAAGTCTAAGTAGCCATATAGTTTTCCCGTTCGAAAGCCAAAATGTGAGACAAAGGCTTGGGTTGATTCCATATTTTGCAAACTGTGCGTGGTACAAATGAAAATAAAACACCTCCCTCCATCCAAAAAAATTTCAAAAAATCAAAGGGCATGGACGTGAGCAGCCTTGTGAAAATGCTCTTTCTCTTTTTATGATTCCAAATTTTTTACTTATGGAAATTGATACATACTCCTTTGTTTTTTCTCTAGTGGGAGGGGAAGTTGAGCCTCCTTGGTGAATTTGCATGGCATGTGTGTTGAGTTCATTTCTTTTAAAGTTATGTTTACTTATACCATCTTGAACTTGAACCATTAGTATCTCAAGGCTAATTGTGTTTGTACTTGGTTATGAGATAATCTTAGGGAATTTTTGTGACAATAGAAGTCTGTTTTAGCCTAAAAAGCCTACCCGTGTATAGATGTTATCCCTAGTCACCCATTTTGAGCCTTTGAAACTTTCTTTGACAAACACATTGCAAGTCGTAAGCCTTTCAAATTTTATCCCTTTTTAAAACCCTACCCTCCTTGAACATACAATTAGAACTTGAGGCTAAAAGCCTAAGTTAGGGGTGGTATAGATTGGAAGAGGTAATGTTGGTCCATAAAGTTGTATGTAAGTGCCTATGGGCTTAAGCATTGAGAGCAAATGGAAAAGAAAAAGAAAGAAGCCAACAAAGTATAGAAAAACATGAATTAAGCAAGAAAAAGAAATGAAAAAAAAGTGGGCGAACCAAGGAAGCCAAAAATAGTCACATGTGTAAAGAGAGAAAACAAAGAGAAATAGCCCATAGTCAAAAGTTGGATTGAATAGTGTAAAAGTGATGTAGATTTTCAAAGAGGGTGTAGTCACTTCATACAAAATGATATCCTACCCATTCACGTTGAACCTACATTACAAGCTTAAAAAGTCCTTTGAGATCTAAAACCAAATACTTTTATCATTGTGGTGATAGAAAATAAGGGCAAGCCTATGGTATGGTAGTTCTTAGCATCGAGAATTCTTGAGAGAGGGAGTGTTTAGCACTTAAATTTTTGGTTGCATACTTGAAAACTTGGTGTGTGAAATTTTCTTTTTTGTGAGGAACATGTGAAAAAGTTGAGGTGGGTGATATTGTCATCTCCCAAAAAATGAGGCAAAAGAGAGTATAACGGGGTAAAGGTTAAAAGGTGAGTAATTTCTAGAGTAGTAGTGATTTTTGCATAGTTTTTCCTTAAAGTCTTATGCATCTTTGAAAATTGCATTTCTTGTTGAGGGGTGTCTTTAAAATGACTTTGCCTATGTGTGAAGAGCTATGTGTGGTAGCAATTAAGTTGATGTCATTGGGATCATTGAGCAACAAAATTTGAACACACAATTGCATTGTCTCATGTAAAATGAAGCGGTGTTGATTGAGGACAAGCAAAGATTTAAGATAGGGGTGTTGATGAGTGGTGAATTTGCCACTCATCGATATTCGAAGTAGCACACACTACTACGTTCTAAAGGTATAAATGAGACTATTTTGTGATTTAAATGCACTAATTACCTTGTTTTGCAGGTACAAAAATTGCGGAGATAAAAAGAAGTAAAACAAGCTAAAAAGTAGCGAAAAGGGAAGATAAGTGCAAAAGCTGGAAAATCGTACAGGCTGGGCCTCTGGTATCGCGATCGCAGGGTGGACACCGAGATCGCAATAAGACTAAAAAGTCAGAAGGCCACGGTCGCATGAAGAATGCAGCGATAGCACATTCGTGATTGCGGCTTAGCAAGTGCGATCGCGGTATAATGGGATTTTCAGCCAGGGGAAAAATTGTCATACCACACTGCCGATCCCAATTCTCACAGAAAGGAATCAAAACCCTTATTATAGAATGATCATTCTATAACCCTACCTCCCATCCTAAGTTTAGGGATCATCACTTGGAGCTTTGAGCTTGAATTTATACTAATTTGAGGGATGAATTAATTAGAGAAATTCCAAAGTGAAGGATTGGCAAACCTCACTAAGAATTCATTAGAATTTAAAGTGTGCTTTGCATTCTCTATATTTTTTATGAATCAAATTGATAGAGATTTGGGTATATTTTTGTTTATTATCTTTATGAGTTGCTAACACTTCCTCTGGGGATTATGTCATAATAGGGTGCATTTATGTGTGGGATGTGATTCATTTATGTATATGCTAATGTGTTGGTTTTGGATTCTACTATTGCTTAAGTAAATTGATTGGAATTTAGGTATGAAAGCCCTAAATACCCAAAATTGGTTTGTGGGTGAAAACCCCAAGCTCTTGAAAGCCTAAACCATCCTTGAAAGAGGGATTTGGGTGAACTTTAGGAACTCTCATCATCCTTGAAAGAGGGATGTGGTAACCAAGACAATAGTAGACAATTATTAGGCTTAGTTTGCTAATTTTCACCATCTTAGACATAAGGGTAAATATGAGGTTGACTATCCCTTAGGGTACCATCCTCAAAATAGGAGTGCCTAATTGAGGTATTGGGTAGCTTTAATTGACACACTCATTAGGTACACGAAAGAGTCAATGAATGACATTTTTGAGTGCCTAAGGTTTTGTTCCCATGCATAACTTACCCCTAGGGAAGCATAGTCCCAACATCCATTTTAATTGATTATACTCAAATAATTCTTAGTCTTGAATTAGTCGCTTAGAATCCCAAAATTAATCATATCCTTGAAAATGTTTAAAACCCCTAAAATCTTTGTATCTTATGTTTGAATTTAGTAAGTACTTTTATTTCGAACTTACCCTTTCGCCAGTCACATTGTTCCTCGTGGATTTGACCCTGACTTTTGTTTGTTTATTATATTTACAATGACCGCCTTGCACTTAAATTAACGTGTGAGTTGAGCATTATCAGTCCCTCCAAATTATTTTGGATGCCCTCGAAAGTATTTTCCTCAATAAACTAAGGATGCCTCAACAAAAATGTTGATAATGTCCATCCCAACATTAACATTTGTAACCTACTCCTTACCGAGCAAGATGTCCCTAGGAAAGACCTCCAATTCATCCTCGCTCCCCTTTGTCGTAGATGGTTCTAGGACGTACGTCTTCGCTTGATGCAACTTTGTGAAACACCTTATTGATCTTATTGGCGTTATTTCTTTTTTTATGGGACTTGTTGCCAACGACATTCTAGGTGAGGTTGGATGGGGTGTTAACAACATTGAATTCTCCATCGTTTGCCATTTCCTTAGTTATAACCTTGCATAGATTCTACTTTGTCACGTCTTTAATCTTAAACTAAGCACACATGTTGTACTCGATAACTCACTCACGTTCTTGCACCATTTACACACAATCTTGCTATGCCAAGTTAGCCTAAGACACAAGGAATCATTAAGAAAATGGTAGAAAGAACACAAGCGAATTGCTAGGAAGATATGTATTAGAAAGAAGAATATTTTCTTGATTATTTTATAAATGGATGCGTCCCTTCTATTTGTACTTCTTACCCAGGGGATAATGTTTAAATAATAATTGTTACACAAGTCTCTACATATTTACAAGTAGGTTCCTTCTCTAGAATTTTCTACATACCTAGAATATTCTAAGGATTTATGCAAATCCATGATATTCTACGTTCTACCAAGGGACCCCCCACCCCCCACCCCCACACACATATATTTCTCGAGAATCTTCCATATATACTAGCACTTTTTTATGTAAGTATTTCATATGGACAACTTTGTACCATGTGGCGCCAAGTGGTATGATGATAGATGTGGCGGGTCATCACACATAGCACTTAAAAAAGGGCTATGAGTCTATGGGAAGATGTGTAGTCCAACTTTTCATTGATTTTAATGTCAATATATTGCCAGTGTAAAAAGAATTTTTATACGATCAGTTCATCTAAAAGATAATACAAGAAACTGTCTGTATAAGTGAAAGTCGTTGTCTGAAAAATAAGATATGGAACTTGCTACATTAGGTAAAATTTCACCATAGAGAAAAAAATCTTCAAATGTTATGATACACTATATTTAGTAAAAACACTCTTAATATTACTTCAGCAGATTGAAGTTTTCTTTTCCTGATGTTTCTGATTTGCATCCACATAACGGATCTGTTTGGCCATAGATTTCCCAAGTAGTTTTGAGAAAAAACTCGACAAATAATGTTTGGCCATACAATCTGTCATTATTTAACAAATATTTTTGGAAAATAATCCAAACTCCCAAATATTGAATAAACTAGTATTTGGTCAAGTTTCATTTTTTGGAAACTTTTAAAAGTGAAATATGTTTCTCAAATACTATAGCCAAATATATGGGGGAACTTCACCCAAAAAGGACTTGCCAAAAATATTTGGGAATCTATGGCCAAACGTGAGCTACATTCTAGCTAACTCTCAAACCAAATACTTTTATCATAGTGGGGATAGAAAATAAGGGCAAGCCTATGGTATGGTACTTGTTAGCATTGAGAGTTCTTGAGAAAGGGAGTGTTTAGCACTTAAATTCCTTGTTGCATACTTCATAACTTGGTGTGTAAAATTTTCTTTCTTGCGAGGAACATGTGGAAAAGTTGAGGTGGGTGATTTTGTCATATCCCCAAAAAATAAGGCAAAAAGGAGTATAATGTGGTTAAGGTCAAAAGGTGAGTCATTTCTAGAGTATTAGTGATTGTTGTATGGTTGTTCTTTAGAGTCTTGTGTATCTTTGAAAATTACATTTCTTCTTGAGGGGTGTCTTTAAATTGACTTTGCCCTTGCGTGAAGAGCTATGTGTGGTAGCAATTAAGTTGATGTCATTGGGATTATTGAGCAATAAAATTTGGACACATAATTGCATTGTCTCATGTGAAATGAAGTGGTGTTTCTTGAGGAGAAGCAAAGATTTAAGTTGGGGGTGTTGATGAATGGTGAATTTGCCACTCATTGACATCCAAAGTAGCGCGCACTACTACACTCTAAATCTATGAATGAGACTATTTTTATATTTAAATGTACTAATTACCATGTTTTGTCTGTACAAAAATTGCTGAGACGAAAAGATGCAAAACAAGCTAAAAAGCTGCAAAAAGAGAAAATAAGTGCAAAAGCTGGAAAATCGTGCAGGATGGACCTTAGGTATCACGATCGCAGGGTGGACATCGTGATCATTGTAAGTCTATAAATTCAAAATTCCACGGTCATATGAATAATGCAGAGATAGAGGATTCCCAATTGCGGCTAAGCCAGTGCGATTGCTGTATAACGGAATTTCCAGCCAGGGGAAAAAATTTTATTCCACACTGGCGATCCTAATTCTCCAAAAAAGGGTTCAAAACCCTCATTAAAGAATCATCATTCTATAACCAAACCTCTCATCCTTAGTTTAGGTTTCATCACTTGGAGCGTGGAGCTTGAATTTATACTAATTTGAGGCAAGAATTAATTAGAGAAATACCAAAGTGAAGGATTGGCAAATCCCATTGAGGTTTCATTGGAATTTAAAGTGTGTTTTCCATTCTCTCTATTTCTAAAGAATCAAGTTGATAGAGATTTGGTATATTTTTATTTATTATCTTTATGAGTTGCTAGTTCTTCCCCTTAGGATTAGGTTAGAATATGGTGCATTTATGTTTGGGATGTGATTCATTTATGTATATGCTAATGTGTTGGTGTTGGGTTCTACTATTTCTTGAGTAAATTGATTGGGATCTATGGGTGAAAGCCCTAAATACCCAAAATTGGTTTATGGGTGAAAACCCTAAGCTCTTGAAAGCCTAAACCATCCTTGAAAGAGAGGTTTGGTGTACTTTAGGAACTCTCATTATTCTTGAAAGAGGGATGTGGGAACCAAGATAATAGTAGACAATTATTGGGCTTAGTTTTTTAATTTTCACCATCTTAGACATAAGGGTAAATATGAGGTTGACCATCCCTTGGGGTACCATCCTAGAAATAGGGGTGCCGAATTAAGGTATTGGGTGGCTTTAATTGACACACTCGTTAGGTACTTGAAAGAGTCAATGAGTGACATCTTTGAGGTTTTGATGAAGAACTAGCATCAAGGACTGTAAACCTAGCCTACCACATCATTAACGATTAGAATTTGCACATAATTATCATGTTCCTATGCTTAACTTGCCCCTAGGAAAGCATAGCCCCAAGATCCATTTTAATTGATTTTACTAAAATTATTCTTAGTCTTGAATTAGTCGCTTAGAATCCCAAAATTAATAGTATCTTTGAAAACTTCTACAACCCCTAAAATCTTTGTATCTTAAGTTTGAATTTAGTAAGTACTTTCATTTCAAACTTACCCATTCACCAGTCACATTATTCCTCTTGGATTCGACCACGACTCTTGTTAGGTTATTATATTGACAACGACCACCTTTCACTTAAATTAACGTGGAAGTTTAGCATTATCAGTCTCTCAAAGTTATTTCGGATGCTCTCTATCTCTTCAAAAGTATGTCCCTCAATAAGCTAAGGATGCCTCAACAAAGATGTTGATAACGTCCATCCAAACATTAACATTCGTAACCTACTCTTTATCGAGCAAGATGTCCCTAGGAAAGACCTCCAATTTATCCTCACTCCCATTTTTCGTAGATGGTTCCTGGACATACGTCTTCGCTTGATGCAACTTCGGGAAATGCCTTATTGATCTTATTGGCGATATTTCTTTTTTAGGAGATTTCTTTCCAACGATATTTTGGGTGAGGTTAGATGGGTGTTAACAACATTGAATTCTCCATCGTTTGCCATTTCCTTAGTTATAACCTTGTTTAGATTCTACTTTGTCACGTCTTTAATCTTCAACTAAGCACACATGTGGCACTCAACAACTCACTCATTTTCTTGCACCATTTTAACACAATCTTGCTATACCAAGTCAGCCTAAGACACAAGGAATCTTTAAGAAATGGAAGAAAGAACACAAGCGAATTGCTAGGAAAATTTGTATTAGAGAGGAGACTATTTGATTGATTATTTTATAAATGGATGCATCCCTTCTATTTATACTTCTTACCCAGGGGCTAATGTTTAAATAATAATTGTTACCTAAGTCTCTACATATTTAAAAGTTGGCTCCTTCTCTAGAATTTTCTACATAACTAGAATATTCTAAGGACATATGCAAATCCACAACATTCTACGTTCTTCCAAGGAAACCCCCCCTACATTTCTCTAGAATCTTCCACATGTACTAGTACTTTTTAAGTAAGTATTTCATATCGACAACTTTGTACCACGTGGCACCTAAGTGGTATGATGATCGATGTGGTGGGTCATCACACATAGCACTTAAAAAAGGGCAATGAGTTAATGGGAAAATGTGTAGTCCAACTTTTCATTGATTTTAATGTCTATATATTGTCAGTGTGAAATGCATTCTTACACAATCAGTTCATCTAAATGATAATACAAGAAACTATACGTATAAGTGAAAGTCGTTGCTTGAAAAATAAGATATAGAACTTGCTACAATAGGTAAAATTTCACCATAGAGAAAAAATTCTTCAAATGTTATGATTCACTATATTTTGAAAAAACATTCTTAATATTACATCAGCAAATTGAAGTTTTCTTTTCCTGATGCTTCAAATGTTGCATCAGCATAACGGATCCGTTTGGCCATAGATTTCCCAAGTAGTTTTGAGAAAAAACTTTACAAATAATGTTTGTCCATACAATTTGTCATTATTTGACAAATATTTTTGGCAAATAATCCAAACTCCTAAATAGTATTAAAAACTAGTATTTGGTCAAGTTTCATTTTTTGAAAACTTTTAAAAATAAAATATTTTTCTCATATACTATTGTCAAATATATGGTGGAACTTCACCCAAATCCTTACCCAAAAATGACTTTCCAAAAATATTTGGGGATCTATGGCCAAACGCGAGCTACATTCTGGCTAACTCTCAAAGAAAATACTTTTATCATAGTGTCAATAGAAAATAATGGCAAGCCTATGGTATGGTAGTTTTTAGCATCGAGAGTTCTTAATAGAGGGAGTGTTTAGCACTTAAATTCCTTGATGTATACTTGATAACTTGGTGTGTGAAATTTTCTTTCGTGTGAGGAACATGTGAAAAAATTGAAGTGGGTGATTTTGTCATCTCCCAAAAAATAAGGAAAAAGGAGTATAATGTGGTTAAGGTCAAAAGGTGAGTCATTTCTTGAGTATTAGTGATTTTTGCATGATTGTTCATTAGAGTCTTGTGCATCTTTGAAAATTGCATATCTTGTTGAGGGGTGTCTTTAAATTGACTTTGCCCATGTGTGAAGATCAATGTGTGGAAGCAATTAAGTTGATGTCACTAGGATCATTGAGCACTAAAATTTGGACACATAATTGCATTGTCTTGTGTGAAATGAAGTGGCGTTGCTTGAGGACAAGCAAAGATTTAAGTTGGGGGTGTTGATGAGTGGTGAATTTTCCACTCATCGACATCCGATGTAGCATACTACTACACTCTAAAGGTATGAATTATACTATTTTGTGATTTAAATGCACTAATTACCATGTTTTGCAGGTACACAAATTATTGAGAAGAAAAGGAGCGAAAAGGGAAGATAAGTGCAAAAGCTAGAAAATTATATAGGCTGGGCCTCAGGTATCGTGATCACAGGGTGGAAACCACGATTGCGGTAAGTCTAGAAAGTTTGAAGTCCACAGTCACGTGAAAAATACAGTGATAGAGGATTCGCGATTGCGGTATAATAGGATATCCATCCAGGGGAAAAAATGTCATTCCACACTGGCGATCCCAAATCTCACAAAAAGGGCTAAAAATGCTCATTATAGAATCATCATTCTATAACACTACCTCCCATCCTTAGTTTAGGGTTCATCACTTGGAGCTTGGAGCTTTAATTTATACTAATATGAGGAAAAATTAATTAGAGAAATTCCAAAGTGAAGGATTGGCAAATCCCATTGAGGATTCATTGGAATTTAAAGTGTGGTTTGCATTCTCTATATTTTCATGAATCAAATTGATAGAGATTTGGGTATATTTTTGTTTATTATCTTTATGAGTTGCTAGTTCTTCCTCTTGGAATTATGTTAGAATAAGGTACATTTATGTGTGGGATGTGATTCATTTATGTATATGCTAATGTGTTGGTATTGAATTCTACTATTGCTTAAGTAAATTGATTAGGATTTAGGGGTAAAATCCCTAAACACCAAAAATTGGTTTATGGGTGAAAATCCTAAGCTCTTGAAAGCCTAAACCATCCTTGAAAGAGGGATTTGGGTGAACTTTAGGAACTCTCATCATCCTTGAAAGAGGATGTGGGAACCAAGACAATAGCAGACAATTATTGGGCTTAGTTTTCTAATTTTCACCTTCTTAGACATATGGGTGAATATAAAGTTGAGTATCCCCTGGGGTACCATCCTAGAAATAGGGGTGCCTAATTGAGGTATTGGGTGGTTTTAATTGACACACTCGTTAGGTACTCGAAAGAGTGAATGAGTGACATTTTTGAGGTTTTATTGAAGAACTAGCATCAAGGACTTTAAACCTAGCCTACCACATTATCAACGATTAAAATTTGCACCGAATTATCATGTTTCCATGCATAACATTCCCCTAGGAAAGCATAATCCCAAGATCCATTTTAATTGATTATGGGACTTCTTGCCATACGACATTCTGGGTGAGATTGGATGGGGTGTTAACAACATTGAATTCTCCATCGTTTGCCATTTCCTTAGTTATAACCTTGCTTAGATTCTACTTTGTCATGTCTTTAATCATCAACTAAGCACACATGTGGCACTAGACAACTCACTCACGTTCTTGCACCATTTGCACACAATCTTGCTATGATAAGTCATCTTAAGACACAAGGAATAATTGAGAAAATGTTAGAAAGAACACAAGCTAATTGCTAGAAAGATTTTTATTTGAGAGAAGAATATTTGCTTGACTATTTTATAAATGGACGCATCCCCTCTATTTATTCTTTATACCTAGGGGCTAATGTTTAAATAATAATTGTTACACAAGTCTCTACATATTAACAAGTAGGTTCCTTCTCTAGAATTTTCTACATACCTAGAATATTCTAAGGACCTATGCAAATTCATGATATTCTACGTTCTTCCAAGGGACCCCCTCCCCCCATATTTCTCTAGAATCTTCCACATATACTAGCACTTTTTTATGTAAGTATTTTGTATGGACAACTTTATGCCATGTGGCACCTAAGTGGTATAATGATCGATGTGGCGGGTCATCATATGTAGCACATAAAAAAGGGCAAGGAGTCAATGGGAAAATCTGTAGTCTAACTTTTCATTGATTTTAATGTCAATATATTGTCAACGTAAAAAGAATTTTTATGCTATCAGTTCATCTAAAAGATAATACAAGAAACCATCTGTAAAAGTGAAAGTCATTGACTGAAAATAAGATGTGAAACTTTTTACAATAGGTAAAATTTCACCATTGAGAAAAAATTCTTCAAATGTTATGATACACTATATTTTGCAAAAACGCTCTGAATATTACTTCAGCATATTGAAGTTTTCTTTTCTTGATGCTTCAGATGTTGAATCCATATAACGGATCCATTTGGCCATAGATTTCCCAAGTAGTTTTGAGAAAAAACTTGACAAATAATGTTTGGCCATATAATTTGTCATTAGTTGTAAAATATTTTTGGCAAATAATCCAAAATCTCAAATAGTAGAAAAAACTAGTATTTGGTCTAGTTTCATTTTTTGGAAACTTTTAAAAGTGAAATATGTTTTTCAAATACCATAGTCAAATATTTGGTTGAACTTCACCCAAATCCTTACCCAAAAATGACTTGCCAAAAATATTTAGGAATCTAGGGCCAAACCCAAGCTACATTCTGGCTAACTTACAAACCAAATACTTTTATTATAATGGCGATAGAAAATAAGGGCAAGCCTATGGAATGGTACTTTTTATCATCGAGAGTTTTTGAGAGAGAGAGTGTTTAGCACTTAAATTCTTTGTTGCATACTTGATAACTTGGTGTGTGAAATTTTCTTTCTTGTGAGGAACATGTGAAAAGATTGAGGTGGATGATTTTTTCATCTCCCGAAACATGAGGCAAAAAGGAGTATAATGTGGTTAAGATAAAAAGGTGAGTCATTTCTAGAGTATTAGTGATTGTTGCATGGTTGTTCTTTAGAGTCTTGTGCATCTTTGAAAATTGCATTTCTTATTGAGGGGTGTCTTTAAATTGACTTTGCCTATGTGTGAAGAGTTATGTGTGGTAGCAATTAAGTTGATGTTAGTGGGATCATTGAGCAATAAAATTTGGAAACATAATTGCATTGTCTTGTATGAAATGAAGTGGTGTTGATTGAGAACAAGAAAAGATTTAAGTTGGGGGTGTTGATGAGTGGTGAATTTGTCACTCATCAATATCCAAAGTAGCGCACACTACTACACTCTAAAGGTATGAATGAGACTATTTTGTGATTTAAATGCATGAATTACCATGTTTTGCAGGTACAAAATATGCTGAGACTAAAAAAAGAAAAACAAGCTAAAAAATTAGTGAAAAGGGAAGATAAGTGCAAAAGCTGGAAAATTGTACAGATTGGGCCTCAGGAATCGCGATCGCAGGGTGGACACCGTAATCATGATAAGTCCAGAAAGTCATAAGGCCACATTCATGTGAAGAATACAGTGATAGCGGATTCGTGATTGCGGCTAAGCTAGTGCGATCACAGTATAACGGGTTTTCCAACCAGGGGTAAAATTGTCATTCCACACTGGCGATACCAATTCTCACATAAAGGGATAAAAATTCTCATTATAGAACTATCATTCTATAACCATACCTCCCATCCTTAGTTTAGGGTTCATCATTTGGAGGTTGGAGCTTGGATTTATACTAATTTGAGGCAAAAATTAATTAGAGAAATTCCAAAGTGAAGGATTGGCAAATCTCATTGAGGATTTATTGAAATTTAAAGTGTGGTTTGTATGTTAAGTTTGAATTTTGTAAGTACTTTCATTTTGGGCTTACCCATTCGCCAGTCATATTGTTCCTCATGGATTTGACCCCTACTCTTGTTAGGTTATTATATTGATAATGAACGTTTTACACTTAAATTAATGTGTAAGTTGAGCATTACTAGTCCTTCCAAGTTATTTCGGATGCTCTCGATCTCTTCAAAAGTATGTCCCTCAAGAAGATAAGGATGCCTCAACAAATATGTCGATAACATCCATCCCAACATTAACATTCATAACATACTCCTTACCGAGCAACATGTCCCTGGGTTAGATAGAACATGTCCTGGACGTACGTCTTCGCTTGATGGAACTTCAGGCAACACCTTATTGATCTTATTGGCGATATTTATTTTTTATGGGACTTCTTGCCAACGACATTCTGGGTGAGGTTGGATGAGGTGTTAACAACATTAAATTCTCCATCATTTGTTATTTCCTTAGTTATAACCTTGCTTAGATTCTACTTTGTCACGTCTTTAATCATCAACTAAGCACACATGTGGCACTCGACAACTCACTCATGTTCTTGCACCATTTGCACACAATCTTGCTATGCCAAGTTTGCCTAAGACACAAAGAATCATTAAGAAAATGGTAGAAAGAACAAAAGTGAATTGCTAGGAAGATTTGTATTAGAGAGAAGAATATTTGCTTGATGATTTTATAAATGGACGCATCCCCTCTATTTATACTTCTTACCCATGGGCTAATGTTTAAATATTAATTGTTACACAAGTCTCTACATATTTACTAGTAGGTTCCTTCTCTAGAATTTTCTACACACCTAGAATATTCTAAGGACCTATGCAAATCCATGACATTTTACGTTCTTCCAAGGAACCCCCCCCTCCCCCCCCCCCCACATTTCTCTAGAATCTTCCACATGTACTAGCACTTTTTTTATGTAAGTATTTCGTATGGACAACTTTGTGCCACGTGGCACCTGAGTGCTATGATGATAGATGTGGCGGGTCATCACGCATAGCACTTAAAAAAGGGCTATGAGTCTATGGGAAGATGTGTAGTCAAACTTTTCATTAATTTTTAATGTCTATATATTGTCAGTGTAAAAAGAATTTTTACACTATCAGTTCATCTAAAAGATAATACAAGAAACTGTCCGTATAAGTGAAAGTCGTTGCCTGAAAAATAAGATATGAAACTTGCTACATTAGGTAAAATTTCACCATAGAGAAAAAATTCTTCAAATGTTATATGATATATTATGCAAAAACACTCTTAATATTACTTCAGCAGATTAAGGTTTTCTTTTCCTGATGCTTCAGATGTTGCATCCACGTAACGGATCCGTTTGGCCATAGATTTTCCAAGTTGTTTTGAGAAAAAACTTTACAAATAATGTTTGGCCATACAATTTGTCATTATTTGACAAATATTTTTGACAAATAATCCAAACTCCCAAATAGTAGAAAAACTAGTATTTGGTCAAGTTTCATTTTTTGGAAACTTTTAAAAGTGAAATATGTTTCTCAAATACTATAGTCAAATATATGGAGGAACTTCACCCAAATCCTTACCCAAAAATGACTTGCCAAACAAATATTTGGGGATCTATGGCCAAACGCGAGCTACATTCTGGCTAGCTCATCCCCATAATTTGCTGCCATCAATGGCCATGAAATCCCACTGGAAAGATGTATTCAGCTGAACGAAATATATGACGTTTAACGGGGCAGCATAAACTGTTTCCGAGTTGAATCTATATCGATTCTAAAATCCACCGTGTATAAGCACCGATTGCATTAGAATGTACGAAATGATGGACAAAAGTTAAAAAGGAAAGAAGTTAAAAGTTATACAGTAGCGCATCTCCGAGTTTGGAGAGTTACAGTGGTGTGTTAAAGCAGCCAATACAAGATGAAAACTAAATAGGTCAGCAATGACAACTTATAATAGCGAGAGATTCATGCAGCAGAGTTCTGGTGTTGCTAGAATGGAGGGATGACGGAGAGTTGAGCGGAGCACGTTGCCTTAAAGTTTGTTGAGCTTGTTGCAGATATCTCAGGGCAAATGAACGTTGAGGGTTGACCTGGTCTTGACAAGGTCGAAAACGTACTTGATTGAGGCTTGGTGCGTCTTCAATGGAATGTCATGTCATGCAATTGGGCCTGCTTGAGTCTAACTAGGTGCTGGATACTGCTGGGCCTGGCACCTGCTATATGTTGGCCACTAAAATCTGCAAATATTCATCCTAGAAAAAGAACCTCACCTTTACAAAGTTGTACAATTTTAGCTGAAACACATCTACTCCTTGGCCAAGATACGTATAATGTGATTAATGAAGACCATTTAAACTTATGGTAGTTAAGAGTGTTAGACCAATATTTTCCCTAAAAGCAAGCACGCTCATCAAATACTTCTTGAGAGGGCAAAATGTTTAAACTTTAAGAAGATTCAGCCGATCAACATTTACAATATTAAGGATCCTCAACCTCACGCATTCCCATATTCTTAGTTAAGATTATATCATTTTGTTATACTGACCTCTACCGATTTTATTCAAAATCGACTGCTCGCACATGCTGAAAGAGAATTCAAGATTCACCTTGAAGACAGTCCTAATTTTCAGTTCCTCATTTCAGAAAAGGAGTGTCGTTGATGAAGAGCAAATAATTTAGTCTTTCTCGCCAACATATAGGGGACCGAAAAACATATATCAACAACAGCGAGGCCAACAAGAGAACCCCAAACACCAACTTTTCTCTGCTACTCTCGGCTGTGGTTCTGATTGCTTTTGCTGTGGCTGCTTTTCAGGTTGGAACTCTGGTTGAGGTTGAGGTTGAGGTCGAGGTCGAGGTTGAGCTTGAGGTACCTTCTCGGAGGGACTTTTCAGCGAGTTGCTTTTCCCTCCATCGTTTACTAGTCTGGAATTTAGAAAAACTAATCATGTAGAGTTCAAATGTATTTGATGCATGGCATAGACTTCTTGCAATCAAATTTCACAGAAGATCATACCACTATGTCAGGTATGAAACAATAGCAGAATGAAGAGTGAACAATAGTTTTCTAGGGTATTTTCTAGAGTGAACAATAGAGAGAGTCCAGAAATAAACATGGCAAGAAGAGATGTTATTTTCATTTAGCAGAACACTAGTCAAGATCTACAAATGAATAAAAGGTTTAAATCCATTTCTCAGAAGATTTTAAAACTTCCTTGGAGAGAAGTGAGCTAATTTACATATTTCTCGAATTGTTAAACAAAATTAGGAAGGTCTCTACATCAAAATCCCCTCAATTAAAACCGCATAGACAAACAATCTGTCAAAGTAAAACAGTTTTAAAACATCACGAGGAAATCCCTCTTATTTCAAATGGAAAATTCAGAAGTTAAATAAAATAATTGGGACAAAAGTTTAGTGCATGGTGCATCCTTGGTGAGAGGAAAATAAGTTCTTTAGAGCAATCAGTTGAATAAGAGAACAAGAGTAGATTCAAATGGTCAATAGTAAACTGCAGCTGACTTCTCTGCATATTTGAACTGAAACAAAACATAACAACTGAAAATTCTATGTATCTTGAGGTTGGCGCGTCCTTTTAGGCAGTAAACTAATTTGATGCTTTAACCTTTTATACTCGATGTTAATTTAACAAAAGAGGGGTGATTATCACAAGTCACAACTGCAAAGTATCCTCATACTTCTATAGTATAGAATTGTTTATGTACCAAAATTTATATGTAATCCCGAAAGAGAGCTTACATTGGGAAAGCAAAGGAACTGCTGCTGTTTCCACTCGCCTCTGAGTAGCAAGGTGAAGAAGCATGTGCAGATGAAGAAATATGAGTTGCCTCAGTTGAAGGAACCACTCTTTCATCAGCCCTGTTGGATGTGGTGGCAGCAGGCTCATCAATGATATTAGTTGTTTTTTGTTTGATATTATTCACAGGCTTTTCCTCTGGTACCACTTTGGGGTTCTCGACATTCTTCTCTTGTATATCAGGATCTTCCAAAGGTCTTGAACTTTTTCTATTGTTATCTTTGCCAACTTCGATAAGAGGGGGAAGAGGGGAAGATAAGCTCTTATTGTCATTGTATTTAACTTCAGATGCATAATATGGATTGGCTGTTGAATTTTTCCATTCCTCAGGAAGTTCTCCTGATTTATTTAGCATGTGAGAATAATCTGTAGAGAAGCTATTGGCTCCCATCTGAATGCTAAATAATGACTCGTTTGAAGCAGTACTCCATTCTGAGGTGGTTGGCCTGTTTGAAAAAATGGATTTTGGAATACGATTAGGATCATAACCTGGAGGATGATCCATAGTGTGTGACGGAGGGGATTTCGTTGGCTCAAGATTCTGAGGAAAGGCATCGGGAGATAGCACATTTCCTGTCTCAGCCTGCGGAGATGTAGTCATCATGCTCCGTTGAGGTGTCTGAGAAGAAACATCAAGAAAAGACAAGGCTGCTGAACTCGCAGACACAAAAGCATCTTCTTCAGGCTTGGTATATATATCTCCAAGAGACTCCTTTGGATGCGTACTTAGTTCTAGAGATGAATCAGAAGAAGAAGAAGCTGATAAATGAGAATCAGAATGCCTCCTTACTGGCTTCACATTCTCCATTCTTCCTTCCCCTTTGATCAACACAACTCTTCAATGGTATTGACAAGTCGAGAAAATCTTACTACTGCAAGATGAGGACGATTCAACAAAACATGAACTATTTGTTAGAAAAATTGATAGAGAAACATGTACTATTATTTAATGCCATTTTCCCAGTTTCATCATTTTTCTTTTTTGATAATTATGGTGTTTGAACCAGTTTGCATGCACTACAATTACTCACTGGGTAATTGTTACCTCTGACCAACACATGTACCAAACAACTAGTCTCCAAGGATTTTCACTCTGCATTAACTGCTAGGCCACATCTATTGGTGAGCCTGATTTCCTACTAAGTCCCATGAAAACACCAATTTCGTTTCACTAAAATGGAAATGAGAAGGCGACTTAAACATTAAGGGATCTAGAAATAATTTTTTAGACAAAAAATTTTCATTTTCATGGTTTTAGCTTGTTCATTGAAGATCCTTAAATAACAAGAATCAATCTATCTATTATACCTCAATCGCAAACAAGTTCAGGTCAGCTATATGAATGCTTTCATTATTCTTTAACATAACTATCATTATGTAATCAATTTAAGCAAGTATATAAGCTCTTTGCGCAAAAGTTGGCTCGGCACCACCATTATTAAGAAGAAGAAGCCTAACTTTTCTTGTTCATTGGCCTCATTAAAAAATATCTGCTCACCTCCAAATCAAGCGTGTATAGTGAGACAAAGAGAAAAACAGTATAATATAATTGGATGCAATTTCACGTGTTCTGAATTTGTGCAGAATTCATATTTCAAGTATAATAAAACTTAGAGACGAGCAATCTCAAGTACCTAAGATATCCGTAACACCTTTATTGGAATCTTAGCAACTAGTGGTTTCACGTTTGCATGAAAATGTAAATTAGCAACATAGAAGGGGAATTTCTGCAAACAAAGAGCTAGAGAATGAAGATCAACAATTTGAATATAAACATGAATTTAGGTAGCGTAGATAGAAAAAAGGATAAAAAGGGAAAATAATATTTTTAGGGATTTTATTTTTAGGATAAAAGGTTTGCATAGAAGAAGGGTTAAGCGTCCATTTCGGTAATGTCTATTTTCTAACCAACTAGTGAATTCATACGCGCTTCGGGCGCTCGTAAAAGATTCTGACAATTTATGAATTAATTTATCTTCTAAATATTGAATGTTAAAAATAGGTATTAAACCATATAATTATATACATGCATAACTCATCTACAATTCAAAATATCACTTATGGAGTCCATCAAGTACTATTAAGAGAGAATTTAAGGGAACACATAAATTGATGTTAAAAAAATACTTAACAGATAAATAATATGGATATTAAACCCCCATCTACAAATTCAAAATATCATTTGTGGAGTCCATCAAGTACTATTAAGAGAAATTTAAGGAAACACATAAATTAATGTTAAAACATTACTTAATAGGTAAATAATATAGGTATTAAGGTGACTAGTGAATCAATAGGAAGGTAAAAGAAAGAAATGATAGAAAAATTAAAATCAAAGTGATAAAGACAAAATGAATTTCTTTACCCAGAAATAAGTGACAAAACCTTCTTACAATACAAAAGGATAAATTAGCTTTAAATTTTCATAATGTTTGCATTGCTACAAAATTCAACAGATTAAACTAATTGAACAAAAATATCTCCAAAATATACCTAAATATGTTGTATGCATTAAGAAATATGTCGTTAAAATATATGTCATAATATTATTTGAAAAGATTATTTTAAATTCAGGTGAGAGAATGCGTCATCTTTTTGTAACATGAATAAAATTAAAAATAATGTTGAAAAATATAAGAACGGAAACTACATGTTTCTCATAAAACTTTTGAGATTATTTAAAATAAAAGATATTCACCTCATTCCAAAATGCTCGTTATGTTTTATTTTTTGAGATAATTTAGACGCAAAACCTATAGAGTTTGTGTCAGAAACAATAGCCAGTCTTGCACCTTGACACATCTGTTTGTGTTTATAACCAAATCAATACCTCAAAGTTCAACTCTCATTTCTCTTTATAATCTCTGATCAACCTCCATTACCTTAGTAAAGAATAATTAGATAATATATAAAATGATCAAACAAAAAGTATAAAAGGTTAGGTAGTAATACTACACAACTTCCGTCATATTTGTAGATATAACTTAAATAAAGTCTCTTTGTAACTAATATTGTAGAAGAAAAACTGAAAATTTAAAAAAACAAAGCAATGCAATATAGACAAAAGACTTATCCGTCAAAAAATATTCTAAGAGAGAAAACGTTATGTCAAGATACTTGTGGAGGCAGTCAAGTTTCTTAAATAATTCAATTTCATGATGCATGATTTTTATATTTATTATAATTCATTTATAACGATTTAATGATAAGAAAAAGTTAAGTCCCTTCACCTAAACATAATCGTTACATCTAGTACTATTTCTCTTTACGAAGGGAACCATTATGAATAGGACTATTTTTCTTTTTGAGGAAAAAATTTATCTAATATGAAAAAAAAAAAAAATGACTTTCTTGATCATTCTTAATTTAATTCCTTAATTGAATTTTGGTTGATTAGGGCGAAGTTCCTTAAAAATCTCGTCAGCGTTCATCCTGAGTCAGGATCGAACTCTCCGTGAGATTCATATTTGCATTACTTATAACTTTAATTTATTGTTTGTAGACAAAGCGGATTCGAAATTGTCTTTAATTTCTAGGCATAACTTGTATCCATGCGCTTCATATTCGTCCGGAATTCGCTCCCAATATATGTATGTATATATATATATATGTATATATATATATATATATATATAAAGAGAGAGAGAGAGAGAGAAAAAGAGAGAGAGAGAGAGAGATTCATCTAACGTAGACTTTTGGACTTGAATAACCTGCGACATCTTTTAATTTCCTTGATTTCATTTCTCCATTCAATTTCCTTTAAGTTATAATTTAAAGAAGAAAAGTTTAAGTATTAGGAATTGTGATTCGTAATTTAGGAAATGCTATGTTGCTATATTAAATTATGTCATCTTTTGGAGTAAAGATATAAGGATCTTATTTTTGTTTATAGCTTTTGTTCTTTTGATCTTTTTTTTTCTATTTTCCAACTTATTTTTATTTTATACGAGAACTTCATCCATTATTATATAATACACAAGACAACATAAATTATATAGATAACAATTAAATTATAAAATTAACACTACGTAGAAGTCATACATACAAATATTCGATCAATATATGTCTTCCTTGTGATGAATAGTAAATCATTATCAATTTCATAATAAGCATCACACTTACAAATAGTAAAAGAGAATAAACGTATTTGTTGTTTAACTTTTACATAGAAAACTAAGACTACAAAATTCTAAAATAATTTGTAATACTTTTGTTGTATTCAACCATCTTTAACATCAATATACATCACAATTACAAATAGTAAAAGAGAATAAATATATTTGTTGTTTAACTTTTACATAGAAAACTAAAACTACAAAATTCTAAAATAATTTGTAATATCCTTCTTATATTCCACCATCTTTAACATCAACTCTACAAATTTGGCCGTTTATGGAAAGGACAAATGATATAAAAAAAACCATGAAATGCACTCTATTTATAAGGGAAAAGTTACATTATATTCATATTCATTTTAAAGCATATTGGAAAAATAAAAAGCCAAAGATAAAAAAAAACTAAAAATTAATTATAGAGTAATGGAGTTTTAAATAAATTTTAAGACATTTAAACTCTTACATTGAAGTATAGGAATAAATGGATGAGTAGTAATTGTAATATTCATTTTTGTGCAATAAAAAAATAGAAAAAATAAAAAAATTATAAAAAATCTACAAAAGAGAAAAATAGCAACAGAGATCATAGAGAGGTGCCGCATCACCCCCTATATGTTTCTCCTTTATATATATATATGTATACTAGTATGCATAACCGCGCGATGCGCGGACAATATTAAAGAATGTAATTACATTATACCTTATGTGGAACTTATATTATACACTTGTATATTTGAAAAAAGAAAATCATTTAAGTTAGTATATTAATGAGTGATATCATTAAGTTCATTGGTGTTTGTTGCATATTTATTTAAGGGGACATATTTCATATATATTAACCATGTATGACACATACATTATGAATTTTTATTTTTTTATTTTTTTAGATCATATACCGCTAATTCTATATCACTAATTTTAAGATGAAATTTCTTCGGCCAAAAAGTCAAAAGTGTTTGTTGCTAAGAAATTAATTAAAATTTTAAATTGATAATATTTTAAAAAATATTATTAATGTGCATGTTAAGAAAATTTTTTATTTCTTTTTTAAGTGGGGTAGTTTCCAATTTTGTGGGTTGTGCTGTTTTTAATTAGTAATTGTTTAGATTTTTTCATTATTTCTTAACATTGTAATTAGTGTAGAAATTTTAAAAATTATAAATTGATAATATTTTAAAAAATATTATTAATGTGCATGTTAAGAATATTTTTTTAATTTTTATTTTTAATGTGTAATTTATATAGGAGTGGTTAATTTGCAAATTAGTTTATATATTTTTTCTTTTTTAATATTTATTCTTTTTAAATTATTCTTTTTTAAGTAGTATTTTTGTAGTATTGACACTTGTGACTTTTGCTTCTCTCTCTCTCTCTCTCTCTCTCTCTCTCTCTCTATATATATATATATATATATATATATATATATATATATATTGTTGACATTATTCGTTAATTCTGATTCTAACAAATTATTTTCACCATATGGCATTTGTCAGGTTTACTGTCTAAGGGCTCATTTGTTTGCACTTAATGGAGGTCTAAATCTGAATGGTTCAGACTTCAGACCATTAAGTGCATTTATTTTTATTAAAATTTTAGCTCTTAATAGGTCTGAATAGGTCTTAATCATTCAGATCTAGAATCAAGTCTTAATAGGTCTTAAGAGGTATTCTGGTGTTGGAGAATATTCACCGCCACTCTATTCATAATTATCAGTCACCACCTCTGCCACCGCCATCATTGTCAACCACCACCAACCACCTCCACCATCACAACCACAATTGACAACAAATATCGCTACCAAGCACTATTGTCAACCGCTACCATACCTACTACCTCTATTATTCTAATTATATTTAACGTCACCATCGTCAATAGCACCACCACCATCAACTACTATCGGCCAATCCCTACTATCGACCACATCTATCACAACTAGCACCACCACTAACTACCACTAATACATCACCACTTCCTCACATTCTTCGGCGACCACCATCATTGTCACTAGTAATGCCACCTCTACCATCACTTCAATCACTATCATCGCTACAATGTATCTCAACTAACAACCATCTCTACCACCACAACTAACAATATCTCCAACTAGCACCAACACATCGTCAACCATCATTCGTTCATTTTTCAGTCATCACAATCAATACCTCCAACTACTAATATCAAGCAACGTCATATCACAATCATCATCATCATAACAGTCACTACAATACCAACCATCACAACTATCGCCACTAACATTACTAATCACTAACATAAATCATTGTCACTGCAACCACCATTATAAACAATCTCCACATCACTAACAAGCATAAATATTTTTTTTCAATTAAATAATAATTTTGTTGTATTAAATTACATAATTTTTTGATATATAATTAATTTTTTATTTGAATTATATTTTTTATTTTATTATATGTACAAATAAATATTTTTGGTACATTCAAATGTTGAAAAACAAACAGTCTTAATCATTCAGTTTTCAGATCTAGAGACAACATCTTAATTATTCAGACTTGCATTCAGATTCAGACGTCTGAATCTTAAAAAAAATAAATGTAGCCTAAATGTGCAATGGGAATTCCCCCCTCCCCCCATATTTGATTGAATTTATTTCCAAAAGGGGATAATACACCTTTTAAAAATGGTTAAAAAATACCTTACATCCACATCTTATCCTACATCCACACCTTTATGATTTTATTTAACCCTTTTTCTTGATAGAAATTTTAAAAGATATAATTAATATTTCATTTATCATGTGATAATTTTTTTATTAATTAAAATTTAATTTATAAAATACTAATTATGTCTGAAACCCTTCCCGATTAAACTATAAAAACCTGACCTAGCACCCAATTCCAAGCCAATAATCTTTCACGACCCGAGCCAGAGTCCTAGCCGTAACGAGCATCCCGAACCACGAAGGCTCGAACACCTTTTTCTATCTGGTAATCATGTACAATATTCATGCAATAAAGAAAAGATGTAGAAAATAAATCATGATGGAACCATGGTCATACTCTGAGTTCAATTTGACAATAAAGAAAGAATTCCAACAACATCTTGACAACATCTGAATCAATCTGCGAAATCTCTACTACATACGAAAATAACAACTTTCTGAAACTGGGACAAGGCCCCCAGTGGACCTAAACCAAAGTAAATGAAAAAGTCTGAAAAATATAGGCCTTCCAAAATAAAGAAGGTTCACCAACTGCACACTTTACTTCTGTCTGAAAACTCTATGGCTTAGCAGGACTGCTAGACTGAGCCTCAGACCCTGAAAGGTAGGGGGTCAATACAATCGTACTAGTACGCAGAGAAATCCAAAATAATGCATTTATATATATATATAAAATAGATGGGAGCAAGTCATGAAACATCATGCATGATATAGTTTAAAACACATGGGCAATTCTTTGATAACCATAAAACATTCTTGTCAATGCAGTTCTGATCTTTGTATTACTTCTGAGCTAGGTGGCACGCCCCTACAAGTTTGATATTCCATGGGCTATATGGAATCCGACATTGACTCGGTGGGGAAGCCCCCAACTCAAGTATGCTGCAAGGGTTGGAGTGTCTGAGTCTGATACGCCACAGGGCACTAGGCCAGTGTAAGATCTCTCTAGGGGTTATAATAACCCATATCGGCAAAACACGATTTCGGACAATGAGTTATCTGACCTCATTCCTTCTTCGGAGAACCACCTAACATCTCTTTATTCCCAATTTTAGCCTTTTCTGAACATGCATCTTTCTGAATGTAAAATATGTAAGTCTGAGTAAAAATCTAATTTCTATACTAATCTGTGTCTTTTATGGCATTGTTTGATTTGGTATCGCCATACCAAGACTTGCAAGTCATGCTTCTGACCCATAGTTATCATATCTTATTTTTTTCTTTCAAAACATAAAATTCAGACCACCATATCATTCAAACTGCATAAGAAAATTCATGTTTAAAACATAAGTCAAAACCATGCAAAGATTCTCATCTTTTCAACAATTCCAACAAGTGGTGGTCAATTTCTCAAAACATTGCTGAAATTCCTTCGATTATCATATTTGGCATTTAAATCATGATTATATCCCCCTCTCCAATTCTCAATCATCATAAAATTCATATAAAATAATAAGACTCTTGATCAGTTCTTTAAATCATGCAATTTAGGAAACCCATAACTTGTAAAACTAGTAACACAATGAGAGGGGGAAAAGATTCAATAATTCATGCTCTCAGTTCATATTTTAAGACTTCAACACATACATACATATATACTAGTAAAATAACTTTCAAGGGAACGCCTAAAGGCCAAAATAATATTATCAAGCGCTTCAAAAAGATGATTCTAATTGTAAATCCAAAACCCCTTTTTGTAAGTTCATGATTTCTAAACCTTTAACATGATTAAGAATAGTTTACTATTCCCATATAGTTTTAGGAAAACCCCACATACCTTAGTTGCGAAGAATTCATGAAGAAATTTTAAAAAGATTAAACCTTTAATCTTGATTGTCAATACCCTAGTTGATTTCTCCTTATGTGTTCTTAGATGATGAACTTAGGATTTAAGAGAGTTAAAACGTTAATAAGGACCTTAATTTCGTCTATAGATGTTTAGGGACAATTTTGGAACGTAAAAAGACTTGTTTGCCCTTGAAATAACTCAAAATGGAGCTCCCACACCATAAAACATAGGGTTTGCGGCGCAAACCCCATGGAAAACCTTAAGGCTTGCGTCGCAAGACCTATGGAAAACATTAAAGTTTGTGGCGCCTAAGCCCTCGCGAAGCCTGGACAGTGTCTCATTCAAACACTCATAACTTTTGACTCCGGACCTGGATTAATGAACGGTTGGAGACGTTAGAAAGAAGACTCAAAGAACTTTCATTTGATATATAGTATGCCCTCTAGTTTGTTATATACAAAACGTTATAGTCGATGGAAGTTGACCCAAGTTTAAACGTCCACTAAATTGCTAGAAATATTTTCAACTCGTCTTAGAGTTAGGGGATTTTTGTGACCTCAATTCATATTCAAAGGTATTCCCACCCTATAGGATTGATCACCACACATATATTAAAATGGAATCATCTAGTTCGGGTCTATACACGTAGGAACGACGGTCTAGATTCTAGCCCGAAAGTACGAGGTGTTACATTATCTCCCTTGGGATCATTCATCCCCGAATGATGGGTAGGGACTTCTTGAAACTATAAAAGTGTAGTATGAAGAACGTAATATTGATTCAAACATCTTTCCTCAACCAAAAAAATATACAAAAACATCACACGATCATCATAATAACCCCTAGGGAAATGGGTAAGCACTAAACCCGAGATAGAAAAACTTGACATCGACATGAATCTTGGCATGTGTTTTATGGCACATGATCAAAACATTGTAAAACATAACTTTTCCTAAGAGTCGTCGGACTTATTAAGATTGATACAAGAGATGAGATAAGCTCCTCACAGGACATATGAATATTAGCATTCTCCATCTTCTAAGCTACAATGAAAAGACTTAAACTTAGCGACACTACATGTATATACCCCAACATTAATCAACATACTTCATCACTTCCAACTTACAATTCTCCCATAAGATATCTAACTACAAGAATTTGTGCCCCCACGTATAATACTTCTATGTTGAAGCCTAACTCGAAGGAAGGAGGTGCTAATTTAAACTATGGGACCCTGTACTCTACATCACATTAAGAAATCATCTCACCTCATCACTATAATCCAACAACCTCAAGTCTTAATTCAAAGAATACTAACCGCATGGCACATTAGTTTGTGTTTTCATCAATCACAAATTTTCAGTATACCGCTACCACACCCCACTTTATGGACATTTCCATTAAGACCTGCAAATTCAATCATATTCACCAAGATTCTCACCATATACTTCCCTCCTAACTATTTCACATAAAGAATATTCATCTCCCTCCTTCCTCTGCTCTTCTAACATTAGCTCAAGAAATCACATCAAAATTTTCACCTACAACGACATCTAATCCCCCACCTAAAACACTTCTATGCTTTCACAACCACCATCATACTAGCATACAGATGTTCATTAAAGGACCTGAGCAAGAGCATCATGAAAGGGAGTAACACAATTCGATTATAACATATACTTGTTGCCATACTCAAGGTGGGACTTGAGTTAAAGATAGGGTACAATCACAGAGTGTTTCATATATCAAGTGTTTGGATCACAAGCGGAAAATCATTTTGGCATAAACTCAACATAGCACGAGTTCTTAGGACAACCACCATGAGAAACATGAGAGCTTTCATCATGAGTCTTATAACATGAGTTTGGAATTCATGAAGTCAACGATTTAGGCAAGGACTTCTACTCGAAGCTATCACTTATCATTTTTAGAACTGAAATAGTCATGAGCTCACACAACTTTTTCATTTTGGCTAATCCCGACATAAAATAAATAATTAACATAAAAAAACATCGTTCCTTAGAACCAATCATGATTTTTGGGACACAAATTTGTTGTTCATGAGCAACATAACATAGAGCTTGGATGCTTAGAATACTAGATCATCGAGGGACATTATTTCTTCTAGTTTGGAAGTTGGGACATGTCATGAGTTACATAGATTGCTCAATCCTTATACATAGGTAGGACTTGGATACATAACGTAAGGCATTAGCAGAGTGACCTCGTAGACTGAGTAGGAGGAGTTTTCTTGAATTATAATATGTTTATCATGAATCTTACTTGAAACTTGACAGCATAAGAAAATTTAAGAACTACTTTAACTCATCATCTCCCCCTTTGATCAAAGTCATAATCCTAGACTTGCAGACATAACCTCTCATCAAATATATATCCACAACTCTCAACAAAAGAGATATACCACCATAAACATTACCGCTAATCTCTCCAGGATAAACTATACTCTGTAGGTCTTGTTCTCCGGAAATACTACTCTTACTTTCTCTAGCCTCTACAACCATCACCCTACAACCCATACTCACGTAAACGAGATGCGCCAACCATTCGAGGAACATGGAGACTAGTTAAAGTATTGAGCCTCCCTATATCCACAAACCTAATCATAAAGGGGTACCAACATACACATGAACACAAACTACCCTTCATAGATTTTTTTAGGGCACTAAATTCATTCTTATTCTAGAACATCCCCTTCAGGTACATGAATCCTAACATCCTCCAAACCCCAAAGTCATCTATTTATGGCTAACCTTATCATGGGCATAGACAACCACACTTCTAGGCACACAACACTTCATCGTCAACTCCCTAGAATACTTAGCATTACACCTCTAACCATATAACTTGCACCTTAACAAAATTTGTAAAACTATACCAAAGACGCATATTGCCCACTCATATTTTCTGAATTCAACTCTAAATAATGCTATATAATAACTCCCCAAACTTTTTCATACCACAATTTCAAGAACACAAACTAGGTATGCAAAACACTTATACACATAAATACTAAACTGTCATTTTTTTAAGTATACTCTAAAGGCATTACTTTCCAAGAATGCTACTCCTAATTTTTACTATCCTCTATCATCATCAACTTACAACTCGCAGTCCCATGAGCATACACAACCTCACTCCTTATCACATAAAAACCTACTCTCACCTACTTAGTATTCTAATATTAGACCGTCAATCACATAACTTATATCATAAAATCTTACCTAATGCCATACTACTAGGGGGTGCAACTTATTCTTATGTACTTACGCCTTTATCCTCTTAATGACTCACCCACAATTTATCATTTTAACACTGGCCCTCATATACACATATACCTCACAATTACCACTTGAATCTTTCATAAATTATCAACCTAGGCTATTTCACACATCCCATCAAGACTGCTAATTATTACAACAAAACATGCATCATTAACCTTAAGCTACTACTCTTACTACCACACTCTACATCTAAAGTTCAAGCCTATAGTCTAGCATCAATCATCTATCACCAATGAAGAATGCAATATAATGTACTAGTCCATCAAATTGGGAAATCAACTCAAAATACTCATTTTATTTAACAACTACTTATAATCACAATCCCTCCATGACATAACTATTACAGCTCAAAATCTACTACATACCTTCTCATATGAAATACTAGTTTACAACCATTAAAGAAAAGAAGGTCAAGGGGGTAAAGTCACATAATATACATGGTCAACCTTAATCTTATATTATAACCCAATACGATCTTATCTACATATTCAACTTTCTCACATCATACTTACTTACCTAAGCATACCTTTAGACTACCTTTAAATTCTATATACAACAATGAGTCTATACTTATAACTTATTGGCTAATCTAACCGTTTTGATTCACAGCCTATAAGGATTTTTTGTAACCACTATAAAAGAGAGAGAACCACCCCTAAATTAAAGAGTCATACACTAAAACTACTTATTTAGGCAATAGTCACCTTCACTCTGGCTGCTAACCTAGTGACTTCATGTCGCCAACTTCTGGATCATGTCACTACTATTTGGTCAAGACACTTTAACATATACTACTAATCGGGTGGAAATACAATTCCAACATTCTGCTACATAGCATTCCTTCCAACAAGAATTTTGAAAAGGACTGGATACACTTAGATACATTAGGCTGAAAAGCATGATTTCATCAGGATCAAAGTTTACACTTGAATCAATACACCTTGAATTACTAACGGACTCCTCTCAAGTCCTTGCATAATTTTATAATCTTTCATGACTCAATCAGAAAGGTCCATACCATTTAGATTCTAGACTTTTGCACTTGAATAACACTGAGACATATACGAGAACATTAGAGTAAGATTTAGGATAACTTTAGTTTCGTATGGGTGACACCATAGCACGAATTAAGGTATGAAAGAGGAATATTCTGACTCCATAGAACGAACAAAAACTTGAAGAAAGTAAGACATTCCTAAACTCCTTGTAGCCTCCTGCTTATAAGTGTGGCGTGCTACACACCCATAAATAAGACTCTACCCAACGTGACTTTGCAGATACCCTGGGACTATGAACCATGCTTTGATACCAAGTTTGTCACGACTTGAGCTAGGGCCCTGGCTGTAATAAGCATCCCGAACCACGAATGATCAGACGCCCTTATCTGTTTGGTAATTATGCATAACATTCATACAATAAAGAAAAGATGCAAAAAATAAATCATGACAGAACCATGGACATACACTGAGTTCAATTTGACAATAAAGAAAGAAATCCAACAATATCTAGACAACATCTGAATCAGTCTGCAAATCTCTACTATATACAAAAAAAATTATCTGAAACTTGAACAAGGACCTCAGTGAACCTAAACTAAAGTAAATGATAAAGTCTGAAAACCATAGGCCTTCCGAAATAAAGAAGACTCACCAACTGCATACTTCACTTCTGTCTGAAAACTCTACGGCATAGCAAGACCGCTAGACTGAGCCTCAGACCCTGAAAGGTAGGGGTCAATACAATTGTACTAGTATGCAGAGAAATCCAAAATAATGCATTTATATATATAAATATATATAAAATAGATGGGAGCAAGTCATGAAACATCATGCATGATATAGTTTAAAACACATGGGCAATTCTTTGATAATCATAAAACATTCTTGTCAATGCTGTTTTGATCTTTGTATTACTTCTGAGTTAGGTGGCATACCCCTACAAGTCTAATATTCCATGGGCTATATGGAATCCGCCATTAATTCGACGGGAAAGCCCCCAAGTCAAGTTTGCTGCAAGCGTTGGAGTGTCTGAGTCTGATACACCATAGGACACTAGGCCAGCGTAAGATCCCTCTAGGGGTCATAATAACTCGTATCGGCAAAACCCGATTTCGGGCAATGAGTTGTCTGAACTCATTTCTTCTTTGGGGAACCACCTAACATCTCTTTATTTCTAATTTTAGCTTTTTCTGAACATGCATCTTTCTAAATGCAAAATCTGTAAGTCTGAGTAAAAATCTAATTTCTATACTAATTTATGTCTGTTATGACATTGTCTGATTTGGTATTGTCATACCAAGACTTGCAAGTCATGCTTCTGATCCATAATTATCATATCTTAGTTTCTTCTTTCAAAACATAAAATTCAAACCACCATATCATTCAAATAGTATAAGAAAATTCATGTTTAAAACATAAGTCAAAACCATGCAAAGATTCTCATCTTTTCAACAATTCCAACAAGTGATGGTCAATTTCTCAAAATATTCTTGAAATTTCTTCGATTATCACATTTGGCATTTAAGTCATGATTATATCCCCCTCTCCAATTCTCAATCATCATAAAATTCATATAAAATAATAAGACTCTTGATCAATTCTTTAAATCATGCAATTTAGGAAACCCATAACTTGCAAAACAAGTAGTAACCCAATGGGAGGGGGAAAAGATTCAATAACTCATGCTCTCAGTTCATATTTCAAGACTTCAACACATACATACATATATACTAGTCAAATCACTTTCAAGTGAAGGCCTAAAGGGCAAAACAATATTATCAAGGGCTTCAAAAACATGATTCTAATTGTTAATCCAAAACCCCTTTTTTGTAAGTTTATGATTTCTAAACCTCTAACATTATTAAGAAGATTTTACTATGCCCATGTAGTTTTAGGAAAACTCCACGTACCTTAGTTGCGAAGAATTCACGAAGAAATTTAGAAAAGATTAGACATTTAAGCTTGATTGTCCAAACCCTAGTTGATTTCTCCTCTTGTGTTATTAGATGATGAACTTATGATTTAATAGATTTAAAACATTAAGGACCCTAATTTCATCTATAGATGTTTAGGGACAGTTTTGGAACGTAAAAATACTTGTTTGCCCTTGAAATAACTCAAAATGGAGCTCCTACACCGTAAAACATAGGGTTTACAGCGCAAACCCCATGGAAAACCTTAAGGTTTGCGTCGCACCACCTATGGAAAACATTAAAGTTTGAGGTACCTAAGGCATCATGATGCTTGGACAGTATCTAATTCAAACACTCATAACTATTGACTCCGAACTCGGATTAACAAACAGTCGGAGGCATTGGAAAGAAGACTCAAAGACCTTTTATTTGATATATAGTAGGCCCTCTAATTCATTATATACAAAAAGTTATGATCGATGAAAGTTGATCCAAGTTTAAACGTCCACTAAATCGCTAGAAATATTTTCAACTCGTCTTAGAGTTAGGGAATTTTTGTGACCTCAATTCATATTTAAAGGTATTCCTACCCTATAGGATTGATCACCACACATATACTAACAAAGAACCATCTAATTTTGGTCTATGCACATAGGAACAACGGTCTGGATTCTAGCCCAAAAGTATGGGGTGTTTCACAATCCGACCCAAACATTTTCACGGAAAGGTTGACTTTGCAAGGAAATAAATTGTTTGAATTTTTTTTTGTTCATCTAGAAAAGGAAAAAACTTTCTGTGTTTCGCTCTGTGCATTACATTCGATAATATAACAAGAACTTTAAGATGAAAAGGTGTCCATGTAAGGATAAATCTATATGCTTTAAATAAGATTAAATTGTCATTTACCAATCTTTTTCTTTTCGGATACTAAAAATTTCTTTTTGCTACTGTTACTTCCTATTTGAAGGACACCATTCAAATTAGATAGGAAGTGTAATAGGGCGGAAAGATATGGCAGGGACGTAATTAAGAACACTTTGGAGGCCATGAAGAAAGTTGATGAAATCAGAGAAGATAAGGAGGAAAAACATATTGCTAAGAGGTTCTTTAAGATTGTACCTTTTCTTACTATTAATTAACATTAGTTAGTAAATCATACAGGAAAAAGGAAAAAAAAGCCAAGTAGAAGAGAGAAGGAAATCAATTAGTTTGGTGGGGTTGGGTTGGGTTGGGTTGGGTTTTTTGAGTTAAATGGGGCTGGTATTAGATATTAATTAGTTTTTAATTAATTAAATTTCAACTATTAAAAAATTATTATATAATAAATAAAAATATTAATTATATCTTTTAAAATTACTATTAAGGGGAAGGATAAAATAGAGTCATATAAGTGGATGAAAGATATTTTAGAGCCCAAAAGTGAATGAAGGATATTTTTGAACTATTCACAATATTCGAAGGATATATTAGTCCTTTTCCCCTTCTTTTTGAGATATATTTTGAGTAATGGCTCAAGAGTTCCGTGTAGGTTTTATTTAATATAGGTCAAACACATTGCCAGATTCTTAAATTTGGCATAAATTTTTATTTGACATCTGAAGTGGATGGCATTCATTTTAAACACCTAAAGCAGCTATCAACAGTGTCTTTTTGACACTATTTTTACAATCAAATGGTATTATAAAGTGTGTGTAATACACACATTGATGACATGAGTACGACCAATTGAAAAAATAAACGTGGTATTTTTGTGCAAAATAATAATTTTAAATAAATTATAATTAAAAAATCAATAAACAAACCCCTACACCTCTTTTGTTCCTCCGTTTCGCTAATTTTTATTTTTCGGCTGAGGCACCGTTTAGCCCCCTCCCCTCTCCAATTTTTTTAACCTCTGTTTCAATTAATTAAAGGAAAAGTTATTGGAACTAATTTAAGAAGTAGTGGTGGCCGAAGTTTATGAAACTCATCAAATTGAAGAATTTCTGAAACTTCGACAATGAAAAATTTTTATTTTCTGAAATTTTTTGAAGAACCCATTAAAGATTTTCAATAATTGCTTGAATTTCTAACTTCTCATTACTTGAAGAATTCTAATTTGGGAATTTGCAGAGTTTGGCCAGAGCTAAAATTTCAATTGAAGAGTAAATAAAATGGTGACAAAGGCAAATTTTTGTCAATGAGGTTAAACAATTATACCATCATTGGCGATGGTGATGATGATTCAAGCAGACTTATGGTGTGGGAGATCGAAAAATGATAATGAAAACAATGGTCAAAAAATTAAAGAGGAAGCATAATTTTTTAACTTTTTTGGATAAATAAAAAGCTTCACACGCTCATGCCTAGTGTGTCACACTAGCTGTGCCATGTCAATAAAAAGTGTCAAAATGATACAGTTGATGACTGTCTTAGGTATCTAAAATAAATGCAGTCAGCTTAAGGCGCCAAAGTGAAATATCTTGTCAAGTTGAGGTATCTGTCGATGTGTTTGACCTTTAATAGAAGGTTGTTTTGCTTTATGGGCATGAAAAATGGTACATTTATCCTCCAATATATTTGGTATGTTTCATGACTATATGAATCATTATTGAAATCTATTATAATTTCTAAGGATTCAATTAAGGATATCTCGATAAAACTAGTTGATATCTCAATAAAATTAGTGGTATAAAGTCAAATATTAATAAAATGCCTAGCATATACATATACATGCAAAATTAATATTTTGTGTGTGCTATATATTGTAACCTTTCCATTTTAATCTCCATCCAAAAAATGAATGTCATATTTCTATCTATAATTGAAAATAATTTAACTTTACACTTTCACTTTTACCCTTAATGAAATGATTTATAATCATAAAAATGGTCAAAGAGTATTTTACACCACAAATTTCAAAAGTCTTCATTTTTTTAACTTTATGTCAAATCAAAGAATGTCACATAAATTGAAATGGGGAGAATAGTAACTTAGAGTTGTCTTTTTTTGTTATTGCATATTATGTATGTTTAGTGTAATATTTTTAGAAGAGACCGCTTTTAACAAAATAGTAATTTTTTCGAAAAGCAAATTTAGCCCTTAGCCCATTTTATATTTGAAATCACACAAGGTGTAACCAAATTATGTGGTATTGATTTGTCTCTCGTAAGAAAAATATTTAAAGACTAATCTTTTTTCCACTTTAGGTACAATAAACATACATTTTTTCGTGTATCTGTCTTAATTCGTTTCACTCTTGTTCTTTTTTGTATTTCATTGCTCTTCTTACTGTCTATCTTTGTTCTGTTCGTCTCTCTCTGTTCTCTCTTCTCTGCCTCTTAACAATAGAGGTTTCTCTCCATTTCTATCAATTCTCTCCACCTTGTCTCCTAACCCTAGTGATGGAACAAGATAGTATCTCTTACTAGAAGAAGTCATTTGGTTTTAGGTACTAAATCAAATAGCTTCGGGATAAAATAATAGTCCTAGGATAAAAATTTTGGTGCTATGTTTTGTTGTCAAATTCGGGGTAACTTATCCCGAGATTAACAAATAGTATCAGGATTAGTTATCCCACTCAAGGGGTGGTATATATATGATAGTTCTCACATCAATTTTTTAATTAATTTTATCCCTAATTTAAATTTTAATTACTCTATAAAATTCATCCATTTTTGTATATTTGAACAAAGTGGCGAGTCATGAATAAAGGATAAGTAATACCCTAAAAACTGTTTATATAATCAAATTCAAAATAGATCCAAGGATTTGTTGTCTATCTATTTTGTAGTTGTTAATCTTACTTCTGATTTTTATTTTTTCTAACAAATTTATCATGGACAAGCAATTAAAGTATCTTAACATTCCCTTTCTAACATAGTACATGTTTAATTATTAATTAAAAGATTATTTTTTATATATAGTTAAACATGTTTGAAAATTTATTTTTTTTTTTTAAAAAATACAATTCAACTTTCCAAATATTCGTGATACTAAATAATGTAAAATGACAATAATTCTTTTACACATTTTTTGATGAAGAATTTTTTAAGAAAAAAAGGAATTGTCAACATTTTATAGAATTTAGAAAAAATGTGTAATTAACATGAAATAATAAGCTAAATTAGGTGAAGGGTATTTTTGTAAACAAACATCTATTCTTAGAAATAATGCAATGCATATCATTTTTAGTACAAAAAATCAAACAATCACTAAAAAATAACACCTAGATAACTATAAGATCCCGCAAAATCCTAGTCATTTCAGTCCTATATAGCATGCCAAAAGAGATCCCAGACTTAGAAAATTTTAGCTATGTGTTGACACTTAGTCTCATTTTTGGCCTCGATATTTTAATAACTTTATTTTTTATTTTTCTAGCCTTAGATTATCAATTTTTAAATTGATTCATGATCAGAGATGTCAATAGGTCATGTTGGGTGAGTTTTAAAATTTTTAGACTTCGTTTAATTCAAGTTTGGATGCACAAAATAGTGCATCGACGCTATCAAGCCTTTATACGTCAGTAAGCGAGTTGACACTATCGACGCAGTGCAATGAAAATTGTGTCGACACCATCGATGCGGCGCATCGGGTATCGCATCGCTGGGTAGTTTTTGTGTATTAAAATCCAACTTTTCAAGGGAAATTGAGTCATTTTCCCCTCACCCAATTCAGCTAAAACATGAAATTAAACTTTCAAAAGAGCAAATTACATTAATTATTCATAAGATCTTCTCAAGAACAAAGCCCTAGTTTCTTCAATTCAAGATCAAGTTCAAAGAAATTCCCTACAATATTCAAGAAATCAACAATCAAGGTATGTTAGGTGTTCATCCTTTGGTTTTCTTCCACCCTTGGAGTTCAAGAACCATTTTCAAAACTATAAGTTTATTGATTCATAATTGACATGTGTAAATTGGGTTGTATTCATGTTTGTTTTATTGTATGAGTTTCAATTCATGATTTTGTTATAAGTTTCATAAACATAAGATAACATGTATGTTGATTGATGTAATTTCCAAGTTACAATCCTTGAAATTGCAAGTTTAATTTTCAGTCATGATATTTATGTATTGTTCATTATTTGTATAACAATCATGCTCCCCAAGTGTTTGATAGAATGTCCATGTGAATTGAATAGTGTAATCATGACATGTTAGCATGTGTTCTCAGTCATGTATAAGTTCATGGCCTTCAAGTGTTTGGAAAATTACCTCAGTGAATGAATTGTTAACAATTGACTATTGCTATGCTTTCAAGAATTACTATGTTTTACCATTTATGCAATCGAGTCATGGGGGTATTTATTAACCGTAATCTAGCTGTTTACTTATTAGCAGTAGATATAGAATAGTCCTAGTAAAGGTCAAGAATAGAAGTACTCAGTCATTTAACAGAACTCAGTGAACTCAGTCCAGTTCAGTCAGTCAATACGATCAGTAATAGTTCAGTCAGGCCTAGTACAGTCTAGTGATCAATTCAATATCTATTCAATTGAGAGTAGGATTCATCACTGAGCGAACCCAGGGTGGGGGCATTCCTACCAACAGAGGGTTTGACCCTTAGTAGATGTCCCTACATTACAGAACTACGTAGCTAGTATAGGGTAAGTCATCCTCCTGCTAGATTAGGGTTGACGCAATCATATATATATTTAATGAGTCTTCCTACCAGATTAGGGTTGACACAACATTGTTAGTATACCTTAGCAAGGTGCTAACACCCTTCCAACTACGGTCACAGGTTGGGACCTAACTTAGTCTATAATCGAAGTATGTTGGTTAGATGAACACTCTAACAGTGATAGTTTTAGTATCCAGTACTCAGTAATCAGTATTCAGTCTCAGTACTTAGTAAAAAACTCAGACAGTTCTACAGAACCATGGCTATTAGTTATCAGTTACTTAGCTATCATAATTTAGTACTTTAGTATCAATCTAAACTTTTAGTTATCAGTATTCAGTTACTAGAACTCACTACTTTAGTTTTAGTCTAATTCAGACAAAGGTTATATGTACAATATTGCATATTCAGCATGATCAGTAGTGACAATTTTGCATGTACTCTCATCCAGTTATCTCATAATGTTCATTTAGTCAGTTATCATCTCATGTATATGAACCTATGTATATATACCTACCTCACTTAGCATACCAGTACATTCAAAGTACTGACGCATATTTTTTCTTTTTCACTATGATGTCTCATATCATAGGTTCAGACGTACGGGTCCTGATCATACTTAGCAGCTCAGGATATCAGCAGCAGATTCAGTAGTGACTCCTCATCCATTGAGGATATTATTCTATTTCAGTATTTCAGTATTTTAGTTAGTTCCGTAGTCAAAGTTAGTTAGGGACTTGTCCCGTCAACTCCCCAGTCAGACAGTTAGAGGCTTTCAGACTAGACTATTTCAGACAGATATTCAGTTTTTTAGTATTATCATTAGTATTTAGTATTTATTTTAGTTTATGAACCTTATGTCATTTTTAGCCTAACTTTGACATATGTTTTATTATTATTATTCAGTGCTCACAATAGGTACCAGTCATAGGTTAGCTTTTGGTCTTTCTGAATTGTAAGCACTGTGTGACACCCAGGGTGTAGGTCTCAGGGCATTACAAACTTAGTATTAGAGCCTAAGGTTCTACAGTGTCCTAGAAAACCTAAAAACCATGTTAAGTAGAGTCTTGCGCATGGGTGTGTAGCGTGCCACACTTACAAACTAGAGGCTATGAGGTGTTTTAAGAAAAGTTCCCTTCTTTCAGTATTCATGTTATGCGAGTGAGCATGATCTCAAGCTAAACTCTCTGTCTAATCCAATTTTCCCTTTTATTTACAAAATATGCCTTCCAAAAAGACTAACAGAAGAAGAACTGAAAACCAGCTAGCACCCCCGCTCGCTCAGGCAGATCCCCTGGATGAGCATATTTCTCACGCAGAATTTAGAGTAGCTTTTACCACTCTAGCCCATTTTGTATCAGCCCAGAATGAACGCACAACTTCTATTCAGGCCAACCTAGTGGCCAATACTACTGCAGCTAGAATTTGGGACTTTAGCCGAATGAACCCTCTTTTATTCTCAGGATCTAAGTCTGAAGAGGACCCACAGGAATTCCTTGACATGGTGCAGAAGGTAATAAATATTATGGGGGGTAACCTCTAGTGAGAGTGCTGAGTTAGCTGCATATCAGTTGCATGAAGTTTAAGCAGTGGAAGTCAGATAGGGCCACAGATGCAGGGCCTATAGAATGAGAGGAGTTTGTTACTGATTTTCTAGATAGGTTCTTCCCGTTGGAGTTGTGAGAATCCAAGGTTTTAGAGTTCATTAATTTAAAGTAGGGCAGCATGACAGTGAAGGAGTACTCTCTCAAGTTTACTCAATTGGAAAGATATGCTCCTCGTGTGGTAGTTGATAGTAGATCTAAGATGAGTAAGTTTGTGTCTTGTGTGTCTAACGGTGTGATAAAAGAGTGTAGGACCAAAATAATAATTAAGGAAATGAACTTAATTAGGTTGATAGTCCATGCTTAATATATAGAGGAACAGAAGACTAAGGAAAAAGAGGGGGAGAACAAGAGGGCTTGAATAGGTAGCTTCAACTTCACTCAGCCTAAGTTAGATGGTGGTAATCGTTCTCAGTTCTAACCAAAGTCTTTAGTTCCACCTTCATTCTCAGTCAGTGCTCCAGTTCTTAAATTCAGAAATGGTAATAAGGATAGGACGCCAAGATCTAAATCTCAGGGTAGTGTTAGCAGTGCCCGAACAAATCCTCTTTGCCAGAAGTTTGGATGAAACCATCATGGTGTTTGTAGAGCTGGAAATGATGTATGTTTCAGATATGGCAAGCTAGGCCATAGGTTCAGAGAGTTTCCTCATGTGGGTTAGAAGAGTCAGCATAATCGTCCCCCACCTCAATCCGGTTCCTCGTCTTAGTAGGGTACCACTTCCAGTGCAACTAGTGGGGCAATGCCTAAAAAGTCTTTATGCACTTCAGTCCCGATAGGATCAGGAAAGTTCTCCTGATGTAGTCACTGGTATGTTACAAGTTTATCATTTACATATTTATGCTTTGCTAGATCCAGGAGCTTCTTTGACATTTGTAACTCCTTATATAGATGTTGACTTCGGAGTCAGTCCCAAAATCCTAGCAGAGACCTTCTAAGTCTCTACGCTTGTGGTTAAGTCTATCATAGCCCGATGGGTATAAAGGAACTGTCCGGTTATAGTGTCTCAGAAAGTTACTTCAGTAGACTTAGTAGAGTTAGAGATGACAAATTTTGACATCATTCTCAGCATGGATTGGCTTCATTTATGATATGCTTCAGTTGATTTTAGAAACAGAGTTGTCTATTTTTAGTTTCCGAATAAACCTATCCTTGAATGGAGGGGTAGTACTTCAGTACTTAGAGGTTAGCTTGTTTCCTACCTTAGAGCGAGAAAAATAATATCTAAAGGGTATGTCTATCATCTTGTTCGAGTTAAAGACTCTAGTTCTGATACCCCTAATCTTGAGTCAGTTTCAGTAGCATGTGAATTTCCAAATGTGTTTCATGAAGATCTTCCAAATGTGAATTTCGGAATAGACCTTCTTCCAGATACTCAGCCTATCTCTATTTCACCATACAAAATGGCTCTAACAAAACTCAAAGAGTTAAAGAAATAGTTGAAGGATATCCTAGATAAGGGATTCATCAGGCCTAGTGTTTCCCTATAGGGTGCGCCAATTCTATTCATGCATAAGAAAGATGGTTCTCTCAGAATGTGTATTGACTACCGTCAGTTCAACAAAGTCACAATCAAGAACAAGTATCCACTTCCTAGAATCAATGACTTGTTTAACCAACTTCAGGGTGCCAGTTACTTTTCTAAGATATACCTCGGATCACGCTATCATCAGCTCAGAGTCAGGGAATGTGACATTTTAAAAATAGCTTTCAGAACTCCGTATGGTTACTTTGAATTTCTAGTCATGTCATTTGGTCTTACCAATGACCCAGGAGCTTTCATGGACTTTATGAATCGTGTTTTCAAGTAGTACTTAGACATGTTTGACATAGTCTTTATTGATGACATTCTTATCTACTCCCGTAATGATCATGATCATGCAGACCATCTCAGAATAGTATTACATACTCTTAAAGCTCATCAGTTATTTGCTAAATTTAGGAAGTGTGAATTTTTTCTAAGATCAGTAGCTTTCCTTGGCCATATATTTTCCGATAATGGCATTAGAGTTTATCCTCAAAAGACCAAAGTAGTGAGAAATTGGACTAGACCCTTATCTCTGTCAGATATCAGGAGTTTCTTGAGTTTGGATGGCTATTACCAATGGTTTGTTAAAGGATTTTCATCTATTGCATCCCCCATGTACAGATTGACTCAGAAGAAAGTCAAATTCCAGTGGTCTGATTGTTGTGAGAAAAATTTTCAGGAGTTGAAGACTCGACTCACTATAACCCTAGTTTTGACTTTACCAAATGGTCCTGATAGGTTTATTGTGTATTGTGATGCTTCCAAAATTGGTATGGGGTGTATTTTGATGTATAGAGGTAAGGTCATAGCCTATTTCTCTAGACAGATTAAGACCCATAAAAAGAATTACCCCACCTATGATCTACAGCTAGCAGTTATGGTGTTTTTCTTAAAGATTTGGAGGAATTATTTGTATGGAGAGCATGTTGATGTGTTCACAAACCATAAAAACTTGCAATATGTATTTTCTTAGAAAGACTTAAACCTGCATCACAGAAGGTGGTTAGAGTTATTGAAATACTATGACATGAGTATTCTGTATCACCCAGGAAAGGCCAGTGTAGTGGCTGATGCTCTCAGTAGAATGTCCATGGGTAGTGTTTCTCATGTTGAGGATCGTAAGAATAAGTTAGTTAAGAAAGATCATCAGTTTGCCAGGCTAGGTGTTCATTTGATTGATTTAGCTGAGGGTAGTGTTTGGGTGCAGCATAGTTCTAAATCATCTTTGGTTTTTGAAGTAAGATGAAAGAAGGATAGGGATCCCAGTTTTGTTAAGCTAAAAAAGTCAGTCAGAGATCAGAAAGTAGAGGTTTTCTCCCAAGGGGGAGATGGTGTGTTGCGTTGCCAGGGTAGGTTATGTTTTCCATGTGTGGATGGTGTGAGGTAGTGGATTCTTACAGAAGTGCATGGTGCGTGTTACTCAATTCACCCAAGGGCCACTAAGATGTACCGTGATTTGCGGGAAGTCTATTAGTGGAGTGGGATGAAGACAGACATTATAGAGTTTGTGTCCAAGTTCTCTACGTGTCAGCAGGTAAAGATTGAGCACCAAAAGCCTAGTGGTTCCTTGCAGGAGTTCAATATTCCCACATGGAAGTGGGAGAAAGTGCACATGGATTTAGTAAAGAGTTTACCTCGTACTCGTCATCAACATGATTCGATTTAGGTTATTATAAATAGGATGAACAAATCCACTCATTTCTTGCCAGTCCATACCCCTTACTCAGCCAAAAATTATGCCAAGCACTATGTTAGAGAGTTGGTCAGGTTGCACAGAGTTTCGTTATCCATTATTTCAAATAGAGGTACGCATTTTACCTCTCACTTTTGGAAAGCCTTCCAAAAGAGTCTTGGTACCCAAGTACACCTCAATACAACCTTTCACCCTCAAATAGGTCATCAAGAAGAAAGGATGATTCAGACTTTGTAAGACATGTTGAAAGCATATGTCGTTGACTTTAAGGGTAGTTGGGATGACCACTTACCTTTGATTGAGTTTGTGTATAATAATAGCCATCATTCCAGTATTCAGATGGCTCCATTTAAGGCACTTTATAGGAGGAGATATAGATCTCCCATTGGTTTGTTTGAGGTAATAGAAACTGCGATGGTAAGGCCTAACCTTTTATTGGATGCCTTAGACAAGGTTCAGTTGATCAGGGAGAGGCTTACGATAGCTTAGAGCCAACAGAAATTGTATGTAGATGTGAGAAAAAAAGATCTCAAGTTTGAGATTGGTGATTATATGTACTTAAAAATCTCTCCCATGAAGGAAGTGAAGAGATTTGGAAAAAAGGGGAAGCTTAGTCCTCGATATATTGGTCCTTATAGGATTCTCAGTCATTTCAGTAAGGTGGCTTATGAGATTGAGTTGCCTGCAGACTTAGCATCAGTGCACCCAGTGTTTGATGTCTCCTTGCTAAAAAAGTGCATAAGTAACCCAGTAGTTGTAGTCCCTATAGAGAGTGTAGATGTTTAGAATACTCTCTCTTATAAGGAAATCCCAGTTGAAATCCTTGATCATCAGATTCGCAGACTAAGGAACAAAGAAGTTTCTTTGGTCAAAGTTCTTTGGCAGAATCAGTCTGTTGAGGGAGCTACTTGGGAAGTAGAAGCATACATGCGAACCAAGTATCCTCACCTCTTCTCCACAAACTCAGACTTAGCCTAAGGTAACTGTCTTTCTTAGATTCACTTTATCGCATGCTTAGTTATAGCTGCATAACATTCTCATATCATTCATGTATTTATGAAATAGTTCAGTCATGTGTCATGTCTTCATAATTTAGTCATTCTTCAGTTATGCATGTCAATGTAAATACAGTTCAGCAGTTCTTCTCAATTCAGTCAGTCTCATTCAAGGACGAATGATCCCAAGGGGGAGATATTATAAGACCCCACGAAATCCTAGTCATTTTGGTCTTATATAGCATGACAAAAGAGGTCCCAGACTTAGAAAACTTAAGCTAGGTGTTGACACTTAGTCTTCTTTTTGACCTCGATATTTTAATGACTTTATTTTTTATCTTTCCAGCCTTGGATTATCAATTTTTAAATTGATTCATGATCAGAGAAGTCATTAGGTCATATTGGATGAGTTTCACAATTTTTGGACTTTGTTTAAGTCATGTTTGGATGCCCAAAACAATGCATCGACGCGATCAGGATACGATACGTCAGCAATCAAATCGATAGCATCGACGAGGCACATCGGTAATCACGTCGACACCATAGACGCGACGCATCGGGTATCGCATCGCTGGCCAATTTTTGTGTATTAAAATCTGACTTTCCAAGGGCAATTGAGTCATTTTCCCCACACCCAATTCAGCTAAAACACGAAATTAAACTCTTTAAAGGGAAAATTACATTCATTATTCATAAAATCCTCTCATGAACAAAGCCCTAGTTTCTTCAAGTCAAGATCAAGTTCCAAGAAATTCCTTACTTTCTTCAAGAAATCAATAATCAAGGTATGTTAGGTGTTCATACTTTGGTTTCCTTCCACCCTTGGAGTTCTAGACCCCATTTTCAAACTACAAGTTTATTGATTCTTGATTGATATGTGCAAATTGGGTTGTATTCATGTTTGTGATGTTGTATGGGCTTCAATTCAAGATTTTGTTATGAGTTTCATGAACATAAGATAACATGAATGTTGCTTGATGTAATTCCCATGTTACAATCCTTGAAATTGCAAGTTTAATTTGTAGTCATGATGTTTATGTGTTGTTCATTATTATGTATAACAATCATGCTCCCCAAGTGATCGATAGAATGTCCATGTGAATTAAATAGTGTAATCATGACATGCTATCTTGTGTTCTCATTCATGTATAAGTTCATGGACTTCAAGTGTTTGGCAAATTGCCCCAGTGAATGAATTGTGAACAATTGACTATTGCTATGCTTTCAAGAATTACTATGTTTTACTATTTATGCTATCGAGTCCTGGGGGTATTTATTACCCTAAATCTAGTTGTTTACTTAGTTGCAGTAGATATAGAATAGTCCTAGTAAAGGTCAAGAATAGAAGTACTTAGTCTGTTAACAGAACTCAGTGAACTCAATCCAGTTCAATCAGTCAACATGATCAGTAACAGTTCAGTCAAACCTAGTACAGTCTAGTGATCAGTTTAGTGTCTATTCAGTTGGGAGTAAGATTTAACACCGAGCGAACCCATGGATTGGGGCATTCCTTCCAACAGAGGGTTTGACCCTTAGTACTAGTCCCTGCATTATAGAACTACATGCCAGTGTAGGGTAAGTCATCCTTCTGCCAGATTAGAGTTGATACAATCATATATATATTTTTGAGTCTTCCTGCCAGATTAGGGTTGACACATCATTGTTAGATCCCTTGGGAAGGTTCTAACACCCTTCCAACTATGGTCACAGGTTGGGCCCTATCTCAGTCTATAATTGGGGTATGTTGGTTAGATGAGCACTCTTACAGTTATAGTTTTAGTATTCGGTACTCAGTAATCAGTATTCCGTCTCAGTACTCAGTAAAGAACTCAGATAGTTCTACATAACCATGGCTATTAGTTATCAGTTACTTAGCCATCAAAATTCAGTACTTCAGTATTATTTTAAATTTTCAGTTATCAGTATTTAGTTACCAGAACTCGATACTTATGTTTCAGTATAATTCAGACAGAGATTATATGCATAATATTGCATATTCATCATGATCAGTAGTTACAGTTTTGCATGTACTCTCATCCAATTATCTCATGATGTTTATTCAGTCAGTTATCATCTCATGTATTTAAACCCATGTATATTAGCCTACTTCACTTAGCATACCAATACATTCAAAGTATTGATGCATACACCTTCTTTTTTGCTATGATGTCTCATATCATAGGTTCAGACGCATGGGTTCCTGATCATACTTAACAACTCAGGATATCATCAGCAGATTCAGCAGTGAGTCCTCATCCATCGAGGATATTATTCTATTTCAGCATTTTAGTATTTCAGTTAGTTCAGTAGTCAAAGTTAGTTGAGGACTTTTCCCATCAACTCCCCAGTCAGATGGTTAAAGGTTTTTGGACTAGACTATTTAAGATAGATGTTCAGTCTTTCAGTATTATCATTAATATTCAGTATTTGTTTCAGTTTGTGAACCTTTTGGCATTTTCAGCCTAACTTCTGCACATGTTTTATTATTATTATTCAATGCTCACAATAGGTACCAGTCATGGGTTAGCTTGTGGTCCTTTAGTATTATAATCTTAGTGTGACACCCATGGTGCAGGTCTCGGGGTGTTATAATAACTAATCCTAGGACAACTAATCCCATTTTAACTAATCTCTGCATAACTATTCCCAACATAATTTATTTTCCAACCAAGCGACCCCTAAGTGTTCATTTTTATTGTTCTTGACGTTTTTGAAATTTAAATTTCATTGGGTTATAATTCTTTATGTATTTACTTTTTATTTTTCCTTAGCAAAGAAATTAAATTTTTAAGTTTGAACGCAAGTTTGCAACAGAAGGTGTTTAGGTGGCGATTCAAATTATAAGTGTTATTGAGCTATTTTTTATGGGGGGTGAAGGGTTGAGGTGGGTTGCTCCTCATATCGGGGAACTATTCTCAAATGCACTCATGAAACAAGGACTAGGAGATAAGTAAAACAAGAAGTACAGGAATACAGTAAAACAAGGGACACAAAATTTTTATGTGGAAACTCCTTGCTCAAGGGAGAAAAACCACGACCTACCTCCAGGATTTCTAAGATCCGCTATATTCAAGATACTTCTTAAATACAAACTCAAAGTATTAACCTCCTAATCCTTTGTTTCCAATAAATAACTCTATTACAAGGAAACCAAGTAGTAACTCTACTGCTTCTACCTCCAGCTAACTCTAGCTGGACTCCTTAAGCTAACTCTAGCTTGGACAGTTGCATAACTCTAGGTGATTACAATGAGAAATTTTGCATCTTAACACCTACTATAATTATAAGAAAGTATAGTAAAATGTTAAAGTACAAAATACAAGGACTCAACTACAACAAGGAACTAAAGATACAACTCGATGAACAACAAATTCCTTGTTATAAGTCCAGCCTTTGATGCAACACTGCAACACTTCAGAAAGATATTTAATTATGAGTATATAGAAGTGTTTGTTTTATTGTTGAGGAATATGAGCAATATATATTATGACACAAGAAAACCTAGGAAAAATCTCATTGGTTGAGGCAAAAAGCTGGCAACAACTTTTCACCAACTTTTGTACTATGTGTCAATTGGACTGCTGACTGTGAAAACAATAGCAACAAGTGAGCCCAACCTGTTTCCTAATGCGTAGAAGTTTTTGTCAACACAAAACCTCAGTGAATAGGTCCCAAACTATGACTTTATGAATCATCAAAACTAAGCACTTAACAGGGGTAAGATAAAACGACCGAAGCAGTCATATTTGGTAACTTTTTGAAACTCAATATAATATTTCTTGGAATTTATTGCATTGCTTTCTAATTTACAATCTCTTATGATGTTGATAGGTTGATCAGATTTAGTGTATTTGGTAATAAATGAACATTTTAATTCTGAGGTCTTTTAGTTAATAACTAGTTTAAAAGTTTGTGGGGGTGATTTTGGTATTGTATATGTCATGCTAAATTGCCTCTTGAACTGTTATTTCCCAAATTATCATACAATCAAATTGTGTGAGTTTTAAACATTTTTTAATATTGATTCAACCATTCGTGGATCATCTTTTTTGGATAACAACAGTGATTTTTTAAAGCTTGCTGAACTTTACATAGTTGAAAAGGTTCTATTGGGTCGTTCTAAAGATTGTGCTATGAGAAATTCATTGAAGATGATCATTGATATGGATGAATTTTGTTATTATTACTGTAACACCCCGAGATCTCATTCCGAGACGTCACACGATGCTTATGACCCCGAAGGACCACAAGCTAACCCTTTACTGATATCTATACCTGTACACTGCACAATGTCTAAAATAAATGTGGAAACTAGCCATAAGGTTCAACACATCCATGAATACTCATAATACAGAAAACTGAATACTAATACATCCGTCTGAAAAGCCTCTAAACTGTCTGAACTTTGGAGTTGATGGGACAGGTCCCCAACTAACTCCATCAACTGAAAATAAACAAAATCTGAAACAATAATAGTAAACTGAGACTCATCCTCAAAAGAAAAGGACTCACTGCTATTGCTGCTAACGGGGACTGAACTTCTGAGGATAATCTAGATTCTGTGCCTCTGAACCTATGGTGTCAAATAAAACACCATAGCACAAATGTGTCAATATAAAAATATATCGAGTATGTAGACGGGGTAGGCTAATTCAAGGGTTCATGCATGTGAAATATCTAAACTGAATAATCATGAAAATGTTACATGAGAACACATACAAATGCACAGAACATGAACACAATTATCGCAGCTCTAGAAACTGAAACTCAGATACCATTTTACTACAAACTGAACTCACTACTGATACTGAGATACTGAATCACTGACTTATTTGATACTGATAACTGAGGATCTGGATGTGCTTATATTAATGACTGAATTCTTGGACTTACTGCTTTTGACTGACAGGATTAGAGATCAACCTTTCTAACAGATGATTTTGGAAGCTTTATCAATGATAAGAAATATGATTATATCTGAATCTGACAATAAGAATACTCAATAGAAATCTGATACTGTGATCAAGCTTGTCTGACGATATATCTCTGAATATGATATCAAATAACTGTATGTGATACCAAGTCTATCTGATGGGATGGCCCATAAATTAATGGAACTATCTGAGTTCCTCATAATGATAGATGACTGTATCTGACAGTCCTGATTTCTGAATACTGATTCTGAAACTGAGACTGAATCTGAAACTGAAACTGTGGGTGGTAGTCCCTTAACCGACATGCCCCAACCTACCACAGGTGGGGTCCAACCCGTGCCCCAGTTGGAAGGGTATCATTACCGCACCACTGGTAAAGACAACTCTATGTGACCCTCATCTAGCAGGTCCTCAAGTGGGAACGGTGGATCCCTTATCTAGTAGGTCAAGACACCTCATCTACCCTCATCTAGAAGGTATGATGTCTCTCATCCACCCTCAACTAACAGGTGTGATGTCTCAACCTACGCTGGCTACGTAGTTTTGGAGCACAAGGATTGCTTCTAAGAATCACAACCTTTACTAGTAGGTGAGTTCCCATCCTTGAGATTGCTCGGTGCTAGTTTCTACTCCTAACTGGAAGACTCAGAACTGAATTCTCAACTGAACACTGGCTGAACTGAATCTGACACTAATCATATTACTCAAAAGGTCTGACTGAGTTACGCTGAGATCACTTGGTTCCGTATATGACGGAAAAGATATCGAATCATGGTATCTGATTGACAATATAGAGCTTGAATAGATTACTTAAATCGCTTCTGAGATTAGAATTGAATCACTTGAATACTATTAGAACAGAGCTAATTGCAGGTCTGAGGCTAGATTACTAGCAATACAGAGATTACAGAGATAACTGATATTACTGAGCTTTATTAAGCTTCGAACTTGTCTAAGGATAAAGAGTTCTATAGTTCACTGAGTTCTGAGAATCATGGCTCGATTAGAATTATTGAGAAACTGACATGGGCTCTAGACAACAGCTCTATTTTCGGGTATAAATACCCCAGGACTCGTTAACATAAAAGTAAGACATAATCATTCTTCATCAGAAATCATTCATGCATCATCACGGTTATCCATTCATTCATCATTACAAACATTCATTCATCATTACAATCATTCATGTATTATCACAATCGTTAAAGCATCACTTCAAGTAGTTGGTCATCATAACATACTTTCCCTCTCAAGATCCTTAGAACATCACATTAAGCATTTAGGAAACATAGACCTCTATTCATCATCACAACCACCAAAGAGTCACTCCAAACCTTTAAGGATTATCAACATCAGTTCACTATCATATACTAGCCTAGGGAAGACATGCTATTTGATTATACCCCATTCAACGAGATCTTACATCAAGTACTTCATAGCTATATCGGTCTTGTCATGTATTTGGATATCACTTGATTTGGGGAAAACTTCATACTAACACATCACTATTTTCTTGTTAACCACTTGACACGTATTAAAACCTTAGCATATATCAAAGAGAACAAAATTGGGGAATCTTACAACCATCATATCTCGACTTGTTCACTAGGATCTTTCAACATCCACTAGACATGATCGATTTTACACCTAGTTGGGGATTTCATGCTAATTGGCACATTTCACTTACTAAGGCATTTTATCAAAGACTAGACATGCATGGACTAGCTCACAATTTGGAGTTACACCTTCAACATATTATAATGACTCTTATGTTTCACCTAAGCTCTTTATCAAACCTATGGAGAACATTCTTCACTTATTCAACCATTTCTATACCCAAAATTCATAAACACATCACATGAAAAAAACAATAGCTTCAAGAGGGCCTATCATAAACATCACATGAGTTCCACATACTAGGATCAAATCTCATAAATCTTGAAGAAAAACATAAATCAAAACTCCACAACATATTAAACATCAATTTCAACTCATACAAATTATTAAAAATTCATAAACATAAAAATCTTTGAGTTTTGAAAAGGGTTCTTGAGCTTCTTGAATGAAAGGGACCCAAGAATCAACATCTACATACCTTAACCTTTGAAAATGGATGAACTTTAATGAGTTCCACATACTAGGATCAAATCTCATAAATCTTGAAGAAAAACATAAATCAAAACTCAACAACACATTAAACATCAATTTCAACTCATACAAATTATTAAAAATTCATAAACATAAAAATCTTTGAGTTGTGAAAAGGGTTCTTGAGCTTCTTGGATGAAAGGGACCCAAGAATCAACATCTGCATACCTTAACCTTTGAAATTGGATGAACTCTAATGTTTGAGACTCTATCCGCACTTATAATAAATAATTCTTGAAGCCCATACTATGAGAAACTTTATTCTTGAAGAAATCTTGAAGAATTTATGGATGATTTTTGGAAGATTAGGGTTCTTGATTGAAACCCTAGTTATTTCTCTTCTCAAGAGAATTGAAAGAGGAAAATGTTGAAATTAGGTTTTTGGATGAGGTTTCCATATTTATAGAGGCTCAAAAAGGGTGGAAAATGACCAAAATACCCTTGCAAAAATGTCTCTAAGTTGCTGGAAAAAAATGGCTGACGACATTTGTGACAGGCCGTCAAACCTGTGATAGGCCGTCACAAAATGTCGTCACAAAAAGGGTGAATTTTATGATTTTCTGCTCAGGGCTGACGATGTCGTCAGAAATGTCATCAGAATCTGACGACGTCATCAAAAAGGTCGTCAGAAACGTGGTAGCCCGTCAGAAACGTCGTCACCGTTTTCCAGATTGACAGGCTGGAGTAAAATGGGCATAACTCTTTGCTCCGCTATTGGATTTAGGCGAAATTGGTATAGTTGGAAATATAATTCAAAGATCTTTCATTTTATATGTATCAAGATACCCAGTTATCCATATACAACGAGTTATGGTCAATTAAAGTTGACCCAAATTTTTACGGTCACTAAAACTTGAACTATAGGAAAGCTTTCAACTCGACAATGGGTTAGGGGACCTCTATGATCTTATTTCATGCTCAAATATATTCTCACATGATTCAAAGTATTTCATACTTGGGAGGATATTTTTGAAATATTTTGACTCGAATTTTTGCTTTACCAAATACGTTCTAAGGCTCAGACTGGAAAAGGATTTTGTGAGGCATTACAATTACCTACTCATTATAATGTAAATAAAAGACACATTAATTATCTCTTTATCTAAAGTTGAAACAACCCAAGAATATTTGAATGTTAAAACTAAAATATTAAATGTTAAGACAATAATATATGTGTATAAACTTTTATATAATGATACATAAAAATTGTGCATTAAAACAAATTTGTGTTGAAAATTTTAAAACCTAATAGGAAGATGCGCTAACAAAGTTAATTCTTATGGCCAATCGGATTCATGACTCCAATAGATCTAAGTACTTCCCTCCTCTTAAATTGTTGTTTTTCTTTGAAACTAAGAACAAGATGAAAAATGATAAACTAACTTTTTATAGACCACAAAAATGGCACGTAAGAATTGAGAAATCCTTTCTGGCTCTTTTTAGAGCCATTTTCTAGTTTGTATTCTTTGAACCTTTCCATTCATGCATTGTAATGACCCTCCGTATTATTTTATGATTTTTGACACATTTTCATCATTTAGAGATTTCCTATAATTCCCCATGTCATTTATTACTTACTGGAACTGATAGTTTACCTCACGAGCAGTTCATTTGGTTTTTAGAGACAATTTTTTATTTTGAAGTCTTCACTAGTAAGAATTGGTTATCGGAAAAAAACATTGGGTTAATGACCTTTTATGACAATTCTAATAGTTTCATCATCTCTAAAACATCGATTTTAGGCTAGGGGGACCTTTGGTTTGGGTCCTAAGGCTTCCGGACTTATTTGTGGCTATTGATCAAAATTTGATAAAAGTGGCCCTTGGGTGTGGGATCCTCATTTAATCAAAACAACTTTGGATGGAATTTCGATGGTGTCATTGAGGTCAGGATTTTGAATTTAATAGGGTTGCATAGTTTTTTTGTGTTCATGGAACTTTGAATGAATCTTGAGGGGTCGCTAAAAACTTAGAAAATATCAAGTCCAGCTGGTGTATCTGCTTAAGCGCCCGTGGATGGTCCAAGCCAGGTCGCTTTAGTGGGACCTTTATCGATAACATAGGTGACACTTAAAAGACATCTTTCCTGCTTTAGCAAAGGGTGACCCAGGTCGGGTACTACTTTAGAGGTTGTCTGTATCTTTAGTGGTGACTTCTTAAACGATCATGTGACTTCTTAAGTACCACCTGGGAGAGTATTAAATTCAGTCTTCTCCCTAATTTTCTCATATTTATCACAAGTATCAAGACCCAAAAAGAACTCCAGAGTATGGAAAATTGGGAGACTAACCTTTGGATGATTGTGGGGTATTGTTGAGCTCAGAATAATTATTTCCTCATCATAAACCTTGTAAGTTCCTGTTTAATTCTTGTTTGATTCTCCAATTTAGTCTTAAATTCCTAGTTCATCAATAAGTTGATTTTAGTATCATTTGAGCTCAAAATTTGCCCATTCTTGAGGATAAATGATCTTTGAGCATAGAGGGTTGTGTTGACGGTTTTAAAAGTGTAATTCCGCAAGTGGACCCATATGGGATGTTGACTTAACTTTGGATTTAAAGCATAAAAATGCAATATATGTACCATTGTTCTCGTATTGATGCTTAGATTACTATTTTGATAGTATGGCATCATGTGAAAGCTTCTCAAAAGAGAAAATCTCCAATTTATTAGGCTTTTTTGGCATTCAGGTAATCTAGTCTTACCTTTATCTTAGATTGAGCTTAATTATAGTATCGATATGATATTGTTCTAGTTTTGGGTTGGAAATTAAAACTTGGAGATGTATTTACTGTGAATTGGATTGTTTAGCCGATTAAGGGACCATAATTAGGTGTATTTGATTTAACTACTCATTTTTTAGGTAGATTTGTTATCTTATGATACAATGAGGATTGATCATCACCTTGTAGTGGGATTTGACACCTTATTCTATTTGTGGTAGGATTCTCCTTAGAATGGACTTTCAGGGTTAGAAGTAGGCCCGTTCAACCCACCTTATGCCAAGATAGTATTAGCTCTTTGTAGACTTAATAGGACATTATACGTTATCTTATTTATATTCTTGAGCCCGAGGAAGTTTTAGATATATTAAGGCTTATGCTAGACATGTACTTGGTAGATGTTGAGTATCATTTGAGTTTGGAAAATTATAATATTAAGATCAGTTGAAGTCCCGCATATACGATGATATTACACCCGGTTCAAGTTCGGTATTCATGATATTATTTTTGATTCATGTATGGTTTATAAGATACTATTTCTAGTTCGAGTCTAACATTGAGAGGTTATTTATGATGGTTATGGAACTGGTTTGATTTCGGTGTTTAGGTATGGAAAGATCCACGGTTATGGTATCACAATTGAAATGGTCAGACTATTTATGGTTGTTACTTCTTATTCTTAATTGTATCCAACAGTCTTATGGGAATCCCGTTAGATTATTTTCTATCATGTGCGTCTTCTAGGTTTATAGGGGGCCAGGTATGCTAGAAAAAGTTATGTTCTCTTTAATAATATTATTTCGATTATTTACCTTCAGTATTTGAGGTATTATTCAAGATTTTCCCTTTTTCCCTTGGACTTAGCTTATTATCTCATATTTCATTGTATTTATATTATGAGTGTTCTTAGTCGGTCGATGATGCCTACTAAATACCTATAGCTTTGGTACTCATACTACACTTCTGTACCTTTTCCTAGTATAGATTATAGTACTAGTTACTGTGAATGATGTTGTGATAGTGTGGGTCAGATTTCGGAGATAGGGTAAGATCTCAAAGTCGAAGGTAACTTTCTCTCCTTTCTTTGGTTTTGGGGATGGTCTTTCTATTTTGAAACTATTGTATATTTGACATTGATATTACTCTATTATTTTGTGTGAGGCTCTTGTACCGACCTTACTAGGTCTTGCGATGTTATTACTATTTTTCATTATTTTCTTTCAATTACACTATTATTCTTATGCTTTATGACTTGTAATTTTTTACTCACATTATTCTAACATTTATGCCATTTTCCACCAACTAGCCAATCACTTGAAGTTTTGTTCTATGGTTACTCTTACCTACTGATGGGGTAAAGTAGGTATCATTATGACTCGTGAAATCAGATCGTGAAAAATTAGTATCAGATCTTAGGCTCACCAATATTATGGGTACAAGAGCAAGTATCTAGTAGAGACCCGCGGATTGGAATGATGATGTCTTTTTTTTATCTTTGGGAGGATTTAGGACATTCTTAGGAGATCTCCACTTCCTTCACTCATTTCATTCTAAGAGTCTGTGTTGGTTTCTAAGATTCATTTCATTTTAGTCTTTCATAAATATCTAGGACACGAGCTACTACTACTAGAGATGAGGATATTGAGTCCATGACTAAAGACCCTACGAGAGGACGTGGACGACCTAGAGGTCAGGGGCAGGTGAGAGATGTAGCTCTAACTGAAGACTAGGATAGGGATCCTTTACCAAATCCTATCCCTACTCTCACACTAAAGATTCCTCCATCCCAGCCAGTGGTGGGATAGGGGGCAACCCAAGATCTATTGGGATTTATTTCTTCATCGCTGCTCATAGATGCTCTAGTTCAAATATTGGGTTTGGTTGGTAGTGCACCATTTGATGGTAATTAGTCTGTGGATCAGAGTAGTATCGATGCAGGGGTGCAACCTATAGCTGTGGATTCTAGAGTTGATATCCATCCAGTGCCAGTAGTTTCTCATCTGATAGTTTCCCATCCTGCTATATCTGTTGAGGAGCAGAAGGCATTAGGTAGGTTTCTGAGATTGACTCGACCTAGGTTTTCTAGGGTACCTGTCGAGGATGGATATGTGGTACTGATTTCTTGTGGGTATAGACTTTGTAATTGGGCCTCATTGAGACTCAGGGTGTTGACTACACCATTTTAAGTTTGATCTGGTTGCTCAATATTAGTGGAGAAGTTATCTTGATTCCAAGCTATCTGGATCTCCCTCATTGTAATAGACTCTATTCTCTAAGGTTTTCTTAAAGAAGTATATGCCTCGTAGCTTTAGAGATCACTTGAGAGATTAGTTCTCGAGACTGGAGAAGGGTTCTATGAATGTCTTGGAGTATGAGTCTCAATTTCATGAGTTGTCCAGGTATGCCATATCTATATTGCCTACCATGTATGAGAAAATTCAGTGTTTTGTTTGGGGGTTGAGACTTCCTCTTCTCATGGCTATACATAGTTTGGTTATTGCTTATAGGTCTTTATTGAGCTTTATAATAATGCTCATATTATGAAAGATATGCATCGTGAGGAACAAGGGGGCAACGATAAGAGGTAGCGTAATCAGTATAGTTTTAGTGGGAGCTAGAGCGACTCATGGTTCAAAGGCAGCGGTTCCTAAGGTAGGTATCCTCTACACCAGTCTTATCAATATTAGGGTTAGTATAGCAGTGGTGTCACCCAAAATTATACCTCTAAGAAAGTATAACACGGTTGCTGTCAAATAAAAAACCCAACAAAGGTTGGGATTGAACCTACAAGTAATAGGCCAAATCTCTATCACGAACTTGTTAAAGTACCCAAAAAGTGCAGGAAGTAAATAGGGGGAATTTGTGAGAACAATAAAATTAGTAACGAGTTTGATCACTTTAGGTTGAAATCAATATGAGATGAACACTACGACTGTGTTTCTACTGGCTTCCTAACTCTGTAGACTTATCGTGCTTTGTCAAACTATCTCAATGTCTAGCATGAATAATCTGACAAGTTATGTATCACCAACCATCTATTGAACACCTTCGGTAAATTTCACTCATCACCTTTTGAGTCTCAGAGTGTCGCATTACTAACCCTTGTCCTGGATCTTAGATTAACTATCTCATTTTGGGTCTTAAGTTAATTAGATAAATGCTAAAAGCCTTAAATTACTGTGGTGATCTTCTTTAAAGAATCACAATACATGCAAAAGCATTAATTAAGAACAACTCTGCACTTTCTATACTTTGTTATTCCATTAGGGTTCCCCCAACCCTAGTTAAGAAGTTTTTAGCTGCTCATGTTTGCAGAAACACCCATATAATTCATAAAAGAAAGTATATAAATAATCTTAGAATAAATTAAGAATGAAAAGTAGAATCTCAAATTCAAATTAATATCCAATCATACAAACCAATAACATGAATTCCAAGATCAAAATCAAATCTCAGAACTTAATATAATGTTGTGAGTATAAAGAGTGCATAAAACATCCAAGTGGTATTTATAGTTACACAACAAAACCTAAAAATGCTATCCAAAATAAAATAGGAAAATAATATCGGCAGTGGTAACACCTCAGACAACAAGTCATCTGGACTGACAACGACTCGTTGTCAGCTCCATATTTTGTCTTCACTGCCCTTTGATGACGACCTTTCTCACTTCTCCTGGTGATTAATTGCTTAACTCGTTGCCTCTCCAGTGACTTTTTTAACTTAAAGAACTTAACTCCATATGCTCAGAACGACCTTCCATTGGGACTCATAGTTAGACCCTATGAGTCATCACCTACATTATTTCCATTGGTCTTAAACTCGTATTCTTTAACGACTTTGTCATATTTTTTCTTAGAACGATCCTCCCTGTGACTCGTATTCATATCCTATGAGTCGTAGCTAGTGTCAACTTTATTCTTCTTCTTTGATTTCTTCACTGGTCACCCAACGACTTGGACGAAGAGTCGTAGAGTCACCCAATGACTCATTGGCGAGACAAAGACTTCAATATTTGGAGCCTTTTTTTCCTTTATTTATTCTACTCACTTCAAAAATTGTTTTCTTGCAAAACAAACACAAAAACACGTCACATCTAATAAAAAGGACCTAAGTACTTGCATAATTTCTGATTTTAAGCATCATTAGTTCCATGAAACTATGGTACATTAATACCCTCAACTTAGAATGTTTGCATGTCCTCAGGAAACTAACACAGAACAATCATAATATGATGCTTAACTAAAAGAAACCTAAGGCACCTATGGCAGTTGACTTCAACTTTTAGCTCAAAATTCTTACCCCATCCTATTTCTAATATTTCAAAACCACTGTGTGGATCTATGTAGCACAATAATATTTCAAAACCACTATATCGATCTATGCAACACAACAATATGTCACAGAAGAATAAAGCAATGAAATTACATTAGAACCAAATAATCAATCAAGTATGCAAGTTACACAACCCAAAAAGATAAGCAGTTAACAACACAACCCATGTACCCTCACAGAAAGAAATCCCAACTATCACAGTATCATTATGTCAATTCAAGATACTATTTCAACACACTTACTCTAACAAAAGAAGTTCAAATCAATGTGCATAGAATACCATAAGCTTTCCCTTATTTTATATACCTTAGTTTTTGAGACAGTTGGACTAGAATCATTATAGAATTTTACTCAGCTGGTAATGTAGGCTTGAGGATAGGTATGGTACGTTTGGATCTATTGACTCACCCTCCTTGACTCTACACATAAAATTTAGATCCACTTCTCAACCATTCTTCTTTTACTCCTCTCTCTTTTCCTTTATTTATTTTTGGACTGGGTGTGGTTTTCTTTTTGCGTTTCACTTATTCCTTTTTTTCACGTTTTTTTTTAGTTCTCTCTTTTTTTATTCTACCACATTCAGTGTTACTGTCTTTTTCTTTTACATTACACCCTTCTGCATACCCAGTTTAAAATACGCACCCCTATGATAGGAGCCCTCAACTTAAGTGATTTGCCTGAGTTGAGGTGCACAGTGTCCAAGGAGGGATCATGGCAAAAATAGGTTTATTATAATCACAACAACAAATTGGATATATAGCTACGAAATACGACATGAAATTTGTTACTAATTATTCACTTTTTATGACAAAAATAACAGTTCATGCTTAAATACACGAGACACGTACTTTTAGTAACGAAACACAAAAATTCATAGCAAAGTTTTCTCCACTAAAGTTTCCCACCAAAAAATGGGTTGGTGCCCTTTTTAGAGTACTATTGGCCACAAATTTTAAGTTATTTGTGACACATTATTGTGTCAATAAAGATATTCTCAATTCGTGACAAATCATTTTTTTTCCTAAAATTTGTAAATTTTAACCTACAATTTAGTCACAATGAAATTTTGTCACCAAAAAAATATATGATCAAATGACTATGATTTAAATTTTATAGTTAAATAGCACAATTATTGGCTGCGAAAAAAATTATAGTTATTAAATATAAAATATCATTAATTTTAATTAAGAACATTTTTATTTTGTTCTCCTTTATTATTCATATATTATGTTCTTAATTATGTTATTTTTATTTTCTTCATTCACCATAATTAATTTTTCCCTTTGTTTTTGTGTTTTCCTGTAATTTCTTATTTTATCTAATATTATTTCATTCTTTTTATTTTATTTTTTGTCCATAATCTAAATTTATTTACTTTTTTCTTCTTTGAGGTATGCTTCACTCATTCATTCTGATACTCTCCAATCCTCCATAATACCATCATAGTATATCTACATACCGACATAGAATCATGAATGTTTACTTCATCCCTCTAATGTGACACTCCTTAGTATATCATCGTATTAAATTTATATATTGACATAGTATTATTGAGGACTACTTCAGTCCTTCAAAGAGACTTCCTCAGTATACCATCATGCCGATATTTTAGTATACCATCATACCGATATTTTATCATGAATGGCTTCTTTTATCCTTTACTACAACTAAAGAATTCTATACCTATAAAAAATATACTACAACTAAAGAATTCTATACCTATAAAAAATATTTTAGAAGGATAATAAATTATATTTCTACCAAATGCTAATTTAAATTAAGTGTTCTCCTGTAATACCCCAGGTTTTGGACTCTGAAATTTTTGAAGTGAAATTGAACACTACCCAGCCAATAACTAGGGTTATAAGTCATTATCACTCATCACAAGTCGTATGATGCCATTCATTACCTAACCAATAAGGTTGTCCTAGGTCATTATCATGATCACAATTAGACCCTACGAGTCATAGGGTAAGGTCACGAGTTGTGGTGAAGGGACTCGTGACCTTAACAATAAAGGCACCCAAAGTTTCTACTTAGGCCATGATTCTAGGCAACGACTTGTGACCAGTCATCATGAGTCGTTACCCCACCCGTAGCAACTAGGTGCAACTTTTGTGGACGTTTTTATTAAGGATAATTTGGTTTTTTCCCGTCCTTTACACTTTACCCACAACTTAAAATGATTCATTTAGCTCTTTTCTCATTAGTTAATCAATCAAAATAGAACTTCCTCCTCCCAAACGTCTAAAGTTAAGAGAAAGCTAGGGTTTCAAAGGATTAATCATCTAGGCTTCAATTTGTGGTTCCTTTATAAATTTCTTAGTTTTTTTAGGCGTGTCTCTCTTTCCTAACTTTGTTTTACATAAAAATATGTGTTTAATTGTGATCCATGTAAAGTTAAATATCGGGTTTTTAAATTGGGTTGTGGGATTTGACTAGTTATTAGTTAGATTATTTTCCCATAGTTTGAACTTTTTATTCATGCTTTATCTATAGTTTTTGAACTAAATGAGGGCATGGGTATGGGAATTAGACTGGGGAACATGAGTTTCCCCAAATTTAAGGATTTTGGTATGGAATTTACATGAACCTCAATCCACTTTATGAAATTGGTTTTGAAACATGGATATATACATATTTTAACTCACTCTTGGAACCTTGTATTGCATAAAAGGTTAATGAAACATAAATATAGTTTGAGGGGTATTGGTGGCCATGGTTTGGTTTTAAATTGGAACTTGGGAGTCAATTAATTTAATTGTATTAGAATGACATAATTGGACTTAGCTTGCAAGAATAATTGGTACCGCAATACCAAATGATAAATGCCTTAATAAAAGACTCCTGGGTTAATGTACTGGATTATGTGTAAATGTTTTAAATTGGGATTAAAGAGGGTTGTGTATCTTGAAGTGAAGGTGGAGGTCCTAGGGAGGTCAATATTGAAAACCATATTTGCCGTCTTTGGGGGTCTTTATGACCATGTGCATAGTTCACACACATACATACACACACACACACACATACACTATATATATATATATTGGAATGTCTAGAGCCTTGGTGTCTCTTGACCTTCCTCATGTTTTTCCTTATTTGTGCGGCTAACACATGATGTAACCCTTTCAGTAGGGAGAGCTGAACATATATACCCTATAGGTACCCTTAGGACGAATAAAGCTACACAGTCTAGGTTAATATTTTTTAAATCTCATGTTTATAACCTTATACCTTACCCTGGCATTATATATATACATAAATTTGAATTTGTGCTTGTGGTTTTTGTTATTTTTTGACATGGCATTATTTAATCCCTTCTCGAGTTACATGATAGTGCTTATCCCACTGACCGTCCCTGGGTTCTATAATATTTTATGATGTTGAGTCCTAGGGTTCTTTGTTTACTCATGTGTAGTCTTAGTTGGAGTGGGTATCGGTTGAGTTTTTATGAAGTGGTGAGCCTCCATTACCCGAAAAGATTTATCTTTTTATTAGGTTTCTTTTAGATTTTTTGAATTGAAGAGTTCCATTGTCCTGGTCGGGGCATGTCCCGACCTAATTTAGTATTCTTATTTAAGAGGTTTTGTGGACATAATATGGGCTTGGTTATTTGTTTTTGATTCTTAGAACCTTCTAATTGGTTTTCATATTATTATTATTGATTTGTTCTACTTTTGCTATTATTTTATTGTGCTTAAGTGGTTAGGCTAGGGGTGGTCTCCAGTGCACGGTGGTCTTGAGAGACCCATCATCAAAAAGCCCTGGTTTGGGTCATGACATGCTTGGTATTAGAGCATGGTTCAGGGTCTTTAGGTGTCCACAAAGTCGTGTCGAGTAGATTCCCTTTAATGGGTTTATAGCGCGCCACACTTATAAAGAGGAGGCTAAAAGGCATTTAGGAATGTTTCCCATTCTTGTTTTCTAGTTTGGTCTTAGAGTCTAGTAACTTGAAAACTCTGTAACTCCTTATTTTCTCACGTTTCAGATTATGCCTTCCCAAAGATCTTTAGGTCATAAAAACTCTGCTGGACCCTTAGTCCTACCTGAGGATTATGTGGAGGGAACTCGCCCTTCTTATGGAGTAAGGCCTGATCTAGGGTCCCTTCTCCTAATTGTGCTGCTCCATGTGGAGTCCCACAGGTCCCTACTAGTCCTCTTTGGGCTCTCTAGGCTGGTGACGCCTATGATCAGCTGCCTCAGGGAGAAATCTGTAATGTGAAATTCCATTTGTTTATTCATTTGCTTACTCAATTATAAACATCTCAATATGATTAGTTGGATCGGGTTGGTTTTGTTGCTCTTTCATCTGAGGTCACTCGAGTTGGACAGTTTATAAGGTTGAATCCCCCAACGTTTATAGGCTCTAAGGTTAAGGAGGATCTTGAAGGATTTGTGGATGAGATAGTGAAGATTTTCAAAGTGATGCATGCTATTGATTCTGAAGGTGTAGAATTTACTGCATATCAGTTAAAAGATATAGATTTTCTGTGGTATGAGGAGTGGGAGAAGTTGAGGGGTGATAATGCAGAGCTGACATTATGGGATGAGTTTTTTGATGCATTTTTTCATCACTTCTTTCCTCAGGAATTAAGGGAAGCTAAGGCTGAGGAGTTTATTAATTTAAAGTAGGGTAAGATGAGTGTCAAGGAGTATTCTCTGAAGTTTCAACAACAGTCTCATTATGCTCCAGAAGTGGTATCTAACTAGGGATATAAGATGAGGAAGTTTTCTTCTTGGTTGTCCCGTGACTTGGTATTGGAGTGTAAGGCTACAATGTTAAATAATGATATAGATATCTCAAGGTTTGTGGTTTATAAGCAGTAGGTAGAGGATAAAAAGAAGAGACAGACAGAGATGGGAAGGTGGTAGAATATGAAGTTTAGATATTTAGAGCAGGGCATGAATCAGTAGAATAGTGGGAGGGATGACAGGCAATGGACCAAGAAGAAAACTTGGGGAAACTCTAGTTCATATTCTTCGGCTAGTTCTCCTTATCCTAAGAAATTTGGTGATCTATCATTTTTAGACTAGCAGTGGTCATAAGGCACAGGGTGCCCAGTCTCAGGCTAGTGGAGCTTAGTTTGTCCCACCTTATCCTCTTTGTAGATTTTGTGGACAGCTTCACCATGGTTATTGTGAAGAGGGGAGGAACTTGGGTTTCAATTATGGTCAGCCTGGGCGTATGTAGAGGAATTGTCCTACAGCTAAGGTAGCCCCTGGGGCTAATAAATTTTCGGTCTCTACTTCTTTAGCTCCTACACCAAAGGGTGCCACTTCGAGTACCGGCACAGGCCAAAATTGTCTCTACATTCTTACCATCCACTAGGAATCTGAGGTATCCCCCAATGTTGTCATAGGTATGTTACAACTCTTCTCTCATGATGTATATTGTTTGCTTGATCTAGGTTCTAACATTTCTTATGTGGATGTACATTTTGGTTTCAATCCCGATAGTATTTTTGACCCCTTTTCTGTGTCTACTTTGATGGATGACTCTATAGTTGCTAGAAATATCTATAAGGGTTGTGTTGTGTCCATCTTTCATAGGGAAACATTGGTGGATCTGATAGAACTTGACATCATAGATTTTGATGTGATCTTAGGGATGGATTGGCTTCATTCGTGCTATGTCTCTTTGAATTGTAGGACCTAAAATGTCAGTTTCTAATTCCCTAATGAATCAATAATTGAATGGACGGGAAGTTCCTTAGTGTCCAAAGGAAAGTTTATATCCTATCTAGAGCTCAAAAAATTATTTTGAAAGGTGACACACCCTAAAACTAGGCCATGTCATATGGGTGCCTCAAGCCTACTTGGACCGTAGATCGCCCCGTTAACCCAACCCAATCATCATACCAAACCACAAGTGTCAGATAAATTCCAAAAATATATCAAGGTAGCAGAAATTGAGACTAATAGTCAATACTTACAAAATATCTAACATTTCATAAATGACAACCTTCAAACCTATATACCCAAGTTCACATTCATCCACAATACCTCTACACAAATCCAAAGTCTATATATATATATATGTCGGGACATGCCCCCGACAATAGACAAAAACCAAATCTGAGACAAGTCTATGACATAAACTAAAGACAATAAAATGAGTGACTCCCAAGTATGGAAGCTTACTACTTCAGTGTCAATCACATGATCCACCCGATCACCTATCACTGCACAGAAAGAGAAGAAGATGCTTCGACCCCTATGTCGCATGGGGACATAATATCTAAAGACTATTAGCGATTGGAGTGCTAGCATGTAACTTAAGGATAAGGATAAAATAGCATCATCATTTAAAACCAAGTTATTTCATCATGTTCAACCATATTTACATACGTAGTCATGTAGATATATATGTATAGCATGTTAATGATGTACCATAAGGAAACAAGACTTGAAAACATTTTCAATATACTCATTCACACTTCATGTTGTAGAGGACTTCAACCTTCCACACGTACGGATTCAAAGAATTCTTATTAGGCAAAGAACTTTAACCTCGTGCATTCTCACAAGACTAGGGACTTTAACCACACACGTTAGTTGGGTAAGGGACTCTAACCTCATGCCTTTTTTTTATTGGCATGGGACTCTAACCTCATGTATTTACATTAGGTAAGGGATTCTAACCTCAAGCCTTATTAAATAGGGGAATCTAACCCCAAGTGAGCTTATTTGGCGTGGGACTCTAACCATACGTAACCTTAGTTAGGGGACTCAAACCCAAAGCTGACATATTTAAGCAAAGAACTCTAACCTCTTTCATTTTAACTATAAAAGGGACTCTAACCTCAATCCATATTATATAGGCAAGGGACTTTAACCATAAGTCATCACGACTATCATTAGTCGACATTGGGACTCTAACCCTTTTGTCCATACATCAATATTCGTTCACTTCAACACTTAGGGACTCTAACCCATTTAACAAATTCCACACCACACATGACTCTTCTGGTCACTTTTCATTCAAATATGCCTTTAGTCTAATTCCTTAATTCAATTTATCATTCAATTCAATTTATGATCATCAAGACCCTTACAAGCCATTCATTTCTCATTAGCTATCTTACACCCTTTTTGTTTAACACTATTCAATTCTATGTTGGGGAATTCAACCCCTCTTTAGCCACCATACCAACAAGGTCATAAATTAACAAGTTACATGGTCAACATTATCATTACAATACCTCTTATCAAGTATTCATACTCATTGGGCCATTGCCATAGTTTAAAACATTTCAACATATGACTAGATATTTTACTTAGACATTTTCACAAACACCTTGTGTGCATACCATTATTATGACCAAATTCATGGTAGAATTCATCAATATTAGGGTTACTCAAGACCCATTTTTTAATCCATATACAACAAGCACCCACATTTGTAAATCATTACCAACAACATATATAACACATGTTTAAGCAAGAACCAACATTATTCATTATTAGACAACAAAACCCTTATCATTTGATTTCAAAATAACCATTTACAATTATTTATCCATGTGTGAAATACATGTTTTTTGAGTTATTAAACAAGGAAAAGATTTACATTCCTTAAACAAAATAATCCTCCACTAACTTTACTCCTCTTAGCCTCTAATAAGCACCCTTGAATCCATAGCCTCCAAATCTTTAATGATGTGTTTGAGAGAGGATTTTGGAATGTTTTTGTCAATAAAACGAGGTCTTAGGAGGCCACAATACATTACATAGTAAGGTGACTTCAGGTTTTTGAGGTGGGAAATGATATAGAGCCCTTGACTTAAAAAATGAAAAGTGGTCTTCCAGGTTGGTATGACTCACTTGAGTTAACCATACCCTAGGGTATGAGTGGTACCCTAAATGATACCCGAGGCTTTACATAGGACTCATAGACTGGTCAGGGTATGACTACACACCCTTGAATCATATCTAAAGTATACGACTTGTATCCTAACTATACCCTTAACTCGTACTAAAAATTACCCACTCAAGTTCAAGATAACACTCTATATGACTAGGTTTGGTATGACTCATACCTTAATTATGATTGTGGGGAGGCTAAATCATACCTAGGATAGTGATTAACCCCTACCACACTTCCTAGGGTATGAGTGGGGGTAACTAAGTTATTTCTATGGGGTATGACTGGTACCCTAAGTCATACCAAGTCCAGTGACTTCAAATGAGGAGATTTTCTCATGGTTCAAAGCCTAGGTGTTTCAAATGGGTGATTGTATCACCTAGTTTGGGTTAAGGAATTTTGAGGGTCCCTCTTTGCAATCTTTTCTTATGGTTATTGAGTTTTCTGATGGGTTTCCCAATGATTTTCCTAGATTCCCTTCTAATAGGGAGATAGATTTTGGGATGGATCTTCTACCTGATACCCATTCTATTTTCTTTCCTCTTTATTGAATGGATCCGACTGAACCTAACAATTATTAAAGTATCTTCTTGATAAGGGTTTTATTCATCTCAGTATTTCCCCATAGGGTGCTCCTATACTTTTCATGCATAATAAAGATGAGTCCCTTCGCATGTGTATCGACTATCATCAGTCGAATAAGGTGATAGTAAAGAATAAGTACTCTTTTACTAGGATTGATGACTATTTTGATCAGATTTAGGGTGCTAGATATTTCTCTATGATTTATCTTTATTAAGGTTATCATTAGTTGAAACTAGGGAGGTTGATATTCCCAAGACTATATTTCGAACCCAATATGACAATTATGAGTTTCTGGTTATGTCATTTGGGTTGACTAATGCTCTGTACATGTTCATGGATCTTTTGAATCATGTTTTTAGGTTGTTTTTGGATTTTCTTATTATTTTGTTCATTTATAATATCTTGGTTTAATCTAACAGTGAGGAGGATAATGTCAAGCACCTCTGAATCGTATTACAGACCCTTAGGGACCAAAATTTATATGCTAAATTTTCTAATGTGAGTTTTGGATGAATGTTGTGACTTTTCTTGGACATATGGTTTCTAGTGAGGGGATCAATATGGATCTATAAAAAGTTTAGGCAGTTAAGAAATGGCCTAGACTGACAACTTCAATCGACATTAGGAGTTATTTGGGCTTTGCTCGGTATTATAGGAGATTTATGAAGAGTTTCTTATCTGTTGCTACTTTGTTGACAATATTTACTAAAAAAAAGGATAAGTTCTTATGGTTCGATGCTTGTGTGGGTAGTTTTGAGAAGTTGAAATATAAGTTGACTTCTGTGCTAGTTTTGATCCTACCCAAGGGTACAGAGGGTTTTGTTGTGTTTTGTGATAAGTCCTGTGTGGGATTAGGTTGTGTCCTGATGCAACATGGTAGGATCTTGTCTTATTCTTCTAGACAAATCAAGGTACATGAGAGAAACTTCCTGACTCATGATTTAGAGTTGGCGGCTGTGGTCTTTGCATTGAAAATCTGGCGCCATTATCTATATGGGGTGTATGTGGATATTTATTCAGATCATAAGAGCTTGTATTATATGTTCACCTAGAAGTAATTGAATCTAAGGCAAAGGTGATGACTTGAATAGCTTAAGGATTATGAGATCAGTTTAAACTACTATCCAGGTAAAGCTAATGTTGTTGATAATGCTCTTAGTATATTGTGTATGGGAAGCTTATCTCATGTAGATCAAGGAAAGAAGGATTGGTGAAGTAAATTCATAGATTGGAAAACTTGGTTCATATTTTGGTTTCTGAGGATGTAAGAGTAATTGTTCAAGAGGTGGTCAGATCATCTCTTGGTGCTAAGGTGAATAAGAAGCAAGCACTGGATCCCATACTTGTGCAGATTAAAGTAGATGTGGGTTAGAAAAAATTTATAACATTCGAGATTGTGGAGATGGTATCTTGAGGTATCAAGGTAGATTGTGTGTTCTTGATGTTGATAGGTTGTGGGAAAGGATCTTGGCTAAGGCTCATGAGTCAAGATATACCGTTCACTCGGGTGCAACCAAGATGTATCAGGACTTAAAGTATATCTATGGTGGAACAATATGAAGAAGGATATGGAAAATTTTGTTGCCAAGTATATGGTCTGTCAGCCAGTTAAGGTAGAACACTTGAGACCTTGTGGCATATCTCAAGAGGTAGAGTTGCCTATGTGGAAGTGGAAGATGATCAATATAGATTTCATTATGGGTCTTCTATGGTCTCACAATTAGTGTGATTTGACATGGATTATTGTGGATGGGATGACCAAGTTTTCTTACTTCTTTCCTATGAGGACTAACTACTCTGGATAGGACTATGTCAAGTTGTTTATTCAGGAGATTTTCAAGTTGCATGGAGCTTCTATGTCCATTATTTAAGACCAAGGTACACAGTTTACTTCTTAATTTGGCATTTGTTTTAGAAGGGTTTGGGGACTAAGGTAAACCTTAGCACTGCTTTCTTCCCTCAAATAGATGGACAAGTAGAGCAGACTATTCAGTCCTTGGAGGATATGATAAGGTCCGGTGTGATTTATTATAATGGAAGTTGGGTTGACCACTTTTCTCCTATTGAATTTGCGCACAACAATAGTTACCATTCGAGTATTCAGATGGCTCCTTTTGAGGCTTTCTATGGTAGGAGGTGCAAGCCTTCTATTGGGTTGTTTGAGGTTAGTGAGACTAGATTGTTCGGTCCTAACTTGGTTCACCAAGCCATGGAAAAGGTGAAGGTGATTAGAGAAAGACATAAGACTGCGCAGAGTCACCAAAAGTCTTATACATATGTGAGATGAAAGGAGTTGGAATTTGAGGTTGGTAATTGGGTGTTCTTAAAAGTATCTCCTATAAAAGGAGTGATGAGGTTTAGGAAGAAAGGGAATCTCAGTCCCTGTTATGTTGGCCCGTATCAGATTTTGAGGAAGGTAGGGAGTGTTACTTATGAGTTGGATTTGTGTCACAGCTCGAACTAGGGCATGACCATGACGGGCATCTTAAATACCACGTGGATCGGAGGCCACCCCTTTGCACCTAACCATACAACATAATATCCCTGATGTCTGATGAATTCTAAACATATAACATGATGAATTCAAAGAAAGTTTAAAACATTGTATCACCAATGACCGACGACCGGCCAAACAACCGACCCACATCGCTCATTATCCACAGTAATCCAAACAAAGCCTGCTAGACAAAGTACCAAAACTAAATATAAATAACATGTCAGGACATGCCCTGGACTATAGCCAAAAGCAAGTCTAAATAGTCTGAGACATAAGAGACCCAAATTAAATGTAGACTTCTGAAGTATGGAAGCTCACCACTTCAATGTCAGCTCATGAGCTGATCTCAAAATCCTAATCACTGACCAAGAGATGTAGAAGTATGGTCAGTTCCTACATCGCGTGGGCACAGACTCTAAAGACGGTTAGTGAATGGAGCTCTAGTATGACACTAAAGAATAAAGATTAAAATAATGTCATGATCAACAATTCAAAATCATTCAAATACAATGCACATAATCAAATGCATATATATATATCACATGTCGGGATAAAGAACAAGGCTTAATATGCTCATTAAAATCTTTAGCATGTATTGTGTAGCTCAACCATCATAACATGTATCCACAGGCTATATGGGCCCGAGCTCTCACCCCCTGGTTGAGGCCCAATGCGTGCAACTGCACGAACAAAAGAATAATCTCATATATATATATATATGGGGAACTCGAACCTCCCAATCATATACTAAGGTAACTTAAGAACCCGATCATGTAATGATGTGCGGATAAATCAAACCTCCCTAATTAAGTAATAATAATGAGGGGGACTTGAACCTCCCTAGTCACTTTGAACCCCACATAGGTAAATACGGTTTCTAGTAGCGGTCACTCAGACCTCCGCTTTCACGACTCAGCTATACAACCCCCATTAAATCTCAATTACAAACATTCATCACACATTTCTATTTATTGAATCTTATTTAACATTAAGGCATAAATTTTTGGTAGCGTAATACCAATTACACTTGCCAGGTAACAACAACATGCCAAAATAATTACACCACTTGGGGGAATTCACAACCCCCTTGGTTCAATTTTACAAATTCCCACATTTCTCATAATTAAAAACCAATTTCACAATATAGGGTTGGGATCATAAACACTTCAAAAGTCATAAGTTTGGGGAAAAATCATGATTCCCTAGTTCATTTATCATATCGTTGAACCTGCAAGTTCAAAACCATAATTAAAGCATGAATAATCATATGTAAACCATCAGAAAATATTGTTCAACAACAAACATTCAAAAATCCTCAATCCTTCTTTCAAAACCAACATAAATATGTAATACCCCGTACCTTTTCCTAGATTGAAATCATCTAAAAAATGTTAGGATCTTTCTTTGAAAGATGAATCCACTTTTGTACACGTGGTATTTTTAATATTTTTACTTTTTGTCATGTGGAAAATTTAATAAACTTTCCACCGATATAAAATTTTCCTCAATCCGATAACCGGGTAAGAAGTTATGACTATTTCAAGTTCCTATCGTAAAATAACACCATATTGGTCAGTGGCGCTCCGTGACACAAGATAAAATGGCAATTGTATTTTCCAGTGTCTCAGCACAATTTTTTCCACATCGTGCCCAAGTTTAAGGTCGCAAAAGAAGGGGAAACGCGATGGCTCTGCGTCGCGCCATCCCTCAGTTTCCCAATTGTCAAATTCCAGTGACACAGCCCGACAGCGCCGCGTCGCGCCTGGGGTCCAATTCGGGAAATTTTTACTGAAATTATAAGACACGTCCAGGGTTAAAAGGGTCAATTTCCCACCCCTATTTTAGCCCTTTAACATGTGATTCAACCACTTTCACCCAACATACACTCTCTTCTCGCAAAAACCTCCCAAGAACAACCTAGGGATTTTCATAGAAGATTCAGAATCAAGAATTTCCTCCATCAATCTTAGTGTATTTACGAACCAAGGTATGCATAGCGTTCATTGAAGCCCCAGAATCCCTTTTCTAAATTCAAGTTTATGGATTTTCATATGAATTTCATGATTGGGCAACTCTTGTTCATGTGGATAATAAGAAATTGAATTCTACTCCATGTTGGGTGATAAATTCTATGTGGGTTAAATTATTATAGATATAGATTCATGCAAACCTATGACTAAACCCTTGAATGATGAAATTAGAATTGAACCATGATGTTTAATTATTGCACAATGATGTTTACATGTACCATGCCTACAATATGTTTGATTCAATGCCTAGATGAAGGAAAAGTGCATAACTAGCATGATACCATGAAATCCCCATGTATGTACAATATATGCCTATCACATGTTTTGATGAAATGCTTCAATAAATGTATTATGGATTATGATGTTATTTATATATTCAAGTAAGTTATGATTGGTCAGTTTTCTTCCATCGAGTTCTGGGGGTACTCGTACCCAAAACATTAGCTGTGTGCCTAGAGTCGTGTCATGTTTTCATGATACTCTCAGTCAAGATATGAATACTTAGACTTCAGATAGTCTTATGACTCAAAAAATATCTATGATCTCATGAACTCAGTCAGTTGTCAGATATCAGTAGTATTTCGTCAGTCAATGAAATTCAGTAACTCAGCCCATGTTCAGTTTAGTAAATCATTTTCAGAGTCTATTCATATGGGAGTAGGAATTAGCACCGAGCGAACCTAAGGATAGGAACACACACTATCAGATGAGGGTATGATTCTTAGAAGTCATCCTTGCATTACAGAACTATGTAGCCAGCTTAGGTTGAGACATCAACACTATTTGATGAGGGTTTATGAGGTGTAAAAACACTGTCAGATAAGAGCCCCACCATTCTCTTTTGAGGACCCTATCAGATAAGGGTCACTCACAGCTTTTCCTTACCAGTGGCGCGGTATTGACACCCTTCTAATTGGGTTACAGATTGGACCCCAACTCATCCATAATGGCATATTAGGGGCATGTCGATAAGATAACTACTTCCCATAGTTTCATGTTACAGAATTAGGACTGTCAGACACAGTCAATCAGTCTCAGTAATAGAACTCAGATAGTTCTTCAGATTTCAGGACTGTCAGATACAGTCATCTCAGATATAGTATGGGACTCATCTAGTTCCATTAGATTCAGGATTATTAGATACAATCACTCATGTTATTAGTTATATTAGTTATCAGTATGTCATGTTATCAGTATTCAGATTCAGTAATCATGTTATCATAGTATCAGCGTCAATTATAATATCTCATGCATGTATTCTCACGATCATAATAGTTAGTGTGCTATTGTTATTATTCATGCATATGAACCCCATGCGTTCAGCCTACCTCACATGCATACCAGTGCATTCAAAGTACTGACGCATTTACGCTATGGTGTCTTATACCATAGATTAATACACACGAGCTCCAGAGCATCAGTACATTCTAGTCTCAGAATCAATAAAATGTTGTATGTTTGTAAAGTGTGTAAACTAATAACAAAACATCAATGGGTTATTTATAGGATACATCCAAAACCTAAAAGTCCTAACAGATATAATATAGAAACACTAAGTCAACACCTACCTACGACCCTACTTAGGGATGTAGGTACTACCTATAGACCCTAGGTAGGTTCGTGGTCTCGGAGTGATCAACAGGTTGCAGACTACCAAGCTACAGGGGTTGTAGGTGTAATTTTTTCCTCTTAGGTGGACTTCGTAGGTCTTAGAGAAAAACTCCAACTTTTAGAACCTTAGACAGACACTTATGACATGATATACGATGGCCGTAAGTGCCACTTATGGCCCATAAGTGGGTTTGTAAGTAGCCTTCCAGCTATACCTTATTATCTCTTTTTTTTCTTCTACACCAAAACCTGTTTTCCTATAAAAAATACAAAAACACATCACATCTAATAAAATGGACCTATGTACTAGCAAATTTTTTAATTTTAAGCATAAAAAATGCCATAAAACCATGGCACATCAAATGTTTGTGGAAAACACCATGGTTAGATATAGGGATGTTGGAATCAATTCAATCAATGTTATCCTTCTAATTTTCAAAGAATAAAGTGACCTCAAGGATTACCTATCTTAGGAATTTGGTAGTGAAAGGCTCTTTGAAGTCATTGATCTCACTGATGAGAAGAAGAATTGTTAAGCTATAACACACTTTGAAGATTATGCTAATACATGGTGGGAATATGCTAAGATATTGAAGAATGTGTTAAATGAAGGACACCCCCTCCATGAATGCATTGAAGGGACTCGTGAGACTAAAGTGCATGCTGGAAAGGTATAGACATGAGTTACATGCCAATCTATACAACATGAGAAAAGGGAGAAAAAGTGTCTTGACTTACTAGGATGAATTCTAATAATTAATCTTGTAGCTTGAGTATCACGAGAACATGCAACATGCCATCATACACTTCAAAGTTAGGTTAAACAAAGAGATCTCATCATCCATGAGTATTCATAAGTTCATAGAATTAATCTTTCAATTGGATTTGGAATTTGAGAAGTAAATTAAGGAAAGTATATACACCAAAGCCAAAGGGGACTCGTCTACTTTTCCTTAGAGTAAGAACAAAGATGTAGCTCTGTAATAACCCTTCAGGTCATCTTCCATGTTCTTGTTTATTTTTTTTGTTTGACCTTTTGCTATACCTGCCCCAAGTCATTTATGACTTGTTGGAACTTATTGTTTGGTTACCTAGAGGTTTGTTTGGTTGTTTGAATTATTTTTCAGTTTAGAAATATTTTTTAGTTCCAAATGGCAACCGAGTAAAAGCTTCAGCAAAACAATATCGAATGTGAATTCAAAATATGCCAGAAGCTCTATCATAATAATTTTAGGTTTGGTAGACCTTTGATTTTATTCCCACTACATTGAACTCATTTTGACCTATTGGTTGGAGAGTTGAGAAATTTGAAATTCGGGTGTGGGGCCTATATTTTGTCAGAACGACCTCAGATGGAAAATTTGAATTTTCTAACTAGTCTAGCATGTAGAAATCAGTATGGTTGCATATCTCATTTACTCGTATTGAACTTCGAATGCATCCGAAGGCTTTGGCTGAAACTTAGAATGGATTCCAAGTTTCAGCCATCATTTAATGCCTGAGGTATCATAATATTGTAAGGAGTAGTAGATTGCGGTGTAGCAGAGGTGCACGATCGCTGATCTTGGGGCCTGGGATGGTCCATTTAAAATCCCTCTCTTGGCTGAAATTTGGTATTTCTTCATTATTTTGAGTCTCTAAAACCCTAATGGAGTGAGTGGTCTTTAAAGTGTGTGTTGGGTGTTGATTGGGAGCATGAATAGCTTGTGTATTCATGATTAATATCAAATCTATGGTAAGATTCCATCAATTTTGGTGTTGATTTCTTTATTTTAAGATCCAAAACCCTAATGGCTTGAGGCTTGATTTTAGCCCCAAATGCGGTTGTTTTGCATAAATTTCTTAAGGGTATTAACTCTCTAATGGTATTTGGACAATGGGTTGGTCTCAAAAACTCATTTTTTATATATGGGACCCACTTAAGGGTTTTTTGGTTTAATTTTAGACATAAAGCAAAATGGTGCAATATGGGTATTGTCATTCTTTTAATAATGCATAGATTATGTTGTTGATAGATTGGCATATAGAAGAAGCTTCGAGAAAAATAAAAGGAAAGATTATTGGTTCGTGAGCTATTTGGACTAGAGGTAGGATAGGAATACTTTGATAAGATTGGGCAGGGTCTTAGATGTTGAATTGATAGATGGAAATGTTTGGGTCTAGTTGAATCACTTAGGTCTTAAAAAACATTAGTGGGATAGTTTACTCATAGCCTAAAACCTTGATTAGTTAGACTTGTAATCTTATGAATAGAATAAGAATACTCTAGTTGCTATAGTGGATGAGAGTGACCTTGTTCACTCACCAAAAAGGTATGTTGACCTAGATACACTTAGTTGTATATTGGCTTTAGGTGTTTGGGGTGACTTAGGAGGAATCCTTGTAGTAGAATTGTCCCATAGAACTAGCATGGATTGGTAAGCTCTTAAGGCATAATTTAGATATCTTAGCCTAATTTTGGGTAGACGTTAGACTTGTAGAAGAGAGTTTTGGGATTTTTAGAAGCAAAAAATGACCCACCATAATCTTGAACTATTTAACCTTTTTAGTGACTTAGATATGAGATAAACACCTTAGATTTTACTTTGGCGATATAATGGCTATACCCAGTAAATGGTTTGTGCATATTGTCGATGTTTGGATAATGTGTATACTTGATTGATGATCTTGTTGTCAAGAAATAGATAACATTAGAAAGACTTGTGAATTGAATCTATGGTTATGCTATCACTTAACTTATTGGCTAGTTTACTATGTGAGCATTTAATTAAGTTATAACTTTTATTATGATTCAAACTTAATGGCTATGCTAATGTTTGTGTAAAATAATCTCTTTCCGCTAGTGTTGTGAACCATATGGGTAAAGAATTATTCTAGAAGGCATACCCATGACTTATATTTAACTGGCTAATATTTACGATTAAGCTAAGAAAAGTGGGGGATTGTCATATCATTTATATAGACAAGCCTATGCATATACTTATATAATATAGTGATGATTAATAGTGAAGTACCATAATATGTATTTCCTTACATGTCTAATACTATACTGTTGTGGGCTTTTACTTGTTATTGATTTGGATACATATGTATGTATTTATTATTTCCTTGGTGGTTATTGATGATGTAATGATGCATGGTGTAAAACCCCACAAAATTTCTAGCTTAATAAAGTCTTTCAAGCTACTTAAGGGGTCCCAAACTTAGAAAATTCTAGCTAAGTATTCAGACTTAGTTTCTTTTTAGCCTTTGAAAGTTGGTAATCTCATTTTGTGACCTTAATGTCCTTTAAATGTCTATGTTTTAGTTAATTCATCATCAAGAAGGTCAATAGGTATTCCCGGAAAAGTTTCAAATTTTTCAGACTTCGTTTGAAGCTCCCTTGGAATCCCAAAATAGTGAACCAATGCGATCTTGGCGAGCCGTGTTGCCTATCATGTTGGTTAATATTTTCCCCAGCTACCGGCATCAAATTCCAGTGAGTCAGCGCGATCTTGGCGCGACGCATCGACTATAGCGTCGATGCCATCAACGTGCCGCATCGACTTGTGCGTCAGTAACCCAGTTTTAGTCATTAAAATACCGCATTCTTGGGGGTATTTAGGTCTTTTTCCCATGACCCTTAGCCCCTAAAACACGAAATTTAATTTCCTATAAGCAAATAAACTCAATCTTTCTCAACTTCTCTCAAGAACAAACCTTAGGGTTTTTAAAGTTCAAATAAAAAACACAAGATTCCACTGTTAATTTCTAGAAATTCTTCAACAAGGTATGTAAAGTGTTCATCCAAGGGTCCCTTCCACCCTTGGAGTTCAAGAAACTTCTTTTAAAAATATGAATTGTGATTTTCATGTTGTGGGTTTGAATGTAATCATGTTGATGTTGTGGTATGTGTTCTATGTTGAAATCTTTATGTATTTCTTGATATTATGATAACATGTAAGTTGAATTTTAATTCTCTTAAATTGAAACCCTTGAATTATGAAGTCATGATGCATTAGAATTGTTGTTCATGCCCAAGTATAAAGCTACGCCTACCATGTGTTTGATAAAATGCTAAATTGAGACTATGGTGCTTTTGTAATCCTTTGGTGGTCTAAACTATGAACTTATTCTATACCCACTTTTTCACAATGTCTTCCATGTTAAAGCTATACCTTGTATGTGTATGATTGAATGCTCATGTGATTGGTTTAATGAAATTATGATGTGTTAGTACGCATTCCTATTCATGTGCAAGTTCATGACTTTCAAGTGATTGATGAAATGCCTCATAGATTGTATTGTGAGTTGTTGACTATTTTCAAGTATTCAATAATTGTCATGTCTAATTTTTTTTATGCTATCGAGTCCGGGGGTTATTTAATACCCGACAATTTAGTTGTGTGCCTATAGCTAGTGTCAGTTACAGAACAGTCTCAATCATGCCACGATCAGTAGTACTCTAGTTCAGTTACAGAACTCAATAAAACTCAGTATCAATCTAGTCCTATTTATTATTCAGTTCAATCCTCAGTAATCTCAATCAGCTAATAGAACTCAGTAGTATTTCACCAGTTAACAAAACTCAATAAACTAAGTTCAGTTCAGTTAATCAGTACAATCTGTAACAGATCAGTCCAACCTAGTATGAACTAGTAAATCAGTCCTGTGTATATTTAGTTGGGAGTAGGACTTAGGGCTGAGTAAACCCAGGGATGGGGGCTCACCCTCCAGTAGAGGGTGTGATCCTTAAAAGTAATTCTTGCATTCCAGAAATACCTAGCCAGCGTAGGTTGAGATATAAACCTACAAGTCTAGGCTTAATACATATAATTCAAGTTCTTCTACCAGTGAAGGGTTGATGGAAGAGCTCCCTATCGGAGAGGGTTAACTCACAGTTTTTCCTTACCCATGGCACGGTAATGATACCCTTCTAACTGGGGTTACAGGTTGGACCCCAAATAGTTCATAAATGGGCATGTCGGTTAGATGATTACTCCTACGGTCTTAGTCTCAGTCATCAGTAAAGAACTCAGATAGTTATAAAGATTTCAGGACTGTCAGATACAGTCACTTAGTTCAGTACGGAACTTAGCTAGCTCCATCAGAAACAAGACTGTCAGACATAGTCACTCAGAAAATAGTATATCAGTTATAAGTTATATTAGTTATTAATAATCCATGTTATCAATAAACTCAGTATTCAGAATCCTTATGACTTTAGTTATAGTTATGTATTCATGCATGTATTCTCACGCTGTCATGTTTATGTTATTCATCCAGTTATAGTTCATGCTTATGAACCTTTGCATTCAACTTTACCTCACCTTTCCTACCAGTAGATTCACATGTACTGACGCATACTTTTCTTTTATGCTATGGTGTTTTATACGATAGGTTTAGACGTACGGGCTCTAGAGCACCCTTAGCAGATCAAACTTTCAGTAGATAGAGTGGTGGTGAGTCTTCATAGTTTGAGGACATGTTTATTCATTCAGTATCTCAGTTAATTTTTAGTAGTTGCAGTTAGTTGGGGGTTTGTACCATCAACTCCACAGTTCAGACAATTTTAGAGGTTATTCAGATTAGATGTTCAGACTGTATTCAGTATTTCATATTCTAATGTTTTATTAGATTTTATCATTTCTCTTTATCAGTATTACATTTTTGAACCTTATGGTATTTCATCCCATTATTCCGCATTATATAGTATTATTACTTAGTTATTGCAGCAGGTGTCAGTCATAGGTTATTTTGTGCTCCTTCGGGATTATGAGCACCGTTTAGCATCTGGGGTACCAAACACGGGGTATAAAAAACTTGGTATCAGAGCCTAAGGTTCAATAGAGTCCTAGGAAGTCTGAAAACTGCATCTAGTATAGTCTTGTGAATGGTTGTGTAGCATGCCACACTTATGTACAGGAGGCTATGAGATGTTGTAGGAATAGTTTCCCTTCTTTCAGTATTCATGTATCATGAGCATGAGCTCCAGTTAAAATCTCATTCTAATTAGCTTCTTCTTTTTTGTTACAGAACATGTTTCCTAAAAGGACTAATGAAAGAGGAACCGGAAACCAGTCTGCACCCCAGCCCATTCAAGCAGATCCCCTGGACAAGCACGTCTCTCATGCAGAATTTATAACTACATTCACTACTCTAGAAAATTCAGTAGCATCCCAGAATGAATGACCAACTGTTGTTCCAGCCAACCCAGTAGCCAATATTATTGTAGCCAAAATTCGGGACTTTACCTGAATGAGTCCTCCTTTATTCTTGGGATCTAAGTTAGAAGAGGATCCACTGGAGTTTATCGATAAGGTTTAAAAAGTCACAGATATCATGGGAGTAACTTCCAGTCAGAGTGCTGAGTTAGTTGCTTATCAACTACAAGATGTAGCCCATACATAGTTCAAGCAGTGAGAGGTAGACAGGGGTATAGATGCAGAGCCAATAGAATGGGAAGAGTTTTCTACGACCTTTTTAGATAGATTCTTTCCCTTAGAGATGAAAGAAGCCAAGGTGTTGGAGTTCATCAATCTCAGGGAAGGCAGTATGTCTGTGAAAGAGTATTCCCTTAATTTTACTCAGTTAACCAGGTATTCTCCCCATGTAGCGGCAGATAATAAATCCAGAATGATCAAGTTTGTGTCTGGGATATTGGGTAGAGTAGTTAAGGAGTGTAGGACTATGATGTTGATGCCAAGCTATACAACTTGAGTAAATGTATAGACATAAGTTACATGCCAAGCTATACAACTTGAGGAAAGGGAGAAAAAGTATCTTGACCTACTATGATGAATTATAATATAATTAATGTTGTAGCTTGAGTATCACGAGAACATGAAACATGCCATCAAATGCTTTAAGGTTAGGTTAAACAAAGAGATCTCATCACCCATGACTATCCATAAGTTCATAGAAGAAATCGTCTAATTAGCTTTGGAATTTGAGAAGTAAATTAGGGAAAGAATATCCACCAAAGCCAAATGGCACTTATCTACTTTTCCTTAGAGTAAAAACAAAGATATAGCTCTATAATGACCCTTCAGGCCATCTTCCATGTTCTTGTTTATTTTTATCGTTTGATCTTTTCCTATAGTTGCCCCAAGTCATTTATGACTTGTTGGAACTTATTGTTTGGTTACCTACAGGTTTGTTTGATTGTTAGAACTATTTTAAAATTTAGAAGTCTTTATTGGTTCCAAATGGCCACTGAGTAAAAACTTCAGCAAAACAATGTCGAATGTGAATTCAAGCTGTGCCAGAAGCTTTAAAATAATAATTTTAGGTTTGGTAGACCTTTGGTTTTGTTCCCACTACACTTGAACTCATTTTGACCTATTGGTTGGATAGTTGAGAAATTGGAAAATTGGGTGTGGGGCCTATATTTTGTCAGAACAACCTCAGATGGAAAATTTGACTTTTCTAACTAGTCTAGAATGTCAAAATCAGTGTGGTTCCATATCTTATTTAGTCGTATTGGATTTCGAATGCATCCGAAGACTTTGGCTGAAACTTGGAATTGATTCCAAGTTTTAGTCATCATCTAATGCCTGAGGTATCGTGATCATGTAAGGAGTAGTAGGATTGTGGTATAGCGGAGGTTCATGATGATTCCAAGTTTCAGTCATCATCTAATGCCTGAGGTATCGTGATCGTGTAAGGAGTAGTAGGATTGTGGTATAGCGGAGGTTCATGATCGCTGCTCTTAGGGCTTGGGATTGTCCATTTAAAAGCCCTCTCTTGGCCGAAATTTGGTATTTCTTCATTGTTTTATGTCTCTAAAACCCTAATGGAGTGAGTGGTCTTTAAAGTATATTTTGGTTGTTGATTGGGAGCATGAATAGCTTGTGTATTCATGATTAATATCAAATCTAAGGTAAGATTCCATCAATTTTGGTGTTGATTTCTTTATTTTAAGATCCAAAACCCCTAATGTCTTGAGTCTAGATTTTATCCCCAAATGCGGTTGTTTTGCATAAATTTCTTAAGGGTATTAACTCTCTAATGGTATTTGGACAATGGGTTGGTCTCAGAAACTCATTTTCTATATATAGGACCCATTTGAGGGTTTTTTGGTTTAATTTTAGAACTAAAGCACAATGGTTCAATATGAGTGTTGTTATTCTTTTAATAATGCATAGATTATGTTTTTGATGGCTTGGCTTGTGGAAGAAGCTTCGAGGAAAAGGAAAGGAAAGATTATTGGTTTGTGAGCTATTTGGACTAGAGGTAGGATAGGCTTACTTGTAGTTAGATTGATATTTATTATTGTATATCTTGATAAGATTGGGTAGGGTCTTAGATTTTGAATTGACAGATGAAAATGTTAAGGTCTAGTTGTATCACTTAGGCCTTAAAACATATTATTGGGATATTTTACTCATAGCCTAGAACCTTGATTAGTTGGACTTGTAATCTTATGAATAACATAAGAATACTCTAGTTGCTATAGTGGATGGGAATGACCTTGTTCACTCACCAAAAAGGTATGTTGATCTAGATACACTTAGTTGTATATTGCCTTTAGGTGTTTAGGGTGACTTAGGAGGAATCCTTGTAGTAGAATTGTCCCATAGAACTAGCATGGATTGGTAAGCTCTTAAGCCATAATTTAGATAACTTAGCCTAATTTTGGGTAGAAGTTAGACTTGTAGAAGAGAGTTTGGGGGATTTTTTGAAGCAAAACATGACCCACCTTAATCCTGAACTATTTAACTTCTTTAGTGACCTAGATACGTGATGAACACCTTAAATTTTACTTTGGTGATATGATAGATGTACCCAGTAAATGGTTTGTGCATGTTGTCGATGTTTGGATAATGTCTATACTTCATTGATGATCTTGTTGTCAAGATATGGATAACATTGGAAAGACTTGTGAATTGAATCTATGGTTATGATATCACTTAACTTATTGGCTAGTTTACTATGTGAGCCTTGAATTATGTTATAACTCTTATTATGATTCAAACTAATGACTATGCTAATGTTTGTGTAAAAGAATCTCTTTGTGCTAGTCTTGTGAACCATGTGGGTAAAGAAGTATTCTAGAAGGCATACCTATAATTATATTTAACTTGCTAATATTTATGATTAAGCTCATAAAAGTGGGGGATTGTCAAATTATTTATATAGACATGCCCATGCATCTACTTATATAATATAGTGATGATTAATAGTGAAGTACCATGATATGTATTTCCTTACATGGCTTATACTCTATTGTTGTGGGATTGTACTTGTTATTTATTTGGCTACATATGTATGTATTTATTATTCCTTTGGTGGTTATTGATAATGTAATGATGCCTGGTGTAAGACCCCGCAAAATTTGTAGCTTAAGGGGTCCCAAACTTAGAAAATTCTAGCTAACTATTCAGACCTAGTTTCTTTTTAGCCTTCGAAAGTTGGCAATCTAATTTCATGACCTTAATGTCCTTTAAATGTCTATGTTTTAGTTAATTCATGATCAGGAAGGTCAATAGGTTTTCCCGGACAAGTTTAAGATTTTTCGAACTTCGTTTGAAGCTCCTTTGGAATCCCAAAATAGTGAACCAAAGTGAGCTTTGTGTGCCACATCACCTATCGCGTTGGTTAATATTTTCCCCAGCTACACACGTCATATTCCAGTGAGTCAACACAATCTTGGAGCGATGCATCGACTATCACGTCAATGCCATCAACATGCCACGTCGACCTGTGTGTCGGTAACCCAGTTTTAGTCATTAAAAGACCGCATTCTTGGGGGTATTTGGGTCTTTTTTCCATGACCCTCAGCCACCAAAACACGAAATTTAATACGCTAGAAAGCAAATAAACTCATTCTTTCTCAATTTCTTTCAAGAACAAGCCTTAGGGTTTTTAAAGTTCAAATCAAGAACTCAATAATCCACCGTGAATTTACAGAAATTCTTCAACAAGATATGTAAATTTTTCATCAAAGGGTCCCTTCCATCCTTTGAGTTCAAGAAACTTCTTTTAAAAACATGAATTGTGATTTCTATGTTGTGGGTTTGAATGTAATCATGTTGATGTTGTGGTATATGTTACAAGTTGAAATCTTTATGTATTTCTTGATATTATGGTAACATGTAAGTTGAATTTTGATTCTCTTAAATTAAAACACTAGAATTATGAAGTTATGATGTATTAGCATTGTTGTTCTTGCCCAAGTATAAAGCTACGCCTACCATGTGTTTGATAAAATACTAAATTTATACTATGGTGCTTTTGTGATCCTTTGGTTCTCTAAACGATGAACTTATTCTATACCCACATGCTCACAATGTCTTCCATATTAAAGCTATACCTTGTATGTGTATGATGGAATACTCATGAGATTGGTTTAATGAAATTATGATGTGTTAGTATGCATTCCTATTCATGTGTAAGTTCATGACTTTCAAGTTATTGATGAAATACCTCATAGATTGGATTGTGAGTTGTTGACTATTGTCAAGTATTCAAAAATTGTCATGTCTAATTATTTTTATGCTAACAAGTCCTGGGGTTATTTAATACCCGACAATTTAGCTGTGCGCCTTGAGCCCTGTCAGTTATAGAAGAGTCTCAATCATGCCACGATTAGTAGTACTTAAATTTAGTTACAGAACTCAAGAAAAATCAGTAAACTCTATATCAATCTAGTCTCATTCAGTATTTAGTTTAGTCCTCAGTAATCTCATTCAGCTAATAGAACTCACTAGTATTTCGTCAGTCAATGGAACTCAATAAACTAAGTTCAGTTTAGTTAATCAATACAATAAGTAACAGATCAGTCTAGCTTAGTATGAACTAGGAAATCAGTCCTGTGTCTATTGAGTTGGGAGTAGGATTTAGCACCGAGTAAACCCAGGGATGAGGGCTCACCCGCCAGCAGAAGATGTGATCCTTGGAAGCAATCCTTGCATTCCAGAACCACCTAGCCGGCGTAGGATGAGATAAAACCCTATGAGTCTAGGGTTAATACATCTCATTCGAGTTGTCCTACCAGAGAGGTGTAGACAGAAAAGCTCCCTGTCAGAGAGGGTTAACTCACAACTTATCTTTATACGTGGCATGGTACTGACACCTTTCAAACTAGGGTTACAGGTTGGACCCCAAATAGTTCAAAAAGGGGCATATTGATTAGATGATTACCTCCCACAGTCTTAGTCTCAGTCGTCAGTAAATAACTCAGATAGTTTTACAGATTTCAGGACTGTCAGATACAGTCACTCAATATAATGCGAAACTCATCTAGATCTATCATAAACAAGACTGTCAGACACAGTCACTCAGCAAACAATATATCAGTTATCAGTTATATTAGTTATCAGTAATCCATCTTATCAATAAACTCAGTATTCATAATCCTTATGACTTCAGTTATAGTTATGTATTCATGTATGTATTCTCACACTGTCATGTTTATGTTATTCAGTCAATTATAGTCCATGCATATGAACCCTTGCATTCAGCTTTACCTCACTTTACGTACCAGTACAGTCACACATACTGATGCATACATTTCTTTTGCACTATGGTGTTTTATACAATAGGTTAAGACGTACGAGATCTAGAGAACCCTTAGCATATCATAATTTTAGCATACAGAGTAGTGGTGAGTCTTCATAGTTTGAGGACATCTTTATTCATTCAGTATCTCAGTTTTTTTTAGTAGTTATAGTTAGTTGGGGGCTTGTCCCATCAACTTCACAGTTCAAACAATTTTAGAGGCTATTTAGATTAGTTGTTCAGATTGTATTCAGTATTTCAGATTCTAATGTTTTATCATATTTTATCATTTCTCTTTATCAGCATTATAGTTTTGAACCTTATGGCATTTTATCCCATTATTCTGCATTATACAGTATTATTACTAAGTTATTGCAGCAGTTACCTGTCATGGGTTAGCTTGTGGTTCTTCAGGATTATGAGCATTATGTAGCATTCAGGGTACTAGACTCGGGGCATTATAAACTTCGTATCAGAGCGTAAGGTGTAATAGAGTCCTAGAAAGTCTGAAAGCCGCATCTAGTAGAGTCTTGTGCATGGTTGTGTAACATGCCACACTTATGTACAGGAGGCTATAAGATGTTGTAGGAACAATGTCCCTTCTTTCAATATCCATGTCGTACGAGTGAGCATGAGCTCTAGTTAAACTCTTATTCTAATTCACTTCTTCCTTTTGGTTACAGAATATGCCTCCCAAAAGGACTAACGAAAGAAGAATCGAAAACCAGTCTTCACCCCAGCCCGTTCAGGCAGATCTCCTGGATAAGCACGTCTCTCATGAAGAATTTAGAACTGTATTCACTACTCTAGCCAATTTAGGAGCAGCCCAGAATGAACGGCCAGCTGCAGTTCCGGCCAACCCAGTAGCCAATATTGTTGTAGCCAGGATTCGAGACTTCACCCGAATAAATCCTCCTTTATTCTCGGGATCAAAGTTAGATGAGGATCCACAGGAGTTCCTTGATCAGGTTCAAAAATTCAAAGATATCATGGGAGTGACTTCCAGTCAGAGTGCTAAGTGAGCTGCCTATCAGCTACTAGATTTATCCCATACATGGTTTAAGTCGTGGGAGGTAGACAGGGGTGCAGATGTAGAGTAAATAAAATAAGAAGAGATTGCTATGGACTTCTTAGATAGATTGTTTATCGTAGAGCTAAAAGAAGCCAAGGTGTTCGAGTTCATCAATCTCAGGCAGGGCAGTATGAGTGTGAAAGAGTATTCCCTCAAGTTTACTCAATTAGCCAGGTATGCTCCCCATGTAGTGGTAGACAATAGATCCATAATGAGCAAGTTTGTGTCTAGGGTATCGGGTAGAGTGGTTAAGGAGTGCAGGACTGCAATGTTGATTAAGGAGATGGACATATCTAGGCTTATGGTCCATGATCAATAGATTGAGGAGCAAAAGCTTAATAAGAAGGAGAGAGAAAATAAGAGAGCTAGAATAGGTAGTTTCAGCTTTGCTCATCCTAAGTCAGAGGGTGGAAATTTTTCTCAGTTCTGCCTAAAATCTGTAGCCCCAGTTCTATCTTCATCTAGTGCACCAGTACCAAAGTTCACGAATGACAGTTAGGATGGGGCGCCAAGCTCCAAGACCCAGAGTAGTACAAGTTGTGTTCGTACCAATCGATTTTGCAAAGAATGTGGTAAGAATCATAAAGAGGGGGTGTAAATTCGGTAGTGATATGTGTTTTGGATATGGCGAGTCAGGTCACAATGTCCGATATTATCCTAAGCCGGGCCCACGAAGTCAGCACAGTCGTCTTTCATCTCCGACCGGTTGCTCGAATCAGCAGGGTGCCGCTTCCAGTGCTACCAGTGGGCAGTTCCCAAATAGGATTTATGAACTTCAGTCCAGGTAAGATCGGGAAAGTTCTCCTGATACGGTTACTGGTACGTTACAGACCTTCCTTTTCACATGTTTATGCCTCATCCGATTCAGGAGCTTCTCTATCTTTTGTAAATCTTTGCATAGCAGTTAACTTTAGAGTCACACTAAATATTAACAAACTTTTCTCAGTCTCCACCCCAGTGGGTCAGTCTATCGTAGCCCGACAGGTATACAAAAACTATTCGTTTATGATATCTCAGAAAGTCAGGCTTTCAAATTTTAGTAGTAATATTAGTACGTGTAGAAAAGTAAATGGTAGGAATGATGCCCAACCCGTCTTTACCTCAGTTCAAAGCTTGTACTTTAGTCATCATGATACCTACACATGCTTTACATCTCAGATCCATGAACACAACTTATATTCATGCACTTTCCAGAGAATCATATGCGTTTACAGTTCCTAGTATGAGGATTTCCATTTCACTCAGTAGTACAAATCATGTTCCATCAGTACAGAAAACTCCAAACTTAGGTCATACATCTCATGACTACCACTCTCATGCCTTACAGTGTGTTCAGCCCCTGTTGCTGACTCGATTACAGTCATCGTTACAGTCTCAGACATAGTGTCAGCTATAGTCTCAGTCCAGTAATCAATTCAGTAATTCAGATTCAGTGTTTCTTAACCATAGCGTACAGATATCAGTTATTTATTATCAGATTTCAATATTTCAGTTTACAAACTATTTTAGAATTATATTATATGTTTGGTCTTGCATTCTCAGACAATACAGTTTACATGCATTCATGCTCAGTTATCTCATGTTGCTCAGTCAGTCCTTACCTCATGTGCATAGTACTCTATGGTTTCAATTCAGTTATTCAAGCTAAGTATAGTTATGTCTTACAGACCCAGTAATTTAGTCAACTCGATAAGTTCGTATGCTTATGCATTCGTTCTCAGCACCCATGCGAATAATTTCAGTAGTCTCAGGTGAAGAGTTGTAATAAGGTGGAGAGTATAGTTGAAAGGATATTCAAGGGATATCTCTAATCTTAAAAATTTTAGTTGCAGTGCATAAGGCTTAGCCACGTCATCTTAGATGATATTTCGTAGGCCATGACTCACATTACAGAACTTATTAAAACCATACCAAGATTTCCTTACCCCTAAAGCCACGAGAACTCTATAGAAAGAGTATCAGAAAAAGGCACCAGTCGAGTATAAGTTTTTAGCTTAAGTTAGTCCGCAAAGCCCGTGATTAAGTCTAGCAGTCAGACGGACAAGTTTGTATGGTTTCCAGTCTTTACATTTATTCATGCTATCCTAAGTATCATGAACATAACTGTTCAATATGGGGCAACCAAGTAGTGGCGTATTCATCCCAGTACATGTATTATATTTCAGTTTCAGACCCCATATATCATATCCAGTCACGACTCAGTTCGTAGGTTCCCTATGCATCATCCCAATTTTTATCTATATCTCTGCTATGTCAGTATTCTTCGAGGGAGAAAATGTCCAAAGGGGAGATGCTCATAACCCTCGAGCTATTATTTCCTAAACCCTCTAGCTTCTTTTCATATAAAAAATCTAGTTTTGAATGGTGGGTACTCATAGGTTGACCCTCAAGTTCTAATCTCAGCCGCAATCCATGTATATAGGGGCTCAGTTCAATGCCTGATATTTAGTCCATGTATCGCACTTCAGACTCAGTAATGTCCCCAAGTCCCTCTAGTCAAAGTTCTTTGGCGGAATCAGTCTGTTGAGGGGGCTACTTAGGAAGAAGAAGAAGACATGTGGACCAAGTATCCTCACCTCTTCTCCTCTAATCCAAACTCAGCCCAAGATAATGCCTTTCCTTCAGCTTATTCAGTTTTATGCTCAGATTTCCATTACAAACTTGGTATCACTTACCGATGCGTACTCAGTCATATGTTCATGAGTCAGTTCAGTAATGTATTCATACATTAGATATTCATGATTAGTAAAAGAAACTCAGATTATCAGTACTCCCAGTCATGCATTCATGAATCAGCTCAGTCGTGTACTCATGCATCAGATATGCATATTCTGTATGAAATTCAACATGTCAGTAATATCAGTCCTATAGTCAGGTCCTAGATGATCATGTCCAGTAAGTAGATTTAGCCTACTAGTACTCTCAATTCAGTCAGTCTCATTCGAGGACAAATATTCCCAAAGGGGAGATATTGTAAGACCCTATAAAATTTCTAGCTTAATTCAGTCCTTTAAGCTTTTTAAGGGGTCCCAGACTTAGAAAACTCTAGCTAAGTATTTAGACTTAGTTTATTTTTAGCCTTAGAAAGTTGGAAATATCATTTTGTGACCTTGATGTCCTTTAAACGTCTATGTTTTAGTTAATTCATGCTCAGGAAGGTCAATAGGTGTTCTCGGACTAGTTTTGGATTTTTTGGACTTAGTTTGAAGCTCCTTTGGAATCCCAAAATAGTGAACTAACGCGATATTGGCACGCCGCATCGCCTATCACATTGGTTAACATTTTTCCCAGCTACCATTGTCAAATTCCAATAAGTCGGCACAATTTTGGTGTGATGCATCAATTATCACGTCAATGCTATTGACGCGCTGCATCGACCTGTGCGTCGGTAACCCAATTTTAGTCATTAATAGACCTCATTCTTGGAAATATTTGGATCTTTTTTCGCTGACCCTCAGCCCCCAAAACACGAAATTTAATACCCTAGAAAGCAGATAAACTCATTCTTTCTCAATTTCTCTCAAGAACAAGCCTTAGGGTTTTTAAAGTTCTAATCAAGAACTCAAGATTCCACTGTTAATTTCCAGAAATTCTTTGACAAGGTATGTAAAGTGTTCATCTAAGAGTCCCTTCCACCCTTGGAGATCAATAAACTTCTTTTAAAAACATGAATTGTAATTTCCATGTCGTGGGTTTGAATGTAATCATGTTGATGTTGTGGTATATGTTCCAAGTTGAAATCTGTAGGTATTTCTAGATATTATGATAGTATGTAAGTTGAATTTTGATTCTCTTATATTGAAACCCTTGAATTATGAAGTCATGATGTATTAGCATTGTTGTTCATGCCCAAGTATAAAGCTACGCCTACCATGTGTTTGATAAAATGCTAAATTGAGACTATGGTGCTTTTGTCATCCTTTGGTGGTCCAAACGATGAACATATACTTACCCACATGTTCACAATGTCTTCCATATAAAAGTTATACCTTGTATGTGTATGATGGAATGCTTATGAAATTGGTTTAATGAAATTATGATGTGTTAGTATGCATTCCTATTCATGTGCAAGTTCATGACTTTCAAGTGATTGATGAAATGCCTCATAAAGTGTATTGTGAGTTGTTGACTATTGTCAAGTATTAAAGAATTATCATGTCTGACTATTTTTATGCTATTGAGTCCTGGGGGTATTTAATACCCGATAATTTAGCTGTGTGCCTGGAAACAGTGTCAGTTACAAAACAGTCTCAATCATGCCACGATTAGTAGTACTTAAATTTAGTTACAGAACTTGGGAAAACTCAGTAAACTAAGTATTAATCCATTCCTATTCAATATTCAGTTCAGTCCTCAGCAATCTCAGTCAGCTAATAGATATCAGTAGTATTCTGTTAGTCAATGAAACTCAGTAAACTCAACTCAGTTCAGTTAATCAGTACAAGTAGTAACAGATAAGTCCAGCCTAGTATGTACTAGGAAATCAGTCCAGTGTCTATTCAGTTGGGAGTAGGATTTATCACCGAGTGAACCCAGGGGTGGGGGCTTACTCGCTAGCAGAGGGTGTGATTCTTAGAAGCAATCTTTACATTACAGAACTACGTGGCCAGTGTAGGTTGAGATATAACCCTATAAGTCTAGGGTTAATACATCTAATTCGAGTTCTCCTACCAGCGACGGGTTGATGAAAGATCTCCTTTCCAGAGAGGTTTAACTCATAGCTTGTCTTTACCTACAGTACTGATACCCTTCCAACTAGGTTTACAGGTTGGACGCCAAATAGTTTAGAAAGGGGCATGTCAGTTTGATAATTTCCTCCCACGGTCTCAATCTCAGTCGTCAGTAATGAACTCAAATAGTTCTAAAGATTTCAGGACTATCAGATACAGTCACTCGGTTTAGTACGAAACTCATCTAGCTCCATTAGAAAAGAACAGTCAAACATAATCACTCAGCAAACATTATATCAGTTATCAGTTATTAGTAATCCATATTATTAGTAAACTCAATATTCAATATCCTTTTGACTGTAGTTACAGTTATATATTCATGCATGTATTCTTACGCTGTCATGTTTATGTTATTCAGTTAGTTATAGTTCATGCATATAAACCCTTTCATTCAGCTTTACCTCACTTTCCATACCAGTAAATTCATACGTACTCACATATACTTTTCTTTTGCGCTATGGTGTTTCATACCATAGGTTCAGACGTATGGGCTCTAGAGTACCCTTAGCAGATCAGACTTTTAGTAGACAGAGTAGTGGTGAGTCCTTATAGTTTGAGGACATGTTTATTCATTCAGTATCTCAGTTTATTTTTAGTAGTTAGAGTTAGTTGGGAGTTTATCCCATCAACTCTACAGTTTAGATAATTTTAGAGGCTTTTCAGACTAGTTGTTCAAAAAGTATTCAGTATTTCAGATTTTGATGTTTTATCTGATTTTATCATTTCTTTTTATTAGTATTACAATTTTGAGACTTATGGAATTTCAGCCCATTATTTTGTATTATACAGTAATATTGGTCAGTTATTGCAGCAGGTACCAATCTTGGGTATGTTTGTGGTCCTTTGGGATTATGAGCACCGTGTAGCCTCCGGGTTACCAGACTCAGGGTGTTACACCTCGTGGATTTGGAGGATATATTGATGTTATAATGATGACTGGTGAATCTAGAGGATATAATGATATTATGATGATACCTAAGTGAATTCAGAGAATATATTGATGGTATGATGATTCCTAGTGAATCTAGTGGATAAATTGATGTTATAATGATGCCCAGTAAATTTGGAAAAGGTATTGATACTTTCATAATGCCCGGTAAACCCAGAGGATGTATTGATGTTATGGCGTTGTTATGTATGGTAAGCATATATGAATATATAGGTATATGTGTGGTTATTCCATTATATGATTAAGTCCTTATGTGCACTTGTGATATGATATTTTTCGTGGGAATTTATCTATAATTCTCTACCATTAATCAATGGCTAAGTGGTGTGGTTCTTGTTAATACTATACAATTAATAGAAGTAGAATATGTCAATTATTTAGTTAAGAGTAATTGGTAAGTGTAATCATGTGTAAAACTAAGGATTCACCGAGTGAATATATTTGGCTTGAACAGATGACTATATTATGGAATTTTGCCTAGTAAAATGGGTTATGTGATAACTAGTTGTCTTTATAAAGTGGTTATATTAATTGATGGCTGAAGCCTAGAATACTAGTTGGTGTACTTCTTCTTTAGTTAAAATGTGGTAAATAGTAATTATGGTTGTAACGTGGCTAATGATAATAATAGACTTAGCATTGTTAATGATTAGTGATATTAATGTCTAGTATGTAATGCCATTGGTTGCTTATTGAGGACTTAGATAATTATGGTGCTAACTATAAAATGGTATTGGTTCATAGATAGATAAGTATGTTGGTGATATGTATCTTCTCACTATATGATGAGTAGTAAACTTATAATGCCTAGTAATGAGTAGGTTAAATAATGATTACAGTTTACAGATACGTCTTAGGTAGATATGGATGTTGTCTATCTAATAAATCATAATTAGTTTCTACTCCATGAAGAAGGAGTATATGAGGAATCGGTTAGGCTAATGGTTGGAGGTGTCCTAATTACTAGGAAACTAGTAGCTTAATAATAATTGGTAGTTAGTTAATATAGACTAGATAGAGTATATTAATGAGTTAGAGGTCTAAATAACCATATAACTATGATTATGATTACTTTGGTATATATTGGTTCTACTTGCAGTATTTGATAATGATTATAGATCTTGGCAAGTGACCATGATAAGAAATGTGAAAATCATGGTAAATATGAGTTGGTTGTGTATATATTTATAAATCTTGATACATTGATGAATTGATCTATTGTTGCACTCTCGGTGGTATGAGACGTCGTGATAAGTTCTTTACTTTGTGTTCTTTTAGATGTACTTCTCGGTGGTATGGAACACCATGGAAAGTTCTTTTAGTTTATACTTTAATGATTATACATGTGTTGAAATTGGTATTTATGCAATTGTAATTACATATACATGATTACTTTACGCTTTCGGATCGATTATTCACTTTTTATGACGGTTGTGGTACGTATTGATATGAGATATCATATTATTGTTCTAGTGGTTAGTTGTTTTGTACACTGATGATGGAGATGCTTCAGGTTAGATTTTGTACCTTGACTTATTGTCATTGTCTTACTTTATATCATCTTTATATCATAATTTAGATCAATCGTCTAATGATGCCTATGGAGTACCCATTATTTTGGTACTCATACTACACTTCTCTACCTTTTTGGTGTAGACCAAGTACTATTTTTTGCCACTGAATTGAGATCGTGCTGTGTTGATCTTCTTGGGACAGGATGACATCTTGGAGTTTGAGTCGCTCATTTCCCTTTTTCTTTATTCAGTCTTTTGTATTTGAGATGAATGTATAAGACTATTTAGACTTCAAGTTGTATTTTCTATTGTCGAACTTAGATTCTCTTGTAGTGATATTACCAGGTCATGGGATTGATATTCGTATATTGGTTGTCCTCTGTTTTATGAAACACTGTTGCTTATATTTTAGTCGTATATTTGGTTCCTGTTGGACATTTCTGCTGAAGTAACCCATTGCCTTAACTTCGGGTTACGATGTTGGCTTACCTAATTGTGGGTTTAGTAGGTTCCATCATGATTCATGAATTGGGTCATGATAAGCTTAATCTTCATTGGGATGGAACAAGAGTAAGGACATCAACAAGTCCTATGAGATGAAGCTCTCAAAAAAGACCACTCCTAAGTACCCATCGAGAAATGAAGGTAACAAATATCCAACTCTAAATCCTAAAGGTTTTCAATGTTTTCAGTTCCAAGGATGGGGACACAAAGACAATGAGTGTCCTAATTGGACAAATATGATCCTCATAGAAGGTAGATTGTATTACCTTGGAGAAGAGGTGGGAAAAGAAGGGGATGAGAATGATAAAAAATCCCAAGATGGACAACATATTAAAGAAGAAGAATATGTATAAGGGGATGATAGAGATTATTGGCCTCAAGATGGAGAGTTTGAAGTTTCTAACTTTGTGGTAAGATGAGTGATGATTATCAAGGCGTTAGATGATCAAAGTCAAAGGGAAAATCTATTAAATATTAAATGTCCTATCAAAAAGAATGTATGCTCATTGATCATTGATAGTGGAAGTTGTCCCAATGTAGTTAGTGGCACTATGATTGATTTTCTAAAGCTACCCACTACCAAGCATGCTACTCCATACAAACTCGAATGATTAAATAATGTGGAGAGTTGAAATTAACTCAATGAGTTATGATTTGATTCAAGATCAAGAATTATAAAGGTAAACTTCTTTGGGATGTGATTTCCATGCAAGCTTGTCACATCGATCTTATTAGGGAGACCATGACAATATGATTGGTAGACTAAGAATGATGGGAGAACCACTCGGCATTCCTAGAATTGAATGACCGGAAGTTTACACTACATCTTTTTTCACCTGGATAAGTGAATAAGGCCCATCAAAGATTGAGAGAGTTAAAAGAGAAAGAAAAAAGGCAGAAGAGGAGAAAGGCAATGAAAGGAGGAATTATGAAGGAAAAGAAGGAAGAAGGCTGATGAGAAATAACGGAATGATAATGCTGGCTAGGAACAATGATCTCTTCAAAGAGAACGATGTGGAAACACACATGCTCCTCCTAGAACATGCTTTTCATACTAACCACTTTACTTATCCTTTGCCCATTCTATTTCTCTTATTTTGTAGGATTATAATGATGTGTTCCCAAAGGAACTTCCAAAAGGGTTACCCCTAATTTGGGGAATTGAACATCGAAAAGACTTTGTGTTGGTTTCCTAATTGCCAAAAAAACTGACTTATGTAAGTAACCATATAGATACCAAGAAGATTCAAATGCAAGTTAAGGAACTCCTTAACAAGGGATACATCAAATAAATGTGAGTCCATAGGTGGTGCCAATGTTTTTGGTGCCAAAGAAATATAGGACATGGCGCATATGTGCTGATTGTCGAGCCATCAATAAAATAATGATAAAGTATCACCACCCAATTACCCATTAATATGATATGCTAGATGAGTTGTATGGTTCATGTGTGTTTTCTAAAATAGATATTGTTCTTTTGGTATGAATGAAGTAGTATTTTAGGGATTTATAGTAAGATCAAGAAGAGTCGATGTGGATAAATCTAAGATAGACTCCATCAAGAATTGGCCAACACAAAAATCCATTAGTAACATACGAAGCTTCCATGGGTAAGCTTGTTTTTATAGGCAATTTGTCAAAAGATTAAGTACCATTGCCTCTCCCTTAACGAGGTGATCTATAATGACAAACCTTTTAAATAAGGTGTAGAGAAAGCCAATGCTATTAAAGTTATGAAGTCTATTGTAATGCCCCGAGTTTGGTACCCCAGATGCTACACGGTGCTCATAATCTCGAAGGACCACAAGCTAACCTATGAATGGTACCTACTGCAATAACTGAGTAATAATACTGTATAATGTGGAATAATGGGCTAAAATGCCATAAGGTTCAAAACTGTAATATTGATAAAGAGAAATGATAAAATATGATAAAACATCAAAATTTGAAATACTGAATACTGTCTGAACAACTAGTCTGAAAAGCCTCTAAAACTATCTGAACTGTGGAGTTAATGGGACAAGCCCCCAACTAACTTCAACTACTAAAAATAAACTTATATACTGAATGAAAAAATATGTCCTCGAACTATGAGGAATCACCACTACTCTATCTACTAAAAGTCTGATCTACTAAGGGTGATCTAGATCTCGTACATCTAAACCTATGGTATAAAACACCATAGCATAAAAAAAAGTATACTTCAGTACGTGTGAATATACTGGTACACAAAGTGGGGTAAGGCTGAATGCAAGTGTTCATATGTATAAAAAATAAGAACTGAATAACATGAGTATGACTGAATGAGAGTACATATATGAATACGTGAACAGTAACTGAGATCGTTTTAATATTAAATATTGAGTCTGAATACTAGCTAACTAATGTAACTGATAACTAATATACTAATTACTGAGTGTCTGTGTCTGACAGTCATATTTCTGATGGAACTAGCTGAGTTCTGTATTGAGTTGAGTGATTGTATCTAACTATCCTGAAATATGTAGAACTATCTGAGTTCTTTACTGACGACTAAGACTGAGACTCTGGGAGGTAATCATCTAACTGACATGCCCCTTTCTGGACTGTTTGGGGTCTAACCTATAACCCCAGTTGAAAGAGTGTTAGTACCGTGCCACGGGTAAAGACAAGTTGTGAGTTAACCCTCTCTGGTAGAGAGCTCTTCCGTTAACCCCTCACTAGTATAGAACTTAATTGAGATGTATTAACCCTAGACTCGTAGGGTTATATATCAACCTACGCTAGCTACGTAGTTATGGAATGCAAGGATTACTTCTAAGGATCACACCCTCTGCTGGTGGGTGAGCCTCATTCCTCGTTCACTCAGTGGTGAATCCTACTCCCAATTGAATAGATATTGGACTGATTTCCTAGTTCATACTAGGCTGGACTGATTTGTTACAGATTGTACTGATTAACTAAACTAAACTTAGTATACTGAGTTCCATTATCTGACAGAATACTACTGAGTTCTATTAGCTGACTGAGATTACTAAGGATTGAACTAAATGCTAAATGGGACTGGATTAATACTGTGTTTACTGAGTTTTCCTAAGTTCTGTAACTGAACTAGAGTACTACTAATTGTGGCATGATTGAGACTGTTCTGTAACTAACATTGGCTCTAGGTACACAACTAAATTGTTAGGTATTAAATACCCTCAAGATTTGATAGCATAAAAATAACCAGACATGACAATTCTTGAATACTTGACAATAGTCAACAACTCACAACACAATCTATGAGGCATTTCATCAATCACTTGAAAGTCATGAACGTGCACATGAATAGGAACGCATGCTAACACATCATAATTTCATTAAAACAATCTCATGAGCATTCCATCAAACACATACAAGGTATAGCTTTATCATGGAAGACATTGTGAACATGTGGGTATAGCATAAGTTCATCATTTAGATCCCAAATCTAAATTTAGCATTTTATCAAAGGCGTAGCTTCATACTTGGGCATGAACAACAATTCTAATACATCATGACTTCATAATTCAAGGGTTTCAATATAACAGAATCAAAATTCAATTTTCATGCTATCATAATATCAAGAAATACATAAAGATTTCAACTTGGAACACATACCACAACATCAACATGATTACGTTGAAACCCACAACATGAAAATCACAATTCATGTTTTTAAAAGAAGTTCCTTGAACTCCAAGGGTGAGAGGGACCCTTGGATGAACACTTTACAAACGTTTTTGAAGAATTTCTAGAAATTAATGATGGAATCTTGAGTTTTTTATTTGAACTTTAAAAACCCTAAGGCTTGTTCTTGAGAGAAATTGAGAAAGAATGAGTTTATTTTCATTCTAGGGTATTAAATTTTGTATTTGGGGGGCTGAAAGTTGGGGTAAAAAGACCTAAATACCCCCAATAATGCGGTATTTTAATGACTAAAATTGGGTTACCGACGCACAGATCAACACGATCTATTGAAGACATCGACACGATAGTTGACGCATCGCACCAAGATCGTGCTGACTCACTGGAATTTGATGTTGGTAGCTGGGGAAAATATTAACCAATGCATAGGCGATGTGGCATGCCAAGATTGCGTTGGTTCACTATTTTGGAATTCCAAAGGAGCTTCAAACGAAGTCCGAAAAATCTAAAACTTGTTCGGAAACACCTATTGACCTTCCTGTTCATGAATTAACTAAAACATAGACATTTAAATGACATTAAGGTCGCAAAATGAGTTTTCCAACTTTTGAAGGCTAAAAATAAACTAAGTTTTAATACTTATATAGAATTTTCTAAGTCTAGGACCCCTTAACAAGCTCAACGTGCTGAATTAAGCTAGATATTTTGTGGTGTCTTAGATTTATGCTTAGCTTCGCTCCCTTGTTGCAATTACCCAATTTTGATAAAAAAAAATTTAGACTGAATGTGATGCTAGCAAAGTAGGCATAGGTTCCATCTTGATTCAAGACCATAAACCTATTGCCTATTTTAGTGAAAACCTCAAAGGCGCAACTCTAAATTATTCAACATATGATCTAGAGTTGAATGCCTTGGTTAGAGAATTAGGTAATTGACAAACCTATTTATGGTCCATGGAGTTTGTGATCCTAAGCAACCATGAATAATTGAAGAACTTTCAAGCCCAAGATAAATTGAATAAATGACATGCTAAATGGATTGAGTTTCTAGAGACTTTTTCTTATGTAATTCAATACAAAAAGGGAAAAGAAAATATGGTTGCCAATGTATTGTCTAGAAAACATGTGTTGATTTCTACATCGTCCTCTAAATTGATGATTTATAGTGTTTAAATACAATGTTTCCCAAGGACCCCACATTTGCTCAAATCTTTCAAGATTGTGAGGAATGGGGTAGGGAAAGATAGTATGTGGGATAGGACTTTTGTACCCTATTCCCAAATTTGATGGTTTCTTGTTTAAGGGAAAAATATTATGTATGTCTTGTAGTTCTCTGAGAGAGATATTTGTGAGAGAGGTACACGATGGGGTGTAAAGGGTCAATTCAGAATTGAAAAAATCCTTGGAATCCTAGCGGAACATATCTATTCGCCCAAGATGCGTAAAGATATTTCTAGAATTTATGGCTAATGCATGAACTGTAGAAGTTCCAAATAACGCCTTCTCCCTTTAGGATTGTATTACCCACTACCCACTCCCATATGCCCATGGATTTACATTTCTATGGATTATATTTTTTGATTGCCTAGGATGACGAGGGATAGAGATATTATCTTTGTGTTAGTTGACTAATTCTAAAAAATGGCCCACTTTATTTTGTGCCAAAATTGTGGGGATGCACCCAATGTAGCTTCTTTTTTTGTTGAACATATTGTAAAATTGCACAAAATTCCTAGGACCATTATTAGTGATAGGACTCAAAGTTCCTTAGTCACTTTTAGAGGTCATTATGGGGTAGGCTTGGCACCACCCACAAATTTATTTCCTAATAAAAATAGTAAATAGGACTTTAAGTTCTATGAACACTCCGTGGTTAAAGGTAGAATGACTGACCTCTTGGGAAGATCATCTATCCTTAGTTGAGTTTACTTATGACTGTGATATCCATTTGACTATTGGTATGACCCTCTTTGAATGTGCTTATAGTTATAACCCCATACCTCTTTGGATCTCTCTCCTTTGTCTAGTGATGTTGGGATAAGCTTATATGGAAACCAAAGGGCGGAAGAAATGAAGAATCTACATGAGAAAGTAAAGAATTATCTTGAAAAAAAGAATCTTGAAGTGGTAAAAAGGATAAACAGAGGGAGAAAATAACTTATTCATTAACCAGGTGTTTGGATATGGGTACATCTTTGAAAGGATCGGTTCCCAATCCAAAGGAAATCTAAGTTGTTGGCTTGAGGAAATGGTCCATTCTAAGTATTTGAGAGGATAAATGATAATGCCCACAAGATTGATCTTCCTTTGGACTACCAAGTGCACGACACTTTTAACGTTTGTGATATCTTACCCCTTGATGTACTTGAAGTTAATGAATCCATGAATTTTAGGTCAAATATTCTCATGATGGAAAGGATGATATTATTCTGAGCCTCTCTAAGCCTCTTACAAGAATACAAGTTTAGGAGTTACAAACAAACTATGTTTACAAAAAGAGAGATATTGGTGCTTGTGTTGTTACCTACCAAGGGATGACATGTGCTAAGAATTGTGTTGGCAGTCAAAAATAGACAAATCCCTCACTGCTAAGGGGCGATGTAAGTTATGACGATTAGTCTCTCCCTTAACTAACCATCTCTTGAATCATCAAGAGAAAAGAGTGCACGGTCCATAAGTGATGGATGGAGAGACAGTCAGGCATTTCCTTGACTGGCTGTCGGGAAAGTCACCCCTACTAAATAGATCCCACTTTGTTATATTATTTCTTTCTTACTTACTATCACTTTTATGCCTTTTTATAGACTATAAATAGAAACTTGTAGTGTTTACTTCCATTATCTTACAATATTGAATGAACATTGTACTTTAGAATGTAATTGGTGAAATTATGTTGAATGATTATTTTGAAATGAGGGTTTTGAAGGAATTGAATTCCTCTTGGTTCACATAGAGACTTGGTGCTTGATAATATAGGATTAAGGGTTTTTGAATTTAAAATATTTATTTGTTCTTAATTCCTTCTATTTTCTTGTGTCAATCTATCCACCTTGTGTCTTATGTTATTACTCTTTAGTTTCCATAGCTAGATTATCCTTATCATATCTTGAGTTGTATCATATTTTTCATTAGTGATAGGTAGGGTGGTCTGAGCAACTAATTTAGTTCTTAACTTTTTCTTGAGGAGTGACACATGGAACATTGGATAGACTTTAGAAGTTGTGGGTAACTCTAGTTTGTAAGATACTTGACCAACCTTGTTGATGAATCTGAAGGGTCCATAATAATTTTAATATAGCTTCAAGTTTCTCCTTAATGCCATGTAAGACTAACTGTATGGTTGCAGCTGCAAGTACACCATATCACATATCTGAAACACCCTCTCAAATTTTTTTCTATCAGTAAAAATCTTCATTATCTCTTGAGCCTTGTGTATCATATCCTTAAGTAGTTTTTGCATTTTTTTCCTCTTCGTCATTACATCCTCAGAAGCTGGAATGAGAGTTTTCAGTAATGGTCCTACAGATAATTGGGGAGGTGAAAACCCATAAATTACATCAAATAGAGTGCAATATAGATTGGAGTGATGATTAGTATTTACCACCATTCTGCAAAATGCATCCATTACTTCTAATGAGTTTGACTATGGTTTGTCATACACATTAATACAATTGTTAAATCTATCAATTTTACCATCAATCGGAAGATGGTAAGATGAGATAAATAAAAGTTATTTTCCTTTGAGTTTGACTAAAGACTACCAAAAATTGCTCAAAAATACCTTATCTCTGTTAGATACTATAGTGTCAGGAGTACCATGTATTATGTGGATTCTCTTCAAAATATTTCCAACTACCTGAATTGCAGTAAATGGATGGTACAATACAATAAAGTGTGCTTTCTTTGTAACCTATCCACCACTACTAGGACTGTGTCTTTACCTTTGGATTTTGGTAAGCCTTTAATGAAATCCATGCTTATATTTGTCCATGCTTGGTTGGAAATCAGAAGAGATTGAAGAATACCTGGATATGCCACATTCTCATCTTTAATTCTATGACAAATATTATACCTAGCAACATAAACAATTACTATCTATTTTATCAGTGGACGGTAAAAAAATTTTGCTAATCTTGTTAATGTTCCAAGCTGGCCTGAGTGACTCCTAAAAGTGGAATAATGGAATAGTTAGAGTAATTGTAGCCTCAACTCTCCATAAGTACAAATTAAATATTACCCTTCCTCCCTAAGACTCTAGAATAGTAATGCCATACTTAAGGTCCTTGTAAATTGATAGTCAATTGAACTATCATTTTAGCTAGTAAAGAATCTCCTTCATAACTCTCAACAACATCTTGCACCCATAAAGGAAATAACACACTGCTATCATTAAGTTGGATGGTACCAGTTTTTCACTTGACTTGCCTATATCTTTTTGTTTCCTAGAAAAGGTATTTGCAACTTGATTCTCAGACACCTATATTGAACCTCATAATCCAATCCTAGTAGTTTAGTAAGACCTCTTTATTGAATAACAATAGTTACCCTTTAATGCAATAGGTATTTAAGACTGTGGTGATCAGTATTCATTATAAATGCTTGTATTGCAGATAACGTCTCAACTTATTAATGACACTGGGTAATGCCAAGAGTCATTTTCATATATTTACTTGTTTATGTGTTTCTGAGCTTGTTGAACTATTCCACTATATTCTCCATGACAATATCACCAAATCTGGTGCAAAGTTCTTCCTTAAACACATCCTAAGTGATAACTCCATAACTCAATCCCAATGAGTTGTACCAAGTTTTGACTATCCCATTCAAGTATAAAGCAACTAAATCTACCCTAAGGTTCTCATTCACCCTATAAAAGTTAAAGTACCTTTCACACTTTTGCAGCAAAACCTTAGGCTCATTGCCTTTAAAATTAATTAACTCCCGCTAGGGAGGGTGTATAGGAATACCTTGAGGTCAATTGAATCGAGTCTCCATGGGAGGTATAAGAAAAAAATCATCTCCTAATGCCTAACCTTTGTCTTGTACACGAGAAGGATCTCTCTTTAGTGAGGTCAATTGATCCAAAATCACTAATAGAGTTCCATGAATTCTAGTTTGAGTTTCAATGAGTTAAAATAACTCATAATGAGGTTATTTTGTAGCTCCTAATGTTGATCTATTATAGCATCAATAATTTGAGATCAAGTTCCATATGCCATCACGAAAGCTTGGTTTAGAACAAGCTAACTCTGATACCAAATTCTAGGATCTAAATAATTAATATAATTGTAAATCAATAATATGGGAAGTAAAAAATCAATAACTAGGGCAATTTGTTATTTTCAGTTATCAAAATAGAATTTAAATGTCAAGGAAATATTTATAAAAATAAAAACTAAACATAAATAGTGAAGAAAACTATTGAATGCTCACAGATATGCAATGTAAGAAGAGAGCAAATTTTTAGAAAAAGAAGTAGAAGAAATAGGAAACATATGTAAATGATTCTTTCTTTTTCTCTCCTATTTGTTATGTTTGTAATCACCTAGAGGCTAAGTTGGAAATATATGAGGTGGTATTATCTAGGCCTTTAGGCTTCATTAGTGTAACACCTAAGGTTTTGACCCTTAGAAAATTTCTTGAGTTTTGACTTATGGACATCATACAATTTGGGGTACAAGTTGTTTGATGGGATACGGGCAAGGTAACCCAATTGTATATTTTCTAGTGTTAGGTGGTGTTGGGTGGTTGAGTTTTTGGAATTAGTATTAATAGGTGGTACAAGTCGTATGGCTGGTGACGAGTCATTAGTTTTGCTTTTTCTTCACTTAATATGAAACTTATTAAGTTAAATTTGATCTAAGTATGAGTGTCTCACCATGAGTCATGAGGATAGGGTACGAGTCTTATAATCTAACTCGTATGTTAGACAGTGTTCAACCCCTCATGATTTTGTTATGGGTATGGGTTAAGGGTACTAATAGTATGGTTGGGTATAGTTTGGCTTGGGTTGTTCTATGTTGGATAGTTTTGTGGTCCAAGGGGAATCCTAGGGTACAAGTGATGGGTACCACTCATATGGTAGGGTACGATTAGTATAGGGTGGTCGTGTCATCCTATGGGAATTTTAAAGCAGTTTAAGTTAGGGGTAATCTAGACATTTCCCCTATTAAACTTTTAAGAACCCATGACTTATAATACTCTTGGGACATCGTTTAACCTATTTGCAATCACTCAAACTCTCTTAAAATACCCTCAAATTCTCTAAAGACTTTTTGGTCAAAGAAGGCTAGGGTTTCATCAATAGGATCAATTTGGGGATTACAAGGGTGATTTTTCTCTGTCATCTTTGTAATATCAGGCATGTTACTCCTCCCTCATTGTTAGTTCCCACTAAAGAAATGTTTTATGAATTATTTTCCTGGCATAAATGTTGTATGGTTTGGGTTTTCAAATATATGTTGGGGGTTTTTGGTTACCATGGTTGGTTATGGTTTTCCCATGTCTTTTACTAATGGTTTTCATATTATTATGGTGGTTTGATAATTTGTTTGCATGGGAATGGTTAATTGGTATTGGTTTTGGCTTTTGAAATACTATGCCCCCAACATGTTTGCCAAAATGACTATGAGAATGTTTTTTGTTAAATTGTTGGACTTTCATTGAACTATGCATGGTATAACTTGGTAATGGAACCTAAAATGTTATAAATGGTATGGAATGGTTAAATATTAGGGTCTTGTTGGCTAAGGTTAATCTAATTCAAAGCTTTGTAGGGTATAAGGGAATCCCCCAAGCAAACATAATAATGAAGTACTTGTGTGGTACATGGGAATCCCCAAGTAACTTAATAATGAAATATCTGGGTATATGGGAATCTCTAATCTTTAAAAAGGTTGGATAAAGACTTTGCTTGCAAGCTATAGTCGATATGATGATACCACTACTTATAGCCTTGTTTAATAATAAATGGAATAGTGGTTTGGTTGTGTGGTAATGGTTTTAATTGGACAATAATGGTGGGGTGTGATAGCTAACCATGAAGGTGTGAGTCCAATGGATAGACACTGGGAACTCATATTTTCCGACATGAGAATTGGTCATGGTGACCATATATGATACTTACGGGGTACACAGAACCCCTTAAGTACACTTGTACATATTTATCATAGAGAGCAAAGGGTACTCGGGAATATCCGACTCTTATGGTGTCTCTGATTATGAAGCTACACACATCATGGCCTATTCACGAGGTTACACTGGACCCATATAGTATGCGGGAGGTTCTAGGATGGTTAAGCTACACATACCCAGGTTAACTATTTTAATGACATGCTAAACTTGGTTCTTTTTATTGGCATAGATTATATATATGTATGGTTATTTATGCATATGGTTGTTAACTTGGTTTTAAAGGTTTGCATTATTTTATCCTTATCCTGAGTACTTGATAGCATTCACTCGGTAACCTATCTTTGGGTGGTTATATCCCTATGCATTGCAGGAACCAGCTATTCTACTCCTCTTGCTTAGTGATTGAATTTGGCATCAACTCAGTTGGATTGAAGTGGTGAGGTTCCATATTAAGAAATGCTCACTTTCATGTCATGGATGTTTTTACATACTTTAGTTATTTCATAGACATTGGTTTTAGCTATGATTGGGGTATACCCCAAGTGGATATTGTTTTACTTTTCATTAGAATCTTTATTGAACTAATATGGGTTTGTATGGGCGGTGTTGGAAGTAGTGTCATCCTTAGTATTGGCATTGGTACTGAGGCTGATACCATTTGATTGTATTTATAATTATTCCATCCTATTATGTTATGGACTCGTATTTGGTTATTATTTCGGTTTTGGTATAGTTATTGGTTGGGTATTGGACGTTTGGACTTTCTTGGTTGGTCATAATTATGGACCTATCCCAGAGTCTGGAATTGTATAAAACACTATCTTGTTATATGTTTTGAATTCATCCAACTCAGGTGTGCGTTTGGTGGTTGGGTTGGATAATCGGGGTGGTCCTCGGTCCTGGATGGACTTGGGATCCCATTACAACACGGCCCTAGTTCGATTCATGTCAAGTTGATATCAAAACTTTAGGTTCATGGACAATTAGGAGTCCATAAATCCTTGTCGAGCAGATTCTCTTTTAAGTATGTGTAGCGCGCCACACTCATAAGAGGGAGGCTACAAGGCATTTAGGAAATGTTTATATTCTCATTGATTCATACTTGGTCTAGGGGTACAGTCCCTGATTTCTCTGGAGTTCCACTCGTTCCCTCTAGTCCTCCTTAGGATGATGTGACAAATTCTCAGTTATGTTAGTTAATTCATAAGATAGCTCAATAGGTATCTTGTCAGGCTGAGCATGGTGTATCTGGTATTACATCTTCTAAGGCCATAAGGGTTGGCTAGTTCATATGGATGAGTCCTCTAACCTTTACTGGTATTAAGGTGGAGGAGGATCCTCATGGTTTTCTAGATGAGATGGAAAAGATCTTCAGGATTATGCATGCCACGTATGTGGAAGGGGTTGATTTTGCAGCTTACCAACCAAAAGATATGGCATACTAATGGTACAAGGAATGGGATTCATCAAGGGGTGAGGCTGATGAGTCATCTTTATGAGAAACTTTCTCTAATTCTTTTCTAGTCTGCTTCTTTCCTCAGGTTTTGAAGGAACCAAAGACAGAGGAATTTATTAATATAAAATAGGGGAAGATGTCAGACAAGGAGTATGCCTTAAAATTTCACCAGTTGCTTAGGTATGCTCCAGAATTGGTGTCTGATCTAAGGGACAGGATGAGAAAGTTTGCTTCAAGAATGTCTCATGAGATAATCCTTGAAAGCAAGACTGTATTGCTGATCAAGGACATATTATCTCCAGGTTGGTTGTTCATATAAACCAGGTGGAGAAAAAAAAGAGAAAGAAGACTGAGATAGGGGAAATATAGGGTAAGAAGTTTAGGTTCTCTAAGTAAAGTGGATAATAGCAAAGTACTAAGAATAGTGGTAAGCTTCCAAAGAAAAAGTGAGGGGGGTTTCTGGTTCTTTATCCTCAACTAGTTCTTCTAACTTAAAGTTGTCAAGTGATAGGCCTCAACAGGGTGGCAACAACTTTAGGGCACAGGGTACCTAATCTCAGGCTTGTGGGGCCCAGTCAACTTTATCGTGTCCTCCTTGTAGGTTCTCTGGTTGATTGGATTGGGGTTTTTATGATAAGGGAAGGGATAGGTGTTTCAAATATGGTTAGCCAGGATATACGCTTAGAAACTATCCGATGGGTAAGGTTTCTTCGGAAGCGGACTTGGTTCTGATTGCCTCTTCATCTGATCATACACCAAAGGGTGATGCTTTCGCATCTATTTTTACTTTTGATGCAGGCACAGGCAAGAATAGGTTATACACACACACTACCCAATAGGGGTGTGAGGCATTGCATGATGTCATTACTGGTATGTTGAAACTCTTTTATTGGGATATTTATTGTTTATTTGATCTAGGGTCTTCTCTTTTTTATGTGATCCTATTTGTGGCTGTGTATTTTGGTTTCGGTCCTGAGGTTATTTTGAACTCTTTTACTATTTCTACCCAGTTGGTGACTTTGTAGTTGCTAAAAGAGTTTATAGGGTGTGTGTAGTATCTATTGGTAGTAAGGAGACTTTGGTGGATTTGTATGAATTAGATATGGTGGATTTTGATGCTATTCTGGGTATGGAGTAGTTATATTTATGCTATGTATCCTTAGGTTGTTAGACCCATAAGGTTTTCTTTAGGTTCCCTAGTGAGGCAGTTATTGAATGGGAGTGTGGTTCCCTAGCTCCTAAGAGGGTATTTATATCATATCTTAGAGGTCAATGATTAATCTCTAAAGAGTGTCTCTATCATTTAATCTAGGTTAAAGATTCTAACTCGGAAGGTCCTTCTTTGCATTCGATTCCGGTGGTGAATTAGTTTTTTGAGGTCTTTTCGGATGATCTTCCTGATTTTTCTTCAGATAGGGAGAATGAATTTGGGATTTATTTAGTTCTGGACACTGGTCCAATATCTATTCCTCCTTATAGGATGGCTCCGACTAAGTTGAGGGAACTCAAGGAGCAACCTAAGGATCTTTTGGACAAGGGTTTCATCCGTCTTAGTGTGTCCCCGTGGGGTACACTAGTGTTATTCGTGCCTAAGAAGGATGGTTCCCTTCGAACGTGTATTGACTATTGGTATTTGAATAAGGTGATAGTTAAGAACAATTATCCTCTTCCAAGGATAAATGACATTTTTAATCAGTTGCAAAGTGCTAAATTCTTTTCAATGATAGATCTTCAATCTGGGTAACATTAGCTTAAGATTAGGGAGATGGATATCCCTAAGATAGAATTCCAAACTCGGTATGAGTACTTTGAGTTCTTGGTTATATCATTTGGTTTGACCAATGCCCCGACGATATTCATGGGTTTGATGAATAGGGTATATATTAATTTTTAGGTCTTCTTATCATTGTGTTCATTGATGACTTTCTGGTGTACTCTAAGAGTTAGATGGATCATGCCAATCACCTCTTATGGTGTTGTAGACCTAGAAAGTGTAGTAGTTGTATGCCAAATTCTCAAAATCTTAGTTTTGGTTATATGTTGTCACTTTTCTGGGTTATATTATTTCTAGTCAGGGGATCATTATGGATTCGTAAAAGGTTTTAGTGGATAAGAAGTGGACTAGACCCACAACTCCAACTGACGTTTGGAGTTTCTTAGGTTTGTCCAGGAATTATAGAAGGTTTGTGGAAAGTTTCTCGATGATAGCTTCCCCATTGACTAAGTTAACTCAAAAGAAGGTAAAGTTCTCTTAGTCAGATGCTTGTGAGAGATGTTTTGAGAAGCTGGAGGAGATGCTAGCATTGGATCTGGTTTTGACTTTTCCTGAAGGCACTAAGGGATTTGTGGTTTATTATGATACATCTCGGGTAGGACTTGGTTATATCCTGATGCAGCATGGTAAGGTGATAGCCTATGCTTCTAGGCAATAGAAGCTGCATAAGAGGAATTATCCTACTCATGACTTGGAGCTATTTGTCGTGGTGTTTGCATTCAAAATTTGGCATCATTATTTATATGTATTGCACTGGGACATCTTTTCATATCATAAGAGCCTACAGTATGTCTTCACTAAGAAAGAGCCTAACCTTAGGCAAAGAAGGTTTCTTCATCTTCTCAAGGTCTGTGGCATGAGTCTTCACGACCATCCAGGTAAGTCTAATATTATTGTTGATGCTCTTAGCAAGTTGTCCATAAGGAGTTTATCTCATATGGATAATGAAACACGAGATTTGGTAAAGGATATTCAATGCTTAGCTAACCTTGGAGTTCATTTTTTAGACTTCGAGAATAGTGGTGTATTGGTACAGGAAGTGGTATGGTCATCTCTTGGTATAGAGATCAAGGAGAATCAAATACTAGATCTTATCTTGATGAAAATCAAGAGTGATGTTGGTGGGAAAAAGGTGATGGTATTTAAAATTAGTGGTGATGGTACCTTGCGGTACCAAGGGTGGTTGTGTGTTCCTGATATCGATGGTTAGCGAGAAAGGGTATTGGCTGAGGCATATGAATCGTGCTATGTTGTTTATTCCTGTTCGATGAAAATATATCATGATCTCAAGGAGATGTATTTGTTGAATAGTATGAAAAAGGATGTGGCTAATTTTGTGGACAATTATTTAGTGTGTCAATAAGTGAAATTTGAGTACATGAGGCCTAGGGGCTTGTATCAGGAAATGGAATTGCCAAAATAGAAATGGGAAGTGATCAACATGGTTTTTGTTATCGATCTTCCTCGATCTCAAAACCAATTTGATTCGGCTTGGGTCATTGTGGATAGGATGAAAAAGTCGGCTCACTTCTTGCCAGTAAGGACTAACCTTTTGGCTGAGGATTATGCAAGGTTGTATCTTTATAAGATTGTGAAGCTGCATGGGGTACCTATTTCTATTATCTCAAATCGTGGTATGTAGTTTTCATCTCACTTTTGGCGGTCATTTTAGAAAGGGTTGGGGACTAAGGTTAGTCTTAGTATTGCTTTTCACCCGCAGACGGATGGACAGGCAGAGAGAACTATTTAGATATTGGAGGATATGTTTCGCACATATGTGATTGATTATGGTGGTAATTAGGTTGAACATCTATCTCTTATAGAGTTTGGTTACAATAATAGTTACCATTCTAGCATTGGGATGGGCCTTTTTGAGGCATTGTATGGTAGGAGGTGTAGATCTTCTATTGGGTAGTGCATGCTTAGTGAGGCAGATATGTTTGGCCTTGATTTGGTTTATTAGGCTAATGAAAAGGTGAAGGTGATTCGGGATATGCTTAAGGCTACCCAAAGTCGCCATGAGTACTATACAGATGTAAGGCGTAGGGACTTGGAGTTTGAGGTTAGGGATAGGGTGTTCCTAATGATGTCTCCCATGAAGGAAGTAATGCGTTTTAGGAATAAGGGGAAGAGTGGTCCCCGGTATATTAGTCCTTATGTGGTCTTGAAGAGGGTTGATAATATTGCGTATGAAATGGAATTATCTTCTATTTTGAGCTCCATTCATCCGGTATTCCATATCTCTATGTTGAGAAAGTGTATAGGTGATCCTTCATCGGTTGTTCCTTAGGAAGGATTGGGTATCTCGATGTCTTATGAAGAGATCCCGGTAGAGATCTTAGATCAGTAGGTTTGTCAATTGCGGACCAAGGATGTAGCTTCGGTTCAGGTTCGATGAAAGAACCACAAGATGGAAGAAGCTACTTGGGAAGTAGATGAGGATATGAAGTCCAAGTATCCGCATTTGTTTTCTGCTCTGAATATTCTGAGGAAGGTATGTGTTCTTGATCACATCTTTGTTTTCTAACTTGGTTAAGAGAAAGGTTGATTTCCTTGCATCATTGTTTTCTAACTTAGTTAAAGGTTTAAATGGTTATGATTGAGTGTAATTCATTCTTGTACTACCTTGTTCGTTATTCGGGGATGAATGATCCTATTAGCAGAGACTAAAACTCCCAGGGTTTTGACCCTTAGAAAATTTCCTAAGTTTTGTCTTTTGGACATCATATGATTTGGGATACTATTCATATGATGGGATACGGGTCAGGTAAACCAGTTATATGTTGTCTATTGTTGGGTGGTTGAGTTTTTGGAATGGGTATGAATGGTTGGATATGAGTCATATAGTTGTTGATAGGTCGTTAGTTTAGGTTTTCCTTCACTTAATCTAAAACATAGTAACTTAACTTGGATTTGAGTACGAGTGGCTCACCATGAGTCGTGAGGATAGGGTACGAGTCGTATAGTCTAACTCGTATGTTGGACAGTGATGAACCCTTCATGATTCTGTTATGGGTAAGGGTTAAGAGTAATAATTGTATGGTTGGGTACTGTTTGGCTTGGGTGGTTGTATGTTGGACAGTGTTGGGGTACAAGGGGAGACCTAGGTTATGAGTGGTGGGTACCACCTATATGGTAGGGTATGATTGGTATGGGGTGGTCTGCAGGAATTTAAGAACCTTATGTTGGGGTTATTCTGGATTTTTCCCCTCTTAACCTCTTAAGGCCCCATGACTTATAACACACTTGGGACATAATTTATCCTATTTGCAATCACTCAAAGTCTCTTAAAACACTCGCAAATTCTCTCAATACTTTTGGGTCAAAAAAGGCTCATGTTTCATCAATAGGATCAGTTTGGGGCTTACAAGGTTGATTTTATTCCTCCATCTTAATAATATAAGACATGTTACGCTTCCCTCATTGCTAGTTAAAACTAAAGACATGTTATATGAATTGTTTTCATGGCATAAATTTTGTATTTTTTGGACTTTTTCAAATATATATTGGGGGTTTTGGGTTACAATGGTTGGCTATGGATTTCCTATGTCTTTTACTAATGGTTTTCATATTATTATGGTGGTTTGGACATTTTGTTACATGGGAATGGTTAATTGGTACTTGGTTTTGGATTTGGAAATACTATGCCCCCAACATGTTTGATAAAATGCCTAGAGAATGTTTTTGGTTAAATTGTTGGACTTTTATTGAACTATGCATGTTATAAAATAGTAATGGAACCCTAAATTGTATAAATGGTTTGGAATGGTTAAATGGTCGGTTCTTGGTGGTTAATGTTGGTCTAATTGAAAGCCTTGTAAGGTACAAGGGAGTCCCCTAAGCAAACATAATAATGAACTACTTGTGGGGTACATGGGAATCCCCCAAGCAACTTAATAATGCAATCTATGTGTACATATGAATCCCTTATCTTTAAAAAGGTTGGATAAGGACATTGCTTGCATGCTATAGTCGGTAAGACAATACCACTTCTTATAGCCTTGGTTTTTAATAAATTGAATGGTGGTTTGGTTGTGTGGTAATGGTTTTAATTGGGAAATAATGGCGAGGTGTGATAGCTAACCATGAATGTGTGAGTCCAATGGACAGACATTGGAAACTCATGTTTGCCAAAATAAGGATTGGTTATGGAGACCATATATGATACGTGCGGGGTAAACGACAACACCCTAAGTACACTTGTACATATGTATCATGGAGATCGAAGGGTACTCGAGAATCCCCTACTCCTATGGTATATTTGGTACTTACGACTACACGCATCGGGGCCTGTTTAGAGGGTTACACTACACCCATATAGACCGTGGGCGGTTCTAGGTTAGTTAAGCTACACATACCAAGGTTAATGATTTTAATGGCATGCTAAACTCGGTTCCCTTTCCCAGCATAGATTATACATATGTATGTTTGTGTGTGCATATGGTTTCTTACTTGGTTTTAAAGGCTGGAAATATCTTATAATTATCCTGAGTACTTTCTAGCACTCACCTTCTAACCCGTCTTCGAGCGGTTGTATCCCCACATAATGCAGGAACCGGTCATTCTGCTCCTCTTTCTTAGTGATCGTATTCGGGATCAAGTGGTAAGCTTCCATAATTCGAAAGTCTCCATTTCATGTCATGAGTGTTTTTACATACTTTGGTTATTTATTGACATTAGTTTTGGTATGGTTTGGGGCATGTCCCGACCGAATATTGTTTTACTTTCAATTAGAGGCTTTGTGGAACTACTATGGGTTGGTATGAATGAAGTCGGCAGTGGTGTCAGCCTTAGTATTGGCTTTTGTATTGGGGTTGATATCATTTGACTGTATATATGATTAATCCATCCTATTATGTTATGGACTTGTATTTGGTTATTGTTTTGGTTTTTGTATGGTTATTGATTGGGTATTGGATGGGTTGACTTGCTTGGGTTGGTCACGGTTATGGACATATCTAGAGTCTGAATTTTACAAAATGCTATTTTGTTATACGTTCGGAATTCATCCAACTCAGGATGTGCATTTGGCGGTTGGGTTGAGTGACAGGAGTTGTCCCTGGTCCTGGTTGAAATTGGGATGCCCATTATGACACGGCCCTGGTTTGGGTCATGTCAATTAGATGAGAACTAATTGTGGTTGTCCCTTCTCCTCTTTATTGTTGCTACACTACTAACTAGCTTAAGTGAAATTTAAAAAGGCAAGTTCATGAAATCAAATTGTTGGATTATTAAATCACAAATTGGGACAAAAATTGTTGAAGTATTGAATTATTATATCGAAGTTGATTGGGTCTTCTTTGTTAAGATAAAATCTTACATTAACTACAAATGATAGTATGGTTAAAGAAGATTTCCAAGTAAAAGAGTTGTTGATTTCCTGGTGAATCGAATTCTAGAAAAGAATCTATACTAGCTAAGTCAAAAAATACGCACCTAAAGCATGCGAAATTATTATTATTAATTTGTTGAAGGTGGCACAAAGGCATTTATTATGAATTTATTTTTTTTACAAAAAGAATGCCCCACTCCAAACAAAGGACACGTCAAAGAAAACAATAAGAAAAAACAAAATAAGGATATAAATAAACTAAAGATAAAAGGCAAAATAGAAATTGAAAATTGCAGCTAAACAATATCTTCTAGATGAAATGAGATATTAAGAGACTTTTTGTCACGATCCAATTTACGAGTCATGATGGCACCTATTCTATCCCATAAGAAGAAATCCAAACCATAACTCAGAGATAGATGCAATGGGCTAACTTTTGTGGATATGGTCTAAAAGTCGAAAATTAACCTATTAATGATTCAAATATCAATAATATAGCCATAAGGGTATGATAGATAGAAAACCAACAAAGACCCCAAGACTCAGAAATGTCGATACAAGAGCTACTACAAATGAACTAGGAGTACTGAATAGTGAAATACAATCTGTCTTGAAGATAAAAGACTAGACACAGTAAAGAAGGAAATAGGGTAACTCCAACTCTGAGAGCTCACCCTATCTTTTAAATCAACCTTGCATGATCGTCGAATCATCTTTGGCAACTAGTACTTGGATCTGCACTAAAAAGGTACAAAAGTGTAGTATAAGTACCAAAACTATGGTTACTCATTGGAAAATCAGCTGACTAAGATAAATCATGATATAAATACGATAAGATGCAATATAGCATATACTAAGTCAAGATAAAAGGGGCAAACCTGGAAGTAACCTCCAACACCACTATATATACATAAGTGAATAAAACTAGAATGATAACATTACAATCGTACATTTATAACTACGAAATTAGACCCCATAGCCAATAAGTACGGAAAATAAAATTACCCCACGTCGGACCCTATAAGCGTGGAAGTACAATCAAGACAAACAAACCACCAAATAACTGAAAATTACTAATTGTCATGCCATAACTAAGAATCCATCCGTACCAAATCACATCATAAGCAACCCTCAAAGACGGACTTAAAGTGGAACTAATATTATCAGTACCATAAGCAATTGTCAGACTTGAACCGAAACTAATATTATCACTACCATCAATAATTGTCAGACTTGAACTGGAACTCATATTATTAATACCATTAACAATTGTCGGACTTGAATCAGAACTCATATTTATAAGCCATATCAAAGAATCATATTAGTGAGAAATTTCAATAATATAAACTCAATAGATTATACCAGTAAATCATAGCTACAAACCATCCTTTTCCTCATATCTATACATTGGAACAAGAATCGTAACCTCAAGTGTCATCTATAGTTACATCTATATGCCATATTATTAGCCATATCTGAAATCCATATCAATACTAACATTCATAAGCCATGTAATCAAGCATATCCAGAATTTATATTAATAATCATATCTATAGGCCACCTGTCATAACTATGGGCCGGTAATCAAATCTGTAAGCCATATCAGATCTATGAGCCATATTATATCCGTAAGCCTTTTGTCATATCTATAAGACATATTCTATCCATGAGTCACATCATATTTATAAGACATATAACATCTATGAGTTGTATTATATATATATATATATTCCATATAATATCCAAAAGTCATCAAAAATCAAACATGTAAATTATGACCTTAATCATGTATGTGAGAAATATCATTGACGATACATGGAATTAGAATCAATCCTTCAATATCCACCTAACATAATAAAAAATTATGTTCAAAATCCTCAAATGTCAAACCTACAATTAATAAGTATATCATACGTGAATGAATCTACGGGGTTATCACAAGTCTTGTCCTAAGGTAGGCCGGAGTAACCCACTTTTACTCCCCAAAAATATATTTAAGAAACTTTTACTTTGAACTAGGATAAGGCATCTAAGTTCATTCTTAGATGTCAAGAAAGCCATAACTAGTCTTAAAATAGTAATTCTTCACATATATAAGCAACTAAGGAAATTCTACCTAGATGATAACAGCTAAAGCAATTCCCTTAACTCAAGCAACAAAGGACAATTTTACTCTAACATGAATTACTAAGGCAATTTCAACTACCTTGAGTAATTTATGGGATTCCACCCTAATTATAAATACCGTGAAGCTTAATCAACCTAAGTCACAACTAGATATGCTAACTAATCCAAGTCCAAGGTTTCAAGGTAAGCTATAGGTCCAATTAAACCAAATATACTCATTCACACTTCCAACACCTACAGTCTACCCCATATCTAACATAGTATCATAATCACACTACAAGATACCTCAATCTATGTATAAGGTAAGTCTAACCTACTTGGGCGGCAACAAAAACCTAATGAATCTGCTAAATAAATGATTTCCCCTTTTGAGTAGCTTCTGCAAAGTGCCACACTATCAAAATCAAAACCTACTCATCAAAACGAGAACAATGATATCCATATTGCACTATTGTGCTTTGGGTCCAAAATAATATAAAAATCCCATATGGGGCCTATTTATTGAAGTTGTATTTCTAAAACTATCTCAACATCCCCCTATTCTCAAGGAATATTTAGCCTAAAAATGGGTGAATTCAGAGCAATAATGTTGTTAAAATCAAGTCACCAAGTTTTAGGTATTTTTAGATGAGAATGTAGAAATCAACCATGAGAATAATGAAATGTTACCATAATTTTGAAAGAGAATTGTGTAAATAATCCTTATCAAATCCCCAAAATCCTCCACAAATGTTATCCCCAAGTTTTTCTACTTTTTAGGGTTTAAATATCTTGTGAATGGATTATAAATGGTGAAAATTAGGCTAAGTAGGGTACTTATACCTTTTCCAGGTCTATAAGTTCCACTTAAGTGGACGTTGGGCCTCTTAAGCGGTGACCGCTTAAGAGATCTAGTGTTGCTTTGGCGATATCCTGGCGACTTCATAGGTACCACTTAAGTGGTCCCTTACCACTTTAATGTCTACCATTTAAGCGACAATTGTTTTTCTTTAGCGGTATTCGACCAGGCCAGCCTGACTACTTAAGAGGCTAGTTTGACGGTTTAGTAGACCTCTACTTAAGTGGTACTTAAGCAACCGAAATGGCCACTTAAGTAACCCAAACCATCCAACTGAGGAACAACATCACCTACAGATAAATCCTCAAAGGGAATCATCTCTATACTTGAAGGGTTACTATTATTATATGTAAACTCTGTAAAGGCAAAGTGATGCTCCGACTGACCACTAATATCTATAACACATGATCAAGAATATCCTTGGGAACCTAAATAATCTTCTCTAACTGGCCATTGATCAAAGAACAAAGTTTTACTAAGATTCACCTAAGTACCCAACTCTTCAGGAAAATTTCTCAAAAGGATAAAAGTGATCACTGAACCATAGTTCGAAATGATAGATATAGGCACACCGTTCTGGTGCTAGCCCAAGCTGTGATAACTAATGTTCAGGGTAGCTATCAAGTTGCAGCCCCACCTCAGTAAGATAGGGATTTAGCTACAGCCAGGATCAGAAATTTTATGAAGATGAACCCGCCAGAATTCTTTGGGTCGATAGCAGGTGAGGACCCCCATCTTTATCTTGATGAGGTGAAGAATATCACCTAAATTATGTATGTGTTTTAAGAGGAGAGTGTATATTTGGCATCCTATAGATTTAAGGATATTTCTCATGATTGGGTAGTGATATAGAAGAAGAGTAGAGGGGAGGATGTAGCTTATATGACTTGGCAGATATTTCAAAATGCATTTTTAGATAAATTTTTTGAACTTCAAATAAGGGAATCTTAGGTAGAAGAGTTCATGAACCTGAGGCAAGTCTCCATGATAGTGAAGGAGTATTGCCTCAAGGTCAATCAGTTGTCCAAGTACGTCCCTGAGTAACTTGTGTATTTGGGTTGGTGGTTAAGGAGTGTAGGACTGTTGTGCTCAATAGGGACATGGACCTTTCTAGATTGATGATGTACGATCAGCAGATTGAAGCAGAGAAATCTACGGAAAGAGAGAGAGTGTATAAGAAAGCTAGAATAGGTAGTTTTAGTTTTTCTCAGCCAGGGTCACGGGGTGTCAACCGTTCTTAGCAAAGTCAAAAGTTTTTAGTCCCAGCCCCATCTTTAGCTAGTACCAAAGTTCTAGGATATCAATCATGATGGAGCACCAGGCTCTAAAACTCGGAGTAGTACAAGCGGTGTTTGTACCTATCCGTTGTGTGAAGAGTGTGGTAAGAATCACCTACGTGCATGTAGAGTAGGTAGCTAGGTATGTTTTGGATGCGGTAAGACAAGCCACAGGTTGTGAGAGTGTAGAATCATGGCTCAGAGGGATAGAGATTTGCGTCAGTAGGGAGCTACTTCCAGTACCACTAGTGGTCAGTGTCAGAACAGATTTTATGCACTCCAGACTCGTCATAATCCAAAAGGTTTCCCTAATATAGATTCGGGTACGTTATAAGTCCTTTATTTTCATGACATGCATTGTTAGATCCTTTTCTTCCATTTGAGCTTAAGTTTTCAACATGAGTTAGTTAGTAAAGCCAGGGATTTAGTTTAGCGTCAGGCAGTCAGATTTGTATAGTTTGTTTCCCTTCTTTCCATCTAATCATGCTATCAAAAATCTCAGGAAGGTAACTATTCCAAGATAGAAAGTCCTAGTAGTTGTAAGATCAGTTCAGTTCATAAATCATGCATTAGTTTCAAATTCTCGAGGTTCAGTTATTATCCAGTTCGTAGATGTGTTGTGCATCGCCTTAGTTTTTCCTAGTATCTTAGTCAAGTAAGTGTTCTTGTAGGGACACAGTTTCCCAAGGGGGAGATACCTTATTATCCCCAGATGCTTCCGTGTCTCTAGGTATATTTAGTTTCACGCTCAGATTTTCTTTACAGACTCGATATCAGTTATCATTGCATATTCAGTCATGCATTCATGAGTCAGTTCAGTCAAGTATTCATGCATTAGCTATGCATGTTAAGTAGGAGAAGCCAGCTTATCTTTAATTTCAGTCATGTATTCATGAAGACTACTAATTCAAATATCCATGCATCATACATGCATATTCGATATGTGATTTTAGTATAACAGAAGTTCCAGTCATATAGATATGTTTCAGATGTTCACGTCTCTTAAGTATGTTTAGTCTATCATAAATTTCAGCTTAGTTGGTCCCATTCGAGGATGAATTTCCCAAGGGGGAGATATTGTAAGACCCCATAAATTTTCCTAATTGTTAAATCTTGAAAAGAGGTCCCAGACTTAGAATCTCCTAGCTAAGTATTGAAACTTAGTGCTATTTTGACCTTCAAAAGTTTTCATTCTTAGTTCATGACTTTTACATCCATAAACTTTCGATATTGAAGTTAATCCATGATCAGAATGGTTAATAGAGGTTCTCGGATGAGTTTTGAATTTTTGCAGACCTCGATTAGACCACGTTTGGAATCCAAAAACAGTGGACCAATGCGATCTTGGCGGGCTGAATTGCCTATTACGTTGGTCAATATTGTTTTAGGAACAACCAGTCAAAAGTACTGAGGCTTGGCGCGATCACGGAGCGATGCATCAGGTATCGCGTCGAGGCCATCAACACGCCACGTCAACTAGCACGACGGCACCCTGTTCTAGTCATGAAAATAGTCGTGACCCCAGAGTTATTTTAGTCTCTTTTCCACTCTTATATAAGCCTATAACACGAGATTCATCCGTTGTTTACCCGCATATACTAGTTTTCTCTCAAATTTCCTCAAGAATAAGTTTAGGATTTCCAATTGAAGATCTAAATTCAAGAAAATTCTACCGTCAATCTTCGTAAAATCAAGAACTAAGTATGTTAGATGTTGATTCTTGGGTTTCTTCCATCCAAGAAGTTCAAGAACCCTTTTCAAATTATACAGATTGAATATTTATAATTTTCATGATTTATGTGAGTTGAAGTTCATGTTTATGTGATTTTTGAGTTGTGATTCATGTTCTAGGTTACAAGTTCCAACCTTTGATTCTAGTATGAGATGTATTTCATGATATTCATGATATACCCTTCAATTTGCATGTTGATTTATTTAGTTATGTTAATTTGATGGATTGATTGTTGTTTAACCAAAGTATGCTCCCCATATGTTTGATAAATGCTTATTTAACTGAGATAGTGTCATTATAGCATGTTAGTATGAAAACCCCAATTACTTATAAGTTATTGCATACCAAGCATTTGTAGAAAAGCCTTAGCGAATGAAATATAAGATATTAGCATGAAACCCCTAATTATGTACAAGTTGATGTATGTTAAGTGTTTGATGAAAGACTTCATTGGATGAATTATGAGACATTAGAGTGCATTCCTATGCATGTGCGATTTTATAACTTTCAAGTGCTTGAAGAGATGCCTCATTGATTGTATTATGAATGATAGATTATTGTATGATATTCAAGAACTGTCATATCTTATTTATTTTATGTTATCGAGTCCTGGGGGTATTTAATAACCGATAATTTAGATATATTCCTAGAGTCAGTGTCAGGTATAGTACTCCCAGTCATATCAAGATCAGTAGTATTCTTAGGTAGTTGCAGAATTCAGTAGAACTCGGTCAGTTACATGACTTAGGAAAATCCAGTAAGCTTCGTATCATTCCAAGTCCAGCTCAAGTATTCAGTTCAGATCTCGCAGTATTCAAGTATTCAGTTCAGAACCTAGTAGAATTCAGTTAGTTTAATATTTTGTCAATCCATGGAACTTAATAAACTCAGATTCATCTCAGTCTAGTACAGTCTAAGAATCAATTCAGTGTCTATTCAGTTGGGAGTAGGACTCAACACCGAGCGAGGACGGGGATAACGGTTTCCCCGTTAGAGAGGTAGAGTCGTTAGTAGTAGTCCCTGTACTCTAAAACTGCGTAGCCAGCACAGGATGAGGAATCATCCATTAGATTAAGGCTTGGCTACCTCCCATGACTCACCCGTTAGATTAGGCTTGACTTTCTTTTTAGGGTCACCCGTTAGACAAGCTTGACCATAGTAGATGTCTTTACCCATGGTACGGTATTGATACCCTTCCAGCTGGGATTACAGGTTAGTCCCTACTATTTTAAATTTGGGGCATGTCGATTAGATGACTACTTCTCATAGTCTCAGTTTCAGATTCAGTCTCAGTAATAGAACTCAGATCATCATTATATAAATCAGGACTGTCAGATACAGTCAGTCAGCTTAGAAAAGAACTTAGACAGTTCCAAAGATTCATAGATCACCTGTTAGATAGGCTTGATCTTAAATTCAGTCAATTATATTCATTATCAGAAGATACAGAGATCACCCATTAGATAGGCTTGATATCAGATTCTATCAATAAGTATCAGTATCAATAGATTTAAGGATTATCCACTAGATAGGCTTGATCTCAAATTTTAGTTTTTGTAGACTTAGTTATCAGAATTCAGTATCTGTAAACTCAGATAGCAATCATCAGTAAACCCAGTTATCAGTAATCCAGTCATTAAAACTCAGTACTTAGTGTTACTATGATTTCAGTTATAGTTTATGCATTTATGCATATATCCTCTTTCAGCATACTCATGTATTTAGTCAGTATTGTTCATGCATATAAACCCTTGCATTTAACCTTACCTCATCTAGCATACCAGTACATTCCCACGTACTGACACATACTTTTCTCTTGTGCTATGGTGTTTAATACCATAGGTTCAGTAGCACGAGATCTCGAGCAACCTTAGCAGTTTAGACTCATCCAACAGCAGTAGACTTAAGAGTGAGTCCTCATCATTCGAGTATGTTCTATTATTTCATTATATTACTAGATTCAGTATTTTAGTAGATGGAGTTAGTTGGAAGATTTTCCATCAACTCCATAGTTCAAACTGTTTAGAGGCTTTCAGGCTAGATGTTCAGGCAGTTGTATTAGTATTCAGTTTACAATTGTATTTTAATTTTTGAACCTTATGGAAAGTTTTCCACTAGTTTTTCTACATTTTTACAGTATATTATGAAGTGCTCAGTTACAAGTAGCAGTTAAGGGTTAGGTTGTGGCCCTTCAAGATTATGAGCACCGTGTAGCATCTGGGGTACCAAACTTGGGGCGTTACAAAAGTATACCACATATCTTTTCATGCCACTCTATGGTGTCTTAAATCTCTAGATATATTAGTTGTACTCAAGTTAATCGAATACCTAGAGCTATAAGACTCATAAATAATTAATTGAATCAGGTCATTAACCCTCAGAGCACAAATGTGGCTTTCAAATCTCAAGGCACCCTCAGAATCTATGGTATCCCTCTTGGAATTGCCATTTAACACCTAATCATGAAAGGTGAAAATTCTCTTATCCTCAAACTGGACATCTTTAATCTTCTCAAATAGGGATGACCTCACCTCAACACTAGTAAAAATCCTTCTAGGGTATGAAATTCCAATTCGTACCATCAAGTTGATTAAGGATTGAATGTACTATGCCAATGACCTCTGAGAAACTAAATTACAAGCCAAGCTACCTATACTCACTGACTTCTAGCTCAAGGCATCCTCTACCATATTTTCCTTACTCAAATGATAGAAGATAGATATATTATAATCCTTAAGAAACTACATCTATCTACGTTGCCTAGTGTTAAGTTCTCTTTGGGTCATAAGATGCTGAAGATTGTGATGATCTGTGAAAAACTGATAATGTACACAATAGAGATAATGCTTCCAAAGCTTAAGCATAATAAATACCATCGCCAAATCAAAATCATGAATGGGGTAGGTGTACTCATGCACCTTAAGCGTCCTTAATGCATAAGCAATAACACGACCCTACTGCATCACACAACCTAAACCAACACCAAAAGCATCATAATACACATTGAATCTCTCGCCCTTAATAGAAAAAGATAAAATAGGAGATAAAGTAAGAAAATACTTCTAACACTCCACGATTTTGGTCCTTGAAAAATTTCTAAAATTTTATTCTTACTTTCCTGATTACGTCTCACCTTACGAGTTGTAGGGAGTCATAACAAGTCTTAGAGACAAAAATCATAGCCATAACAGTGTGTAGGTAGAAAGGTTCTATTTTGAGTATGTGTGGTTTACTACGAGTCATTGTGTTCAAATTATAAGTTGTCCAATGTATACCCTAAATAGTTTTTGTGTTGACTACAACTAGACCCTATAGGTCATAGGATCTCATTATGAGCCATGGAATATGAGTCGTAAGGTCAATAGTGTATATTCTTGGTGACACTATCTTAACAATGACTCATGGAGACTAGTTGTAATGAGTCATTATGAGTTGTCATGATTCCCATAATGATTGAGGATTTATTTTCCAGCTTGTTAATAGGGTTATTTAGATATTTACCTCTTATACCAATAATAACCCAAGATCTATAGACATACTTAGGGCCTTATTTTCATTGATAACATACTCCAAACATTCTTTCTTTTCTCTCAAGTCTCTCAAACATCCATAGGGTTTCTAAAAAATAGGCTAAAGAGATCTTCAAGGGTTGAATTCTCTTAATAAAATTAGGTATTTCAGGCATTTTAATCATCCCTAATAGCACTTTTGTTACAAGAATAAGTTTTAATGTGTTGTTCATATGGTATTGATGCCAATTTGAAAACATGGGTTGAGGGTTTTGAATAATCATTGTCTATATGATGTTTCATGTTTGTACCTATATGAGTTATGCTTAAATGGTGGTTTTAAAATCAATTTGATTCATAGGTATGGTGAATCAACTAGGGGATTATGATTTTCCCTAACTTGTGACTTTTGTAGTGGCAATGACCTCTATCGCATATTGTGAAATAGGTCTTGAATATGAAAAGTATGCATATTGAACTACTCTTGAACTATTTCATAATGTGAAAAGTCAATGAAGAATAATGATTTTGAATTGAACCATATGGGGTTGTGTAATTCCCCAAGTTAATGTCAAATTAAACTAAGAAGGTTATGAATTTCCCCATGTGTTGATAATTTGTTTGGCATGTTGATGTTACCTTGCAACTATAGTTAGCATGATAATACCAACAAAATATTCCTTAATATGTATTAGGGTTAAACGAATGATAATGTGTCATAATTATTTTAATTGAGCTTTAATGAGGGTTGTGTATCTAAGTTGGGAAAGTAAAGGTCCCGAGGGACCAATCCCGGAAACAACATTTGCCAGTGTGGAGATCTAAATAGCTGGGTGGTTTGAGTCCCCATTACCATATGTTTGTGTGGTTTAAGTCCCCTCATATCACCTTACATGATCGAGTACTTAAGTTACGTTAGTATATGAGTAGGAGGTTTGATTGTGCATATATATATGATTATTCTCTGGCTCATTCAGCTACATGCACTAGGGCTCGATCAGAGGGTGAGGGATGGGGCCTATACATCTCGTTGGTACTATTATGATGGTTAAGCTACACAATCCAGGCTAAAGTGTTAAAGTGCATGCTAAGTCTTGTTCCCTACCCAAGCATGTGATATATATGTATTAGCATATGATTATGTGTATAGGATCTCAGACTAGTTTTGAATTGTTATCCAAGACATTATTTTATCCCATATTCCTAAGTTACATCCTTGCGCTCCAAATTTTAACCGTCTTCAAATGTTGTATCCCTATATGATATAGGTACCAGAGATACTTTTTTTTTCCTGCATAGAGTTAGGTAGATAGACTCAATTCATTGGTTCGTTATGGTAAAGTTGTGAACTTCCATTCTCTAAAATCTTCGATGGTTCATTAGTCTTCATTCTTTGATTTTAGTTGAGAGTTTTCATTATCATTAACATTATCAGAGTCGGGAACATGTCTCGACCAAGATTAGTTTTTGGTTCTCTTATTAAAAGGCTTTGTTGGATTACCATGGACTTGAGTTATGTTGGTCGGTTGTGTGGTTGGTTACCGATCATCGATTATAGACATATCTGAAATTCTTAAGGATTATCTTATTCTATCTTATGCGACCCCTTATATGGTTATCTATTTTTGTTTTGATCCTGAGTGTATTTTGAATTCCTTTCTCTATGTGCACCCCAGTGGGTGATTCCATTATGGATAGAAGGGTTTATAGGGGTTGTGTGATATAGGTCTATTTTAGGAAGGCCTTGGTGGATTGGATAGAGGTTGACATGGTAAACTTTGATATGATTTTAAGGTTGGATTGGTGGGATTTATGATATGAATCTCTTGATTTTTGGACCTGAATGGTTAGTTTCCTCTTTTCTAATAAGTCGGTGATCGAGTGGGGAGAAAGATCCCTAGTTCCTAAGAGAAGATTCATTTTGTATCATAGAGCCCAAAAATTGGTTTCTAAAGGGTGCCTTTTCCATCTTGCGCATGCTAAGGATTCTAGATCTGAAGGTCCTTCTTTGCAGACTATCCTTGTGGATTGTGCGATTCCTGAGGTGTTCCTTGATGATCTTCCTGGTGTTCCTCTTAATAGGTAAATTGATTTTAGGGATTGATCTCTTTCTGAACACTCTTCTTATATCTATCTCTTCTTACATAATGGCTCAGCTAGTTGAAAGAACATAAGAAGAAGTTGAAAGATCTTCTTGGTAAGGGTTTTGTCTGCCCCAATATTTGTCAATAGGGTGCTTCCGTTCTTTTGTACGTAAAAAGAATGGTTCCCTCTGAATGTGGACAAATTATCGGCAGTTGAGTAAGGAATTTAAGTTAAACTCTATGTGGGGTGGACTAATATATATATTATGTGGGGTACTCTTTAATGGTGCATGGTTATTGCTAGACACTAAGTTTGAACTCTAGATGTTGATTGTGGTGAAAAGGATATTGGCTCAAGGATGGCGATGCAAGGTTTGCAAAAGTAGATTGATAGGATTGATGGTATGTATGGAAGACAGTAGGTTGATAACTTATGAAATAGTAGAGGAGAAAATTGTGATACATACTAGAGGTCTAGTATTGAAGCGATGAATTAGGGATAAGTCATTAGGTGGGTAAGAGTATTAATATTATAAGATTATGTCAAGTCCTAGTTAGCATCTTGTTAGGTGAGATTCTAAGTATGGAAATGCTAGGGTGTATCTATTTCATGTTATTGAATGTCTTAGTGTGAATATGTTTGCTTATGAGAGTGTGATTCATAGGGAAATAGCTATAGGGGCTAGCAAAGTTTAAGATAAGTATCTCTAGAGGGTAGTGTCATCATATTATAGTTATCGGGGGAGATGGTGAACTAAGGATGATCTTAAGTTTGACTAATAGTGGTGTGTTCTAGGGAAGAGTTATGGTCAATCTACTGTTATTCTTGCAATTTCCTCTTACTTTGAGTTACAAAGGCATTTTACCAATATATTATGTATTAAAATAGTGCCTATGCTTAAGGTTTGAGTTCTCTATGCAACTTATGTCCGTGCCTCGGCCCCTAAAATTAAAAGACATAATGATTCTCCAAAATCCAAACTTCTAAGTATTCTACTTGGTTCTAAGAAACTATAAATTTTATCTACTAACAATTCATTTTATGCCATGTCCCAGTCCAAAGTCATCCTATATATGCAATTCGCGACCACTCTCAGTCCCTAGAATGGGAGAAAATATTTTCAAGTGGCAGACCTTGTCCTACTTCTCGAATATACAAATCTCAACATATGTTATACAACCCATGATATATGTATTCGCGTTTCCTGTTGTTCCCAATCCAAAGAACTCATACTATGTTATTTTTATACCCAAACGACTCTCTATTTATGATCTAGGTGGTTGCTATAAAGTATTTCGTGCCTACTGTACAGTATCTTATTTCACGGGTCTCGCCTTGAGTAGTATGACAAATAGGAGTCATAATTGAGAAGTAACTCTCTCATTCTTGATGCTTGTACTCTAATTCGGCAGTGAACCTTCTTATGATTTGAATGGTAGTGGCTATAGAAACATAGCAAGGCTTTGAATGAGGAAATAGATGTCCTTTATTATAAAAAAAATTGGGATGACTACTCAGGCTAAGGTTATAGATAATGATGGAATGATGGAGTAGATCTCCTTTATAGTAAAAATATATTTGGCGCAACTAGTCAGGCTAAGGTTATAGATAATGATGGAAGAGTAAGATGAACCATTGTTATGTGAAGTAGTTAAAAAGGAGAGATATGGTGAGATCAATTGCGACAGTAATTAAAGTTTCTAGTTATTAGTAAGGGGATCTGTAATGCGGGGGAAGAAAGACAGGCTTGAATATTGTGATTGATACATACACAAACCATTATGTTATATAATTAGCACTCCTTGATTAGGATTTGAGATACATGATTATTGTGATAAGATCGAGTAGCACTATTGGAGTGGTGTAAAGTATTGGGTCCCATAGCTTAAGCTAGCATTTTTAATTTCCCGTTAGGTTTAACATAAAACAATATATGATTATACTCAGGCCCTCGTAGTTATGTTTTTGCAGGGGAATTAGGTAATTGAATAGTGGGATGTTGTGTTCATACATTATTTTATATGAGGGTTATAGTATGCTTTATTAGGGGTGAGTAAACTTCTTGAGAAAATGAGGAGGACATGAAGTCCAAGTATAAGTTATTATTCACTATTTCGAGTAATCATGCTTAAGGTATGTGTCATCCTTAACATTCTTGTTTTCTAAATTTGTTAAAGGAAATTGTAATTTCCTTTGTATCTTTGTTTTCTGTCTTTCTTAAAGGTAACTGAGGTTGTATTGTATTCAAATCATGCTAATAAATTCTTTTTCCTGTTATTTGAGGAAGAATGATCCTTAGGGAAGTATATAACACCCTGAGCTTTGGTCCTTGATGTCTTGACTATGACTCACCTTTGCGTATGTGTTTGGCTAAGTTCTATTTTGAGTAAGAGTGTTTCATTGCGAGTCGTAAGGACTCATTATGAGTCATTGTGTGCAAATCGTAGGTTGCCTAGTGTATATCCAAATAGTTTCTATGTATACTAACATTGGACCCTACAAGTTGCATGGTCCCATTACGAGCCACGGCATATGAGTCATAGGCTTAATAGTTTATGTGCTTGGTGTCACTGTCTTGAAACTGACTTGTGGAGATGAGTCATTATGAGTCGTCATGACACCCATAACAACTGACGATTTATTTTCCAACTTGTTAATGGTGGTATTTTAGACATTTCCTACTTATCCCAATAGTAACCCATAACCTTTAAACATACTTGGGGCCCTATTTTCGTTGTTAACACACTCCAAACATTCTTTCTTTTCTCTCACATCTCTCAAGCATCCATACATAGGGTTTTTAAGAAGTAGATCAAGGAGAGCTTCAAGGGACAAATTCTCTTCGTATACTTGGGTATTTAAGGCATGTTACTCTTCTATAATTGCAAATTTTCTAAAAGCATAAGTTTTAAAGTGTTGTTCATATGGTATTGATGTTTGTTTCAAAACATGGGTTGATGCTTTTGAAGAACTATTGTCTATGTGATGTTTCATGTTTGTACCTGCATAAGCTATGTTTAAATAGTGGTTCTAAAATTAATTTGATGCATGGGTATGGTGAATCAACTAGGGTATTGTGATTTCCCCCAACTTGTGAGTTTTGAAGTAGTAATGACCTCAGCCTCATATTGTGAAATTAGGTTTGAATATGAAAAGTACGCATATTGAACTACTATTGAACTATTGCATAATGTGAAAAGTCAATAAAGCATAATGATTTTGAATTGAACCTTATGAGGTTGTGTAATTCCCCAAGCTAATGTGTCATTGAACCAAGAAGGCTATCAATTTCCCCTTGTGATGAAAATTTGTTTGGCATGTTGATGTTTCCTTGCATGTGTAGTTGGTATGATGATACCAACAATGTATGCCTAAATGTGTATCATGGTTAAATGAATGGGGATGTTTAATAATTATTTTAATTGGTCTTTAATGAGGGTTGTGTAGATGAATCGTGAAAGTGGAGGTCCCGAGGGACCAATACTAGAAACCGCGTTTCCCTCCGCGTGGGTATAAATGGCTAAGAGGTTCGAGTCCTCTTGCCTTTGACCAGAAGTGTTCGAGTCCCCCTTTCCACTTGATTGGGAGATTCGAGTCCCTCATATTTACATGATCGAGTGCTTAAGTTACCTTAGTATATAAGTGGGAGATTCGCCTGTGCATCTATATACGATTATGCTACGGTTCGTGTGGCTACAGGCACTTGGGCCCTACCAAGGGGTGAGAGGTAGCGCCCATATAACCCGTGGGTACTATTATGACGATTAACCTACACAAACTAGGTTACAATTTTAAAGTGCATACTTGTAACCCCGAAAAATATTTTGTCGAAATTTTGTGCGTAAACGTGTCGAGATCCTATCTTCGAGAATGATTTATAATTTTTCTGTGTGTCATTTCTTGGATTTCGACCCACCATTTCGTACAACATCGAATAAGCTTTCCAACAATATGTGGATCACTCAAAACGGACACCCGAGCGATGAGTTACGAATATTCCGATTTAACGGTGAATAGTGATGAACAGTAAAACGTGTAGGAAAAAGTACTGAGGCCAGGCGTATTTTTGATCCAACTTTAAATGATCATAACTCCTTGTACATAATGAACTGTGTGAGCTGCTATATATCAACGGAAATCCCTGAGAGTCTTCTTTCCAATTAAATTAGTTTCATCCAATTTAGACATAGAAGTAAAAAGTTATGGCCAATTTACTTCAGCCTAACGGATAGATCACTGAAGGGCAGATTTGACATTGATTGATTTTTAAAGGAATTTTGGTCATTTCCCATTATTGTAACCCTCTATATATATCCCCTTTGAGCTGAGAATTGTCATTCATTTTATCTCATTTCTCTTACCCTATCCTTGCATACTCGGTACATATTTGTACTGACGCATTTGCGCTATGGTGCTTTCTCTTATGTTACACCATAGGTTCAGAAGAGTGTCATCCAGAGTATATTTAGCTATCAAATCTTGTAGCAGTGGGTGCAGCAGTGAGTCCTCATCATCCGAGGATATTCCATTTCAGTGTTTTGTTGATTTTAGTAGATGGAGTTAGTTGGGGGATTGTCCCTTCAACTCCACAGTTTAGACAGTTAGAGGCTTTTCAGACAGATTTATTAGTGTGTGGTTTCCAGTATTGCATTATTTTAGATGTTTGAACCTTATGGCAAGTTTACTCATGTATTTTATTATATTATACAGTGAACAGGTACAGATATCAGAAAAGGGTTAGCTTGTGGTCCTTCATGATCATAAGCACCGTGTGGCGTTCTGATTCTCGAGAATCGGGGCGTTACAAACTTGGTATCAGAGCCTAAGGTTCAACAGTGTCCTAGGGAGTCTGAAAAGCTGCATCTAGTAGAGTCTTGTAGAAGAGTGTGTTGCGCTCCACATTCATGTACGGGAGGCTATGGGATGTTTAGAAGAGTTTTCGTTCTTTCATGATCCAGATCGTGCTATAGCAAGATTTTCCAAGAGAGTTATGTAGACTCTTGTAATGATCTACTTATGTCAGATTTACCTTACTCTTAAGGTAATATAAGTAGTGAAGCCAAAGCCTTTCACATAGAACTTTCTCTGACAGTCCCCGCAGATAGTTTCGGGACAGTGATCTCTAAAGTGAGCAGAGTATGCCTTATGGGGTTAGCTGTTTATATGGTGAATGAATAGGCTTGAAATTATATATGTAAGAATCTAAGTGTGGAAGTTGGGAATTATATGTGTTGATTGATAGAGATATAGCTGCGATTCTCATGGTGTGGAGAAGTATAAGTTTAAGAGATGTGATATTTGAAGGCTAGAATGAGAATAGTATGTTTATTAAAGATTTGTGGATATTCATGTTATATTTTAGAAACTAAGCTTGAATCTTTGAAGAATGTAAGTTTGTGGACTCCAAACTAAGCATTAAGATGCGAATGTGGTATTAGTAGCCTATGAAGAAATCGAAACAGATGATGTGTTTAGTGAGACAAGAAAGTATCGAAAAGAGTGTATGTATGTGTCGATGATTGTAGAGACTAAGGAAAGATAAGAGTTGTATTCCAAGAAATAGCATTGGTATTGAATTTATGTTTTCAGGTGTAGTCTTTATGGATGAATTAAGTTATCATTTTGTGCACCGTTGTGCCTCATACTCTAGAGTACATTAGTTGTAGTTCATTTCGGGGTTTAGCCAAGTGTTCAAAAGTGTCTGACGATGACTTAAAGCTGAGAGGAGGAGGATAGAGAAAGTGACAAGTCAGGCCCTCAGAATCTGGTAGTGGTGCCAGTAGGTATGGAAAAGCAGTAAAGGGAGACAATTCCCGACCCATTCTTATTTCAGTGAGATATGTCTAGAGGGACCTTGGGTCCCAAGGGGGAGATACCCCATAATGTTATAATAATTGCATGTACATGCTCTTTCTATGATGTTAACCTCATCGTTCATTGCATTTCTAGTTATGCTTTCGAGAATTTGGTATATTAGGTATATTCGTATTTAATATGCATGTTCAATAGAAAGGAACTCAAATTGTGGGCATATTTGAACATGTATTGAAGAGATTGGTTGGGTTATGATTCTATGCATTTGAGATGCATGTGTGTTGTGAAAATTTACCCATGAGTGGGTTGTTGAATGTTTTATGCGATAAATGTGCATGACTAGTGAAAGTACGCAGAGTATTAGTTGCTTCAGTCGTGTGGTTATGTTATGAGATGTGTTGCTGTCTTGAATAAACCCAGTCAATTAGTGTTCTTGATCTGGCCTTCACATTCGAGGACGAATGTTTCCAAGGGGGAGATGATGTAATACCCCAGAAAATTTTTCGTCGAAATTTTGTGCATAAACGTGTTGGGATCCTATCTTCGAGAATTATTTATAATTTTTCTGTGTGTCATTTCTTGGATTTTGACCCACCATTTCGTAGAACATCGAATAACCTTTCTAACGATATGTGGATCACCAAAAACGGACACCCGAGCGATGAGTTACGAATATTCCGATCGAACGGTGAATAGTGATGAACAGTAAAACGTGCAGGAGAAAGTACTGAGGCCAGGCGTATTTTTTCTCCTACTTTAAATGATCATAACTCCTTGTACATAATTAACTGTGTGAGCTGCTATATATCAACGAAAAGCCCTGAGAGTCTTCTTTCCAATGAAATTGGTTTCATCCAATTTGGACATTGAAGGAAAAGGTTATGGCCAATTTACTTCAGCCTAACGGATAGATCACTGAAGGGCAGATTTGACATTGATTGATTTTTAAAGGTATTTTGGTCATTTCCCATTATTGTAACCCTCTATATATACCCCCTTTGAGCTGAGAATTTTCATTCATTTTATCTCATTTCTCTTATATCACTCTCTCAAAATATATGTGAATATATATATATATATATCAAGTTAGGGTTAGGGTTTTGAATTGGGGAAAATTAATTGGAGGCTTTGATTCAAGAATTCCTTCCGTCAATCTCTTCCGGCTACGGAGTCTAAGGTATGCAAGTGTTTATTTATGGATCCCTTCCGTCCATAAAGCCCAAGAATCCTATTTTTCAAAATATGAACTTGTGGTTTCTATGTGTTGATTGAATTTAATTGATGATAATATTGTATTGTAACTTCTAAATTGATAGCATGAATATTATTGTGGTGTGTGTGATTGGAATTTATGTTCTTATTGTGGATGAGATATTGGGACATAATTGTTATGAAATGGGGAAGTTGATGCATATGATGTGAATGAAATGTTGAGTATGTTGTTTATGAAATGGAGAGATTGTGTTGAGTGATTCAAAAATATATATAAGTTTGTGATTTCCATGCTTTGTGTAGAATTAAGTTGATGTTAACATTGTGGCATGGTTGAATAGAAATTATGTTCATGATGTGAATATGTGTTGTGACCTTCAAGTTAAGGTCTTGAATATTGTTAGCACGTGTTGTGAATTTAATTCGATGTGCATGATGTAGAAGGATGATTGGAGCATGTTTCTTTATGGATTGGAGGAATTGCGTTGAATATATGAGATCATGCTAATTAGAGTAGAGAATTGTTGTGACGCCAAGATGAGTGATATTGAGGTAATTGTGTTTTCCATGTGTTGTACTATGTTTATACCATGATGTATCCGTGTGTGGGGAATTGGTTAATAGAGTTATGATTCTTGGTAGTAGTAAGTATTGGGAGATTATGTTATACATGTTATGTGTTCGTCGAAATATAGATGTGAATGAGGTTGTATCATTACGAGATGTTGTCATGAAATCCCTATGGTACATAAATCTAAGGATGAAAAGGGTGGATGGAATCTTGGTATGGTTGTGTGACATTATGGTGGTGTGTTGTGTATAAATATGTGAATTGGGTAGTTGAATAATTGTAAACTAGACGAATCCACCTATGCTTAAGATATGCATGTAAGGTGTTTGTGAAAATGCCTAAGAGACTAGAGATTATGTTTTTACAATATAATAGGTCCTAAATGACTAGTCGATGATTCGATGCTTATGTCCAACGTAATTTCCATGCTATGTGTTTGTTGAAATAATTATGTGAATAAAGTTGTATCATGAATTGGAAAGATGATTTTACATTGGATAATGTTATTAATGAGGTATAAAATTATGACTTTTGATACATATATGATTGTGAAATGGATTTATGTCCAAAATTCCTTGATTTTGAATATTTGATGATTTGAATTGTTAAGCCTTGATTTATATAAGTATTCCATTATTTCCACGTTATGATGTGATAAGTGGTATTGCAAACCTTGTGTCCCTATTGATTATTGTTTCAAGTCTCTTTAAAATATGAGCTGGATTGTGAATTGAGGCGTGTCGACGTTGAAGTTGTTGACGTTGAAGTTGGAGGGCTATGATGAGCCTTGGCATTGTTTTGGTGTTATTGATATTGTGGTGGTTTAAAAAAAAGGTGATACATTTCGATGTTGGAAAATATTCTTGATTTGAGTCGAGTTAGGGATCCACAAATGATTATTTAATCATTTGAGAAAGATACATGATTTCGGTCATCATTTTTGACCCTTGAGATGTTTTGAAGTGGAATCCCTAAAGCGTTCTGAGCTTGTCGGGGAGTAGTACTTAGCACCGAGAGGGAAATTTGGTATTTCACCAAACCTATGTGCCACCGTAGGGTTGTTTGATGATGATATTGTTGGCCAGAGAGACAAATTGTGATTATGAAAGCTTTAAGGTTGTACTCCCTGGCAAGAGTACAACACTCCCGCCAATGGGAGTGCTCTCCCTAGGAGGGAAAACGTTGGTATTCCATGCGGCTCATGTGGGGTTGTCGGTTATACGAAACTCCCCTGTCCATAAGAGTCATGTTTATAGAAATATCGAGTCAGTTTCAGGTAATCTCAATCGAGCGATGAACAATGAACTCCCGGTTAGTTTCAAAACTTAAGGAAAACTCAGTAATCTCAGAAATCACTCTCAAACTTATTTATTATCATAATTGAGAGACTTCCTGCTATATAAAGATTGCTCTCAAATGTATTTAATCTGTATCAGTGAGAATTGAGACTTCCTGCTAGATGAGGGTTGCTCTCGAATGTAGTTAATCTATATCAGTGAGAATGAAGACTTCCTGCTAGATGAGGGTTGCTCTCGAATGTATTTAATCTGTATCAGTGACAATTGAGACTTCCTGCTAGATGAGGGTTGATCTCAAGTTCAGTTATTCAGTGTTTCAGGGTCAGTGGACTCGATCTCAAATATCGGTATCAGTTTCTCAGATTATCATAAAGACTTGTGTGTACAAATTCGGTTATCGATGATAGAAGTATGGTATTAAGGTCATGGTGGTCGGTGTCACATATTGGCATAATTTTGGTTATACGTTATGCATTTATGCATGCATTATTGATCAGACATGTTCATATTTAAATACTGCATAATTTCTATACATGTTTACTCCCGCGAAGGCATGTGGTACAGATTGTTATGTTTATGCATAAGCTTTATATATTTAACCTTACCCTATCCTTGCATACTCGGTACATTTTATTACTGACGCATTTGCACTATGGTGCTTTCTCTTATGTTACACCATAGGTTCAGAAGAGCGTGATCCAGAGTATATTTAGCTATCATATCTTGTAGCAGTGGGTGCAGCAGTGAGTCCTCATCATCCGAGGATATTCCATTTCAGTGTTTTGTTGATTTTAGTAGATGGAGTTAGTTAGGGTATTGTCCTTTCAACTCCACAATTTAGACAGTTAGAGGCTTTTCAGACAGATGTATTAGTGTATGGTTTCCAGTATTGCATATTTTTAGATGTTTGAACCTTATGGCAAGTTTACGCATGTATTTTATTATATTATGCAGTGAATAGGTATAGATATCAAAAAAGGGTTAGCTTGTGGTCCTTCGTGATCATAAGCACCGTGTGGTGTTCCGGTTCTCGGAAATTGGGGCGTTACAATACTAAGCCTTGTTCCCTACCCCAACATGTAATATATATATGTAGTAGCATATGATTATGTTATTGTATTTTAGACTGGTTTTGAATTGTTATCCAAGACATTATTTTATCGCCTATCCATAAGTTACATGTTAACACTCAAACTTTTAGCCATCTCCGTACGATGTATCTCCATGTGATGCAGGTACTAGAGATACTTCTACATTTTCTGCACAGAGTTGGATGGATCGGCTTTGTTAGTCGGTTCATTATGGTGAATTGGTGAGCTACATTATCCATAATCTTAGATGTTTCCTCAATCTCTATTCTTAGATTTAGGATGAGAGTTTTCATTATCATCAATATTATCATTGTCATTGTCAGAGTCGAGAACATGTTCTGACCAAGATTAGTTTTTGGTTCTTTTGTTAGAAGTCTTTGTTACATTACTGTGGACTTGGGTGATGTTGGTTGGTTGTGTGTTGGGTTATCGGTCATCCATTATAGACATATCTAATATTCTTTAGGCTAATATTGTGTTATCTTGTTATATGTTCTGAATTTATCCGATATTGGGTATATTATGTTGTCTTTTGCTAGGTGCAGGGGTGATCATGGGTCCTCATGGAGTTCAGACACTGGTCACGGCCAGTCCATGGTTTGGGACGTAACACTCCTTGATATTTTCAATGCTCGACTCACACTCCTCTAACCATCAGAAAGGAACCTCTTACAGAGTTAATCTGGTCGTAGGTGCTTAAATAGTAGCAAAAACCTCAACGAATCATCTACAATAACTGGCGAAGCCAAAAAATTTACGAACCTTCGTTAGAGATGAAAGACTGGCCCAATCACAAATAGACTTAATCTTTGTAGGGTCTACCATAATACCATCCTTAGACACAACATGTTGAAGGAATGTCACCGACTCCAGTCAAAACTCACATTTAAAGAAATTGGACAAAAGAAAAAAGTCTGGAGCACAATCCTCAAATGTTGCGCATGCTCCTCTCTACTCCTCGAATACAAAAGGATGTCATCGATGAACACAATTACAAAGGAATCCAAATAATGTCTAAAAACTCAGTCTATTAAATCCATAAATGTGGATGGGGCGTTAGTCAACCGCAAAAACATCACTAAGAACTCATAATGGCCATAACGGTTCCTAAAGGCTATCTTCAAGATATCCCCATCCCAAATCCTCAACTGATGGTAATCGAACCTCAAAAATCTTAGAGAACATAGCTTCTCCCATAAGTTGGTCAAATAAATAATCAATGCATGGAATAGGGTAAGGGTTCTTTACCATCACCTTATTAAGATGTATATAATATATCCACATATGCATGGAGCCACCTTTCTTCTTCACAAAAAACATAACAACTCCTTAAGGACACACACACTCGGTCTAATGAAACCCTTACTGAGAAGATCTCGGAGCTAAGAATTTATCTCCTTATGCTCCTTAAGAGCCATTCAGTGATTTTCCATAGAAATAGGTTGATTTCCTGACTCAGTATCAATAACATACTTAATACTATGCTCAGGAGGAAGGCTAGGTAGATCAGTAGGGAAAACATTAGGAAACTCATGAACTACCAAAATAGAGTCAAGCGAAAAACTCTCCATGCTAACATCATGAATATAAGTGAGATAAGACTCACAACCCCTCGAAATAAGTCTCTTAGAACAAATATAAGAAATAATCCCCATCAGCTCGCGGCTATTATCTTTCTGCTACACAATTGGGTGTATGTCGAGCATGACTAAGGTAACAGTCTTGGCAAAACAATCCATGATCTTATGATAGTGGTATAACTAGTCCATTCCCAAAAGAACATCAAAATCCACCATGTCCAATATAATAAGATCAGCATGAGTATCAACTTCTCTATCATTCACAACACAAGATATGAAAACTTGATCCACTACTAAAGAATCACCCACGGGAGTAGATACATATAATGGTATAGATAATGAATTAACTCTAATAGTAGAGAAAAATAAGTAGAAACATAAGAATAAATGGATCCCAAATCAAATTAAAAAAAAGCTAACTGATTACACACCAAAATCATACCAAAAATAACAACATCCAAAGACTTAGCCTTGGATCTAGCAGGGTACTATATACAAGTGAACATGCTTGCCACCTAGCTGGGCTTTTGACCTACCTTACATTCTACCTACATGAGAACCTCCACGAATACCCTGGGGACCACCCTTACAACCACGGATACCCCTTCTAGATGGGGAATAAACTATCCTAATACATGGAATATTCTGAGATGAATGAATAATTGCCCCATGACTAGGGCCCTCACCCAATATATAAACAAAAGATCCATAACCATAACATGCCCTAGGCATTGGACTAAAACCAAAAGATATGACTGACCTAAAATAACAACTACCATTAGAATATCCAGGAGATGAACCTCTCAAAGACAGATAATGACCCTGGCTACGATGATCACTGGAGCTAGACTGGCCTCTATTGGTAATAAGTAGTGCAGCCTGAATAGGTCTACTAGACTAACCTTGATGCTAAAATGGTTGATATGGCGGGTACCTACCCTGAGAAATACTACCTCTAAATTAGGAACTACTAAGGCTCTTATATAATCTACCCTAATACGGCAGCCTCTTATCACTACCTCCTTCGGTCTTATGATGCATCCTCTACATAAACTGAGTATGATCAAAAACTTTAGAAAATGAACTACCTTCAACAAACAAACTTTGAGTAGACATGCGAATAGGAAGTTTCAATCCTCAGATAAAGCAACGAAACCTCTCATACTCAATAGTTAGAAAAGAAGTAGCATGCCTAGCCAACTTATGAAAATGGGCCTCATACTCCACATAAGAATGGAGACCTGCTCCATCCTCGAGAACTAATCCCTCAAATGATCCCTATGATTGTGAGGTATATACTTCTCCCAGAAGATCTCGAAGAATTGCGTCAATGTCAAAGGAGATGATCCAACTGGCCTAGAATCAAGATAAACTCTCCAACAATGTCGAGTGGCCAAGTCAAATTAAAAAGTAGTGTAATCCACACCACGAGTCTCAACTTGTCCTAAGTTACAGATTATATCCTCATAAGCAATCAGAAACTCATAAGCATCCTCGCCCGATGCAACCAAAAATCTAGACAAAGCCAATCTCAAGAATCTACCTAATATTTTTTGCTTCTCTTAGACATAGAAGGCTATGAAACCACTGGCTTAGAAACTAACAGCTGGGCAACCACCACCATAGGAAGGACCTTAAGCATCTTCGCCTGATGTAACCAAAAACCTAGATGGAATCAATCTCAAGAATCTACCTAATATCTTCTACTCTTCTTCATATATAGCAGGCTGGGAAACTATTGGCTGAGTAACTAATAGTTGGGAAATCGTCGGTAGATGAAGGACCTTAACTTTGGGAGAACAACTACAGGTTGCGCCCCGCCTTCATAAAACTCTGATTTGTAAACTAGACACCATCCGATGGTGTACCATATACCAAACTCAAAATCTGAACCAAAGCATCCCTAAGCACTGAAGAAGAAATAAATCCCAATGGAGCTTAGGCTGGTCCTTATCCCACTATTGGATAGGGCAAAATAATCTATGGCTCAAGAGCAAGAATAGGGTCTGGTGAAGGTCCCCTATCCTTGCCCCTAGCTGGGGAAACATCTAAAGGCTATCTACAACCTCTATGTCATTTATGAACAATAACATAATCCCTAGTCTCGGTCTCAAGACCATCATCTCGTGTAGTAGTAGCACGTGTCCTAGCTATCTATGAAAGAGTAAAACCAAAGTAATGCCTTAGAAACCAACTCAAACTCTCAGGACGAAACAAGTATTGAAGAATTCCTATTAATAACTTATAGCCTTCCAAAGATAAGTAATAAACGTCATCATTCCAATCTGTGAGACTCTACTAGACACTTGCTCTTATACCAACAATACCAGCAAAACCTAGGCTCTAATACCAATTTATCACAACCCAATTCATGAACCATGATGGAACCACTCTATCCTTCTTTTAGGTAAGCTGGACCATAGCCCGGAGCTAGATACGATGAAATAAATTTAGTGGATAATGGCCTAGAATCCAGAAACTAACTAGTTAAAGATTCAAATAGCAATAATACAACCATAAAGATCTAATAGATAGATAGAAAACCAAGAAACATACCAAGACTCAATAATGTTGATACAAGATCTAGTAAAAAAGAACTATAAATACTGAATAGTCAAATGCAATTCATCTCAAAGATGAGTAATTGCATATAGTAAAGAAGAAAAAAGGGTATCTCTGACTTCAAGAGGTCACCCTATCTCTAAAATTAACTCTGCATAATCATCAAATTAGCCATGGAAACTAGTACTCAAATCTGCACCTAAAAGGTACAAAAGTCTAGTTTGAATAACAAAACCACAAGTACTCATAAGGTATCATCGGTGAATTGAGCTACTTTATGATATAAATATTATTAGATACAAGATAGCATAAGCTAATTCAGGGTAAAAGGGGCTAACCTGGAAAACCTCCAACACCGCAGTACATATTATTTATAACTACCAAATTGTCCTTCATAAGCCAATAAGTGTAAAAAAGTAAATAACCCCATGCAGGCCCCCATAAGCCTGGAGATTAAAATAAAGAAAAACAAACCATTAAATAATAAAAATTTACTAACTTTCATGCCATAACCAAGAATCCATCCATCCTATATCATATCATAAGAAACTACAATGTCAGACTCAAACCGAAACACATATTATCTATACTATTAACAATTGCCAGACTTGAAACAGAACTAATTATTATTTGTACAATCAATAATTATCGGACATGAACCAAAACTCATATTATCAATAACATCAACAATTTCCAAACTTGAACCAAAACTCATATTTATAAGATGTATCAATGAATAATATTAGTGAGCCATTTCAATAAGCTAAACTGAATAAATTATACCAATAAATCATAGCTACAAACCATCCTTTTTCTCATATCTATACATTGGAATAAGAATCATAACCATAAGCCTCGTCCATAATTACATATATAAGCCATATTACTAGCCATATCCAAAATCCATTTCAATAATTACATTCATATTCCATGTCATCAAGAATATTTGAAATTTATATTAATAATCACATATATAGGCCACCCATCATAACTATAGGCCGGTAATCATATATATATAAGCCACTTCAGATCTATGAGTTATATCATATCCACAACCCATTAGTCATATATATAATCCATATTATATCTATGAGTCATATCATATTTATAGGACATATAGCATCAATGAGTTGTATCGTATATGTATATATATTCTATATCATATTTGAAAGTGATATCAATAATCACACTTGTAAATTATGCACTTAATCATTTATATCAGCAATATCATTATTGATACTCGAAATTAACATCAATCCTTCAATATCCACCTAACATACTTAAAAATTATATTCAACCTCCTCAAGTGTCAAACCTACCATTAATGAGAGTAAATCATACATGAATAAACCTATGGGGTTATCATAAGTCTTGGCCTAAAGTGGGCCAGAGTGACCTACTTTTACTCCCCATACATCTATTTAATCAACTTTTACACCAGATAAGGCTAAGGCATCTAAGTTCATTCCTAGATGTCAAGAAAGCCATAACTAGTCCTAAAATAGTAATCCTTCCCACACATGAGCAACTGAGGCAATTCTACCCAATGTGATAGCAACTAAAGCAATTCCCTTAACTTAAGCAACTAAGGACAATTTTGCTCAACTATGAATTACTATGGTAATTTCACCTACCTTGAGTAATTTAAGGCTTTTCCACTCTAATTATATATACTGTGAAGCCCAATCCACCTAAGTCGTAACTAACTATGCTAACAACCCCAAGTCCAAAGTTTCAAGGTAGCCTAAAGGTCTAATTAAATCAAATATCCTCATTCATACTTCCAAAACCTAAATCTCACCTCATATCTAGCATTGTATCATACTCATACTATGAGATAGCTCAATCTATGAAAGTTAAACCTAGTGTACCTAGGTGTCAGAGAAAACCCAACGAATCTACTAAATCATAAATTTTCCTTTCCCAATAGCTTCCAAAAAGTGCCACACTATCAAAATCACCATCTACTCATCAAAACAATAATAATAATACACATATTTCACTATTGGGATTCGAGTCTAAAATTACATTAAAATACTATATGGGGCCTATTTACGGAAATTGCATTTTCCAAACTAGATCAACATCTACCTATGCTCAAGGAATATTTACCCTGATAATGGGTGAGTTTTGAGATATAATAGTGCTAAAATCAAGTCAACAAGTTTTTTAGTTTTTTAGACGAGAATAGAGAAATCAACCATGTGAATAATGAAATCTTACCACAAATTTAAAGGAGAATTGCGTAAATAGTCCTTATCCAAGACCTAAAATCACCCACAATGTTATCCCCAATCTTTCCCACTTTTGAAGGTTTAAATATCTGAAGAATGGATAAGAAATGGTGAAAAACTGGCTAAGTAGGGGTATTTATACCCTTTCAATGTCCACGGGTTCCACTTAAGCGAATACTAGGTTGTTTAAGAGACCTAGTGTCGCTTTAACAATACCTTTGCAACTGGATAGGTACAACTTTAGTGGTACCTTAGCAGTTAAGCATTAGTTGTTCTACTTTAGTAGTAATCGACCAGGTCATCTAGACCGCTAAAGAAACCAGCTGGATTATTTAGCGAAGCTCCGATTAAGTTACCTAAATAGACGTTTAAGCGGGTGCACCAACTAAGTCATCAGTTTAATCTGACTTTCCGCCAACCCCTTGGGATTTATTCAAAATCCTGTGTGTGCAAACAAACTATTATATCTCACAAAATTCGACTTTCCAAACTCAAGAGCATTGTCAAAATTTTTATCCAAGGTCATTTCAATGAAAAATGGGTTCCATCCTCACTTGCCATTTTTCTTAACTTTCTATCAATAGCTTAAAATAAGCCTGGTGGCCTCTGGAACTGGTCCAAGAGGCCCCCGGGCTAAAATCGACAATGTATAGCTATTATAATAGTCTGAATTGGCATAAGAGGTTGTTTAACTAAGGTTTTCACTCGGTAGCCAATTTGAATCGATGAAGACTTCAAAATAAGAAATTTGCTCTAAAAAACAAATGAACTGCCTGGTTACTAAGTTGTCAGTCCCAACAAGTCATAAATGTCTTGGGGAAGCTATATGATAGCTCTAAATGGAAAAAATAAGAAGAAATATAGAAAATGACCTTAAGGGTCATTATAGTCTTCTTCACTATTGACCAAATCAAAGTCTTCTACTCTTCAAAGCAAAACTCTGGTGAAATAATCTTTACATGGAAATGAAGGTGATGAATTACACTAAGGTGAGTCAATTTATATTAACCTAAAACTATTTAGCTTCGGTTTGAGCTACTAAACTTAGGTATAGACTCTTGAAACATTTTTGTTGATCCCACTTAAGACACCCCAATGCTTTCATCGGGTGCTTTGGGATATATTCCAAATAAAGACTTCTTTACCTTTCTCTAGGATAGATTGAGCTACTTTATCCCTCAAGTAACATCCTTAGACAAGACTTTCAAAGAATACAACTATAAAAACACAAATTAGGAATTTTTAAAAAAAAATTGAGTTTACCTTTTGGTGGGTTTAACCTTTGAGAAGATTTATACCACTACTAGAAACTCTACTCAATTATACCTTTAAATTCCTATGTATGTTGAGATTGTAAAATCTTATGAAAACTTGAATTATTGTAATATATGTCTATTGGCTTGATGAGTTCACTATAGAAATTGTGAACTTTATTTCAAGATATATTTTATTTGTTGTACTTTTGCCTTGTTACTTGATTGTGGTATGGTCTAGCTTTCTTTCAAATGCAAATTAGCCATCTAAATTTTTCTTGCATTGACAATTTTGGTTGCTTTTATTTGTAGATCTCCTCCATAATGAAAATCAATAGTACCTGCAAAATCCACAAACTTGTTAGTTAAATATTCTGCCAGTTGGTTTCCTTCCCTCATTATATGTGAGACCTGCAATTTACCTTTCTTCTTCCCTTTTATAATACTCTGCACAATCATACTGATAGACAATGGACTACCCTATTCCCCTTTAATCACTTTCATCATTATCAGACCCTATTGCAATTATCAAAGGCATCACATGATGTGTAAAATAGTACTCGACAACATCTAGAATAGACACAACTTCTTCTTGGAAGCTAGTAGTGCTAGCTATTCTTGATGTCTGTCATTGCATACTTGAGGTCACTACTCTAATATATAATGCAAATTGCTATCGAACTAGGTCCAAGGTTACCTTTATATGAAAAATCAATATTGTATTTTGTAATACCCCGTATTTTCCTAGAATAATCTAAGTCCCAATACATGAGTATTAATATATAAAATTTTCTAAATACTCATTAATTTTCAATTTAGATCTTACCATTGCGTAGGAAATTCAATTATCTTTCCAACACTATAAAATTCTCCCAAATCCAATAACCGGGTAAGAAGTTATGGTGATTTTAAGTTTCAGTCATTAAACACCGTCACTTTGACCCTTAGGGCATCGCGGAGCTAGTCTAAATAATAATTGTCAGTTTCCAGTATGGTACCATAATGTTGGCATGTCACGCCAAGGACCCAGTTCACATTTGGCAATTTCCAGTGAGCCTCCGCGATTATGGCGCATCGTAGAAGTGGCCAAAATGGCATTCCAGAGAAGGACCACGATCTTACCACGTCACGCAATCATCCAATTTTCCAATTTTCCCTATTCCAGTGGCTTGGCGCGATAGTGGCGCATCGCACTAAGGCCAAAAATTAGGATCTTCAGTTTCCAGCTTGCATTTTTAAATTTGTTTAGGGGTATTTGGGTTTTTTTCTAAGCCCTAAACTCGTCCTAAACATGAAATTTAACCCCTAACTAACCTAAATACTCATTAGTATTCAATTCCTCTCAAATTAAAGATCCCCTTTTCAATAACAAAAAACCCTAGCTCTCAAATTCAAGGCCAAATCTCAAGAACTCACCATCAATCCTTCCAAATTTATTAACTCAGGTATGTTAGATGTTCATCCATGGGTTCCTTTCACCCATGGAGTCCAAGTATCCTATTTAAATTACAAAATTGTGATCTTTTCAAGTTATTTGATTTTAATTTGTGATTTCACCCATGAATCTCCATGAACTATGATTTTATGCCATGTTTCAATGGAATTGTTGTTGTTATTCAATTCTCCATGTTTTAATGTTATCATTTATTGAATTAATCATGATTTAGTACTATTCATGTTGAATTCATGCTATTACTATGAGTTCCCTAACATTCCTATGATTTGACAAAACTATGAACTACAAGTGTTTGATAAAATGCCTACAAGAATACATGTTTGATAAAAGCCTTCATGCTATGTCCTCTAAGCTTAAGTATCATGTTACTATTATTATTTTTAAGTCCTGGGGCTATTGAATACCTAAAAATCATAGTTGTTTACTGTAACGACCCGAGACTACCCCCTAGTCGTTACACGATGCTCATGATCCCGAAGGACCACAAGCCAACCCCTTACTGATATCTATACCTGAACACTGCATAATATAGATAATAAATACAGAAACTAGCCATAAGGTTAAAAATATCTAAAAATACTCGAAATTTAAAACTAAATATTAATACAACTGTCTGAAAAGCCTCTAAACTGTTTGAGCTGTGGAGTTGATGGGGCATGTCCCCAACTAACTCCGTCTACTGAAAATAAACAAAATCGGATGCAATAATGATAAAAGGATCATCCTTGAATGAAGAGGACTCACTGCTACGTCTACTGCTGCTGACTGGGACTGAACTGCTAAGGGTACTCTGGATCTTGTTTCTCTGAACCTATTGTGTCAAATAAAATACCATAGCACAAATGTGTCAGTACGGGAATGTACCAAGTATGAAGATGAGGTAAGGCTAAATGCAAAGGCTTATGCATGAACAATTATTTAACAGAATAATCATGAGAGTACTGAATGAGAACACATGCTTTAATGCACAAACAATAATCACAATCATCATGACTCTGAGTACTGAAACTCGGGTACTACATTATTGATATCTAAACTCACTACTAATAATAAGATACTGAACTACTGAATCATCTGATACGGATAAATGAGTATTGAGGTGAGATCAGTCTTATCTAGCGAGTGATCTCAAAATTTGAGGATACTGAAACTGATTAACTGAATATACTCACATTAATGACTGAATTTAGAGCTTTCTACTCTCAACTGACTGTATCGGAGATCAAACCTCTCTAACGGATGATTTCAGAGTCTACTATCAATGATAAGAAATGATCATGTATGAATCTGACAACAAGAATACTTAACTGAATCTGAGACTGAGATTAAGCCTATCTGACGGGTGATCTCTATATCTGATAACAAGAATACTCAATTGAATCTGAGACTAAGATCCAGCCTATCTGATGGATCTCTAGATTGGATAACAAAAATACTCAACTAAATCTAAGACTAAGATCAAGCCTATCTGATGGGTGATCTCTGTATCTGATAACAAGAATACTCAACTGAATCTGAGACTAAGATCAAGTCTATTTGATGGGTGATCTCTAGATCTGATAACAAGAATACTCAACAGAATCTGAGACTACAATCAAGCTTATTTGATGGGTGATCTCTGGATCTGATAACAAGAATACTCAACTGAATCTGAGACTGAGATCAATCCTATCTGACGGGTGATCTTGGGATTTGATAATGAGATTACTCAATTAAATATAAGATTGAGATCAAGCCTATCTGACAGGTGATCTCTAGATCTGATACTGAATAACTTTATATGGGACCAAGCCTATCTGATGGGTGGTCCATGAATCAATGGAACTATCTGAGTTCCTTACTAAGATAGAAAACTATATCTAACAGTCCCGATTTATAAAGATTGATACTGAAACTGTAACTGTGGGAAGTAGTCACTTAACCGATATGCCCCAATTCTCAACTGGTGGGGTCGAACCTATAACCCCAGCCGGAAGGGTGTCAATACCGTGCCATGGGTAAAGACCTCTCTAGTCAAGCCTAAGGCAATATAATAGTCAAGTCTATCTGACAGGTGACTAGCCTTTCCTGAGGGGTGACTCCTGTATCCTGCGCTGGCTACGCAGTTCTGGAGTTCAGGGATTGCTCCTAATCACTTTTCCTCTCTGTCGGGGAGCCGCCATCCCTGCCCTCGCTCGGTGCTATCTCCTACCCCCAACTAAAAGACTCCGAACTGATTCTTAACCGAACACAAACTAAGCTGAATCTGATACTGATCATGTTTCTCGAATGATCTGACTGAGTTAAGCTGAATTCACTTGGTTCCATATCTGACGGAAACCTACTTATCTCATTATCAGAATGAACGACACTAAGGTTTGAATAGAGTACTCGATTACTACAAAGGTCATAAGTGAACACTTGAATACTACTAGATCTAAGTTGGGGAAAGTACTGAGGCTAGATTAATAGCGATACTAAGATTACGGCGATTACAGAGATTACTGAGATATCTTAAGTTCTGTATTTTTCTGAGAATACAGAGTTCTATAACTCACTGAGTTCTGAGAATCATGGCTTTACTAGAATTATCGTGAAAACTAACATGGGCAATAGAAAGCAGCTAAATTGTCGGGTATAGATGCCCCCAAGACTTAATAACATAAAAGTAAAACATAACTATTCTTGAATAATCAAGACCATGGACAATCATTCACCATTACAATCACTAAGGCATCATTTCAAGAATTTATGAATCCTAAACATGTAATAACATAGGGGGACATGCTATTGGATCATACTCCATTCAAATAGGCCTTGCATCAAGCACTTCGCACATATTTAAGTCTTGGCATGTATCGGAGAACAAATAATTGGGGAACTTCATGATATCATGTATCAAACACTTAGCATGTATTAAACTCTTAGCATGTATCAAATAGCACATAATTGGGGAATTTCATGCTATCATGCCACAATTTATTCACTAAGGCTTTTCAACAAACACTTGACATGCATGGGCTTACACACAATTGGGAATTTCTAATCAACATGATAGAATGGCTCTAATTCATTTACATAAGCATTTTATCAAGCATATGGGGAGCATGTTTTTCTTATTCAACAATTTCTACATTTAATTGACATAAACACACCACTTAACAAGAAATTTGAAGAGGGTTTATCATGAACATCACATGAATATCACATACTAGGGTCAAGCTTGAAAACCTTGTAAACAAACATGAATCACAACTCAATAATAGCATGAACATCAATTTCAACTCACATGAATCATGAAAACTCATAAACATAAAAGCTTTAAAATTTAGAAAAGGGTTCTTGAGCTTCTTGGATGAAAGGGACACAAGATTCAACATCTGCATACCTTAGAGAAACTCTTTCTTGAAAGCCCTTGGAGAGATTCTTGATTTTCCTTGAAGAAGAAGGAAGGGTTTAGATTTTCTAGAAACCCTAGATCTTGTTCTTGAAGAGAATTGAGAGAAAACAAAGATATTTAGGGTGTGAGGCCAAATCCCGTGTTAAGGAGTATATATAGGAATTGGGAGAAGACCTTTTTATCCCTTGGAATTAAACTGAAAAATACCGATTTTACATATTGGCGTGACGCTCCATAATTATGCCAGCTCACTGGAAATTGGACAATTGGGAAACTGCTTGATGGTGCGACGCGGTGGAAATTGCATTGCCACCTTGGTTGCAAACTGGAAAGGCACCGTGACGCGGTGAAATCGCGTTGGTGCACTGGAAATTGACAATTCTGAAATTAAGCCTTGGCGCAATGCACCATAATAGTGGAGGCTCACTGGATTTTGACGATTGCCATTTTGGCTGGCTCCGCGATGTGCTAAAGTTCCATGTGGCACACTGTCTCACTAAAATGGCTCTAGCTCTTTGCTCAAGTGTCGGATTTGGACGAATTTGGTATCGATGGAAAGCTTATTAAATTCTCTACATGACAAAAAATTGATATTGGTGAAATTATACATGGTTTAAATACTTCTCACTTGTGAAGACACTTCTCAATTTTTGAAGGCCAGATTTATACTTTACTTGACACGCTCTAAGGCTCAGCCTACGAGAGAAATTTGCGGTGTCTTACATTATCTACCCCTCAGTGTCTTACATTATATCCCCCTTAGAAATATTCATCCTCGAATGTCGCTTGATAGTATAAGAATACTAATTAACTGAACTTACTCGAGGAACAAGAACATCTGAAACATGACTATGCAACTGGAACTACTGATATTCTAAACTCTCATACTGGACATGCATATCTGATGCATGGAATACTCGCCTGAAGCTACTCATAAGCTGAATTCTCATAATAGACATGCATATCTGATGCATGGATGCATAACTGGGCGGATCTCATGAATGCATGACTGAACACGCGGAAAAGCTGAACTCTTTCTACTGAACATACATATCTAATACATGAATATCTGACTGAACTGACTCTCGAAAGCATGACTGGCTATGCAATGATCACTGATGTTAACTTCAAAAGGAGAGTCTGAATATGCAAATGAATAAGTATAATAACATGAGAGCATCGAAATATCATGGGGTATCTCCCCCTTGGGACTCTATGTCCCTCTAAACACACTTCGTTAAAATACTGAGGCAGTGCACGGGGCACCTACGAACTGGGTCATGATTGACCGACTAAGACCTGAAACTAATGCATGACTCATACTGACATATAAGCTCAAAATGGGAGCAAAGGATCTAACAATGCATATCATAAAGATGAAGGACTCATAACATACCCGAATCTATATCAGGGAATCTTTCCTGATCATGGTAGGTCTGAAGCGCATAAAGTTTGTTCTGACGCTGACCACTACTGGCACCAAAAAGGACACCCTATTGATGAAAATCTCTACCCCTCTAAGCTAGCACTCTACATTCTCACATTCGGTGTCATGGATCACCGCACACAAATCACACATCACTATCGACTCTACACACACCTACGTGGCTCTTACCACACTCTCCACAAAAAGGATTGGTACGAATACCATTAGCATTACTTAGGGCTTTGTAGCCTGGCGCCCCATCATAACTGACATCCCCAAACTTCGGTGCGGGTACCCTAGCTTAAGATAAAGCTGGGACTGAAAATCTCTGACTATGCTGAAAACCGCTACCACCCTAGGACCTTGCCTGAGAGAAACCATGACTACCTGTCCTGGTTGTCTTACTCACTCTTTATCTTTCTTTTGTCTTATCTTCCTCAATCTGTTGCACATGCATCATCATCCTAGCAAGGTCCATATCTCTGTGAAGCATAGCAGTTCTACACTCTTTCAACATATACCCAGACACACCAGTCATAAACTTACTCATAATCTCTCTAGGGTCAGCTATCAAGTCAGGAGCATACTTAGCTAATAGGTTAAACTTAAGAAAATACTCTTTCACTATCATGGAGCCTTGCCTTAGGTTTATGAACTCTTCTACCTTAGTTTTCCTCATCTCTAGCAGGAAAAACGTATCTAGAAAGGCATCCTAAAACTTTTGCCAAGTCACGGGAGATGCATCCTCCCCTCTACCCTTCTTCCACATCACAACCCAATCATGAGAAATATCCTTCAGCCTATAGTATGATAACTCTATACTCTCCTCCTCAGAAATATGCATAATCTGGGTAATCTTCCCCACCTCCTCTAGATAAAGTTGTGGGTCCTTACCTGCTACTGACCTAAAGAATTTTGGCGGGCTCATTCTCATGAAATCTCTAATTTTGGCTGCTGCTAAACCCCTATCTTGCTGAGGTAGGGAAACAGCCTGACGGTTACCCTGAACATTAGTCACAGCTTGGGCTAGCGCCTGAAAAGCTACCCGAAACTCTGCATGTGACACACCCTCATTCTCAGGATCTACTGGCTAAAAGGGTTGGTCATCAGCCCTACAGACATAATCTCTGTAAGGAGGCATACTATGTAAATATAAAAAAGAGGTGTATTAGACTGAGGATCAACTCGAGATCATGATCACTCGCATGACGTGGATACTGAAAGAAGGAAAACTGCTCCTAAAAATATCTTATAGCCTCTTGTACATAAATGTGGCGCGCAACAGACCCATGCACAAGACTCTACTTGATGGGGGTTTTCAGACTCCCTAGGACACTATTGAACATTAGGCTCTGATACCAACTTTGTAACAACTCGAGACGACCCTCTATTTATTACACGATTCTCATAATCCCGAAGGACCATAATCTAACCCTCTACTGATATTTGTACCTGAACACTGCATAATATAGATAATAAATGTGAAAATTGGCCATAAGGTTCAAAACATCTAAAAACACTCAAAATTTAAAATTGATTACTGATACATCTGTCCGAAAAGCCTCTAAACTTCTTGAGCTGTGGATTTGATGGGACATGTCCCCAACTAACTCCGTCTTCTGAAAATAAATAAAATCTGATGCAATAATGATAAAAGGATCACCCTCGAATGAAGAGGACTCACTGCTACATCTACTGTTGCTGACGGGGACTGAACTGCTAAGGGTACTCTGGACCTCATGCCTCTAAACCTATAGTGTCAAATAAAACACTATAGCGCAAATGCGTTAATACGGAAATGTACCGAGTATGAAGATGAGGTAAGTCTAAATACAAAGGCTTATGCATAAACAATTACTTAACAGAATAATCATGAGAGTACTGAAGGAGAACACATCCATGAATGCATGAACCATAATCACAATCATTACAACTCTAAGTACTGAAACTCAGGTACTACGTTACTGACATATGAACTCACTACAAATACTGAGATATTGAACTACTGAATCACCTAATACTGATAAATGAGTACTGAGGTGAGATCAGTTTTATCTAGCGAGTGATCATAAAATCTGAGGATACTGAAGCTGATTAACAGAATATACTCACATCAATGGCAGAATTCAGAGCTTTATACTCTTAACTGACTGTATCAGAGATCAAACCTCTCTAACGGATGATTCCAGAGTCTACTATCAATGATAAGAAATGATCATATCTGAATCTGACAACAAGAATACTAAACTGAATCTGAGACTGAGATCAAGCCTAACTGACGGGTGATCTCTAGATCTGATAACAAGAATTCTCAACTGAATTTAAGACTAAGATCAAGCCTATATGATGGGTGATCTCTAGATTGGATAACAAGAATACTGAACTGAATCTGAGATTAAGATCAAGCCTATCTGATGGGTGATCTCTAGATCTGATAACAAAAATACTCAACTAAATCTGAGACTAAGATCAAGCCTATCTGATTGGTAATCTCTAGATCTGATAACAAGAATACTCAATGGAATCTGATACTAAGATCAAGCCTATCTAACGGGTGATCTCTAGATCTAATAACAAGAATACTCAACTGAATCTGAGACCGAGATCAAGCCTATCTAATCAGTGATCTCAAGATCTGATAATGAGATTACTCAATTGAATATGAGACAGAGATCAAGCCTATCTGACGAGTGGTCCATGAATCAATGGAACTATCTGAGTTCCTCACTAAGATAGATGACTATATTTGACAGTCCTAATTTCTGAAGATTAATACTAAAACTGTAATTGTGGGAAATAGTCACTCAACCGACATGCCCTGAAACTCAACTGGTAGGGTCCAACCTATAACCCCAGCTGAAAAGGTGTCAATACCATGCCACGGATAAAGACCTCTCTAGTCAAGCCTATCTGACGGGTGACCCTCGCAGGAAGTTAAGCCTAAGGAAATATAATAGACAAGCCTATCTAACGGGTGACTAGCCTTTCCTGATAGGTGACTCCTGTATCGTACGCTGGCTACGCAGTTCTGGAGTTTAGGGATTGCTCCTAACGACTTTACCTCTCTGGAGGGGAGCCTCCATCCCTGCCCTCGCTCGGTGCTAGCTCCTACTCCCAACTAAAAGACTCTGAACTGATTCTTAACTAAACACAAACTAAGATGAATCTGATACTGATCATGTTTCTCGAATAATCTGACTGAGTAAACTGAATTCACTTGGTTTTATATCTGACGAAATCCTACTGAATCTTGTTATCTAAATGAATGACACTGAGCTTTGAATAGAGTACTTGATTACTACAGAGGTCAGAACTGAACACTTTAATACTACTAGATCTGAGTTGGGTAAAGGACTGAGGCTAGATTACTAGAGATACTGAGATTACGGCGATTACAAAGATTATTGAGATTTTTTAAGTTATGTATCTGTCTGAGAATACAAAGCTCTATAACTCTCCGAGTTCTGATAATCATGGATTAACTGGAATTATCATGAAAACTAACACGGGCTCTAGACAGCAGCTAAATTGTCGGGTATAAATACCCCCAGGACTCGATAACATAAAAGTAAAACATAACAATTCTTGAATAATCATGACCATGGACAATCATTCACCATTAAAATCACTAAGGAATCACTTCAAGCATTTAGGAATCCTAAACATGTAATAACATAGGGGGACATGCTATTGGACCATACTCCATTCAACAAGGCCTTGAATCAAGCACTTTGCACTTATTTAAGTCTTGGCATGTACCGGAGAACACATAATTGGGGAACTTAATGATATCATGTATCAAACACTTAGCATGTATTAAAGTCTTATCATGTATCAAAGAGCTCATAATTGGGGAATTTTATGCTATCATGCCTTAATTTATTCACTAAGGCTTTTCAACAAACACTTGACATGCATGGGCTTACACACAATTGGGAATTTCTAATCAACATGCTAGAATGTCTCTAATTCATTCACCTAAGTATTTTATCAAGCATATGGGGAGCATGCTTTTCTTATTCAATAATTTCTACACTTAATTGACATAAACACACCACTTAATAAGAAATTTGAAGAGGTTTTATCATGAACATCTCATGAATATCACATACTAGGGTCAATCTTGAAAACCTTGTAAAAAACACGAATCACAACTCAATAATAGCATGAACATCAATTTCAACTCACATGAATCATGAAAACTCATAAACATAAAAGCTTTGAAATTTAGAAAAGGGTTCTTGAGCTTCTTGGATGAAAGGGACCCAAGAATCAACATCTGCATACCTTAGAGAAACTCTTTCTAGAAAGCCCTTGGAGAGATTCTTGATTTCCCTTGAAGAAGAAGGAAGTGTTTTAATTTTGTAGAAACCCTAGCTCTTGTTCTTGAAGAGAATTGAGAGAAAACAATGATATTTTGGGTGAAATGAGGCCAAATTCCATGTTAAGAAATATATATAGGGTTTGGGAAAAGACCCTTTTATCTCTTGGAATTAAACTGAAAAATCTCAATTTTACATGTTGGCGCGACGCGCCATAATTGTGCCATCTCACTGGAAATTGGACAATTGGGAAACTGCTTGATGGTGCGACGCGGTGGAATTCGTGTTGCCTCCTTGGTTGTGAACTGGAAAGGCACCGCGATGCGTTGGAATCACGTTGGTGTACTAAAAATTGACAATTCTAAAATTAAGCCTTGGTGCGATGTGCCATAATCGCGGAGGCTCACTATATTTTGACGATTGCCATTTTGGCTAGCTCTGCGACGCGCTAAAGTGCCAGGTGGCACACTGTCTCACTAAAATTGCTCTAACTCTTTGCCCGAGTGTCAGATTTGGGCGAATTTGGTATCGACGGAAAGACACTTCTCAATCTTTGAAGGCCGGATTTACGCTTTACTTGACACGCTCTAAGGCTTAGACTATGAGAGAAATTTGTGGAGTCTTACATTTACTTAGTCTCTTCTTAGTACTTTTAGAATACATCATGAGCATTACTAGATCATTTATTTAAACTCAGAATAGTCAGTAACTCAGTGTCATTAAGTTGGGAGTAGAAATTAGCACCGAGCGATTGTAGGGATGACGGTTTCTCCGTCAGATAGGTAGAGTCACTAGTAGCAGTCCCTAAACTCTAGAACTATGTAGCCAGTATAGGATATGAGAAGTAACCTGTCAATGTAGGCTTGACTATCTCGCAGGGGTCACCCGCCAGTTCAGGCTCGGCACCCTTAGTCCTTCAGGACAGTACATCAGTATAGTGGATCCACATAGCCAATATTAGTACCCGTGGCATGGTATTGACACTCTTCCAAGTGGGGTTACAGGTTGGACCCCAATTAGCTAAGATTGGGTAATTTTGGTTAGACGATAGCTCCCACAGTCTCAGTCCAATAATAAGATCAGTAGTTTAGTCTCAGTATTGTTTGAACAAGGCATACAGATATCATTTATTTTAGTATTTTACTTTACAGACTTTTATTCAGCTCATGTTATATTCTTGGTCATGTATCCCCAATATCTACAGATTTCATGTGCCTTCAGTATTTACAAACTTTCATACATACACAATATTTACAGATTTCACATATTATCAGTATCTAAAGATTTCATGCTCTCTATTTAGTATTCCATGTTTTAAATGTATATTTAAATAATTATTATTCATGTTCATAAAATCATGCATGTCAGCCTACCTCATTTAGCATACCAGTCTGTTTAAAGTACTGATCGCTTACTTTTCTTTTACGCTATGATGTATTATATCATAGGTTCTGATGCTCAGTTCCTAGATCACACTTAGACTCTTCAAACTCCCAGCAGTAGCAGTGGTGAGTCCTCATATTTCGAGGACAGGATATTTTACTTCATGTCTATATTTCAGTAATTAGTGGAGTTAGTTGGGGCCTGTCCCATCAACTCTCAGTTAGTCAGTTTAGAGGCTCTTCAGACACTACAGTCAGTTATTCAGTATTCGGACTTCAGTTGACATGTCAGTTAGATAGTTAGTTTGTCGCAGTTTTCAGTATTTATTTAGGTTCAGATAGTTATTTCTTCAGATTCATAATTCAGTATTTGTTTAAGATATTAAAACCTTATGGCATATCAGTTATTCTTCCGCATTTATGATTGTGTTATTAAGTGCTCACAGCAGGTACCAGCTCATGGGTTAGCTTGTGGTCCCCAAGGACTGTAAGCACTGTATGACGCCTAGGGTGTACTCTCGGGGCGTTACATATTTAAAAGTATTCGATGAGGAAATTGCCATTTTAAAAATTTGTATTATACCTGTTGCCTATGTGTCTTCAACTTCAAAATTAAATTATTCATGATCCAAGAAAATTTTATCTTAACAAAGAAGATACAAATTCTTATTGATTTCATAAATCACTTTATTCCTTAACATTGTTCCCCAGGAACTATCTTATTTCTCCTTTTCCATAAATGCAATAATATCACCATTAGGCCAACCTAGTATACTAGTTTTAATTTTGGTGCACAATCTTTCTTCCATCAATGTTAAATATCCTTATTTACTTGTATAAAGGGACCTTGAACTCCTGCTAACCCTGCAAAAAATCCCAAATGTCTCTAGAAAAATCTCCCTTAAAGAAAAGGTTAATTATTGTTTCTTGATGAGGTTGTTCACAACACCTAAATCTTGAAACAATGTTGATCCCTATTAAAGCTAGAACATCATCAACAAGTAGTTTCTTCTTCCACACCATCCATCTGATAAAGATATTTTATAAGGTAATACAATTGTCCATATATCTTGTTAAAAACCCACTATATCTCTTCCCTTTACCTACATATTTCCTAAGATGATTTAATAATAAAGTTTCCATTGCTTATATCTAGCAACCACTGTTTATCATAAGCTATATTTTACCCCTACCCTTAGGCAATTTTGTCATGATATGCTCAAACATATAAGATGCTAGGTTTTACTTAAGAGAATCTTTATTCCTTAAACCATCCTCAGCGAAATAATTTACCTCCGTAAATATCAGGTCTCTCTGATTTAAAGGCATTTGATAAATAAAAGTACCTAACATAGTCTAGTTGTCAAACCAAAAGTTTACATTACCACCTTTATTTCCCTTCAAATATTAGGTTATATTTCCTCCATTTCAAGTTTACCATTGTTGGGATTTTCTTTTTGAAATATTTATACCACATGAAATTTGTCCATATTGTTGATGTAGTTTTGAACTTCCACCATAATTTAACAAAAAAAGGTTTTAGAAATATCAAATAAAGACCTGAAGCCTAAACCCCCTTCCTATTTAAGAAGGAAAATCTTTAACCATGCTGACCAGTGCTTACTTCTGCCTTTTTACATATTGCTCCAATAAAATCTAGCAAAGATTTTACAAATTTCATTTGGAGTGTACCTAGTAGGAGCCATTTAAGATACATTGCTATACTCTAAAATACAATGTTGATAAGTACAACTTTAACTCCAAATGACAATAGCTTCCCTTTTCAATTTTTTAGTGTATCCTTAATCTTCTTGATCAGATCATTATAATACACCTTCTTCGTTGTAGAATGAAAAGTAGGACAACTCAAGTATTTAAAATACAAAACACCCTTAAAACTAGTAATGTTAGATACCTCCTAAACTAGAATCTCTTGAACCTTCTGATACATGTCGAAAGTAGATTTCTATGAACTTGTTAAGTGACCAAAATTTCTATGAACTTGTTAGGTGACTAGAATCTTTCTCATACCCCTGTAACACTTTTTTAATCATTCCTAAAGAACTTCTACTGAAGTAAAAATAATTATGTTATTTGCATAATATCGGTGATTAATCTTGGCACTCCACTCAGCCATACTAAATCCTTTAGTAATTTGATGACTCAGTCAGATAACTCAAAGCTCTAGATAGAACTTCAAATAAAATAAGAAAAAGGGGTAGGAGATTGTAATGACCCTTCAAGTTATCTCTCATATTACTTTTTATATTTTTTATTTGAGTTTATCCATAGCTGTCCCAAGTCATTTGTGACTTGTTGGGAGTAATAATTTGGTTACCGGGCAGTTCATTTGATGTTAAAAATAAATTTCCTGTTTAGAAGTCTTCGTTGGTTCTAAATGGCCACTAGGCAAAAACTTTAGTTAAAGAACCTCGGATGACGATTTGACTGCTCCAATAAGTCTAGAATATCAATTTTAATATAGGTAGACCTTTGGTTTGGGTCCTAATTCACCCAAACTCATTTTGACTTATTAGTCAAAATGTTAGAAATTTGGAAATATAGGTGTGGGACTCACATTTGGTCAAAACGACCTTGGATTTAGAATCCAACTTTTACAATGCATTTGGAGTGTTGAATTTAGTATGTTACATAGTTCATTTAAGAAAATAAATTTCAAAATGAATCTCGAGGCATCGTTCCAAACATGGAAAAATTTCCAAGCTGCTGGTATTAGTGCAGTAATTATCGTGCAAGGACCACCATGATCCCACTACAACAAACTTATCAAGGCCCATGACAATCACAACATGGAAATCAAAGTCCATGTGTTGGTGATCACGACATCTCCTTGTCCAGGGGTCTATAAATAGAATTTAATGCCACGAATTTAGTCATCTACCCTTAATCCTTGAGATCCAAAAACCCTAAATAGGTATGATAACTTTAAATTGAGTTTTGTGGGCGACTTGGGAGCATGATTATCATCCATTATCATGAATATCTTTGAATTTAAGGTAAGAATCCTTTGAATTCATGCTTGAATTTCTTAATTTGGACCCAAAACCTCAAATTCACATATGTCTTGATTTTAGCACCAAATTATCTTTTTTTTCACCCATTTCGTGAGGTTTATGGTTCCTTGTTCATGTAGCAATATCGGGATGACCTCAAAAATACATTTTTCATAAGTGGGATCCACTTGAGGTTTTTGGTGTCATTTTTGTACCAAAAGCACAATGGTGTAATATGGATGAGTAGATTGTGATTTTGATAGTGTGATAGAATTTTGGGGATTGTGAAGTGAAGACGAGTATATGGTGAATGATGTAAGGTTTTGCGATTCAAATTTGAGGTAGGCTTCTACCTATTCTTCTTCAATGATGATGTGTGTTATATATAACATACGAACGTGAATGTTAGGCAGCTTCGTTAGCTTGAGTTGGTTAAGAATTATGATTTGACCATTCTCTATCATCCGAGCAAGGCTAATGTGGTTGTGGATGCCTTAATCCAGAAGTCGACTAGCATGGTTATCTTGGTGCATCTTTTGACCTATGAGAGGCCTTTGGGCTTAGAGGTTCAGTCGTTAGCTAACCAAATGGTTAGGCTTGATATTTCAACACCTGGGTGTGCTTTGGTATTTATGGAGGCTAGGTATTTCTTGATGAAGCATATTTGAGCTGATCAGTTTGATAATATGGGATTAAGGTCGATTTGAGATAAAGTGTTGAGTGGCGAGGATAAGGAAGCCTCCCTTGATTAGGATGGAGTTTTGAGGATTGGGAGCTGAGTTTGACTGATGAGAGTGGGTGACTAAATTAGGTTGATCTTAGAAGAGGCCCATTGTTCCTGATATTCTATCCATCCAGGTGTGACTAAGATGTATCGTGACGTCAGATAAATTTATTTGTGGGGTTTTATGAGGTAAAATGTAGAAGATTTTGTGTCTCATTGCCTATGTTGTCAGCAGGTAAAGGTCGAGCATTTGTGACCTAGTGTTTTTGTCTAGAGGTTACCAATTCTTGAGCGGAAGCGGGAATGGATCATTATGGACTTTGTGACTGGTTTGTTGCATACATCTATTTGTTTTGATATTGTTTGGGTCATTTTGAATATATTGACTAATTCATCTCATTTTATTCTAATTCAGGTCTCATTCCATGCTGATAGGTTGGCCCGTATCTACATTCGTGAGATTATGCATTTACATGGTCTGTCAGTGTCTAGCATTTTGAATTGAGGTTTGGTGTTCACGTCTCACTTTTCAAAGACTTTTCAAGATGATTTTGGTACTCAGATTGATATTAGCATAATATTTCACCCCCAGACTGACAGTCATTTAGAGCAGACTATTTAGGTTTTGAAAGATATGTTCCACGCATATGTGATGGATTTTGTTGGGGAGTAAGAGCAACATTTAGCCTTAGCTAAGTTTGCGTATAATAATAGCTACAATTGCAATATCGATATGGATCCTTTTGAGGCATTGTATTATAGGAATTATCGCTCTCCAGTGGGTTGGTTTGATGTTTTAAAGGTAAGACCTTGAGGTACAGACTTTTTTCGTGAGTCATTTAGAAGAGTACGAATCATTAGGATGGACTTATAGCGGCTCAGTATAGGCAGAAGTGCTATGCATATTGTAGGAATTTTGCCTTGATATTTAGTGTTGATAATCATGTTTTCCTTCGAGTTTCACCAAAAATAGGTGTGATGAGGTTTGGGAAGAGGGGCAAGCTTAGGCCCAGGTATATTGGCCCATTTGAGATTTTTTGGACTGTTGGTTATGTCACTTATGATTTAGCCTTTTATCCAAATTTATCACCTACCCATATAGTTTTTCATGTTTTAATGCTTTGTCATTACATTCCAGATGAGTCTTATTTCTTTCGTTGGGAGTCAGTTTAGTTAGATGAGTAGTGGTCTTTTGTCGAGGACTTGGTCTCCATATTCGCTAGCAATTCTTGAGCTATCCTTATTGTTAAGGTTTAGTGGCGATATCGAACTGTAGATGAGGTTACTTAGGAGGTCATGTCTGGTATGCATAGTTCTTATCCCCAACTTTTTGTGGATTTAGGTATTTCTTTTGCCTTTAATTCGAGAACGAACTAGATTTTTATTGGTGGATGATGTAATGACCTAAAATTTAATTAAAAGTGTGATTTTGTGTTATTTAAAGGTTTTACCCATCCTCATAATCGTATTACGATATTTCTAGGGGGTGGGGGGTGAGTGACATGGTTCTCTATGCATTTTGGTACCATCTATGCAATATTATGGTTTTTGGTGATTTCGATAGCCTTATTTTGTTCTTATGTGGTTATCTTATGATTCGTGCGATGAATGGCTGAACGAAATGCTCCATCAGATTTGAAATGTCGATTATAGGATAGTAATATGGTTGGTGTGGTTTAATGGCATTTAAATCTCATTTCGACCCTCAGTTTAGAAAATTGTAATTTTGGATTTCGGGGTTTGACTTTGTGAAAATGACATTTTTTTGAAATTCTGATATCACCATTGAGTACGGAATGTCGAATTTAGTGTGGTTACATAGTTCGTTTGCGTATATCGGATTTCAAACAAATCTCGAAAACCCCGTCAAAGATCATTTTGTAATTAGAAAATCTGGTGTACCAGGATGCTGGTACAACCTAAATCTTAAAGGGTAAAACTTCTTTGAGGAATACGTTTTATGACTTATGCACCTAGTGACCTGGTATGAGTATAAATAGCCATATTTTGGTCTATTTTTGCTCATTTTTCATCTTGCCTCTTGAGAGCTAAACCTTAAAATAGTGTGAGAACTTAAAAGCGAAGCTTCTGGTTGCTTAGGAAGCTAGATTAACATTTATTTCTTAATTCTCTTATGAATTTAAGTTGAGAATTCACCCTTTACTTTATCAAATTTCTTAATTAATTGTTCAAAAACCTTAGTACTTTATTTAGGCCCAAATTCTTAACCTTTTCACTTGAATAATGTTCTTAAACCTATAACTACGAGTCTTTCCCCAATTTCATCTTCAAAAAATACTTCGATTCCTTACTTTTATAATGGATTTCTAAAGTTTTACCCAGTAAAGCTCAAAAATGGTTTTACTTTGATTTGACTTAGGTTTGCAGCTGTAGATTCTGAAAGATTTAAGAAACACATTTTTAAGTAAAGTTACGATTTTGTCATTCTTTTTTGAGAACTCATTTTAGGGGTCCATTTTCACACCGAACAAAAAGTGGGCACTATAGGTATCGTTAGCCTTGTTTTGACACATAGATTCTATATTTCTTGTTTTTTTTATTTCAGGACCATATGTGAGAAGTAGGGCTTTGTGGTTGAGGTGTTGCAGACTAGTTTGGCTTTCGAGGTAGGTTATGGATTAACTCTTTGAAACTGAGTTGGGTAGTAAATGTTGGTACAAAATTAACGTTATGGGTGTAAAATAATCATGATAAATGGCTATCTATGTGTTATGTCCATTTGGGGGCCTATATGTGATGTAATTATTGAAATTGAGATATTATGCGATATGTATGACCGTATGGGGTCCTATGTGATGTTGATAGCCTAAAATACATGTACGTAATTGTATTGTGTTATTGAAAATTCCTTTTTGTGGTACCTTTGGCATATTATGATATATTCATACTTGTTGGCATATGAAACAAGTCAAAATTCATGGATGAGAGGATATAATGAGTGGACATTGGCTCACGTGGTTGTGGAAATATATCATTGGTGTTGGTTGTGAAAATACTCAACGTTATTGGTTGTGAGCATTACATCCTCATATATCATACTCATTCAAGAAACAAATAGTACCATCATGGCAACATCTGAGAAACACGATCAACACCTTTATAAAATACTTCCCGAGGAAAATATCGGGAAGGAGATATTATGACACCTTATAAAACCCTCCCTGAGAGATGTGTCGTGGAGGATATATGGATATATGGATTGTATATAGGTTGGTGAACATCCCACAAGTCCTACGTCTGGAGGCTTGCCTCGGTGGGTGTATACGGAGGTTGTGTGATGACCTTGTGCATCATCATTATCATAATCATCTTACTATACATTGCACTTACTTTATTGTATTCATGTTGTGATTGAATTTCCATATGGACATGTAATACCTTTATGTGTTCTATCTTTTGCTCATTCTTCAGAAACCCCAAAACCTTAGTACTTGATTTAGTCCTAAATTCAAAATATTTTCACTTAAATAATGTTCTTAATCCTGTAATTACTAGTTTTCTCCTAATTTTATCTTCAAAACAATTTCGATTCTTGATTTTAAAATGGATTTCAAAGGTTTTATCCGGTAAAGCTCAAAAATATTTTTTTTCTATTTGAACCTCATTTTCCACTCGATTTGACTTGGGTTTATAGCTTTAGATTCCTAAGGATTTGGGGGAAATGTTTTTTAAGTAAAGTTACAATTTTGTCCTTTTTTAGAATGTATTTCATGGGTCTATTTTGACCTCGAATCCAAAGTGAGCAATATGTGTACCATTAGCCTTATTTTGACACATAGATTCTATATTTCTTCGTTTTAGTTAATCTCAGGACCATTCATAAGAAGTTGGTCTTTGCGGTTGAAGTGTTGCGGTCTGGTTTTGGCCTTCGAGGTAGGTTATGGCTTGACTCTTTCAGATTGGGTTGGGTAGTAAATACTGATACAAAATGCATGTTAAGGGTGGGAACTAATCATGATAAATGGTTATATATGTGTTGTGCTCGTGTGGGGGACTATATGTGATTTAATTATTTAAATTGAGATATTGTGCGATATGTATGACCACGTGGGATCCTATGTGATGTTGATAGCCTAAAATACATGTGAGTAATTATATTGTGTTGTCAGAAATGCCTTTTTATTGTACCATTGGCGTATTGTGATATATTCATACTTGTTGGCATATTGAACATGTGGATATTCATGGATGAGCGAAAATAATGAGTGGATATTGGATCATGTGGTTGTAGAATTATAAAATTATGATTGGTTGTAGAAATATATATCATTGGGGTTGGTTGTAGAAATACTCATTGTGGCTGTTTGTGAGCATTACATCCTCATATCATACTCATTGATCAAACAAATGGTACCACCATGGAAACAACTGAGAAATACTAGAAACACCTTTTATAAAATCCTTCTCGAGGGATGTGCAGGGGAAGAGATATTGTTACATCTTATAAAAAAAACCCTGAAGGATTTGTCGGGGATGATATATGGCTATATAAATTGTATATGGGTTGACAAACACCCCATGGGTCCCGCGTTGGGAGGCTTACCTTCGTGGGTGTATACAGAGCTTGTACGACAACCTCGTGCATCATCATCATCTTATTATACATTGCACGTAGTTTTTTGTGTTCATGTTGTTTTTGAATTTTCATATTGACTTGTCATACCTTTAAATGTTCTATCTTCTACTAATTGTACGTGACTATCTTGTATATACATTTTCTTCTTTATATCTAAGCGTATGTGATATGATGTCTATTTGTGTTCTACCTGGTTGTGTAGTTACAACATATGTGATATATATACTAGAATGGTATGGGCTACCATTCTAGTATGGGCTACCGTTGTGGGACATTTTTTGATTGCAGGTGACGCGCTCTTAGTGTATATTTTGTATGCTTTACTTTCTACTTTTTTTTGCTCGGCCTAAGATACCTACTGAGTACAAGTGGATTGTACTAACGCCTACTGCACCCTTTCGGTGCAGGTTCTAGTTCGAGTGCGCCCCGGCTTGGTTGATTCGAGCGATATCTGGTGCCTTCAAGGTAGTAGTTGACGTTCAGGAGTCCGTATGTATTCTACTACCTTTCTTATAGACTATGTCTTTACTATATATCAAAGACAGAGTTTGTTTTGTATTTTGGATATCTTATGTAATTCATTTGGATTCGAGTTGTACTAAATACGTTTTTATACTATTGACACTAGGTTTTAGGAAGTTATGGTTGTGTTGTTAAGTATATTATTTCCGCATTTATTATACTTAAATGGTTCGGCTTCATTCTAGAAGCCTTACCTTGGGGGTATTTCTTTCTTTTCCCCTTTGTGTATCAATTTGTGTGATAAGCTTACTCGTCAAAGTTCGCCACACTGAATGCCATCATGACCCTTAGATTTTGGGTCGTGACAAACAGGTCTACTTGATCATACCTTTTTAATCCTGTATACGTTTGAAGTGTAGTAAACCATTGAGTTCCAAGGGGAAAATCCTAGAAAAAAAAAGCAGGAAAATGATCAAAATGACAGTATATAAGAATTTCAGAAAGAGTTTTGAGATCTGAATAATATTGATCTTCTTTTAAATTAATAAATTTGAAACTCAAGTGAATAAAGAACTATTAATATATTCTACGGGTGATGAAATAAATTTAAAGCTATTGAAAAGTATAGAGCATTTGCATGTAATGTTGTATTGAACATTACAAAATACTATGAGGATTAAGAATCTCTATGTTTTGAAGAATGTCGATAAAAATATATTTGGATAAAATGAGTAGAGGAAGTTCATTTAGAATTGAACTCACTTGCTAATTATGTGATTTTTGGACCAATAGTCCAAATACTTGATGGTGTGAAAGCAGATCACCATAAATGAATCGAATAAGAGAATGGAATTAGAGATACAGGACCCATATTATTGCATAAGACTTCTCTCAAAGACCATTGTTGATTATGAAGAAACATATTAATCTATTTGAATATCATTCGCTAACTCATCAATTTAGTTTTACATGAACATCTTAAAATATATCTAATGGGTGTGGTCACATTTATCTTTGTGATTCACTTGATAAATAAATTTTCCAGAAAAATTCTAGAGGGGCTTATAATTTCTTAAGAATATAGTTAAAAGGTCTCAAACTTATACTCGATCATATTGCAAATATTATTATATAATTTAAAATATTAATCATGTCCATATGGTATAATCATCTTAGTGGGTACTTAATAAATGAAGTTTATATAAATGATATAATTTGTTCATATATTTTTACTTAAAAATAATATCATAATTTGTTATACTTGTTGTTTATGTTGATGAAATAAATTTAATTGCGCTCTGATACCATTTGTAGGGGGGTGCGGATTAGGTGCGTAGTTTCAACTAGATAATAAATACGTATGTATTTATTTTTATAATGATTATTATTGATTGGAATAATTTTCATTTTTATCTTCTTGACTTAAGATGTTTTATTAATTCATATTCTAAATTAGATATTATCGTGATTAAATTATCTAGTGTTTTAGGATCTTCGTTAGTAATATGTAATCTTTTGTATTCTAGGTATAAACTATATAGTTGAGTTTCTATTTCTTTTAATGATTTATTCTTTTCGTAAGATGTATCCATTAATTTATTTTATCCTATTGAAATTTTAGCAATTTCTGTGTAGTATTTTATTCTAACTTTGCTATATTCAATGCGTAGGTTTATATTTTTTATCTGACTAATTAGTATTTGTTGTTCATGTATAACTAATTTTCCATCTGTATTAAATAATTTTTCGTATGTATTAAATAAATTATTACTTGTATTTTCCTTTTCTAAGGTTAAATTTATTTTAAGTAATTTTTCTTCTAGTTGTTTTTTCTCTATTTCAAGTTGATTTCTGTAATTAACTTCTTCATATATCCAATTTTGCCTTTCTCTAATTTTCTTTATATATTCTAACATCCACAGTCTTGATCTGAATAATATCCTTCTGGGTAAATGTCTTCGTATATCTGTTCCAAAGCATTTATTGTTTCAATTTCGTAGTTTATTACTTCTTCTAATATTATTTTCTTAATATCTTTAATTTCTATGTCTTTAAGTATATATAAGATTAAAACTTTAAGGTAGTCTAAATGGTCTATTTTCTAAAATTGATATTTTATATCTTTATTTTCCATGTATTTGTCTATATTTTTCATCTGTTTTTCTAGTAGTTGTATGTTTCTCATATCTTTTTCTAAAAATTCTATGTAATTTATCATGCTAAGTATTTGTAAGAGTAGTTAGGTATGTGTGGTATATAATTTACTCTAGTCATGTAATATTTACCAAATGCTTTTTCTAATATGATTTTTCTTATATCTACTACAGTTATATCTTTAAGTGCATATAAAATAAGTATTTTAAATTTATCTACCATCACATCAGATAAATAATTATTATTCATTTTCATAAAATTGCTTTTTTCAAAATATTCCCTTCAACCATGTTCATAACAAAATATGGTCATCTTAGATTACTATATACTAGATTATTCTTAAATAACATGTTCTTCGGTCACTATTAGCATGGTAATCTGGATACTTTTCCCTTAAACAGCGCCTCTACTCTGGTTACTCCCCACCACGGCTTCTTGTCTTATTGGTTTCACCTTTAGGATGGCATAGTTCTTAGGGATCTTTCTCCGTTTCCACTTTGCTAATAAACTTCTTAACATATTATTCCTCGAATAATTCTACTATAAAGTAACTAACATGAATTTATTTTATCATATCATGATTGTTGGGAATTATGAATTTAGCTATTCATAATCATAAATAAATATACCTGTTCTGGTAGGTTTGATATTTCTGAATTTTGTTCCTCCATAGATTTTTCCATTGATATATACCTGTTTTTTAATAACTTAAGCAAAAATATTTATTGTAGACAAGAGAGAATATTTGCTTCAACGCATGAAGGCTTGCCTTGCAATGCCTTCTGCTTTCTCTATTTATAGAATGAAAAATGTACAAAAGTTTTTACATCCGTATTCAATAAAATATTAAAAAACTAAAAAGCTAAAAAAAAACTTAAAAGTCTTCACCTAACCTATAAGACTTTGAATTTTCCTACTTTACATTAACTTCTCAATAAATGCTACTAACTAATGTTACTAACTAATGTTAACTTTTACGTAACAACTTTGTACAAATAAGTCTTCTGTCTATTTTGTCATATCTGTTGTATCTCCATTATTGCTCTGGTCTTATCTTTCCAGCTGTCGTCCTTATCTTCTCATTCTAACTGTACTGCTGGGACATCATTATCTCCTCCATTACATTTTGAACATCTGTGGTCTGGATATTTGTGTCCAATAGTCTTGCAGTATCTGGTCAATAATTCTTCTGAAATAAATTTTTCTTTAATAGCTCTGGCGATAGGTTCTGTCTCTGGTTTAAGCAACGTGATAATCCATTGCCTAATAGTTTCCATATCTGTTTCTCGTAACTCTTTTGAATTCGAATATATTAATACATGATCTCTTGAATAGTAGTTCCATATGGGATTTTGTTTGCAATATGTATTTGCTAGCTCTTGTAAAATTGTAGATAATCCGATAATCCTCTTGTTTGCATAAAATTTTGGTATCTCGATTCTGGGTATCTCTGGTTGTGAAATAATATCTTGTGGTATAATCATATCTCGTGTCATTCCTATCTTTACAACTTGTATAGGTTTTTTAACTTCATCAAATAATATCTCTGCCGGTGCCGCGTAAATTTTTATAAAGAACAAGGTACCTTTGGTTATTCTTTTAAAAATGATAAATGCTTCATATATTTCTGGTATAGTGGATATCTCAGTTCCGTCCGTGGTATATACAGTACTAAGTAGTCCATATTCGTAGCAAGTTTTTACTATATTTGGTTTGGTTTTAGGTAAGGCAATTAGTTTATTATATCCGGTCAATCTCTGGGTTATATAGTTTGTATTTGGTTCTTGGACATTTGTAGCTTTGGGGTTGCTATTTAAAAAGGTTTGTATATTGTAGATATTTTCTATGTATTTTTGGGATGTGTAGTTATAAACTTTTTTATCTTGATTCAGACTATCTCGGTATGTGGTAATTTGTGGGGGTATAAACATGGGATCTTTTGGTGTATTTGGGGTATATGGTTTTTCAAATATTTTATTCATATTCATGTTCTGGTATCTTGGTCGACTAGCTCCTTTGCTTGTACCTGCGGAAGTAGATAGATAAACGTTATGGGTTTTATGGAGTATCCCAACGTCTCCTTCTAGCTCTGGAATTTTAATGTCTTCCGATCGACATAGCTCTGCACACTGCTGAGTTAGCTGATTTGTAGCTATAGACTTCAGTTTACCTTCATTAGTCTTTAGCTTTTCTATCTCATTACCCATACTGTCCACTTTTATTGAAAGCGTAGTTAGGGTGTTGAGTATCTTTTCTAGAGTATCTTCTTCTATAATATCAGTCTGTGTAGCTTTGTCTTGATATGTAATCTGCAATAACATTTTTGTTAGTACTGATTACTTCAATTGTAAATGTAAAATTTAATATATTTAATACTAGTCTCCGAATTTCTTTTATTGTAACTGAATTTTGTATTTTCTTCGTTAGCCACCAGCGTACTTGTGTATTATCTGTTCGCACAATAAATTTGTTATATACAATATATGGCTCAAATGCTAACAAACATTTATATAATGAACATAATTCTTTTCTATTTATTTCCCATTTTATTTCTGTCTCGTTGAACGTACCTGAGTAATATCTACAATGGTGTTCTATTTTTTCTGCTTTATATTTATATTTAAGTACTCCTCCGTAACTATATTCACTAGCATCTGCTTCTACTATGTATATAAATTTTCTATTTTCATCAGGAAATTGTAATTTTGGTAATTCTTTACAAAGTATTTTTATTTTTTGAACTTGTTTTTTATCTTCTTCATTATAGTTATATTCTATATCCTTTTTTAATTTTTTCTGTAGTGGTTTTAAGTTTTCTGCTAATTTTGGAATATATTCTCTTACTTGGTTTACTAATCCTAAAAATGATTGTAATTTCTTTTTCGTATCTAATTCTTCTTTCGAATTTACTATTTTTGTACTATATGTTGTTGCATTTTTACTCCACTTTTATCTATTTGTATTCCTAAAAATTCTATTTGATTTTTCATAATTTCAGCTTTCTTTTTACTTAAACTTATTCCCGAATTTTCTATTATATCCGTAAATTGTTCTAATAATTTTAAATGTTCTTCTTTGGTCTTTGTATATAATAGTATATCGTCTATATATACTATACAATTAGGTAGTTGTTTAAAAAAACTATCCATAAAATGTTGATATCTACCTGGTGCATTTTTATATCCAAATGGTAGTACATTCCATTCATAAAATCCTTGTGGTACCGTAAATGCGGTTAATTCCTTAGATTCTTCTTCTAACTTTAGATGGTAAAATCCTGATTTGCAATCAAATTTACTAAAATAATTATATCCTTGTATTTGTCTTATTTTTAATATCTTATTCGGTATTGGGTAATTATAAGTTATTGTTTTTGCATTTAAATTTCTATAATCAATAACCATTCTACTTTTTCCTCTTTTTTGTTCACTATGTTTATTTACTATAAATGCTGGGCTATTATGTTTGCTATTACTTTTTTGTATATATTGCTTTTCTAATAATTCATCTATATGCATTTTAAATTCTTTTAAATCATCAAAATTATATGTTAATGGTTTCTGGGTTATTATGCTATTTTTATCTATTAATTCAATTTTTATAGTAGTTTTATGTTTTTCCCATCCTTTTAATGGATCTTCACTATATAATTGTTCTAATTTTTTCTTAATTATTTCTATCTTATTTATTGAAAATATAGTTATTTCTGTTTTATTTATCGAAAATACAACTAATTCTATTGTATCTTCAGTATTTTTTATATTTTCTAACTTTTGTGTAATTTTTTCACTTCCTTTTATCCAATCAGTTTTCTTTCTTATTTTATTATTAACTCTTTTTGCTCTTACTTTTTGTTTACATGGTGTTGTAAACCACCAGTCTGTTCTAGTTATTATATGTGGGTATAATTTATCTAGAAACGGCATTCCTAAAAGTATATCTTTTGATGTTAGTTCATAATTATAAATTTCTTCTATTGTTAATATTTTATCTCATACTTGTGTTTGGTGCGTAGTTTCAACTAGATAATAAATACGTATGTATTTATTATCTAGTTGAAACTACGCACCTAATCCGCACCCCCCTACAAATGGTATCAGAGCGCAATTATTTAAAAAATACAGAAGTAATATATATGTTTGGATTTAGAGTTTATGAAAAAATTACAATAAACAATCAATTAATTAATTAATTATGAGAAGACCATTTAAAAACAGAGAAGCTTTTAGAAAAATTAAAGAATCTTTAATTAGTAATTATTCAGAATATATAAGACTAAATAAAACAAAAGAAAACCCACAAAGATTAGCTTACCTAATTACCTTAATATCTAGTATTGAAGCAAAATTAATAACCCATTTAAAATCTAGAAGAATGAGACATATACCATCTAATTATGATAAAATTAGATTTAGATATCCACCAAAATACTATAAATACTGTTTGGATGAATAAAATACAAAAATACAAAGAACTAAAACAGACTATATCTGAAAAACGTAAAGAATTAAAATGAACAAAGAAGAGTTTATAATAGACGAAAAAATATATGAAAATCACGAAGGATTAAAAATAAGAATAGTATTTTCTAATTTAGGAAGAAGATATAAGAAAATAGGTGAACATTTATATTTAATGTTAGAAAAAGAAGAATTAAAATTAGAAGATAAATTAACAGCTATGGTAAGAATAGAAAGAGAAAACGAAGAAATAGATAGAAAAAAGGAAATAGAAAAAATAAAACAACAAACTACAGAAGAAATACGAAAAATAGAAGAAACTAAAAATAGTAGGATTGCTGAATTAGAAAAGGAATTACAAATGTTAAAAGATCTGTATGAAAAAAGACAGAAAGAAAAAGAAGAAAAATATAAAGAACAAAAATTATTAAACGAGATAAATCAATTTAAAGAAAAATTAGAAATAGACAATAAAGAAATAAAAAACAAGGAATTAGAAATAAATAATATAGATGTTGAAGAAACAGACAATTATGATTCAGAAGATAGTGAAACATATACAGAAATATTAACAAATACAAAAAATTTAGAAATCAATGAAAAACAAGAAGCAATTAATGAAAAAAATTTAGAAAATATTAACACAGAAATAAATACTCTTGATAAAAAAGAAGATCAAAATATAATACCTAGTACATCAGAAATAAGGAAACCTACATATTATAAAAATAAGTTTAAAAGATATAATCTAAAGAATGAATATGACAAATGGACACCAAAACAAATAGTTAATAAAAATTATAACTTTCTAGACTTAGATTGTGTAATAGATACAGAAAAAACAATACAATTATGGATAGGATATATGACAAAGCAATTATTAGATAATAATATAAGTGTAACGGATGCACCAGAATATATAGAAAGAACATTAATAGGAACAGTAAAATTATGGTTTTTAAATCTAACTGAAAATAGTAAAAAAATATTAAGAACTGACAAACCCACAGAAGGAATAATGAAATTAGCACCTATAGAATTATTAAAAAAATATGAAACAGCTATAAAAGACGAATTTAGTAGCATGACAACAACAGAAGAAGAACAAAATGAAGAGAAAGACATAAATAGAAATTTAATGTTAAAATTAGCAATATGTAATATGTGTTACATAGATGAATATACTTGCACATTTAAAGAATACTATTATAAAGGAGCATATAATATAGAAGAAAGTAAAGAAATAAGAAAATTATATTTTAATAAATTACCTGAACCATTTAGTTCAAAAATAATAAAAAGTTGGGATGAAACAAAAATAGTAGATACTTTAGGAGCAAGAATAAAATTTTTACAACAATGGTATAGAAACTTATGTGAAAAATACAGAGAAGAAATAAAAATGGAAAAAACATTAATAAGAAATTTAGCATGTTGCAAAGATAAAATAGCACCTCAATTTGGATGCGAAGAAAGATATTATAAGAAAAGAAAAAGGCATAAGAAATATAAGAAATACAAAAAATCAAAATATAAATACAAAAAACCAAGAAAAAGATATTATGTAAAAAATTATAAAAACAAGAGACCATATAGAAAGAAAAAATCTATAAAAGAATGTACTTGTTATAATTGTGGAAAGTTAGGACACTTAGCTAGAGATTGTAAATTACCTAAAAACCCAAAAAATAAACAAATATCAGAAATAAAAATAGAAAATACAGAATATATGCAAATAGATTATATAAATTACGAATTAGAAAGCGAAGACAGTATATATGAAATTTCAGAGAATGAAACAGATAATGAAATAGATAGTGAATTAGATGAATTAAATGACTGAAGAAGATATAAAAATATTAACAAAAGAAGAATATTTAAATGAAGAAGGAACAGATCAAAAAATAATATTTGATAACAATGTATTTGATGAAATAAAAGGAAAAGAGTTAGACTTAAGTGTAGAAAAAATATTTAAAATACCAACAATAAAAAATATATTTACTAGAAAAAAGGAAGAATATTATGTAGTAAGTCAAAAAGAGCACGTAATAGACTGTAGATATGCAAAAGGTAAAGCCAGTATACCACTAGTAACAAAAAGAATAATTAATAAAGAAATAAACGATATAAAAAGTAGAGACCCAATAAAATATGTACACCTTGGAGGTACAGAAATATTAATAAAAGCATGTTTTAGAGAAGGAATAGATACACCAATAGAATTATATTTAGCAGATGATAGAATTATAAAACCTATAGAAAAAAGTATAATAACTGCCATAAAAGGAAATTTAATATACCAAAAATTTAAATTTATAATAAGTGCAAACTATTCAGTAGCAGTAACGGATAGAAATATAGATAAATCACTAGTATTATATTGGAAGATATCAGGAATAGAATTAACTCCAGGAAGTAAAATATTTACAGCAAGATGTAAAAATTTATATGTATTAACAACAAAACATAAAATAACGGGAAAAAATAAAATTAATAAGATACAAATAGATAGCCCATTTGAACAATTTGTAAAAACAATAGACTATAATGATTATAGCTATAGAGACATAGATGTAGAAGAAAATCTAGAAATAATAAATGATAGAATAAGTACAACAAAAAGAACAGCTTATGATAAACCGGAATCATCAAGCTCATCAAAAAGAATAAGTTATGAAACAAGTTCAATGGATAATTCAAACCATTATTACATAACAGGAAAGGTAAATGAAAAAGAATATTTAATACTATTAAATACAGGACAAGAAGAAAATTATATAGCAAAATATCTAGTAAAAAATGAAGAAATAAAAACCGACAATAATATATGCCCAGATCTACCAAGAAGTTTAATAAACACTAAAAATATAGCAGAAAAAGAAATAATAATAGGAATAAGAAAAATAAAAATAGAATTTGAAGTAAAAGAAGAAATGCAAAAAACAGACATAATATTAGGAATAAAATGGCTAGAACAAGTAAAACCATATAATATAGAACATACACAATTAACTATAACATATAACAGAGAGAAAATATTCTTAAGAAGAGCATTAACATAAAATGAAAATATATGTATTAATGAAGATAGTAGTAGAAGGATATTACAGTAGATATTACACGCCTATGATAGATACAGGAGCAGAAGCTAATTTATGTAGATATAATTGTTTACCAGAAAGTAAATGGGATAAATTGAAAACACCAATAATAGTTAAAGGATTTAATAACGAAGGAAGCTTAATTACTGGAGGTTCAAAAAGAGAGTTAGTAGCTAGACAAAAAATTGAGATGAAAGATCTTGAAAAGAAAAAATTGTCTTAGTCTACAAATTAAACATTTAGTAGACATGACTATCCATCAATCTTCTAATACTCGAAAAGTTAAAAGTAAATTTATTTGGACAAAACATATCTTTACACTCATTAAGTATTGTAAGAATTGTTCGATCACTTTATGTTAGTAAAGATCTGATTTGACCTCAAGAAGACAATGAAGACCAAATTGATCTTATAGTACAATATCTTAATACAGTTGGTGTATTTATGTATCTTGATAATGCTAAAAGACCTAAGATAAATATTTTTATTAAATAATTAGCAAGATATAATTTTTCTCCTAGATAGCTATCCAAACGGAACCATTAATATATGATTATTTTATACTAACAAAGGTATCAAATCTTGTTGGTCCTGCAGGTTATTTGTTTGATCTATATAAAGTTTGATCAAAAAGAGGCTATCTATTTATATATAAATGTGTTCTATATCATGGCAATATAAAAAACAGTTTATAATTACTACTTTGAATCACGTCAAGATAATAGTTACCCATGAAGAAAAAAAAAGTTTTTGTATGATTGAGATTAGTAATACATCACGTCAGAGGAAGATGTTTCCTAAAGTGTTATACCAAAGTACATACAATCACATATGAATATAATGTTCTATGCATAGCTCAATTATAAGGAGGCTCCATAAAAGGAGATATAACGAAACATAATTAGCCAAAATTATTTTTCACACATGATTTTCAAAGAATAATGATATTGATGTACAACAAATCAGTTCAATTGATAATCTAGTAGGTTTACTTATCAAAGTCTTGCCAACTTCAGTCCTTAGAGACAATTTACACAAGATTGGTGTGCTATCTGAACAACTGAATATGGTCTTCATCAACAGGAGTAGACTATGCATTGTACTTTCTTCAATGTATTTTTTGATAAGTTGTTAGGGTTTTTACCCTGGTTTTCTTACCAAAATTGAGTTTTAGTTTTCTATTGAAAGAAAATAAAAGTAGTATCATAATTACTATTATTTTTCCTTAAAGGAAAATGTAAAACTTTTTCATAAACATTAATAAGAAATTTAGCATGTTGCAAAGATAAAATAGCACCTCAATTTGGATGTGAAGAAAGATATTATAAGAAAAGAAAAAGACATAAGAAATATAAGAAATACAAAAAATATAAATATAAGAAACCAAGAAAAAGATATTATGTAAAAAATTATAAACATAAAAGACCATATAGGAAAAAAAAATCTATAAAAGAATGTACTTGTTATAATTGTGGAAAACTAGGACATTTAGTTAGAGATTGTAAAATGCCTAGAAATCCAAAAAGAAAACAAATATCAAAAATTAAAATAGAAAATACAGAATCTATGCAAATAGATTATATAGATTACGAATTAGAAAGTGAAGATAGTATATATGAAATTTCGGAGAATGAAATAGATAATGAAATGGATAGTGATTTAGACGAATCAAATGACTGAAGAAATAAAAATAAATCAAATAACTGAGGAAGATATAAAAATAATAATAAAAGAAGAATATTTAAATGAAGAAGGAACAGATCAAAAAATAATATTTGATAATAATATATTTGACGAAATAAAAGGAAAATAGTTAGACTTAAGTGTAAAAAAAATATTTAAAATACCAACAATAAAAAATATATTTAGTAGAAAAAAGGAAGAATACAATGTAGTAAGCCAAAAAGAACATGTAATAGACTGTAGATATGCAAAAGGTAAAGCTAGTATATCACTAGTAACAAAAAGAATAATTAATAAAGAAGTAAATGATATAAAAAGTAAAGACCCAATAAAATATGTACACCTTGGAGGAACAAAGATATTGATAAAAGCATGTTTTAGAGAAGAAATAGATACACCAATAGAATTATATTTAGCAGATGATAGAATTATAAAACCTATAGAAAAAAGTATAATAACTGCCAGAAAAGGAAATTTAATATACCAAAAATTTAAGTTTATAATAAGTGCGAATTATTCAGTAGCAATAACAGATAAAAATATAGATAAATCATTAGTATTATATTGGAAAATATCAGGAATAGAACTAACCCCAGGAAGTAAAATATTTACAGCAAGATGTAAAAATCTATGTGTATTAACAACAAAACATAAAATAACAGAAAAAAATAAAATTAATAAAATACAAATAGAAAGTCCTTTCTAACAAATTGTAAAAACAATTGATAATAATGATTATAGTTACAAAGACATAGATATAGAAGAAGATTTAGAAATAATAAATGATAGAATAAGTACAAAAAGAATAGCTCATGAAAAGCCAGAATCATCAAGCTCATAAAAAGGAACTAGTTATGAAACAACTTCAACAGTTAATTTAAATCAATATTATATAACAGGAACAATAAATGAAAAAGAATATTTAATACTCTTAAACACAGGACAAAAAGAAAATTATATAACAAATATCTAGTAAAAAGTGAAGAAATAAAATCTAGTAGTAATATATGCCAAGATCTACCAAGGAGTCTAATAAACATTAAAGATACGACAGAAAAAAAAAATAATAGGAGTCAGAAAAATAAAAATAGAATTTGAAATAAAGGAAGAAATGCAAAAAACAGACATAATATTAGGAATAAAATGGTTAGAACAAGTAAAACCATACAATATAATATAGAACATACACAATCATCTATAACATATAATAAAGAAAGATTATTCATAAAAAGAGTTTTAACATGATATAAAAATATATGTACTTGCAAAAATAATAGTAGAAGGATATTATAATAGGTATTATACACCTATGATAGATACAAGAGCAGAAGCAAACTTATGTAGATACAACTGTTTACCAGAAAGTAAATGGGATAAATTAAAAAATCAATAGTAGTCAAAGGATTTAATAATGAAGGAAGTTTAATTGCATATGAAGCTAAAAATGTAAAAATACAGATATGAGATAAAATAATAACAATAGAAGAAATCTATAATTATGAACTAACATCAAAAGATATGCTTTTAGGAATGCCATTTTTAGATAAATTATACTCACATATAATAACTAAAACAGATTGGTGGTTTACAACACCATGTAAATAAAAAGTAAGAGCAAAAAAAGTTATTAATAAGATAAGAAAGAAAACTGATTGGATGAAAGGAAGTGAAAAAATTACACAAAAGTTAGAAAATATAAAAAATACAGAAGACACAGTAGAACTAGTTGTATTTTCGATAAACAAAAAAGAAATAACTATATTTTCAATAGATAAGGTAGAAATAATAAAGGAAAAATTAAGACAATTATACAGTGAAGATCCATTAAAAGGATGGAAAAAAACATAAAACTACTATAAAAATTGAATTAATAAATAAAAATAGCATAATAACTCAAAAACCATTAACATATAATTTTGACGATTTAAAAGAATTTAAAATGCATATAGATGAATTATTAGAAAAACAATATATACAAAGAAGCAATAGTAAACATAATAGCCTAACGTTTATAGTAAATAAACATAGTGAACAAAAAAGAGGAAAAAGTAGAATAGTGATTGACTACAGAAATTTAAATGCAAAAACTATGACATACAATTATCCAATACCAAATAAGATATTAAAAATAAGAAAAATACAAGGATAAAACTACTTTAGTAAATTTGATTGTAAATCAGGATCTTACCACTTAAAGTTAGATGAAAATTCTAAGGAATTAACTGCATTTACGGTACCACAAGGATTTTATGAATGGAACGTATTACCATTTGGATATAAAAATACACCAGGTAGATACCAACACTTTATGGATAGTTATTTTAAACAATTACCTAATTGTATAGTATACATAGGGGTGGCAAACGGGCGGATTGGATTTGGACGGGTCAAATATGGATTGAGAAAAAATAATTTGGATTGCAATCCGCCCATATAAATATGGGTAAATATGGATTTGGTCAAATATGGATTGGGTAAAAATAGTTTTAACGCACTTTAACTCCTAAGTCAAAAACTTAAAACTTTTATATCATATCAACTTGACTTTTTTTCCATTTCTTTTTTTTTTTTAGTTTTTTCTTTTTAGTTTTTTTTTGTCTCTCTTCTATATGTAGCCTCTAGTTTTATTTTTTTGTCATTTTTTCTCTCTCTCTTCTATCTCTACCCTCTACCCTTTGTTTCTCTTTCTTTTTTTTTTTTTTTCCTTTTCCTTTTTAGTCTCCTTTTTTTCTATTTTTTTATTTTCTTGTTTTTACTTCTTTCTCATTTTTCTTTTTTTGTTGTATTTTATGTTTTATATTTTTTTATTTTCAAAGAACATGATTAAGTCGAGTACAAATTATGGATGATGACTAAAATATCGTAACCACTCAGTATATTTGTTTTCACCATCATCTTTTTTCTTTTTCCTTTTCTCCTTTTCATTATTTTTTCTTTTTAATTTATTTTTGTATTTTTTTTTCAATTCTTTCTTTATGCTTTTTTTCTCTCTTCTATCTCTAACTTCTACCTCTCTTTGTACTTTTTTTTTCTATTTTTGGTTTTCTTTTTTTTTTTATGATAACGAAAATACCATAACCGCATATTAATTTATATTCTCCCAACATTTATAATTCGAGGGCTATGTGTATCCTCAGTCATATATATTTTAGTCTCAAAAAAATACAATTAATTCATATATTTTTTTTGTTTTTTCATTCGGTGTCCGGTGCCTGCATTGAAGCCCCGACTAATCCGGATCGGGCGTTGCAGGGCCCATTAAGGTGGCAGTGCTCCCAACAGAATTTTCTTCATAACCAGGGTCATACCCTCGACCTCTGATTAAGGGTAGAGCAGACCCATTCACTGCACCACACCCCATGTTGATTTTAATTCATATACTTATTTGTATATAAATACAAATGATAAATTGCACATATTGACAATTAAACTATTCAAATACAAATAATAAATTTATTTGAAATATATAGTATGATACAAATAAATTTAAAGTAAAAAAATATAAAACACAATAATAAAAAAAAGATGAGAAAAAGAATATAAAAAATAAGAAAAATGACGAACCAAGAATGAAAAGGGGGGAAACAGAAATTAAAAAAATGCAAAGAAATAAAATTGAAAAAGAAAAAAATGATGAAAAAAAGTGTATGAAACGAGTAAAAAATAAGTGAAAAAAATGAAAAAAAAAGTAAATTAAAGGAAAAAAGAAAGAAAAAAATAGTAAATTAAAGGAAAAAAAAAAGAAAGAAAAAAGAAGAGAAATAAAAGATAGAAGAAAATAATAATAAAGGAGTGAGATTATGGATTATATTTAATTGATAAGAGATGTTATGAATTATATAGGCTAAATAGGATAATTAGAAGCTTATATTTATCAACCCATGTAGGATTCAAGCGAATACGAATGATGAAATAGGAATGAGAAAGGGGAAAGCGAAAAAAAATAAAAAATACAAAGAAAAAAGAAATAAAAATAAAAAAATAGATGAAAAAATTAGAAAGAAAAAAAGAAATTATAAGGAATGAGTAAAAAAATAAAAAAAATGAAAAAGAAAAAAGTAAATTAAAGGAAAAAAGAAAAAAAAGAAGACAGAAACTAGAAAACAAAGAAAACTGGAACTTTAAGCATAGGTGGGTGATCTCTGTGTTTAAATAGGTACCCACATTTTACCCATTTTGTCCATATTTGTATGAGCTTTTAAAATGAGTTGAAGTCCATATTTACCCATTTGAAATATGAGTGATCCAATTCACTAAATATGGATTAAATGGACTATTTTTACAAATATGGGCTAAAATTGCCACCCTTAAGTATACATAGATAATATATTACTATACACAAAAACTAAAGAGGAACATTTAAAATTATTAGAACAATTTACAGATATAATAGAAAAATCGGGAATAAGTTTGAGTGAAAAGAAAGCCAAAATTATGAAAAACCAGATAGAGTTTTTAGGAATACAAATAGATAAAAGTGGAGTAAAAATACAACAACATATAGTACAAAAAATAATAAATTCGAAAGAAGAATTAGATACAAAAAAGAAATTACAATCATTTTTAGAATTAGTAAACCAAGTAAGAGAATATATATCAAAATTGGCAGAAAACCTAAAGCCATTACATAAAAAATTAAAAAAGGATATAGAATATAATTACAACGAAGAAGATAAAAAACAAGTTCAGAAAATAAAAATACTTTGTAAAGAGTTACCAAAATTACAATTCCCAGACGAAAATAAAAAATTTATATATATAGTAGAAGCAGATGCTAGTGAATATAGTTATGGAGGAGTACTTAAATATAGATATGAAGAAGAAAAATTAGAACATCATTGTAGATACTACTCAGGTACGTTTAATGAAACAGAAATAAAATGGAAAATAAATAGAAATGAATTATGTTCATTATATAAATGTTTATTAGCATTTGAGCCATATATTGTATATAACAAGTTTATTGTAAGAACAGATAATACACAGGTACGCTGGTGGTTAACAAAGAAAATACAAAATTCAGTTACAACGAAAGAGGTTCGGAGACTAATATTAAATATATTAAATTTTACATTTACAATTGAAGTAACTAGTACTAACAAAAATGTTATGGCAGATTACATATCAAGACAAAGCTACACAGACTGATAAAATAGAAGATGATGCTTTAGAAAAAATACTCAAAACCCTAACTACACTTTCAATGAAAGTGGACAGTATGGGTAATGAAATAGAAAAGCTAAAGACTAATGAAGTTAAACTGAAGTCTAAAGCTATGAATCAGCTAACTCAGCAGTGTGCAGAGCTATGTCGATTGGAAGACATCAAAATTCCAGAGCTAAAAGGAGACGTTGGGACACTTCATAAAACCCATAACGTTTATCAATCTACAATTGCAGGTACAAGCAAAGGAGTTAGTGGATAAAGATATCAGAACATGAACATGAATAAGATATTTGAAAAACCATTTATACCAAAAACACAAAAAGACCCCTTGTACCTACCCCCACAAATTACCACATATCGAGAAAGTTTGAACCAAGATAAAAAAACCTATAACCACATAACTCGAGCATACATAGAAAATATCCACAAAATACAGACTTATCTAAATCTTAAACCCAGAGCCACAGATATCCAAGACCAAACACAAACTATATAACCCCAAAATTAGAAGGTTACAACAAGTTAATCGCATTACCGAAAACCAACCCAAGTTTAGTTAAAACTTGTTTCAGTTATGGATTATTAAATACCGTATATACCCATGAAGGAAATGAACTAACAGATATACCAGAATTATATAGAGCATTCACCACTTATAAAAGAATAACCAAAGGAAATCTATTTCTTATAAAGTTTTATACTGCACCAACAGAGATATTATATGACGAGATCAAACCAGTTATACAAATTGTAAAAATAGGATTAACCAGAGATATGATTATACCGGAAGATATTGTTCAGTAGCCAGAGATACCTAAAATTGAGATACCTAATTTTTATGCAAATAAATGACTAATTGGAATATCTACGATTGTTCAAGAATTAGTAAATAATTATATCAATGGAAACCCAATATGGATTTATTATTCAAGAGATCATCAAATAATTTATTCAAATTCAAGAGAACTACGACAAACAGATATGAAAGATGCTAAACAATGGATTCTGACATCACTCAACCCAGAGAAACAACCAACTATAAGAGCAATTAGGAAAAAATTTATTTCAGAAGAATTATTAACAAGATATTGCAAGATAATTGGACACAAATATCCAGACCATCAATGTTCGAGATGTAATGGTAAAGATAATATTATCCCAGAAGTTCAACTGGAATAGAAAAAGATAAGGACGATAGCAGGAAGATACACGACAAAAGATAAACATGGAGCAATAATAGAAAGATAAGAAAACAAAGCATTGTAATATGAAAATGACATATGACTTTTACAAATGTGAAATACGTAAATTAGGTAAACATTTACTATCCTTAGGCTAGACTAGACTATAATGCCCCGCACTTTCCTAAGCTAGAAAGCAAACCGTTGTTCGTACATGTGAAACCCCCAATTCTGTAAGCCATATTTGGGCACATGAATTACCAAGAGTACCCTAGTTATAATAGAGCTTATGATGTGTTATATGTGGTTATATGAGTCACTTAAGGTAGTACAAGCTAAGAGTTTCAAAATCCATCAAGTTTTAGTGTTTGAATTTGCTAGGGTCATCTTTGAATGAGCATAACTTGATAAATATGTGGTATTTCTGCATATTTCTACCCACCAACTTATATTTAATCGAATTAGCTTTCCAACGATACCAATTTTATCAAAATCTGACACCCGAGCAAGGAGTTATGGCTTTGCAAAGTAGAGTGTGTTGCCTAACCAATCGCACATGGCTACTGGAATAGGTGTGAGATATGCAATGCGGCGCATATGTAAATGTATGCGATAAGAAATGCGGCGCATATGTAAATGTATGCGATAAGCAATGCGGCGTATATGTAAATGTATGCGATAAGCAATGCGGCGCATATGTAAATATATGTGATAAGCAATGCGGCGCATACTTAGTGTTTCAAGTAGTAAAAACACTCCGTTTTGAGTTATTTTGAGGGAAATTAAGTCTTTTGGCACTCCTTACACACCCCTAAATTTAACCTTACGAATTTAATAGAATCTAAACACATCATAACCCTATTATTAATCTAAGTTCATTATCCAAGAGCACTAAAGGAGAAAAAAAACTAGTGTTGCACACTCAACATTGAGGGTCCAATCTTTCAATGAATCCGTTACCATAAAGTATGTGGGATTTTCAACAAGAACATTCTTTCGTTCTTGTGTCCAAAAATTTGTATTATTTTACGAAGATATATGATTTTACTTGTTTAATTATGAATTTGAGATGGAAACAATTATCCTATATTCTTGTTCAAGAAACTCTGATATTTTTGTGATGTCTTAAAGACAAATTCCTTGAGTTTTGATGTCAATATCATGTTTCAAGTTGAATTTCGAGATTTTCATATGAGTTATACTTGTTTGCTATACAAAGTATGAATCTTGAAATGTTTTTCTCAAGTGTTGATATATGGGATTTAAACACTCTTTGAGATTAAAATCTTTGGTGAAGTAATGTGTTATACACACCTTGATATTTGAATGATTTGACCTTTTGGTCTTGAAAGAGTTATTTTTGAACTCAAATGAGAAAAGAAATCCACATGTTGATTTATTATGAAAAAGGGGTAGCATGATTGCTCCCGATATGAACTGTTGAATTGCGTTGTTGTGGATTTTCTTTTGAAATGATCTGAGCTCAGTTCGGGAGTAGTTTTTAGTACCGAGTGGGAGGTATAACTATGATTGGTACTTCTCTAGAACTACGTTCCCTCATAAGATGTAAGCTTAAGGTTGATTGATATAGTGATCACTAGTGAACAAAATATTAAGGTCCTACTCTAATGGTAATGATAGGACAGCTCTCTCCAACGTGTGTTGGATGTTGGACTGCATGTAGCTCACATGGTTTATGTCGGTTGTAAGAGACTCCCAGTGTGTGTGTGTATTCTTCTAATTGAGATAAAAAATGTAATAGTTTGAAAGTGTGAGTTGAGAAAGTTATCGTTTCTGAAGAATTTGATGGATATTTCTATATCTTAAAGAGAATTGTTATGAAAGCTACTCGTTTTTATGACTTGAAAATGATCATGAAAGTGATTGGGATTTACTATGATGACTCACATGTTTTCACCCGATGTGTTTTACTCTATGGCGATTATGATGATTTTATTTTGAGCTATGTGAGTCTCTTATTACAGCATGCATATTTTTCTATGAATATTTATGATATAGGACTTTTAGGAAAACTTGCATACACCCTCATATACTCGGTCCATATTCCATGGTACTGACCCATGTATTCGTACGTGGGCTACATTTTCCCTATAATGTAGGTCCAGGTGCTCATTCCCAGGCTTGACGTGATTCTCCGAGCACATTGGTCTACAATTTTTGCAGTGGTGAGTCCTCATGGTTCGAGGACTGGTTATTTCAGATTTCATTCTTTTATTTTGAGTTATCATTTTTTTCCCCTGATGTTAGGGTCAGTTGGAGTCTGTCCCAATGGCTCAGTGTTATACAGTTTAGTAGAGGCTTATCAGACTAGATGGTTAGATTGATCAGTCTTGTGGAGAGGTCGTATTTTATTACTTTCCGCATCTCTTTCGTCTTGAATTATGATATTATGGAGAATATCTTGATGTTTGATTATAGTAATCCTGTTGATGAGTGTTGAATGGTATGAAAATAGCTCAAAGGGTTAGCTTGGGGCTACTTGTAGCCTTACCCACCGTGTGACGCTTCGGGACCCATTTTCGGGGCATTACAAACATGGCATTAGAGCCTAAGGTTATTGGAGTCCTAGAGAGTCTGGCAAGCCGCGTTAAGTAGAGTCTTGATCATCGGTGTATAGCGCGCCACATCTATGAGCAAGAGGCTACGAGACATTTTAGGAAAAAGTGTTATTTCTTTCTTTTAGAAGTCCATCGTGCTTACAGTTATTTCCTTTCAGCTATTAATTTGTGCTCTCCTCTTTCAGAATATGCCTCCTCGCCGAGCTAGAAGAAATAACGATGGTCAGCAACCCCAGCCTGCTGACCCACTGAATGAAAATATATCCCATGCCGAATTTCGAGTAGCCTTTTAGGTGCTGGCCCAAGTTGTCACTGTGAATGTTCAGGCCAATCCGGCCCTGACTCCATAATAGCAGGGAGGTGATTCAGCTGCTTCGAGGATCTGTGACTTTATGCGGATGAATCCGCCGAAATTTTATGGGTCCAAGCCAGATGAGGATCCACAGTTGTACTTGGAGGAGGTGCGAAAGATTACTCAGGTGATGCATGTCTCTGAGGAGCATAGTGTGGAGTTGGCAGCATATCGATTGAAATACCTTGCTTATGATTGGGTAGTTACTTGGAGAAAGGGTAGAGGTAAGGGTGCCGCCCCTACGTCTTGGCAGGAGTTCTAGAATGCATTCCTGGATAAGTTTTTCCCTTTAGAGATGAAAGAGGCGAAGGTAGAGGAGTTCATGAACTTGAGATAGGGCTCTATGACTGTTAAAGAGTATTGTCTAAAGTTCAATCAGTTGGCCAAATATGCTCCTGACTTAGTAGCTGATAATCGGGCCAGTATGAGTAAATTTGTGACAGGAGTGTCTAGCTCTGTTGTTAAGGAGTGCAGGTCTACTATGTTAAATAGTGAGATGAATCTTTCCAGGCTTATGACTCATGCCTAACAGATTGAAGCAGACAAGATCAAGGGGAGGGATAGAATGAGAGGGAATAAGAGAGCTAGGTCCGAGCAGCACGGACAGGGTCAGACTAGATCACATGGAGGGAATCACCCTCAGTTTCAGAACCGTTCATCTACACCAGCACCATCATCAGCTAGTTCTCCCGTACCTAGGGATGGGCAGGAGCAAGGTAGCAGGTCATATGCAGCCAGGTCCCAGTACAGTGTTGGCAGTAAGCCAAATTATCCTCTGTGTCCTAAGTATGGTAGGACCCACTCGGGTGAGTGTTGGGGTGAAAAAAAAGGTTGTTTTGGGTGTGGTGACTTGGGTCACAAACTTAGGGAGTTCCCACATGCCAGGCAAGGGCATCGTGATAATCGCCCTCAGACTCAGACTCAGACTGCTAGTTCTCCAGTTCAGGTGACTCGCCCAGCCCCAGCTCAGGGCACTTCTTCTGGCACTGCTGGCGGTCAGCGCCAGAATAGGTTCTATGCGTTGCCATCTCTCCAGGAGCAGGAGGACTCTCCCGATGTTGCTACTGGTATGCTCCGTATACTTCAGTTTGATGTCTATGTTTTGTTGGACCCTGGGTCCAATTTTTCATATGCTACACCTCTAGTTGCTGTGAATTTTGAAATGAGTCCTAAAAATATTCCTGAGCCTATCTTAGTTTCTACCCCAGTGGGTGATTCGATTGTTGCCAAGAAAGTGTATAGAAAATGTCCTATTATTATCCTTCATAGAGTCATGTTGGCTGATCTGATTGAGTTAGACATGGTGGATTTCAATGTTATTCTGGGTATGGATTGGCTTCATTCTTGTTATGCCTCTATAGATTGTCGTACCCGAGTGGTCAAGTTTCAGTTTCCTAATGAACCTGTGTTTGAGTGGTCTGGGAGTTCTGTATCTCCCAAGAGTCATTTTATCTCATATATTAAAGCTAGAAAAATTATTTCCAAGGGGTGCATTTATCATCTGGTTAGAGTCAAGGACACTAAGTCTGAGACTCCAACTCTCCAGTCAGTTAGCATAGTCAATGAGTTTTCTGATATCTTTCCGGAAGATCTCCCAGGGATACCTCCTGATAGAGAGATAGAGTTCGGGATCGATCTTCTTCCCGATACTCAGCCTATTTCTATTCCTCCTTACCATATGGAACCTGCAAAACTTAAGAAGTTGAAAGAACAACTCAAAGATCTGTTAGATAAGGGTTTCATAAGGCCTAGTGTTTCTCCTTGGGGTGCTCCTGTGTTATTTGTGAGTAAGAAAGATAGTTCCCTGCGTATGTGTATTGATTATCGCCAGCTGAATAAAGTCACTATCAAAAATAAGTATCCTCTTCCTAGAATAGACGATTTGTTTGATCAATTGCAAGGTGCAAGTTACTTCTCAAAGATAGACCTTCGATCCGGCTATCATCAACTCAAATTTAGGGAGTGTGACACCCCAAAAATAGCTTTCCGAACTCGCTATGGTTATTTTGAGTTTCTTATTATGTCCTTTGGGCTAACTAATGCCCCGGAAGCTTTCATGGACCTCATGAATCGAGTGTTCAGACCATATCTTGACATATTTGTTATCGTATTTATAGACGATATTCTGGTGTACTCCCGTAGTGAGAATGAACATACAGATCATCTCCGAATTGTCTTGCAAACTCTTAGAAACCATCAATTATTTCCCAAATTTAGCAAGTGTGAGTTTTGGTTGAGGTCAGTTGCTTTTCTGGGTCATATCATTTCCTCCGAGGGTATTAAAGTTGATCCCCAAAAGACAGAAGTTGTTAGAAACTGGCCTAGACGTATCTCTCCAACTGACGTCTGAAGTTTCTTAGGTCTAGCTGGCTACTACCGCTGTTTTGTTGAAGGTTTCTCCTCTATAGTGTCTACTATGACCCGGTTGACCCAAAATAAAGTGAAGTTTTTGTGGTTCGATTCTTGTGAGAAGAGTTTTCAGGAGTTGAAGACTCGACTCACTTCAAGCCCTTTTTTGACCTTGCCTGATGGTGTTGAGGGTTTTATAGTATATTGTGATACTTCTAGAGTTGGTTTGGGTTGTGTATTGATGCAGAAGGGTAAGGTGATAGCTAATGCTTCTAGACAGTTGAAACCCCATGAGAAGAATTAGCCCACCCATGATCTTGAGTTAGTTGCTGTTATGTTTGCTCTAAAAATCTGGAGACACTACTTGTATGGTGTTCACGTTGATGTTTTCATTGATCATAAGAGTTTGCAATATGTATTTACCCATAGGGAGTTGAACCTTAGGCAGAGAAGGTGGTTAGAGTTGTTAAAAGATTATGATATGAGTGTGTTGTACCATCTGGGTAAGGCCAATGTAGTGGCAGATACCCTAAGAAGGGTCTCTATGGATAGTGTTTCACTTATTGAAGAGGGTAAGAAAGAGTTTTCTCGTGATGTGCACAGTTTGGCTAGACTGGGGGTTAGGTTGTTTGACTCTGCTGAAGGTAGTATAGGGGTGCAAAGTAGTTCCGAATCCTCCTTGATTTCGGAAGTAAAGGAGAAGCAAAACTTAGATACTAGTTTGGTCAGACTGAAAGAATCAGTCAAGGACCAAAAGGTGGAGGTTTTCTCCCAAGGGGGAGATGGTGTGTTGAGATTACAGGATAGATTATGTGTTTCAAATATTGATGATTTGAGACAGAGAATTATGGCTGAAGAGCACGGCGCGCGATATTCTATTCATCCTGGTGCCACCAAGATGTATCGCGACTTGCGTGAAATCTATTGGTGGAGTGGCATGAAGAAGGATATAGCAACATTTGTGGCTAAGTGTCCGACGTGCCAACAGGTTAAGGTAGAACACCAAAGACCTGGTGGTATGATGTAGGAGTTCGGTATTCCCACTTGGAAGTGGGAAGAGATAAACATGGATTTTATGACTGGTTTACCTCCTTCCCGACGCCATCATGATTCTATTTAGGTTGTTATGGATAGATTGACTAAGTCTGCGCACTTCTTGCCTGTGCATACTTCTTATATTGCTGAGGATTACGCTAGATTGTACATCCGGGAATTAGTCAGATTGCATGGAGTTTCCTTGTCCATCATTTCAGATAGGGGTACTCAGTTCACTTCGCAGTTTTGGAGATCTTTTCAGAAGGGTCTTGGTACCCAAGTGCATTTGAGTTCTGCTTTATATCCGCAGACAGATGGTCAGGCTGAGAGGACCATCCAAACCTTAGAGGATATGTTGAGAGCGTGTGCTCTTGACTTTAAGGGGAGCTGGGATGAGCATTTACCGTTGATAGAGTTTGCTTACAATAACAGTTTTCACTCTAGCATTGGCATGGCTCCATTTGAGGCTTTGTATAGGAGGAAATGTAGGTCACCCATAGGTTGGTTTGAAGTGGGTGAAGCTGTCGTGAGTGGTCCTGATTCGATCTTTGAGGCTATGGACAAAGTCAAAGTGATTAGAGAAAGATTAAAAACCGTACAAAGTCGTCAGAAGTCGTATGATGATATAAGGTGAAGAGACCTTGAATTTGATGTTGGTGACTTGTTGTATTTGAATATTTCACCCATGAAGGGAGTGAAGAGATTTGGGAAGAAGGGGAAACTTAGTCCCCGTTATGTTGGTGTTGGTAAGGTAGCGTATGAGGTTGAGTTGCCTTCAGAGTTATCTTCCGTTCACTCTGTCTTCCATGTCTCCATGCTTAGGAAACATGTTGGTGATTGTGTTGTTGTAGATCCTTCAGAAAACCCTGATGTGCAAGATAGACTTTCTTTTGAGGAAGTTCCTGTTGAGATTTTAGATCACCAAGTCCAAAGACTAAGGAACAAAGAAGTTCCCTTGGTCAAAAGTGTTGTGGCGAAACCAATCTGTTGAAGGTGTAACTTGGGACACCGAGACAGATATGTGATCCAAGTATCCGCACCTATTTTCCGCAAGCCCCGATCAAGCCAAAGGTACCATTCGGCTCTAAATCATTCCCTTTCTATGCAGAATTGCAGTAGTTCAGCAGTTATTTTATACTATTCAGCTATGATTTCATGAGGCATGCACTCCTTGTTGTGTTCTAAATGTAGAATGAAGTAGAGGCAAGATTAGCAAGTTGCTTCAGCTGTGTACCCTTCATTTTCTCTTTACTCTTAGTATACCCAGCGTCATTCGAGGAAGAATGTCCCCAAGGGGGAGATATTATAATGCCCCGCACTTTCCTAAGCTAGAAAGCGAACTGTTGTTCATACATGTGAAACCCCTAATTCTGTAAGCCATATTTGGGCACATGAATTACCAAGAGTACCCTAGTTATAATAGAGCTTATGATGTGTTAAGTGTGGTTATATGAGTCACTTAAGGTAGTACAAGCTAAGAGTTTCGAAATCCATCAGGTTTTAGTGTTTGAATTCTCTAGGGTCATCTTTGAATGAGCATAACTTGATAAATATGTGGTATTTCTGCATATTTCTATCCACCAACTTATATAGAATCGAATTATTTTTCCAATGATACCAATTTCATCAAAATCCAACTCCCGAGCAAGGAGTTATGGCTTTGCGAAGAAGAGTGTGTCGCCTAACCAATTGCACATGGCTACTGGAATAGGTGTGCGATATGTAATGCGGCGCATATGTAAATGCATGCGATAAGCAATGCGGTGCATATGTAAATGTATGCGATAAGCAATGCGGCACACACTTAGTGTTTCAGGTAGTAAAAACACTCCGTTTTGAGTTATTTTGAGGGAAATTAAGTCTTTTGGCACTACTTACACACCCCTAAATTTAACCTTACGAATTAAATAGAATCTAAACACATCATAACCCTATTATCAATCTAAGTTCATCATCCAAGAGCACTAAAGGAGAAAAACAACTAGGGTTGCACAATCAACATTGAGGGTCCAATCTTTCAACGAATCCGTTACCATAAAGGTATGTGGGGTTTTCAACAAGAACATCCTTTCGTTCTTGTGCCCAAAAATTTGTATTATTTTACGAAGATACATGATTTTACTTGTTTAATTATGAATTTGAGATGGAAACTATTATCCTATATTCTTCTTCAAGAAACTATGATATTTTTGTGATGTCTTAAAGATAAATTCCTTGAGTTTTGATGTTAATATCATGTTTCAAGTTGAATTTCCAGATTTTCATGAGTTATACTTGTTTGCTATACAAAGTATGAATCTTGAAATGTTTTGCTCAAGTGTTGATATATGGGATTTAAACCATCTTTGAGATTATGATCTTTGGTGAAGTAATGTGTTATACACACCTTGATATTTGAATGATTTGACCTTTTGGTCTTGAAAGAGTTATTTTTGAACTCGAATGAGAAAAGAAATCCACATGTTGATTTATTACGGAAAAGGGGTAGCATGATGACTCTCGATACGACTTGTTGAATTGTGTTGTTGTGGATTTTCTTTTGAAATGATCTGAGCTCAGTCCGGGAGTAGTCTTTAGCACCGAGTGGGAGGTATAGCTGTGATTGGTACTTCCCTAGAACTACGTGCTGATACGAGAAATACAAGGGAAGCACGAAACAACTCCAAAACAGTCCACTAATCTTAAGGATTTGAGGACCAAGATGGAGACCACTCTCGGATTCGCTACCAACAACAAGAATACAAGATACAAGGGTGTATTTCAACACCAAAACAGTACCAAAACGTGATGAACAAGATGTACAACAACAACACAAGTTTCGGATCCAACGAAGGCCCAAAACAGTCCACTACAACAACACATACACGATTGCAAGAAAAATAAAGATAGATAGTGAGACCAAGATGATTACAAGATTAAGAACTAAAGAGTATATTAAACTCAAAACCCCCTAATGAATGTAACAATCAAAACCACACTCTTACGGTGACCACCAAGGGAACGAACTCGCCTCAAGATCTACCGTTTCCAAGCAAAGAACAATGTTAGCTTTTCCAAGCCCTATACTAGAATTACACTAAGTTGGTCTTCTCTCAAGAGAGAGGATTTTAAGAGTCTCAAAATCTCATTTCTTCATCCACTAAAAACTAAGTGAAAATAAGACTAAGGGGCCTATTTATAGGGTATTACAAAAGAAGACAAAAGACCATATTACCCTTAATGAGAGGGGCGGCCTTGGTGTGTTGGAAGACAATATGAATTGTCCAAAATGCCCCTTAGGCTAAGTGACCGAAATGCCCTTAGTAAAGGCACCAAAACCGTGGACCAACAAAGGTGGTCCAAATTCGAGAGTCCTTAAGTCTTCAAGGCTCCAATCAATCTTCCACACTTGGGTTTGGTCAATGGTAGGCTAAAAACATCCCCTCCAAGTATGATCCCATGCCCTCCATGTGACCAAAGCTTGATTCTTCACATTGTGACTTCGAATGATGTCGTCAAAAGCCAAGGCGGTCATTATTCTTATATCATCCTCCTCTTCTTGAAAAGGATTCGACCTCGAATCCAAACCTTGCAAAACTGAAAAGAGGACACACAAATGCAAACTCCTCATGGCATGAGGGTTAGGGTTAGCATAACAAATCATCTCAACATGCCAAGGTTGCACATATTTGCAATATAACCAAGAATCCTTTGAAAGGAATATTAAAACTCAATAAAAGATGTACAAAGGGTTTGGTTATAGGGTACATCAAGAGTAACACTTTGCTTGTCATATAGACCAAGCAACAAGTTTGGTGCACCAACATCACCATGCCTAAATTTGGCACCGGGGTCAAATGGGAAAAGTGGCCATAGACACGGGTCTCGACAACACTTCCCTTTCCCGTGATTTACACCCAAACTAAATGACATACTCTTTATAATAACATACATATCATCCAAAGAAAATAGAGAGTAGAGAAACGTATCACTCAAATCGACTTCTACTAAGGTGCTCTCATGTGTGTACTCACTACTAGTTTCCCAATAAACACCATGAGTACTCTCAACAATGAAATCACACAAAGTAGAAGAAGAAGTAGCTTCCGCAACTACACATTCCTTACCCTTAGGAGTACTCTCATCTTCCAAGATGAGTTTTCCCTCTTTAGGAAGAATGTTGTCACACCATAGTGGGTTAGCATATAGGCTATAGCTTCCAAGGCAAGCTATACCATCATTTTCACCACTAGGTTCATTAGGAGTGTTTAAATCATCTTCAAACAAGACATTATACCTAAAAAGAGTGTGATCTACCTCACGGACAGATTTGGAACAAGCAAGCTCCTCACTCTCTAAATAATCAATATCAAGTTTCAAGGATGTTTCAAACACAATATTACCCTAAGAAGAGCTCTCGGGTTCATTCTCACCTTGTTGACCAACATTTTCAAATATTTCACTCACTTGAGTCCTATTAAGCACATCACACACATACTCAAGTGGTGGATAGTTTTCACACATAAGTTGATCAACACAAATTTCAGAAGATAACGTACTTTCATTCATCATAATGGTTTCAACACTAGGTGGACATAAATCGATCTTACAAGAAGAGTCAATTTTGTTATCAATAGGATCAACGAGTGTATCCACACTCACAATATGTACATCATCATCAAGTGGCAAAGAAACAATAGACTCACATATAGGTAAGCTACAACTCACACTCAATGGGCTACTAGCCGCACAATTATCATTCACATGTACAAAAGTGTAAGAGTTAGCCATTTTACCTTGAAGTCCTTGAGTAGATTCTTCTTTGTCATGGTGTGAAGGTCCTCCAAAGGTTTGGGCAGCAACTTCCCTTTGGCATTGTTCTTCTTCGCTTGCCATGTTGGTACCTACACAAATGTCCTTAGAAATAGAAGGACAACCAATGTTAGTATAGTTTGGTGGTAATCCCCTCACTTCGCTCAACACAACCTCTCCTTTTTCCACTCTCGGATTACCACCTTTCACTCCCTTACTCCTCTCAATCTTTTGTCTCTCATAATAAGTTGAATTGGAGTAGGTAGGAACTTCTTTTTGCGGCCCGGGCAGAATGTACGTCTCAAGGCAATTTCCCCATCGGTCTCTTATAATATTAGGCCAATTTTGCATATTTGGAACTTTATGTTGTGCAAACCAATCGGCGCCCAAGCTCACATAACCATAGGTTATGGGAAAAACATCACACCACACCTCCTCATGGTAATTAAATTGGGAGAAGACAACTTTTACCCTCTCGGTAACCTTAAACCCGTCCAAGAAGTATGGAACAAGTAAAGGCTCGCAAAATAACCCCAAGTAATCAACCATGGATGGAACAATGTAGTTTCTATAGTACCTATCATTTAACACAACGAGGCAGCCCGGTATCCCACAAATGGTCACCTTTCCGGAGTGTACACTCCTTCTCGGATCAACATTGTAAAGCACATGAGTACCCCTCGGTTTTGGAGATGCATACTCTCTTCTTCTCATTGGAAAACCTACACTATTGCTAGTATAACCATTCACACTATATCGACCTTGATAAGAAGTACTACAAGGTGGAGAATATGAATCTTCACACTCCTCACGTGTACTCTCATCATAGCTCTCATAAGGTTTGCGAACGAAAGGGTTATACCTAACACCAAATCTAGGTTCGGAGTGGGGAGTGCGAGACTCCTCACATGTCCCAACTTCATCATAAGATCCATCACGAGGTCCTACATCATCTCCAAAGTCACCATAAGCACTAGGTACTTCATTCACCTCATTTTCTCCCTCAAAACAGTAACTTTCAAATCTGCCTATGTTTTGATCATGACTATTTTCATAGCCTCCGCAATCTCCCTCAACTTCGTAGCCATAAAAACCCTCACTACAATCATAGTCTCCCATATTGTAGTCACAATAATCCCCGGCTATCGAAGTCATGTTCCCCTTATATCACCCTTTAAACCTACAAAATGAACAAACAAGATTAGTATTAAAGTTCCTCAACAACACTCGATACACTCACCTTTGTGATTCTCACAATTGGAGCGGCGAATATTGAAAGTTGCTTATACTCCGGTAGTCAATAGGATGTCAATTCAACTTGGCGGCCGGAATATATTCTTGTTTGATCGACTCAAGACACAACACAAAATCTACTTACGAACTTGAAACAAAGAAGTTACTACGAGCTAAAAAATGAGAAAAGCACACAAACAACGAAGACACGAAGAAACGGATTCAATAATTAATCTACAACTAAGTAGGTGATTACTAGTTGTTAATTAATTCTAGAATCAAGACATGAAACTAATGAAACAATAAGATGAAACTAAGAATCTAAAATTTTGAGCTCGGAAATATTGCGTGAACAGTAGCAGTGATGACATGGCAGTCACGTATTGGTTTCGGCCCCACACAACTTTTGTTGTCCAATTTCAAGTCTTGGTCAATTTTTCAATTTGGACTTTGGTGGAATTTGTTTAAGGAGGGAAATTCAAACAAGTCTTGGAGCCCTTTTCAATTTCAAGTTTTCAAGACTTGACTTTATTGTACTTCTCCTTAAAACATGGATCCGTAAATCATGGAAAAGTGTTGGAAAGTGGTTGAGACTTGATTGATAGGTCTTTGTTGGTTGTAGTGTCTTTCAAGACTAACAAATAATACACCTTTTTCCTTCAACTTTTTGGATTTAGCATTCACTTTATCTTCAACAATATATGAAGGTGGTGATGAACATCAAGAACAACAACAACAACAACAAGAACTACAACAATAATCTTCAAGAACACCAACAATTTTTCACACGGCCAACTCCAATCCACAATAACAATATCTCCAACACTTGGCCAAGACAACTACAACTTCAACAAAATGGTTTTCAATCCACCAATTAACAACAATATCACGTGGCCAAGCTTATAACAACAACAAGATGAAAACCACAAGGCCAAAACAGTCCACCACAATGGCCAAGCTTATGTTCACAACAACCTTTCAACAAGTTCAAGCTCAAGTTTAGATCTAGACTCAAAGTGTTAGTGGGCAAGAAAACTAACACTAGGAACAACAAAACAAACAAGAACACTATTAGATCTAGACATACAACAACAAATCTCGGCCAAGACACAACAAGAACACGATTTTGGCCAAGAACACAAACACGGACAGATTGCTATTTTTCTGGAAATTTCAGTTTTCCCCCTTTTTTTTTTTTTTTTTAACAAGAAAGCCCAAGATTGATCTTGTAGGAACAAGATCAAGCCATGCTTTGATACCAAATGATACGAGAAATACAAGGGAAGCACGAAACAACTCCAAAACAGTCCACTAATCTTAAGGATTTGAGGACCAAGATGGAGACCACTCTCGGATTCGCTACCAACAACAAGAATACAAGATACAAGGGTGTATTTCAACACCAAAACAGTACCAAAACGTGATGAACAAGATGTACAACAACAACACAAGTTTCGGATCCAACGAAGGCCCAAAACAGTCCACTACAACAACACATACACGATTGCAAGAAAAATAAAGATAGATAGTGAGACCAAGATGATTACAAGATTAAGAACTAAAGAGTATATTAAACTCAAAAACCCCTAATGAATGTAACAATCAAAACCACACTCTTACGGTGACCACCAAGGGAACGAACTCGCCTCAAGATCTACCTTTTCCAAGCAAAGAACAATGTTAGCTTTTCCAAGCCCTATACTAGAATTACACTAAGTTGGTCTTCTCTCAAGAGAGAGGATTTTAAGAGTCTCAAAATCTCATTTCTTCATCCACTAAAAACTAAGTGAAAATAAGACTAAGGGGCCTATTTATAGGGTATTACAAAAGAAGACAAAAGACCATATTACCCTTAATGAGAGGGGCGGCCTTGGTGTGTTGGAAGACAATATGAATTGTCCAAAATGCCCCTTAGGCTAAGTGACCGAAATGCCCTTAGTAAAGGCACCAAAACCGTGGACCAACAAAGGTGGTCCAAATTCGAGAGTCCTTAAGTCTTCAAGGCTCCAATCAATCTTCCACACTTGGGTTTGGTCAATGGTAGGCTAAAAACATCCCCTCCAAGTATGATCCCATGCCCTCCATGTGACCAAAGCTTGATTCTTCACATTGTGACTTCGAATGATGTCGTCAAAAGCCAAGGCGGTCATTATTCTTATATCACGTGCCCTGGTAGAATGTGAGCCTAAGGCTGATTGATATAGTGATCACTAGTGAACAAAAGATTAAGGTTCTACTCCAATGGCAAGGATAGGACAGCTCTCCCCAACGTGGGTTGGATGTTGGACTCCAGTAGCTCACATGGTTTATTTCGTTTGTAAAAGACTCCCAGTGTGTGTGTGTATTCTTCTTATTGAGATGAAAAATTTAATAGTTTGAAAGTGTGAGTTGAGAAAGTTATCATTTCTGAAGAATTTGATGGATATTTCTATATCTTAAAGAAAATTGTTATGAAAGTTACTCATTTTGATGACTTGAAAATGATCATGAAAGTGATTGGGATTTACTATGATGACTCACATGTTTTCACTCGATGTGTTTTACTCTATGGTGATTATGATGATTTTATTTCGAGCTATGTGAGTCTCTTATTATAGCATGCATATTTTCCTATGACTATTTGTGATATAGGACTTTTATGAAAACTTCCATACACCCTCATATACTCGGTCCATATTCCATGGTACTGACCCATGTATTCGTACGTGGGCTACACTTTCCCTATAATGTAGGTCCAGGTGCTCATTCCCAGGCTTGACGTGATTCTCCGAGCACATTGGTCTACAATTTCTGCAGTGGTGAGTCCTCATGGTTTGAGGACTGGTTATTTCAGATTTCATTCTTTTATTTTGAGTTATCATTTTATTCCCTGATGTTAGGGTCATTTGGGGTCTGTCCCAATGGCTCAGTGTTATACAGTTTAGTAGAGGCTTGTCAGACTAGATGGTTAGATTGATCAGTCTTGTGGAGAGGTCGTATTTTATTACTTTCCGCATCTCTTTCGTCTTGAATTATGATATTATGGAGAATATCTTGATGTTTGATTATAGTAATCCTGTCGATGATTGTTGAATGGTATGAAAACGGCTCAAAGGGTTAGCTCGGGGCTACTTGTAGCCTTAAGCACCGTGTGATGCTTCGGGACCCTTTTTCAGGGCGTTACAAGCCTATAGCCGTTTTGACTTTTCTTGATTTTTTTTTGGAACTTGCCATTTTACTTTTTAGGACCATTATTAATCTTTTATTTTCTTGACAGATGTAAAGTAGGAATAATATAAAGTAGTTTACACGTTTTCTTTTTAGTCTATAAATATGTAAGCCTTCGGCAAAGTTAAAGGCAAGACTTTCATGTGTTGAGAGCAAGTCTTCCTTCTTGTACACAAAAAAACTTTTTTGAATATTTAATAAAAAACAGATATATTTCTAAGGAAAAACTATGGATAAACAAAGCCCAGAATTATCAAACCTACCAGAACAGGTATATTTATTTACGATTATGAATAGCTAAATTCATAAATTCCTGACAATCATGATATGATTAAATAAGTTCATGTTAGTTACTTTATAGTAGAATTATTTGAAGAATAGCAGGTTAAGAAGTTTATTAGCTAAGTGGAAAAGGAGAAAAATCACTAAGAACTATGCCATCCTAAGGTGAAACCGGTGAGGCAAGAAAGCCGTGATAGTGGAGTAGCCAGAGTAGAGGCGCCATTTAAGGGAAAAGTATCCAGATTACCATGCTAATAGTGACCGATGAACATGTTATTTAAAAATAATCTAGTATATAGTAATCTAAGATGATCATATTTTGTTGTGTATGATTGAAGGGAATATTTTTAAAAAAACATCATATGAAAAATGAGTACTTATTTATCTGACGAAATGGTAGATAAATTTAAAATACTTGTTTTGTATGTACTTAGGGATATAAAAATTGTAGATATAAGAATAATCATATTGGAAAAAATATTTGATAAATATTTTATGACTAGAATAAATTACATACCACACCTACCTACATACTCTTAAAAATATCTACATGCCAAACCTACACATCAACCATTATAAATTACGTATATTTAGAATATTGGAAAATGGACATGAAAAATATACAATTAATAGAAAGACTAATGAAAACAAATCTAGAAAAATATATCAGAACTAAAAATACAAAATATATGGAATTCCTTAATGAAAATATACAAGAATTATTAAGATTAATATAAACAACCAAAAATATATTATGATAAAACATTTAATAAACCATAAATTACTAAAATCCAATTCCAAGTTATCCAAGTTATTCGTAGAAATCTAAGCATCATATGAACAATATGACAAGCTACATATCTGATGAAATTAAGATACTTGTTTTATATATCATTAAAGACTTAGAAATAGAAGACATAAAGAAAATAATATGGAAAAATATTTTATGAAGAATCATTAAGTCTAGAATGGTTAGAAGATATGCATGATCTTAGTTTATATTATTCAGATAGTTATTACTCGGATAATAATAGTTACTATTCAGATGGATATTATACAGATTAAAAATGTTAGAATATATTAAAAGAGTTAGAGAAAAACAAAGTTGACTATACGAAGAAATTAATTATAGAAACCAACTTAGAAAAGGAAGAAAACAATTAAAAGAAAGATTAATTTGGATAGATAAAACCATGAAACAACTAGAATTAAAAGACAGTTTAGAATATGATTTAAACACAGAATTATTCATAGAAGAAAAAGACAGGATAATTAACGAAATGGATAACCTAGAATTTAATATCAGATATAGTACAATTTGAATAAATTATTACAAAAAAATTTGCAGTATTACAACTACTTTAGGATAAAATAATAAACTATGAATATTTAAAATATTGGAGACAAGATATGGAAGAAATAAGATTAACAGAAATACTTATGAAAGAGAATTTAATTGAATATTTTAGAACAAAAGATATAGAATATTTAGAATATCTTCAAAATAATATAAAAGAATTACAAAGACTAAGAGAAAAAACTAAAGAATATTACAGTAAAATATTTAATCAAATACCATTTAATCACCCTCAACATATGAACATCAATAAAACTAAAATAAATAAATTAAAAATAAAAATGTTTAGAAAAGTTAAGAAACATCCACGCACAAAAAAAAATAGATCCATTAGAGTTATAATAGATCTATTTATGTTATCCGCACCCCCTTCTATTGGTATCAGAGCCTATGTTGTTTAAAGTTACGGAAGTAGTATATATTTGGATTTATTTGATTAATTTATTAATTATGATAAAATTAGATTTAGATATCCACCAAAATATTATAAATATTGCTTAGATGAATAACGAACAAAAATTACAAAAATATAAAAAATTAAAATAAATAATATCTAAAAAACATAAAGAATTAAAAATAAGGATAGAAAGACTACAGTATGACATAATTGTCGGAGTTAGTAAAAACTCAATAAATGCACAAAAAGAAGAAATATCAAATTTAGAATAAACAATAGATAGTCTAGAATATATATATCAACATAACCTATATACATTTAAATAAAATGAACAAAGAAGAATTTATAATAGATAAAAAAACATATGAAAATCACGAAGGATTAAAAATAAAAATAGTATTCTCTAATTTAGGAAGAAGATATAAGAAAATAGGTGAACATTTATATTTAATGTTAGAAAAAGAAGAATTAAAATTAGAAGATAAGTTGGCAGCCATGGTAAGAATAAAAATAGAAAACGAAGAAATAGATAGGAAAAAGAAATAGATAAAATAAAATAACAAACCAAAGAAGAAATACGAAAAATAGAAGAAACTAAAAATAGTAGGATTGCTGAATTAGAAAAAGAACTACAAATACTAAAAGACCTGTATGAAAAAAGACAGAAAGAAAAAGAACAAAAAGATAAAGAACAAAAATTATTAAACGAGATAAATCAATTTAAAGAAAAATTAGAAATAAAAAATAAAGAATCAGAAAACCAGTGAATTAGAAATAAATACAATAGATGCTGAAGAAACAGATAATTATGATTCGGAAGGTAGTGAAACATATACAGAAATTCTAGAAAACATAGGAAAACTAAAATTAATGAAAAACAAGAAGTAATTAATAAAGAAAGCTTAGAAAATACAAACACAGAAATAAATACTCTTAATAAAGAAGACAATGAAAACATAATACCTAATACATCAGAAATAAGAAAACCTACATATTATTATAAAGATAAGTTTAAAAAATATAACCTAAAAAATGAATATAACAAATGTACACCGAAACAAATAATTAATAAAAATTATAACTTTTTAGATTTAGACTGTGTAATAGACACAAATAAAATAATATAATTATGGGCAGGATATATGTCAAAACAATTATTAGATAATAATATAGATACAACAAATACACCAGAATATATAGAAAGGACATTAATAGGAACAGTAAAATTATGGTTTTTAAACCAAGCCGAAGTAAGTAAAAAAGTATTAAGATCTGATAATAAAACAGAAGGAACATCAACAACTAATAAAATATCACCAACAGAAATATTGAAAAAATATAAAGTAGCTATAAGAGATGAATTTAGCAGTATAACAACAAAAGAAGAAGAACAAAATAAAGAAAAAGATACGAATAGGAATTTAATGTTAAAATTAGAAAGATGTAATATGTTCTATATAGATGAATATACATGCGCATTTAAAGAATACTACTATAAGGGAACATATAATATAGAGTAAAGTAAAGAAATAAAAAGATTATATTTTAGCAAATTACCTAAACCATTTAGTTCAAAAATAATAAAGAGTTGGGATGAAGCAAAAATAGTAGATACCCTAGGAGCAAAAATAAAATTTTTACAACAATGGTATAGAAATCTATGTGAAAAATATAGAGAAGAAATAAAAATGGAAAAAACATTAATAAGAAATTTAGCATGTTGAAAAGATAAAATATCACCTCAATTTGGATGTGAAGAAAGATATTATAAGAAAAGAAAAAAATATAAGAAATATAAGAAATACAAAAAATCAAAATATAAATATAAGAAACCAAGAAAAAGATATTGTGTAAAAAATTATAAACATAAAAGACCATATAGGAAAAACAAATCTATAAAAGAATGTACTTGTTATAATTGTGGAAAACTAGGACATTTAGCTAGAGATTGTAAAATGCATAAAAATTCAAAAAGAAAACAAATATCAGAAATAAAAATAGAAAATACAGAATATATGCAAATAGATTATATAGATTACGAATTAGAAAGTGAAGATACTATATATGAAATTTCGGAGAATGAAACAGATAATGAAATGGATAGTGATTTAGATGAATCAAATGACTGAAGAAGAAATAAAAATAAATCAAATAACTGAGGAAGATATAAAAATAATAATAAAAGAAGAATATTTAAATGAAGAAGGAACAAATCAAAAAATAATATTTGATAATAATATATTTGACGAAATAAAAGGAAAATAGTTAGACTTAAGTGTAAAAAAAATATTTAAAATACCAACAATAAAAAATATATTTAGTAGAAAAAAGGAAGAATACAATGTAGTAAGCCAAAAAGAACATGTAATAGACTGTAGATATGCAAAAGGTAGAACTAGTATACCACTAGTAACAAAAAGAATAATTAATAAAGAAGTAAATGATATAAAAAGTAAAGACCCAATAAAATATGTACACCTTGGAGGTACAAAGATATTGATAAAAACATGTTTTAGAGAAGAAATAGATACACCAATAGAATTATATTTAGCAGATGATATAATTATAAAACCTATAGAAAAAAGTATAATAACTGTCAGAAAAGGAAATTTAATATACCAAAAATTTAAGTTTATAATAAGTGTGAATTATTCAGTAGCAATAACAGATAAAAATATAGATAAATCATTAGTATTATATTGGAAAATATCAGGAATAGAACTAACCCCAGGAAGTAAAATATTTACAGCAAGATGTAAAAATCTATGTGTATTAACAACAAAACATAAAATAAAAGAAAAAAATAAAATTAATAAAATACAAATAGAAAGTCCTTTCTAACAATTTGTAAAAACAATTGATAATAATGATTATAGTTACAAAGACATAGATATAGAAGAAGATTTAGAAATAATAAATGATAGAATAAGTACAAAAAGAATAGCTCATGAAAAGCTAGAATCATCAAGCTCATAAAAAGGAACAAGTTATGAAACAACTTCAACAGTTAATTTAAATCAATATTATATAACAGGAACAATAAATGAAAAAGAATATTTAATACTCTTAAACACATGACAAAAAGAAAATTATATAACAAATATCTAGTAAAAAGTGAAGAAATAAAATCTAGTAGTAATATATGCCAAGATCTACCAAGGAGTCTAATAAACATTAAAGATACGACAGAAAAAGAAATAATAATAATAGGAGTCAGAAAAATAAAAATAGAATTTGAAATAAAGGAAGAAATGCAAAAAACAGACATAATATTTGGAAAAAAATGGTTAGAACAAGTAAAACCATACAATATAGAACATACACAATCATCTATAACATATAATAAAGAAAGATTATTCATAAAAAGAGCTTTAACATGATATGAAAATATATGTACTTGTAAAAATAATAGTAGAAGGATATTATAGTAGGTATTATACACCTACGATAGATACAGGAGCAGAAGCAAACTTATGTAGATACAACTGTTTACCAGAAAGTAAATAGGATAAATTAAAAACACCAATAGTAGTCAAAGGATTTAATAATGAAGGAAGTTTAATTGCATAGAAAGCTAAAAATGTAAAAATACAGCTATGGGATAAAATAATAACAATAGAAAAAATCTATAATTATGAACTAACATCAAAAGATATGCTTTTAGGAATGCCATTTTTAGATAAATTATACCCACATATAATAACTAAAATAAATTGGTGGTTTACGACACCATGTAAACAAAAAGTAAGAGCAAAAAGAGTTATTAATAAAATAAGAAAGAAAACTGATTGGATGAAAGGAAGTGAAAAAATTACACAAAAGTTAGAAAATATAAAAAATATAGAAGACACAGTAGAACTAGTTGTATTTTCGATAAATAAAAAAGAAATAACTATATTTTCAATATATAAGGTAGAAATAATAAAGAAAAAATTAAGACAATTATACAGTGAAGATCCATTAAAAGGATGGAAAAAACATAAAACTACTATAAAAATTGAATTAATAGATAAAAATAGCATAATAACTCAAAAACCATTAACATATAATTTTGTCGATTTAAAAGAATTTAAAATACATATAGATGAATTATTAGAAAAATAATATATACAAAGAAGCAATAGTAAACATAATAGCCCAACGTTTATAGTAAATAAACATAGTGAACAAAAAAGAGGAAAAAGTAGAATGATGATTGACTATAGAAATTTAAATGCAAAAACTATGACATACAATTATCCAATACCAAATAAGATATTAAAAATAAGAAAAATACAAGGATAAAACTACTTTAGTAAATTTGATTGTAAATCAGGATTTTACCACTTAAAGTTAGATGAAAATTCTAAGGAATTAACCGCATTTACGGTACCACAAGGATTTTATGAATGGAACGTATTACCATTTAGATATAAAAATGCACCAGGTAGATACCAACACTTTATGGATAGTTAATTTAAATAATTACCTAATTGTACAGTATACATAGATGCTATACTACTATATACAAAAACTAAAGAGGAACATTTCAAATTATTAAAACAATTTACAGATATAATAGAAAAATCAGAAATAAGTTTGAGTGAAAAGAAGGCCGAAATTATTAAAAACCAGATAGAGTTTTTAGGAATACAAATAGATAAAAGTGGAGTAAAAATGCAACAACATATAATACAAAAAATAATAAATTCAAAAGAAGAATTAGATACAAAAAAGAAATTACAATCATTTTTAGGATTAGTAAACCAAGTAAGAGAATATAAATCAAAATTCGTAGAAAACCTAAAGCCATTACAGAAAAAATAAAAAAAGGATGTAGAATATAATTACAACGAAGAAGATAAAAAACAAGTTCAGAAAATAAAAATACTTTGTAAAGAGTTACCAAAATTACAATTCCCAGACGAAAATAAAAAATGTATTTATATAGTAGAAGCAGATGCTAGTGAATATAGTTATGGAGGAGTACTTAAATATAGATATGAAGAAGAAAAATTAGAACATCATTGTAGATACTACTCAGGTACGTTTAATGAAAAAAAAAGGGAAATAAATAGAAAAGAATTATGTTCATTATATAAATGTTTATTAGCATTTGAGCCATATATTGTATATAACAATTTTGTTGTACGAACAGATAATACACTGGTACGCTGGTGGTTAACAAAGAAAATACAAAATTCAGTTACAACGAAAGAGATTCGGAGACTAGTATTAAATATATTAAATTTTACATTTACAATTGAAGTAATTAGTACTAACAAAAATGTTATTGCGGATTACATATCAGGACAAAGCTACACAGACTGATATAATAGAAGATGATGCTTCAGAACAAATACTAAAAACCCTAACTACGCTTTCAATGAAAGTGGACAATATGGGTAATGAAATAGAAATGCTAAAGACTAATGAAGTTAAACTGAAGTCTAAAGCTATGAATCAGCTAACTCAGCAGTGTGCAGAGCTATGTCGATCGGAAGACATCAAAATTCCGGAGTTAAAAGGAGACGTTGGGACACTCCATAAAACCCATAACGTTTATCAATCTACAATTGCAGGTATAAGCAAAGGAGTTAGTGGACAAAGATATCAGAAAATGAACATTAATAAGATATTTGGAAAACCATTTCTACCAAAAACACAAAAAGACCCTTTGTACATACCCCCACAAATTACCACATATCGAGAAAGTTTGAACCAAGATAAAAAAGCCTATAACCACATAACCCGAACATACATAGAAAATATCCAGAAAATACAGACTTATCTAAACCATAAACCCAGAGCCACAGATATCCAAGAACCAAACACAAACTATATAACCCAAAAATTAGAAGGTTACAACAAGTTAATCGCACTACCGAAAACCAACCCAAGCTTAGTTAGAAATTGTTTCAGTTATGGATTATTAAATACCGTATATACCCATGATGGAAATGAACTAACAGATATACCAGAATTATATAGAGCATTCACCACTTATAAAAGAATAACCAAAGGAAATCTATTTTTTATAAAGTTTTATACTGCACCAGCAGAGATATTATATGGCGAGATCAAACCAGTTATACAAATTGTAAAAATAGGATTAACCAGAGATATGATTATACCGGAAGATATTGTTCAGCAGCCAGAGATACCTAAAATCGAGATACCTAATTTTTATGCAAATAAACGACTTATTGGAATATCTACAATTGTTCAAGAATTAGCAAATAATCATATCAATGGAAACTCTATATGGAGCTATTATTCAAGAGATCATCAAATAATTTATTTAAATTCAAGAGAACTACGAAAAACAGATATGGAAGATGCTAGACAATGGATTCTGACATTACTCAACCTAGAGAAACAACCAACTACAAGAGCAATTAGGAAAGGATTTATTTTATAAGAATTATTAACAAGATATTGCAAGATTATTGGACACAAATATCCAGACCATCAATGTTCGAGATGTAATGGAGAAGATAATATTATCTCAGAAGTTCAACTGGAATAGAAGAAGATAAGGACGACAACTGGAAGATACACGACAAAAGATAGAAAGTCACGGAGTAATAATAGAAAGATAAGAAGACAAAGCATTACGAAAATGACTAATGACTTTGAGAAATGTGAAATACGTAAATTATGTAAACATTTAATATTCTTAGGCTAGACTAGCCCACAACCTTTTTGACTTTTTTGTTTTTTTTGGCACTTGCCATTTTACTTTTTAAGGACCATTATTAATCTTTTATTTTCTTGACAGATGTAAAGTAGGAATAGTATAAAGTAGTATACACGTTTTCTTTTAGGCTATAAATATGTAAGCCTTCGGCAAAGTTAAAGGCAAGACTTTCATGTGTTGAAAGCAAACCTTGCTTTTTGTACACAAAAAACTTTTTGAATATTTAATAAAAAACAGATATATTTCTAAGGAAAAACTATGGATAAACATAATCTAGAACAAACATATAAACATATAATTAATACCATGACCTACCATGTATAGAATTATAACACACCCCAACTCCTAAGGTTAAATTCATGATCATTCATTTTCTATTCTAGGGATTTTCTACTGTAATACACCTAAAACTGCCAATCCAATGGTTAAACTAGCAAGTTAATGGAATAGAAGGGTAAATGAATTGTTATTACACAAAACCCATTAACTTGTTACTTAATTTCCTTCCTTGTACTAGTAAATACTTAAATTATTTCCTAAAATGCTTCCCAAAAATTATAAATTAGAATTTTCAAGGCTTAATCATCAATTACAAGTTAACGGGTATGGATTCCTTACCTTTTTGAATCCAAACAATGAATTTTTGGGGTAAATCACCCCTCCTTTAACCCAAAACAAGATTTAGAATAACAAACCATTTTTGGAGAATATTTAGTTAAGTTGCAATAGCGGTGTCTCTATAGCAGCACTGCCGTCATAGCGGCGTTGACCACCCTTTGACCATCACTATAGTGAGAGTTTGTCTGCTATAGCTCCGGTTGCAATAACATTGTATCGATCGCTGTAGAAGCATGGCAAACTCTGTAGAAGCCTCAATGGGATAGAATGTCCAATTATTTCACAAAATCCCACTTCTTACAACACACATTAGACCTAAGACATTTCAAATAATGCCCGTTATAATAAGATTAATTCGTGCAGTTGTACTCACCCAAATTCGATTTCACGGATTCCTTATAATCTTAGTTATCTAGAATTCAAGTCAAGTGCCACTAAACCCATCCAAATTACTCATTGATGTTTTTAGACCATACTCAACACTAATTTTGTTCGAAACTAGCCTAGCCTGAAATTTGTAACTATAAAATGAAGAATTTTAGTTGGGAATTTAAAGGGAGATTCATATACAACGTAGAAAATGGCTGTTACAATATCGACCATTTACCCCATTTTCCTCAAAGAGGAATCCTTCCAGTAACATCATTTATTTACGCTATTTTCCTCCAGATTTCATCAAGTGGTCAAGCGAGAGACATAAATAGTAATGAATAATTAATTATATCATGATATCCTTTCAAATGAGCTAAGAGAATCTTATTTATTTTTAATCAATTGAAGAAATAATTTAAAAATAAAACATAAAGTACTAAAATGAGTAATAACCCCCAATAGAGACTGGTACAATTAAGATGGACATGTTATTTGAATAAATATGAATCAATAGGACGTTATTACAAAAAAAATAGAGCTTAACATGAGATGAATCTTTCAAGAATCACCAGTTTCCCTATATACCATAGTTCCAAAACTCTTGGAATATAAATCGGAACTAAAATAAAAAAGGTGGTAATATGTATACAATGACTTCCGCAAAAGTGCAACTTTGGCCGCAAAATAGGTTGCCGCTTAAGCGAAGAAGCTTTAACTTTAGAGGAATTCATTAATACCAAAGCCTCCATAAAAGTGGATCCCTCAAAGTAAAAGTGCGTTGAACACTACTGAAGCGGCTGCATCAAAAAATTAGTTGTATCAACAGCTTGGACAAATATCTCCAAGACACAAATCAAATATGCTATCCTATCAAAATGACATTTTAGATTCAAGAAAATTGAGATTTTGGTTGCAATATGTATTTGCTAGCTCTTGTAAAATTGTAGATAAGCTAGCTTTTGAAGCGCCTCTACTCTGGTTACTCCCCACCACGGCTTCTTGCCTTATTGGTTTCACCTTTAGGATGACATAGTTCTTAGGGATCTTTCTCCGTTTCCACTTTGCTAATAAACTTCTTAACATATTATTCCTCGAATAATTCTACCATAAAGTAACTAAATGGTTCAGGTAATTTATTAAAATATAATCCTAAAACACTAGATAATCTAATCACGATAATATCTAATTTAGAATATGAATTAATAAAACATCTTAAATCAAGAAGATAAAAATGAATATTATTCCAATCAATAATATTTATTATAAAAATAAATACCTACGTATTTATTATCTAGTTGAAACTACGCACCTATGAGATTGAAAGCCTTGAAACCCAAATCAAAGGTCCCTCTGATCAAAAATCCTCATTTTGGAGCAAACAAAATTGTCAGAAATCTCATCTAAGGTTGTTTGCTAAGAATATTAACTAATGTCAAACTTATTAAATTTAAAATCTCCAAAATAGGGTAATTTATTTTAAAACCGAATCAAACTACTTCTTGTAAGTTATAACAACCTGTGCTAGAGAGTCGTTACACATGCATGATTTATGCTCCACCAAAACCATTTCCCCTCATCACACATGAAATTAGTAACTCTAAACAAATTATGAATTTCAATAAATTAAGTTAACTAACACATCGAGATGATAAGTATCATACTTTACTATGATTAGTATTCAAATGTATGAATGGATGTACCCAGCATAATATTTACCGTCAAATCGCCTCAATTATTCCTTAATGAGAAAGATATGTGGAGCATTATATCATCCATCAATAAATTTAGTCAGTTTCAACCAACCTCAGTCACATTGTATGCTCAATTTTATTATTTTCATCAAATAATCAATTTATTTATGCTCAACATGAATTATATGCTCAATTTAACCATTTATCGTTAATCAATCCATTTATTCAGGTTCAACAAACCTTACACAATATAAGAAAATAATAAAAATCAGCTATAAAATAAACTAATTACCTGCAACATTCCATATAATACTCGAATAGGTACTTATCACCTCCCATATATGATACCTCCTATTACAATTGCTCACTATTATTATTAGCGAGAACATCTACTAATCAAAGTCTAAAAAAGTCTAACATACGTCAAAGCCAAGCAACGGAATCATAATGTTGCCTTTCCCTTTTAGCGTGCCTATAAATAATTCCCATCTATTAAGTACACGAACTAAATGAGTATACAAGTTTGTAGACACCCATATAGATATGTTAATAACCTAACCAAGAAGTTAATTTTGCACCCTAAGTTCCATCTCAATGTCATCTTACTCATATATTATAGGTTCAAAATCTTAAATTTTTTCAAAATAAAATTTGACTTCCTTAACCGCAAATATTGACTTAGTTAAAACCTTTCTATTACTTTAATGTAATAAATTTTAAAATTAGATTTTCCTCTCTAATACTCCCTTCATTATCTCAAAAATCATACCACCCAATTTGCAAGTCAATAACACTATTATTCTAAGGCTACAGAAAGGTTCATTTAGGAAAAAGAATTTCAAATGCTCCAAAACAACCAAGATGATTGTTTTTAAAATTTTAATAGAAAAAACTCAGTGAAAAAAATTTCTAATGAAGAATTACACATATCTAGTAATACACTTTGATATCTTCCATGTTAGATACTCATGTTGGGTTCGAAATCGAGAGGGCGTCATGCGAAAGTTTGTAGTTTGCAAACTATTTGAGACGATAAATCAGACGACAAAGAAAACTAAACTAAAAACACAATATTATTGATAGGTTTTGATCAAGAAACCTACATATTGAAAATCTAATATCGAAAAACATTAAACCTATCGAGAGAAACCTCCCCCTAAACAAAGATACTTTAAATACTATATTGTGGAGGTTATTGTGTTATGGTATGAGAAGGTGTCTTCAATATATAGATGTCCAAAACCTTTCCTCCAAGAAAGAGGTTCTCCAAATATGGAAAAGTTTTACATTTTTATTTAAGGAAAAGTAAAAGTAATTATGGTACTACTTTTATTTTCCTTCAATAGAAAACTAAAACTCAATTTTGGTAAGAAAATCAAGGCAAAAACCCTAACAAATATCCCCTTTTTGGCTTGATTTTCTTTACTTGATCCGCCTTCTTCACATCTTTGATCTTTGTTCTTCATATAGTCTTCATCACTGCTGTTTGACATGCTTAAAAATAAGGTTTAAAATATCATGATTAAAAATTAGTTTAAAAGTAATATTTTATTTATATTTTTAAAGATGCAACAACGAGAATGTTGAAAATATAGTTGAAACATGTTCTCCACATGTAGTTCGACAAAAATCCTCATTATCATCAAATTGGTTGCAAATCAATTTGAACCATCATGAACTTGTCTTCAATCTCATTTCACCAAACCACTGGACCTTTGAACTGTAGGCTCTGATACCACTTGTTGGGTTCGAAATCAAGAGGGCGTCATGTGGAAGATTGTAGTTTTCAAACTATTTGACACGATAAATCAAACGACAAAGAAAACTAAACTAAAAACACAATATTATTGATAGATTTTGATCAAGAGACCTACATATTGGAAATCTAATATCAAAAAACATTAAACCTATTGGGAGAAATCTCCCCCTAAACAAAGACACTTTAAAGATATCATTATGGAGGTTATTGTGTTATGATATGAGAAGGGATCTTCTATTTATATATGTATGGTATTGTAGTTTAATCCAATGTGTGTTATATGTGTATGTTAACTACTTTTTAGTATGGCTTATTGTCATGAACCGAACCAGGTCCTGACTGTGACGGGTATCTCAACTCTGTCGTGGACCAAAGACTACCCCTGTTAGCTAATAAACAGAACACGATATGTATTGATAGTGGCTGAATTCCAAAAATATATCAAGATTGCAATGTATATATCCAAAGAATCTCTAACGCCCCAAAAATCTATCCCAAGACATCACACGGCGCTTAGAGCCACAAGTGATCCCAAGCTAACCCATGAACTAGCGTACTGTTAAGCAACTGAATTATGATATAATAAATAACTATTTACTGTGAACATAGTCATACTAAAGATCTAAAATAGATACAATACTAATGAAGATTTACAATCTGATAAATCTGAAGGATGAAACTAAAATTTACATAACTGACTCTGACTGACATCTATGAAGCCTCTACTATACGGACTATAGATAGTTGGGACATGCCTCCAACTACCACTAATCAATACACATGAAAGTAAATGAACTGTACATGAACTAAAAACTGTCTGTAGTTCCCAAAGTAGGAGAACTTATCACCTGTAGGCTGGAATCTGCAACTGTCTAATCGTGATGCGTAGGCTATAACTGGTACCTACATTATAAGGAAATGTAGCCACACAGGAATATATGTGGATCAGTACTTCTGGAATGTACTAAGTATGCAGGGGTGAATGCAATAAGTAAAACTAATTTTATACATAATCGTAAAACATGCATGCTAAGTATAAGTAGGCTCACCAATAAGCTGGAATAAACTGAAAGCTAAACATATCTTAAAACACGAGTAATAAGCATGATCTGATAAGATGGTGAATCTCTACACTTAGTTTCTGTAAAACTTACTTTAATGATATAAGTATAACTGAAGCTAGGATATAATAACACATAGATACTGCATGAATACTGGGTATGTAAAACTAGACTATACTTAGTCTGAATAACTGGAATAAAACTGTAGAGTATTATGTATATGAGAAAGGGACTGATTGAGTAACATGAGGTAACTGAGCATGAATTCATGAAGACTGTATTATCTGAGAATGCAAGACTAAGCGTATAATATGATTCTGAAATAGTCTGTAAACTGAGGTACTGAAATACTGATAGTTGGATAACTAATAACTATACACTATGGTCAAACAAACCTGAAACTGAATCGAGTTGTTGATCTAATTACTAGACTGAGACTGTGACTAAGACTGTAACTAAGACTATAATTGAGACTCAAACTAGATTTGAATACTGAGTTTTGATAACTGAATAATTGACATCTGGGATTACTGATAATAATATTACTAATAACTGGGTTACTGATGACTGATATACTATTAACTGAGTGATTGTTTTTAAAAATATTGATCTTGTGGAACTAGTTGAGTTCTGTACTGAGTTGAGTGACTGTATCAGACAGTTCTGATCTTGTGGAACTAGTTGAGTTTCTTACTGAGCTGAATGACTGTATTTGACAGTCCTGAATCTGTAGAACTAACCGAGTTCTATTTCGAGATTGAATCTGAAACTGAAACTATGGTAGGTAATCATCTAATCGACATGCCTCTTTCTGAAAAGATTGGGGTCCAACCTGTAACCCCAGTTGGAAGGGTGTCAATACCGTGCTACACGTAAAGACACTGAAAAGGTACCCTCATATGGCAGGTACTCTAATGAGAATGGTGGTACCCTCATCTTACAGGTTAAAACACCTCATCAACCCTCATCTGGCAGGTTTGATGTCTCAACCTATGTTGTCTACATAGTTTTGGAATGCAAGGATTACTTCTAAGGATCACACCCTCTACTGACAGGTGAGTCCTCATCCTTGGGTTCACTCGATGCTGAATCTTACTCCCATCTAAATAGACAATGAACTGATTTCCTAGTTCATACTATGCTTGACTGAACTGTTACTACTTGTACTTTTTAACTAAACTGAACTGGGTTCACAGAGATCCGTTGACTGATGGAAATACTACTAAATTTTGTTAACTGGCTAAATACTATAGAGGTCTAAACTGAATACTAAATACTACTGAGGTCTAAACTGAATACTGAATACTACTGAGGTCTAAACTGAATACTAAATACGACTGAGGTCTAAACTGAATTCTGAATACTACTGAGGGCTGAACTGAATACTAAACTGAACTGGACAAATACTTAGATTACTGAGATTTTCTTGAGGTTTGTAACTGACTGAGTTCTAATAAGTTTTATAACTGAATGATAGTACTACTGATCGTGACGTGACTGATATTGTTCCGTAACTGACACTGGCTCCAGGTAAACAACTAAATTATCGGGTATTAAATACCCTCATGACTCGATAGCATGAAATTAAAGCATGGCATGATCATAATAGCATAACAATAGTCAATTGTCAACAATGCTTTCATTTAGATATTTTTTCAAACACTTGGAGGTTATGGACTTGTACATAGATGAGAACACATGGTAACATGCCATGATTACCCTATTCAATTCACATGGGCATTCTATCAAGTACATGGAGATTAATACTTGGACATGGAAATATCTTAAAAACATGGGAGAATAGCATGGTTTCCTAACCAACACTGTGAATTAGGGAAATTACATGAAATTCACTTGAAATAAGACATGAGCATTTTATCACAACATGTAAGGATCAAATATGTGGAAAACATGAACTTAAAATAAGGAATTATCTCTAATTATCTTGAATATAGGATCCACCATGGAGTTCAACTAAAAATCTAGGACATGATATGTAAGGCTTTGTTCAAAATCATTCTTGTAGGTATTTCATCAAACACTTGTAATTCATGGTTTAGGCTAAGCATGGGAGTAGTTAAAAATAGTAGTAATAGCATGATTTCACCACTAAAATCATCGATTAAAGTTTAAATTTGGCAAACAATATCATTCAAACATGTAATGTTTAATATCACCCACAATTTCATGGAAAAATGATAAAAGTTTGAGATTCATGAAAATTTATAAACAAAATTCATGGGAACATGTAAAGATTATTACTTTAAACTTGAAATTTGAGTTTTGGGCTCCATTGGTGAAAGAGGACCCATGGATGAACTCCCACATACCTTAAAGCTTTAATCTTGAAGGAGAAACACAATCTTGAAAGCATTCTTGAATTAGGAAACTTGATTCTTGATTCTTTTCTTAAAAAAAATTTCATGGAGTTCTTGGTGTTCTTGAGGAGGCTAGGGTTTTGTTGGAGAGAAAAAAGATGATTAATAATGTATCTAATATTTTTGAGGATGAAATTAACTGTTAGGGTCAAATTTGGGTGAGGGGAATTGACCAAAGTGTCCCTAGACCTTTTAGGAACTAAATTAACATATAAAACAGCTTTGGATCCACTTTAGTTTTTCGTGTCAGGGCGCAGTCAACACGACGCGTCGAGATCGCATCTGCTTACTGCCTCACACAAAAAATACCATACCTTTTTACTCGGATATTGGATTTTGGCAAAATTGGTATCGTTGGAAAGATGATTAAACTATCTATAATTTCATGGTATTGAGATATAAAATTCCACGAATATAAAAAATTTTACACGTTTAAAGTAGACCCTTGTAGAATCGAATATCAAATTTTGGACGAATCAAATGATTTTAGCTCAACTTGGCTCTAAGTGATTCCTATGAAAATTTTTAACCTCAAAAGCAAATCAAACATGAGGATAAAGATTTTGAAACTTGTATTCACATGGGAATCACTTGTATTATAGCTTATACACGTAAGAACGATGGTTCATAGACTAGCCCAAAAATATGGGGTATTATATTATCTCCTCCTTGGGAACATTCATCCTCGAATAAGACTGGTTAGACTGAGAGTATTGTATGAAGGTAACAGAAATCATATTCTGAACCTGCATGACTGAAAACATGATTGGAACTGATTCTGAAACATGATATATGACCTAAATATCATGAACTGAACTAATTTCGTGAATACATGCACTGACATAAGAATGATTATAAGGCTAAGATAGAAACGAGAGAGTCAACTGATAAGTAACCATTACTTCAAGATGGATCTTGTTTCTTGAGAAAGAGATAAAAGATTCAAGACATGAATAATCGGGGTATTACATCTCCCCTTGGGACACTTGCCCCCCAAATGATACTGACTTGGCTGAAATACTAAAGAAAGACTGAGATGATGCACAAAAAACTTACAGACTGAAACATGACTGAATATTTGGGATCTGAAACTGATGCATGATGCATGAACTGAACTGAATTTATGACTTGCATGGTCATAAATGAATTACCTTATGAATAGGAAAGATGGAAAACCATGGAAACTTGTCGGTCTGATTGCTAGACTGGATTGGTGGCTATACAGACTGAATTATACTGAAATCTGATACTCAACAATATATTCCACTTGTACACCAACATGAAATTCAAGCCTATATTCATAACCACACATGAACTTGTAGTCAAACAACTACAAAAGCACTTTTCTAATTTTCTCTAAACCTCTATCCCTAAAACATTTATACACTATCCCAAGAAAACACAAGTAGAATTTTAACTAATCATGACATAAGGAGAGGTCACTGAAAGTTAGAACATGAGGACCTGAAGCATAAAAGACTAACTTTGACACTCAACTGAGGCTTAAGAAATAAAGTATCAATGACATGAATTCATCAGAGAGGTTCGAACTGAGGACACACATGATATAAACTAAATTTCGTTGATCATTATGAGTGAAGCATGAGTATCTGGATCTGATCATCCTATAAAACATGAGTACGTGAGTCATAAGCTGTATGACCTGAGTTTGGAGTTCATTAATTCATGGAACATGATTTATACTACTGAGTGAACTAGAAATCCTCATACTAGAAACTAAAAGCGTACATGATTTTTCTATAAAGTACATGAATATGAGCTGTGATGAGGGAGCTGACATATTACGCATGAGTAGATATCGTGATGGATGAAAAACTTTGCACTGAGATAAGAATAGGTTGGGAATCATCCTCCCTTACTGCTTTTCTATACCCACTGGCACTACTACTTGAATCTGAGGTCATAAATTGGTTACTTGTTCTATCATCTCCCCCATAGATTTAAGCAATTATCTTAATTCTGTAGTCACTTTACTAAACTCTAAACTGAACTGCAATCACTTTACTCTAGAATCTAGGGTATAATAATATAGATGAATGATAAACTCATCCACACTATCATACTTAATCTCGACTCAACAAACTTAAATCCTTACATATACTGTTCAAGCCTATCGATTCACCTTTCGTATAACTAGACCCTTGAATAAATAATCTGCTCAATCTGAATAACACTATCCAAACTCTAATACTGTTAAACTCCTGGATTCATGATTTTAATTCTAGATCATATACTGAAAAAATAAATCTTAGAATAAATCTAAAAGCATATTTGACTTTGTCTTAATTCATGATTTTCATGAACATGAATGAAATATTTCAAAATTTAGGACATAGGGGCACTGATAGGATACTTTCTGACCTAACATGCAATCCCAAAATTATTCATAGTAACTGGCTGAGGAAACACTGTCTGAAAGGACATAAGCTTCACTATTTCTGTGGCCTCAAAACTAAGGCAGAGTTAGCGTGAATAGAGCAAGATAAGGATTTGCATAAATTTATTAGATAATACTTATACTGCATATTTGAGACTTAAAAGAAGGGAAATATTTCCTAAATGACTTGTAGCCTCTCAAAGAAAATTACAGACGTCTCCATACCATTCTTCAAGACTCTAATATCCACGGCTTCATAGACACCCTAGGACACTTGAACATTGTGTTCTGATACCAAGTTTGTAACGCTTCAAAAATTTATCCTGAGATGTCACACGGTGCTTGGAACCTCAAGTGATCCCAATCTAACCCATGAACTGGCACACTGTTAAGCAACTAAATTATGGCATAATAAATAACTATTTACTATGCGAAAACATAGTCATACTAAAGATCTAAAATAGATACAATACTGATGAAGCTTTAAAATCTGATAAATCTGAAGGACGAAACTAAAATTTACATAATTGACTCTGACTGACATCTATGAAGCCTCTACTATACTTACTATAGATAGTTGGGACATGCCTCCAACTACCACTAATTAATACACATAAAAGTAAATGAATTATACATGTACTAAAACTATCTGGAGTTCCCAAAGTAGGAGAACTTATCACTTGCTGGCTGGAATCTGCAACTGTCTGATCATGATGCGTAGGCTATAACTGGTACCTATATTATAAGGAAATGTAGCCACACAGGTGTATATGTGGATCAATACTTCTGGAATGTACTGAGTATGCAACGGTAAAGGCAATAAGTAAAACTGATTTCATATGTAATCGTAAAACATGCATGCTAAGTATAAGTAGACTCACCAATAAGCTGGAATAAACTAAAAGCTGAAAATATCTTAAAACAAGAGTAATAAGCATGATCTGATAAGCTGGTGAATCTCTACACTTAGTTTCCGTAAAAATTACTTTAATGATATAAGTATAACTAAAGTTGGGATATGATAACACATAGATACTGTATGAATATTGGGTATGTAAAACTGGACTATATTTAGTCTAAATAACTGGACTAAAACTGTAGAGTATTATGCATATGAGAAAGAAACTGACTAAGTAACATGAGGTAACTGAGCATTAATTCGTGAAGACTGTATTATCTGAGAATGCAAGACCAAGCTTATAACATACTTATGAAATAGTCTATAACCTGAGGTACTAAAAAACTGATAGCTAGATAACTGATAACTATACTCTATAGTCAAGAAAACCTAAAACTAAACTGAGTTGTTGATCTAATTACTAGACTAAGACTGTGACTGAGACTGTAAATAAGACTATAAATGAGACTCATACTAGATTTAAATACTGAGTTTTGATAACTGAGTGACTGATATCTGGGAATACTGATAACTGTATTACTAATAACTGGGTTATTGATGACTAATATACTATTAACTGAGTGATTGTTTCTGATAGGCTTGATCTTGTAGAACTAGTTGAGTTTCGTAATGAGCTGAGTGACTGTATCAGACAATCTTAATCTTGTAGAACTAGTTGAGTTTTAAACTGAGCTGAGTGATTATATCTAACAGTCCTAAATCTGTAGAACTGACTAAGTTCTATTGTGAGACTGAATTTGAAACTAAAATTGTGGAAGGTAATCATCTAATCGACATGCCACTTTCTGAAAAGATTGGGGTTCAACCTATAACACCAGTTGGAAGGGTGTCAGTACTGTGCCATGGGTAAAGACACTGAAAAGGTACCCCCATCTTGCAGGTACTCTAATGAGAATGGTGGTACCCTCATATAACAGGTTAAAACACTTCATCAACCCTCATATGGCAGGTTTGATGTCTCAACCTGCGCTGGCTACGTAGTTTTGGAATACAAGGATTGCTTCTAAGGATCACACCCTCTACTGATAGGTGAGTCCCCATCCTTGGGTTCACTCGGTGCTAAATCCTACTCCCACCTGAATAGACAATGAACAGATTTCCTATATCGTACTATGCTTGACTGAACTGTTACAATTTGTACTTTTTAACTGAACTGAACTGTGTTCACTGAGTTTCATTGACTGATGAAAATACTACTGAATTTTGTTAACTGACTAAATACTATAGAGCTTTGAATTGAATACTGAATATTACTGAGGTCTGAATTGAATACTACTAAGGTCTGAACTGAATACTGAATACGATTGAGGTCTGAACTGACTACCGAACTGAACTAGACTGATACTTAGATTACTGAGATTTTCCTGAGGTCTGTAACTGACTGAGTTCTACTGAGTTTTGTAACTAACTGATAGTACTATTGATCATGACGTGACTGATACTATTCTATAAATGACACTGGCTCTAGGTAAACAACTAAATTATCGGGTATTAAATACCCCCAGGAATCGATAGCATAAAAGTAAAGCATGGCATGATCATAATAACATACTGATAGTCAATTGTCAACAATGCTTTCATTTAGACATTTTTTGAAACACTTGGAGGTTATGGACTTGTACATGGATGAGAACACATGGTAACATACCATGATTACCTTATTCAATTCACAAGGGCATTCTATCAAACACACGGAGATTAATACTTGGACATGAAAATATCTTAAAAACATGGGAGCATAGCATAGTTTCATAACCAACACCGTGAATTGGGGAAATTACATGAAATTTACTTGAAATAGGACATGGGAAATTCATCACAATATGTAAGGATTAAACAAGTGGAAAACATGAACTTAACTATAAGGAATTATTTATAATTATGATGAATATAGGATCCACCATGGAATCCAACTAAAACTCTAAGGACATGATATGTAAGCCTTTGTTCAAAATTATTCTTGTAGGCATTTCATCAAACACTTGTATCTCCATGGGTGAAAGAGGACCCATGGATGAACTCCCACATACCTTAAAGCTTTAATCTTGAAAGAGAAACACAATCTTGAAAGTATTCTTGAATTCGAAAACTTGATTCTTGATTCTTTTCTTAAAGAAAATTTCATGGAGTTCTTGGTGTTCATGAGGAGGCTAGGGTTTTGTTGGAGAGAAAAAAAGATGATTAGTAATGTATCTAATGTTTTTGGGGCTGAAATTAAGTGTTAGGATCGTATTTGGGTGAACGAAATTGACCAAAGTATCCCTCTAGACCTTTTAGGAACTAAATTAACATGTAAAACAACTTTGGATCCGCTTTAGTTTTTCGTGTTGGGTTGCAGTCGACGCGACGCGTCGAGATCGTGTCGGGTTACTGCCTCACACAAAAAATGCCATAACTTTTTACTCGGGTTCCAAATTTTTGTAAAATTTTTATCGTTGGAAAGCTAATTCAATTATCTACAATTTCATGGGTCTTGAGATGTAAAATTCCATGTATATAAAAAGTTATACACGTTTAAAGAAGACCCTTGTAGAATCTAATATCAAATTTTGGACGAATCAAATGATCTTAGCTCAACTTGGCTCTAAGTGATTCCTATGAACATTTTTAACCTCAAAAGCAAATCAAATATGAGGATAAAGATTTTGAAACTTGTATTCCCATGGGAATCACTTGGATTATAGCTTATACATGTAAGAATGATGGTTCATAGACTTGCTAAAAAATATAGGGTATTACAGAATCTAACAATATCAACAACTATTACGCATTCTATAGTAATATCCACAAAGCCTCTAAACAACATCTATCATTAGTCTAAGTCGGGACATGCCCCTGTCGATAGACAAAATAAGTTCATAGAAAAGTCTATAACAATAGATAAACCATGAAACAACAACCTTCCAAAAGAAGGAGGCTCACAACTTCGGTTCTTGACTCTTGAACCACTCTGGAATCACCTATCACTGCGCAGGTAAAGTAGAAGTTCCTATGAACCCTGCATTGCATGGGGATACAACGTTTAGAGACGGCTAGTGGGTTGAGCGCTAGCATGTAACTCAGGGATAAGTGGTAAAATAATGTCATGATCAGCAGTTCTAAAATTATTTAAAATAAATTCACACCATCATATGGAAATACATACATATATACATACATACATACATACATATATCACAAGCTGGGTAGGGAACAAGGCTTAGTATAAACCTTAAAACCTTTGCTTGGGTTGTGTAGCATAACCATCATAACAAGGCACCCACAACCTATATCCTTCCAGCTCTCCCCAGTTTATAGGCCCCCAGTGCATATAGCCATATAAACCAGAGAATAATTCAGATGCACATATGTACCATAGGGGACTCGAACCTCCCAACTTGGTTCACAGGAAATTATACTAGGAGCTGGGAAAATATTCATCAACGCGATAGGCGATGCAGCGCATCGAGATTGAGTTGATACACTTGTTTTGTCTCCCAAATGTGCTTCAAACGATGTTCAAAAAATCTTAAACTCATCCGAGAACACCTACTGACATTCCCGATCATGAAGCAACTTAAAGTTCAACATTTAATGGTTGTAAGGGCCGCGAAATAAGATCGCCAACTATAAAGTCTAAAATAACTCTAAGTTTGAATACTTAGCTAAAATTTTCTAAGTTTGGGACCTCTTAATAAGCTTTAAAGGACTGAATTAAGATTAGTATTTTGAGGGGTCTTACAATTGTCTTTGGTTATGAGTCAATGCCTTGACTCATACCCACATCTTATGACTCGTGACTACGAGTCGCAACCAGGACAATCTCTAGGACCCCAACACTATTATCCTTATGAATCAATCACCAACTTATAACATGACCCTACAACTCGTAGGGTCTTATTCGTGAGCAACATAGTACACAAATGAATAGAACACTGGACGTACTATAATTTGATTCTATGACTCAAGACTTAACCTTACGACTTATAGTGAGCCACTCGTATGTAGAGTAGAACTTTGCTACTAAGTTTCTAATTTGGTTGCAGCCAGGGTGCCATGAACATAACCACATCTCATGAATCTTCACCATGAGTCGTGACCAAGGCAGTGAGCCTAAAGCTCAAGAAATTTTCAAGGGCCAAAATATGGGGTGTGTCAATTGTCTGCCACTTTGATCATTCATCCTCGAATGATGGGACAAGGCAATTCAAGCAAGATTTGACTCTATATTCCCCTACTCTTACCTTAAAAAAACTCAAAAATTAAGTATGCCAAGGAAATCAATCTTTCCTTTAATAATGTTAGAAAACAAAGATGTTAAGAATAACACATACCTTGCGCACGATTATCCGAAGTGGAAAACAACAATGGATACTTGGACTTCATGTCCACTTCGGCTACCCAAGTAGCCTCCTCAACCTTGTGGTTCCTCTATATAACCTTTACCAAAGCTATGTCCTTCATTTGTAACCATTGAACTTACCAATCCAAGATCTTAATCAGGACTTTCTCATATAATAAAGAGTCTAAAATACCTACCTCCTCTAAATGAATAACTGTCTAAGGATCACTCATGCACTTCCTCAACATTAAAACATGAAACACCAAATGTATGGAGCTCAAATTAGGAGGAATTCCAAATCACACGCAACCTTACCAACGCTCTTCAAAACTAAGTACGGGGCAATATACCAGGGACTGAGCTTCACCTTATTCCCAAACCATATTACTCCTTTCATGAGAGATACCTTCAAGAATACCCAATCGCCAACTTCAAACTCTAATTTCCTAGGCCTTATATATGTATAGGACTTTTGGGGACTTTAGGCTGCTTTAAGTCTATCCCGAATCACCTTTACTTTTTCCATTGTTTGGTGAACCAAATCTATTACAAACATATCTTCCTCACCAACCTCGAATCAACCAATAGGAGACCTACACTCCTACCATACAATACCTTAAGTAGAGCCATCCCAATACTAGATTGGTAGCTATTATTATACGCAAAATATATAAGAGGAAAATAATTAACCCAACTACCACCATAGTCAATCACACAAGATCGAAGCATATCTTCTACTATCTAAATAGTCCTTTCCACTTGCCCATCCGACTAAGGGGTGGAAAGCTGTACTAAGGCTCAAATTAGTTCAAAAAATTATCTTTAATGAATGACAAAAAAGTGATGAGAAATGACTACCGTGATCTGACCCGATAGAAATGGGCGTCCCATGCAACTTCACAAACCATTAAAGGAATAACCTTGCATAATCCTCTGCCGAATAATTTGTTCTCACTGGAAAGAAGTGATCAAACTTAGTCATCCTATCCATGATGACCCAAATCGAATAAAATTGATTCTGTGACTGAGAAAAAATGGTAACACAATACATATTAATCACTTTCTACTTCCACACAGGCAACTCGATCTCTTGAGTCAAACCACCGAGCCTTAAGTGCTCAACCTTTACTTGTTGACACACTATTCATTTAGCCATAAAATTGTCCACGTCTCTCTTTATATTGTTCCACCAATAAATGTCCTTAATATTATGATACATTTTTGTCAAATCGGGATGAATAACATAAATTGACTCATGAGCCTTGATGTGTGAGAAAATGCTAACATATTTTACGCTTTTAGATATGAATAATTGTGAAGTCTTGAGCAACTTTTGTTGTATTTAATTAGTTTTACTTTAATTTTACAGTAAAAGATAAGGTGCAGGGGAACCACTAATAATGGAAGCAAAAAGGTTGAATTCTAAAGCAAATAAAGGACAAGTGTGGCTGACGACATCCATGATAAGTTGTTAGCCTGGTGATAAGTTATCAAGGCCACCGTTAGACTTAACCAGAGAATGGGAGTTGAAGAGAAGTTGTGACGACATTTTGTGACAAGGCATCAGAGTTGTGATAAGGCATAAGGATCATCATTAGCCTTAGGGAGAAATTATAAAAAGGGAAGAGGAGCTGAAGACATCCATGATACGTCATCAGACTCCTGACACATCGTTATCCACATCGTCAGCCTTAGGAAGAGTTTGTCAACATTGAAGAAAATCTGACGCCATTCCTGATAAGGCGTCATACCCTTGATAAGGCATCACCTAATGGCGTCACCTGTCCGAGAAATTTACTTAAGTTGTTATTTTATTTCCTTAATTAGACTCAAGTATAAATAGGAGCTTTTAGGGTTTTATAGTTATCATTGAAATATCTTGCAATATATGTTGTGCACGATTTTTCTCGCTCTCGAGTTCCAAAAAGCTCTAGAACATTATTGTTAAGAGAAGATTGTCGTTAATATTTTGGGAGTTTTGTATTAAGATTCAGTTTAAGTTACACTTCTTGATTTTTATCATCATTGTAAGTTAATCTGCACAACTATGAATTCAACTTGTGTACTTATTTATTGCATTATGAGTGGATAAACTCCATTAATCTGAATTATGGGATCTAGGGTTAGGTCTTGATAAGTGCTAAGTATTCAAGATTCAATAGGTGGTGTGATTTCTTGATAATTCTGAAGCTTTAATTAAAGTCTGTTGGTTGCAAACAGTAGACACAACTGCTTTGATTTGCTTGAGAAAGAAATCAAATATAGTAGAAAGTGAATTATCAACAGGGACTCGAAAATACTTCATTTCATAATCAGTGTTGTAACAAGGTTGGTTAACCTGAGGTAAAATCCGGGCAATGAATAGAAATTTCCTAAGTCCAAGAGGATTAGGAAATTAAATTCTTAAGTAGGTCGAGAAATATTTGAGCATAACATCGATAAAGATAGCTTGTTATTCTACCCACCATAAGAATCTTAAATCACCTTTAGCATCTGTCATGTACCGTAAGCCCTAGTGAACATAATTCTGGTTATTTACTAAACTCTTGATTACAAATATCCAAATTAAAGTGACAAACAATTATTCGTGAAACTTAAACCCCCCAAGTCAGGAAACATTAAACTATCAGTGAATTAAATCACAAACAACTTGGGTTCACACTTTATTCCCTGTGGGATTTGACCCCAACCTAGTTGGGTTTTGTATTTACAACGATCACTTACACCCATTCAAGAGTGAAATTTGAGCATTATAAATAATGGGGCCGTTGCCGGGGATTGCGGTTGTAAGCTGAAGTTTGTATGCGCTAATTGACTGTTAGTTAAGTTTTCTAGATTTACGTTTATTTGTTGTTTTTCTTTATTTTCAGGATTTTATAGTGTATGCCAAGTACCATAAGTTCCGGAGAAACATTATTACCACTAAATATGGAACCGCAATGAATAGAAAGAATGGTAGAACAGCAAGAGGCTGACAGACTGGCAGCCTTAGCTAGAGCTCAGGTGAATGTGCAAAATATCGGGCAACATGGACGACATCGAAACCCTGAGGAAAAAGATTTGGGGGACGAGGAGTTATTGAACCCTGGTAACCCAAGGCGTGCAGAGTAAATAGCTACACAAATGCCACATAATGTTAATCGGAACCGTTCATTCCAAAGAAGACAAGAGTACCAGCCGGTTCAGTCTGATTTGAATAATGATGATAATGGCATGGACGGGGCAGGTGCAACAGATGTAATCATTCCTCCACCGTTGGTACCTAGAGCCAAATTTAACATTACGAGCACTATGATCCAACTCCTTAATCTGAAGGAGTTGTTTGGAGGCCTTCCCGGGGAAGACCCTAACTTGCATCTGGTGAATTTTGTCACTATTTACAAATCTTTTGATAACCCAAGAGTAGGCTAGAACGCTATCCGATTGAGGTTGTTCCCATTGTCTATGTCTGGGGAGGCAACATTGTGGCTAAATAAGCTTACACCTGATTCCATCACCCACTGTAGGGAATTGAAAAAAGTATTCCTAGAATAGTTTTTTCCACCCTCCAGGAGGGTACAGTTGAGAGACGAGATCAACAACTTTAGACAGCTCCCTACTGAAGCTTTGCATGAGACATGGGAGATATTCCAGAAGAAGCTAACACTGTGTCTGAACCATAATATGACGTACCTACACTTGATGGAGACTTTGTACAGAGCCCTCAATTCTGTAACAAAGCCGATTGTAGATAATGCTGCTGGTTGTTCATTTGTTGATCTATCTTTTCAAGATGCCTCAGATATGCTAAATAGGATGACCAAATAGAGTCGGTCTTGGTATACCAGGGAGTCTGTGGTAGGAAGCCCCACTATTTTTATTGGTATGGCTACTGAACAAAGCAGGAAAGATAAGGAATGGGATCAAGAAATGGCCCATCTAAAGACTCAGATGGAATTTCTCACCAAGCACTTATTGTCAGGGAAGACTGAGAAAGTGAAAACTGTAACGTCTCAAGATTGAGTGGACGTGGCACCTAAATAAGAGGCAAATTATATTAATAATCAGGGGGTTTTCGAGGCAATAGCCAAGGGAATCAAAGTAGGAACATTTATCACAATCCTGGTTACAAAGACAGGGAGCAAGGAAACTGGAGAAGCAATAATGACATGAGTGGTTTATATGTTCCTCTTGGAAATCGGGAAGCTTCTGAAAATAGCACTGGAAAGATGTCCATGGAGGACATGATGGAGAGATTGTTGAAGGGAGTTGAGGCCACCAACTCTGGTGTAACCACCATGAAGACCAATCTGACATCCATCAGTCAGTTGGTGCACTCACACTCCACTGCCATCAAATAGTTGGAGCAGCTAATAAGCCAACTTTCCACTGTATTTAACCATAGAAAGAGCAAAACGTTACTAAGCGATATAGTTCAGAATCCACAGAATGATGGATCATGTATGGAAATTACCACTAGGAGTGGTAAGATATTACCTGGCCTTTCTGTGGGCAAATCTATAGATGGTGAGGTAGTTATTGATGAATCCAAAGAAAGCAATCTAGTGGAGTCTGAGAAGCTGGATAGTTCTGTTGATGCTTTGAATAAGGAAAAAGAGAAGGAATCGGAAATGGTGTTGAAAAGTATTCCAAGACCACCGCCTCCCTTTTCTCAACGATTGAAGAAAGAAGTTGATAACGCAAAATTCAGCAAATTCATGGCAATACTCAAGCAACTGACAATAAATGTGCCTCTGGTTGAAGCACTTGAGAAAATACCAGGATACGCAAAGTTCATGAAAGACCTTATAACCAAGAAATAGAAGGTTATCCATGAGCCAGAGGACAATCTTCTCCATTGTGGTGCTATCTCTACAAGTTCTTTAGTGCAGAAAAAGGAAGATCCGAGAGCATTTACCATCTCGTATACTATTGGTTCCTTGAAATTCACAAAAACACTATACGATTTGGGATCCAGTATAAATCTAATGCCACTAACTATGTACAAGAAATTGGGCTTGGAGGATCCTACCCTAATAAATATGTGGTTGGTAATGGCAGATAGGTCTGTGAAGCGGCCTGTGGGCATACTACACGATGTTTTGGTAAAGGTAGCCGATTTTATTCTGCGTGCTGATTTTATGGTCTTAGATTAAGAGGTGGATTTTGAAGTGCCCATCATCTTGGGTAGGCCATTACTTGTAACTGGGAGAGTGATAGTAGACATGGAGTTGAATGAGCTAAAGTTCAGGTTTAATGACAAAGAAGCACGTTTCAAAATACACTCATCCATGATTCAACAAAAAAAGATGAGTTTTTTCTCAATCGTTGACGTCTTCTATGATGATGGTAAAGGAGTGTCAACAGGTTGTCTTGGCGAAGTCTGATTAGTTAAGATAACCAAGTCATGCCGCAACAGTAAATCAGGTGCTACTGGGAGGCAACCCAAAGTTTTTATGTTTAAGCAAGTGTTCTTACTTTTATAATTAGGATTTAGTACAGGGAAGGTGAAAAATGAGGAGGTCATCTGAAAGGTCATGACGACATCTCTGATAAGCCATCACAACTGTGATAAGCTATCAAAAATGTCGTCAATTAGGCCAAACTCGAGGCAGTTTCTATTAAGGATGATGACATCAGTGATAATCTATCACATTTGTGATAAGCCATCACAAGATGTCGTCAAGAAGACCTTGAACGGATTGCTAAACCATTTTGGGCCCAGTTCAGGAAATCCGACTCGGCCCACAATCGAACCTCCTCATGTTCCTGCCTATATAATTTTCTTTCCTTCTTTAGTTTATTTCTTTATTTACTTAGTTTATTTACTTACTCATTCTAACTAATTTCCCCAAGTTAATCAAGAAAATCAAGCTCCCTTGTGTGTGGGTTTGAAATTCAAAATAAAGAATTTCTTCCTACCTCCTCTTGTGCGTGTAATCATATTAAGGGCTCCCATCAGGTATGCTCTAAATTTAACTCTTCTTTTCTTGTGGTAAGTGATAGATGGATGAAAAACCAAGTTCCCAAGAGGCTTAAACCAAATTCAACTTGAAAAGGGGCTAAAAATCGCACCTAGGGTTTGCTGTACAGGCCCAAGGTTTAAAAGTTAGCTCATAAATTAGAACTCGAGTGGATTTTGAGGAATAATGGGACCAAAAATTGAGTTAAAGTCAAAAGTGGGGATCTGATAAGAGCTGACGACATTCATGATAAGCTATCACAACCGTGATGGCTTATCGAGAATGTCGTCAAAGGATGCTAAGCGTGAAGTGGATTCTATTTAGAGCTGGCGATATTTGTGATGGGCTATCACAATTGAGATGGCTTATCAAAAATGTCGTCAGAATTTAATAAAGTTTTGTAGGTTCTGTATGAGGTTTATGACAATTGTTATAAGCTATCACAGTCGTGACAGCTTATCAAGAAATGTCGTCACACCTAGAACCTGAAGCAAGAATGAGCCTTCTCAAAGGATGTGAAGCTTAAATGATTAATGTGTTTGTGTTTATGCTCTTGAGGATTGACTAATGTTTTTCTATTGCTACAGTAACCTTATAATGGAACCCAAAGAAAAGAGTCCTCAGCTTACCAAGAAGGAACAACAGAAAAGTGTACGCTAGAAACTCATCGATGAGGAGTCTGATTATGAAGAGGAAGAACCTCTGCTCAGGAACCGAAAGAAAAAGAAAAGACCTACAAAACCTCCACCACCCCCACCAGTTGAGGTGGAGGATAGTGAGGACACTGAAGCAACAACAAATTCTGAGTAGGAGGCATCTGAACATTCTGAACATGAGCAACATTAGTCTGAACATGCTGAATCTGAAGAAGAGGAACAAGAAGGGTCCGAGGATTTTGAGTCTGAGGGAACAACATACGAATCCCCGTCCACTGAACAACAAGATGATGAAAAGTCTCCATCTCGGGTAACACTTATCAAATGTAAGAACCCTGAAGTTCGAGACAATGCTATATGGAAAATTCCTAAAGCAGAGGGCATCTTCACTACTGGGCTTTGCAGAACTGATAGAAGAAGATCTAAAAGGCCGATTCAGGAAGAAAAGTGGATTATCACCCAAGGGTTGAGCAGGTACCCTGAAGTGGAATAGAAGTTCCAAGAGTACGTCTTGGGATGGACCACAAAAGGGGGAGGCTCGCTTTGCCCTGCACTGGTCTAGGAGTTTTACATAAACTACCAAGCTCAGTTAGAAAACATGTGTAGACCAGGAGAAAGATTTGCAGACCAGCCCCTGGTGGATAGAGTTTAGGTAAGGGGCGTAAGGGTTGATGTCTCAATCAGAACCATCAATAGGTTCTTGCATGGCCCCAACTTTACTCCTCAGGCCACTGCACCATCAGTCTATGCTAGGATTAAGAATCGAGCAAAACAACATCCACGGTTGGCCAATATCATATTCGAAGGAGAACCAACATAGGTGACCAACCCAAATGAGAGAATTTGTAAGTCCTTTTTGACTCAAGAGGCAAAGTTTTGGTGGGGTATAGTGTGTATCTGGTTGATGCCTATTGATGGAGATAACATTCTGGGTGATGACTGAGCTATCCTAGTAGCAAGCATGGTGCAGAGGATCCCCCTAATTTTTGGGGAAATCATTGATGATGAGATGAAGATTAAAATGTCGAGAACCGACACTGCTTATTCTTTTCCTTGTCTTATCACAGAGTTGTGCCGAGATGCTAATGTGCCAAAGATTACAGGGATTGATGATGAAATTCCTGCCCAAAAGACTCATAATCCCATACGGTATGATGAAAATTAGCCAGGACTGAGACTTGATAGAGGTGCAGGGGTAGCAGCAAACCCTCCAGTTATAGATGCCGGTTCAACACCTAATGTGGAGGTGCAAAATTTTGAGACTGCGCACCTAACTTCTTCAGCATATACAGGTTTAGTGCCTGAGAATGACCCCAACCCCTCAGCTCCTACAGAAGCAACAGGATTTACAGTTCATCCAATTGATATCATAAAAATGGCTAAACAAGCCAAATGGTGTGAAGCACAACTACATGCCCTTTCCAAATAGTTTACTGCTGCAGTAGACAAGAGAATCAAGGCTGTCCTTGAGCGTTTTGTGACATTCCCTTAACGTGTTTTAAATTTGGAGAACCGATTCAATGCACGGGAAAAGAAATGTTAGGGGCTGATATTGCTAAATTCAGAGCGACATTGGACAAGGTAAAGACAGATATTGGGGTGTTGCAGCAACATCAATTTAAGGTGCCAACAGGTCCGACTGTGGATAAATCTAAGGAATAAATTCTAATACTTGACCTCACTGGAGATTCACCAAAGAAAAAGAAGAAAAAGGGGGAGAAGAAGGTCAAAAATAAGAGAGAAAAACCGGACAACGAGAAAGAAAGAAGAGTGAAAAGGAAGGAAAAAAAGAAGGCCAAAAAAGAGGAATTGAAGAAAGCAAGAATGGAGTCCCTAGAGGACAACGAGAAATGGGAGACAGCCATCCGAGCTAGGGCTACAGGTGCCTCATCTAGCAAGGCTCCAACCACTACAAGGCCAGGTGCTCCCGATGGAGAGAATAGAGGAGATGATGCAGCAGCAGGATTGGAGACCCATAAGCCTCATGCTTGATTCACTCCAGGTATTCCCTAAACCCTGAGTTTATTTTATTTTCAATTTTAAGTTGAGGGTGTAGGGAAAAATATTGTAGAAATTTGTGGTAGATAATTAGGAGTAATACGGGTACTTGAGGCAGTTAGCTTGTTTTCTGACTGTTGAGCACCTCTTCATTGGTATGATATATTACTATGTGAATTGCATCCATTTGTGACCACGGTGTATCTTTTTGTGGCATTAGTCTAGCATCTGAATAACCTTTGTTAAACAAGTGCATGAATCGGATAAGTAGTGATATGCAATATACTTGTGTTCCATGTGTGTGCAAGGTCTTACTAAGTTCCCATTGTGTGTTGAATCTAGAACTTACCCTGTTAGTCTTGCCATGGTTATAGGATAGGAGTTAGGAAAGGATCATAGGCCATTTTTTATTTTAGCCCACTTTAGCCAAAATGACCTTCCCTATGTACATAATATCTCTTGATCCCTTTTTTAAGCCTAATTAGCCCATTTCTTTCTACGACACCTTTGACTTTCCCATTTACATCACAATGAACTTGTTTTGGCCTTGGTCCTCCTTGGATACTGTACACGTTGACTTCGGCAAACAACCTAAGTTGAGGGTGACTATCATAGGGGTACGTGATGCAAAATGAGTATGAAGAGAGAAAAAATAAAAGAAAAGAATAAAAAGTTGGGTGCAGTGAAAAAGGAATAAGAAAAGAGAAAGCTGCATAAAACATGATAAAAAAATAATATGATAATTGAAAAGACCGCATCCATCTTGAGCATGTGTGATCAATAAAAGAGAGGAAGAAAAGAAGGTTTGGAGTTGAAACCCCAAGAGTTTAGTGTAGTGTCAAGGAAGAATAGTCACTCTAAAATATCCATGAATATCATACTAGCCTCTCACCCACGTTACAAGCTTAAGAAAAGACCTATAGTGATCCTAACTGACCTATTTGAAGACTTAGGTACCGACTATAAGGGCAAGCCTATAGAATTTGACATGCAATGTTTGGAACTTCATTTTGAGAGTGAGTCTTGTGATTATCCCTCTGTTATGTATGTGAATTCTTCTATGAGTGAAAAGGGGATTTTTTTTTGTGAGGGCACACCGGGTATGTTGCTAGTCACTGACTTGTTTGGATAGTGTAATCTGGGTATATGCTTGGTTGTTATTTCTAAAATTTTGCCATATCTCGATCCTTGTAAGTTGCATGGTTGTTTTCAATAATAGACACAATTGCTTTTAATTTGACTGACCTTGGAGATGGTCAATATGTTTTGAGCTTAAGTGAATAACTGACTGCTGAAAGTGCTCTGTATCGTCTTGGTTATGTTTAGTTGCTTGAGGAAAAACAATTGTTCTAAGTTGAGGGTGTTGATGTGTGAGCAAATGCTAACACATTTTATGCTTTTAGCCCTGATAATTGTGAAGTCTTAAGAAACTTTTGTCGTATTTGATTAGTTTTACTTTAATTTTGCAATAAAAGATAAGGTGCAGGGGAACCAATAATAATGGAAGCAAAAAGATTAAATTATGAAGCAAATAAATGAAATGTATGGCTGAAGACATTCATGATAAGTCTTCAGCCTGGTGATAAGCTATCAAGGCCACTATAAGACTTAACCAGAGAATGGGAGTTGAAGAGAAGTTGTGACGACATTTTATGACAAGGTGTCAGAGTTGTGATAAGGTGTCAGGATCATCGTCAGCCTTAGGCAGAAATTATAAAAAGGGAAGAGGAGATGACGACATCCATGATACGTCATCAGACTCCTGACACGTCGTTATCCACATCGTCAGCCTTAGGCAGAGCTTGTCAACATTGAAGGAAATATGACGCCATTCGTAATAAGGCTCCATACCCTTGATAAGGCATCACCTAATAGCGTCACCTGTCCGAGAAATTTACTTAAGTTGTTATTTTATTTGCTTAATTAGACTCAAGTATAAATAGTTGCTTTTAGGGTTTTCTAATTATCATTGACATATCTTACAATATACGTTGTGCGATTTTTCTCTCTCTCGAGTTCCAATACGCTCTAGAACATTATTGTTAAGAGAAGATTATCATCAATATTTTGGGAGTTTTGTATTAAGATTCAGTTTAAGTTACACTTCTTGATTTTTATCATCATTGTAAGTTAATCTGCACAACTATGAATTCAACTTGTGTACTTATTTATTGCATTATGAGTGGATAAACTCCATTAATCTGAATTATGGGATCTAGGGTTAGGTCTTGATAAGTGCTAAGTATTCAAGATTCAATAGGTGGTGTGATTTCTTGATAATTCTGAAGCTTTAATTAAAGTCTATTGGTTGCAAACAGTAGACACATCTGCTTTGATTTGCTTGAGAAAGAAATCAAATATAGTAGGAAGTGAATTATCAACAGGGACTCGGAAATACTTCATTTCATAATCAGCGCTGTAACAAGGTTGGTTAACCTGAGGTAAAATCTGGGCAATGAATAGAAATTCCCTAAGTTTGAGAGGATTAGGAAATTAAATGCTTAAGTAGGTCGAGAAACATTTAAGAATAACATCGATAAAGATAGCTTGTTATCCTACCCACCATGAGAATCTTAAATCATATTTAGCATCTGTCATGTACTGTAAGCCCTAGTGAACATAATTCGGGTTATTTCATAAACTCTTGATTACAAACATCGAAATTAATGTGACAAACAATTATTCGTGAAACTTAAATCCCCCATGTCAGGAAACATTAAACTATCAGTGAATCAAATCGCAAACAACTTGGGTTCACACTTTATTCCCTGTGGGATTCGACCCCAACCTAGTTGGGTTTTATATTGACAACGATCCCTTACAACTATTCAAGAGTGTTATTTGAGCGTTATCAAGCCTTAGACAAGATCCTCTCTCTCAACTCATCTACATTGGGAACACACAATCTTCCTTGGTACCTCAAGATACCATCATCATCAATCTCAAAAGATATAATCTTTTGCTGACCTACATCTCCCTTAATCTTCATTAAGACAGGATCTCGTACCCGCTTCTCATTTATCTAAGAAATAAGGGAAGATTCAGAAAAGATATCTGCGTGGACTAAAGGGATGAGTCAGAAAAGATAACTACATGGACTGTTAACTCAAGCCACCTCCTCTTCCAAAGATTCAACTCCTTCTGGATGAAAACATATTGCAAGCTCATATTATCAAAAAATATATTTACATGGACTCCATACAAATAGTGATATTAGATATTTAAAGTTAATACCACAACCAGCAATTCCATGTCATGAGTTAAGTAATTCTTCTCGTGGACTTTCAAATGCCTTGAAGCATAGGCCACCACCCTACAATGTTGCATCAAAATAGAACTAAGTCCCACATAGGATGCATCATAATATACAACAAAACCATCAGTGCCTTCTTGCAGAGTCAACATTTGAGTTGAAGTCAACTTATCTTTAAGCCACTTAAAACTACCCTCACAGGCGCCAGACTATAAAAAATTCACCTTCTACTGAGTCAACTTAATCAACGAGGCATCTATAGTCGAGAAACTCTCCATAAATCTCCTAAAGTAACTGGCTAAACCCAAAAATCTCCGAATATCGATTGGAGTCATGGGCCGGGGCCATTTTTTAACCACTATAACTTTCTGCAGATCCACTATGATCCCTTCACTAGAAATGACATAACCTAGAAAAGTAACAACTTTTAACAAGAATTTTAACTTTGTGAACTTAACATACAAAGTCTTTCAAGGTTTGCAACATGATACAAAGGTGATCGGCATGATCTGCCTTACTCTTGGAATACACCAGAAGTAATCTATAAACACGATGGCAAACAAATTCAAAAACTGATGGAAGACCCTATTCATCAAGTCCATGAATTATACCAGAGTATTAGTCAAACAAAAAGATATGACTAAGAACTCATAATGACCATACCACATTTGGAAGGTAGCCTTAGGGATATCCATTTCCCTAATATTTAACTGATGATACCCAAACCAAAGATCGATCTTAGAGAAGAACTTAGAACCCTGAAGCTGGTCAAACAAATCATCAATGCGAGGAAGAGGATACTGATTCTTCACCATAACCTTATTCAATTGACGACAATTGATGCACATTCGAAGGGAACCATCCTTCTTATACATGAACTAAAAAGAGCACCCCATAGAGACAAACTAGGATGGATAAATCACTTGTCAAGGAGGTCTTTCAATTGCTCCTTAAGCTCATTCAACTTAGTCGAAGCCATTTTATATGGAGGGATAGAGATAAGATGAGTGTCCAGGACTAGGTCAATCCAAAAATCAATCACATTATCGGGAGGGACACCAAGAAGATCATCAGGAAAAACATCAGGAAGTTCACTAACCATGGGAATGAATTGAAATGAAGGGCCATCCAAGTTAGAATCATTAATCTGAACCAAATGAGAAATTCTTACCTTGGAAATCAACTTTTGGGCTCTAAGATATGATATGAATCTTCCCTTAGGCACTAGATAACCCCCTTCCTACTCAATGACTGACTCATTAGGGAATTTAAACATGACTTTATGGGTTTGACAATCTAAGAAGGCATAGTCCAAATGTAATGAATCCATCCCCAATATAACATCAAAAACACCCTTGTCTAACTTTATCAGATCTACTAGAGTTTCTTTACCACTAGCATATACAACAAAACCTCTCTAGACTCTTCTACCCACCATAGAGTCGCCAATTGAAGTTGGAATAGAAAAAGGTTTGGGGATACACTTGGGACCAAAATAAAAATGCACAACCACAAATGGGGTCACATAATAAAAAGTAGACCTCGACTTAATAAATGAATACAAATCATGAAAAAAAAGTCATAACATACTAGTGACAATATTGGGAGATGCCTTAGAGTCATGGTGGGTATCAAGAGTATGCAAGAATTTTGGCATGTTGTTGTACTAGAAAGAGAAAAAACACCCTAGGGTGCAGGAGCTGATGAAGTGGACATAGGATTCTTATTTTTCTCTAAAGCAACCTTAGAAGGACAATCCCTCAGCAAGTGACCAATCAAAAATATTTTAAACACTTATTCCTCCACTCTTCAAAAAACCCATGATGCACCTACCTAAAAAATCTACAAGGAGTATATGATGGAGCAGACTGAGCCCCACCATCCTGAGATTGGGAACCTTATGCCTAAAACCAACTATCTTGCTGAGAATGACGATCACCCGAAGGCTTCAGATAATGACCACTAGTTGTAGAGCAGGACCAGAACTCCCCCACTTCTTTTTAGACCACTTTCCACCATCTTTACCACTCTATTATTAACCTCTACCTAATCATAAAATCAAAACTTCTTATTCTACCTATCTCTAATTTCAGCCTAATTCTTCTTCTCTTACTCAACTTGCTGTATTTACATAACAAATCTAGAAATGTCCATATTCTTGTTCAACAAGGAAACCTTACTCTCAAGAATCAAATCACAGGACAAATGTAATGCCTCAAATCTGGTACCTGAAATGCTACACGATGCTTATGACCCCGAAGGACCATAAGCTAACCCATGATTGATATCTGTACCTGTATACTGCATAAAATACTTTATAACATGGAAACATGAACTGAAAGGCCATAAGGTTCAAAACTGTAACATAACTAATAAAATATAACATCTGGATGGGGTATGAAATACCCAAAGCAACTGAAATAACCATCTAAACATGATAGTCTAGAAAGCTTCTATCTGACTAAACTGTCTGAATAAGGAGATGATGGGACATGTCCCCAACTAACTCCAACTAATAAAATAATTAATGAGATAATAGGGAATAATAATATCCTTGAATAATAGGGACTCACTTCTAACTCTGACTATTGAAACTGGAATCTACTGTTGATCTGGAGCTCGTATCTCTGAACCTGTGGTATAAGACATCGTAGCGCAAATGGGTCAGTACTTTGAATATATTGGTATGCATGTGAGGTAGGCTAAATGCATGGGGTTCATATGCATGAACAATAATAATAACTGACTAACTATCATGAGCGTGAGAATAGATGCATGAGACATAACAACTGACACTAATACTGTGATAACATGATTACTGAATCTGAATATAACTGATAACATGAGTGACTGTATCTGACAGTCCTAAATCTGATGGAAATATCTGAGTTCCGTACTGTGTTTGAGTTGATTGTACCTGAAAGTCCTGAAATCGGAAGAACTATCTGAGTTCTATTACTGAGACTGATATTGAGACTATGGGAGGTAGTCATCTAACCGATATGTGCCAAATGATGTATTATAGCTGAATTGGGGTCCAATCTATGCCTTGATTTGAAGGGTGTCAATACCGTGCCACTGGTAAGGATAACATGTGAGTAACCCTAATATAACAGGTAACTCTTTTGAGAATGGTGGGAACCCTCATATAGTAGGCTAAGCCACCTCATCTACCCTAATATAGCAGGCTATGATGTCTCAACCTATGCTGGCTACATAGTTTTGAAATGCAAGGATTGCTTCTAAAAATCACACCCTCATATAACAGGTGAGTTCCCATCCTTGGGTTCACTCGGTGCTAGTTTCTACTCCCATCTAAATAGACACTGAACATAATTTACTAAACTGAACATGGACTGGGTTATTGAATTTCGTTGACTGATGGAATATTACTGATATCTGATAACTGACTGAGTTCATGAGATCATGGAGATTTCTTGAGTCATAAGACTGTCTGAAGTCTAAGGATTCATAGCTTGATTGAGAGTATTGTGGAAACATGACATGGCTCTAGGCACACAACTAATATTTCGGGTACAAGTACCCCCAGGACTCAATGGAAGGAAAACTGACCAAGCATAACTTACTTGAACATATAACTAACATCATAATCCATAATACATTTATAGAAGCATTCCATCAAAACATATGATAGGCATAACTTGCAAATACATGGGGATTTCATGATATCATTCTAGTTGGGCATTGTTCCTTCATCTAGGCATTTAATCAAACACATGGTAGGCATAGCATAGGTAGACAACATTATACAACAATTAATCATCATAATTTATCTCTAATTTCATCATCTATGGTTTATTCATAGGTTCATATGAATATACATCTATACAAATCAATTCTACATAAAATTGATCACCCAACATGGATTTGAATTTAATTGATCATTCTCAACATAAAAAAAACAAACCCAACATGAAATTCATAAAGAAATCCATAAACTTAAACATAGAAAAGAGATTTTTGGGCTTCATGGAAAAAAGGAGTCCATGAATGAACACTACGCATACCTTAGTTCGTGATTTCGTGAGGAGTGATGGAGGAAAATCTTGATTCTGAATCTTATATGAAAAGCCCTAGGTTGTTCTTGAGAGAAACTAGTATATTGTGGATGAATAACGTGTTAAAGGTCTTAAATAGGGGTGGGAAATTGAACCTTTTAACCTTGGATGCGTCTTGTAATTTTAGTAAAAATTTCCCGAATTGAACCCTTGGCGCGATGTGGCGCTATCGCGCCGTGTCACTGGAATTTAACAATTGGGAAACTGAGGGATGGCGCGACATGGAGCCATCTCATTGACCCTTCCTTTGGGACTTGGAACTTTGGCGCGACGCGGGGAAAATCACGCTGAGACACTGGAAAAAGGATAATTCTAGATTTGGGCCCTTGCGTGACGCGCCATAATCGTGGACCCCTACTGGAATTTTCCAAATATCATTTCCTCTTGTGGCGCTGCATGCCACTGACTAATAAGGTACTGTTTTGCGATGGGAACTTGAAATAGTCGTAACTTCTAATCCGGTTATCGAATTTGGGCGAATCTTATATCGATGGAAAGCTTATCGAATTTCCCACTTGACAAAAAGTGAAAATCTTGAAAATTCCTCATGGAATAACCATCATTCAATTTAGAATCTAATGCTAGACATTTTTGAGATGAAATTAGATAGTAAAAAGTATGGGGTATTACAACAAACTAAAATAAATCTTTGTCATTCTATCCCTCATGTTAGACACTAGCTAGGGAGCATAGCAGGACATCTGATGCAATTTCAAGGAACACTTCTTGATCATCATCCTGAATTGGTTGATATTAAAAAACTCTTTTTCTTTGCCTCCCTCAACTCCTGAGGAAAGAATCGGTCTAGAAAAGATCTAGGCATATCATCCCAAAGTGTGAATTCGACATGATATCCCCTAGACTGTTCCTATTCCTTATACCATTGGTATTCTACATCCTTCAGTTTATAGGCAATGAATTCTACACCTTCCACATTAGTAGCATGCATAACATGAACAATCTTCTGTATATCATCAATGAATCCTTGAGGATGCCCCTCAACCATTACACTAGTGAACACAGAAGGGCTTAACCTCATATATTCGACAATCCTTGTGGCCTCAAAAGGTGGAGTAACATAAGATAAACACTTAGACTAGGAAGCTACCAAATGAGCCAACATATGAATTGACTGACCAAATTCCATATTTGTTACTTAAGCCAGAGGAACTCGAGGAAGACTAGATAGGACCGACAAAACTCTAGGAGTGCAATCATGAATTGGACCCCTAGACTGGGTCTATACTACATAAGCTGGGCTTGTCCCATCAACATTGTCCTCAAGTGGGATAAAGGAGTTTCCATGAGCTTCAAATTGTCTAGGAGGCATGATCTGAAAAGAGAACAAATGCAAATTAGAGAGACTCCAGACCTTAGACTCTATGGCTTGAAATAGAATAACAAGAAAGGAAAACATTCCTAAATATCTCATTGCCTCTCCCTTATAAGTGTGTGAAATACCCATAAAAGAGACTCTGCTCTCACAACTTTATCGAACACCTAATGACACTAAACCTGGCTTTGATACCACCTTTATCATGACCTAAACTAGGGCCTGGCCATGATAGAAATCTCAAGTCCCACGTGGATCGGAGATTACCCCTTCAACCTAACCAAACAAAAAACAATATACCCAATGGTTGGTTGCATTTTGAGCATATAACAGGATAAAAAAGTTTCAATTTAATGAAATTAAAATAAGTCTATAACCAAAACCAACCGATACTAGCATCAATGCACATACCAATACCAATACTGATATCGTACATGCCAACAGTAGTCTGACAAAGCCTCTAATCAAAACCAAAGAGTATCTAGTTGGGACATGACCCGACATAGCCAAAAACCAAATTCAAAGGAATAGCCAAAATATAAAGGAAATCTTAAACATGAAATGGGGTCTTCTGAAGTATGGAAGATCACTACTTTAATCTAAATCTCTAAATGATCTCAAATACAAGTCACTAAGAAGGAAAAGTAGAAGCATGACTAGTTCCTGCATCATGTGGGGATACAACATTCGAAGATAGTTAGCGGGGTAAATAAAAACATGTAACTTAATGATAAGGATAACATAATGATATGATAAATAGTTTAAAATCATTCAAAGATAATGCACATAATCAAATGCATAAAAATATACATATATATATCACATGCTAGGATAGGAAATAAGGCTTAACATGCATTTAAAAACTTTAAACAAGATTGTGTAGCTCAACTATCATATAGTAGTACCCATGGGCTTAATGGGCCACAAATCTCATCAACTGATCGGGCCCCAGTGTGTGTAGTCGTATGAATCAAAAAATAATCTCATATATATGTACATAGTAGACTTGAACCCTCCAACATATACCAAGGTAACTTAAGCTCCCAATCATATAAGGATTTAATTGGGACTAGAACCTCCCTAATTATGAAATAATAATAAGGGGGACTTGAACCTCCCTGGTCACTTTGACCCCCGGATCGGCTAATGCAGTTTCTAGTAGTGGCCATTCGAACCTCCACTTTCATGTCTCAGCTACACAACCCTTCTTAAATCCAAATAAAAACAATTGTCACACATTTCCATTCAATGAACCATACTAAAATTTTAGGCATACATTTTTGGTATCATCATACCAACTACACTTTTCAGGTAACACCTCACGCCAAAATAATTTCCATTGACTTGGGGAGAACAACTCTCTTTGTTCATTAATACACATTGGGGAACTCCGACTCTCTTTGTGCATTGAATATTTCCATTTAATTTAAAATACTTCTTTATATCATGCAATAGTTCAAGGCTTGTTCAATTTTTCAAATTCCCACAGTTCTCATAACTAAAACTAATTTCACATAATGAGGTAAGGGTTATAACAACTTTAAAGAAACAAGTGTGGGAAAATCACAATTCCCTACTTCATTTACCATCCAATGTACCAACAAGTTCAAAGCCATAAAATTATATATATAAATAATGAGAAACATTGTTCAATTCATAACATTCAAAACCCTCAACCTTTTCTTTAAAAACCAAAATAATAATTTTGTGAACAATACATTAAATCATATGCTTTTGTAAAATTAACATATGGGAAGAGTAACATTCTTGAAATAGTAAGGTGTAATGAGATAAACCACCCTTGAGATCCCTATTGATCAACCTTTTAAAACCATACCCTTAACTTGAACAAAGAGTTTGACAGAGAATTTGAGAGTGTATAATCCTTTTAAGTATTGAATAGATGACTCTAAAGTGTTTTATGGATGTAGGGTCTAAAGGGTTTTAAGTGAAATTTTTTTAAATTGCTCCTAATTTTAAAGTTGGAAAAGCATCGTCTTTGGTTATGAGTCAACCCCTTGACTCATACCTACACCTTATACTCATGACCATGAGTCATAACCAGGACAGTCTCCAGGACCTCTAATACATTATCCTTATGACTCAACCCACCAACTCATGACATGACACTACGACTCATAGGTCATACTCGTGAGCAACACAGAACCTAAATAAATCAAATACTTGACATCATATGATTTGATCCTATGACTCGTGACATATCCTTACGGCTCATAGTGAGCTAATCATACTCAGTGCAGAAATTTTCCACTATGTTTCTTATTTGGTTATGACCAGGGTCCCACAACCCATAACCACATCTCACGACTCGTCATGAGTCGTGACCAAGGCCGTTAGCCCAAAGCTCAATAAATTTTCAAGGGCCAAAGTATGGGGTAATTAAAAAAGGGTCAAACTATATGATTTATATACCCTTCCTCTTCTAAATAACCCTTTTCTTTTACCTAGACACCACTATTTTCCACAAAATCACCACTATAAAAACTCTCTTGCACACACTCACTCAAATCTCACCACGACATTGGTGTTCACTATCATTACTACTACAATATTTTGCTTGAATTTCAATGTGATGGTTTTTTTCCAACTCTATTCTCTATTTTCATTATTTTTTCTCTTGAAAGGTTAGAGATTCGTAGTTAACTATTACCTTTTGATTATAGATCTTGTGTTGCTTAATAACTTAATTTTTTATTTTATGAAATTAATGAGATATGGTTGAAATGATAAACTTGTTGGTTGAAATTGATAATGCTTACTAAAATTCTTTGAGTTGAGCATGACTAAGATTGTTTTCATTATTGAGTTTGTCTTATCTATATTAGAGTACCATCATTGTAATGTTGAATGATAACGATGGTTGTGGTTTAATTTGATTTTGTGGTTTAGTTTGAAAGTTATTTTTTTATTTTAATGTTATTAAACTTTAATTTCAATTGATATTTCCCAATGATAGATTAGGTAGCATCATTCTTAAAGAAAAATCATAAATTTTAAAATTAGTGTTTAAACATTGGGCTGTTTGAGTACCCTTAATTAAAAATATTTAGAAAACGCCAATTGTAGGTATGGGTTTAAATTGGGGAAGATGAATTACTGCAATGAAGGGCTGCAAAATTTTGACAATACGCTAAACTCCTTGGAAAATTGCCAAAGTTTTCCTCGGCTCGCCAAAGTAGATAGTTTGAGAAGGGGAGATGTGGTTCAAGTTTGGTGAGGCCTTATTAGTTTGGAAAACTCCATTGCGCATTTCTAAACTATTTGATAATTTGCCAAACTCTCTCACCAGCTCATGTAACTTGACCTTTAAATAGGCACTTCAACTATTAACATTGGAGATGGTCCTATGTGTTTCCAAACTCTTTGGAAATACACTAAAATAGTTTTGTTATGCCAACCCCTAAGCTTTGTCTTTTAACCATGTTATTGTACACGGTTTTGTTATATATAAAGGTTTGGGGTAATCAAAAGCATATTGCTGGGAAAAGAAACAAAGTCTTTAGTATTAAGGTTGAAAAGATAAAGGGGTAACAATTCCAAGATGCTCCAACCTAGAGTGAGTTGTGTAAAAGAAAGACAAATTGGCTGGTGATTAGTCTAAAAAAATATATTGTGCAAAAAAAGGAGGGTCAAATTCTAATTATATTTCTTTTGAACCATGATATGAAATGACCACTTTTGAGTCTAACAGTGGTGATAAAAGGGGAAACACTCACTAATACCTATTCAAGCTGTTATACCTTTGAAGATAAAAAAGGGTGAATAATTCTCCAAAGTAGCCTTAGATCCTCACCCCATGGTGGTTACTTGGTTATAAAATAAACTCAAGGTTTTTGAAAAGCATATGATTCTTGAGGAGTAGATATTTTGCATAGACTAGGTGAGTGATAGATATCCCCATATCTTGGCTACTCTAGCATATCATGATTTTAAGTAGTTTTTATATCCTCAACATCCTAATGTGTAAATTTAGGTTTGGGCGTTCTATGAATCCTATGGTGAATTTCTTCCCCATAAAAAAAAAGAAAAATAGACCTCAACCACCAGTGGATAATGTTATAGTCAAAGGGGTCAGAGTCACATGTGATGAAAGAATAATTAATTTAACTTATGGGTGTATGAACAGTGGATATCATTACCATGTTGTGAGTTCAAAAAATCCTTTTAATGATCTTCAACGTTGGTTAGGTCATTTGTTTAGACAGTACAACCCCATGGATTGCACTGGGTATTTTAATTGAAAAGAGAGACATTAATTTGGCTTAGTATTAGTTAAATTTCATATATAGTAATCTCATTCTGTCACAAATGAGCCTGTCATCCAGCATTTAAAGGAAGTATCATTGGAATCTATCATTCTGAAGAAGTGGTTGAAACTTAGGCAAATTATTGCTCTAGAGATTTCCTTAAGATCAACTAAAGAGTATTTCCATATCATTTTTGCCTAATTGCAGAGTTTTATCAGAGGGCAAAGGTTATTTCTGACCTTAAGAAGGACACTGAGTATACTCAAATCCTTACTATTAATATCACCCGAATAGAAATAGTCCACGTGTAGGATCAAGAGGAGAAAAAGAATACTTGAATCGACACCTCCCCGATGGAAGATATAGAGACTATATAGGGTGGATCTAACTACCCACTCTAATTACTACTGCTCCATATCCTACCACTTCTTATACTAAGCCATCATAACAACCAAAACTTAGTGCCCCTTGTTCACAAACTTCTATGGCTAAATATCCTTCTTGACCTTCATTGATACTTGGTTATAATTCTCAAGATAGATAGCATGGATTATGTAGTAGATCAAAGGTCAGACAAATTGAAGGTGGAGATATAATCCATTATTTAGATAGCCTTTGAGGCTTGTTTAGTCTCTTGTAGGATTAGATGATTGTCTACAAAGAGTCTCCATCACTTTATTGTGAGATATTAGAAGACTTAAGAAAAATAGTTGATTTTGAAACTCATTGGGGTGGCTCTGTACAAAAAGTGACCAGGTCCCTATGAATTAAACACATGCAAAATACATAAAAATGACTAGGGAGAAAGGGGCAATACAGAAAGAGTAAAAACACAAGTATTTTTATGTAGAAACCTGGTATGGAAAAAACCATGGCTTTCCCGTACAGGCACCAACAAAATCCACTATAATCATCCCCTTGATTACAGTCTAGATTAAAGCCTAAGTCTAGGCTCCTGTTCTAGTAGAAACTCTACTACAAGCTCATCTTGTTAACTCTACCAAAGACTTCCTCTACACTAATTAACTCTAATCATCTTTACACTTAGGCAAATCTACCTAAGTAGCACTCTCAATAAGAAATCACCACGCTTAAAGCATGAATAGCTCTTTTACAAATCAGCACTCAAGAATATTTTTTCAATTTAAGTCACATAATCAGCTAAGAATATGAGCAGTTTTTGAATTGGGTTTTTGTTGCCTCACTTCACTTGTTTGAATTGCAAGAAACCAATTATTAAAGAGGCATCTCTTTTCTTGTATAGCAGGGTAATGATTAGGGATGTAATATTATTAGACCAGTTGTCTAAGATGGTAAAAAATAGCAACTATAAGTTTGTAACACAAGATGACAAAACCATACAGAAGGCGCATACTAGCTGTATTATACCTTGCCCGTCCAGGGAATTGGTCCCTCGTAGTTTATGAGCTCATCATCAAAAATAAATATAATAATTCCTCACCTTTTTATATTAAAAAATCAAACCATACAATTTGAGCATCTATGCACATTCATCACTTTTAATTAGAGTGATATACTACTTGATGATGAGTTTTCCCCCAATCACCATGCTTCCTCTATCATGCAAAATAGTGACTTGGTCCCTTGTTGTTTCCCATTGTTATTGTGTACCTTCATTTTATTTTGTGCCTTAACATTTACAAATATCCCCCTATCAGTATGACAATATTAGTCCCTATTACATGAACTCAATATTTATCCTTTTGATATCATTGAAAAAGATTAACAATAAACCAAGAGTAAACATAAGCGCAGATTAGTTAACTTATGACCACTGGAGAAACACTAACATGAAGAAAAACTTTCCAATAAAAGATTAAAAGTTGTAACAAACAAAGAAAACATTCATTCACAAGTAGAGTAAGTATAAAAGCAGTGCCTAATTTGAATGTTCAATAAAAGCCATATATATTTTTGGAAAAATTAACAAGTGAAGGACTGGGAACCGTTTGAAGGAGTAGGAACAAATTTTGTTAAGATGCATTATCTCTATATTCAATATAAGAATTTAATCAGTTAGGATTGGCAACTTCTTTATCAGTTAACCATTCTCAGATTTAAGCATGTTATTGTTACATGGGATTTCTTAGGAGATATGCTGAATTTTCTCCTGAAGCTTGTTAATTTCTTTATCCTTGCCAGTAGACTTAACCTTCAGTTCCTTTATTTCCTTGATTATCTCTCTTTGATAGTTTCTACCTAGAGTGGCACACTCAGTTTTTACTAGTGTTTTTATGTCAAACTTCTAAAACACAAATCCTTGAATTCCTAAATCACAGACAATGCCATGATAATCCAGTACCTTGTTCATCAGGTATCCATAAGGCATTCCATTCTTTCTATTTTTCCTAAGAACTGCTTCATGAATGTGTTCTATAATCAATGTAGGAAGATTTATGAACTCAAACCTACTCAGGAATTACATCACATATGAGTTAGTGGGTAAGACAATGTTTTTCTTTGCTGACCTCGGTAGAATTACCTTGTTCACAAAGTCAACAATCAATTTAAACTCACTTTTGAATAAGTTCCTATTCACCATAGCCACATGTTTCCCTTTGACTATGGATGCCATTTCTAAGAATTCTATTAAAGGCAACTATTTGAAGACAATTTTCACCCTATATATAAGAACTTCAAAAATCCTTCTTACCGTCTCCTTATTAAGTTTTATCTTCTTTTCTTAGACTTATGTAGTCAGATGCTTCCCATTGTTTGAGAATTCCAAAGTGAGAAAGAATTTCCTTACCATCTCAACAAATATAGTAGGAATAAGTCCTTTCATAATATGTATCCAGCCTTTATGTTTAATTATCTCAACAAGTTCCATCATACCAGATTCTTCTAGAAAATTTGAATAAAAAATCATTCCAGTTAATACCTTTTGATACTTTAATAACCTATTTCTATCCTCTTTGGATACCACCTTACTTTTCTCCCCATTCATTCTTTTAGCATAGGTGATCACAGATTCTCTCTCAACAATTTTTTGCTTCTTGGGACTAGGTCCCTCAAGAGTCAGTTGTATCTCAGTAAAACTTCCATACCATTTTCAATTTTTTTTAGTGTTTTATTGACATCGGTTTTATTGATCAACTATGCTTTTCCTGGAATATTTTACAATAAGATGAGATTTTCCGCGACCCAGGTTTTTTCCATCACATCATCATCAGAACAGGTTTAGAGAATCAGGGATAATTTTTTATTGACAGGTTGAGTGATGAAGGAGTTATGCTTTGGAAGAATATGAGAAGAGGGACATCAAGTTTTAGGAAGGTATTTTTCACAATACTAATCTCAGTATCCTTTGAACGATAAGAAAATATGAAAGTTTCATCCATTAGAAGGTCCTTTTTAGGGTAAGATATTTGAGATTTAGATTTTTCCTTTTGAGATAAGGAGTGATTTCTGCTGGATTTAAGAGAAAAATTGGCACAAGGGAGGGTTTTATGAGGGTATAGGATACGATCAATGTCAGATTTTTATGTGAGTTACCTTTATTTAGAGAATAGGATAACTTTGTTTTGACAAAAATACAGAGAGATACAACTTTTGTCATAATAGAATAGACAAAATATATACATACAAGATACTAACCTGAGAGACTGGAATAGGTCCCTCTCAACTTTGAATGAATCTTCAACTCTGTGGTTGCACATCTGTCTATCTTCAAAATTGTTTCCTTTATCGTATACCTCCAAAAGTATAGTATTGAGTTAGAACAACATGTGCCTAGTTTACCGAGCATACCTACTTTCTAAACATAGACATTTTTTTAAAGAGACTCTATTCATTTAATAGTTGGTCAGGCTATTTTGATCAATCTCATCAGCAGCCTGTTAGATTCACTTCACTTCATAGTATCCTAATTTGTTTCAAAAATAGTTCTAAGGACCTAGTTCTAGACTTGGAATTCTTCAAAAGTCCAGAGTTACTTCTACATTGCTTTGTATTTTCCACCCCTTTTTTCATCTTTGAGCTCTTTCTTGCGATAATAATGTTAATTCACATAGGACACCTTCATTAGAAGTGTCTTGAGTGACAGAACACAACAATACCTTCCATAAATTAGCTTGTCCTAAATACAATCCCCTTCTCATGCCTAGAATCATGATCATTTGTTAGATTGAGGTACCCATTTGAGTCTAAGTTCCAAGTAGTAAGACAATAGAGTGATCAAATTATTCTTAGCCAACCTAGGTAGTGATGGTTTTTTCTTCACTTCTTTCATAGACTTGAAGCCCTTAGGATGAGTACTTTACTGCTGAGTGTATTCAATATTTATTAATTTTGCCTAATCTAGTGCTGATATCCTTCCTTCAAAATTCTATTTCTTCCATAGTGAGTGCAAAAAGATTTATTCCCTTTGTTTCTATCATCATGAGCAGCCATCCATGTAGACTCACCAGGCTTGAATATTTTTAGGTAGCCGAAATCTCTACCATCATTATCTCCTTGACTGGGTAATTCAAAAAGGATTAGTGAGGAAGTAGTCCACTTAAGAGACTTGTTCAACTCTTCCTTTAGGAAGAGAAGGGCCCTATCTTATTCTTCAATCTTGTGTAATGCTGCCATGAGGTGTTGTTATGAATTTTTTAGTTTCTCTTAAAGATCAATATAAATCCTGGAGGCTTCCTTCTCCTCTTTACTATCAACACTATTTGCTTTCCTTAGATTCCTTATTAGACTCGAATTTTTAGAGTTCATCTTTGGGAACATCTCTTCAATTATAGAAATTTCGAGAGTTAAAGTAATCAACTCATGCTCTTAATTCTCTACTTCTCTTCCAAGGCATTTTTCTTAGCGGTTAGTTCACATACAGAGTCGAACAAAATAGTTACAAGCCTTTTTATCTTCCTAGCAGTGTAATTATCTAGATTTTCCTTAATATCAAATAGAGCCACCACCTTTTATTTTTCATCTTTTGTGTTTGCCTTGAGTGCAAACAAGGAATCATAGATAGGTGAACCCTCTTCTACTGCTAGCATAGAAACATATCCACTCTTCTCAACTTTATCTGAATTACTAGAAGAATATCCCAATGTTCCTCGAGCTTGCTTTTCGGCATACTCAGCTAGTTGTTTCTTTTCTAAATTATCAGGGACCTGGTACCTGATCTTTCCTTCATCACCTGAAGTCTCAGTACTATTTCCCTTTTCTCTAATGCTTCCTATTCTTTGAAACTGACTCCTCCTCTATATGGCCCTAACAATCCTATTTGTTAGATAGGCAACATCGGTATGTTTATTACCTTCTGGATCATATTTAGAAGCTTTCGAAGCCAACAATTTTTTATTTTTCTCCACCATCTTCTATATCTCTTGATATTTCTTGAGTCATGGGTCTTTAGTTTACGAATGAGTTCTTACATGTGGAGGGGTTTGAGGTTCATTGCCTCAGCTGTAGGATCCATCTTGCTTTCCCTAGACTTAGGAAGATCCCAAAGAATCTTTCACACTTGCTTATACATTGGGATCAACTCTCTTAACAGTGAAGTTCATTTGTTATTGAGGTTAATTTGGTATGCACTACTTAGATTATTTCTCCTTCTTTCATTGTAGAGGTTTCATACTGGCTAGTCAGCATATCTACCTTAGAATACCTCACATCAGTAGTGCCTTCATGAGAAGTCCTCAAGTAATCCTAGATATCTTTAGAACTTTCACACGTGGAGATTCTATTGTATTCATCAGGACCTATTCCGCATACTAGAAATTTCTCAGACTTGTAAGTTTTCTCAATCTTCCTTTTATCTTCATCATTGATCTCCCTCATGTTTTTGACAACCATTTTTGTTACTTCTCCTTCTTTGACTTCTCGTACAGGATCATGAGGACCATCAAGGGTTATTTCCATCATCTCAATATCTTCATCCATAATGAAGTCGAATATTCTGGTTTTCCACCACCCATAATACCGTCTATTGAATCTTGGTGGTGTAGTTGTAGATTTTCCTTCTTCTAGATTAGGTGGAGCAGCTATGCTAACTAATACACTCGAGGTGTGAACATTTTAAAGCAACCTATCTATGATGCCAAATATTTAAAACCTTTGGTGTTGCTCTGCATAGTAATGGACCTGGTTCCTTTTAATCAAACATGGGAAAAATACACGAAAATAGCCAGAGACTAAGGGATAGTGCAGAAAAGGTAAAAACACAAGGATTTTTATGTGGAAACCCAGTATGTTAAAAATAACAGCTTTAATACATAAGACCCAATGAAATCTATTATATCAACCTCCAAATTATAGTATAGATTTCAGCCTAACTCTAGGCTCCTTGCGCTAACGGCAACTCTACTACAAACTCATCTTGGTAACTCTACCAAGGACTCCCTCTACACTTATCAACTCTAATCTGATTTACACTTAGGCAATTCTACCTAACTAAAACACTAAACAAGAAAACATTACTTTTATTACATGGGTAGCTCATTTACAAATCAAAACCCAAGAACACTTTCAATTCACATAATTAGCTAAGAACTTGAGCAGTTTTTGAATTAGGTTTTTGCCGCCTCACTTCACTCTTTTGAATTACAAAAACCAAATCATTGAAGATATATCTCATTTAATTTATAGTAGGGTGATGATTAGGGATGGAATATCATTGGACCAGTTGTCCAAGTCGATACAAAATATCACTCGCAAGTTTGTTACACAAGATAACAAAACTGTGCAAAAGGTGCTTGCTAGTTGTACTGTACCTTGTACGTCCAGGGACCTGGTCCTTTGTATTTTAGATACTCATCATCAAAACCTCATTTAACAGTTAAAGAGTATCGATTATAATAGAGTAGGGGTAGACAGAGTATAGTTTTGGCAGCTATGTAGACTGTATTTAATTTAATAAGGACAGACCCGTAGATCTCTAACCTTTTTGGGCCGACCGTCTACAAGATGGTATAATTGATGTTAAATCTAAGGATACATAGTTTTTTCCATAAGCTATAGAGTGTATTCCAGAGACTATACTAGAGGTTGATGATGATAAGGATGCCTTTGAGACTAAGACTGAGAAGTAGGAGTAGAGTGATGATCTAAGTGTAGGTTTTTTATAAATCCTATTTATAAGGTTTATGTTGATATAGAATCTATTATGGAGGTCATAGTTAATGATACTCTATCTAGGTCGATACAAGAGACTTGGAAGATTAGTGGTAGTGGTTCTAAACCCGAGGAGGAGATGTTTTTTCCTACAACAAACAGAGAAGATTAACTTAAGGCACCTACTATTACTCCAAATCATTCCCTACAGACTACATCTAAACTTGAGTCAGGAACTGATTCCCAGACTGAAGTGTTCCCTCTAGCTTCTCAACTTCATAGGCTTATCATTCTTTGTTGAACCAACCCGATACCTTGCATGCAGAATTGATAAGTTATTTACCTTCTACAGTCTTTTGGATGAGTAGAATGATTTCACCCTTTACCTTTTGAGTCTTAGAATGTTGCCTTACTAACCCTTATCTTGATCCCAGTTAACTATTATCTTTTGAGTCTCTAGTTATTAGATGAAATTTAACCATCTTACTAAGATTAACCCTAGAAGCGTAGATCGACAGTTAAACTCCAAATTACTGTTGTCTGTATCTTTTTCTAGTCATTACTCCTCTTTTGGAGTTGATAGCCTAAATACTATCAAACACATGAAATGGATAATAAGATGCAAAAATCAGCAAGTACACAAAGAGAAAACAACACTTAGAAAGGAGATAAAAGAGAAGAATTGCATGAATGTAAAGATAGTAGAGTGACCCTTACTTCCACTAGATGATTAACAAAAGGAGATGTATCAAATCTCCAATAACACGTCACAAATGAAATTTCAAACCACTCTCTTAGGTGACCCAATGAACTCACACTTCCTCAAGCACACCTTTCTTGCCAAATTATCCAAGACAAGTGAAAAACCTATTTCAAATGTCCAAGGACCTAGTTTTGGATTCTAGGGTTCTAAAAACTAGAAGACTAAGCTATAATTTAGGAGTAATATTCAATTTCATCAAAAGTCTAATGAAAAGAGAAGTAAAATGGTCTATTTATACTATTACATTAAATGGACAAAAATTCCCTTAATGAGAGAGAGAATGGGGGCGCCTCTTGAGTGTCACTTTGGAGTGCAAAATGTCTTCAATGCCCTTCACTTGAGGCACCTCTTGAGTGTATAAGTTACCCTCCTTCCTTCTCTTGACCAAGGCTTCAAAATACTCCAGAAAGTCTTAAATTGCTTGCTAATTCCGAAAACTTGACCCTTAGATAATGCCTTGTACTCTTTGTGCTCCTTCTGCTTGTATCATCCTATCCATCTTGAAGGAATTTGTCCTCAAATTCAGATCTTGAAAAACCCAAAGAGAGATAAAAAAAACACACACAATCCTCTTGGCAGGAAGGTTAGTATTAGTACCGCACTCTTATCACCAACCCATGGTTGCTCACACTTGACATATACCCACATATCCTTTGTATTTGACATAAAAATCTTAGCATAAAGGATACCAAAGACATGAATAGCATCAATATAAAAAATAAGTGAGCATGACCAGAAATTACAACCTTCACATCTCAAGAGTATTTCGGGATTAAATGGGAGCAAAGGATAAGGGTTTAAGCCGAGATGGCCCACTCCTTTCACTAAGTTACCAAGCTCAGAATCATTCAAGGCATTACACACCAATAGGACAAACACAAGACCACTATGAACAAGATTAATATCATGGCTATCATTACACAAGTTCAAAGGACCATGTTCAATATCAACACCATCATTACTAGCATCAACACTAACTTGAAAGTTTTCAATCACATTAGTCTCATATTCAAGTAGTGAGCTAATCTTAGGTGCACATGGTTTATTATACATATCAAGAGACCTAACAAAAGAAGAAACATGCACACCTACATCAAGAAATTCCGAAACCTCTGCATAAGGAATCACATGACAAAAATTTAAGCTCAAGGAAATATAGGGAATAGCATTATTACCTCGGTTCGGACTAGGACAGTCAACTTTTTTGAAGTTCTTAGCCAAGGGTGTCTTGAGGCCACTTTCATGTGAGATTTATTGTTGATTCTTCTTTGATAATTCATGAGCTTGAACCTGCAAATAAGAAGAATCAAGGCTATGTAAAATGCTAGCCTTTGAGTTGGTAAGTATCAAGGAACCTTTGTAGGCAAGTCCTACAAACAAAGTTGTCTTCCCTTTTCCCTTCTCACAATCCGAAAACTCCCCTCCCTTTTTCTTCTTTATTTTCTCATCAAACTTCTTGGTTTTCTCTTAGATTTCATTCACACTGTATGGTGGAAGAGGGAGAAGAGTGAACTTTTGGCCACCATGCACAAAGGTGTATCTATTAGATCTTCCATCATGTATAGTGTGCCTATCAAATTGCCAAGGCCTTCGCAATAATATGTGACATGCTTGCATAGGTATTATATCACATAAGACTTCATCATGATAATTCCCTAACTTAAATCTAATAACACATTGTCATTTGATCTTCAATTCACTACACTTGTTTAACCATAAAAGCTTGTATGGATTCGGATAAGGGATAGTGGCTAGTTTCAAGTGGTCAACCAAGGTGACATTAGTAATATTCACACAAATCCCACTATCTATGATCATTGAACTCAAACTTCCTTTAATAAGGCACTTGGTATGAAAGAGGTTGTCTCTTTGATCAACCAAAACCTTACTAAACAAAGTTCTCCTAATAACATAACTAGGCACATCACATTCTCCTTCACAAGGAAACACATCTTCTTCACTACCCTCACCTTTAACTTTGGGTTCTAAGCACTCTCAATATTGGGAGTTTTCATCATTCTCCTCTATTTTCAACTCCACTTCTTCACCAAAATAATACAACTTCCCCTCCCTTAGAATCACATTATGTCGGTTAGGGCACTCACTTGCCCAATGACCCCAACCTTGATACTTAAAATATTGTAAACCCTTAGATGAAGGAGGAAGGGCATTTGGATTCACCTTCAAATTTGGAGGTTGATATGAAACTTGCTTGGTTGAGATTTGATAAGAAGAAGAAGAAGATGTAAAAGATTTGTTCTTGTTCCAACCCAAAGTCAAAGGACTTACCTCATTGTTTCTAGTCAAACCCAAACCTTGTTGGACTCTAAGCTTATAGGCTGACCTTTCTTTGTTCTTTTTTTCAATCTCCATGGCATCTTGGAAAACTTAAACCATGGTTCCAAACTTGTAAAGAGTCAAACGGGAGGATATGTCCTTGTTCAAACCAACCTTGAAGCGGATAACATCATGTGGAACTTGTTCACCTCTATGGTAAAGTTTCAAGACAAGTTGCTGAAATTCATCATAATAAGCCATGACACTCTTGCTTCCTTTCTTTAGATTGTAAAGCATGGCAAGAAGCTCATGCCTATAATGCTCCGGTACATATATTTCTATCATATCTCTCTTCAATATCTCCAAAGGAGGTGGTTGGACATTAATCAACACATCATCAAATCTTTTGGTGTAATCCCACCAAGTGTTTGCATATCCTTCAAAGTGAGAAATAGCATAGAAACTTTTCTTTTCTTTGGAAAGGTCATCCACTTGAAAAATCTTTTCACAAGTGGATTCCCAAGCTAAGTACACTTTTGGATCACTCTCGCCTATTAAAATTAGAATGCCAACCTTGATTGAATTAATGCCAATGTCTCGGATTCTTGGATGTTTAATATGGCCTTGTCTTGCCTCATGCCCTCAAAATCTTCCATAGTGCCCTGTTTGATCATGTCTTGCCCTCATTTCTTCTTCAAACCAATAGTCATCATTAGGAACATCATAACCTTCTTTCTCCCCTCTACCATAATCCTCAATTTGGATGGGTGGGTTTTAGATTTGAGGCCTTTGGGGAAGTGGGTTTGGTCTTTAATTATGTGGTACTTGAACTTGTGGTATTTGAGGTAGTGGATGGTAAGGTATTTGGTCCATGGGATTTGGCATTTGGTAAGTAGTATTTTGTGGAGGTATTTGGTTCGGATTTGGTGGTGGAGTTTGAGTTCCAAGTCCCCCTTGTTGGACTTGGTTCATTTGGTGATGTAGTGGCCTTTGTAGGGTCTGGTTAGGAGAGGTTTGGGATTGGTTTAGTTGCTGTTTTTGTGGAACTCTTGGAAGGTTAAGCATTTGGTGGAGGGTTTCGGGTGTTATAGTCATGGAAGAGTTATTGTCTTGGACACTAGAGGATGCATGGTAGGGATTAAGAGTAGAAGGTCGTGAGTTCCTCCTACTTTCAACATAATCAATCCTTTAACTAAAAGTGGAAATTTAACCCTTCATAGTCACCATTTCACCCCTCATAGCATCCACATTACTTCTCAAGGCACCATTATCATTCTTTATTTCCCTCCTCAAGGCATCATTATCACTCCTCATTTCTCAGGCAAGGGCCTCAAACCGAGGCATCAAGGCTCCAATAGCATCATTTCCCAAAGGTCGGGAAGTAGTATCTCCAGATTCCATGGCTAATGTACCTAAAAGAATAAAAAAAACAGCAAGCAACACAACCTACAAAACAAGCAAAAAAGGTAGTTCAAAAGCCTAACTTCACTCATGCTCAACCTCATCTTACACTTGGCCTCACAAGTATTGGAGAATCGGAAATACTTGGCAAGTTACTTGAGAGGTGAGAATCTTTGGTCCGTAATTGATCTTTGTTTGAAATGACTCGAATAAAGTGATGCAAGAACTTGAACCAACAAAATACTACGACTTAAAAACGAGAAAAACACACAAAAATCCAAAGATACAAAATAAACGAACTCTAGACTAATTACCAACCTAGTAGGTAGTTACTAGTTTGCTAATTAGTGATAGAATTAGCCTAAAAGAAACTAGGATAAAAAATTATAAACTAGGAAATCTAAGTTTAGAGGTGAATTTTGGTTGATCACAAGTGATGATGTGGCACTACGTGGTTGGTTATCACTTTTCAAAATTTTAAATTTTCCAAAACCTTTGTCTCGGCCAAACAACACTTTGGTAAGAAGAATTTTTGGATTTGGAGGGGTTTGAAGCAAATTAGAGCTCTTTCAAGTCTCAAATGCAAATGGAAATGCAATGGTCCCCCCCAGTTGTACTTGCAAGTGTACTTTGTTGTCCCCTTGTCCCCTCCTCCTTTTGGAAGAATGGGATATTCTTTGAATATGCTTTTGGACTAACAACTTTTCCACTCTTTTTCTTCCCTTTTTTGGATCAAACAACACCTTTGAATATTCTTCTTCACCAAGACATGAAGATCAAGGATGAACAAGATAAATATTCTAGTGTTGACCAAGTTTGACCAACAAGCATATGGACTCCAAATCTATTTTTTTTTTGTAGATCTAGGTTCCTTATGCCAAAACAAACTCAACCCACTAAAAATCAGCCACAACACACGTCTAAATAGCAAGGTCAATTTCGGATCTTAGCTCAAAAGCTTCAAAAAGACCATGTTCATGGAGGTTTTTTGCTCAAACTCAACCAAACTTCACTCTAAAAGTAGATCTAGACTTCCTAGGAACTAAAGAGAAAGGATCTAGTGCAAGGAACTACAAAGACAAAGTAAAAACTTGTAGATCTAAGTTTTAAATTCAGATCTAACCCAAGACAACACTAGACACCATTTTTTTTGTTCGTATTCTATGATTTTTTGACTCTTTTTTGTTGAGATTTTCTAAATAAGAAAACTAAAACCAAGATTTAGGGATGTTGGAACAACCCTAACCAAGGTTTTGATACCAAATGATAGCCTAAAGACTATCAAACTCACTAAATGGATAATATGATTTAAAAAATAGCAAGCACATAAAGAGAAAACAACACTTAGAAAGGAGATGAAGGAGAAGAATTGCATGAATGTAAAGATAGTAGAGTGACCCTTACTTCCACTAGATTCTTAACAAAAGGAGATGTATCAAATCTCCCATCGCAACTCACAAATGAAAGTTGAAACCACTCTCTTAGGTGACCCAAAGGACTCACACTTCCTTAAGCACACCTTTCTTGCAAAATTATCCAAGACAAGTGAAAAAACAATTTCAAATGTCCAAGGACCTAGTTTTGGATTCTAGGGCTCTAAAAACTAGAAGTCTAAGCTACAATTTAGGAGTAACATTCAATGTCATCAAAAGTCTAATGAAAAGAGAAGTAAAATGGTCTATTTATACAATTACATTTAATGGACAAAAATGCCCTTAATGATAGAGGGAATTGGGGCGCCTCTTGAGTGTCACTTTGGAGTGAAAAATGTCTTTAATGCCCTTCACTTGAGGCGCCTCTTGAGTGTATAAGTTCCCCTCCTTCCTTCTATTGACCAAGGCTTCAAAATATTCCAATAAGTCTTAAATTGCTTGCTAATTCCGAAGCCTTGACCCTTAGATAATACCTTGTACTCTTGGTGCTCCTTGTGCTTGTATCAGGAGTGAGTAACAATAATCTATGTGGGATTTCAATGTTGTCTACTCATTAAGAAAACTATTATATTAAAGATAAAGTAATACATACATGTGTATCGGTTCAGAACAACAACAACACTATCCCTATTTTGTCAATCTGCTAGGGTTTCCACAACCATAACTATGGGTTTTTAGCTGCTCATGCACGTGAAGAAATCAATAACATTCATACTTGAAAGAATAGATAAAATCATGATGATAACAAGTAGAAAACCTACAACCTTAACTAGATTAATCAACTAAAGTCAATTCCCAAGATCAAAATCAGATCTTGGAATCAAAATATGTTTATGAGTATCAAAAATATGTTTTTTACTAAAAAATACATAAAAGGTATTTTATAGTGCAAGAGGAAATCCTAAAACCAAATTTCGAATGAAATAGGAGAAAATAGGGTCAATGCCCACATGTGGTCCGTACCCATGGTATGGAACCAGGATCATGATGTACATACTATCCTGACCCTCTATGCAGGTACAAACCGCAGGTAGTGAATGAAAAATTCTAAAAAGTTTTGCTCTTAGGATATTTGACTTCTGGTACTTGCTTTGACTACCTACGGTTCATAGGTCCTATATGCGGTTCTTAGGTTAACTAAGTAGGTACCAGGAATCATCTTTTCAACTTCTCTTGATTCTCGAACATGCTTTGATCACAATCAAGTTGAATTTTTTTTTGAACATCCATAATTGCTCCAAAAACACCTGAAAACAATCTTTACACCTTTTTCACGAACTTATAATCCAAAACATGATTTCCTGCAAAACATACCTAAGAAGAATCATATTTAAAAAAATAACCTCAGAAACTTACATATTTTTCTCTTTTTAAGAATCAAAAGTGCTATATTTCTATAGCACATCAACACCCTCAACATAGAATATTTGGATGTCCTCAGGCAACAAAACACAACAAAAACAAAAACGACGCTTAACTAGGAGAATCTACGATATGTAAGGAGTCAGTCAACACTTAAAACTTAAAAAACAACACTCCCCCGATCTCACTTTTCTAAATAATTGTGCATGAACATGAAGCACAACAATTAACAAAATGGGGTCAAGGTATGGAAATTACATTAGAAACAGACAACCACTCATATATGCAAGTTACACTACCCAAAACAAGCAAATAGCTAGTAATATGACTCAATTGCCCTCAAAAGAAGATGTCCAACTCACTCATAAAATAATGCATATTAATGCAGGGATGGTCAATAGACACTCATACTCAAAATGAAGTTCCAATCAATGCATATCAAATACCAAAGGCTTGCCCTTATTTTCTTTACCTTAGCTTTCAAATAGTAAAGTTAGGATCACTGTAGGACTTTTCTCTGCTTGAAATGGTGGCTTAGGGGTTGGCATGGTACATATGAACTTTCAAAGTGACTAAGTCTCTTTGGCACTATACTAACCTTGGTGTCTCACTTATTAACCAATTTCATTTTTATTCCACTCTTATTTCTTCTTTTTTATTCTTTATTGCACATCTAGGTTAGGTGTAGTCTTTTATTCTTTCTTTTTCTCTTTTCACAATTTTTATTTGTATTTTATTTTTCTTTTATCTGCAACCACACCCCTCCCTACCATCTTTTCTCTTATTTTTCCTTCTTCATACCAATTTTACACTAACTACCCCTATGATAGCCACCCTTAACTTAGGCATTTTCCCTGAGTTGAAGTGCATAATGTCCAAGGAGGAATAGGGCAAAAATAGGTTCATCATAATATAAATGGCAAGGTGAATGGTGAAACAAGAAAAATAGGCTTACAAGGCTCAAAACAACGATCATGGGATATCATTTACACATTGAAGGTCATTTAGGCCAAAAGTGGACTAAAATGAAAAATGGCCTATGATCCTTTCCTAATCGTCTATCCTTCAACCTTGTCGAGACTAACCAAGCATGTTCTAAATTTGACACACAAAAGGAACTAGGTAGAATCTCACACACACATAGCACAGTGTCAATATTACAAACTACTACATATCCGGTTTATGCAATTGTTAGCAAGTGATTATCATGTAACTAATCATAATGCCATAACAAGATCCACAATGTTCACACATATATACATTTACATAGTTCTAAAGCACCAAATTTTGGAGGGGTATCAAAAATCAAGAAAAAACATGACTACTTCCATAAATACTTAAAAATCTCCTAATTAACCGCAAAACATATCACAATATTAAAAAAATTAACCTAGACATGCCATTTCTACAACCATACCACAGTCGATAGGAAAAAAAGCAAAGCAATAAAAACTGATACGGTATGGTATGCCTCACCCTAACTAAAAACTGTACATTGTCCCCAATGTACTAAAATAATAGAAAGCAAAAGGAATAAGGACATATATGGGATGCACTTAGTGTCTGTCTCATGAGAATCCTAAAATGGTGGTATATCCATAGGCAGAGGACATAGTGGTGGCGGTGAATTATTAAAAGAGGCACCCATAACTATCTCAAAACTCCTCTACTTCTCAACAAATACTGTCTTTGATGAATCATTGGTGGCGTTTTTCAGGTATTGCTCATATGGCTTGTCTAGATTCTACAATTCTCCCACTCAGTATCTCTTGGTCCCAACTACGGGGAATACTGTATGATCCTTTAAGAAAATATCCAAATGTCCAGGACCACACGAAGGTGATGGTTGAATATTTAGGGATACAAAAAGAGATATGGCTAATATGTGGCTCTCAGTGAGATAACATAACTCTGCCTGTAAGATATCCAACTCTTACCTCATATGTCCTAGATCCAATATCTCAATCTCTAGAAATCGATCTGCTACAGGTCTCTCATCAACACCTGGTGCATTTGGTACATTGGCCTCTGCAGCAACATCCTTATCAATAGTATTGGTTACAAAGACCACTCACATATCATTTGGCTACTGCATTGTCATACATATATCAAACACTACTTACTTATTATTTAGTTTGAAGGTGCTCTTTCCCAAGTCCATATCAATCAACACCTTTCTAGTGGATATGAAGGGTCAACCCAATATAATGGGAGCTTGAGAATTCATCTCACAACAAAGATCCATGAATTTAGTAGGGAATGTAATGGATTATACCCTTACTTCTACGTCACGTAGAACACCTATCATTTTCTTTATAGATAAGTCAACCATCAATAGTTTTATAGATATCAATTTGAGTTCCCCCATCCTCAACAACTTGTACAAAGCCAGTTCCATCACATTTACTCCTGATCCTAAGTTATATAAATCTTACTTGACAATGAAAGTCCTAAGAGAACACAAAATGGTAACTGCTCTGGGGTCCTCCTTCTTTTGTACTAATGGTAAGGAAGGGGCCACACTATGAGGGTGCATAAGATCATTGGTCTTGATGACCCAATCCTCACCACTATCATACTAAAAATCATTATCACCCTATGTCAACTTATTAAACTCTACCTCAAGTGTCTAATCGCTCTCGGTGCTATCAATCTTCAACTCCTTAATAGTAGGTAAAAAAGATCATTAGTAGTGGCACCATAATTAGTGGTGATGGATAGATAATAACTTATAGCTTGTGGACTCTGAACTTTTTTACTCAGGAGAGTAATAGTCTATTTTTATTTGATCATGGAATACATTTGACCAAACTGGTGCTCCAACTGCTTGATAGCAGTGGCATGAGACTCCACATTCAGATTCAAACCTGAAATGTAATCCTTAATCACCTTAAGGTTGTTCTCTTGATTTTTTTGACCCTTTACAAGTTTGGTCAGCATTTTTTCCATTCTTAATTCCATATCTCATCTTCTAGGTGGGATGTACTTATCTCCTTTTTTCCAGTAATTATCTCTCTATCTCCAGTCACCGTCTATATCCCTGTTGTGGTCTCTACATATGTCATAATAGTTCAAACCATTGTTCCTTTTCCCTTGGGCCTTGAAAACCCTCTAACTAACAATTCAAATACCTAGCCTCCTCTTCTAATGTAGACTCATAAGCTCTGGAAGCTGCACCCTATGCTCCTACTATATGAACTTTCTTGAAATTTGCTATTGTAAACTACTTTGCCAACAACCCAAGATCATACCTCAGAATCATAATCTCTTGCGCCATATAATCGTCAACTACTATCTAGTCACTATGGGTACTAATAACATAAGTGTCAGAACCTTTCTCTGCCTCCCAAATTTTCCACCCTCGGTTAGTTAGAGAGATCTAATCCATAATACCAAAAGCTACCTCCCAACGTAGTCTCATAAAATCTCCTCTTGGGATTATGTTTTCTATGGCTCTGGAGTTGATATTCAGGGCTTTATCAAATAAATCCAATAAGTTTGTCCCTAAAATACGATGGTTGGGCACTATATTTATTTTCTTCTTAAGCCTGAACCCTACTTCGTACATAAATTCAAACTGCATCTATATGAAATTGTAAATATTATCCTTCAGCTGTAACATCCTTGATGGAGAAAAAAATATGTTCATGAATTTTATGTGCAACTTATTCCATGTAGAGATAGATCCTTCTGGAAGTTCACCTAACCATGAAGATGATTCTCTTGTAACAGAGAAAAGGTAAAGAACCTCTTGATTCACCCTTTGAATTGATATGAAGTGCAAGTTCCAGAAAAATTTGCTAGATGTATGCTTCTATCATATGTAGGCAATTCCGCAAATCTACCCTTCATGTATAAAAGCTAGATCATAGTACTCGGTATATTAAACTTAATGCATGGGGTAAAACAAAAGGAATAATGGCACTAGTCTCTATTATCTCAATAGGCCCTAAATATTCTTCATCATCCTTATGTGGTTGAAAATACTAGTATGTTGGAATCACATGGACTCATCTACGTTAAACGCTGTTCTGGTTTTCATGAAATGCTGCTCAGTGGTTTGCTTCTTATCTCTACAAAGCTAACTTGGCCTCCCAAGCCATCCACTAAGCATCTTATGCTTCCCTTCTCTCATTTTCAGCTTAATCTAACAACACCATCAGCTACTAGTCATTAATATCTTAAACTCCTTAAGGAGGAATGGGAGGAACATTATCAAAAACTTCTTTAGGAAGGTTGTCTCTCTTCAGCTTTGTAATCCTACTAGGTGTTTGTAGTATCCTCTCTGGATTTTAATTCATTAGGAGTAAGGGACTGCCTCTACTTCGTGTGTTAGGAATACATAGGCGTATACCCAACAAAGAAACAAAAATAAAAAAAACAACTCATAAAATGAAACAACCTCAATTTAGAACTCAATACCATATTCCCCGATAATGGCACCAAAATTTGATAACGCCCAAGCTAAACCTTCACTCCAAAAATAATTACGGTCACTGTAAAATATAGTAACCCAACAAAGGTTGGGGTCAAATCCCAAGGTAATACATGGGCTTAAGGATCTCAGTTGATGTAATCAATGGGAAAAACTTAGAAAAGTAAATAGGGGGAATTAAATGGCATTATTGAAAAAGGAGCAAATGTCAACTTCAGTTGTAATTAGTATTGGTGAAAACTAGGATTGTGTTCCGCCTATCTTATTGACTCCATAGGCTTATGGTGCTTTGTTGAACCAACGTGATACCTTGAATGCAAAATCAATAATTTATGTACCTTCTACAATCTTTTAGATGAGTAAAAGGATTTCACCCATTTCCTTTAGAGTCTCAAGATGTCGCCTTACTAACACTTATCTTGATACTAGTTAAGTATTACCTTTTGAGTCTCTAGTTATTAGATGAAATCTAACCATCTTACTAATATAAACCCTAGAAGCGTGGATTAACAGTTAAACTCCAAATTCCTGTTGTCTTTATGCTTTCCTAGTTACTACTCCTCTTTTGAAATAAGTTGCAATAATCTAGGTGGGATCCTCATGTTGGTAACCCATTAAGAAGACAATTATATTTAATATCAAGAAATACATGCATGGGTATTGGTTCAGAACAACAACATCACTTCCCCTACATCTTCAATCTTCAAGGATTTCCACATCCCTATCTATGGGCTTTTAGCCACTCATACACGTAAAGGAATCAATAACATTAATAATTTATAGCATAGATAAAATCACGATGATAAGAAGTAGAAAATCCATAACCTTAACTATATTAATCGATCAAAGTCAATACAAAAGAATCCCAAGAACAAAATCAGATCTTGGAATCAAAATATGTTTATGAGTATCAAAGGTGTTTTTTTTACTAATAAATAAATAAAGGGTATTTATAGTACAAGAGGAAACCCTAAAACCAAACCTCGAATAAAATAGGTAAAAACAGGGACGATGACCACATGTGGTATGTACCCATGGTCTGGCACTAGGTGCAGGCGGTCCTGACCCTAGGTGCAGGTACAAATCACAGATGTTGGATGAAAACTTCCTGCTAGTTCACCTCTCTGTATTTTGGACTTCAGGCACTTACTTTGCCTACCTGTGGTCTGTAGGTCCTTTATGCGGTCTATAGGTTGACTTAGTAGGTGCCGGGAGTCACTTTTTTTCTCTTTGGTTCTCGAACATTCTTTGACCATGATCAAGGCAGAAAGTGTTTCGAAAATCCATAATTACTCTAAAAATAGCCAAATACACCTTTTTCACCATTTTCATTAACATATTATCCAAAACATGATTTTCCATAGAACATACCCAAGAAGCATCATATCTAACCAAATAACCTCATAAAGTTGCATTGTTTTCTTATTTTAAGCATCAAAAGTGTTATATTTCTATAGCACATCAGGCTTTCACTCATTCTTAACTTATATCCTAGTCCTATTGCATTGAGGACACTTCTATATTTTAAGTTGGGGGTATTAATTGATCTTTAATAGTCTAGTTGATTTTTAATTCTGAGACTAGTTTCATTTAGATTGAAAAATATAATATTTTTGACAATTCTGCTTTGACTAGGTGCATGTCATTTGGATCTTTGATTTAGTGTGTGTTATGATTTGTATTTGGTTTTTGTTTCTTATTTCAGAGTATGTTAGTTGTTAGTTGAGTGTTTGTTGTCGAGAAATATCTTTTTGTTTTGGTGTTCAAGTAAAAGTGTGCTAATAATAGAACACTTTGACTCAAAGAATACTCTTGTAGAGATTTTTACATGAATGAAACTTGAAAGTGACAAATTAGTTTTGAATTTACCCACGTTTAAAAATGCACCCATTTTTTAATTTTTTGGTATGAGTTTAAGTTGTTAATCACTCATTTTTATGAGTATTTACATCTCACATTGACAACTTAAATACTTACCTCAACATATGCAATGAATGTAATATGTCAATTAGGAAATTGAAAGTGTTACTTCGAGTATGTAGTGGAGTTCCATGAGTAGTGAGACTTTGATTTGATCTTGTTTTATGGGTAAATATAGAATTTGCCTTCATTTTATATCAAAGAAATGACCTTAGTCCATCAACCGAGGGTGGGCCTTTGAAATTGACTATATAGCCTTCTCTACTAAGAGTTGAGTAACTAAGCTTTGCCCAATTTGTGACTTGTAGCCTCTTTCTTGGGAAACTATGTTACAAGTCATAACTCATTTCCCTACAACGCTCATTTTTTATCCAAAACCTCCTAGTAGAAAATAGGTAAGGTTTCAAATCAACATAGGCCAAAAACATAGGTGGGGGCTACAAGTATTGTTGGGTAGGATTGTGATTGGAAGTTTATAAAACTGCGGACTACTTACTTTTTCCTCTAGTTCATCCTAGTATATTAGGTTAATACATATAAAAATGATTTTCAATTTGAAGATTTAGGATGTAAATAGTTGAGTTCTTTTTCCTTAATAGAATTAAAGAATGATTTTGGCAAGTGCAGAACCAAAAGATTGTCATAAATGGTCTGTAGCATGTCAAATTGAGTGAGCATTAAGGAAGAATTAAGTTAAGGTCTCATGTAGTGCTTCAAGGACTACCATTCCACTCTAAGATGGAGTCACCTGCAAACTAAATGTTACGACTCTAATTCTGTGGTTGCCGAAGGCATAAGAGGAATGTAACAAATCAATGCCAATAATGACATCAAAGTCTATCATGTCTAACTCTACTAAATAAATTACGGTGAATCTATGAAATATTAGAACTAGGAAATTTATGTATACCAATTTGGCTATGAATTAATCACTAACACAAGTGAAAATAGAAAAAAATTATCTAAGAGTTTATTAGGACTAACTCCAAATTTAAAGACAATATAAGGAGAGTCATGAATTATAAATTAGACCTTGGGTCTAGTTGGTATATTGTAATACCCCATAATTCCCTAGCATAAACTAAGTCCCAATACATTAGTATTCGCATATAAATTTTTCAAATTACTCATTAATTTTTGGTTTAGAGCCTTCATGTGCATAGAAAATTCAATTAGCTTTCCAATGATATAAAATTTGCCCAAATTCGATAACCGGGTAAAAAGTTATGGCGATTTTAAGTTTCAGTCATTAAACACCGTCCTTTTGACCCTTAGAGCATCGCGGAGCCAGTCTAAATAACAATTGTCAGTTTTCAGTGTGGTACCGCGATGTTGGCGCATTACACTAAAGACCCAGTTCATGTTTGGCAATTTTCAGGGAACCTCTGCAATTTTGGCAAGTCATGGAGGTGGCCAAAATGGCATTCCAGTAAAGGACCGCGATTTTACCGCATCGCGCCAAGGCCAAAAATTGGGATCTTCAGTTTCTAGGTTGTGTTTTTAAATTTTTTTAGTGGTATTTGGGTCATTTTCCTAAGCCCTAAACTCATCCTAAACACAAAATTTAACCCCTAATTGACCTGAATACTCTTCATTATTCAATTCCTCTCAAATTAAAGATCCCTTTTTCAAGAACAAGAAACCCTAGCTCTCAAAATCAAGGCCAAATCTCAAGAACTTCCTGTCAATCCTTCCAAATTCATTAACTTAGTTATGTTAGATGTTCATCCATGGGTTTCTTTTACCCATGGAGTCCCAATATCCAATTTAAATTACAAAATTATGATCTTTTAAAGTTATTTGAATTTATATTGTGATTTCACCCATGAATCTCCATGAACTATGATTTTATACCATGTTTTAATAAAATTGTTGTTGTTATTCAATTCTCCATGTTTTAATGTTATCATTCCTTGAATTTAATCATTATTTAGTATTATTCACATTGAATTCATGCTTTTACTACAAGTTCTATGACATTCCTATGATTTGATCAAACCATGAACTCCAAGTGTTTGATAAAATGCCTACAACAGTGATTGATTTAATAAAAGCCTTCATGATTTGTCCTGTAAGCTTTAGTGTCACTTTACTATTAATATTTTTGAGTTCTGGGGGTATTGACTATCCTAGATCCATAGTTGTTTACTTAGTCTAGTATCAGTACATTACAAAATAGTATTCAGAACATACTATGAGTATTATCAGAACAGTCAGATATCAGTCAGTTAAACTCAGAATAGTTTAGTATTTTAGTGTCTTTCAGTTGGGAGTAGGATTTAGCACCGAGCGAGTGCAGGAATGGCGGCTTCCACATCAGATAAGAAGAGTCAATAGTATTAGTCCTTATAGTCCAGAACTATGTATCCAGTGTAGGATATGAGGAGTCACCTGTCAGATTAGGCTTGATTATCTCGCAGCGGTCACTCATCAGTTCAGGCTTAACACCCTTAGTCCTTCAGATTGTATATCAGTGTTATAGATCCACACAGCCAGCATTAGTACCCGTGGAAATGTATTAACATACTTCCAATTGGGGTTATAGGTTAGACCCCGATTAGCTTAGATTGGAGCATGTCGGTTAGATGATACCTCTCACCGTCTCAGCCACAATCTCAGTCACAGTCTCAGTTACAGTCTTAATCCAGTAATCAGTTCAAACATTCAATCTTAGTGTTATTTGATCAAAGCATACAAATGTCAGTTATTTTAGTATTTCAGTTACAAATTATACTCAGTTCATGTTATGTACTTGGTCATGTATCCTCAATATCTATAGATTTTCATGTATCTTCAGTGTTTACAGACCTTCATGCATACACAGTATTTATAGATTTCACATATTTCTAGTATCTATAGATTTTATGTTCTCTATTCAGTACTCCATGCTTTACATGTATATTCAGATAATTTATTATTCATGTTTATGAAACTATGCATATCATCCTACCTCATTTAGCATACCAGTATATTCAAAGTAGTGATTGCATACCTTTTCTTGCGGTATGATGTATTATATCATAGGTTCTGATGCCAGTTCCCAGACCGCACTTAGAAATTTTAGTCATCTTGGCAGTAGCAGTGGTGAATCCTCATCATTCAAGGTCAAATTAGTTTATTTTATGTTTTCAATCTAGTAGTTAGTTGGAGTTAGTTGGGACCTATCCCATCAACTCACAGTTATTCAATTTAGAGGCTTTTCAGACACTACAGTCAGTTAGTTATTCAGTTTATCTCAGATTTCAGTACCTTATCAGACTCAGATAGTTATTTCTTCTTACTCATAGTTTAGTATTTATTCAAGTTATTAAAACCTTACAGTGTAAAAGTTATTTTTCTACATTTGTGATCATGTTATTCAGTGGTCATAGTAGGTACCAGCTCATGGGTTAGCTTGTAGTCCCTCAGGACTGTAAATATCGTGTGATGCCCAGGGTGTACTCTCAAGGCTTTACAAACTTGGTATCAGAGCCTATGGTTTTAAAGAGTCCTAGGAAGTATGAAAGTTACGTCAAGTAGAGTCATGTGCATAGGTGTGTAGAGAACCACACATATGGATGAGAGGCTATAAGGCGTTTAGGAAAAGTTTCCTTTCTTTCAGTATTTGTGTCATGCGAGTGATCATGAGTTCATGTTAAACTCTTAGTATAATCCATTTCTTTCTTCCGTTTGATGAACATGCTTCCTCAAAGGAATAACAGAAGAGGAGCAGGAAACCAACTAGTACCTTATCCCATCCAGGAAGATCCTCTGGATGAGCATGTCTTTCATGCAAAATTCCGAGATCATTCACCACTCTAGCAAATTCTGTAGCAGCACAGAATGAATGACCAACTGCTGTTTTGGCCAACCCAGTGGCCAATACTGCTGCAACTAGAATTTGGGACTTCACCTGGATGAATCCTTCTTTTTTCATGGGATCCAAGTCTTAAAAGGATCCATAGGAATTCTTAGATATTGTTAAAAAGGTGATGGATGCCATGGGGGTCACATCAAGTGAGAGTTATGAGTTGGTTACATATTATTTCAAGGATGTAGCCCATACATGTTTTAAGAAGTGGAATATAGATATGGGTGTTGATATAGGGCCTGTAGAGTAGGAAGAGTTTGCCACAACTTTCTTAGATAGATTATTCCTATTAGAGTTAACGAAGTCCAAGGTGTTAGAATTTATTAACTTAAGGTAGGGCAGCATTAGAGTAAAGGAGTATTCCCTCAAGTTTAATTAGTTAGCTAGATATGCTCCTCATGTGGTAGCTGACAGCAGATCCAAGATGAGTAAGTTCTTGTCTGGCGTATCTGATTGTGTGGTTAAGGAGTGTAGGACTGTAATGTTGATTAGGGAGATGGACTTGTCTAGGCTAATGGTACATGCTCAACAGATTGAGCAACAGAAGATTAAGGAATAAGAAGGAGGGAATAAGAGGGCTAGAATTGGTAGTTTTAACTTTAGTCAACCAAGGTCAGAAGGTGGTAACCATCCTCAGTTTCATCATAGGTCTTCATCCCCAACACCCTCTTTATCCAGTGCCTCAGAGCCCAAATTTAGAAATTATAATAGGGATAGAGCACCAGGCTCTAAGTCCCAAGGCAGTGTTAAAAGTGCCCGTACGAATCCTTTATGTCAGAAGTATGGTAGGCACCATCAAGGTAACTGTAGAGCGGGTAATGATGTGTGGTTCGGGCGTGGCAAGCCAGGACATTGGTTTTGGGAGTGTCTAGTAGCTACTCAGAAAGGTAGGTATTTATTCCAACTGGGCCAGTCCAATAGTCGTCAGTTCTATTCGATTGCCCAACTCAGTAGGTTGCCGCTTCCAGTGCTACCAATGGTCAGCGTCCGAATAGATTACATTCTCTTTAGTCCCGCCAATATCAGGAAAATTCTTCTGACGTAGGTACTGGTACATTACAGGTCTTTTACTTACATATTTATGCTTTGCTAGACCCTGGCGCTTCTCTTTATTTTGTAACTCCATGTGTTGCTGTCAATTTCAAAGTCAGTCCTGAAACTCTAGAAAAGCCCTTTTTAGTGTCCACCCCAGTAGGTGTTTTAATTGTAGCAAGGCAGGTATACAGGAATAGTTCGGTCATAATATCTCAGAAAATTTCCTCAGTTGATCTCGTAGAGTTAGAGATGATAGATTTTGACGTTATTCTCGAAATAGATTGGATCCACTCATGTTATGCTTCAATTGATTGTAGAAATAGAATATTTTATTTTTTATTCCCAAATGAACCAGTCCTTGAATGGAGGGATAGTACTACAGCGCTTAAGGGTCAGTTGATTTCATACCTTAGAGTGAGAAAAATGATATCAAAGGGATATGTCTATCATCTTGTTCGAGTCAAAGACTCAAAATTAGAGACTCCAACCCTTGAGTTAGTTTCAGTAGTAAGAGAATTTCCAGATGTGTCCCTAAAGATCTTCCTGGAGTTCCTCCCAATAGGGAAATCAACTGCGGAATAGACCTTCTTCCAGATACTCATCCTATATCTATTCTTCCATACAGAATGGATCCAGCTGAACTCAAATAATTGAAAGAATATTTAAAGAATCTCTTAGATAAGGGACTTATTAGGTCCAACGTCTCCCCCTGGGGCATACCAGTTCTACTCATGCGTAAGAAAGATGGTTCTCGCAGAAAGTGTATTGACTACCGTCAGTTGAACAAAGTCACAGTCAAGAATAAATGTCCACTTCTTAGAATTGATGACTTGTTTGACCAACTTCAGGGTGCCAGCTACTTTTCATAGACAGACCTCAGATCAGGCTCTCATCAGCTTAGAGTCAGGGAATGTGACATTCTGAAAATAGCTTTCTGAACTTGGTATGATCATTTTGAGTTTCTAGTCATGTCCTTTGGTCTCACGAATGCCCCAAAAACCATCATGTACTTGATTAACCGAGTGTTCAAGCAGTACTTAGACATGTTTGTCATAGTCCTCATTGATGACATTCTGGTCTATTCCTGTAGCTAAAATAATTATGCAGACCATCTAAGAATAGTGTTGTAGACACTTAGATCTCACAGGTTGTTTGATAAATTCAGTAAGTGTGAATTCTGGCTAAGATCAATAGCTTTCCTTGCCCATATTATTTTTGGTGATGGAATTAGGGTTAATCCTCAAAAGATCGAGGCGATAAGAAACTGGCCCAGACCCATTTTTTCGTCAGACATCAAGAGTTTCTTGGGTTTGGCTGGATATTACCATCGGTTTGGTAAAGGATTTTCTTCTATTGTATCTCCCATATCCAGATTGACACAGAATAAAGTCAAGTTTCAGTAGTCAAATTCCTGTGAGAAGAGTTTTTAGGAGTTGAAGACTCGACTCACCTCAGCCCTAATTTTGACTCTAGCGGATGGTTTAGATGGGTTTGTTGTATATTGTGATGCATCCAGAGTGGGTTTGGGTTGTGTCCTCATATATAGAGGTAATGTCATATCCTATGCCTCTAGACAACTTAAGCCCCATGAGAAGAATTACCCTACTTATGATCTTGAGCTAGCAGCTATAGTATTTACCTTACAAATTTGGAGGCATTACTTGTATGGGGTACACATAGATATGTTCATTGACCATAAGAGCCAGAAATATGTGTTCTCTCAGAAAAATTTGAATATGTATCAGAGAAAGTGCTTAGAGTTGTTAAAAGATTATGAGATGAGTTTTCTGTATCATCAGGGCAAGGCCAATGTAGTGGATGATGCTCGCAGTAGAATGTCTATGGGTAGTGTTTCTCATTTTGAGGATGGTAAGAATAAGTTATCTTAGGAAGTTCATCAACCTGCCCGACTAGGTGTTCGCATAGTCGACTCAGCAGGGGGTAGTAGTGGGTGCAGATTAGTGCTGAATCATCTCTAGTTTCCAAGGTGAAGGAAAAGCAGGATAGAGATCCTAGTCTAGTTAAGTTGAAAGAATCAATCAGAGATCAGTAAGTGGAGGTTTTATCCCAAGGGGAAGATGGTTTTTTGCGTTGTCAGGGTATATTGTGTGTTCCTGGTGTAGAAGATTTAATGCAATAAATTCTTACAGAAGCGCATGGTGCGCGTTACTCTATTCATCCAGGGTCCACTAAGATGTACCGTGATTTATAAGAGATCTATTGGTGGAGAGGAATGAAGAGGGATATTGCAGAGTTTTTAGCTAAATACTCTATATGTGAGCAAGTTAAGATTGAGCACCAGAAGCCTTCTGGGTCCATGTAGGAGTTCAATAGTCCTACATGGAAATAGAAAGAAATGAACATGGATTTTGTGATAGGTTTGCCTCGTACCCATCATCAGCATGATTTTATTTGGGTAGTCATAGATAGGATGACCAAATCAACTCATTTCTTGCCAGTCCATACCTCTTATTCAGCCGAGGACTATGCCAAACTCTATCATAGAGAGTTGGTTACGTTGCACGGTGTTCCCTTATCTATCATCTCTGATAGAGGTACCCAGTTTACCTATCACTTCTGGAAGGCATTCCAAAATGGTCTTGATACCCAAGTCCACCTCAGTACAGTTTTTCACCCTTAGATAGATTGTCAAGCAGAAAGGACCATTCAGACTATTGAAGATATGCTAAGAGCATGCGTAGTTGATTTTTAGGATAGTTGGGATGACCAATTGCCTTTGATTGAATTCATATATAATAATAGCTATCATTCCAGTATCTAGATGGCTCCGTTTGAGGCTCTTTATGGTAGGATATGTAGATCTCCGATTGGTTGGTTTGAAGTAGGTGAGGCTGCATTAGTAGGGCCTTACTTTGTGTTTGATGCTTTAGAGAATGTTTAGTTGATCAGAGAAAGGCTTAGAGCATCCCAGAGCTGACAGAAATCATATGTAGATGTAAGAAGAAAAGATCTAAAGTTTTAGGTCGGTGTTTTTATTTACCTAAGGATCTCTCCCATGAAAAGAGTGAAGAGATACGACAAGAAAGGAAAACTCAGTCCCCGCTATGCCGGTCTTTACAAAATTCTCAGTCATTTCGGAAAGGTAGCTTACAAGCTTGAGTTACCTTCAGATCTAGCTTCAGTACACCCAGTGTTCCATGTCTCATTGTTGAAGAAGTGAAATGGTGATCCAGCTGTAGTTGTTCCCTTAGAAAGTGTAGATATTCCGAACAGTCTTTCCTATGAGTAAGTTCCGATCGAAATTCTTGATTATCAAGTTTGTAGACTAAGGAACAAAGAGGTTCCACTAGTCAAAGTTCTTCGGTGGAATTAGATATGAAGGACAAGTACCCTCATCTTTTCTTCGAAAATTTAGATTCGATTAAAGGTACTAATCTTCTTATGATTTTTCGCTATCATGCTAAGTTTAAGTTGCACGTCATGTTTATGTCAGTGGTGCATTTACAAATTGGTTCAGTTATGCATTCCATGCATCAGATATGCATGTTCAGTGTGTAGGCTCAGTCCATCAATTTTTCCTCAGCTTAACCAGTCTCATTCGAGGTCGAATGATCCCAAGGGGGAGATATTGTAATACCTCCTATTTCCCTAGCATAATATAAGTCCAAATACATGAGTATTCACATATAATTTTTTGAAATACTCATTAATTTTCAGTTTCAACAGATTTCATGCTCTCTATTTAGTACTCCATTCTTTCCATGTATATTCAGATAATTTTTTATTCAAGTTCATGAAACCATACATATCAGCCTACCTCATTTACCATTATCCACAAACCCTTGAGAATCCTCCTTAACTTTAGAGATAATAAAGGTGATTCTATCTCATAAACTGGCTAACTCTAGTAACATTAGATGAAGGAGCAACATAACCCACATGAATCAATTGACGAGGCTGAGAGGTCACAAACTGAGTAAGCAAATGAATGGATCGACGAAACTCTGCATTATATATGTCACCCTGAGGTGTCTTTTCATGAGTTTCATTAGCTCGGGAAGCTCGAGGAGGACTATTAGAAATTTATAGAACTCTATGAAGGGCAATACAATCAGGAGCAGGGACCCTAAACTGAGACTTCACTCCATAAATAGGTCGAGTTCCATCCATATTGTCCTCAGGTAGGACATAGGGTCTGGTAGAGTTTCTTTGAACATTAGATCTTTGATGAGGTATGATCATAAATGCGAGTAAATCAAAGATAGGGAAATTTTGGACATTAGACTCTATAGCTTAGTAGAGAATACAAAAAAGGGAAAAATTCTTAAATATCTTGCAGCCTTCCACTAATATGTGTGGCAGTCTACATAGCCATAAGAAGGACTATACTTGATAGGGATTTATGTACACCCAAGGATCTTGAACCTTGTCTATTATACTATATTTTTTATAGCCTGAACCCCGGACTAGTTGTATTATATCATAGGTTCTGATGCCAGTTCCTGAACCACGCTTAGACATTTTAGACATCTTAGCAGTAGCAGTGGTGAGTCCTCATCATTCAAGGATAGATTGGTTTATTTCATGTTTTCAGTCTAGTAGTTAGTTGGGGCCTGTCCCATCAACTCACAAATATTTAGTTTAGAGGCTTTTCAGACACTACAGTCAGTTAGTTATTTAGTTTATCTCAAATTTTAGTACTTTACCAGACTTAGATAGTTATTTCTTCTTACACATAGATTAGTATTTGTTTCCGTTATTAAAACCTTATGGTGTATTAGTTATTCTTTTGCATTTATGATCATGTTATTCAGTGTTCATAGCAAGTACCAGCTCATGGGTTAGCTTGTACTCCCTCGGGACTGTAAGCATCGTGTGACGCCTAGGGTGTACTCTCAGTGCGTTACACATATACAACATTAGAGAAGACCTGTAACATACTAATGGGCATATTTAGTGATCTTACCTGATCAAGTACAAATATGAGTGAATAGAGGTAGTTCATGCATAGACCATCACCAACGTTAGAATTTACACCCTATTGGGTTGGGCGACCCTCTGGAGCTGGTAAAGAAATAATTTGTGCATGATTTCCACCATTGTTACCCTAAAGGCTAGAAGGATAATACTTAAAGAAATAACCAATATATCCACAAGAAAAGTATCCCTTTTTGCCTATCAAGTACTTATCTGGATGTTCCTAGTTCTTACAAGTCAGGTAAGTATGACACCCAACAACATATGCCTTAGACTTAGAGTCAGATATTATACGTGACAACTTCTACATATGTCAGTGAGATAGAGCTTGATGATGAGGAAGTTGGAGCTGATGACCTTTGCTTAAAATTTGAGTGACTTCTATTGCTAGAACTCTGTTGAGAAAACTAAAAATTACCTGTCCATACAATTTTATTCTATATAGCTATTTCCTTAAATTTTTATGCCTTAATCTATTGGGCATAAGTCATGAGATGGGATATATCCATACACCAATAAACATAGTGGTCCTGAACACCATAACTACCAAATCAGACACTCTTGAAGCAAACTTGCCCTTCTGATACCCTGGCTCAGACACTATTTTTGGAGAATACCCTTTAAAGTTGAATGAACTTGAGGGTGCATTCCCTTACCGACATAGATCCCTGCTTGAGAACAATGAACTCCTCCTCTTTTCCCTCTTTCAACTCTCGAGGAAAGAATTGCGTCTTTTTTTTATTCTAAAAGTGGGTAAGTCTCCATAACTATTAGTGGTTGGACATTAATTGCATCAATTTATTTTTTCTTGTAAGTTTGTAACTCAAGGATATATGAGCCAAATTACTCTGCCTCTTATTTAAGCTCTATTATTTCTTCACTTTATTCATTTAACGTGTGATATTTTAGTTGTTGAAATTTCTCCCTTAGCAAATATTGGCTCACTAATTTTTTGTAACACCCTAAAAGTCCGTAAGATCATACAACAGAAAACTGATTTTTGTCACAAAATGACTGACTATACGAGTAATACAATGAGGCCACAATTCACGGACTAACTCATGGTAAGAATCCAGCATCAAGCCCAAATCCATTAGCCACAACACTGACCAAAAGTCATAGTTAGACACTTCGACTCATTTGATTACACATTCTTAGCAAAAACCAAATGTCTTGAAGATAAAATTTTTATTCTACTGGCTATGAGTCATATGCACGGAGTATGAGTTATCAAGTAAATTATTCTAATGAGAAATTAGAATTTCAATAATATATCTTTAGGAGCCACAAGTCCTAGCCACGACTCGCATGAAGGACCCATAAGTCATGAGGTAGCAGTCATCCCCAAGCATGCAAACCAGCCTATGAACTATGAGTCAGAGGTAGACTCATAATTTTAGGATATGACTTTTATCCAGAACATAACTATTAAACCAAAAAATTTAGTTACATTGCTAAAAGGGTATTTTTGCATCTTCTCAATTTTATAACACTAAACTATGCAGTTTTGTGGTCTACTAGAGGTAGATTCAAAACACTCTTAATTGATTAATTCCCTTCACTTCTTCCAAATCATCTCAGACAAAAGAAAATAGGTTATTTAACTCTCTAAATTCCTAAAATCTGGGATTCATTCTCCAAGTCAAAATTTTTAATTTCTAAGAACAAAATCTCATACTCTAGGTATGTGGGGTTTCGACAATGGGTATCCTTTTACCCTTGTCCCAAAGTACTTTAAAAATTCTAGTTTTTGTATGATTTATGATTTAAGGGTAATATTAAATTTATGGTTTCTCTTAAATTTCAGTCTTGTTAAGATCCCCATTTAGTTATGACATGTTTTCTATGATTTTACATACAAAGAACATGATATTACTCTATGAGAATTGAACACTAGAATGTTTTCAAATAAATTTCACAAATTTTAGGTATGTTTCCAAAGCATATTTTAAATTACCAAATTATTATTATGAACAAGCATGATTAGTTTTCTGTACATAGACTTTTAGAATAATTTTAGATTAAGTATGTTCTAAACTAATTATTGGAAAATCATTTTTTAAATGTGAAACTGGTACATCATTAGTTTGAGAGAAGTACTTAACATTTTGAACTAAGGCCCAATTTTACCTAAAACCCCAAACTACGTGCCAATATAGGTTTATGTAGTACTCTTGGTTTAGACATCAGTTGGTGATCAAGCCAGCTATGGCTTATACCTTCGAAAGGTATATTGGGTCTTCTTGATAGTGCATATTCATTGAAATCTACATTAGCTTATGTGGCTTACATCAATTAATAGACTTTCCCATAGACTCAAACTTTTTTATTTGTACATTACCCTAAAGTCAGTTTTACTTACATTATTTTATAATTCTAAGAATTTATTTAAATATTAGTATCTATGTATATCATTATGGTTCATTATAATTCAATCAGTAAGAGGTTTCACCCACGAACCCAAATAGGAATGCAATAATTATTAGAGTCTGATACTTTACTCGAATGAACCCTTCAGTATTTTATGGCTCAAAAGTAGATGAGAGTCCACATGATTTTATAGATGAGGTTTAAAAAATCACTTGGCTCATGGGTATTACACCACTTAAAAGTGCATACTTAACCTCCTATCAGATTAAAAGAGTGGCTTAATACTTGTTAAAGTTATAGAATGATAGCCAATGTATGGATGCAGGATTAGTTTATTATGATGAGTTTCTGATTTTTCTTAGATAGATTCTTTCCCTGTGAGTTGACATAAACTAAAGTTGAGGAATTCATTAACTTGAATTATGGTAACATGTCTGTTAAGATGTATTATCTAAACTTTATCCAACTCTTCAATTATGAAATAAAGATGGTTGTTGAGTTGAAGGATAAATGAGCAAGTTTGTTGATGGTGTCTTATAGTTGGTGCTAAAGGATTGCAGGACCTCTATTATTATTGGATAAATGTATATCTCATGATTTTCGACTCATGTCCAATAATTAGAGAAAGAGAATATAAAAGAGAAAGAGAAGGAAAATAAGTGGTAAAGAACATGTAACTTTGACTACTTTCAACAGAGGTTGGGTGATGGTAATCACTCTCAATTTTAGTAGAGATCTTTAGCTCAGACATATTCATAAGCTAGTGTTCCATCCCTTATACCTTTCTATATTTAGAAGAATTGAGAATCTGGCTCTAAGTCTTAGGGTAGTATTACAGAAGTTGAAATTTTCCATTATATCCCAAGTATGGTAGGAATAATCGAGGTAAGTGTTTTGCTTTAGAAGAAGGGTTGTTTTAGAGTTGGTAAGATTGTCCATAGGTTTAAAAATTACCCCTTAGATGGTTGTGGATATGGGGGCAATAAGGATCAATCTTCTACTTTAAAAGCTTATATGGGTCACTCAGCTCAACTGCGTGCTTCTACTAGTGAAGGTGGTGTTCAATGCTAGAACTAATTTTATTATTTCTCTTCCCATTAAGATTATTAGAAATTTTCAAACATAATCACTAGTATGTTATGAGTCTTTCATATAGATTTCTGTACATTTCTATAACTAGGAGCCATAATTTCTTTTGTGACTCCTTATATTGTAATCGTATTTGCTGTTAATATTAAAACCCTTTTAAATCTTTCTCAGGATCTACTCTTATTGTTGACTCATCTTTGGTCAAGAAGGTATATATATATATTAGCTAGTCTTAGGTTTTTAGAAAATTATAACATTTGATCAAGTAAAGTTAGACATAGTTGATTTTGATGTCATTTTTGACATGGATTGGTTACACTCTTATTATGCCTCAATCAACTGTAGAACCACAGTTGTCAAGTTTTAGTTTCATAATGAAATAGTATTAGAATGAAATGGAAGTACCTCAATGCCTAAAGGTTAATTTTTCTCTTAGCTTAAAGTTAGAAAGATGATCTCCAAGGGTTGAATTTATAACATAGTTAAGGTTAAGTATTCCAAGTACAAAACCCGAACCGTTAAGTAATTTATAGGATTTAATGAGTATCCAAAAATGTTTCCTAAAGATCTTCCCAGAGTCCCTCTCGAGTGGGATATTGACTTTTGAATAGACCATTTTCTAGATATCTAACCTATCTCAATCACTCCATACTGAATGGCTTTATTTAATGTTAAGGGATTGAAATATTAGTTGAAATAAACGCTTAGATAAAGGTTTTATTAGATCCAATATCCATCTATAGGGTGCTCTAAGTCTTTTTGCGTATAAGAAAGATTGTTCTTTCAAAAGGTTAATTGATTGACATTGGTTGAACAAAGTCTCAATCAAGAATAAGTATCCCATTCATAGAATTGTAAACTTTTGAGAAAGGATTCAAGATTATAGTTTCTTTTTCTAGGATTGAAGCTTCCGAGAAGAGTTTTCAAGAATTAAAGACTCGAGTCACTTTTGCTCTAGTTTTGACTCTACTATAGGATCCTACTGGGTTTATTATTTATTCTGATACTTGCAAATTTGGCCTTGAGTGTGTGTTGATGTTGTATGGTAAGTTCATAACGTATTCTTCTAAGAATCTCACAGGTCATGAGAAGAATTACCCGACTGATAATCTTTAGTTAGCAGTTATAGTTTTTTCATAACAATTTAATGGAACTATCTTAAAGGAATTAAAATGGATTTGTTTACGCATCACAAAAACCTTCATTGTATTTGATTAGAAGGATATAAATCTTTGGTAGAGAAGATGGCTAAAGTTTTTAAAAGATAAAACATGAGTATGTTGTACCATTCGGGTAAAGACAATGGAATTTCTAATGCTCTTATCAAACTTTTTATGGGTAGTTGATGAGTGGTGATTTTACCACTCATTTGCACAAAACATTTATGCACACTACCATGTTTTGTTTTAGAAAATTAGACATCAACATGATTTTAATGCACTTATTTCCACATTTTGCAGGTATCTAGTTGAGGAGATAAAATAATGTTGATTGAAGATCAAAAAGGGATCAAATAGAAAGAAATGAAGTACAGTTGGAGAACTAAAGCAGTTCAGCCTTAGTTACCATGATTGCGGTCCTCAGGATGCGGTCATAATCAGTTAAGATGGTCAGCATAATGTGATCATGGAGTACAACCACGGTCACGTAACTATGGTCAAGGTCAAACCTATGCAATTATGGTTTAGCAGGAATATGACCCAAGGCAGTTTTGTAATATCTCATAGACGAATACCAAACCATATATAAGCAAAAACCCTTTCTTCTTTGGGTATTGCTTACCTTATAGACATTTTTGAATTCAAAGCAAGAAACCTTTATTGGGAAAGTGCGTAACTAATTTTGGAGGCTTGATTTCTTAGTAATTTTGTGAAGAATGAATGCCTTGGATAATCCTCAAGGTATATCTCTCTTTAATTTCATCATGAGTAGATAAGTAATTTAGTCTTGGGATTATGTTGAACTAATGTGTAATTGTGTGTGGTTGTTGTTGTTTTTCCATGATTGGTAGTTGTTGAGTATGGATTGCACCATTTCTTGGATTTATGAGTTGGAATTTGAGGGTAAAACCCCCAGATCTCCAAATGGGTTTGATGGGTGAAAACCCCACACTCTAGAAATCCTTCATCAACCTTGAAAGAGGGATGAAAATGAATATTAGGTAACCCATTACATCCTTAAAAGAGGGTTATAGGGGGATAAGGCAATGGTGGGAAATTAATACTACGGCTTACTACCATTTGCAATCTTTAAAATAAGTATAATTGTAGTGTAAATCATGTCAAGATAATCATCCTAGAAATAGGGATACTTGATTGAGGTTTTGGCTGATTACGAATTACACACTTTTTAGATCCTCAAAAGATGCAATGGATGAAATCGTTGTGGTTTTATTGAAAGACTAACCACAATGATCTTCGACCTAGACTATTTTTACTTAACAACTAAGTTTCATGTTAAACCATCATCAACATGCTCTTACTTTCAAGTAGACGTAATACCAAGATCTCTTCAAATATTGATTGTTAATCAAACATGTCATATTTATGCATTATTAGTCGAAAATTGTTACAAACCACCCCCACCCATTTTATTTTACATGTTATGTTTGTTATTATTTTGGGTAACCTTTTAGTAATTAGAGCACCCATAGGCTTTGAAATTTATAATTCTCTTCTTGTGTATTCGACCCCAACTCGAGTTGGGTTATTGACAATGAAAGACTCACCCCTTAAGAATAGAAGCGAGTTGACCTTTATCAAAATAACACCGTTGCTAGGGTGTGGAATATAGATTTTACTTGGGCAGTATAATTCATATTTTGGAATACCTGGGGTGGTATAATTTACTTTATTTTTTGTTTTTAATTTTTTTCAGTTGATCGAAGTGTTGACGGAACAATGAGTGATAACACAAGCAATATGGGCACCTTTGATGCTCCCCTAGATGATGAGGGCCAACTAAATAAAGTGTGAAAAACAAGTACAATCTGTATCCCACCAACTAATGGGAACAAAGTCTTCCATGTGACTAGTGTCATGCTTCATATGTTGCAAATGAAAGGATTGTATAGGGGTCAAGCCTTTGTGGACCCAAATATCCATTTGATGAATTTTGTGAAAGTGTGTGCACTATTTAATCTAGAACACATTACTCAAGAATCCATTCAGCTTTGCCACTTCCCCTTATCACTAATGGGTGAGACAGTTTTATGGCTTCGCTCACTTCCACCTGGCTTAATTATAACTTGGGATGAGCTTACTATGCTGTTTCTTTATAGATACTTCCCACCATCTAAAATGCTTCAAAAGTGGGATGAGATTGTGAATTTTGGCAAATAAATGGAGAGTCGTTTGAAGCTTGGAAGTGATTTAATGGAAAATTAGCCCAATGCCTAAATCATGAAGTCCTAGAGAAGATGCTTCTTGAGATCTTCTACCGTGACCTTGATCCATTAAATAAGACATTGGTGTATAATATGGAGGATGGATTCATATTGAATATGCACCACCATGTGGCCTTTCTATTGATCAGAGAAGTATGAAAGTAAAATCGAGGTTGGCATACCTGGGATACCAAATTTCCCAAGATCTATTCCACCATTTCCATAGTTGATAATGAAAAATGAAAGTGGAATAAAGAGAAGGACGAGACCATGGTAAAAATTATTAGCCAATTTGAACTCTCGACAATGCATATTGTGGGTGCACCCGCAAAAGAGGTAAATGTAGTAGCATAAAAATCTTATGAAGATAATAGAGAAGTAGAGAAGTTATATGAGGAAATCCTATATTTGGCTAACTACTAGGGGGTTCCTTCCCCACCTATCAAAGGAAAGGTGGGAGTCAAGGTTGGATGGAGCACGAGCATAATTGAGATTGGAGAGATTGTAAGCGTGATTATGACCATTATGTCCCCCTTATGATCGACATAAGTCCAAGGAATCTAGAGTAATTTACCCCAAGAAGTTCAAGACCGAGGATGTGTTAACAAGGATCTTGAATAGAGTGGAAGGTATGGAAAAAATAGTCTGTGAGTTAATGGGTGATTTCTCCCAACTTTCCAAAATAGTGGTGTCTCATCTGCCTCTATCAAATAATTGGAGACCCAAATCGGGAAAATCTCCATAGGTGGACTTTCGAGTGACACTATTGATAACCCAAAAAATGATGCACAAGTCCTAGAAATTGTCACAAAGAGTGGGAAGGCACTTGATGAGCCCTTTAGAGGAGACTTGAGTGAGAATATGCCCAAGGTTAAAGCAAAGGAGGTGATACCTCAAAGTAAAGAAGAAAATGATGAGAAAGAGATCGATGAAAGTGATAAAGATGTGGATGAAGTTAAGAAGCCGCAAGGTGAAGTAAGGTCAGCAATCCAATTTCTTCTCCCATTCCCTTAATGTTTGCAAAATAAAGTGGGTGAAAAATTGAAGTTCATGGCAAAATTTAGCAATTTATCGATAAATAACCCATTGCTCGAGATAATCCAAGAGATCCCAGGATGCACTATGTTAATGAAAAATTTTATATCCAAAAAGAAACTTGTTGAAGGTAACACCATTGAGGTAACTCATGGGTGTAATGCTATCATGGATAGTAAGGTTGCGGAAAAGAAAGATGACCACGAAGCCTTCACCATTCCTTGTACAATTGGGATGCATGAGTTTGAAAAAGCTCTATGTGACCTTTGTGTGAGATTCAACTAATACCATTTGTAATCTATAAGAATCTTGGATTTGATGCCCTTAAACTGACCTCTATGCAACCTTTAATAGCGGACTGGTCCATCAAAAGACCGGTGGGAATTTTGTTTGATGTCTATGTTAAAGTGGACAAGTTTATACTTTTGGAGGACTTTATTTTTATAGGATTGTGAAATGAACCAAGAGGTACCTATCATCCTTTGTTGTCCTTTCTTGGCCACAAAAAGGGCCATTGTCAATTTATAGATGGGGGAAATTAAGTTTAGGGTGCAAGAGGATGAGGTCTCTTTCAAAATTTGTAAGATAAAAGAAACAAACCATGGAGCCTCAAGTGGTTTTTGTGGTGGATGTTGAAAGTAATAAGGTGAATGAGGAGGGGCTTGACAACCCACCTTTACAATTGGAGAAGAACGACATCATTCCATGATGATAACTAAGGATCTATGTAGTAGGCAACCCACATATACCACAAAAGTGGCTCGTATCCATTTTTTCATATTTCTGTAGTATAGATGTTAGATTTTGCATATGAATAACTCCTGTATTTGTGACACTATAGAGTGCATTAGATGAGCTTGGAAAGAGGGATGTGTGCAATTTTGCATTGAAAACTAAACATGGGAAAAATTGGTAAAAATTGAACAAAGTGCTAAACAGGGGAAAACAAGGGAACAAAACTCCTCTCAGTTATCATGATCGCAGTCCACGTGTGTCCGTGATCGTATCCACCTAAACACTATCATGGTCACTTTAGTAACTTAATTATTAATTTCCCTCATTTCCCTCACACCCTCTTTTATAATTGTACTATCTAATTTGGGCTAAATTCTGGCCAAGTTTGTGAGCTCTCCAACAACATCCTTGCATCTCTCTAGGATCACAACTATGGTAGATATCGTGAATCTATGCTTTTAATTTTTTAAAAATGGGCCTTAGAATGCATGATTAAGAGAAGTCCTAAAGTTTTTATTATTATGTTTTCCATGTTGTCATACTTGGTGTTGGTTTGGTCTTGTCTTCTTGAATAAGGTGTGCACACAAGTGGGGAAATCTTGAATACCCAATAATGTGTGTAAAATGCAGATAAATGAGTTATGCACACCAAGTTTTTGACACTTTTTCCAAATGAACTTGCAATAGTGATATTTGTATTTGAAAGGGCTCATTCAAATACTTATTCACATTGATAAATTGGTCTTGATGTGAATCCATATTGTATAGCATGCTAGTAGCCTACAAAATTGGAAGAGATTTGAACATAGGGAGCTGGCACAAAACTAGCCTCAGGTATCGTGACCACGGTCATTGTCTGTGCTTGTGTCAATGCGATTGCAGTCATGGCCAACGATCACTGCAATCGGGGCCTGTTCCCTACCATGCCAAAAATCCTGCATTCCTAAATTTTTAGCTTATCCTCATCAAGCACTTTTTCCAATGAGCTTTAGTAAACAATAAGGTACAGTTTGCGTGATAAAATATCACTAATTGATATAATGTGTGCCTAGTGTTTTAAGGACAACATCAGGGACAAGTATGATCAAATCTGATTCATGGCACCCGAGTTCCACATTTACTACTACAGTGATCTTTCGAGGATAAAGTTTCTCCCAGAAAGAGGTATTTTCTTGGATAATGTGCTAGGGAAACTACCAGCATTTCATGAAAAACTTGAAGCCACAGGGTGGCAGTGCTTTGCCCTGGATCCTTGTGTTGAAAATGACCAATGGGTCTGTTAATTTTATGCCAACATTAGTGATGTCTCCTTCTCGAACCCATTTAATGTGACTATTAAGATTTGGGTCAATCGGTGAAATTTAGGGCTAAGCAAATAAATGATGTTTATGGGCTCCAATATGCATACATGGTTAAATTATAAGCAAGTGGTGTAAATCGGGGAGTTGGTTGATGCAATGGCTATTCCCCTAAATAGAAGTCTCATGGGAAAAGACTAATAGCAAAATCTCCATGAACGACTTTACTTTTGAGGCTCAAATATGGTTGCACATTACTGGTAGCCATGTCTCTCCTTACACCCACATGAAAGTAGTCCAAGATCTACGTGCTCGAATGGTTGCTTACATTCTATACGACATCTCTTTGGATATTGGTCATCTTATGGTTAATGAATTGGATCACTTAAAGAACCAAGGTGGTACACATCTCTTCTTCCCCTATTTGATTACTAACTTTTGCATGAGGATGGGGGTTGAAGAGTATGCTAGTGATACATGGGTGCGTCTTATTACTCCTATCTACCCCTTGAGGATTTGAGAAGAGTGCGCACTTGGCAAGGGAAATAAGGGAAATATCGACTAGGAAACTCAACATGTATTGAGTCTGAGTCTTATAGGACAACCACTACTAGACCTCTTGAGGAGATTGGAGTTGATATATCAGCCATCAAGGAGCTTATATCTAGTTTTTCCCAAGGAACGGGAGAGCCTTCCACCACCCATCATACATATGTGTCACGTTATGATTATGAGAAGAACAGAGAGGAACAAAAAGAAAAAAACTACCATTGATAAGCTTTAGAAAGCCTAATCTTCTTTGGACGAATCACAATAAGACCTCCAGATTGCACAAGAAAATATGATTACAAAAGAGAAGAAGAGGGTTGAGATCTTTATCAAGATGTGGAAGGGAGTGAAGGGCCTATGAAAGGTCTAAAACCCCTTAGATAGACTTACTTCCTCTTAGGTGGAGAGTGATGAGGAGGCCCCAGCTGAGTGGACTGATCTTGAGGAGAATAGTGATGATGCAGGAGTGAAAGCAGCTGTTGATGTGGTTTCAGAGACCACTCTTATCTCTTTTATCCTTGATTATGTATGCAGTGGTTACACTGCTACCTTTTTAGTTGGGGGTGTATCCTTATTCATTTGATTTGGGCCTGTATTATGGATATTTCTGGATACTTTTTTGCTCTTTCGGATAATTCTTTTTTTTTATTTGGGTTATAATATTTAGGAACTCTGATGGTGCCCACATTTGCATGGATCAGTTACTTTGTTCTTAGTTTGTTACCTTATTTTAGTTTTAATTGAAAAGTTTTTCCCTATGATATATTATGTTACGACATTCTTATAAAAAAAGCATTGTGGTTGGGTTTTTAGCCATAGATACAGGGAAAGTTAGAGTTCCTGTGGCATTAGGGTCATAAATGCAAGGAAAGTCTGAGTACTTGTGGTATTGATGAATTGGGATCATATTCATACCCATCGGTGAAGTCTGAGTATCCATGTAGGTGGTCCACCCATATTATAGTCACAATGTGAGACATTAACATAGGTTGTTGAAAGGATTAGAAAATTATGCATGGTGCAGATGCAAAATAAATAGCCCCTCTGTCCAAAAATTTTGTGAATTTTGAGGGCATAGACATGAGCAACCTTATGATAAAACTTTTCCTCTTGCTATGACTCTGAAAATTAACTTCGGAAGAATAGTGAGTACTCCATCTTTGTATCATGTGGGAGGAACAATTGAATCCCTTTAACAAAATTTGCGTGCCATGTGTGTGAGCTTATTTGACTTCATCTCATGTGTACTTGTACCATCTAGAACCTGCCCCATTAGTTTGTCTGTAATACCCCGAGACTCTAACCAATAGTGCAACCATGAATCAAGCTCATGATAAATAAATTATAATGTTTTGGGTTGTTTTCTGATCAAGGATGGTGTGTATTAAGGACTTAAAGATGTCCTAACAATTGGGTGAATCAAAACATTCCTTGCCGATTGAATTCTTGGGAAAGATATTGGTATAGTCAACTTCAAACGAGCATATCTCTCATTATACTTGGAATTTTTGAGTTCATGACCTATCAACAGATAGATAATTGAATTAAATTTCCAATGATAACAATTTTGCGAAAATCCGATACTGGAGCAAAGAGTTTTACCCATTTTACTCCAGCATGTCAATCTGGAAAAGGGTGACAACATTTCTGACGGTCTGTCACATTTCTGAACAATGTCGTCACGTTTCTGACAACATTTCTGATGATGTCATCATCCTTAGGCAGAAAATCATTAAATTCGACCCTTTTGTGATGATATTTTATGAAGGCCTATCACAGATCTGACGGCCTGTCACGGATGTCGTCAACTATTTTTTTCCAGCAATTTAGAGATATTTTTGCAAGGGTATTTTGGTCCTTTTCCATCTTTTGGAGGCCTCTATAAATATGAGAATCCCATCCAAACCCTAATTCCATTATTTTCTCTTCCAATTCTCTTGAGATAATATATCTAGGGTTATATCAAGAATATAAATCTTCCAAGAATCATCCATAAATCTTCAAAATTTCTTCAAGAACTAAGTTCCTCATAGTGTGGGATTCAAGAATTATTTATTTCAAGTGTGGATAAAGTGTCAAGCACTAAAGTTCATCCAATTTCAAAGATTAAGGTATGTGGGGTTTTGAACAAGAACATTTCTTTCGTTCTTGTGCCCAAAAATTTAATTTCTATTGAATTTCATGAATTTTGCAAAGTGGATTTACACCCAAATTATTTTATCAAGGATTTATGAGATTTCAGTTATACAAGATTGACACATATGACTACTTCGTTGTCTTATTTCTTAAATTAAGAATTTATGTCATGGGTTGTATATTGTTATCATGAAATGATAATTTCTAAGTGATTTATGATAAGTGTCATTATTTATGTTTTTCCATGAGAAGTTTGTCAATTGAATATATATTGATATTGACCTTGAGAGTCAAGAACGAGTTCTATGATGTTATTTGGAAGATTTGATACTTGATATGATTTGATAAGCAAGTGTACTTGATGATGAGAAAGATTATTTTGAGATTTAGTCGAGTTAGGAATCCACAAGTTGATTATGATTTACAAGTGAGATATATATTTATATTTTGGTCTTCATGATAGACCCTTGAGTTGATTAAGGTGGATTTCCTAATGCATTCTGAGCTTAAGCCTGGGAGTAGTATTTAGCACCGAGCGGGAAGTATGGGTTCAGCGCATTCTACTCCCTCAAAAATACGTGCCACCATAGTATTAAGATTAAGGGCCAAAGGCCAAGACAGTTATCACTAAAGTTATTATTGATGATTTATGAAAAATATGTTTCAGGTAACTCAAGCAAAGAGAGTCATTATTATCACCATACATGATTTTCTTATACATTTATGATATTATTTAAATGTTGCCTGCATCCCCACATACTCAGTACATTCCAAAGTACTGATTCCCATACTATTCTGTGTTCTATATTTTATCGTGATGTAGGTTCAGGTGCTTAGTCTTAGTAGCAACCGTGATCTTCGAGTACCTCCATCTACATTCGTACAGTTGGTGAGTCCTCATGGTTCGAGAACCTATGTCCCTGATTTTTGTCTTGATAGTAGATGGTTGTTTATTTCCAGATCAGTACGGGTTAGTTGGGGATCTGTTCCAATGGCTCCTCAGTCTTATGTAGTAGAGGCTTTGTCAGACTAGAGTACCAGTATGTGCAGAACTTCAATAATTTGATTGTACAGGATAGTATTTCTTTATATTCCAGTATGTTCATGACATGATTATTCTTTTTTATTATAGCTTGATTATTGTCATAGTGAGTTATAGAGGTGATGACAAGCTTAGAGGGTTAGCTTGAGGTCGCGTGTGGCTTTAAGAACCGTATGACGTCTTGGGATGGGATCTTGGGGCGTTACACTTTCAAAGGTAAATTTTGATTATGTTTGTCTAGTAAAATGATGATAGGCCATCTTGTGAAATTGGAAGCACACTTTATCCTAAAAAGCCTACCAATACGTAAAAGTTACCACTAGTCACCCTCTTTGAGCCTTTGGACTTTTCTTTGGCCAACACATTATAAGTTTTGACCCCTCTATTTGTCCTCTTTTGATACCTACCTTCCTTGAACTTAAGAATACATGTTGAGGCTAAAAGTGTATGTTGGGGGTAGTGGAAATAAAAGAGATGTAGTTAGGCCACAAATTCATAAGAAGGTGCCTATGAGTTTAAGCAAATAAAGCATTTTGATTTGAATAAAGAAAAGATCCCATAAAGAAAAGAAAGGTATTATCTATGCACAAAATAGAGGAAAAAAAGGAAAGTGGGAAAACCATGAATAGGTAAAATAGGCAAAATATTAAAAAAGAAAGAAATGGCCCAGTAGCAAAAAGTGAAGAGAGTATGATGTAGAAGTTTAAGGAGAGTTTAGCCCTATTATTAGTTGATATCCTACCCTGCCCTAAACCTATATTACAAGATCGAAAATTCCTTTATGATTCCCAACAAAGTATGGTCATTATACTGGATATTGAAAATAGGGGCAAGCATATGTTAGGGTACTTGTTAACATAAAGAATTTCTTGAGAGAGATTATGTTTGTACTAAAAATTCCATGTTGAATGATTGCTAACTAGATGTGTGAAATCTTCTTGTGATGAGGCATATGAACAAGTTGAGGTGGGTGATTTTGTCATCTTCTGCACAATGAGATAAAAAGAAATATTAGATTGTTGTAATCAACAAGTGAGTCATTTATAAAGTGTTAGTGGTTGTTACATGGTTGCTCCCCAAATTCTAATGCATCTTTCAAATATTTTATTTTAGTAAGGGGTGTAGTTGAAACCATTTTGCCTATGTGCAAAGAGTTTTTTATGGTAGAAATTAAGTTTAACTCATCAAGATCATTGGGTGATAGAATAAGGGCATACATGTTAAATTGTTTCAAAGAAAAGGGTTGTGTTCCTTGAGGACAAACAAAATTTTATGTTGGGGGTGTTGCTGAGTGGTGATTTTACCACTCATTTGCACCAAACATTTATGAACACTACCATGTTTTGTATTAGAAAATGAAACATCAACATGATTTATATGAACTAATATCCATATTTTGCATATATCTAGCTGAGGAGGTGAAATAATGTGGATTGAAGCTAAAAAAACGATCAAATAGAGAGAAATGGAGTGCAGCTGGAGAGCTGAAGAATTTCAGCCTCAGTTACCTCTACCACGATCCTCAAGACGCAGTCACAGGTAGTCAAGATGGTCAGTATAATGCGATCGTGGAGCACAACCGCGATCGCGGTCAAACCTGCACAATCGTAGTTCAGCGGGAATTTGACCTAGGGCAATTTTATAAAATTACATAGACGAATCCCAAAACATATACAGGAAAAAATCATTTCTTCTTTGGGTATTGCTTACCTCATAGACATATTTGAATTCAAATAAAGAAGCCCTAATTGGGCCAGTGTGAAACTAATTTTTGAGGCCTAATTTCTTAGTAATTTTGTGAAGAATGAATGCCTTGGATAATCCTCATGCTATATCTCTCTTTACTTTCTTCATGAGTAGCTAATTATTTTAGTCTTGGGATTATGTTGAACTAATTTGTAATTATGTGTGGGTATTATTGTGTTTTCATGATTGTTAGTTGTTTAGTATAGATTCCACCATTGCTTGGATTAATGTGTTGGAATTTGTGGGTGAAAACCCTAAATATCTAAATGTATTTGATGGGTGAAAACCCCAAACTCAAACAACCCTTTATCATCCTTGAAAAGGGATGAAGGTGAATATAAGGTAACCCATAACATCCTTGAAAGAGGGTTATTGGGGGACAAGGTAACAGTGAATAATTAAGCCTATGGTTGACTACCTTTTGCAATCTTTGAAGTAAGTGTAATTGGAGTGTAATTTATTTCAAGAGCATCATCCTAGAACTACGGATGCTTGATTGAGGTTAAGGGTGATTACGAATTGCACACTAGTTATGTGCTCGAAAAAGCCAATGGGTGAAATCATTGTGATTTTATTGAAAGATTTACTACAATGATCTTCGACCTAGCCTATCCTTTAGTTAACAACAAATTTTCATGTTAAACCATCATCAACCCACATTCTTTTACTTTTAGGTAGACATAATCCAAAGATCTCCTCAAATCTTTATTTTAAATCAAAAAATTCATATTCGTGACTTGTTAGTCAAAAATCATTACAAATAAACCCCCTATTTTATTTTATATGCCATGTTTGTAGCATTCCGGGTTACCTTTAAGTAATTAGAGCACCCATAGGCTTTGAAATTTATAATCGCTCTTTGTAGATTTGACCCCAACTCGAGTTGGGTTATTGACAATGACCGCCTCACCCCTTAAGAATGGGAGTGGGTTAAGTGTTATCAGTAGTGTTACTCATGCAGAGGATGAAAAAAAGGATTTAGTTTGTTATTTTCACTAACATTCTTGGGATTCCCTCCGATTGATTCACCAAAGGTATTTTTATGATTTAGAATGGTTCAGAGTGTTTGATTGTAATGGAGGTAAAGGTAATGCAGTATGGTGACCCTATTTTGATTAAGTTAATCAAACTTGTCCACAATAAAAAATAGGGAATTTTCTCCCAAGTAGGAAATGATGTACTTCATTATTACATCTAGTTGTGTGTGTAAGATGTTGATAATTTTATATAGTAGATGCTGATAAAAGCTCACAGTTCTTGATCTTTTTTTTACCCAAGAACCAACAAGATGTATCGTGATCTATAGGAAGTTTATTGGGGGAATAGAATAAAGATAGATTTCATGAAATTTGTATCGAAGTGTTTGAATTACTAGAAGGTTAAGATTGAGAACTAAAGATTGAGATGTATGATTCAAAATATCAGTATTACTACTTGGAAGTGGGAAGATATCAGTATAGAATTCCATATATATGGACCTTATGCCCACAAAAAACATGACTCTATATGGGTTATTGTAGACCAAATGACTTAGTCAACATATTTTTTGCTATTAATACTGCAGATTTTGTAGAAAATTATGCTAGGCTTCACATTTGAGAGTTAGCAAGGTTGCATCGAGTTTGCTTGTGATAAGAGCACACTTATCTTGGACATATTAGGATGGGCTTCTACATATAAAGCTTGGAAACTAAAGAATTGCATGAGGCAATAGATACACAAGGTCATGGCTGATCAAGATGCCATTTGGGCAATCAAGAAAATGCCTTATGGGTTATTTCCTAAATGGTTACTTCTGGATTATTTTTATAATGGGCTACTTTTGTAGAGTGCAATAACTATAAATAGTCACCTTAGCCATTTTTCATAATCAGATTTTCATGAATTGAACATTTGAAAGCTTTAAGCTTTTAGTTTCTCTTGGCGAAGCATATTATTAGTGTTATTTGGAGTTGATAATAGTTGAGTGTTTAGGATGGATTCTCTAAATTGCACATGCTAACTTCTTCTAGCTTTATTAATCATCTAGTTACCCTCATGTGGATTCAATTTGGTTTCCTCATCTTTGATTTAGTTTGATTTATTATAATTTTTTGATTGAATTCAATTGAGAGGTGAAGGTATGGTGCCCTTTGTTCCTAAAAAATCCAATCGAATTTTATTAATTCCACATTATTTATTTATTTTAATTTTTCATGTATTGATTTTAGTTGGCGACTAGGATCATTATCATTTTGGTATCAAAGCTTAGGTTTTAATAGTTGTTCCATCAATTCTTACATACTAGATTCATAAATGTAAAAATTCCAAAAAATTAAAACAATAAAAAATAAAAAAATGTTTTATTTGTTTCTTGTATGAGTTTTTACCACTAGATTAGTGTTCTCAGGAGTTTTGAAAGTTTTAATTTAAAATTTGATTTGATTTGGAGTTTTTTTGGAAATTTTACCATTGTGTAGTTTGGAAAAACTTGAAAAAGGTAAAGTGTATTTATTGATTGAGGCAATCTTAGAGGTACAAATGTATTGGAGTATCTTTTCCTAGTTATTTGGAGCTCAAAACCAAAATTTGAAGGCAAACAAAGTTAAATTTCACTACAGTCAAATTTAATTATAATTGTGATCTTCATAGTTTGAAGAAATTGTAAGTGGTTTTAATTTTTGGGTTCAATTGAATTGAAATTAAAGTTAAAAAATTGTTAGAGTTTTTTCATGGTGTTGAAAGGAGCTTGTGTTTAAAATTTTCTGTCAATCAGATCTATTTTGATTTGGATTTAATTTTTGAGTGTTCATGATGTTCTTCAAAGCTTGAATATGAAGGAAATGGATTTATTTTTGGGTTGAATTGGAGCTTAAAAACTATTAGGGTTAATTCATTACATCGAGGGGAATGTACTCCTCAATTTTAAACTAATTCCTAGTTGATCTGATGGTTTTGGGAATCAGTGTGTGTTCTAGTGTTCTAGGACTTCTTGGAGTCTTCAATTTTTTTCTTGGATAAAAATAAGAAAAAGATACATTTTGATACAAATTTTCCAATTCAAAATTGGTCAAGGAGCTTGTGGGTCCACTTGTGGAATTTTAAAAATTTTGAAAAAAGATATTTAAAAAAATTGAAAAATCTATTTGGACTACCACGTCGACAATCAAAGGTCAACACAGAAGCTGTCACGTGGTAGTAACTCCCCCACTCTCACCTTCAACAAATGATATACACATGCAAAGAGTAAGTAAAAATCCATATCTATACTACCTTTTATTTTGGGACCCAAAAACTTTTCTGTGTCAAAACTTCCTACTTTCTATACACTATTTCTCTTTCATTTCTCTACTACTTAAAAAGTAATTAACATCTTTAGTTTCTTGTTAACTAGATTATAAACATCAAATTATCTGATTCTTCAAACTAATTAACAACAAATAATTTCTTTTACTTTTAGCTACTTAGTTCTTGAATTCAAGATTTTTGTGCCTATTTTTTTTTTCTTGTCTTGTTTCATAAATAACTTTCTTAATAAATGTCCTTTTATAATTATTTGATTCATCCTTTTTTTAAAAGTCCCAAAAATCTACTCCACCACAAAGAAAAGTGAGCATGGATAGATTGGGCGGAGCTAGTTCACAAGTAATCTTAAGAAAAAGTTGTAAAGGTTAGTTGAGAGTTATATACGAGTAATGTGAGAAATTTATTACTAATGTAGTGTTTTAAATTTTGTAGGTACAAATCTTAATCATTTTCCTTAGAACCATGGAGGAAGGATCTCGACGAAAATTATTGGGTCATATGCCAATGTGTCTTTAGAGTGACAAATGTGAATGGAACGATAGTTAAATAAATAGGAGATTTAGAAGTATGGAGTAAGGGATGAGTAGGATTAATAGTATGATTCATAGGATGTTTCTAACGACAAGTCAGAGTGATGAAACAAGAAGGGCCTGGGGTATGTAATCCAACCTATAATACTCCTAACAAAATTGGAATGAAACCTACCCTCGAACTACATTCCAAATAAATGAAAGATATGATAGGTAGTTACTCCATACATAAATACACAACTATATCAACCACCTTAAAGGAGTCCTTTTTTGGAAACCCAAGTTAGAAGACACGCACCTCTAAAAAATATATCGCATGAATCCTTGCATGTACCCTATGTTCCAACTCGACAACACAACCCACAAATGCCTACAGAGATGTTTATTATCAAAACCTTATTTATAATGAGATATGTGAAGAGGTTAACCCCAATAAATTATAGAAAGAACCCAAAATATTTTGTATGAACCACGAAAAATGATATTATAGAGATATATATAATGATTAAGAAGGAACGTGTGAAGATCAAAGTAATTATTATAGAGATCAAAGTATTTTAGATCGAGAGATGGGTGACAATATGGTGAGTCTTCAAATGATCACAGATTATAGTCAAGCCATTCAAGCTCACTACAATAAGAAATGGGAAGACCAATCTTGTGTAGGTAATCATGATATAACCCAATCTTCTTGTCCATCTATTGTTCGATGTTATGAATGTCAACATATTTCTAAAGAATGTCCAAAAAAATAGGTCAAATGTGATCTTATGTGATGGACCTTATGGTAAAAATATGATAGAGTGAGAGGTTTAGAATTGTTATGAGGAGCCTAAGGTTAGGCATAATCAACCGAAATAGAATGTTGATGATGAGGAATTAGTGAAGTATTTGAACTCTTCCTGTGATCTACAACAAATCATAGGAGATCTTTCTAAAGAGAAACTTGATCAAAGTCTAAACCTATCCATGCAAGGTTTAAATAATGGATACTTTAGCATTGATAGTAGGAGTAGTATTAGTGTGGTGAGCTGCACTATGGTTGATAGAATGAAACTTCCTACATAAAGACACCCAAGCCATACATACTTTAATGGCTCATTAAGAATGAAATAGAGGTGGCTGATGAGCAATAATTTTGCCAGCCATTTATATATTATTTCTTATGATCTTATGTTCCTAATTGATAATATAAGGCTAATTATCCTTTGAACAATACTAAGTTTAGGTATTTCTTGATTTGCAGGGAATTTTAATAAAAGTGAGTGATATCGAGGATAAATGGAGCTAAAAAGGGAGAAAGATCTAAAAAGGAAGAGTAAATAAAAAACTCAGAAATGGCCCTCATGTACTATCTGAGCAGTCTGAATATCACTTAAGCCTATGATTAATCAGTAAGCACTTAAGCTCTAAGATTGATTATTTTAGCGATCTGGTCAACCTAGTCAAGGTTTTCTTAAGAGACCACTATGATCACTTAAGATACCACTATGATCGATTAAAAAGTCTGGTCAAACTCAGGGGAGTCACGTAAGAGACCATTATGACTTCTTAAGCTAATAGGTCAAATTCAAGGGAGTTTCTTAGGCGACCATTTGGATTGCTGAAGTGATTATCGGGGTAGATTTCTGGGGCAAAGATGGAATTACAAAAGGTTGGATCCTAGTTCATGAAATACTTGATCCTAAGACATTCCAAAACATCTTTTGCATAATTTACAATCTTTAAGGATAGGGTTCTTGACCCAACAACCTTAGAATTAAAGATTGGAGCTTTCTATCGATTATTTCTTTACCAATTCTTCTTTTTCTTACTTTTTAGACTAAGTGGTGTATTTTAACTTTAATATTTAAGTGTCTGTAGTAAGACAAAATGCAATACTTTGGTATTGAGTTTGGGTTTTAATTCTATCTTATGCTTTGTGTTGATTGATTACTCTTGATTCAAAAATGGATCTTGCTTATGTAAATTAATCTCATGTTGTGTCATTCTTACTCTAGTTAATCTCCAAAGAGGAGACTAGAGTGGGTGTTTCCCATCTATCTCTGTTAATGCTTGATAGTGCTAATTGAGGTTGATTTGGGTTGTTTGACCTAAGTTATGGAATTTGTTGCTAGACATAGCCAAATCCTAACGTAGCCTAAAGTTGGGTTTGTGATTCATGCTTCTAAGATTGGTTTGAAATAATAAGTGAGGACTTGCCACGACCCGATTTATGAGTCACAATGGCACCTACATTATCCCACCAGTAAGTAAGCCAAATCGTAGCCCGCTATGAGTAATAGACAAATTTTGTAGAAAGATGAAATAAATGCCATAAATTTGCAAGGACTTACAACAATAATTCAGATAAATAATAATAATAATAATAATTATAATAATAATACGAAGGATAAAATAAGGTTTTATATCATTCCATGACCTAGTAGTGTCGGTACAAGATCCACTACAAAAGGAAGATGAGTACTGTAATAGTCAAATACAAATAAGTCTTGAATAATGAAAGGCCTGCCATAAATAGTAGAAGGAAAAATGGTAACTCAGACTCCAAGAGCTCCCCCTATCTCCGAAATCAAATCGGCACGATCTCGATGTGAATGGTGACCACTAGTACTTGAATGTGCACCAAAAGAAAAATCAATCTTTCTCATAGTCAAAATCATCTCGACTCTGCGAGTTCAAGGTCAATGTACTCAAATGATTATTCTTTCAATTCAATAATTAAATCATGACAATAGCTTTTGAAAAGCACTTGAGACCTTCAATTCATAATAAGAATACATATCCCGTTGTATAACTCAAATCACGACTTTTATCTCGAAAGCCTTTAGAAATATCAATACATTGTAGTAGTATGCAATTCATAGCATAAATTCTCAATTTAAGAAGTAGAGTAATGAAGTAATCATGTATATCCATATTGGAAAAAAATTCAAAGTTTTATAAATCCTTCATAAAGTAATTTGAGTGTATACCCATTTTCGAATATCATGAAATTTCAATAATAGAAACTCAACCTTTTTAAATGTCAAAATGTAATAATTTATCAAGTCATGACAACATCAATATTTTTGAGAAAATATCTGAACTCATGGTAACATCTCAAATGTTATATCTCAATATGCTCAATGATTCAATTTCGTTATAAAGAAGCTTTAAGATTATCATAAATCTCAAAATCATGCCAAAATACCATTTCAACATATATTTCAAAATCATTCAAAATAAAAATATGAAATTTATAATTATAGATATCAAGACATCTCATGTCTCAAATATATATTCAATAATTCAAATCGTAATTGGGAAGCATAAAGCTTGACACATATCTCAAAATATTATTCCAAAATACCATCTCGACATACGTCCCAAAATCATTCAAAATACCACCTCGTGGTAAAAGTGTGTAATTTGCAATGATAATTATTAAATCATATCATGAAAACATTGAGATAATCATATCAATCAAATTTTATTCATTCAATCATCATAATCTCATAATCGAATTATTTAGACATAATCTCACTTGCAAAATCATGTTAAACCATAATAAAATTAAAGCTTTGGGCACAAGAACGGAAGATTGCTCTTGTTCAAAACCCCACATACCTTAAGATGGAAGATGAATATGAACTTTCGAATCCGGAAATTTATTCACAAAAATGAAGGGTGCTTCTCGAAGCCCTTAACATGATCAACTCGAGTCCCAAATCAATTTGAAATTTCTACGGTTCAATTTAAAGATTTTTGGAGCTAAAATTTGACCTAGGGTTTTCCTCTCCTCCAAAACTTGATGAAAATATAAATTTCATGGTCCAAATATGGATTATATGCAAGAATTTTTGTCCAAGAAGGGGAATGTGAAATGACCAAAATACCCTTAAAATTCAAGTAATGTCAAATCTGTCCTTTGGTATACTATTTTGATAGGCTGAAATAGACCGACCATAACGTTTTACTCCGATAGAAAAATTGGATAAAAACAATTTCATTAGAAAGAGGACTCTTAGAGATTTTCGTTGATATATAGTAGCTCACCCAGATAATTATGTACAAGGAGTTATGATCGTTTGAAGTTGATCCTGAAATTCGCCTGGCTGCAGTAATTTTAATTTCCTGCACGTTTTACTGTTCACAGTTCTATCGAAATGGTCGTAGTTCGATCGGAATGGTTGTAACTCATCGCTCGAGTGTCCGTTTTTGATGATCTACATATCGTTGGAAATATTATTCGATACTCTACGCAATGGTAGGTCAACGTCTTAGAAATACTACACAGAAAATTTATGGATCGCTCTAAAGCGTAGAACTCGATACGTTTCTCACGAAATCATTACGAAGAAATTTTTTTGGGGTATTATATTATCTCCCCCTTATAAACATTCATCCTCGAATGTCGCTTTATAGGATAAAATCACTGATCAACTGACCTTCTTAAGGGATGCGAACATCTGAGACATATCGGCATGATTGGAATTACAGTTTCCTAGTCCTCATACTGAACATGCATATCTGACGCATAAATATCTAGCTGAACTGACTCTGGAATATATGAATGCATATGCAACAATAGACAATTCAAGGCTCGTAATGAGAACTTGAGCATGAACTAGATGTGTTTAAAACACGGAAGCTTTAAGAAGTCACGGGGTATCTCCCCCTTGGGACTCTATGTTCCACTACAACACTTATTTCACAGGGTCACTAAGACTGTGCACGGGGCACCTATGAATTATCTCATAGGCATTACGTACGAACAGAGGTATACTCATAACTACTGAGATGCTCCATATGGAAATGATTTCATTCCTAAGATCCTTGGATAACATGATGAAATGATAAATGTGAAGGTACACTATACGATTCTGATTGACTGAGCTGGAATACTTGGAAAACAAAGATCGTTTAGTAGAAGTTTACGAATTGAAGCATAACTAGCTTCCAGAATCTGAAACATGTACACCACAATCCCACAACATAACCACTTAAAACTTCAACTAACCACAATATACATGAAAGCTTAATCTCAATCTTACTTCACATTACCACTTAGCTCAAAATAAGCATACACCTTACTAACCAAGATAAGGAAACATTTTCTCTCTTCTATCTAGATAACTATTAACCAACACCCATATCCACAACAAATACGTATTTTTTCCATATAACCAACCATTCATCATCACTCTCTCACCCTACGAAAGAAGTTATCAAAGGGCTAGAACATGCTGGTCTAAAATATGACTAGATACCCTGAATAACTTGACGTTCACTAAGGCGTAAGGAATAGAAGATTTAACATCATGAACTTGGCAAAGAAATTTGAGTTGGGAATATGCACGGTATTAATCCAAACTTTCATTGATCATTAACAGAAATGCTTTATTTCTCGAATAGAGCATAGGGTAAGTCTAGAGTATCTCGATTACTAGCCGCATAACTTAAGATTTGGAATTCATAACTTATGGAATATAATTCCACCGCTAAAAAAAATAATCTGAAACCCCACGTATTGGGAACTGAGAGAGAACATGGTCCTTTATGACATGCACGAACTCGAATTATGATCATGGAACTGAAGTGTAAAGTAGGAGTAGGCCCTGGAATAACTGAAAGGACTGAAATAGGAATCGGTCGAGCAAAACCCCTTTCTTACCACTATTGGAATCCGAACACTTAACTCGGTTACTTGATCTATCACCTCCCCCTTAGACGTAAGCCATCGCTCTGGGTCAGTAACACACTATACACTTTAATCTAAACTAAAGTCACTTCATTCGAGAGTCCGATACATAATCACACACACAAACCATAAAACTTCACCCAAATGACTACCTCAGAAAGCATATAACCACATCCTCATACAACTTCTCGAATTACCACCTATCCTTCTATAACCCCAATAATCAACACCTAACACTTGCACACTTTCTAATCACAAATCCGCATAAGCAACCCGATAGTCGGAGTATACACCATCTAGAGCTTCAACGCTTTCAGCTTAACTTCAAAATTTCAATCTCAGAGTCTAACCCTCAACTCAAATTTTTCTCATCCTTAACGGACCACACTACCTTTGTCATTGCTTATTAAAATCATGCTTGTAAACTTATATTTCTAAACCATAAGAATCAAAATCACATCTAAGAAGCTCAACCATTACAGTCATACACTAATCCTTGAAATTAAAGCAGTCCCATAATATCTTGGGTGAACTTTCTCATCATAAACACAACATCAAACTTAATCACAAATCAACCAAACTCAGGCTCTTATATCCACTATTCAAGCCTACCAGATCACTTCCTAAAAACTAATACCATTAATCAAGAAATTGTTACAGTCTCCTTCACGATCAACAATCATTCAAACTTAACTTTTAGCACACAACGTAACATAAAGCTTTCCGTACGATATTTCAACTTAGAATCTATAAAACAATCCTCAACAAATGCTATCCTATTTAAACTTCATAACAATAATAATTGGGCATAATCATATAGCTTATCTTATTCACAATCTATTAACACATCCTTCTTTCACCCGTCACTACTATCTATCTTTCATACACAACTTAACTTAGTTCATAGCTCTCTACATCTTAACTTAACTTCCTCTTGCAACCCGGCAATGGCATTATTTAACAACACTCACCCACCGAGTACTTCCATTACTAACCTATACTCTCTGGTACACAAATACCGTCAATACCCATTTCATACCTCGAACAAACTACATCACAAAATTGACACACAAGGATATATCACTCCCTATTAACCCCAAATGTATGCAAAAATGGATTCCACTATACTTATGCTCAACAAATCACACTTACCATCCTTCTTACTACTACACCTCTAAATCCCATATTTCCAGCCAACACAAGGAACAAGATGAACTACAAGTTGCTAGTGGATCGAAATAGGCCGCACACGGCTACACTAGGCTTTGAAAAAAAGCTAGAGGTAAATAATAAAATAGTTGTGCTAGTGAATCGAAAGAGCCCCATACAGCTTCACTAGGATTTCATTTTTCAACAGCATAATGATAGCAAGATTACGGGAGATAGGAACTTGGCATACCATATTCGATGATCCAGGAATACGCATCCACTCATTCTTAGCTGAACAAGTCATAAATAAGAGGACATAACATGAAACTTCAGAACTTATAACACACTGGGAGGCTCTTCTGAAGCCACTTTTATGAGAATTCTGAAATATTTTGCTATTCAGTTTGAAAACATTATCAAGGAAAGACCGGGACTTGTTGCTCATACTATCTTAAGAATAGCACATAGATAGAAAAGTACAAACTGTCACTTATAGATCCTGAAAAGAAATTTGGTAGCTTATCTGGTTTAAACTTATTGCACGATTCAAGACTTAAAAGAACAAAAACCTTTCCTAAATGCCTTATAGCCTTTCAAAGAAAAGTACAGACGTCTCCGTACCATTCCGCAAGACTCTACTAGACACGGCTTAATAGACACCTTAGGACATTTGAACTCTGTGCTCTGATACAATGTTTGTAACGTCCCGAAAATCAAGTTTCTAGATGCCACACGGTTCTTAGGGTCACAAGTGACCCCAAGCTAACCCTTTTCATCGGTATAACTCAAAAGCAACTGAGTAAAACATAATTTTGAGAGAATGAAGCTGAAAATGTCTCATTACAGAATCTGTTCATTACAATATTGGAATTACAAGATGACAATTCTACTAAGACATATACATATACAAGAAGGAGACTGAATACATCAACTACTACTACTGTCTATGAAGCCTCTACTAGTATTGTCTATACATAGTCGGGTCATGACTCCCAACTACCACACTCAATACGACCGACGAAAGAAGATACAATGCTCGAAACTGAAATAACCGACCCAAGTCCCTGAACTGTGAGGACTCTTTACCTGCTGACCGGAAACTGCAACTGAATAGAATAGTAAATGCGGGTCAGCACAAAGAGAATATACAGAGTATGTAGGGGTGCATGCAATACTTTAAATAACATCATTAATTTCATGAAAACATGCATACGGACAATGATGACTCACTTTTCTTGAGTTATATCAAATCATACTCTTCATACTTTCATAATAAATATTTCAAATTTTAAAATCTCACAATCCATGTAAATCATCAAAAATCATAAATTATGATAAATCATCATAAATTATCATATCGACAAAATTCATCATAGGTAATCATAATTCATCATAACATCTCAACTCTTTGACTCAAATCTCGAAGTGACTCGTTATTCAAGAAACATGACTTTTATGGACAGGGGAGTTTCCTATAACCGACAACTCCACGTGAGCTACATGGAATACCAACGTTTGAAGCCCCCATTGGCGGGAGCGTCATACTCTTTGCCAGGGAGTACGACCTTAAAACTGCAATAATCACAATCGGGCTTTCTGTCCAACAATATCATCATCAAACAACCCTATGGTGGCACATAGGTTTGGGGAAATACCAAATTTCCCTCTCGGTGCTAAGTACTACTCCCCGACAAGATCAGAATGTGTTAGGAAATCCACCATCATCATCACAAGGGTCTATCATAAAGACCAAATCAAATATCTCAATTTATAATTCATCAACAATTTGTGGATTCCTAACCCCAACTTCGACTTAAAATATTTCAATCTTTTTCAACATCAACAAGGTATCAATGCATTGAACCATAACCGACTCGACATTTGGACAAGGATATGAAGACTCAATACATAATATTTTCAACAATTCAACTCATCAAAATCATCCGGAAAAAATACAAAAAATCATCTCAACATCTATATCAAAATCAATCTTTCTCATAGTCAAAATCATCTCGACTCTGCGAGTTTAAGGTCAATGTACTCAAATGATTATTCTTTCAATTCGACAATTAAATAATGACAATAGCTTTTGAAAAGCACTAGAGACCTTCAATTCATAATTAGAATACATATCCCGTAGTACAACTCAAATCACGACTTTTATCTCGAAAGTCTTTAGAAATATCAATTCATTGTAGTAGTATGCAATTCATAGTATAAATTCTCAATTTAAGAAGTAGAGTAATGAAGTAATCATGTATATCCATATTGGAAAAAAATTCAAAATCTTATAAATCCTTCATAAAGTAATTTGAGTGTATACCCATTTTCGAATATCATGAAATTTCAATAATAGAACTCAACCTTTTTAAATGTCAAAATGTAACAATTTATCAAGTCATGACAACATCAATATTTTTGAGAAAATATCAAGACTCATGGTAACATCTCAAATGTTATATCTCAATATGCTCAATGATTCAATTTCGTCATAAAGTAGCTTTAAGCTTATCATAAATCTCAAAATCATTCCGACATACCATTTCAACATATAACTCGAAATCATTCAAAATAAAAATATGAAATTTACAATTATAGATATCAAGACATCTCATGTCTCAAATATATATTCAATAATTCAAATCGTCATTGGGAAGCATAAAGCTTGACAAATATCTCAAAATATTATTCCAAAATACTATCTCGATATACGTTCCAAAATCATTCAAATTACCACCTCGTAGTAAAAGTGTATAATTCGCAATGATAATTATTAAATCATATCATGAAAACATTGAGATAATCATATAAATCAAAGTTTATTCATTCAATCATCATAATCGAATTTATTAGACATAATCTCACTTGCAAAATCATGTAAAACCATAATAAAATTAACGCTTTGGGCACAAGAACGGAAGATTGCTCTTGTTCAAAACCCCACATACCTTAAGATGGAAGATGAATATGAACTTCCGACTCCGGAACTTTATTCACAAAAATGAAGGGTGCTTCTCGAAGCCCTTAATATGATCAACTCGAATCCCAAATCAATTTGAAATTTCTACGGTTCAATTTAAAGATTTTAGGAGCTAAAATTTGACCTAGGGATTTCCTCTCCTCCAAAACTTGATGAAAATATAAATTTCATGGTCCAAATATGGATTATATGCAAGAATTTTTATCCAAGAAGGGGAATGTGAAATGACCAAAATACCCTTAAAATTCAAGTAATGTCAAATCTGTCCTTTGGTGGACTGTTTTGATAGCCTGAAGTAGATCGACCATAACGTTTTACTCCAACAGCCAAATTGGATGAAACCAATTTCATTAGAAAGAGCACGCTTAGAGATTTCCATTTATATATAGTAGCTCACCCAGATAATTATGTACAAGGAGTTATGATCGTTTGAAGTTGACCCTGAAATTCCCCTGGCTGCAGCAATTTTAATTTCCTGCACGTTTTACTGTTCACAGTTCGATCGGAATGGTCGTAACTCATCGCTCGAGTGTCCGTTTTCGATGATCCACATATTTTTGGAAATCTTATTCGATACTCTATGCAATGGTAGGTCAACGTCTTTAAAATACTACACAGAACATTTATGGATCGCTCTAAAGCATAGAACTTGATACGTTTCTCACGAAATCTTTACGAATTTTTTTTTCCAGGGTATTATATTATCTCCCAATTGGAAAAATTCGTCCTCGAAGTCGCTTGATAGGATAAAATCACTGATCAATTGACCTTCTTAAGGGACGCGAACATCTGAGACATATCGGCACGATTGGAATTATAGTTTCCTAGTCCTCATACTGAACATGCATATCTGACACATAAATATCTAGCTGAACTGACTCTGGAATGTATGAATACGTATGCAACAATAGACAATTCAAGGCTCGTAATGAGAACTTGAGCATGAACTAGATGTGTTTAAAATACGGAAGCTTTAAGAAGTCACGGGGTATCTCCCCCTTGGGACTCTATGTTCCTCTACAACACTTATTTCACAGGGTCACTAACACTATGCACGGGGCACCTATGAATTAGCTCATAGGCATGATGCACGAACATAGGTATACTCGTAACTACTGAGATGCTCCATATGGAAATGATTTCATTCCTAAGATCCTTGGATAACATGATGAAATGATAAATGAGAAGGTACACAATACGATTCTGATTGACTAAGCTGGAATACTTGGAAAACAAAGATTGTTTAGTAGAAGTTTACGAATTGAAGCATAACTAGCTTCCAGAATCTGAAACATGTACACCACAATCCCTCAAGATAACAACTTAAAACTTCAACTAACCACAATATACATGTAATCTTAATCTCAATCTTACTTCACATTACCACATAGCTCAAAATAAGCATACACCTTTCTAACCAAGATAAGGAAACATTTTCTCTCTTCTATCTAGATAACTATTCACCAACACCCTTATCCCTAATAAATACGTATTTTTTCCATATAACCAACCATTCATCATCACTCTCTCACCCTACGAAAGAAGTTATCAATGGTCTAGAACATGCTGGTCTAAAATATGACTAGATACCCAGAATAACTTGACGTTCACCAAGGCGTAAGGAATAGAAGATTTAACATCATGAACTCGACAAAGAAATTTGATTTGGGAATATGCACGATATGAATCCAAACTTTCATTGATCATTAACAGAAATGCTTTATTTATCGAATAGAGCATAGGGTAAGGCTAGAGTAACTAGATTACTAGCCACATAACTTAAGATTTGGAATTCATAACTTATGGAATATAATTCCACCGCTAAAAAAAAAATAATCTGAAACCCCACATATTAGGAACTGAGAGAGAACATGGTCCTTTATGACATGCACGAACTCGAATTATGATCATGGAACTGAAGTGTAAAGTAGGAGTAGGCCCTAGAATAACTTAAAGAACTGAAATAGGAATCGGTCGAGCAAAACCCCTTTCTTACCACTATTGGAATCCGAACACTTAACTCGGTTACTTGATCTATCATCTCCCCCTTAGACTTAAGCTATCGCTCTGGGTTAGTAACACACTATACACTTTAATCTAAACTAAAGTCACTTCACTCGAGAGTCCGATACATAATCACACACACAAACCATAAAACTTCACCCAAATGACTACCTCAGAAAGCATATAACCACATTCTCACACAACTTCTCCAATTACCACCTATTCTTCTATAACCCCAATAATCAACACCTAACACTTGCACACTTTCTAATCTAAAATCCGTATAAGCAACCCGATAGTCGGAGTATACACCATCTAGAACTTCAATGCTTTCAGCTCAACTTCGGAATTTCAATCTTAGAGTCTAACGCTCAACTCAATTTTTTCTCATCCTTAACGGACCACACTACCTCTGTCATCGCTTATTAAAATCATTCTTGTAAACTTATATTTCTAAACCATAAGAATCAAAATCACATCTAAAAAGCTTAACCATTACAGTCATACACTAATCCCAAAATTAAAGCAGCCCCATAATATCTTGGGTGAACTTTCTCATCATAATCACAACATCAAACTTAATCACGAATTAACCAAACTTAGGCTCTTATATCCACTATTCAAGCCTACCAGATCACTTCCTAACAACTAATACCATTAATCAGGAAATTGTCACAGTCACCTTCACGATCACCAATCATTCAAACTTAACTTTTAGCACACAATATAACTTAAAGCTTTTCTTACGATATTTCCACTTAGAAACTACAAAACAATCCTAAACAAATTCTAGCCCATTTAAACTTCATAACAATAATAATTGGTCATACTCATATAGCTTATCTTATTCACAATCCATTAACACATCTTTCTTTCATCCGTCACTACTATCTATCCTTCATACACAACTTAACTTAGTTCATAGCTCTCTACGTCCTAACTTAAATTCCTCTTGCAACCCGGCAACGGCATAATTTAACAACACTCACCCACCGAGTACTTCCATTACTAACCTATACTCTCTGGCATTCAAATACCGTCAACTTCCATTTCATACCTCGAACAAACTACATCAAAAAATTGACACACAAGGATATATCACTCCCTATTAACCCCAAATGTATGCAAAAACGGATTCCACTATACTTATGCTCAACAAATCACACATACCATCTTTCTTACTACTACATCTCCAAATCCCATATTTTCAGCCAACACAAGGAACAAGATGAACTACAAGTTGCTAGTGGATCGAAATAGGCCGCACACGGCTCCATTAGGCTTTGAATATGAGTTTTGAAAAAATGTTTGAGGTGAATAACAAAATAGCTGTGCTAGTGAATCGAAAGAGCCCCACACAGCTTCACTAGGCTTTCATTTTTCAACAACATAATGATAGCAAGATTATGGGAGATAGGAACTTGGCATACCATATTCGATGATCTAGGAATACGCATCCACTCAGTCTTAGCTGAACAAGTCATAAAGAAGAGGACATAAAATGAAACTTCAGGAACTTATAACACACTAGGAGGCTCTTCTGAAGACACTTTTATGAGACTTCTGAAATATTTTGCTAATCAATTTGAAAATATTATCAGGGAAAGAACCAGGACTTGCTGCTCATACTATCTCAAGAATAGCACATAGATAGAAAAGTACAAACTGTCACTTATAGATCCTAAAAAGAAATTTGGTAGCTTATCTGGTTTTAACTTATTGCACGATTAAAGACTTGAAAGAACAACAACCTTTCCTAAATGCCTTATAGCCTCCCGAATAAAAGTACTGACGTCTTTGTACCATTCCGTAAGACTCTACTAGAAACGACTTCATAGACACTCTAGGACACTTGAACTCTGTGCTCTGATACCAAGTTTGTAACGTCCCAAAAATCAAGTTCCGAGATGCCACACGGTGCTTAGGGTCACAAGTGAACCCAAGATAACCCGTTTAATCGGTATAACTCAAAAGCAACTGATTAAAACATAATTCTGAGAGAATAAAGCTAAAAATGTCTCATCTGTTCAGTACAATATTGGAATTACAAGATGACAATTCTACTAACACATATACATATACAAGAAGGAGACTGAATACATCAGCTACTACTACTGTCTATGAAGCCTCTACTAGTATTGTCTATACATAGACGGGTCATGAATCCAAACTACCACACTCAATACAATCGACGAAAGAAGATACAATGCTCCAAACTGAAATAACCAATCCAAGTCCCTGAACTGTGAGGACTATTTACCTGCTGACCGAAAACTGCAACTGAATTGAATAGTAAATGGGTGTCAGCACAAAGAGAATGTACTAAGTATGTGGGGGTGCATGCAACACTTTAAATAACATCATCAATTTCATGAAAACATGCATACGGACAATGATGACTCACTTGGCTTGAGTTATATCAAATCATACTCTTTATACTTTCATAATAAATAGTTCAAATGGTAAAATCTCACAATCCATGTAAATCATCAAAAAAATCATAAATTATGATAAATCATCATAAATTATTATAGCGTCAAAATTCATCATAGGTAATCATAATTCATCATAACATCTCAACTCTTTAACTCAAATCTCGGAGTGACTCGTTATTCAAGAAACATGACTTTTATGGACATGGGAGTTTTCTATAATCGACAACTCCACGTGAGCTACGTGGAATACCAACGTTTGAAACCCCCGTTGGCGGGAGAGTCATACTCTTTACTAGGGAGTACGACCTTAAAACTGTAATAATCATAATCGGGCTCTCTGGCCAATAATATCATCATCAAACAACCCTACGGTGGCACATTGGTTTGGGGAAATACCAAATTTCCCTCTAGGTGCTAAGTACTACTCCCCGACAAGCTTAGAACGTGTTAGGAAATCCACCATCATCATCACAAGGGTCTACCATAAAGACCAAATCAAGTATCTCAATTTATAATTTATCAACAATTTGTGGATTCCTAACCCCAACTTTGACTTAAAACATTTTAATCTTTTTCAACATCAACAAGGTATCAATGCATTGAACCATAACCGACTCGACATTTACACAAGGATATGAAGACTTAATACGTAATATTTTCAACAATTCAACTCATCAAAATCATCCAAAAAAAATACCAAAATTCATCTCAACATCTATATCAAAATTAATCTTTCTCATAGTCAAAATCATCTCGACTCTTCGAGTTCAAGGTCAATGTACTCAAATGATTATTCTTTCAATTCGATAATTAAATAATGACTATAGCTTTTGAAAAGCACTTGACACCTTCAATTCATAATAAGAATAAATATTCCGTAGTACAACTCAAATCACGACTTTTGTCTCGAAAGCCTTTAGAAATATCAATTCATTGTAGTAGTATGCAATTCATAGCATAAATTCTCAATTTAAGAAGTAGAGTAATGAAGTAATCATGTATATCCATATTGGAAAAAAATTTAAAGTCTTATAAATCCTTCATAAAGTAATTTGAGTGTATACCCATTTTCGTATAGCATGAAATTTCAATAATAGAACTCAACCTTTTTAAATGTCAAAATGTAACAATTTATCAACTCATGACAACATCAATATTTTTGAGAAATATCAGGACTCATGGTAACATCTCAAATGTTATATCTCAATATGCTCAATGATTCAATTTCGTCATAAAGAAGCTTTAAGCTTATCATAAATCTCAAAATCATTCCAAAATACCATTTCAACATATATCTCGAAATCATTCAAAATAAAATATGAAATTTACAATTATAGATATCAAGACATCTCATGTCTCAAATATATATTTAGTAATTAAAATCGTCATTGGGAAGCATAAAGCTTGACACATATCTCAAAATATTATTCCAAAATACCATCTCAACATACGTCCCAAAATCATTCAAAATACCACCTCGTGGTAAAAGTGTGTAATTCGCAATGATAATTATTAAATCATATCATGAAAACATTGAGATAATCATATAAATCAAAGTTTATTCATTCAATCATCATAATCTCATAATCGAATTATTTAGACATAATCTCACTTGCAAAATCATATAAAACCATAATAAAATTAAAGCTTTTGGCACAAGAACGGAAGATTGCACTTGTTCAAAACCCCACATACCTTAAGATAGAAGATGAATATGAACTTCCGATTCCAGAACTTTATTCACGAAAATGAAGGGTGCTTCTCGAAGCCCTTAACATGATCAACTCGAATCCCAAATCAATTTGAAATTTCTACGGTACAATTTAACGATTTTTGGAGCTAAAATTTGACCTAGGGATTTCCTCTCCTCCAAAACTTGATGAAAATATTACTTTCATGGTCCAAATATGGATTATATGCAAGAATTTTTGTCCAAGAAGGGGAATGTGAAATGACCAAAATACCCTTAAAATTCAAGTAATGTCAAATCTGTCCTTTGGTGGACTGTTTTCATAGGCTGAAGTAGATCAACCATAACGTTTTACTCCGACTGCCAAATTGGATGAAACCAATTTCATTAGAAAGAGGACTCTTAGAGATTTCCGTTGATATATAGTATCTCACCCAGATAATTACTTACAAGGAGTTATGATTGTTTGAAGTTGACCTTGAAATTTGCCTGGCTGCAGCAATTTTAATTTCCTACACGTTTTACTGTTCACAGTTCGATCGGAATGGTCGTAGTTTGATCGGAATGGTCGTAACTCATCGCTCGAGTGTCCATTTTCGATGATCTACATATCGTTGGAAATCTTATTCGATACTCTACGCAATGGTAGGACAACATCTTAGAAATACTACACAGAAAATTTATGGATCGCTCTAAAGCGTAGAACTCGAAACGTTTCTCATGAAATCTTTACGAAAAAAATTTTCCGGGGTATTATATTATCTCCCCCTTGGAAACATTCGTCCTAGAATGTCGCTTGATAGGATAAAATCACTGATCAACTGACCTTCTTAAGGGACGCGAAATCTGAGACATATCGGCACGATTGGAATTACAGTTTCCTAGTCCTCTTACTGAACATGCATATCTGACACATAAATATCTAGCTGAACTAACTCTGGAATGTATGAATGCGTATGCAACAATAAACAATTCAAGGCTCGTAATGAGAACTTTAGCATGAACTAGATGTGTTTAAAACACGGAAGCTTTAGGAAGTCCCGGGGTATCTCCCCCTTGGGACTCTATGTTCCTCTACAACACTTATTTCACAGGGTCACTAACACTGTGCACGGGGCACCTATGAATTAGCTCATAGGCATGACACACGAACAGAGATATACTCGTAACTACTGAGATGCTCCATATGGAAATGATTTCATTCCTAAGATCCTTGGATAACATGATGAAATGATAAATGAGAAGGTACACTATACGATTCTGATTGACTGAGCTGGAATACTTGGAAAACAAAGATCGTTTAGTAGAAGTTTACGACTTGAAGCATAACTATTTTCCAGAATCTGAAACATGTACACCACAATCCCTCAAGATAACTACTTAACACTTCAACTAACCACAATATACATGAAAGCTTAATCTCAATCTTACTTCACATTACCACTTAGCTCAAAATAAGCATACACCTTTCTAACCAAGATAAGGAAATATTTTCTCTTTTCTATCTTGATAACTATTCACCAACACCCTTATCCACAACAAATACGTATTTTTTCCATATAATCAACCATTCATCATCACTCTCTCACCCTACGAAAGAAGTTATCAAAAGGCTAGAACATGCTGGTCTAAAATATGACTAGATACCCTAAATAACTTGACTTTCACCAAGGCGTAAGGAATAGAAGATTTAACATCATGAACTCGGCAAAGAAATTTGATTTGGGAATATGCACGATATGATTCCATACTTTCATTGATCATTAACAGAAATGTTTTATTTATCGAATAGAGCATAGGGTAAGTCTAGAGTACCACGATTACTAGCCACATAACTTAAGATTTAGAATTCATAACTTATGGAATATAATTCCACCGCAAAAAAAATATATCTGAAACCCCATGTATTGGGAACTGAGAGAGAACATGGTCCTTTATGACATGCACGAACTCGAATTATGAGCATGGAACTGAAGTGTAAATTAGGAGTAGGCCCTGGAATAACTGAAAGAACTGAAATAGGAATGGGTCGAGAAAAACCCCTTTCTTACCACTATTGGAATCCGAACACTTAACTCGGTTACTTGATCTATCACCTCCCCCTTAGACGTAAGCCATCACTCTGGGTCGGTAACACACTATACACTTTAATCTAAACTAAAGTCACTTCACTCGAGAGTCCGATACATAATCACACACATAAACCATAAAACTTCACCCAAATGACTACCTCAGAAAGCATATAACCACATCCTCACACAACTTCTCCAATTACCACCTATCCTTCTATAACCCCAATAATCAACACCTAACACTTGCACACTTTCTAATCTCAAATCCGCATAAGCAACCCGATATTCGGAGTATACACCATCTAGAGCTTCAACGCTTTCAGCTCAACTTCGAAATTTCAATCTTAGAGTCTAACGCTCAACTCAAATTTTTCTCATCCTTAACGGACCACACTACCTCTGTCATTGCTTATTAAAATCATGCTTGTAAACTTATATTTCTAAACCATAGGAATCAAATTCACATCTAAGAAGCTCAACCATTACAGTCATACGTAATCCTTGAAATTAAAGCAGTCCCATAATATCTTGGGTGAACTTTCTCATCATAAACACAACATCAAACTTAATCACGAATCAACCAAACTTAGGCTCTTATATCCACTATTCAAGCCTACCAGATCACTTCCTAAAGACTAATACCATTAATCAAGAAATCTTCACAGTCACATTCACGATCACCAATCATTCAAACTTAACTTTTAGCACACAATATAACTTAAAGCTTTTCGTACAATATTTCCACTTAGAAACTATAAAACAATCCTCAACAAATGATAGCCCATTTAAACTTCATAACAATAATAATTGGTCATAATCATATAGATTATCTTATTCACAATCCATTAACACATCCTTCTTTCACCTGTCACTACTATCAATCCTTCATACACAAATTAACTTAGTTCATAGCTCTCTACGTCTTAACTTAACTTCCTCTTGCAACCCGGAAATGGCATAATTTAACAACACTCACCCACCGTGTACTTCCATTACTAACCTATACTCTCTGGCATACAAATACCGTCAACACCCACTTAATACCTCGAAAAAACTATATCACAAAATTGACACACAAGGATATATCACTCCCTATTAACCCCAAATGTACGCAAAAATGGATTCCACTATACTTATGCTCAACAAATCACACTTACCATCCTTCTTACTACTACACCTCCAAATCTAATATTTTCAGCCAACACCAGGAACAAGATAAAGTACAAGTTGCTAGTGGATCGAAATAGGCCGCACACGGCTCCACTAGGCTTTGAATATGAGTTTTGAAAAAAAGTTTGAGGTGAATAACAAAATAGTTGTGCTAGTGAATCGAAACATCCCCACACATCTTCACTAGGCTTTCATTTTTCAACAACATAATGATAACAAGATTACGGGAGATAGGAACTTGGCATACCATATTCGATAATCCAGGAATATGTATCCACTCAGTCTTAGCTGAACAAGTCATAAATAAGAGGACATAACATGAAACTTCAGGAACTTATAACACACAGGGAGGCTCTTCTGAAGCCACTTTTATGAGACTTCTGAAATATTTTGCTAATCAGTCTGAAAATATTATCAGGGAAAGAACCAGGACTTGCTGCTCATACTATCTCAAGAATAGCACATAGATAGAAAAGAATAAACTGTCACTTAGAGATCCTGAAAAGAAATTTGGTAGCTTATCTGTTTTAAACATATTGCACGATTCAAGACCTGAAAGAACAACAACCTTTCCTAAATGCCTTATAGCCTCTCAAATAAAAGTACAGACGTCTCTGTACCATTCCGCAAGACTCTACTAGACACGACTTCATAGACACCCTAGGACACTTGAAGTCTGTTCTCTGATACCAAGTTTGTAGCGTCCCAAAAATCAAGTTCTGAGATGCCACACAGTGCTTAGGGTCACAAGTGACCCCAAGCTAACCCTTTTCATCGGTATAGCTCAAAAGCAACTGATTAAAACATAATTCTTAGAGAATAAAGCTTAAAATATCTCATTACAGAATCTGTTCATTACAATATTGGAATTACAAGATGACAATTCTACTAAGACATATACATATACAAGAAGGAGACTGAATACATCAACTACTACTACTATCTATGAAGCCTTTACTAGTTTGTCTGTACAAAGTCGGGTCATGACTCCCAACTACCACACTCAATACAACCGACGAAAGAATATACAATGCTCCAAACTGAAATAACCGACCCAAGTCCCTGAACTTTGAGGACTCTTTACCTGCTGACCGGAAACTGCAACTGAATAGAATAGTAAATATGAGTCAGCACAAAGAAAATGTACTGATTATGTGGGGGTGCATGCAACACTTTAAATAACATCATCAATTTCATGAAAACATGCATACGGACAATGATGACTCACTTGGCTTGAGTTATATCAAATCATACTCTTCATACTTTCATAATAAATAGTTCAAATGGTAAAATCTCATAATCCATGTAAATCATCAAAAATAATAAATTATGATAAATCATCATAAATCATCATAAATTATCATATCGTCAAAATTCATCATAGGTAATCATAATTCATCATAACATCTTAATTCTTTGACTCAAATCTCGGAGTGACTCGTTATTCAAGAAACATGACTTTTATGGACATGGGAGTTTTCTAGAACCGACAACTCCACGTGAGCTACGTGGAATACCAATGTTTGAAACCCCCATTGGCGGGAGCGTCATACTATTTTCCAGGGAGTACGACCTTAAAACTGCAATAATTAAAATCGGTCTCTCTGTCCAATAATATCATCATCAAACAACCCTACGGTGGCACATAGGTTTTGGGAAATACCAAATTTCCCTCTCGGTGCTATGTACTACTCCCCGACAAGCTCAGAACGTGTTAGGAAATCCACCATCATCATCACAAGGGTCTATCATAAAGACCAAATCAAATATCTCAATTTATAATTCATCAACAATTTGTGGATTCCTAACCCCAACTTTGACTTAAAACATTTCAATCTTTTTCAATATCAACAAGGTATCAATGCATTGAACCATAACCGACTCGATATTTGGACAAGAATATGAAGACTTAATACGTAATATTTTAAACAATTTGACTCATCAAAATGATCGGGAAAAAATACCAAAGTTCATCTCAACATCTATATCAAAATCAATCTTTCTCATAGTCGAAATCATCTCGACTCTGCCAGTTCAAGGTCAATGTACTCAAATGATTATTCTTTCAATTTGACAATTAAATCATGAAAATAGCTTTTGAAAAGCACTTGAGACCTTTAATTCATAATAAGAATACATATCCCGTAGTACAACTCAAATCACGACTTTTATCTCGAAAGCCATTAGAAATATCAATTCATTGTAGTAGTATGCAATTCATAGCATAAATTCTCAATTTAAGAAGTAGAGTAATGATGTAATCATGTATATCCATATTGGAAAAAAATTCAAAATCTTATAAATCCTTCATAAAGTAATTTGAGTGTATACCCATTTTCAAATATCATGAAATTTCAATAATAGAACTCAACCTTTTTAAAAGTAAAAATATAACAATATATCAACTCATGACAACATCAATATTTTTGAGAAAATATCAAAACTCATGGTAACATCTCAAATGTTATATCTCAATATGCTCAATGATTCAATTTCGTCATAAAGTAGCTTTAAGCTTATCATAAATCTCAAAATCATTCCGACATACCATTTCAACATATATCTCGAAATCATTCAAAATAAAAATATGAAATTTATAATTATAGATATCAAGACATCTCATGTCTCAAATATATATTCAATAATTCAAATCGTCATTGGGAAGCATAAAGCTTGACACATATCTCAAAATATTGTTCCAAAATACCATCTCGACATACGTCCCAAAATCATTCAAAATACCACCTCGTGGTAAAAGTGTGTAATTTGCAATGATAATTATTAAATCATATCATGAAAACATTGAGATAATCATATAAATCAATGTTTATTCATTCAATCATCATAATCTCATAATCGAATTATTTAGACATAATCTCACTTGCAAAATCATGTAAAACCATAATAAAATTAAAGCTTTGGGCACAAGAACGGAAGATTGCTCTTGTTCAAAACTCCACATACCTTAAGATGGAAGATGAATATGAACTTCCGACTCTGGAACTTTATTCACGAAAATGAAGGGTGCTTCTCGAAGCCCTTAACATGATCAACTCGAATCCCAAATCAATTTGAAATTTCTACGGTTCAATTTAAAGATTTTTGGAGCTAAAATTTGACCTAGGGTTTTCCTCTCTTCCAAAACTTGATGAAAATATAAATTTCATGGTCCAAATATGGATTATATGCAAGAATTTTTGTCCAAGAAGGGGAATGTGAAATGACCAAAATACCCTTAAAATTCAAGTAATGTCAAATCTGTCCTTTGGTGGACTGTTTTGATAGGATGAAGTAGATCAACCATAACGTTTTACTCCGACAGCCAAATTGGATGAAACCAATTTCATTAGAAAGAGGAATCTTAGAGATTTCCGTTGATATATAGTATCTCACCCAGATAATTATGTAAAAAGAGTTATGATCGTTTGAAGTTGACCCTGAAATTCGCCTGGCTGCAGTAATTTTAATTTCCTGCTCATTTTACTGTTCACAGTTCAATCGAAATGGTTGTAGTTCGATCGGAATGGTCGTAACTCATCGCTCGAGTGTATGTTTTCGATGATCCACATATTGTTGGAAATCTTATTCGACACTCTACGCAATGGTAGGTCAACGTCTTAGATATACTACACAAAAAATTTATGGATCGCTCTAAAGCGTAGAACTCGATACGTTTCTCACAAAATCTTTACGAAGAAAATTTTGCGGGGTATTACACTCACCAAGTAAGTAAAGAGCATTAACTTTAACATGAGAACGTGTTAACCAAGAATAAACAGAATGATTAATACATGGCTAAGTTGATAATTTGATATCATAACATGAAATTCACTTCAATAAGACATAGAAAATCAAAACTTGAAGAAACAGATAACCTAAATTTTCATGGAATCGTACGTGGATATGATTTGAGTTCAAACTACTAAAGAGAACATGAATCAAACTCATCTTGAACATGTGATATTCCATAATGAAGGAAAACTCATACTTTAATCATAGTAATGAAATTCAAAACAAAATATCAACCCAGTAATTTATCACATGAATAAGTACAACTATTATGCTTTTTAGTCCCTTAAATAACATGATAATACTATGCTTTCAACACATGAGGATTCGGGAATGAACCCTAACTTAAAACATATAAATTCAACTTGATAATCATACATTTGGGCACATAGTTGAAATATTAACCTTTTTCAAAACCCCACATACCTTAATTGAATGAATTCATGAAGAAATCTTGAAATTGAAGCACAGGAAATTCTTGAATCATGGGACTTGAATGATGAACTTCTGAAAGGAATCCTATTCTTGATGTTTTCTTGAGGATTCTTGATCATGGAAGCTTAAACTCATGATTTATTGGGGAAAAGAGTTTTGATTTTGTTCTTCTGAAGGAAAGGGTTTTTTTGAGAGTTCATTTGAAGAAGATGGGCAAATAATGCCCTTTTGGGTGTTATAATTCGTGCTTTGGACATTTAGTGTTTAAAGTAAAGGAACAAAGTGCCCCTTGACCCTTAAGAAGCTAAAACATTGAAGGAATATAACTCGCATCGCACCCCATAGTCAGGGGAGTATCCCCCGCGCCGCCCTCCGTATCTCGAGGGAATAACCCCCGTGGTGTGGGCTTATCTCCTACCCTTACTGTCTCTCATAAAAAAGGCCATATCATTTTGCTCGGGTATCGAATTAATGCAAAATTGGTATCATTGAAAAGCTAACTCAATTATCTATAATTTGATGGGTCTTGACCTTAAAAATCCCAATTGTATAAAAATTTATGCAAGTTCAAATTAGACACTTGTAGAATCACATACAAAGATTTGGCCGAATCAAAGGCTCTTAGCTCAACTTTACTCTAAAGTGATTCCTATGAACATTTTTCATGTCTAAAGCATTTAACACACTAGGATAATAATTACGACACATGTATTCACATAAAAATCATGGGGTTAATATTTACACATGTAGGAATGATGGTACAAAGTCTAGCAAAAAATATGGGGTGTTACATTATCTCCCCTTTGGAATCATTCATCCTCAAATGATGGATAGGAACTTGTTGAAGCCTTAGAAGTATGGAATAATGTACACAAGACATGTCTAGTAATGAAAGATGTAGTTGAGCTGAAACATTAAAAACTTCTATCATGAAACTGATTTCTGAGTTGACCTGACTCTATTGACTGTAAAGTTTTGAACTCAATAGAAATGTTCATGATAGAATCATACACATAGAACTAAGGAGTGATAAATGATAGAAATTTAATAATGAATCATGAGATAGCGAGACCAAGGTCATATAAATGATATTACACTATCTGAGCTGAATACTTGGAAAACTGAGATCATGCGCTGAAAACTTATGAGGAGATTCATGACTAGATAGCTGAATCTAAAACATGATGCATGGACTAAACTAAATTTGAAACTTACATATATGGAAACAAATTACCTCATGGAATATCCAAATTCAGGAAAATTCAGATATTAAGACTAGATGGAAAGTAGGAAAATCATAGGAGCTTATCTGTCTTATTGCTAAACTGAATTGTTAGCTATATAAATTGAATCATACTGAATGTTTATACTCAATTCGAGTATTTCTTCAACACTCTTCCTAGAAGTTCTAATAATATTAGGGAGAAAAAAATTCTTGGGAATTATCTGAATAAGATATCTGAGTAAGGAATCTTAACATGGCTATAACTCTATAACATGGAACATAGGTCTATAAGACTTACTAGGACTTAGTCGATGCAATTTTATCACTCAAGATTAGCCTCAAGTCTGAGTTGAACTACATACTCTCACTATGTTCAACCCTAACTCGAAATCACAAGGTACTACACATAACACCATAACACTAGTCTGAACATTGAATTCAATACCCCATGCACGTTTAACATCTTCTATCTTAAGAATAATTCTTCTTACAATTTCAACAACAAAGTTCAATCTCATACTAGGAATTCAATAACACACAATGTATTCTTCCACTTATATACATTATACAAACATGAAATTCCATCCTATCATTAAGAAATACCTGGGAAAACAATATTCATCCATTAACAACAAAAACCCCCAACATATAATTCAAAACCAAATGATACCCACAATTAAATCATGAAAATCATTCATTAAAATATGAATTTGGTTGAACTAACAATGATGGATGTGTAACATGCCTTATTCAAGATGATTCACTAAAAGAACCTGACTCTTGAGCCTCACGATGAGCACCTCTAAAGAACCCTAGCCCCAGTTTTATTAAGGGAGTTTAGAAAGAGTTTTAGGAGAGTTTGAGATGCATTTTGATATTTCCAAATGAAGAATAAGGGACCAATTATTGTTATAAGACGTAGGTCATAAGGGTTTTGGGGTGGTAAATATCTAAAATCTACTTTTCTGAAAATCTTAAAATTTTGTGCATGAGGGTAATACCATACAACCCAAACCACACCCACAACATACTAGTGGTACCCACCACTCATACCCTAGGAAGAAACATGGACTCTAACATTGTACAACATAAGACCAGAGGTAAAACTCGTATCCATCACATATGAATAGTACCTTAGAACTGTACCCTAAGCAGCCAACCAAGAGCATAACACACTGATAAATACACAAGTGGCTTTCCTTACTCATACCATCTCCATACAACTCGTATGGTGTCCATTCATATCTTAGACTTAACCAAAAAAAAACACACAGGGTAACATAAAACCAAGGCCCTTAAATTATACCTACTTCATATGACAAGTACCCTCAAGTCGTATGATACCCCGAATCTTAAACTCAAGAAATTTCCTAAGGGTCAAAAACCAAGGTATTTAAATTCTCCCCCACTTAGATCATTCATCCTATAATGATGGGATAAGGCATGACTAGAAAGATTTAAACCCCAAACACCACCTACTCCAACCTTTAACCAAGTTACAAAATAAAGATAAAAGGAAATTAATCTTTCCTGTAACAAAGTTTTAAAACAAAAGTATAATAAAAAACATATACCTTCTTCTTGAATTTACTAAACAGAAAATAGGAACAGATACTTGGACTTTATGTCCTCTTCCACTTCCCAAGTAGCAGAAAATAGGAATGGATACTTGGAATTCATGTCCTCTTCCTCTTCCCAAGTAGCTTCTTCAACCTTGTGGTTCCTCCATAAAAGCATTATCAAAGCCACATCCTTTGACCGCAACCGACGAACGTGTTGATATATGATTTCAATTAGGACTACCTCATAAGTTCAGGAATCCAAAATACCTAACCCTTCTAAATAAACAATTGATGAAGGATCACATACACACTTTCTCAACATAGAGACATAGAAAAAAGAACGAATAGAGCTTAAACTAGAAGGCTAATCCAACTAATATGCGACAATACCAACCCTTCTCAAAACCAAGTACAGACTAACATACCAGGGACTGAACTTCCCCTTCTTACCAAATTGCATCACTAACTTCATGAGGGATACCTTCAAGAACACCCTATCCCCAACCTCAAACTTTAACTTTCTTCTCCTCACATCCTCATTGGACTTTTGGTGACTATGGGTAGCCTTAAGAATATTATGAATCACTTTCACCTTCTCCATGGCTTGGTGAACCAAATAAAGGCCAAATATCTCTACCTCACCAACCTCGAACCACCTAATAGAAGACCTACTCCTTCTATAATACAAGGCCTCAAACAGACCCATCCCAAATCTAGAGTGGTAAATATTATTATAGGAAAACACCACAAGGATTAAATGCTCAACCCAAATATCACCATAGTCAATCACACAAGCATGAAGTATTCCTCCAACATCAGAATAGTCCTGTCTTCTTTCCCATCTGACTGTATTTGGAAAGATATACTAGACTCACCTTGGTTCCAAAACCTTTTTTAAATAACCACCAAAAGTGAGATGTAAATAGCATACCATGATATGAGATGATAGATATCGGCACCCCATGCAACTAGGATGGTTTAAAGGATAAATGAAAATGAATATGATCTTGGATGTCCTTTGATTTGGATTCTAATGGAACTTTGGAATATAATTTTGTTGTGTGAATTAGTTTTGCATAAATATATTAACTTGCAAACATTTTTATGACGATATCAAATGGTGAATACCTTAATGGATGACTCTTGGTCTAATGGATTGGTTTATAAGCAAATTTTTTAAATTTATTCATAAAGAGAATTGTGTATCTCAGTATGAATGTGTAAGTCCTGGGGGCACAAATACTAGAAACCATGTTGGCCAGAATTAGGCGTCTATATAACCCTTTTCTTGGTGCACACTTGATATATGTATATATACACATATATATATATATTTATGTGTGTGTATTGGGATGGATATTGCCTTGGTGGCTTTGGTTTTCCCTTTGTTTTTCCTTAATTTATGTGGCTAACATGTATTGGGACCCTTTTAACAGGAGGAGATAAACACATAATGACTATGGGTGCCCATAGTATGGATCGATCTACACACTTTAGGTTAAATCTTTAAACACTCATGTTCATGACCCTTTACCCTATCTTGGCACCCTATATATGTATATCCAAATATGTACATGTGATTTTGACTGATTTTGGACATGGGATTATTTTATCACTTTTCCTAAGTTATATGCTAGTTCTTATATTATTGATCATCCTAGGATTCCACATCATTTAGTGATCTAGGTTATCAAGAATATTCTGTTGCTCCTGTGCAACATTAGGTGGTTGAGCACGTTAATTGAGTTGATGTAAAGTGGTGAGCCTCTATCCTTCAGAATGCCTTAGTATTTTATTATTCTTTCATTAATGACTTAGTAATGTTAGATTCTTCTTCAGTAATAGTCGGGGGTATGTCCTGACTAAGTTATTATTCTAGTTGTAGAGTCTATTATGGACAAGTGTGGGTTAGGTTGTTGGTTTTCACTCTTAGAGCTCTTAGGGTCCCTTTATAATTGATTCCATTGAGTCATAAGGATAAAAATATAGGGTTCCTTGGTGGTACTACCTAGGTTACAACTCATGGTAATGATTCGTATGGTATGGGTATGAGTCAAGGGGTTGACTCGTAAACAAAGGCGGTACCTTTTCAGCTTTTGAGTTAAGGGAACTCTGGATATTTCCCACTTTAACCCCTTGGACCCCACGACTTAAAGACTTACTTTGGATTTTATTATCACATTATTCCCAATAAAACACCCCCAAATTCTCTCTCAAACTCTTTGTTAAAGTTAAGGCTAGGGTTTCAAGAGGTTGATTAGTTAGGGCTCTCAAAGGTGGTTTCTATACGTACATCTTACTATTTTAGGTATGTTACTCTTCCCTCATTGTTAATATTACAAAAACATGAGATTTTAATTATTGTTCATAAGATTATTATTTTGGTTTTGAAAACAAAGGTTGGGGTTTTTGAATGATATGAATTGAACAATGTTTCTCATGGTTTATGTATATGATTTTCATACTTTTAATATGGTGTTGAACTTGTAAGAGCATAGGTATGGTGAATGAACAAGGGAATTATGATTTTCCTAAACTTTTGACTTTTGAAGTGGTTATGACCACAATCCCATAATGTGAAATTAGTTTAGTTATGAGAACTGTGGGAATATGTTCAATTGAATTATCCCTGAATTATTGTGCGATATAAAGAAGTAATAGAAATACAATGGTATGATTTAATTAACAAAGGGATTCAACATTCCCTAATGTGTATTAATGAACAAAGGGATTTGTTCTTCCAAAGTTAATGGAAATTATTTTAGCATGATGTGTTACCTTACAAGTGTAGTTGGTATGAAGATATCCATAATGTATTCCTAAAAGTGTTCTGTTTTTTAATGAATGGGAATGTGTGACAATTGTTTTAATTGGTCTCTAATAAGGGTTGCGTAACTGAGTCATGAAAGTGAAGGTACTAGAGATCGATACTAGAAATCGCGTTTGCTGATGAGAGGGTCAAAGTGACTAGGGAGGTTTGAGTCCCTCTTATTATCATTCCACGATTAGGGAGGTTTAAGTCTCCCATAAATCATTATATGATCGGGTGCTTAAGTCACCTTACTATACGTTGGAGGGTTTGAGACCCAATGTGTATATATATGAGATTATTCTTTAGTTCATGTAGCTACATGCACTAGTCCTAACCAGGGGTTGAGAGATGAGGCTCATATATCTCGTGGGTACTATTATATTGCAGTTGGGCTACACAATCCAAGCTAAAGTTTTAAAAAGAATGTTAAGCCTTATTTCTTATCCCAACATGTGATATTTATATATATATTTATGTTTATGCTTTTGATTATGTGCGATTTTCTTTTGAATGATTTTAAACTGTTGATTATATCATTATTTTATATTTATGTCCACATTACATGCTAGTATTTAACATACCAACCATCTTCAAATGTTGTATATCACGCGATGCAGGAAATTGTCATACTTCTACTCCTCCTGTTTAATGATTTAGATTTGGGATCATCTAGTGATTCATATTGAAGTGGTGAGATTTCACCCTTTGAAATACCCCATTTCATTGCTATGGTTTTCTTTACATTTTAACCATTCCTTTGGATTTGAATTTTGCTATGGTCGAGGATATTATTTGGTTTTGATTAGAGGATTCGTTAAACTATTGTGTTCATGGGTGGTGTTGGTATCGGTATCGGTATTGATATTGATATTGGCATTGATACTTATATTGGTTGGTTTTTGTTATAGACTTATTTTGGTGTCTCAGCATTGATATTCTCTTATCTTGTTATATGTTTGAAATTCAGCCGTCCATTAGGTGTGGTGTGCTTGGTTTGGTTAGATACAGGGGGTGATCTCCGGTCCACGCGTGACTTGAGATACCCGTCACAGACATACCCTTATTTGGGTCATATTAGGAATATACATTAACCTCCATATTATCTTATGGTTTATGTCGGTTAATAAACTCTCCCACAAACTCACACTCAGTATATTTATACATGACCCTCAGTTTAGTTTTACTTGAATTGTATTATGATTCTCAAAATATCTTTTCATATCAGTACCTATGTGTGTATGTGTGTATATATATATCATTATGGGTTAATGTAATATAGTTTTGAATTTTCCCTCAATTTGCATTCAGTAAAGTTATAAGTATTTTTAGCATGCTCAGTTTACTTTATAGTTTGCATATCTCACATGATCAGTATATTAAAAATACTGATTACATACTTTCTTTTGCACTGCATCATCATATGATAGGTTCTGGTGATCAGTTTCAGCATCACAATTAGTACGTTCTAATGCCACTTCATTATCTACTAGTGGTGAGTCCTCTTTATACAAGGACGAGAATTTGACATGGCCTGAGACTATCCCTTGGTCATAACAAATTAATTAGAGTCACAAGTGACCCTAATCTAATGCATGGACTACCATGACAATAAGAATAATAAAGTAAACTAATAAATATTGTTTAACACCCAAAAACTACCCCTTGGGCGCCAGATAATGCTTAGACTACAAGTAGCCCTAAATCAAACCCATGGTATACACATAGAAGTGAATCAAAATCATTTTTTCTTAAAGCATGAGTAGAAGATTTGATTTACTCATATGAATTAATTTAGATAACCAACATTAATAAAGAAAAGTAAACTAAACAACAACTAGAAGATTTGAATATCTAAAATCGACTGACCAGTCTTGACAAGCCTCTAAACATAGTAAAGAGCCACGGGGACATACCCCAGCTCACCTGAAATGAAAAAATAAAGTTCAAACTTAGCCAAAACTAAACATCTTTAAGTAACCATAATATAACCCCTCAAAACATAAGGAATCACCAATCAATAGGAGGTAGGAAGTGGTGATTGGGGCTAATCGTGTTGCTGAGGACAATCACCAAAACATACATTATAAAATAATATAGCCACAAATACATATATGTGGTCAATACTTTTGGAATATATTGAGTAAATGGGGGTGAATGTAATATGTAAAAATTGATCTAAATCATAATTTTAAAATATGCATACTAAGTGTATACTGACTCACCATATTCATGAATAAAACATGGAGATGAAATATCATAAAGCATAATAAAAAAAAAGTAAAAGCTAGTAAAGTTAGTGAGTCATTACTTAGTTTCTAAAATCATTCGTTCTATGGGATATTCTCTTAAAAACCTAAACTATGCTAGCAACATAGAGTTCAATGTAAAATTCCCCATTGAAAGAGCCTGATATAACTTTTCAGGGTATAAAGGTTTATTAAGATGATCACCTGTACATGTCCATTTGGACAAGATAAATCATGATTTTACATACCCATTTGGACAAGCTAAATAATGAATATCTATGGTGGCACGTAGTTAATGTAACTAGTGTATGATAAGCCCTTGCTCCTCGGTGCTAGGTAATTCTCCCAAAACTAGGGTGTAACGACCCGATTCTAGTATACAAAATATTACACGGTGCTCATGACTCCAAAGGACCACAAGCTAACCCATGACTGATATCTGTACCTGTATACTGCATAATATTTTAAATAATATGGAAACATGAACTGAAAGGCCATAAGGTTCACATAACTGAAGTAAAAACATAACATCTGAAAAGGGGTATGAAATTCCCAAAACAACTGAAATAACTGTCTGAACATAATAGTCTAGAAAAACTCTAACTGACTGAACAGTCTGAGTAAGGAGTTGATGGGACATGTCCCCAACTAACTCTAATTGATAAACTAATAAATGAGATAATAAGGAATAACTATTTCCTCGAAAGATGAGGACTCACTTTTAACTCTGACTGTTGAGACTAGAATCTACTGCTGCTCTGGAGCTCGTGTCTCTGAACCTATGGTATAAGACACCATAGCACAAATGCGTCAGCATTTTGAATGTATTCGTATGCATGTGAGGTAAGCTAAATGCATGGGGTTCATATATATGAATAAATATAATAACAGACAGACTGTCATGAGCGTCAAAGTATATGTATGAGATATAAAACTGACACTGATACCGTGATAACATGATTACTGAATTTGAATACTGATAACATGACATACTGGTACTGATATAACTGATAACATGAGTGACTGTATCTGACAGTCCTAAATATGATAGAACTATCTGAGTTTCATAATGTATCTGAGTTGACTGTATCTGACAGTCCTGAAATCTGAAGAACTATCGGAGTTCTTGACTGATACTAATACTAAAACTGTGGGAAGTAGTCATCTAACCGACATACCCCAAATGACGCATTATAGATGAATTGGGGTCCAATCTGTGCCTTGATTGGAAGGGTGTCAATACCGCCATTGGTAAGGACAACATGTGAGTGGCCCTAATATAATAGATAACGCTAATGAGAATGGTGGGAACCCTCATATAGCAGGTTAGGCCACCTCATCTACCCTAATATAGAAGGCTATGATGTCTCATCCTATGCTGGCTACATAGTTCTGGAACACAAGGATTGCTTCTAAGAATCACACCCTTATATAATAGGTGAGTTGTAACACCCTAATTTTCTGAACCGAAATGCTACATGGTGCTCATGACCCCAAAGGACCACAAGCTAACCCATAACTGATATCTGTACCTGTAAACTGCATAATATCTCATAAAATATGCGAAAACATGAACTGTAAGGCCATAAGGTTCAATACTGATACATATCTAAAAAGAAAAAAAACATGGTATAATAATACCAAAAAGGAACATAAATACTGAAGTCTGAACATCTAATCTGACATCTAGTTCGAAAGCCAATAACTAAATTGAATAAGGAGTTGAAGGAACATGTCTCCAACTAACTCCATGAACTGAAAAACAAATCTAAAATACTGTAATAAAGTAATAATAATATTGTCCTCTAATGAAGAGGAGCACTGACTGCTGAAATTTGCAATGCTACTATTGCTCTGAAACTCGTACTTCTGTACCTATTGCATCAAATAAAACACCATAGCGCGAATGCGTTAGTATGACTGAATGTACTGAGTATACGAGTGAGGTAGGCTAAATGCAAAGGGTTTTATATGCATGAACAATGCTGACTGATATGAACATGAGAATACATACATACATACATACGTAACTACAACTAAACTCGTGGTTATACTGAATACCGAGTTTGAATACTGACAATATGAGTTTATTGATGCTGAGATACTGAATGACTGAGTTTACTGATATTGAGATACTGAATGACTCAGTTTACTGATATTGATATGTAATTCACTAATAAGTGAGGAACTGATACTGTATTACTGAATACTGGAAGACTGATACTATATAACTGATAAAGGAATTCTTATTTCTGATAGTTTTGATCATGAAGAACTAATTTGATTGATCGTATATAACAGTCCTGAAACTGAGCTCATGATAACATGATTACTGAGTATGAATATTGATGACATGTATTTACTGATAACATATCATGAATGATAACTGAATTCTGATAACTGATATATCTGATAACATGAGTTCTGATAACTGATAGCATGAATGATTGTATCTGATAGTCCTAAATCTGATGGAACTAGCTGAGTTCTGTACTGTATCTGACAGTCCTAATATCCTGAAGAACTCTTTGAGTTCTTTTACTGAGACTGATACTAAAACTGTGGGAAGTAGTTATCTAACCTGCATGACCCAAATACGCTATAATAGCTAAGCTGGGGTCCAATATCTGCCCTGATTGAAAGGGTGTCAATATCGCACCACTGGTAAGGACAAGCTGCGAGTGACCCTCATCTGGCAGGTACTCAATGAGAACGGTGGGAACCCTAAACTGACAGGTTAAACCACCTCATCAACCCTAATATGATAGGTTAATATGTCTCAACCTATGTTGGCTACATAGTTCTGGAACACAAGGAATTCTTCTAGGAATCACACCCTGAACTGGAAGGTGAGTTCCCATCTTTGGGTTCGCTCGGTGCTGAATCCTACTCCCAACTGAATGACACTGAACTGATTATACTGAACTGATTTCCTAGTTTGTACTAGAATTAACTGAACTGTTACTAATTGTTTTATTTAACTGAACTGAACATGGACTCAGTTTATTGAGTTTTGATAGCTAGCAGAACAATAGTGAATTCTGTTAACTGACTAAATGCTACTAAATTCTATTAGCTGACTGAGTTTACTGATGTCTGAACTGAATACTGAACTAAATTATACTGATACTAAGATTTACTGAATTCCATAGACTGACGGAATATTACTGAGATTACGTAGATTACTGAGTACTGAGTAAAACTAAACTGATACTGCCTTTACATGAGTTTTCCTGAGTCATGAGACTGACTGAAGTCTACTGAACATGGATTGACTGAGAGTATCATGTAAACATGACATGGCTCTAGGCACACAACTATATTTTTTGGGTACGAATACCCCCAGGACTCGATAGGAGGAAACTGACACTCATGACATGACTTGATCACAAGATCTGAGTCCACAATTCACAATACCATAAGCAGGGGATAGTATACTTTATGTATTTATTCAACCTTTCAAACATGATAGGAAAATCATGGATATATTTTTGTGTACATAATTTATATCTCCATTATCATACATGCTTTATACCATAACAATAACAACACATAATTTGCATGGAAATTCATATTGGAGTGTATGACTAACATGAACTTGTTATTTAGATATCATGAAATTATGTAAATATGAAGTTCTAACATACTAGGCATTTTATCGAACACCTTGCATGCATTCTTTAAGGCATAGGTGGATTTCATACTTTCATTCTATAAATCCATCTAAAGATCATGTTTTTCAACTAACAACATAACTTTCATGAGATATACAGTCACGATACTATTATATAGCAAAACAAACACGCATCAACATGGGTATGATCATATCACCACAACCAGCCAAGCTTTTGTACTTTAAAGATTGATTCTTGAACTCCAAGGACGAAAGAAATCAGTGGATGAACACTACGCATACCTTGGAAGGGAGGTTCTTGATGATTGACGAAGGAATTTCCTTGAAATTTGATCTTCAAGTTTGATTGTGCAACCCTAGTTGTGTTTCTCCTATGGTTCTCTTGGGTAATGAACTTTGAGATGTTAATAGGGTTGTAATGTGTTTAGAAGCTATAAATTTCGTGAGGTTAGGTTTAGGGACATGTAAGGAGTGTTAAAAGACTTAACTACCCTTGAAATAACTCAAAAACTAAGTGTTTTCGTGGCAGAAATCATACATAGGCGCCGCATATGATATCGTCTATATTTACATAGGCACTGCATATGATATCACCAATTCTTTACATAGGCGCCGCATATGATATCACCTATGCTTTACATAGATGCCACATATGATATCTCCTATGCTTTCCAGTGGCCATGTGTGATTGGTTAGGCGACACATTCTACCTTCAAAAGCCATAACTCCTTGCTCGGGTATCGGATTTTGATAAAATTAGTATCGTTAGAAAGCTAATTAGATTCTCTACATTTTGGTGGGTATAATTCTTCCAAAATTTCACATATAAATCACGTTATTCTTGTTCAAAGATGACCCTTGCAAAATCAAACACTAATACATGATGGATTTAAAAACTCTTAGCTTGCATCACTCTAAGCGACTCATATGAGCACGCTTAAGACATCGCAAGCTATCCTATCGCTAGGATATTCATTGTAAGTCATGCACTAAAATGCTACTCACAGGATAGGAGGTTTTATATGTAGTAAAACTTATTCACTTCCTAGCTTTGAAACATGTGGGGTATTATATGAGTTCCTACCATTGGGTTCGTTAGGTGCTAATTTCTACTCCCATCTGAATAGAAACTGAATATGATTTACTAAAATGAATATGAGCTGAGTTACTTAATTTCGTTGACTGATAAAATATTACTGATATCTGACAACTGACTGAGTTCATGAGATAATGGAGATTTCCTGAGTCATAAGACTGTCTGAAGTCTAAGGATTCATAGCTTGACTGAGAGTATCGTAAAAACATGACATGGATCTAGGAACACAACTAGTGTTTTGGGTACAAGTACCCCCAGGACTCGATAGAAGGATACTGACAAAGCATGACTTGTTTGAATACATAATAATCACCATAATGCATTTACTGAAGCATTTCATCAAACATGTGATAGGCATAAGCTTATACATACATGGGGAATTCATGACAACATGCAAGTTAGGCATTTTTCCTTCATTTAGGCAATAAATCAGACATATTGTAGGCATGGTACATGTAAACATAATTGTACAATAATTAAACATCATGATCACATTCTAATTTCATCATTCAAGGGTTTAGTCATAGGTTTGCATGAGTCTATATCTATAATAAAAAAACCCACATAGAAATTATCACCCAACATGGAGTAAAATTCAATTTCTCATTTATCAATGTGAACAAGAATAGCCGAATCAAGAAATCATAAAGAAAATCTATTAATGTTAGAGAGAAACCCTAATATTGGTTGTGAAGTAATAATGAACCAAATGGATAAAATCGGATATAATTGGGTATATATAAGTGGGTGGTAAAAGTAAAAATACTCCTATTAAAATGACTTAAAAAAAACTGAACGGGACCTGCGATTATGGGTGCGACGGTCCGTCGCAGGGTTGACGGTCCGTCGGCCCTGACCGTTGCTTCTAGGAAGAATGGGGTCTCACTATTTTGGCTGCGATGGCTTGGGAAATAGTACATCGTAGGTTCGACGGTCCGTCAACCTGAACGTCGCACCTTATCCAGAAGGTGGCCTCACTATTTTCCTTGCGATGGCCTGAGCGACGGTCCGTCGCTTGTCCGATGGTCCGTTGGCCTGGGACGTCGCTCCTAGGCAGAAGGTAGTTCTCACTGCCTTGATGTGACGGTCATGGACGATGGTCCATCACTAGTCCGACGGTCCGTCAACCTCACCGTTCCTAGTCCGAAAGTCCGTCAACCTCACCATCGCATCTGGGCGGTTTTACTGCCTTCTATATTTTGGCCATAACTTTCTCCTCCGATGTCGGATTTTGACGAAATTGGTATCGTTGGAAAGATAATTAAATTTCCCACATGACAAAAAGTGAAAATATTAAAAATACCACATGTAAAAAAGTGGATTTATCTTTCAAGGAAAGCTTCTCACATTCTTTAGATGATTTCAAGCTAGGAAAAAGTACGGGGTATTATATAGGGTATGAAAAACCCTTTCTCTTTGAATCTAGGTACTACTCACAAATATATACTATTGCTCATAAATACATATGAAATTCACCATAAAATTATCATATGAGTTGATAAGTCAAAAACAAACCACAATATGCTTTTTATTCTATTCATATTCATAATTGCATACATAAATTTCATTCTAAATCTGAAATCATAAGTGTGAATTTCTTGTAAATTGAGAAAATCATGCTAAAATTGTATACTTTTATAAGATTATGATATTTCATATAAAAAAAACTAAAATTAAATTCATGAGATCAGCCATACTAGTAAAACCATGAGCAAACCATGATTTTTCATGCTAAATGTACTTTAATTAATAAAAGAGCATCAAAGTTTCAAAATCATGTAAACTGGATATGAACGGTATTTAAAAAATTCATAAATTCATATGAAAACTAAGGTTTTTAGCCACAAGGATTAAAGAAAATTCGTTTCCAAACCCCACATACCTGCAACTTTAGATGTCTTCAAAAAAAATTGAGTTTGGAGTCTTGGAAGTTGAAATTTGGGAAGAAACCCAAATTTTGTTTGTCTTGAGAGTGAAGAGGACAAACAGTGATGAAATCATACTAATGTTGAGTAAATAATGTTTGTTGAGATAATAAGTCATGGGGGAGGATTTTGAGATTAGGAAAGGACCTAAATACCCCTAAGAAAACTGAAAAAAATTAAAGACACTTCTCTTCTGACGACTTTGTTGATGGCCCACCAACTCTTTGATGGATCATCAACTTAGGCCATCAATTTTTGGCCCATTTTTAGCTTTAGTGTCTAAGGTTGATGACTTCAATTGATAGTCCATCAACGAATTAACATCTTGTCAACTAAGCTCATCAATCTCTAGAAAAGAAACACCCACATGTACAGTGAGCATAATATTCTACTATGATATTGGATAAAGGTGAAATGGATGTGTTGGAAAGAAAACTCAATGATTTTTAATTTGGGGTCTTTTTCTGCTTAAATATTAATATTAAAGAAGTTATGTTCGATTGAATTTGACTCAAAAATAATCTTACACTAGAAATTATCTGAAAGAGAAGTTTTTAATTTCACTACGTATTAGGAACTTCTACTTTCCCTAACACACAGTAACCCACTAAGAACAAGCATTGACTTTGGAAGTGTTATAATATCTCCCACTTGTGATCATTCATCCACAAATGAAGACTGAGATTAAATTTAATGGGTTAGACTATGCAACATAAGGCTTAAATATTTTTGAACTATTCACTTAGCATGGTGGAAACAAACTCATATTAGGTACCTTGGCTTAACTTCAGCCTCTTAAACAAGGCAAGTATGTAAGTAATTTCATGAGGCTAAATAAGAAGTCCAAAACTAAGGGAATATTTCTTGAAAGAAAATTTATGATGCATATTGGTTAAGTGATAGGACTGAACAATTGAGGGTATCTTCATCATGTATGCCTCTACGTCCCATGTTACTCCCTGAATCGACTGCTTCCTCTATAAAACTTTCACCGAGGCCACTTACTTTTTCCTTAAAATTCAATCTTGATGATAAAAATTTTCAACTAGAACCTCCTTATAGGATAGGCTATTTGTTACTCTAATACTCTCTATAGGTACAACTATAAATGGGTCTCCAATACACTTTTTCAATATAGATACATGTATAATTGGATGAACAACGTCTAATTTTGGGTAAAGTACTATGTAACTCCTGAGTTTGATATGAGGATAACTCTTTCATGGGGTTTGAAGTAGATGGTATTTCAGCCATTTTTGAAATTCTGAGAAAGGAAGAAGGACGAGCTTTTATTAAGGAAGAAACTGATGTTCTGAGTTACTTATGAAGAGGATCATGTAAGAGGATTTAAGTTTGTAGTTTAAGTGATGACCGTTTAAGAGGAATTATTGAATTGACACATTTAATTACTAAAGATGTTACTCTTCACACTGGTTTAAACTTTACATCTTTTATTCCAGTTGGAGAAAACATGTGACCTTTTTAAAATAGAAATATAATGAATTTTATGGCACCTTACTTTGGCACTAACCTGAGAGATGGGATTGGGTCCCTCTCCTTTTAACTGAATATTGTACTTGTGATCGCTTTATCTTTTCTTCTCCTAAGTTGTTCCTATGTGTGTATACCTACAAAGTTATGGAGATAAGTTAGACTCACACACATTTATTTTACAAAAGATACCTGCCTCCGTATTATAGAAAATTATAGGAGTGACACTGAATCACATGTCATTCATTCTGGTGATTTTTTTTCATCTTAGATGAATTTCCTACAGACTATGTCGCTTGATATCATCTATTTAAAAATACACCTCCATGTTGATTTATCTTGAGAGAGATAATATAGGTAGTCCTTCTATTATTAATCTCTGAATCCTTTCAATCAATGAGCTATTCCTGATAACAATCCACTTCCTCATCCCTAGAATCATGATCAGAAATTGGTTACTAGAACCCACTTAAGTTTGAGTTCCCAGTAGGACGATAATGGTGTGATAAAATCCCTTTTGTACTATCTAGGGAGGGTTGGCTTCCTTTTTTTCCCTTTTTAGAGACTTAATCCCCCTTAAATGTGAATTCTCCAACTCAGTGTATTCATTACTCCTCAATTTAGCCTTAATCCAGTACTGATATCTTTCTTTTAAATGTCCATCTGTTCCATAGTGAGTACATAGGAGTTTGTGCCCTTTTCTTCAAATATGATTAATAGCCTTTCTTTTATACTCAACAGGTCAGAATTATCCTTTATAGATCAGACCTCTACCATCATAAACACCTTGACTAGTCAAATCAGAAAGGATTAGTAAGGAAGTAGTCCATTTAAGAGACTTGTTCAACTCTTCTTTCACATAGACTAGGTTCCTCTCTAACTCTTCATTCCTGTGAATTGTAGACATAAGGTTTTTTTAAAAATCCCTCAGCCTTTTATCAAGATAAATTTGAGGCCATGGAGCTTCTTTTTTCCATTTTTCATCTACCTTATTACTTTCTTAAGACTACTCATCAAGCTCAGATTTTCAGATTTTATATTTATGAACAATTATTCAGTTTCAGAAAAATTAAAAGTTAAAGCAATCAACTAATGTTATTGATTCTCTACTTTCACTTCTAATGCATTCTTCTTAGTAGTTAGTTCATATATAGAGTCTATCAACACACTAGCAAGCCTCTTTATCCTTTTAGAAGAGTAGTTATTTTGATTATCCCTAATATGAAAAAGAGTTACCTGTTTTCCTTTTTAATCTTTTGCATTTACCAAGAATGGAAATAGTTCATCATAGATAACATGACTGTCTTTCACTGCTAACATAGAAACATCTCCAGACTTCTTATCTTTATCAGGTTCACTTGAAGAACCTCCCCACGCTTAAAGATCTTGCTTTATTGCATATTCAGCTACAGTCTTCCTTCTTACTTTCACGGGGACCTAGTACTTATTCTTTACCTTATCACTTCCACACTTAAGGTAATTTTGATAGTCTATCATTTTCATTAGACAATCCTTAATGAAATGTTCAAGACTTCTATATTTGTGACATACCTTAACATTTCTTCCCTTGTTGCTGCTTTCTCTTCTTTATAACTGGCCACTTTTTCTCATTGCTTTGACAATTTTTTTCATAGATAGGTATCATTAGTGTCCTCTACCACTAAACCAAGTTTTAAAGTCTTTAAATCCATGGATATTTCCATTTTTGCTTTATTTTTTTCTATCTTTTATTGCTTCTTCAGCCCATGGGCCTTTAGATTTCTAATTTGTTCATCCATGGTGAGAGTCTTCAAGTTATTTTCTTCAGTTATGGCATCTACTTTTCTTTCCCTAGACTTAGGAAGAGCCCCAAGAATTTTCCTTAATTTTTTGTACACTTGAATCATCTCTCCTGAACACTGAATCTTATATGTTATAGAGATGAAATTGGTATACATTTCTTGGATGGTTTCTCTTTCTTTCATGGGGAAGAATTCATACTGACTAGTCAACATATCTACCTTAGAATCCATCACATCTGTAATTCCCTCATGAGCAGTCCTCAAGTAATCCCAAATATCTTTTAGATTTTCACAATTCGATTATATTTATCAGACCCTATACAACAAACCAATAGTTTCTTAGCCTTATAGTTCTTCTCAATTTTCTTTCTATTTTATTTGTCGGACTCCCTCCTAATTTTGATACCCATTCTTATGAATTCTCCCTCCTTGGCTTATCTAATTGGAACATAAGTACCATCAAGAATGATGTCCACTAGTTCACTATCCTAATCCATGATGAGTTTAATCATCTTGGTTTTCCACCACCCATAATACTGCCCATTAAATCTTGGTGGTTTAGTGGTAGATTGCCCTTCTTCTAGATTAGGTGGAGCAGTCATACCATCCAACACACTCTAGTTATGAAATTTTTAGAGTAACCTTGCTTTGGTACCAATTGATAAAACCCTGAGGATTGCACCACACAGTGAGGGACCAGGTCCTTCAAGGTCAATCATAGGCAAAATACAGTAAAGTAACCAGGAATCAAATCACAGTTTAGGAAAGGTAAAAGCACTTACATGGAAAACCATGAAACAAAAAACTAAGACTTTCTATCACAAGCACCTCATATCCACTATAATCAAACTCCTAATTACAATCCAAATTTTAGCCTAACCTAGGCTTCTTTATCTAATAAAAACTCTACTACAAGCTTATCTTGGTAACTCTATCAAGGGCCCTCTCAACTGAATAACTCTAATTAGTCACAAGCTTACGTAACTTTTCCTAAGAACCTCTCTGAACAAACAAAACACTTATCTTATATAATGAGTAGTTCAATTAAAAATAAGTACTCACTCAAGAGCAATTTCAATTTAAGCTCACATAAATAACTATGAACTTGAACTGTGTTGAAATGGAGTTTTTATTGCCTCACTTCACTCTTTGTAATTGCAAAAAACTATTTGATGAAGAGACGTCTCTTTTATTTTATAGATGAGTGATGATTAGGTATGAAATATCATTGGACCAACTGTCCTAATCAGTATAAAATAGCAGCTGTAAGTTTGTTACACAAGAGGACAAAACTATGCAGACAACGTGTGCCGCTGTATTGCACCTTGCACATCCAGGGACCTAGTCCCTTGTAGTTTAGCTGGTTATCATCAAAACTACATATACCATGAGGAAAAAAGAGTGTGCTTTAATCCTCCAAATACAAATGAGTAATTATTTGACACCACTTGATTTTGATTATCCCTAACGACTATCGAAGGTCCACCGAATAACATATGAAAATATTTTATGGACAAAACTTTATTACCACCTCATCTCAATACATAGAAATGCTTAAATTTAAGACAACTTTCTTGATTAGTAATAACACTCAGATTGCACTTTTGATAGGTGTAACAATATTATCAATATATTTTACCCAACAAGGAGTCGGGGTCAAATCTATAGGGAATCATATGCATGGTTATTGAGTAAGTTGAAAATAAATGTAACTTTCTACATTCAAACCTATGAGATAAGTATATTTGACATTTTCAATAATAAAATTGGAACATGGATAAAATCAATATAAAATAGGAACATGGATAAAATTAATTTAATGTATAAACAAGTGATCAATAACTATCATAATGATGGAAAATACATAATATGACACGGGGAATCAAGTTTATTAATGTGACACAATATTCAATTAACTACACATAATTCAGTCATGGATCTAGTAGATTAGCCTCAGATTCAAAATCATCCATTACTGTCTTTCAACCATTAAAGGTTTAGTCCTACAATGACTCTCCAGGACATTTTTGGCATTTCTAATCCTTTTCACTATTCATATCTTTCCTATAGCCACCCAAGTCATTTATGACTTGCTAAAACTTCCTGTTTCATTATTGAGTATTTTATGTGACATTTTGAACCAATTCTCTATTTTAAAGTCTTCTGTAATAGCTCGTATTTTTAGGCTAGACTTGAACCGTTATTCCTACATGTGTAAAATTTAATCCCATGATTTGTATGTAAATAAATGTGTCATGATTATTATCGAAGTGTGTGAAGTTCTTTCAAGGTGAAAAATATTCATAGAAATAACTTAGAGCAAAGTTGAGGTAAGAGCCTTTGATTCAGCCAAATCTTTGTATTTGATTCCACAAGGGTCTAATTTGAACGTTCATAACTTTTAATATATTTGGATTTTTAAATCTAAAACACACCAAATTATATATAATTGATTTAGCTTTCCAACGATACTAATTTCTCCTTAATTCAATACCAAACAAAATGTTATGGTATTTTTTGTGAGAGGCAATAAGGGCAGGAGATAAGCCTGTGCCTCGAGGGTTATTCCCCTTGAATAAGGTGGGCGACATAGGGGCTACTCCCCAGGTCTTAGTGGCGTGACGCGGGGTCTATTCCTTAATAGTTTAAGTTTCTTAAGGATCAAGGGGCACTTTGTTCCTTTTCTCTCAACCCTAAACGTCCAAGAAAAAAATTATAATAGCCAAAAGGGCATTATTTTCCATCTTCTTCAAAAAATCTCTCACAAAAACCCTTTCCTTTCCAAGAACAAAATCCAAACTCTTTTCCCCAAGAAATCAAGAGTTTAATCTTTCATGTTCAACAATCTTCAAGAAAACATAAAGAATAGGGTTTCTTTCACCAGTTCATTATTAAAGTCCCAAGATTCAATATTTTTCTCTCAATAACACAAGAATTCAAGCTTCAATTACAAGATTTCTTCATGAATTCGTTCCATTAAGGTATGTGGAGTTTTGAACAAGGTTTATCTTTTAACCTTGTGACCAAATGTATGATTTTCAAGTTGAATTTATATGTTTTAAGTTAGGGTTCATTCCCAAATTGTCATGTGTTGAAAGCATAGAATTATTATGTAATTTAAGGGACTAAAGAGCATAATAGTTGTACTTATTCATGTTTTAAATTACAAGGTTGATATTTTATTTTGAATTTCATTACTTTGATTAAAGTATGAGTTATTACTTCATTATGGAATTTCACATGTACAAGATGAGTTTGATTCATGTTCTCCTTAGTTGTTTGAACTTAAATCATGTCCACGTACGATTCCATGAAAAGATAGGTTATCTCATGCTTTAAGTGTTGATTTCCCATGTCATATTCAAGTGAATTTCATGTTATAATATTAAATTATGAACTTAGCCATATAATCATGTTGTTTATTCATTTTTAATATGTCTCATGTTCAAATTCATGCTCTTAACTTACTTGGTGAGATGTTTAGGTTTTGGATCTTTGAATCATGATTTTGATACTACAGTCTTAAGTGTTAATAGTAGATTTTATGGATTATTTAGTGCAAACGGGTTATGAACACCTGAAACCTATGTATTTTAACATGATTTCAAATTTTCAAGTATTAAGTTAGTCAGAACCATGATTTTATCCCCATACTCAGATTATCATTTTTATAATAAACTCATCAGTGTTATTTCATGTTAAATATGTATGTTTATAAGTTCATGGTTACTTCAGATTATGCATGCACTATTAGTTTTTAGAAAACCATGTTTGAGCATATCAGTTTTTAGTGCATACCCCAGTTTATGATTTCAGTGTCAGTTCAGTTGGGAGTGGAATTAAGCACCGAATGAACCTAGGGATAGGGGCTCACCCGCCAAATAGGATTATAAGATATCACATGCTGGTTTAGGATTGACATTCTCTTAGGTGTCACCAACTAGTTTAGGACTGAATCCCTAGTACTTCGGACACCAGAATATTGGATTCACATAGCCAATGTTAGTACATATGGTACGGTAATGAAACCCTTCCAACTGGTGTTACAGGTTGGACCCTGATTAGCTTATATTGGGGCATTTAGATTACATGATACCTCCCACAGTATTAGTACAATATTCAATGTATTTAGTTTAGGTTTGCTTGAACAAGTTTAAAGATTTTTAGTTATTCAGTCATACATCTTTCATTCTTTAAGACCTCAGATTATATTAGACAAATATTTATGCTTGGTCTCGCATTCTCAGATATTACATGTTCATGCATTCATGCTCAATATAGTTGTATATTTAAATCCTCGATTTATGTTAGTTTATATTTTAGTTCAGATATGAATGATTTTTTGTTTGTTTCAATCAAATAATTTTAGATTGAGTATCCATACATGATCCTCAATTTAGTTCTACAACATGTTCAGTTTTACATGACTTTTACATACAGTATTCATGATTTACTACTTCCCAACTTCAGTCCTACTTATTCTACAAAAGTAAGGTTTTAAGAAATTAAGATTACTGATTCACCAACTTCTCAGATTATATTTGTTACACACATTTTTAGATACTTCAGCTTTAAGTTAATTTCAGTATCTTGGTGAGTCTAGTTGCACTTAGCATGCATGTTTTGTGATTACATATATATTCAGTTTTACTTATTGAATTCACCCCTAATTACTCAATACATTCCAAAGTACTGATCCACATAGATGTCTATGTGCTACATTGTCTCATAATGTAGGTACTAGTGTAGCATACACGTCATAATCAGATAGTTCCATCTTCCTGCTAGTAGGTGATGATTTCTTCTATTTTGGGGACTCTAGTCAGTCGTAATTTATGCAACATATTGTATTTATTCATATGTATTGATAAGTGAAAGTTGGAGTCATGTCCCAGCTATCTATAGTCAGTATAGTAGAGGCTTCATAGATAGACAGTACGAGTCATGAAATGTATATTCCAGTTCTCTCTTAAGTTTCATTAGATTGTACACTTTATTAGTATAATTTTTATTCAGATTATGTCATTATTATGTTTCTGCATAATAAATTTAGCTATTTTATTTATTCTAAATCAGTTGTCAAGTATCATGCAAATTTATGGGTTAGCATGGGATCACTTATTATTCTAAACACCACGTTATGACTAGGGCTAGTCTCAGGATAAGACAAACTTGGTATCAAAACACAAAGTTCATGTGTCCTAGGGTGTCTATGAATCCGTGTCAGGTAGAGTCTTGCGAAATAGTACATAGATGCTTGTACTTTTGTTTTAGAGGTTACAGGGCATTTGAGAAATATTTACCTCCTTAATGTCTTACATCATGTAGTAGAAGTGTTCTTTAAGAAATTTATGCAGATTCTTACGTTACTCAATTTTTGCCAACTCTGCCTTATCTTTGAGGCAATATAAGTAGCCAAGTTTAAATTTTTACCACCAGAGTTATCTCAGACAGTCCCCACAGACAGTTATGGGGTTGTATGTATCATCAAAAGTACCTCATAAGTGCTTTTAAGTTCCATAGTTTGAAAGACTTCATTCAGGTTCATGAAAATCATACACTAAGATAAAGTCAGATATGCCCTCAGATGCCTTTCCAGAATCTGTAATGCCCAGAGTCTGTACCCCGGATGCTACATGGTGCTCAAAATCACGAAGGACCACAAGCTTACCCATGACTGGTACCTACTACAATAACTGAATAATAATATTGTTAATATGCATAAATTAGGCAAAAATTATCCATAATGTTCAATACTGAAATAAAACTGAATACGGTATAACAATATCAAAACTAAAATATTGTCTAAAAAATACTTTAATATAAAAAGCTTCTAAACTATCTAAAATATGGAGTTGATGGGACAAGTCCCCAACTAACTCTGAACTACTGAAATAACTGAAATACTAAAGTAATAATCATGTCCTCGAACTATGAGGATTCACTACTAACTCTAACTTCTGAAAATCTGCAATTGCTAGGGATTATAGGGAGCCCGTACATCTAAACCTATGATATACACATCATATCGCAAAAGAAAGGTATGCAACCATTTTTTGAATGTTTTGGTATGCAAAGTGAGATAGGCTGAAATGTATGGGTTCATATGCATGAACAATACTGACTGAATAACATGAATGTAATTGAATGAGAGTACATGCATGAATATGTAAACTGTAACTGAGACTGTGATAACACTAGATACTGAGTCTGAATACTGATTAACTGATATCTGAGTCTACTGATACAAAATTACTGTTAACTGAGTGACTGTATTTGACAGTCATAAATATGGAACTATGCTGAGTTTCGTATTGAACTGAGTGACTATATCTGACAGTCCTAAATTTGTAGAACTGAACTGAGTTCTATACTGAGATTGGAATTGAAACTGAGACTATATGAGGTAATCATCTAACTGACATGCATCTTTTTGAATAGATTGGGGTCCAACCTGTAACCCAGTTGGAAGGGTGTCAGTACCGTTCCACAGGTAAAGATAAACTGAGTCACTCTCATCTGGTAGGTGCTCTGAACGAGAATGATGGTACCTTCATCTGGTTGGTAGATCTCCTCATCAACCCTCAGCTGGTAGGTTTATATCTCAACCTATGCTGGCTACGTAGTTCTGGAACACAAGGACTGCTTATAAGGATCACACCCTCTACTGGCAGGTGAGTCCCCATCCTTGGGTTCACTCGGTGCTAAATCCTACTCCCAACTGAATAGACCCTGGACTAATTTCTAAACTATTCTACACTGGATTGAAAAGTTACTGATCATACTATTTCACTAAACTAATCTGAGTTCACTGAATTTTGTGGACTGACGAAATACTATAAATTTTTATCAACTAACTGAGTACTACTGAGTTTCCCTGAGTTTTATAACTGATTAAATTCTACTGATCGTGACAGTTGAATACTATTCTATAACTGACACTGGCTCTAGGCATACAACTAAATTATTGGGTATTAAATACCTCCAGAACTCAAAAGCATGAAAAGCAAATCACTGCATGACTTTAGTAGCATAATGGTACTAGCTTACTAACAATACATTCACTTAGACATTTCTGTCAAACACTTGATATACATTGGGCTTGTGCAAGATTAAATTCACATAATAGCATGTTATGCTTGGGTTAGTCAATTCACATAGGCATATTGATAAACACTTCAGAAGCATAGGTATTTCACTTATCAATAGACATGTAGTACTATCATGAATTCTATATTCAACTTGCATCTAAAGAATTTAACATGAAGTTCACAAAGTTCAATTAACAATTAACTAGTTTGTATGAAACTTAGGACAAATCATGGAGTTAGATAACCATTAACATCATAATCATGAATACATTCAAGATCCAACAAGAAATCCATGAAATCGATTAACTTAAATTTTAAAAGAGTTTCTTGGACTCCAAGGGTGGAAGGATACCCTTTGATGAACACTTCACATACCTTTGTACCTGAATTCTTAAAGATCGGTAGTGGTTTCTTGATTTTTTAATTTGAAGTTTATCCCTCTAGGGTTTCTGTTCTTGAGAAATTTGAGAATAATGAATGAATTTAGCCTTTAAAGGGGCTTAATCTCATGTTTTAGGGGCTTAATCTCATGTTTTGGGGGCTGATAAACATGGGAAAAAAACCCTATTACCCCTGAAGACGTAGCTTTTTAATGATTGAAAATTAAAATGTCGACACGCAGATCAATGCATCACATCATTGGCATCAACGTGATGGACAACTCATTGCATCGAGTCCGCATCGGTTCACTAGAATTTGACACTGGGAGCCAAAGAAAATATTGATTGATGCGATGGACGATGCACCATGTCGAGATCGCGTTGGTACACTATTTTGGATTCCCAAAGGTTGTTCAAACGAGGTCCGAAAAATATGAAACTCATCCGAGAAAACCTACTGACATTCCTGATCATGAATCAATTTAAATATTGACATTTTAAGGTCATACAGGTCGTGAATTAGAGTTACCAACTTATGAAGGGAAAAATGACACTAAGTTTGCATATTTAGCTAAAATTTTCTAAGTCTGAGACCCCTTAGCAGGCTTAAAAGATTGAGTTGAGTTTAGGATTTTGCGGGGTGTTACAATATCTCCCCTTGGTAACATTCATCCTTGAATGAGACTAATTAAACTAAGAATACTGACAGACTGGATTTACACACTGGACATGCACAACTGAAGCATGATTTCATGACTGAAATTACTGATATATATTGAATTATCATACTGAACATGCATATCTGATGAATTTGTACATAACTGAACATGATTCATGAATACATAACTATTATTACTGATAAGCTAAGTTTATATACTAAACTTGCATGTCTGGTGCATCAGTACATGACTGAACTGATTCATGAATGTATGACTAAGTGTGCAACATTAATTGATACCAAGTTGGTAGCTATATCTAAACATGGGACTGAGTAAATTCAAAGGAAAACAGTTACCTTGAGCTGAGTCTGAATTTGCGGAGAAGAGGTGAGGATATTTGGTCTACATGTCTGCCTTAGCTTCCCATGTAGCTCCCTCAATGGACTGATTCAGCCAAAGAACTTTGACTAGAGGGACTTCTTTGTTCCTCAGTCTGTGAATCTGATAATCAAAGATTTTGACTGGGATCTCCTCATAAGAGAGGTTGTTATGACTATCTATGCCCTGTATAGGGACTAAGACTGTTGGGTCACCTATACATTTCTTTATCAAGGAGACATGGAACCCTGGATGCACTAAATCTAAGTCTAAAGTCAACTCAAGTTCGTAAGCTAACTTTCCGAAATGGATGAGAATTCAGTAAGGACCAACATATCGGGGACTGAGTTACCCCTTTTTGCCAAACCTCTTCACACCTTTCATAGGAGAGATATTAAAATACAAAATTCCACAATCTCAAACTCAAGATCCTTTCTGCGCATATATGCATATGATTTTTGTCAGCTCTGAGCTGTCTTAAGGCTTTCCCTGATCAACTGAACTTTCTCTAAGGTATCAAATACCAAGTCAGGCCCTACCATTGCAGCCTCACCCACTTCAAACCAACCAATAGGAGATCTACACCTCATCCCATAAAGTGCCTTAAATAGAGCCATCTGAATGTTAGAATCATAGTTGTTGTTATATGCGAATTCAATCAAAGATAAGTGGTCATCCCAACTACCTTTAAAGTCTATCGCACACGCTCTCTGCATATCTTCTAAAGTTTGAATGGTCATTTCTACTTAACCATTTATCTGAGGATGAAAGGATATACTAAGATAAATTCGGGTATCAAGTCCCATTTGGAATGCCTTCTAGAAATGAGAGGTGAACTGGGTACCTCTATATACGATAATAGACAATGGAACATCGTGCAATTTGACAAACTCTCTAATATAGAGTTTGGCACAATCCTCGGCTAAATAAGAGGTATGGACTGGTAGGAAATGTGCTTATTTGGTCATCCTGTCGATAATGACCCAAACTGAATCATGCTGGTGATGAGTACGAGGCAAACCCATCACAAAGTCCATGTTCACTTCTTCCTACTTCCAAGTGGTAATACTGAACTCCTGCATGGATCTACTAGGCTTCTGATGCTCAATATTAACATGCTAATATGTTGAGCTCTTAGCCACAAACTCTGCAATATCCCTCTTCATCTCACTCCACAAATAGATCTCCCGCAAATCACGATACATCTTAGTGGCCCCTAGATGAATAGAGTAGCGCACACCATGCGCTTCTACAAGAATTTTCTGTCTGAATTCATCTACACCTGTAACACATAGCCCACCCTAACAGCGCAATACACCATTCCCCCCTTGGGAGAAAACCTCTACCTTCTGATCTCTGACTGATTCCTTCAACTTGACTAGACTGGGATCCCTATCCTGCTTTTCTTTTACCTCAAAACCAGGGATTATTTTGAACTAATCTGCACCCATACACTACCTTCTGCTGAATCAACTAAACGAACACCTAGTTAGGCAAGATGATGAACTTCATGAGCTAACTTCTTCTTACCATTCTCCACATGAGCAACACTACCCATACACATCTTACTGAGAAAATCAACCACTATATTGGCTTTACCCAGAAGATATAGGATGCTCATGTAATATTCTTTCTATAACTCCAACCACCTTCACTTACGTAGGTTTAGGTCTTTCTGAGATAACACATACTTTGGGCCCTTATGCTCAGTGAACACATTAACGTGCATCCCAAACAAATAGTGCCTCCAAATCTTTAAGGCAAATACACTGCTGCAAACTCAAGATCATGAGTAAGATACTTCTTTTCATGGGTCTTAAGTTATCTAGAGGTATAGGCTATGACCTTACCTCTCTACATCAAAACTCACCTCAAATCGACTCTAGAGGCATCACAATACACAACAAAGCTTTCTGAACCTTTTGGTAGGGTCAAAACTGAAGTTGTAGTGAGTAGAGTCTTTAACTCCTGAAAGCCCTTCTCACAAGAATCTGACCACTGGAATTTAACTTTCTTCTGAGTCAATCTAGACATAGGGGATGCAATAGATGAAAATCCCTCAACAAACCATCAACAATAGCCGACCAAGCCAAACAAACTCCTGATATCTGATGGAGAGAGGGGTCTAGGCCAGTTTCTTACTACTTCAGTTTTTTGGTGATCAACTCTAATGCCATCACCGGAAATGATATGGCCAAGGAAGGCTACTGACCTTAGCTAAAATTCACACTTACTAAATTTGGCGAATAGCTAATGGATTCTGAGAGTCTGCAATACTATTTTGAGATGGTCTGCATGATCATGCTCAGTGCGGGAGTAGAAAAGAATGTCTTCTATGAAGACTATGACGAACGTGTCCAAGTACTTCTTGAACACACGATTCATCTAGTCCATGAAGGCTACAGGGGCATTGGTAAGACCAAAGGACATGACTATGAATTTTAAGTGACCATACCAAGTTCTGAAGGTATCTTCGGGATGTCACATTCTCTGTCTTTGAGCTGATGATAGCCTGATCTGAGGTATATCTTAGCAAAGTAACTGGCACACTGAAGTTGGTCAAATAAATCATCGATTCTAGGAAGTGGATACTTATTCTTGACCGTGACTTTATTTAGCAGATGGTAGTTAATACACAGTCTGAGAGAACCATCTTTCTTACACATGAATAAAACTAGAGCGCCCCATGGGGAAACTCTAGGTATGATAAATCCCTTATCTAGGAGATCTTTTAACTGTTCTTTTAATTCTCTGAGTTCTGCTGGAGCAATTCTGTATGGCGAAATAGATATGGGCTAAGTATCTAGAAGAAGGTTTATTCTGAAGTTTATTTCCCTTTCGGGAGAAACTCCAATAACATCTTCAAGAAAAACATATATGAATTCACATACTACTGACACTGATTCAAGAGTTGGGGTTTCTGAACTAGTGTGAAATGTCCAAAATGCCCCCAATTTAGAAACTGAAAAAAGGTCGCATATGGTTATGAGTTGACCCCTTGACTCATGACCAGAACATACGACTCGTACCCTTGAGTCATCACAAAGACAGTGAGTTGGAAAACCATACATTGTACATCATATGACTCTATGATCCAACAAATCAACTACCCATACAACTCGTATGGTCTTGTCATATTCAAGACATAACCTAAGGAATTGAACACTAGAAAACATATGACTCAACCCTACTACTCATAACCTATCCTTACGGCTCTTAGTGTGTCACTCGCACTCAGAGCCAATACAAACAACTAAGTTACTGACTTTATTAAGGATCGTTCTAATGACTTGTCACCACACTTAACGACTCATACCACCAAGTCATTACTAAGACAAAAAACCCAAAAACCACCGATTGGACACCTAATGACTTGGGTCACCAACCTATACCCACACTATACGAATCATATGATGAGTCATTACTAAGACAGTGAGCTCTAAACTCATGAATTTTCCAAGGGTTAAAATCTAAGGTGTTTCAATTCTACCCCACTTGGATCATTCATCCTCGAATAATAGGACAAGGTAGAGACTAGCACGATTAAACCTCTAAGCATCTCTACTTTTACCCTTAAGACAGAAAAAAAATTACCAAGGAATTCATAATCTACCTTTAAAAAAGATAGAAAAGAAAGATGTAAAGAAAAAGACATACCTCAAGCCCAATTTTCCAGAATGGGAAATATAAATGGATAATTGCACTTTATGTCCTCTTCAGCTTCCCAAGTAGACTTTTTGACCTTGTAGTTCCTCCATAAAACCTTTACCAAAGCTACATCCTTGGCCAGCAATCGAAAAACCTACCGATCCAAGATTTCAATAGGGACCTCTTCATAAGACAAGAAATCCAAAATAACAATATCCCTGAAAGGTATAATTTACGCCGAATCACCTATACACTTCCTTATAACATAGAAACATGGAGCACCGGGTCAATGAAGCTCAAACTAGAAGGAAACTCAAACTCATAACCAATATTACCAACCCTTCTCAAAACCAAGCACAGACCAACATACTAGGGACTAAGCTCCCCCTTGTTCCTAAACCACATCACTCTCTTTATGGGAGACACCTTCAATAACACCCTATACGCAACATCAAATTCTAACTTCCTATGCCTTACATTTGCATAGGACCTTTGGTGACTTTGGGTAGCTTTAAGCCTATCCAAAACAACCTTCACATTCTCCATGGCTTGGTGAACTTAATCCTGACCAAACATCTCCACCACAAAAACCTCGAACCACCAAAACCTCGAACCACCAAATAGTGGACCTACACCTTCTACCATAAAAGGCCTCAAATGGAGCCATCCCGATGCTAGAAGCTATTAATATATGTAAACTCTATAAGAGGAAAATTCTCAACCCAACTACCACCATAGTTAATCACGTAAGCTCAAAACATATCTTTCAATGTCTAAATAGTTCTTTTCGCTTGACCATTTGGTTGTGGGTGGAAAGAAGTACTAAGACTTACCTTAGTCCCTAATCCTTTCTAAAATGACTGCCAAAAGTCAGATGAAAACTCTATACCATAATCTGAGATAATAGAAACAAGTAGCCCATGCAACTTTATAATCTCGTAGAGGTACAACCTTTCATAATCCTCTTCCAAAAAATTAGTCCTCACTGGCAAAAAGTGAGCAGACTTATTCATCATATGCATGATGACCCAAATCAAATCGAATGGATTTTGAGATCGGGGAAGACCGGTAACGAAATCCATGTTGATCATCTCCCACTTCCACACATGCAACTCAATTTTTTATGTAACCCTCTAGGAATCATGTGCTCAACTTTAACTTGTTGTCGCACCATGCACATAGCCACAAAACTTGCCAAATTGCTTTTCATATTGTTCCACCAATACATTTCCTTAAGGTCATGATACATTTTCACTGAACTAGGATGAATAGCGTAACACGACCCATGTGCCTCAGCAAAGATCCTCTCTTGCAATCCATCTATATCGAGAACACACACTCTCTCTTGTTACCATAAAGTACCATCACCATATATCTCAAAGACCATAACTTTTTGCCCATCTATATCACCCTTGATCCTTATCAAGATATGATCCAATACCTTCTTCTTCTTTATTTTAGAACCTTGAGATAACTGTGCCACCTTCTACAGAAACACACCATCATCTGTAGAGTCCAAGAGATAAACTCCAAGCTTAGCCAAACGATGAATATCTTTCACCAACTCTTACTTTCCTTCATCCACATGAGATAGACTTCCCATGGATAACTTACAAATAGCACCAACACCCACGTTAGATTTACCTGGAGGTAGTGAAGACTCATGTTGTAATCCTTAAGCAGCTCAAGCCACCTCTTTTTCATGAGATTTAGCTCTTTTTGAGTAAACACATACTGCAGTCTCTTATGATCTAAAAAGATATCCACATGCACTCCATATAAGTAGTGACAAAATATTTTCAATGAGAACACCACGTCCAATAACTCCATGTCATTATTCGTATAATTCTTCACATGCACCTTCAGAAGTCTAGAGGCATAAGCTATCACCTTACCATGTTGCATCAAAATGCAACCAAGCCCCATAAGGGATGCATCATAATAAACTACAAATCCATCAGTGCCTTTAAGCAAAGTCAATACCAAAGTTAAAATCATCTTATCCTTTAGATTTTCAAAGCTTCCCTTACAAGCATCAGACCATAATAACCTTATCTTTTTCTGAGTTAAAATAGTCAAAAGATAGATATAGTCAAAAAACTTTCTGCAGACCTTTTGTAGTAACCAATTATACCCAAGAAGCTCTGAATATTGATTTGATTCATGGGTCTAGGCCACTTCTTAAACACTACAAAATTTTGTAGATCTACCATGATTCCTTCACAAGAAATGATATGGCTCATAAAAGTAACAACGTTAAACCAAAATTCATATTTCAAAAAATTGGCATATAATTGCTGATCCTTTTGGGTCTGAAATATAATGAGGAGGTGATCATTATGATCCACCTCAATTTTTGAGTACATCAAAATATCATCAATGAATAAAATGATGAATAAATCCAGAAATTGATGAAAGGATCTATTCATCAAATCCATGAATAATGCTAGGAAGATATAACAAGAAACTCAAAATTCCCATATCGGGTATGAAAGGTAGTCTTAGAAATATCTACCTCCCTAATCTTTAGATGATGATACTCAGACTAAAGATCAATCTTGGAGAAAACCTTAGCACCCTGAAGCTAATCAAACAAATTATCTATCCTTGGAAGAGGGTATATATTGTTTATCGTCACCTTATTTAGGTGTCATTAATCAATACACATCCGAAGGTATCCATCCTTCTTACGCATGAACAACACTGGTGCACCCTATGGAGACAAACTAGGATGGATGAAACCCTTGGCTAAAAGATCCTTTAGTTTCTCTTTAAGCTCCTTTAACTTAGCTGGGCCATTCTATATGGGAGAATAGAAATAGAACAAGTGTCCAAAAGAAGCTCAATCCCAAAATTAATCTCCCTATCGGGAGGAAATCCAGGAAGTTCGTCAGCAAAGACACCAGGGAATTCATTCACCATCGGGACTGAATGTAAGGACCCTTTGAGTTAGAATCTTTAACCCAGACTAGATGATAGAAACATCTCTTGGAAATTAATCATTGAGATTTAAGATATGATATGAACCTCCCCTTAGGTGCCAGTGAAACACCTCCCATTACATAACCAGTTTATTAGGGAATTTAAAGCTGACACTATGGGTTTGAAAGTCTAGAGAAGCATAGCATGAGTGCAACCAATCCATACCTAATATGATATTAAAATAAACCATGTCTAATTCAAATAGATCCACCAAAGTCTCCCAACCATTAATAGATACCACACAACCCTTATAGACTCTTCTAGCCACCACAGAGTCACCTATCGGGGTAGAAATAGAAAAAAGGGTCTAAAATACAAAAGGGATAAAAAAAAATGCACAACCATAAATGGGGTTACATATGAATGAGTGGACCCCAAATTAAGTAAACAATACACATCACATGAAAAGAGTTTCAGCATACCAGTAACAACCTCAGGTGAGGCCTCAAACTCCCGATGGATAGTGAAAGCATAAAGTCAGTTTTGACTAGTGCCAAGCCAGATGGTGCACCATTTTGTCCCAGAGCTGATAAAGAGGCAACCAAAACCTTGTTTGCCTTAAAAGTAACCTTAGCCACAGGAAAATTTATAAGAATGTTCCTTAGCTAACAACAATTGAAGCATTTTTCCTTTCCTTCATCACAATAACCCTGATACAATCAATCACAAAATATTAAGAAAGGATAGGATATAGCCGATTGGGCCCTACTATCCTAAGATTAGGTACCCTAATACCAATAATTATTGCCACCATGAAAACTCATATCACCCAATGACTTTGGGTAGGGAGGATTAGCCGCCGAGTTAGACCTAAAATTTCCCCACTTCTTTTTGGACAACTTCCCACCATCCTTGCCACTTTGTTGTTGGCCACTACCCTGCTCAAACAATCTAAAATTTTTTCTTTGCCTCCCTTCTATCTCTACCTACTTTTTCTTCTCTTCCTATATGTGTTGCATGTACACCACCAACATGTAGATGTCCATGTCCTTGTTCAACAAGGCATCCTTACTGTCTAAATATATGTATCAAGAATTTCCGAAAGTGAACTTTCTCATTCTATCCCTTATGTTAGAATCCACTCCCGAAGCATACCGAGATAACTGGTGAAACTTCAAGAAATACACCTTGAATAACATCTTACCTTGATTCAGGTTAACAAACACTTTTGCCTTTGCGTCCCTCAACTCTTAAGGAAAGAAGCGGTCCAGGAAAGTGTAAGAACCCACAAATTTTTAGTTTAATTCAGTCCTTTAAGCTAGTTAAGGGATCCCATACTTAGAAAATTCTAGCTAAGTATTCAGACTTAGTTTATTTTTAGCCTTTGAAAGTTGTCAATCTCATTTTGCAACCTTAATTACCTTTAAATGTCTATGTTTTAGATAATTCATGATCAGGAAGGTCAATTGGTGTTCCTAGACAAGCTTCAGATTTTTTGGAGTTTGTTTGAAGCTCCTTTGGAATCCCAAAATAGTGAACCAACGATATCTTGGCGTGCTGCATCACCTATCGCGTTGATTAATATTTTTCCTAGCTACCAGCATTAAATTCTAGTGAGTCGGCACATTCTTGGCTCTACGCGTTGACTATCACATTGATGCCATCGATGCGTTGTGTCAATCTGTACGTCGGTAACCCAGTTTTAGTCATTAAAAGACCGCATTCTTGGGGGTATTTGGGTATTTTTTTCTAACCCTCAGCCCCTAAAACACAAAATTTAATACCCTAGAAATAAAAAAATCTCATTTTTTTTCCATTTCTCTCAAGAACAAGGCTTAGGGTTTTTAAAGTTTAAATCAAGAACTCAATATTCCTCCATTAATTACCAAAAATTCTTCAATAAGGTATGTAAAGTATTCATCTAAGGGTTCCTTCCATCCTTAGAGTTCAAGAAACTTCATTTAAAAACATGAATTTTGATTTCCATGTCGTGGGTTTGAATGTAATCATGTTGATATTATGGTAAGTGTTACAATTTGAACACTTTCTGTATTTCTTGATATTTTGATAGCATATAAGTTGAATTTTGATTCTCTTTTATTGAAACCATTGAATTATGAAATCATGATGTATTAGCATTGTTGTTCATGCCCAAGTATAAATCTACGCCTACCATGTGTTTGGTAAAATGCTAAATTGAGACTATGGTGCTTTTTGATCCTTTAGTGGTCTGAACAATGTACTTAGCTATACCCACATGTTCACAATGTCTTCCATGTTAAAGCTATACCTTGTATGTCTATGATGGAATGCTCATGAGATTGGTTTATTGAAATTATGATGTGTTAGTATGCATTCCTATTTATGTGCAAGTTCATCACTTTCAATTTATTGATGAAATGCCTTATAGATTGTACTGTGAGTTGTTGACTATTGTGAAGTATTTAAGAATTGTCATATCTGATTATTTTTATGCTATCGAGTCTTGGGGGAATTTAATACCCGATAATTTTGTTGTTTTCCTAGAGCCAGTGTCAGTTACAGAACAGTCTCAATCATGCCACGATCAGTAGTAGTCTAGTTCAGTTACAGAACTCAGGAAAACTCAGCAAACTCAGTATTAATCCAGTCCCATTCAGTATTCAGTTCAGTCCTCAGTTATCTCAGTCAGCTAACAGAACTCAATAATATTTCATTAGTCAACGAAACTCAGTTTGGTTCAGTTAATTAATACAATCAGTAACAAATCAGTCCAACCTAGTATGAACTAGAAAATCAGTCCAGTATCTTTTTATTGGGGAGTAGTATTCAGCACTGAGTGAACCCAGGGATGGGGGCTTACCCACCAGCAGAGGGTGTGATCCTTAGAAGCAATCCTTGCATTTCGGAACTATGTAGCCAATCTAGGTTGATAATAACCCTACGAGTCTAGGGTTAATACATATCGATCAAGTTTTCCTACGAGAAAGGGGTTGATAGAAGTGTTCCCTGTCAGACAAGGTTAACTTATAGTTTTTCTTTACCCATAGCACGGTACTGACAATCCTTGCATTCAGTTATACTCATGTTATTCAGTTGTTAATGTTCATGTATATGAACCCTTGCATTCAGCCTTACCTCACTATGCATACCAGTACATTCATACGTATTGACGCATACTTTTCTTTTGTGCTATGGTGTTTTATACCGTAGGTTAAGATGTATGGGCTCCAAAGCACCCTTAGCAGATCATACTTTCAGCAGACAGAGTAGTGGTGAGTCCTCATAGTTCGAGGACATGTTTATTCATTCAGTATCTCAGTTTATTTTCAGTAGTTGGAGTTAGTTATGGGATTGTCCCATCAACTCCACAATTCAGACAATTTTAGAGGCTTTTCAGACTAGTTGTTCAGACAGTATTTAGTATTTTAGATTCTGATGTTTTATTATATTTTATCAGTTCTCTTTATCAGTATTATAGTTTTCAACTTTATACCATTTTAGACCATTATTCTTCATTATACAGTATTATTACTCAGTTATCACAGCAGGTGCCACTCAGCTTGTGGTCCTTCGAGATTATGAGTACTGTGTAGCATCTGGGGTACTAGACTCGGGGCATTACAAACTTGGTATCAGGTCTTATGGTTCAATAGAGTCTTAGGAAGTCTGAAAGCCGCATCTAGTAGAGTTTTTTGCATGGGTGTATTGCGCGCCACACTTATGTACAAGAGGCTATGAGATGTTGTAGGAATAATTTCCCTTCTTTCAGTATTCATGTCGTGTGAGTGAGCATGAGCTCAACTTAAACTGTCATTCTAATCCACTTCTTCCTTTCAGTTACATAACACGCCTCCCAAAAGGACTTACAAAATAAGAACCAGAAACCAGTCAGCACCCCAGCCCGTTCAGGAAGATCCCCAGGATTAGCACGTCTCTCATGTAGAATTCAGAACTGCATTCACTACTCTAGACAATTTAGTAGTAGCCTAGAATGAATGGCCAAATGGTGTTTGAGACAACCCAGTGGCCAATATTGCTGCAACCAGGATTCCGGACTTCACCCGAATGAATCCTCCTTTATTCTCAGAATCTAAGTCAGAAAAGGATCCACAGGAGTTCTTCGATTAGGTTTCAAAACTCACAGATATCATGAGAGTGACTTCTAGTGGAAGTGTTGAGTTATTCACCTATCAACTATAAGATATATCCCATACGTGGCTTAAGCAGTGGGAGATAGACAGTGGTGCGGATGCAAAGACCATTGAATGGGAAGAGTTTGCTACGTCCTTCTTAAATAGATTGTTTCCCTTAGAGCTTAAAGAAGCCAAGGTGTTAGAGTTCATCAATCTCAGGCAGGGAAGTATGAGTGTGAAAGATTATTCCCTCAAGTTTTATCAGTTCGCCAGGTATGCTCCCCATGTAGTGGCAGACAATAGATCCAAAATGAGTAAGTTTGTGTTTAGGTTATTGGGTAGAGTGGTTAAGGAGTGCAAGATTGTGATGTTGATTAAGGAGATGAACATATCTAGGCTTATGGTCCATTCTCAATAGATTGAGGAGCAAAATCTTAAGAAGAAAAAGAGAGAAAATATAAGAGCTAGAACAGGTAGTTTCAGCTTCTCTTAGGCTAACTCAGAGGGTGGAAATAGTTCTCATCTCCGCCCAAAATCTACAGCCCCAGTTCCATCTTTATCTAGTGCACTAGTACCAAAGTTTAGGAATAACAATCATGATAGGGAGCCAGGTTCCAAAACCCAGAGTAGTGCAAGCGGTGTTTAAGCTAATCCATTTTATGAAAAATATGGTAAGAATAATAAAGGTATGTGTAGAGCTGGTAGTGATGTGTGTTTTGGATATGGTGAGTCAGGTCACAGAGTCTGAGATTGTCCTAAGCCTGGCTCATGAAGTCAACACAGTCATTTTTCATCTCTGACCGATCGCCTGAATCAACAGGGGGCCACTTCCAGTGCCACCAGTGGGCAGTGACCAAATAGGATTTATGCACTTCAGAATAGGCAAGATCGGGAAAGTTTTCTTGATACAATTAGTGGTATGTTACAGACCTCCCCTTTCACATGTTTATGCCTTATCTGATTTAGGAGATTCTCTGTCTTTTGTAATTCTTTTCATAACAGTTAACTTTAGAGTAAGAACAAATATTAACAAAACCTTTTTCAGTCTCCACCCCAGTGGTTCAATCTATTGTAGCCCGACAGGTATCCATGAACTGTTCGGTTATGATATCTCAGGAAGTCAGGCTTCCAGATTTTAGTAGTAATATTAGTACGTGCAGAAAAATAAATGGTGGGAATGATGCCCAACCCATCTTTACCATAGTTCAAAGATTTTACTTCATTCATCATGATACCTATGCATGCTTTACATCTTAGCTCTATGAACACAACTTATATTCGTGCATTTTCCATAGAATTGTGTATGCTTACAGTTCCTAGTATAAGTAGTTCTAGTTCACTCAGTAGTACAAATCATGTTCCATGAGTACTGAAAACTCTAAACTTGGGTCATACATCTCGTGACTACTACTCTCATGCCTTATAGTGTGTTCAACCCTCGTTACCAACTTGATTACAGTCATCGTTATAGTCTCAGACATAGTGTCAATTATAGTCTCAATCTAGTAATCAGTTCAGTAATTTAGATTCAGTTTTGCTTGACCATAGCGTACAAAAATCAGTTATTTAGTTATCATATTTCAATATTTTAGTTTATAGACTATTTTAGAATCATGTTATACGCTTGGTTTTTCATTCTCAAACAGTATAGTTTACATGTATTCATGCTCAGTTACCCTATGTTGCTTAGTTAGTCCTTACCTCATGTGCATAGTACTCTACAGTATCAGTTTAGTTATTCAGGATAAGTACAATTCTATCTTGTAGACCTAGTAATTCAGTTATCCATCATTCAGTTAACTCGATAAGTTAGTATGCCTATGCATTCGTGCTCAGCACCCATGAAAATATTTTCAGTAGTCTCAGGTAAAGGGTTGTACAAAGGTGGAGAGTATAGTTTAAAGGATATTCAAGGGATATCTCTAAGCTCAAAAAGTTTAGTTGTAGTGCATAAGGCTTAGCCACTTCATCTTAGATGATGTTTCGTAGGCCATGACTCATATTACAAAACTTAGTCAGACTATGCCAAGATTTCCTTACCCTCTAAAGCCACGAGAACTCTTTAGAAAGAGCATCAGAAAAAGGCCCCAGTCGAGTATAAGTATTCTGAATAAGTTAGTCCATAGAGCTCGTGATTCAGTTTAGCAGTCAGATAGACAAGTTTGTATGGTTTCCCATCTTTACATTTATTCGTGCTATCCAAAGTCTCATAAACATAACTTTTCCAAGATGGGGCAACAAGGTAGTTGGGTATTCATCCCAGTCTATGTATCATGGCTCAGTTTCAGACCCCAGATATTATATCCAGTCACAACTCAGTTCGTTGGTGACCTATGCGTCATCCCAGTTTTCCTCAGTATCTCAACCAAGTTAGTATTCTTCGAGGGACAAAATTTCCTAATGGGGAGATGCTTTATAACCCCTGAGCTATCATATCCTAAACACTTCAGCTTCTATTTACATAACAAATATAGTTTGGAATGGTGGGTACTCATAGGTTGACCCTCACATTCCAATCTCAACCATGAGCCATGTATTCAGGGGCTCAGTTCAGTGCCTGATATTAAGTCCATGCATCACACTTCAGACTAAGTAATATCCCTAAGTCACTCTAGCCAAATTTCTTTGGCGAAATTAGTCTGTTGAGAGAGCTACTTAGGAAGAAGAAGTAGACATACGGACCAAGTTTCCTCACCTCTTCTCCTCTAATCTAGACTCAGACTAAGGTAATGTCTTTCCTTAATCTTATTCAGTTTCATACTCAAATTTTAATTACAAACTTGTTATCATTTACCATTACGTACTCAGTTAGATGTTCATGAGTCAGTTCAGTCATGTATTCATGGATCAGATATGTATGATAAGTATGAGAAACTCAGATTATCTGTACTCCCAGTCATACATTCATGAATCAGCTCAGTCATGTACTCATGCATCAGATATGCATATTCAGTATGAAATTCAGCATGTCAGTAATATCAGTCCTATAGTTAGGTCACAGATGTTCATGTCTAGTAAGTAGATTCAGCCTACTAGTAGTCTCAGTTTAGTCAGTCTCATTCAAGGACGAATGTTCCCAAGGGGGAGATATTGTAGGACCCCGTAAAATTTCTAGCTTAATTCAGTCCTTTAAGTTTGTTAAGGGGTCCCAGACTTAGAAAATTCTAGCTAAGTATTCATACTTCGTTTATTTTTATCCTTTGAAAGTTGGCAATCTCATTTTGCGACCTTAATCTCCTTTAAATGTCTATGTTTTAGTGAATTCATGATCAGTAGGGTTAATAGGCATTCCCGAATAAGTTTTGGATTTTTTGGACTTTGTTTGAAGCTCCTTTGAATTCCCAAAATAGAGAACCAATGTGATCTTAGTGCGCCGCATCGTCTATCGCATCGATGCCATTGACTTGCCACGTCGACCTGTGGGTCGTTAACCCAGTTTTAACTCGTTGTGTCGACCTGTGTGTCATTAACCCAGTTTTAGTCATTAAAATACCACATTTTTGGGGGTATTTGGGTATTTTTCCCCTAACCCTCAGCCCCCAAAACACGAATTTTAATACCCTGGAAAGCAAATAAACTCATTCTTTCTCAATTTCTCTCAAGACCAAGCCTTAGGGTTTTTAAAGTTCAAATCAAGAACTCAAGATTCCACCATTAATTTCTAGAAATTCTTCAACAAAGTATGTAAAGTGTTCATCCAAGTGTCCCTTCCACCCTTGGCATTCAAGAAACTTCTTTTAAAAACATGAATTGTGATTCCCATGTTATTTGTTTGAATGTAATCATGTTGATGTTGTGGTATGTGTTCCAAGTTGAAATCTTTATGTATTTTTGATATTATGATATCATGTAAGTTAATTTTTTATTCTCTTATATTGAAAACTTTGAATTAGGAAGTCATGATGTATTAGCATTGTTGTTCATGCCCAAGTATAAAGCTACGCCTACCATGTGTTTGATAAACTGCTAAATTGAGACTATTGTGCTTTTGTGACCCTTTGGTGGTCTAAACAATGAACTTATGCTATACACATATGTTCACAATGTCTTCTATGCTAAATATATACCTTGTATGTGTATGATGGAATGCTCATGAGATTCGTTTAATGAAACTATGATGTGTTAGTATGCATTCCTATTCATGTGCAAGTTCATGACTTTCAAGTGATTGATTAAATGCCTCATAGATTGTATTGTGAGTTGTTGACTATTGTCAAGTATTCAAGAATTGTCATGTCTTATTATTTTTATGCTATCAATTCGTGGGGATATTTAATACCCGATAATTTAGTTGTATGCCTAGAGCTAGTGTCAGTTACAGAACTGTCTTAATCATGCTACGATCAGTAGTACTCTAGTGTAGTTACAAAACTCAAGAAAACTCAGTAAACTCATTATCAATCCAGTCCCATTAAGTATTCAGTTCATCCTTAGTAATCTTAGTTATCTAACAAACTTAGTAGTATTCCGTCAGTCAAAGGAACTCAGTAAACATAGTTTAGTTCAGTTAATCAGTACAATCAGTAACAGATCAGTCCAGCCTAGTACGAAAGAAAATTAGTCTAGTGTCTATTCAGTTGGGAGTAGAATTCTGCACCGAGTGAACCCAGGGATGGGGTCTCACCCTCCAGTAGAAGGTGTGATCCTTAGAAGCAATCCTTGCGTTCTATAACTATGAAGACAACGTAGGTTGAGATATAACCCAATGAGTCTAGTGTTAATACATCTCATTCAAGTTCTTCTTCCAGTAAAGGGTTGATGGAAAAGTTCCCTGTCATAGAGGGTTAACTCATAGCTTGTCTTTACCTGTGGCATGGTACTGGCACTCTTCCAACAAGGGTTATAGGTTGGACCCCAAACAGTTCAGAAAGGGGCATGTCGATTAGATGATTATCTCCCACAGTCTCAGTCTCAGTTGTTAGTAAAGAACTCAAATGATTCTACAAATTTCAGGACTGCCAGATACAATCACTCAGCTCAGTATAGAACTCAGCTAGTTCCATAAGAAATAGGACTGCCAGACACAGTCACTCAGTAAGAAGTATATTAGTTATCAGTTACATCAGTTAACCAGTATTACTCAGTATTAAGTATTATCACGATCTCAGTTACACTTCATGTATTCATGCATGTACTCCCATTCTGTCATACTCATGTTATTCAGTTGTTATTGTTCATGCATATGAACCCTTGCATTCAGCCTTACCTCACTTTACGTACCAGTACATTCACAAATACTGAAGAATACTTTTCTTTTGTGCTATGGTGTTTTATACTATAGGTTCAGACGTACTGGCTCCAGAGCACCCTTAGCAGATCAAACTTTTAGCAGACAGAGTAGTGGTGAGTCCTCGTAGATCGAGGATATGTTTATTCATTCAAAATCTTAGTTTATTTTCAGTAGTTAGAGTTAGTTAGGGACTTGTCCCATCAACTCCACAATTCAGCCAATTTTAGAGGCTTTTCTGACTAGTTGTTCAGACAATATTCAGTATTTTGATTATGATGTTTTATCAGATTTTTTCATTTCTCTTTATCAGTATTACAGTTTTAAACATTATAGCATTTCAGCCTATTATTCTGCATTAAACAGTATTATTACTCAGTTATTATAGCAAGTACTAGTCATAGGTTAGCTTGTGGTCCTTGAAATTATGAGCATCGTATAACGTTCGGGGTACCAAACTCGGGGAGTTATAGAAAGCACTAGAATAATCATCCCATGGGCTGACGCAACGTCATCACCCCTTGATCAGTCCCATTTCTCATACCACTAATAGGCCACACCTTTTAGCTGATAGAAAGCAAACTCCACGCCTTCCACTTTAGTGAAATGCATAAAATTGAAAAAATTTCCCATCTTATCAAGGAAACTTTGAGGATCCTCCTCGACCAAAACTCAATTAAAGTTTGGAGGGTTCAACCTCATAAACTACACAAACCTTGTGGCCTCAGAAGATTGAGTAATAGAAATACCACGCTGGGCCTGAGAAGTTACATCAGCCTGATAAACTATGCCAATATATGATTAGAATAATGAAACTCAGTGTTCATCACATCAGCCTAAGAAGCTTGAGAAGGACTGGAGGGGACAAGTGGAACTCCAAGTGGACAATCAGTAACTGGACACCTAGACTGAGTCTGGACCTTATAAGTAGGATGGTTCCCATAAATATTATCCTCGACTGGGACTGAAATGTTTTACTGAACATCAGATCGTCTGAGAGGTATGATCTGAAAAGAGAACAAATGTGAATTAAAGAAGATTTCAGGTCCCTATGCTCTACAACATGAAAATAGAACACAAGGAGAAATATACCTAAATGCCTTGTATCCTATCCCTAATGATTATGGTGTGCTACAAACCCTTAAAAGAGACTTTACTCGACACGGCTTTCTGGACTCCCAATTGACCATGAACCTAGATCTTTGATACTTAATTGACATGACCCGAACCAGGGCCTAGTCGTGTTGGGTATCTCAAGTCCAACCATGACCGAAGACCACCCCCAGTACCGCACCTTTAACCACCCTATACCCTATGTACGATGAGTTTAGAACATATAACAAGATAAAACAATAATAATCTAAAGACAATAAAGTAAATCTATAATTGTAACCAAACAACCATAACTAAATATCAAACAAATACCAATCACAATGCCTATACCAATACTAATGCTAACACTAATACCGACACCGCCCATGTCCATAGTTGTCTAACAAACCTCTAATAAGAATCAAAGAATATCCGGTCCATACATGCCCTCGACCATAGTCAAAACCAAAATAAAGAAATAATAATAATAGAAAGAAGTACGTAGAACAAAATGGTGTCTTTTAGTGTATGGAAACTCACCACTTCAATCTTACTCAAAGTTGTCTCCGAATCAAAGTCACAGAGCAGAAAGAATGGTAGAATGGCTGAGTCCTACATTGTGTAGGGATACAACACCCGAAGATGATTAGAAATATGGACGCTAGCCCATAACTCAAGGATAAAGGTAAAATAATTCCATCATTCAAAGAAATATCAAATAACCATATGCAATGACATATATTCTTATATATATCATGCTGAGATAGGGAATAAGGTTTATCATGCATTTCAAATCTTAAGCTAGATTGTGTAGCATAACTATTATAAAATCCATCCACAGGGTATGTGGGTTCAACTCTCCCATATGAAATATCCCCGATGCATATTATCCATACAAACCAGGGGTATCGATAAAGACCAGGGGAATTCCCAGACCCCACATCAAACCAAGATACATTTATATCAATAGTGTGAACTATTCATACAGGTCATCAAGACTAAAACTCATAACGACAATCATAATTTTCCAGTGTCCGTACTTCGGACCCACACCTTTACGGCTGTCTATCATAACCCCTATTACTGCCCAATTAAAACCATTAGTACATTGCGAAACCACAAATTCAGGAGTCAATTATTAAGTCTATAAAGTGGTATTGTCAGACTGATTATAGCTTGCAAGAAATGTAATTAGCCAACTCTTAGGGGAGTCCTTCGTACCCCGAAAACTCCATTATTAAAATCACTTAGGGATTTTTTCGTACCTCACAAGGTTTACAAAACTATCCTTAACTATTTAACCATTTTGTTTCATGCATTATTTTTAAGAAATAGTCAAACCAAACACTTTGAGGATTCCATTGTACCCCTAGTTCAAATTTTGACCTTTCTCATAACTACTAACCAGTTTTACAAACAAAGGTTGGGGTATAACCACTATAAGAGTCAAAAGTTTAAAGAAATTTACCATTAGCAAGTTCATCAAACATACCCATGCAACCACATGTTCAAAACCATAATTAAAAGAAGTAAAATGATAACTAAACCATGTGAAACAATATTCATCCCTGAATAACAAAAACCCCCAACCTTATTTCAAAACCTAAATAATACCATGAAAACCAAGCTTCAAAATATATTCCTTGAGGGGAATAATAATAAGGGAGGAGTAACATGCCTTATAAACCAAGAAGTATAGAGAGAAATCACACTTGAGAGACTTAATTGATTAACTTTATGAAACCCTAGATTTTGCTTGTACACAAAGTTTTATAGAGAATTTGAGAGCGTTTTGCTGTCAATAATGTGTTAATGAAGTCCCAAAGGATGTTTTAAGTCATTGTATGAGAGGTAAATAAAGTGGGAAATTTCATGAATAACCCAATTTAAAAGTTGTACAAAGGTCGAATGTGGTTACGAGTCGACCCCATGACTCGTGACCACAACATACAACTCGTAACCTTAAGTCATCACCTAGATAATGATTTGTACACCCATACACTGTCCACCATATGACTCCATACTCATAACTAGACAATACGACTCATATGCTCTAGTCGTATTCAATATAGAACCTAAGGAATTGGACACTGGACAACATACAACTAAAACCTGCCACTCATAACCTATCCTAATGCCTCTTAGTGAGCCACTCATACTCAGAGACAAGACAATCCACTAAGTTATTATTTTATTAAGGATCATCCTAATGACTCATCATCACCCGTAATGACTCACACCACCAAGTCATTACCTAGACCAAAAACCCAGCCACCACCTACTGGATACCTAATGACTGGGGTAACTTGACCCATACACACACCATATGACTAGTGTGATGAGTCGTTATTAGGACAGTGAGCTCAAATCTTAAGAATTTTCTATGGGCTAAAATCCAGGGTGTTTCATGCTAATGAACTTAGCTAATTCACTTAACACCCTTATTTCTAAGATTGTTCTTATAAACAATCAACACCCATACATCATATAACACCTAATTAAACATAACCCCATGATATGAATTTAACTTCTCTTGAATTTAAAGAAAGAAAATATACCCAAGTTAGTATTTCATCCGTTGAAGGGAACAAAGGATAATTCAAAACTTTAAATTCAATTCACAAATAAAATCTATCTTGTAATTAAAACCACAAATTGTTTTTTTCACTCAAAAATAAATTGTTCTTCTCTTCCTCAATTGAAAATTAAATAGAAGATGCCCAATTGTGAAAGTGTTTTGCCATTTTGTGCTTTGGTATCTAGCTTCGTTAAATTCCATTTCTTCCCTTGTAACTTTTTCTCTCTACCATGATCTCTATATCCTTATCGTGTTCAAAGCTCCAATAATCGCGGTAGTCCTATTGTTATTGCCAAAGTTTACCTTAACTCCCAACCATGGTCACGACCCATGAAGTGCGATCGCGACACTTGAGGGTCATGTGATCGTTAACTTTTGCTCTTCTTACAAACTTTTCTTTTCTTCCAGCTTGATCTCAATTCATCTTCATCATATTTCCTAAAAGATTACAAACGTTGGATATTAATTCATTTAAATAGAGAATTAATCTCATTTATAAACTTAAATCATTAAAGTGTGTAAGAATTTGGATGTAAATAAGTAACAAATTTGTCACTCATCAATCTCCTATAATACCCACCTAAGACCAAGAAGGTCCTAATATCGATTTGAGTCATGGACCTACGCCTTTCCTTAACTGCCTTAACTTTCTGTGGATCTACCTTGATACCTCACTACAAATATCATGCCCAAGAAAGGTCACAACACTTAGCCAAAATTAACACTTAGAAAACTTAACATATAATTTTTGGTCCTTAATAGTCTGTGACACAATTTAGAGGTGATTGGTATGACCCTCCTCACTCTTAGAGTACACCAAGATGTCATTAAAAAATACTAAAACTATCTAAATTCCCCATTCATAAGATCCATGAAAGGCGCTGGAGCATTAGAAAATCGAAATGACATTATGAAAAAATCATAGAGACAATTTCGAGTTTGAAAAGAAGCATTGGAAATATCAACCTCCATAATATTCAATTGATGATAGCCTGAATAAATATCAATCTTAGAGAAGTAACTAGAACCCAAAAATTGATCAAAAAGGTCATTAATCCTAGAAAAAAGGTACTTATTTTTCACTATCACCTTATTTAGCTGATGTTAGTTTATACACATCTAATAAAATACATCTTTTTTCCCATAAAAGTACTGTAGCACCCCATAGAGAAATACTAGGACGAATAAAAACTTTATCAAGAAGATCTTTCAGTTGCTCCTTTAGCTCCTTCAATTCAATAGAAGCTATTTTATAAGGAGTAATAGAAATAGGATGAGTATCTAATGAAAGATCAATCCCAAAGTTTATTTAACTATTGGGAGAAATTCCACAAAGATCATCAGGAAATGCTTCAAGAAATTCATTAACCATAGATATAGATTGCAAAGGACTTTAAGAGTCAGAATCCTTAACCCAAACAAGATAATACAAACACCCTTTGTAAATCAACTTTCGAGGTCTAAGATATGAAATAAATCTCCCTTTGGGCACTAAGGAACTTCCCACTCATTCAATCATTGATTCATTAGGGATTTGAAAATTATCTTTCGGGTCCTACAATCCAGAGAAGCATAACATGAATTGATCCAATCCATTACCACTATTACATTGAAGTCCACCATGTCAAGCTCTATCAAAATAATTAATGTCTTCCTATGAAAGATAGAAACTACATAACCCCTTCATATGTGAAATTCTATCCATATGTGTCTAAGATAACCATTATGTCCCCAAATAGGTGATGCAAGATAGTCGATAGTTTTAGATGAGACTTTGACTTATATTTTCAATATTTAAAATATGAGTCATGTCATAGATCTCTCCCATTCATGGTGAAATTTGATTCATCGAGTAGAGCTTAGACCAAAGTTAGGTCTATTGGTGTTTATTGTGGTTCTTTACTAGTTTTTAGTACGAGATTGGATTTCTCATGTGGAATAGGAATTTTTATATGCTATATCCCTTTGAGAAGGACATAGTATGTGGAATTATTAGAGGATCAATATTGGTACTCTATTAGGTGTTGGAACACTTAATAGTAGTTGGGTCTTGCATCTCTCAGGTTGTTGGTCGTTCGAGAGCCATAAAGAGAGTATATGTTGAGACTTATGAAGGCGGAGACAAGATGCCATTACCTTGGTATTGTGTTGTTTGTATCTTATCTTGGAGTGAGAATTCATCCGATTGAGTTAACATTCAATTTGATCATAACAAATCTACGAAGGTAGTAGTTCAAACTATGAGTGTTTTTCAGAATAATTATGGTAAACATAGAGGGCAAAGTCCCCATTAGACCTTGAAAAGTTTGTTGTATGGGTCTTGAGGACATGACTGCCATTCTGGATTTTGAGGTGCAATATCGTAAAGTATTGCAAGACCTTGTTTTGGTTGTGTCATGATGAGACACTAGCTCAGAGAGTAAGTACCACACATATGAGTTAGTTGATCTAATAGAGCTAACTTGTGTTCCTCACTAGCCTAGAGTTCCTAAGATAGGCTATGACTCTGAAAAGGATGATCATCGGTAGTAAAAAGTACTTTTAGCATCAGTTAGTCGACATTTAGGCTCAATTTATGCTCTCATCACGTTGGTGCTTTTTGAGTTTACTATGACTTTGAAGAGATTGACTATTTATCTAAAGAGTTTTCCCGATATGGGATTACTAGTCCTTCTGCTATATTAGAACAAACTCAAAATATATATGGAAATTTAAGTTAGAGATAGTTCACGTGGTGCCTCAGTTGATTATTAAGTCTGTTTGTCTGAGTTTGGACCCATTCAGATTTGTTTTCTCGTAGATCTGTTAAGCATGTGGTTGCAAATTTTACCAAGATATATTTTCTTTTATTTCCCTGTATTTACTATTTTATTGTGTGTTTTGGGATCTTCATACCCATTCATGAGTGTATGCATTGATGAGTTCATATTGATTATTCTATGCCTTGTTATTGAATAGAAGATTATCTGACTTCCTTTGTGGCTTATTTCTTAGTGTAGTTGATGGGGTAGAATTGTATTGATATTTGTTCCTTATAGGTCTAGATTTTGGGTTAGAGTCCTATTTATCTCAGCATATTAGCCTAATAATGTCCCATGAGTGGTACATGATATTGACGTTCATTTTGATACCACTTATTTATTATACGGATGTTGATATTAATGTTACTATTACTAATACTAGTTAAGGTTATTGATATTATTTGATATTACTACAATATGTAATTTGTCCCTTGTTGGGTAACTATATAGACTAGTGTTATCTAGTTTGAATTTCATTTCCCTGCCATTCTTATTCGGTGGTTTAAGGATATATAGCCCAATTTGATGATTTCTTTCCCATAGTGAGGCGAGGTTGTTTTGTTCTCTCTTGGTTAACTGTGTTAGATTAATTCGGGAATGTATTGTATAATTAAAGGTAAGTTGACCTTCTGTGGTTCTGATATGATTCTAGTGTTAGCAATTTAGTTATATTGCTGGTTCTTGAGTTTTAGACTCTTAGACATGCCTTCTGTATGCGATGTCTTTTTCTTTGACTATCCCTTTCAACATAGCTAGTTCTGAGCTTGAATAGTTTTGGATCCGCTCTTTGTTTGTGTCTATATTATTGCCTAATAGTGGGTTTGATTTTGACATTAAGATGTCCTGAGTTCATCTCTTAGATTTATTAGATTCATCTTCTTGTGATGGTTTGCATCTGTTATTGGTATAGAGAATGGATGGTATGTTCTCACCGTGATGTTATTCTTATCTTTCATGAAGTTAGGGAGATAGAGGTAGGTGTCCTTTTCTATGAATGCTTCTTAAGTTGTAATATTGGAAATTCTTTTTTATAGTTGTTTGGATTTTTTGTTACCATCCAGACTAGATATATCATTGTAATAGATAGTACTCCTTGATTATCTCCATTTGTGTGCCTAGATAGTGCCTTACGAGCTTATTGTCATGGTTTTCGTATGTTCTACCAGCGGATTAGCTTCACTTCTTTGAGTTCTCTATGATAAGATGGCTTGAACAAGACTCCAAAAATTTTCCTCCTTATTTGGAATGGATAGCAAGTATGTATTGGTAAAAAAAGGTTATATTTTGATTAGAACTCGGTTGTAGGACTCTTGCCTTGGGTTGGTTTGTCTTGGATGAACCTTGGTCAATATTTACAAATATGAAGATGGTAGCAATGTTATGTGGCTTATATTTGCTTCCATCAACCTTTTTGGATTAGTTAAAGTTCAGGTGATGGTTGAGATTGATTTTTGACTGTTTTGAAGTAAACTGAGAGAGTTGGTTAAATAAGAAATACCTGTTGCAATATCCCTCAAAAGTGTTCTCTATTTGTGGTGGTTATCTGGGAAGTCATGCTTAGAGTATGCTGGCCCAGTATCTCAACCTTTAAAGCTTTTGAGATCTTCCTGTTTGTTGAAATTCGAGGATAAAAGTCCATTTAATAGTGGATATTGTAATGACTCTTTAAGTCAATTTCCATATTTCTTCTTATTTATGTCGTTAGTGCTTTCTTATAGCTTCCCTAACTCATTAATGACTTGTTGAAACTAACAGTTCAGTTACCGAGTAGTTTATTTGTTTTTTTTTAGCCAATTCTATATTTAAAAGTCTTCGCTGGTTCAAAATGGACATTGAACAAAAAATTGGTAAAATGATCTCGGATGCAAATTCTAACTATGCCAACAGCTCCAAAAAAAACAATTTTAGGCTTTGTTGACCTTTGGTTTGGGTTCCAATGCTCCAGAGATCATTTTGACCTATAGGTTGGAAAGTTGGAAAATTAGAAATTTTGTTGTAGGAACAACATTTGGTCAAAATAACCTCAAATGGAAACTCTAACATCAGCAATGCGCCTGGAACATCGAATTTAGTATGATTACATAATTCAATTTCTAAAATCAGAGTCCGAATGAATCCCGAGGCCTTTGTAGAAACTTTGAAATTTTTTAGAGTTTCAGTTGATTTTTGGGTGTTGTAGAGGATGCCATAATCACATATGGTGTGTTGAGATCACCTTATGGAAATTGCAATCCAAGGGATGGTAGTAGCAACATCTCTATACCTGATGGGGCTATAAATAGGGCCCCTTGGTCACAAAAATGCCCATTTTCACCCACTCTCTTGAGAGAAAAAGCCCTACTGAGTATGATAACTCAAAATTTAGTCTTCTGGTTACCTTGTGAGCTTTAAACATTTAATGTCATGATTATCACCTGAATTAAGGTGTGATTTCATCACCTTCTTGATGAATTTCTTAGTTTTTAACCCAAAATTGCAAATTCAGTTAGGGCTTGATTTTGGCCCAAAGATTGTTTGGTTTTCACCCATTTTTGAGAGTTTTGATTCCATGAGCTTGATATCATGTTAGGTTGGCCTCAATAACATATTTTTTGTAAGTGCGACCCACTTGGGGTTTATGGTGTCGTTATTAGACCCGAAGCAACAATAGTACAATATGGGTATCGTTATTATCGTATTAATGAGTAGATTAAGATTTTAATAGTGTAATAACAATTTTGTATTATGAAATGAAGATGTACGTTTGGTGAATGATTTAGGTATTTGCAGGATTTTAGGTAGGACTCTGTCTACTCTTTTTTGTGATGATGTGTGTTCTATATTGCGTATGAATGTGAATGTTAGGTTGGGTTATGGGTGGAATGACTTAGTATTGAATATTGAAGTTTGGGGATTATATGAGGGTTTTGACCCAAATGTTTAAATTATTACTACCTTTTTTTAATCCTATTGCCTTCTCCCTAGATTGAACTAATTCATATTATAGATTTGATATGATGCTAGTTGTGCAGTGCGATTTTAGTGTTGAAATTATGATTAGTCTGATTAATCTCATTGGGGCTATTCTAATGATCTTGGAACCATAGTTTGAGTAGTGTTGACTTAAATGCCCTTGATTTTAGACGAAATTACTATCTTAGGATTTGTTTTCGCTTACTTGACATCTAGAAGTTGAACTAAATTCCTTACCCTAGATTGGGGCCTAAATTTGTAAATTGACGATTAGAAGTGGGTTCTTCCATCCCACCTTAGTACAAGATTTGTGTTAGACATTGTGGACTTATTTGAAGATGTTTGTCCTAGGTGATTATATTGATCCTTTAGAATAAGTTCTTTGTGGCTTGGCAAATAGTTATGACTTTCCCCGGAACATGATTAATGGACTATAGAGATGTTATATCTCAATGTCATGATATAAGACTTATAGATATCAGATGTTGTATTGTTGTGACATGGCTCATAGTTATAAGTTATATGTGATTGATACATTACACCTCCTAGAAGTGGGATGCCTCCAATATGTGAGATGAGTATAAATATGCTTTATAGATTATGGAGATTTTATGCCTCGTAAATATGCTATGACTTATAGATATGATATGATTTATATACATGATTATTGATATGAGTTCTGGATACATATGTGGGCCTAAGGATATGATTATGATGTTATAATTATTCCAGACACATTATTGGGCTCAAGGCTGTGTTATGATATGAGTTAACCATCTGGGAAGTGTCTACCCTTATAAAGGATGTTATTATAGTTTATTGATATATTATGGTTTATGGTCCCATAGTATGAATGTTGTGATGGCATGCATAGATTTGGTACATTCATGATCGTTGCATCGATGATTGATATGATTCTGGATAGGTTATAATATTATTACTTTTGTCACTAATTATGGGTTAAAACCTACTTTCTACCTTAATATTGGATTTCTTGATAATAATAATTAATTATTTTGATGAATAGTTTATATTTTAAAGAGGTTTATAGTGATGTATTTAAGACTTGACCGAGATACGTTCCAGTCAATGCTTTGAAATTTCTAATTACTCCGGTAATGAAAGATTCTGGCCCTTTCTACAATTTTATAATGATTTAGTCCCGAAGTTCAGTTCACGAAACAAACTTATGGATTTACACTATTTTAACTATGACTTGAGCCCATGAACCTATCACATCAAAATACACATCTCTACAGTATGGGACAGAGAAAGATGCTAGATTGATAGTATAATTTTTTTGTAAATGTTGTGCCCAAGCACACATGCAAGTTTACGTGGTCTCACCAAGTAGTAAAGTAGACCTTTAGTAGCAAAGTATCAATCCCATAGGGACTTGTGTTAAACAAATACCTAATTCAAGTTTAAAAATTGAGATTAAATTGGTGCAAATATGACAAAACAGTGTGTAACGCCCCATTCTGGTAATCGAAATGCTTTATGGTGCCTATGACCCCGAAGGACCACAAGCTAACCCATGACTGATATCTTTACGTGAGCACTGAATAACCATACTATAAAATATGCGGAAACATAATACTGTAAGGCCATGAGGTTTAAATCTGAATAAACATCTGATAAAATAATGTTTGAAAATGGTATAACAATACCAACACAAATCTGAAACAACTGTCTGACATGCTATAGTCTGAAAGCCTCTAACTGTACTAAATAAGGAGTTGGAGGAACATGTCTCCAACTAACTCCATCAGCTGAAAACTAAACTGAAATGATAAATAAAGTAATAATCATATCATCCTTGAATGAAGAGTACTTACTGCTGATACTGACTACTGAAATCTGCAATACTACTGCTGCTCTGAAACTCATGCCTCTGAACCTATCATGTAAATTAAAAGAAAATACCATAGCGCAAATGCATCAGTACGACTGAATGTACTGAGTATACGAGTGAGGTAGGCTATATGCAAAGGGTTTATATGCATAAACAATGCTAACGATATGAACATGAGAATACATACATGCACAAATAACTGTAACTGAACTCGTAGTGATACTGACTACTGAGTTTGAATGCTGACATATGAGTTTACTCATACTGAGATACTGAATGAATGAGTTTACTGATATTGATATTTGGGTCATTAATAAGTGAGGAACTGATACTGTATTATGTAATACTGAGAGTCTAATATTATATTACTGATAAGTGAATGATTGTTTCTGACAATTCTATTATGAAGAACTAGTCTGATTGACTGTATCTGACAGTCCTGAAACTGAATACTGATAACATGGTTTACCGATATCTAGCATGACTGATAAGTGAGTTTGGATAACTGATATAACTGATAACATGAATGACTGTATCTAATAGTCCTGAATCTGATGGAACTATCTGAGTTCCGTATTGTATCTGAGTTGACTGTATCTGACAGTTTGGAAAACTGAAGAACTATCTGAGTTCTATTACTGAGCCTGAATGACTGTATCTGACAGTCCTGATTCTGTGGGAGAATTCATCTAACCGAGATGCCCCGAATATGCTTCAATAGCTAAATCGGGGTCCAATCTGTACCCTGATTGAATGGGTGCCAATACCATGCCACGGGTAAAGGCAAGCTATGAGTGACCCTCAAATCTGGCAGTGTCCCCATAAGAGAACGGCGGGTATCCGCCTCATCAACTCTAAAGTTAGTAGTGTTGATGTCTCAACCTATGTTGGCTACATAGTTCTGGAACACAAGAATTGCTTCTAGGAATCTCACCCTCAATCTGGTAGTGTGGATTCCCATCCTTGGGTTCGCTCAATGCTAAATCCTAATTCCATTTGAATAGACACTGAACATGAATACTGAGTTGAGTTACTGAGTTTTGTTGACTGACGGAATACTACTTACGACTGACTGAGTTCACGAGATTTCTGAGAATACTAAGTTACTGTATTTTTCCTGAGTCACATGACTGATTGAGTTCTATTGAACATGGATTGACTGTGGATATCGTGAAAACATGACATGACTCTAGGAACACAACTATATTTTTTGGGTACAAGTTCCCCCAGGACTTGATGGAAGGAAACTGACACAACATGACAATTCTTGATTATTGGACTAAAGTTCACATTTCATAACATCATAACTTGAAGATTTCATACTATACATGGTTCTTGGAAATCCTATACATGAGAGGGATTTCATATAATCAACATGCCATGAGTTCATCAATCTAGTTTCATGATCTTCCCAAAAACATTCACAACCATATCTTGAGCATCTTATACAACATCTTCTATTCAAGACAATAGCATGGAAATTATGCTGAACATGAGCATGGACCATGGACTAGTCATTTAGGACCTATTATGTCATAAAAACATGATTTCTAGGCTCTTAGGTATTTTTACAAACACCTTACATGCACATCTTAGGCATAGGTGGATTCATCAAGATTACAAGTATTCAACCACCAATTTCACATACTTATACATCATATACCACCATGGTTTTACACAAACATACAAAGATCCCATCTTGGGCATCATCCAACTTCAACAATATAAATTCATGGTTCTTAATTTAAAAGAGGGTTCTTGAGCTTTATGGATGAAAGGGATCCATAAATCAAAACTACGTATACCTTAGATTAAGAATTCGTGGAAATTTACGACGATCTTGGCTTGAATCTTGAAACCCCCAATTGAGCCCTTACTTGTTCTTGATAATCTTGGAGATAAATTGAGAAAAAGGAGTTTATATTGGTCTTAAATTTCATTAATCCCGTGATATGGAGTATATATAGGGGTGGAAGGTGACCAAAATGCCCATAAAGAAAGAGAGAAAGATGCAGCTGTCCCTCTGTTGACTGTCTGTTAGGCTGAAGTAAATTGATCATAACTTTTTACTCCGACTTTCAAATTCGATGAAACCAATTGCAATCGAAATAGGACTCAAAGATATTTCCATTGATATATAGCATATCTCACAGTTCATTATATAAAGGAAGTTATGATCGTTTGAAGTTGACTAAAATTTTTATTCGAAATGCGCCCGGAATGCGGGAGCATTTCAAACTAGTGAGTTAGCCACTAAAATGAGCCCAAAATGCACCCGGAATGTGTCCAATGAGTACTAGGGGATTTCCCCATCGCAACGAAACTTGAAAATCCAAAAATATAGGTCGGGAAGGTTTTCAAATAAATTCCCAGAGTTAGGAGGTCTAAAATAAGATTAAGTATTGAACTTGAATACTTAGCAAAATTTTTATAAGTGTTGGAATCTCTCATGGAGCTTTATGAGCTGAATTTGACATGCAATTTTTATGGGGTCTTACAATATCTCCCCCTTGGTAAAATTCGTCCTCAAATGAGACTGACTGAGAGGGGAAATAATAAGCTGGACATAAGCTGAACATGAATGAGTAAAATATGATTTCATGAATGACATTACTGATAGGCTGAATTTATATCATACTTGGCAAGTATTCATTTCCTAAACCTTTCATTTTTTTCACAAAATAGGATCCAACTTGAAGTAATGGTTACTCATCAATTGACTCTCTTGTTCTATCTCAGCCTTATAATCATTCAATTGTCAGTGCATGTATTCCCGAAATTAGTTCAGTTCATGTATCATGTTTCACAATTATTTATACAATCATGTTTCAAGTTAGTCATATTCAGAACATGGTCTCAGTTAACTTCTTACAGTACTCTCAGTCAAATCAGTCTCACTTGAGGACAAATGTTCCCAAGGGGGAGATAATGTAATACCCCGCATTTTGGACTAGTTTCTAAATCATCGTTCTTACATGTAAAAACTATAATATAAATGATTGTCATGTGAATATAAGTATGATAACCTTTATTCTCATGTTTGATTTGCTTTTGAGGTGAAAAATGTTCATAAGAATCAGTTAGAACAATGTTGAGCTTAGAACCTTTGATTCGTCCAAAGTTTGGCACTCGATTCAACAAGGTTCTACTTTAAACATGTATAACTTTTTATATACATATAATTTTGAAGCTCAAGACATACCAAATTTTAGAAAATTGAATTACCTTTCCAATGATACCAATTTTGCTAAAATTCGATACCCGAGTGAAAAGCTATGGCATTTTCTGTGTTAGGAAGTAAGCCAACGCGATAGCAATGCGATTCGTCAGCCAGCGCGTTACAAAACTATTTTGCATGGTAATTCAGTTACTAAAGGGTTTAGGGGAATTTTGGTCACTTCCCCTCACCCAAATCTGCCTATAACACTTAATTTTAGCCTAAAAAGCAATATACACTCAATTATTCATCTTTTCTCTCACAGAAAAACCTTAACCTCCTCAAGAACACCAAGAACTTCATCAATTTTTGTTCAAGAAAAGAAATAACTCAAGTTTCCTAATTTAAGAATGCTTTCAAGATTGTGCTTCTCCTTCAAGATTAAAGCTTTAAGGTATGTGGGAGTTCATCCATGGGTGTTCTTTCACCTATGGAGCCCAAAAACTCCTTTGTTTAATTACAAAATGAATTTTCCATTACTATGGTATTTTGTATGCTCAAGAAAGATTGAATTTCATGTTTTCATGATGTTTTTAATTCAATTCATCCCATGTAAGATTCCATGAAAGATTTAAAATTCCTCACGCTATGAATTTTAATTTCCCATGCTTTATTCAATTAAATTTCATGATAGATCATAAATTCATGATGTTCGGAAATATTCTCATATTTTAAATTCATGCTTTCCACATGTTTGATTAAATTCTCATATCATGTTAAGTCAATTTCAAGATGAATACCTAAGCTATGAACTTTTCCTTGTAACTCTATTGTTACCTCATATTTAAGACATTCTTGTGTTCAATCTATGAACATTACATGTTTTGATGAAACAATCATGTCCTATTTCAAGTGAATTACATGTGAATTCCCCAATTCATGATCTTAGTTATTTAATCAAGCTATGCTCCCATGTTTGAGATATTCCCATGTCCGAGTTCATGATCCCCATGTGTTTGGCAAATTTCCCCATATTAAAGTATTAATCTCCATATCGTTGATAGAATGCCCATGTGAATTGAATAGGGTAATCATGATACGGTACCTTGTGTTCTCATTCATGTACAAGTTCGTAACCTCCAAGTGTTTGATAAAATGTCTCAGTGAATGAATAATGAACAGTTGACTATGGCTATACTTTTCAAGATTATGCTATGATTTACTTTTCATGCTATCGAGTCCTGGGGGTATTCAATACATAAAAATCTAGCTGCTTACCTAGAGCTACAGTAGTTATAGAATAGTCTCTATAGTTTCACAAATAGTAGTACTCAATAATCATTCATAGTCTCAGTTCAATATTAAGATCAGAACTTAGTGAACTTAGTTAGTTAACAGAACTCAGTAGTATTCCGTCAGTCAGCGGGACCCAGTAAACTCAGTTCAGTTCAGTTAGACAACACGATCAGTAACAGTTAAGTCAAGCCTAGTACCATCTTGAAATTAGTCAGTGTCTATTCAGTAGGGAGTAGGAATCGCACTAAGCGAACCAAGGGAGGGGGGTATTTATTCCAGCAGAGGGTTTGACCCTTAGTAGAAATCCCTGTGTTACGTAACTATATGTCCAGCGTAGGTTGGGATATCTTCCTACCAGACTAGGGTTAATATATCTTATATGAGTTTTCCTGCCATCGAGGGTTAATAAAATATCTTCCTATCAGAGAGGGTTAACTCACATCTTGGTATTTACCTATGGCACAATACTGATACCCCTCCAACTAGGGTTATAAGTTGGACGTCAATCCATTCGGAGAGGGGCCTGTTGGTTAGATGATTACTTCCCACAGTTTTAGTTTCAGTTATAGACTCAATATAGAACTCAGTTTAGTTCTACAAAATTAGGAATGTCATAAATATCACTCAGTTCACAGTAATATAGTATTAGTAAACTTAGATATTAGTCATTCAATTTTTAGAAATTATTATCTAGTGTTAATCTAATCTTAGATTTAGTCTCAGTTACAGTCCCAGTTACAGTCTTAGTTATAGTTTCAGCTACCATCTTAGTTACTGTCTCACTCATAGTCTCAATCGAGTAATTATATCAGTAACTTAGTTAAATTTTAGGTTTGCGTGATCATAGCGTACAATTATCAGTTATTCAGTTATCAGTATTTTAGTACCTCAGTTTACAAACTATTTCATAATCATGTTATGTGGTTGGTCTTGCATTCTTAAATAATACTATTTTTATAAATTCATGCTCAGTTGTCTCATGTTACTCAGTTAGTCCTTATCTCATATGCATAATACTCTACAGTTTCAGTCCCGTTATCCAGACTAAGTATAGTTCAGTCTTATATGCCCAATATTTAACTATCAGACATTCAGTTAATTAGATAAGTTAGTATGTTTATACATTCATGCTCAGTGTGATTGTATATTTAGATACTTAATTTATGTCACTCTTCATCACATAATTTTAGACCCAATATACATATAGTATCCATATTTTATCATATCTCAACTTCAATTATGCTTATATCATTAAAGTAAAGTTTACAGAAACTAAGTGTAGAGATTCACCATCTTATCAGAAAATGTTTTTCACTCATGCTTTAAGATATTTCAGTTTTCATTTTATTCCAGCCAATTGGTTAGTGTACTTATACATAACATGCATGTTTTACGATTACGTAGGAAATTGGTTTTACTAATTGCATTCACCCCTGTATACTCAGTACATTCTAAAAGTACTAATCTATATATATGTCTGTGTGTATACATTGTTTCTTAATGTAGGTACCAGTTGTAGCCCATATATCACTATTAGATAGTTGCAAATTCTAGCCAGCAGGTGATGAGTTCTCCTACTTTGGGAACTCCAGACAATTTTAGTTCATGTACAGTTTATTTATTTTCATGTGTATTGATTAGTGATAGTTAGAGGCATGTCCCAGCTATCTATAGTCAGTATAGTAGAGGCTTCATAGATTTCAGTCAAAGTCAGTCATAAAATTTTAGTTTCTTTCTTTAGATTTATAAAATTGTAAATCTTTATCAGTATTGTATCTATTTCATATTTTTTGTATGATTATTTTTCCGCAAAGTAGAATAACTATTTATTATGTTATAATTCAGTTGCTTAATAGTATACCAGTTCATTTGTTAGCTTGGGATCACTGGTGGTTCCAAGCATCATGTGATGGCTAGGGGGTAGTCTTGGGTCATTATAGAGAGCCTTTACCATACCCTATTCCTACTCTTACACCAGATATTCCTTTAACCTAGATAGTGAAGGTCCAGGTGGCAGCTCAAATGCTATTGGGGTTTACTTCTTTATCGTTTTGTAGAGATTCTTTGGTTTAACCATTTGATTTGTTCGGTCGTACATAATCTAATAGTGCGTAATATGAAGATCAGTAAGGAAGATGTTAGGGCGCATCCTATAGCTACTACCCCAGAGTTCAGATGTCAACAACAGTAGTTTCTTAATCAGTAGTCGGCCAGCCTACTATGTCTATTAAGGAGCAGTGGATTTTGGAAGATTCTAGAGATTTACACCGCCCAGGTTTTTTAGGAAATCTATCAAGTAAGAATTTGAGTTCTTGACTTCATTGAGTGATAGACTCAATAATATTGGTTGAGTTGAGACACGCAATGTTGTCTAAACTACCTTTTAGTTTGACGTAGAAGCTAGACATTAGTGGATAGGTTATTTTGATTCCATACAAGCTGGATTTCCTCCATTGACATGGACTTAATTCTCTAAAGTTTTCTTGGAGAAGTATATGCTTCGAAGTCATAAAGAGCATTTAATAGATTAGTTTTCAAGATTGGTGTAGGGTTCTATGACATTTCTTATGTATGAGTCTCAATTCCATGAGTTATAAGGTCATGCCACAACTATTTTACTAATCGAGTATAAGGGGATTATATATTTTATTTGGTGACTGGGACTTTCTCTTTTCATGGATACATAGATTTTGGTTTTCGTTGGGAGGTATTTTATTGAGCTTTTTAATATGCTCAGACCATAGAGGAGATGCATCATAAGGACCAATGATGAAGCGGTAAGAAATCACATTACCAAGGTTTTCTTAGCGTGAGCCGAAGTGGATCATGGTTCAGAGGAAGAGTTTTTTATGATAGGTACCATTAACACAAATCTTATCTACATCAAGGTCATCATATTAGGCCTTTTTATGCTTCCCTTCAGATTACTGATGAGGGTGAGTCCAGCTATAGTAACTACCATTGGTAGAGTAGCGGCCAGTCTTTGACAGTTGCAGATTCTAGGTTATGGCTATTCTACGACAACTAAATATTCTAGAAATAATACAGTTCTTGGGACATGTTTTGACTATGAGGTTTTTTGTCATTATTTTATATTGTGTGTGCCCTACATAGCACAATTATACCTATAACACAAAGTATTTTGTCAACTAGTGATGTATCATCACCGGCTAGAGGTGGTATGCAGTATCATTAGGGTGGTCCCTAGGGTTCTCGTGAAGGACCTCAGTTAGGTAGATACATGATCACTTAAGTGTCCAGCCAGGTGGCAAGTGAGGTTATTTATATGCTATACCTAGTAGATCGTAGGTAGTGTCTTCAAAAGCTATTATTATAGATATAATCTAAGTGTACCATCAACTGAATTTTACTTTATTTTTTCGGTATCCACTTATTAATATGTGTCTTCTTTTTATGCACCATGGTTAGAGTTGTCTTGGGATTCCTTATTTATTATATTATATTTATCTACTCGTGTGGGTAATTCTTTAGAAGTGGAGTGGATTTATAGATTATGTGTTGTAACCATTTGAGAGTTTGATACTAAGGATGATCTTATTATATTAGATATAATAGACTTTGATGTAATTCAATTCTTAGACTAGTTATCCCCAATCATGTTTTCTTGGATTGTTTTGCAAAGACCATTATTTATCCATGCCAAGAATACCCCTAGTTCTGTGGCATATATCTATTAGCCACCAGCTAATGGGGATTATTTCTTATGTTTGGGATAGAATATTTATATTGAGGGGTTGCGAGTCTTATCTTTCTTATATTCATAATGTTAGTGTGGAGAGTCCTTTTCTTTATTTTTTCCTGTAGTCGATGATTTTCCTGATATTTTTCATACTGAGCCACCTGGCCTCCCCATGATCATGATATTGAGTTTATTATGGATCTTGAGTTGGGTGCACACCCTATTTCTATGTCGCCTAATCTTATAACTTCTGTCTAGCTTAAGGAGCTAATTTCTCAACTTCAGGATCTTCTGGAAAATATCTCATTAGGCTGAATATGTCACCTTAGGGTGCACCTATCTTTCTTGTGAAGAAAAAGTATAGTTCCTTGAGTATGTGTCTCAATTATAGGCATCTAAATAAGGTGATAATGCAGAATAGATATCATATGTCTCTCTTATTTGTCTAGATTTAAAGAGAAACAATGCTCTCAACTATTAACTCAAGATTCATTACCATAAGTTGAGGATTCGGCCTGAGATCATCCCAAAGTAAACCTTCAAGACTCGCTATGGCTATTATGATAACCTGGTGATGTTTCACCAATACTTAGTTCCATTCATGGATTTCATGAACTGTGTGTTTTGACCTTATTTTGAATCTTTTGTGATTATGTTTATAGATGAAATTCTGGTGTAATCAAAGAGTAGAGAGGAGTATGATAAATATTTAAGGCTTGTGCTCCAGACTTTGAAAGATCAAAGGATTTTTTACACGTGATCAAAGTGGAAGTTCAGTTTCAAATAGATTACATCCCTAGGACTTCTGTTGTCTATAGATGGTATTATGGTGGATACACCAAAGATTACGACTATTTAATAGTTGAACAGACTTACATCTCCATCTGGATTCGTAGCTTTATTAGTTTTGTAGGCTACTATAGGTGATTCATTGAGGGTTTTGCTACTATTACAATGCCAATGACCAAATTAACCTGGAGGGAGGTTTCATTCCTATTATCTAAGGAATGCAGATCGAGCTTTCATAAGCTTGGTGATTTTCTCAAATCAGCTCCAATTTTTCCTCTTTCTTTTGAGGGCTAGGGGTATACCATATATTGTTATGCTTTTAGTGTTGTCTTGGGTTATGTTTTGGTGCAGCAAGACTGAGTTATTACTTATGCATCAAGTCAGCTGAAGGTGTATGTCCACAACCACCTCACTCATGATTTTGATTTGGCGGTGGTAGTTTTTGCGCTTATGATTTAGAGGCATTATTTGTATGGCATGCAATGTGATATCTACACTAATCATCTTAGTCTTTCACACCTTATTAATCAAATATTATTTAACTCAGGGTGGCATAAATGGATGAAGTTTCTGAAGGATTATGATATCTCAATTCCATACCATTTGGACACGAAGAATATTATAGTGGATTCCTTGAGCTAAAAGGCAGAGAGTATGGGTAGACTGGATTCTATTTCAGTTTCTGAGAGGCTGTTGGCATGGGAGATTCACTCCTTAGCCAACTTAATAGTGCGAGTCGATATTCAAACTCTAGAAGGATCATTGTTAGTGTTGCAGCCAAATCTATCTTATTTGAGAAGATCTATAGTTGTCTAATTGAGGATAGAAGACTTTATTTATTCCATGATCAGGTGCTAAAGGGTGAGTCTAGGAGGGATACCATGGATTCTAGGGGGTATTATAATATATGATTGTCACATTTGTGGTTTGAAGGTTGGAGACTTTATTAAGTTTATATTGTGTAAGGCTCATAGTTCTAAATACGCTATTCATCCTGTGACAGCTAGGATGTATAGGTATTTTAGGGAGCACTACTGGTGGAGTGGAATGTAGTAGGATATAGTTGTCTTTATATCTCATCGCCTATGCATTCCTTAGGTAAAGGACCAACATTAAGACCCAAGTGGCCTTATTTAGAGATTCCCCATCCCTGAGTTAATGTGGGAGCGGATCACCATAGGTTTTTTATAGGTTTACCTCGTGCCTCCTTTGATTTTAATGACATTTTGTTCATTGTATATTGGTTGATCAAATTAGTACATTTTCTTCCTATTCAAATATCCTTTATTGTTGAAAGGATCGCTCAAATCTATGTTTGTGAGATAGTCTTCATTCATGGGGTACCTATATCTATTATTTAAGATAGGGGCTCAATGTTTATTACTAGGTTTTATAGGGCATTTTAGGAGGAGTTGGGTACCCAGGTGTATCTCAGCAACACTTTTCACCCTTAATTAATTGGGTAGTCTAAGTGGACTATTTAGATTCTTAAGGATATGATTTAGGCTTTTGTTATGGACTTTTGGAGTTCAGTGGGAGAAACACTCAGCATTGGCGGAGTTCTCATATAATAATGACTACTATTCAAGTATTGCGATGAAATAATTTAAGGCACTATATGGTAGAGATTGGTGATATTTGATTGGGTGATTCTATACCTCTATGGTTAGGCCTTGTGGTATTGACTTACTTTGGGAATCGTTTGATAGAGTTAGGATAATTTAGGATAGGCTAAGGGAAGCTCAGAAAAGGCATAAGGCTTAAACAGTTTGTTGACTTCATGCCATGAGGTTTGGAGTTTAAGAGCTAATGGTTCTTCAAGTATTTACCATGAAATGAATGATGAGGTTCGAGAGGAAGGCATGCTGATCACAAGATATATTGGACCTTTTGATATGCTTCTCATAATTGGAGAAGTGGCTTATGAGTTGGGAATTCCCCAAATTTTGATGTTTTTGATCTAGTTTATAATGTTTCTATACTACAACGTTACATTCCTGATGAATCATATGTACTTCAATGGGACTCAGTTTAGTTGGATGAGATATTGACCTTCATTGAGAAATTAGTTCTTAAATTAACCATGGATGTTAGTCGATTACACTATTTGAAGATTTTAGTATGTAAGGTTCAGTGGAGAAAATGCCTAGTAGAGAAGGCCACATGAGAGATTGAGAGTGAGATCTGAGCCTAGTATCTCCATATCTTTTAGCCTTCAGGTACGACCTAGCTATTTAATTTTATGGACGAAAGTCCTTTTAGTAGTGGATATTATAATGACCCTCCCGGTCATATTCTGCATTTCCACCATTTTTTGTCATTTAGATCTTTCCTATAGCTACCTCATGTCATTTGTGACTTAATGGATCTAACGGTTCGATTAATGGGCAGTTCTCATTTTTAAAGTCAATTCATTGTTTTAAAGTCTTTAGTTGTATGGATTGGCTATCAGGCGTTAACTTCAGGTTAACGGCCTCATATTCTAATTCTAATAGCTCCATCTTCTCTGAAAAGTTAACTTTAGCATAAGGGACCCTTTGTTTGGATTCCAAGGCTTCAAGACTCATTTTGAGCTATTCTATGGATTTTGGTAAAAGTGGACCTTTGGTGTTGGGCCGACAATTCATCGAAACAACTCAAGATAGAAATTTTGATGGCGTTATTGTGTCAAGAATGTAGAAATTGACACGGAATCATAGTTCTTTTGCATTCAAAATATTTTGAATAAATATCCAAGGGTCGATGGAATCTTGGTAAAAACCAAGTTCAGCTGGTGCATAGAGTCGGTTTGTGCAACAACATATGCAGACCTTTGGTCGCTTAAGAGGTGGTCTCTTTAGTAGCCAAGGGTGGTTCCTGCACTATCCATAAAATGGAGGCCTTACTCTTTTAGCAGATAACTCATTTCCTAAGGGACAAGTTATTGAGAAATGATGAGTTATCTGCTGAAGTGGTGGTCGGCCAGGTGATAACACTCAACTTACACGTCAATTTAGCGCAAGGCGGTCGTCGTCAATATTTATCCAACTATGGAGTCGGAGTCAAATGCACAGGAAACAATTTGAGTGGCGATTAATCTCGTTTGAGACCAAATCTACAAGTTAAATTCAAACAGCTGGCACGAAAAGACAAAATGGGATTTTTAATGATTGAACAAAAGTTATTAACACTTCAATTCGCCTTACAAATCAAATCTTAAACTGCAATATTTCAAATCAATGATATAGAGAAACTAGAGTTGTGATCACTATGATTAGTAATCCTCCATTGAATAACAGTTGTAATATTGGATTATCGTGACTTATGGGGAACACCAAATTATCAGTTTCGATAGTCCATCTAAGTGTTTATCAACCTACCTAGATGTTGAACTCCCTAATTCTCTTGAACTTAGGAAAGCATTCTATTCATATTGATTTTATCTCGAGTTGATCAATCTTGTTACAACATTAATCATTAGACGAGAACTTAACCTTTCAAAGTCCTCGTTGATAATTCACTTCTTACTAGGGTTGATTTCTTATCACAAGAAAATCAATAGTAAGCAAGGCATATTGTTTGCAACTAACAAAAAATAATTAACACAAAGGAAATATCAAGATGTTCCCACAATTACTCGAACCCTACCAAAACATTAAATCCATGGAGAAATAATCATAGATCCCACAACCCTAGTTGTGAGTTTTAGTTCCACATGGGAAAGAAAGAGATAGCAAAAATTACATTCATCATTCAAAGTAATTAAACTTACAAAAGATGAAGTATGAAGTTGATTTTCTTCCAAGTTCAAGAGAAAATTCCCACAACCAAATCAAAGAGTTGAAAATTTAATTCCAAGTTCAGAGCCCCCAAAGAGAGGTGAACTCCCTTGGAATAAGTTTTCTACCCCGTGATATTTCAGCCTCCCTAATGAAACCTTAGAAGCTGCTATTTATATCCGTAACTTAAGAAAAATCCGAATTTAAAAATTCATAATTTTTCTTTTAGGTGAAGATATGTATAATGGCTTATCAGAACATGTCGTCACGCATGCTTCAAATTTTTTCCTTCTGCTTATGTGTGACGATAATCTTGACGGTTTATCAAACACCTGAAGACTTATCGTAGATGTCGTTACATCTTCACTTCAATTTCTCAAGCACTGCCCAAGCCTGATGATGAGCCTGACGGCTTATCACAACTCTGACGGCCTATTACAGGTTGTCGTCACTTCTTCCAGCTGAATCTCATTCTCTGGCTCAGGCTGACGCGGAGTCTAATAAATTATCATGGAGTTGACGACTTATCAGAGAAGTCGTCAACTATACCTCATTTCTTATTTTGCTCAAAATTCAACTTTTTTACTTCCATTATTGCTGGTTTTCTTGCATCTTGACTTTTACTGCAATATCAAAGAGAAAAAGAGTCCTAGGGAGTCAGACAAGATGCATTATGTAGAGTCTTGATCTTGGGTGTAGAGCATGCCACATTTATGGGCAATAGGCTATGGGATATTTTAATTAAATCATCTCTTTCTTTCATTATCTATAGTGCTTATAGTGTCTCTATCTTCTTTTAACTCATGCTCTTACGTGACGGTTGAACATACCTCCTTGTCGAGCTAATGCCCGCACAAAGTATAACTAGCCACCCCAGCCTGCTGACCATTTGAATGAGAATGTATCTTACGCTAAGTTTCAGACTACCTTTCAGGCGTTAGCCTAGGAAGTGACTGCCAATGTTCAGGGTAACCATCAAGCTGAAGTCCCACTTCAGTAGAATGAGGATTTAGTAGTCGCCAGAATTCGAGACTTTATGAGAATAAATCTGCCAGAGTTCTTTAGGTCAAAAGTAGGTGAGGACCCTCAACTTTATTTATATGAGGTTAAGAAGATCACCCACATTATGCATATTTATATGGAGGAGAGGGTAGAGTTAGCATCCTATAGATTGAAGGATATAGAATATGATTGGGTAGTTATGTGGAAGAATGGTAGAGGTGAGAATGCAGTTAGTTGGAAAATATTTTAGAATGCATTTTTAGATAGGTTTTTTCCGCATGAGATAAGAGAAGCTAAGATAGAGGAATTTGTGAATTTGAGGCAGGGCTCAATGACAATGAAAGAGTACTGCCTTAATTTTAATCAGTTGTCTAAGTATGCCCTTGATACGATGGCTGATCCTAGGGCAAGTATGAGTAAGTTTGTTCCTAGAGTATCTGGTTTGGTAGTCATGGAGTATAGCAATTCCATGCTTATTGGAGTTATGGATCTTGATAGATTGATGATTCATGCTTAGCAGATTGAGGTAGAGATTTTGCAAGGAAGAGATTGAAGTAATAAGAGGGATAGAATAGGGCAGTTTGAGTTTGGCCAGACGAGGTCTCAAGAGGGAAATCGTTCGCAGTTTTAGAATCGTTTATCTATGCTAGCTCCATCTTCAGCTAGTGCTCCCACTCCTAGATTCTGGAAGGAGGAGTGGGGTAAGTCTTCTATGTACAAATCTCAGTAGAATATGAGTGGAAGACCCAGTTATCCTTCATTTTCCAAGTGTGGTAAAAGTCATCCTAGTGAGTGTTTGATGGGACAAAAGGGTTGTTATGATTGTGGTAAGTTAGGTCATGAAATTAGAGAGTGTCCTCATGCTATGTAGAGGAACAGATATGTTCGTACCCAGACTCAAGCTACTAGTGCACCAGCTTCTCTAGGTGGCCCAGTCCCTCCCCGAGGCACATCATCAGTACCGGTGGCGATCAGCGCCAGAATCAGTTTTATGTTTTACTATCCCATCAGGAGCAAGAAAATTAACCAAATATTGTTATTGGTATTCTTCATGTCTTTAATCTTGATTTTTATGTGTTGTTATACATTGGGTTAAGTGTAACGACCCAAAATCACATCCCGGGACGTCACACGGTGCTTAAGGCTACAAGTAGCCCCAAGATAACCCTTGAGCCTATTACTACATATAATAACTCAATTCGAGATGAAATAAAAAAACACTGGTACTGTCATATCAAATGATAGGAAATACGAAGAAAATACTCGTTCCAACCGACCACAAAACTGGAAATCTCAACATACTAACAATCTAATAACTAGTCTGACAAAGACTCTACTACTCAAGTCTACTAGAAAGCCATTGGGACAGGTCCTCAACTGACTCAAACTAAATTGAAAGCAATAATATGTCTAATAACAATACTGAAATGTCTGAAGATAGGTCCTCGAACCATGAGGACTCACCACTATAGAGATGTAGACAAAGGTACTCAAAAATCACTGACGAGGCTGGGACTGAGCAGCTGAACCTACATTATAAGACAATATAGCACATAGACGTATATGTAGATCAACACTTGGGAATGTACTGAGTATATGGGGGTGTATGCATTTACAGAAAACAATATCCATACTCTTTAATCAAATCATGCATCCAAATATGAATGAATCATAAATCTTGAATACGTCTACAATATAAAGCTCATAAATCTTGTAGAATAAAGCATGTAACACAAATCTCGTGAGTCATTATACTTTAGCTTTAAAATCTGAAATCTTCTCTTATTCTCATTACTCGTAGACTAAAGAAAGCTTTAAACAATACTTTCAAACTCATGCATATATCTCATGGAGATTAAAACTTCTTTAATGCTCAAGAACTTAGAACTCTTTAAACTCAAGACACTTGGAACTCGGAATTCAATAACTCTTACTAGTAGAGAAAACTACTTTCTTCTTGGTAAAATTTTACTTCAAGAAACTATTTTGAAAATCTTACTATTAGAAAAAATCACTTATCTCAAAGCTTTAGGGAAAATATTCTATCTCAAGGGAGTTTCTCTTAAACAACATAAACCATGAGATCTACATGGAGTACAACGTCTTGTCCTCCTAAGGAAGAAACCTCACGTTGGGGCGAGGCATCATACTCTTGCCAGGGAGTATAACCTCAACTCAGTGATCACTTATCTCAGCCTCGGGCCTATAAATCTCAATCCTACGGTGGTATGTAGTTCTACGATATGAAACCGTAGTAAGTTACCCAACTCGATGCTAAATACTACTCCCTTTAGTTATCTACGCTCATCTCAGGGAAATCCACTTTAAAATAATCTCATGGTTTATAAGAACTCAACTATAAAATCTATAATCTCATTTGGTTAAGAGGATTTCAAAGCTACTATGACCATTAAGGTCAAAACTTTCTCAATTATCTCAAAATACTCAAATCATGGGTGCTTATAGAAGAAAAGTTCATAAAAACAGAAATCTCAAGAAGTGTTTAATGACCCATGATCAAATCTCAAGTTAAGACTCATCAAAATTCATACTAGATGTCATAAGGATACACAAATCATATAGAAATTTGCAATGTTCAGCAAATTTTCTTAAAATCTCAACATACTCATGTACTTTAATTTCTAGAACATTGGCAAATCTCAAAATCTCATACATAGTAATATTGGGTATGAACCCACAATTCAAATTCATAGGAGAACTAATAAATTCATATATCTTTGTAATTTAAAACAAGTTTTGGGCACAAGGATTAAAGGATTGTCCTTGTTGAAACCCCACATACCTTCGATTGTGAAACTAGATGAACAAGCTTTCTTGAAACTCTTCTCCTTACTCTTTGAGAGAGGGTTCTTGAAGCCTTTGACTTGGGGAACTCGAATTTCAACTCAATTTGTAGAATCTATGGTGAGTTCTTTAATTTTTTGGAGAAGGGTTTTGGGTTTGTTCTTGAGGAAGAAACCCTAGCCTTTGGATATTTTGGGGGATAATGAAGCTATCTGCTTCGTTTTGAATATATTAGGGTATTAAAAGTGAAAATACCCAAAAGATCCTATTAAAAATAACTTAAAAATAATGAACGGGATTTGCAACGGTTGGAGTGACGGTCCTCCGCAAGTCTGACGGTCCGTTGGATCGTAAAGCCCACACTGCCTTAGTTACAATGGTCCTAGCGATGGTCCGTTGCTAGATTGACTATCCGTCATCTTGGACATCAGACTTGGGCCAGAACAGGGAGTCACTTCCTTTGTTGCGATGGTCCGGGAGACGATCCGTCGCAAACTCGACGGTCTGTCAGCCTGTCCGTCGCACCTGGGCAGTTCCGACAACTCTCAGCAAAACGACCATAACTTCTTACGCCGATACCAGATTTTGACAAAATTGGTATCATTGGAAAGATAATTCAATTATCTACATGAAAAAGAGTTGATATTAGGGAAATTCTACATGGTTTAAAATATTTCTCACTTGGGAAGTCAACCCTTACTCTTCTTAAAGATGAAACTCGACTTAAAGAAAATCTGGGGTATTATAATATCTCCCCATTGAGAACATTCATCCTCGAATGTCAATTGTTAGACCAAGAACACAGGAAAAACTAAGTACACATAGCTGAAGCAATTTGCTAAACAACTCAAAATATTTCTAAACTCTTGAATACTTCGGAAATTGTAAGAACTCATGTAAGAATAGATGTATAGCTTAACTTTAGATTTAGAAGGGATGAAGTAAGGAAGAATAATACCTTTGGTTTGATCTGAACTCGCGAAAAAAAGGTTCGGGTACTTAGCTCGCATGTCTACTTCTGCCTCCTAAGTTGTGCCCTCAACTTACAGGTTCCGCCACAAAACTTTGACCTAGGGAACCTCTTTGTTCCTCAGTCTACGGGTCTGAAAATCTAGGATCTCAATAGGAATCTCATTGAATAAAAGATTGTTCTGAATATCAGAACTCTCCGAAGGATCCACTACAACGAAATCACCAATATGCTTCTTAAGCATGGAGACATGAAAAATAGGATGAACGACTGATAACTCTGCGGGCACAACTCAACTTCATAGGATACTTTACCAAGACGACTTAACACTCTATAGGGGCCCACATAATGGGGACTAAGCTTCCCATTTTTACCAAACCTCTTCACCCCTTTCATGGGTAAAACCTTTTAAGTATACCAAATCACCCACCTCAAACTCAAGATCCCTTCTCCTCACATCGGTATATGACTTTTGATGACTCTGAACTCTTTTCAAACTTTCTCTAATAAACTTAACTTTGTCCATAGCCTCAAACACAGCATCAAGCCCAATCACAGTAGCTTCTTCGACTTTAAACCAACCTATGGGTGATCTACATCTTCTACCATACAAAGCCTTAAATGGTGCTATCCCGATGCTAGCATGGTAACTATTGTTATAAGAAAACTCTACCAATGGAAAAAACTCATCCCAACTACCTTTGAAGTCAAGAGCACATTCCCTCAACATATCTTCTACAGTCTAAATGGTCCTCTTAGCCTTACCATCTATCTGCAGATGAAAAGTGGAACTCAAATGAACTTGGGTACCAAGACCCTGCTTAAACGCTCTCTAAAACTGAGAAGTAAACTGAGTAACCTTATTCAAAATGATAGACAAGGGAACTCCATACAACCTAACTAGCTCTCGGATATACATTCTAGGATAATCCTCAGCTATATAAGATGTATGCATGGGCAAGAAATGCGCGGACTTAGTCAGCCTATCTACAACAACCCTAATAGAATCATGACGATGACGCAAAAGAGGTAAATGAGTCACGAAGTCCATATTCACCTCTTCCCACTTCCAAGTGGGTATACCAAATTCTTACATCACACCACCAGGTATTTGATGTTCTACCTTAACCTGTTTTCATATTGCATACTTTACTACACATTCAGCTATATTCTTTTTCATACCACTCCACTAACAGATTTCCCGTATGTCGCGGTACATCTTGGTAGCACCGAGATGAATGGAATACCGTGCACCTTGCACTTCAGCCATAATCCTCTACCTCAGATCATCAACATATGGATCAGACAACCTACCTTGCAATCTCAACACGCCATCTCCCGCTTGGGAGAAAACCTCTACCTTTTGGTCCTTAACTGACTCCTTCAATTTGACCAAACTAGGATCTCGATCTTGCTTCTCCTTTACTTCCGAAACTAAAGAGGATTCGAAACTACTTTGCACCAAAGTACTTCCCTCAGCTGTATCAAGAAACCTAATACCCAATCTAGACAGACAATGCACATCACGAGCTAACTCTTTCTTACCATCTTATACATGAGTAACACTACCCATAGACAACTTGCTAAGGGCATCTACCACTACATTGGCCTTTCCCGTGTGATACAACACACTCATATCATAGTCTTTTACTAACTCTAACTACCTTCCCTGCCTAAGATTCAACTCCCTCTAGGTAAACACATACTGCAGGCTCTTATGATCAGTAAACACATCAACATGGATACCATAAAGATAGTGTCTCCATATTTTTAAAGCAAAGACCACAACAACTAATTCAAAATCATGGGTTGGGTAGTTCTTTACATGTGGGTTTCACTGTCTAGAGGAATAGTCTATAACCTTACCCCTTTGCATCAATACACAACCCAAACCAACTGTAGAGGCATCAAAATACACCACAAAACCACTTGTACCATCAGGCAAAGTCAACGTAAGGGCTGAAGTAAGTCGAGTCTTCAACTCCTGAAAACTCTTCTCACAGGAATTTGACCACTGGAACTTAACTTTATTTTGGGTCAACTGGGTCATGGAAGACACAATAGAAGAGAAACCTTCAATAAAGCGGTGGTAGTAGCCAGCTAGACCTAAGAAACTTCTAATGTCAGATGGGGAAATAGGTCTAGGCCAATTTCTTACAGCTTCTGTCTTTTGGGGAGCAAATCTAATGCCTTCGACTGAAATAATATGACCCATAAAAGCTACTGATCTTTGCAAAAATTTAGACTTACTAAATTTGGTGAACAACTAGTGATCTCTAAGAGTTTGCAAGACAATTCTAAGGTGATCTGCATGGTTGCTCTCAGTACGGGAGTACAAAATGATGTTATCTATGAAAACAATGACAAACATATCAAGATATTGCTTGAACAATTGATTAGTGAGGTCCATAAAGCTGTTGGGGCATTGGTTAGCCCGAAAGACATGACTAGAAACTCAAAGTGACCATAGCGGATTCAGAAAACTTTCTTTGGGATATTACATTCCCTTACTTTATGCTGGTGATAGCCGGATCTAAGGTCTATCTTAGAGAAATAACTTGCACCTTGCAACTGATCAAACAGGTTATCAATTCTCAAAAGAGGATACTTATTTTTTACTGTGACCTTATTAAGCAGACAATAGTCAATGCACATACGCAAAGTACCATCTTTCTTTCATACTAATAAAATAGGTATGCCCTAAGAAGAAACACTGGCCTTATGAAACCTTTGTCTAAAAGATTTTTGAGTTGCTCTTTCAACTCCTTAAGCTCTGCAGGTGCCATATGATGAGGCGGGATAGAAATAGGCTGAGTGTTAGGAAAAAGTTCATTCTCAAAATCTATATATCTATCAGGAGGTACCCCTGGGAGATCTTTCAGAAAAATATCAGGAAACTCATTAACAATGTTGACTGCCTGAATAGTTTGAGCCTCGGACTTAGTGTCTTTAACTCTAACTAGGTGATAGATGCAACCTTTGCATATTATTTTTTTGGCTTGGAGATAGGAAATAAAATGGCTCTTGTGAGATACCAAACTCCCGTACCACTGAAAACTAGTTCATCAGGGAACTGAAACTTGATCACACGGGTACGATAGTCTATAGATGCATAGCAAGAATGAAGCCAATCTATACCCAAAATAAGGTCAAAATCCACCATGTCTAACTCTATCAAGTCAGCAAATATGACTCTATGAAGAACAGTAATTAGACAATGTTTAGCAAAAATGGACTCCCCTACTGGTGTGGAAACTAGGAAAGGTTCAGGAATCTTTTTGAGACTCATTTCAAAATTCACAGTGACTAATGGGGTCAAATAAGAGAAACTTGACCCGGGGTCCAACAACACATAAACATTAAATCAAAACACACGGAGCATACCAGAACCAACATCGGGAGAGTCCTCTTGCTCCTGATTGGATGGTAAGGCATAGAATCTGTTCTGGCGCTGACCGCCAGCATTGCTATATGAAGAGCCCTAAGAAAGGGCGGGATGAGGTATAGGATATGGTGCACTAGTAGTCTGTGCTTGAGGTCGAGAATCTCTATTCTCTTGCCTTGCATGCGGACAATCTCTAAGTCTATGTCCCCGCTTTCCACAACTAAAACAACCCCTCTGTTCTGCTAAACCCTCACCAGGATGATCTCACCACACTTAGCACAAGAAAGATAGTAGGGTTTGTTACTTATACTATTCTGTGACCTAGACATAGAAGACCTATTACCTTGCTTCTGTCTTCCTCTAGGCACGAGAGCACTAGCTGATGAAGGTGCTGGCATAAATGAATGACTCTGAAACTATAGGCAGTTCCCTTCATGGGACCCAGCCTGACCATACTCATGCTGCTCAGATCTCTCCCTCATGTTACCCCTCAACCTATCTATCTCCCTTATCTTACCTACCTCTATCTGTTATGCATGATATCCCTATTCAGTATCGCCATCCTATACTCTTTCAGTACCAAACTAGAAACACCTGTCATGAACTTGCTTATACTAGCTCTAGTTTCAAAAATCAAATCAGGAGCATACTTGGCCAACTGGTTGAACTTTAAGAAGTACTCCTTAATAGTTAGGGAGCCCTGCCTTAAGTTTATAAACTCTTCAATCTTAACTTCTATTATCTCAAGCGGAAAGAAATTGTCCAAGAATACATCTTGGAACACCTGCCAACTCATAAGAGCAATAGCCTTACCTCTACCCTTCTTCCACGCTACCACCCAGTCATACGCAATATCCTTCAACCTGTATGACACGAACTCAACACTTTATTCCTCAAAAATATGCATCACCTGTGTGATCTTTCTCACCTCCTTAAGGTATAACTGATGGTCCTCATGTGCCTTAGACCCATTAAACTCTAGGAGATTCATCCACATGAAATCACGAATCCTAGCAGTAGCTAAATAACCCCCTACTGATTTGCAACTGCGGCCACCTGAAACTCATCATGGGACACTGTATCATTCAAGGGATCAACAAACTAGGGTTTCTCATTATCATTTCTATGGGCGTTCACTCTTTAGGGAGGCATTTTTTGAAATAAGAGAGCATAAATCATTAGATAAGAGGGACAACTATAGGCACGATAGAATCTGAAAGAAAGAACAACTTTTTCATAAAATATTTTGTAGCCTCTTCCTCATAGATGTGTCGCACTACACATTGATGATCAAGACTCTACTCAACGTGGCTTGTCAGACTCCCTAGGACTCCTTAAACCTTAAGCTCTGATACCAAGTTTTTAACGACCCGAAATCACCTCCCAGGATGTCACACGGTGCTTAAGGCTACAAGTAGCCCAAACCTAACCCATTGAGCCTATTACTACATATAATAACTCAATTTGAAATGAAAAAACAAAAAACTGGTACTGTCATATCAAATAATAGGAAATATGAAGAAAATACTCAGTCCAAATGACCACAAAATTGGAAATCTAAACATACTAATAATCTGATAACTAGTCAGACAAAGCTTCTACTACTCAAGGCTACTAGAGAGCTATTGGGATAGGTCCCCAACTGACTCAAACTAAACTGAAAGAAATAATATGTCTACCAACACTATTGAAATATCTGAAGATAGGTCCTCGAACCATGAGGACTCACCACTATAGAGATATAGACAAAGGTACTCAGAAATCACTAATGAGGCTGGAAGTAAGAACCTAAACCTACATTATAAGACAATGTAGCACATAGATGTATATGTGGATCAGCACTTGGGACTGTACTGAGTATATGGGGGTATATGCATTTACAGAAAACAATATACATACTCTTTAATCAAATCATGTATGCAAATATGAGTGACTCACATAGCTTGAATATGTCTACAATATAAAGATCATAAATCAGGTAGAATTAAGCATGTAACACAAATCTCGTGAGTCATTATACTTTAGCTTTAAAATCTAAACTCTTCTCTTATTCTCATTACTCGTAGAATAAATAAAGCTTTAAACAATACTTTCAAACTCATGCATATATCACATGGAGAGTAAAACTTCTTTAATGCCACAAAAAATTAAAAATCTTTTAAACTCAAGATAATTGGAACTCAGAATTCTATAACTCTTACTAGTAGAGAAAACTACTTTTTTCTTTGGAAAATTTAACTTCAAGAAAATTGTTTGAAAATCTTACTATTAGGAAAAAGACTTATCTCAAAGCTTTAGGAAAAATATTCTATCTCAAGGGAGGTTCTCTTAACCAAGATAAACTATGCGACCTACATGGAGTCCAACATCTTGTCCTCCTAAGGAAGAAACCTCACATTGGGGAGAGGCATCATACTCTTTCCAGGGAGTATAACCTCAACTCAGTGATCACTTATCTTAGCCTCGGGCCTATAAATCTCAATCCTAGAGTGGCATGTAGTTCTACGGTATGAAACCGTAGTAAATTACCCAACTCGGTGCTAAATACTACTCCCTTTAGTTATCTACGCTCATCTCAGGGAAATCCACTTTAAAATAATCTCATGGTTCATAAGAACTCAACTATAAAATCTATAATCTCAATTGGTTAAGTGGATTTCAAAGCTACTATCACCATTAAGGTCAAAACTTTCTCAATGATCTCAAAATACTCAAATCATGAGTGCTTATAGAAGAAAAGTTCATAAAAATAGAAATTTCAAGAAGTGTTTAATTACCCATGATCAAATCTCAAGTGAAGACTTATAAAAATGCATACTAGAGGTCATAAGGATACACAAATCATATAGAAATCTGGAATGTTCAGCAATTTGTCTTAATATCTCAACATACTCGTGTACTTCAATTTCTAGAACATTGGCAAGTCTCAAAATATCATGCATAATAATATTGGGTATGAACCCACACTTAAAATTCATAGGAGAACTCATAAAGTCATATATTTTTGTAATTTAAAACAAATTTTGGGCACAAGGATGAAATGATTGTCCTTGTTGAAAACCCACATACCTTAAATTGTGAAAGTAAATGAACAAACTTGCTTGAAACTCTTCTTCTTACTCTTTGAGAGAGGGTTCTTGAAGCCTTGGACTTGGAGAACTCGAATATCAACTCAATTTATAGAATCTATGGTGAATTCTTGAATTTCTTAGAGAAGGGTTTTGGGTTTATTCTTGAGGAAGAAAACCTAGCCTTTGGATGTGTTTTGAGATAATGAATCTATCTGTTTCATTTTGAATATATCAAGGTATTAAAAGTTAAAAGACCCAAAATATCCAATTAAAAATGACTTAAAAATAATGAACGACATTTACGATGGTTGGAGTGACGGTCCATTGCTAGTCTAATGGTCCATCGGATCATCAGTCGCACAATGGTCAGAAAAAGGCCACACTACCTTAGTTGCGGCGGTCCTAGCGGCGGTCCTAGCGGCGGTCCTAGCGATGGTCCATTTCTATCTTGACGATCTATCTTCTTAGCCATCATACTTGGGCTAGAAGAGGGAGTCCCTACCTTGGTTGCGATGGTCCGGGCGATGGTCCATCGTAAACTCGATGGTCCGTCAGCCTATCTGTAGCACTTGGGCAATTCCGACAACCCTCAGTAAAATGACCATAACTTCCCACCCCGATACTGGATTTGAACAAAATTGGTATTATTGGATAGCTAATTCAATTCTCTATATGGTATCATTAAATTAGAGATTCATGATCATCCGATCCATAGGCTAAAGAATAAAAAGTTCCTTTGGTTAATGTTTTATGGTGAAATCAGCCCGTTGAGGGTGCTACTTGGGAAGTAGAAATAGGTATGCGTACCAAGTATCCTTATATCTTCTCCATGAACTCAGCCTCAACCGAAGGTTATAGTTTTCCTTTATTCAGTTCTTTTCCTTTCTCAGATTTAGCTATATAATTGTCCATGTAAAAATTAATGTACTTACAGATCAGTTCAGTAACTCAGTTTGTTTTAGATTCAGTCATATAGTTTATCTTAGGTATACATGATATATTATAGCCTTAGATTGCTTAATATTTTCAGCTTAACTAGCCACGTTCAAGGATGAATGCTCCTAAGAGGGAGAAATTATACTACCCCATACTTTTTCCTAGCTCAATTTAGCTTTTAAAATGTCAAAAACTAGCTTAAAAAATGGAAATTTTTTGTTACATATACAATTCTCTAGATTTAGACCCTCTATTATGTTGGAAATTGAATTAGGTTTCCATCGATATCAATTTTGCCAAAATTTGATACTCGGTTGAGAAGCTATGACAATTTTAGTAAAGCAGTATGCCATCTGGTCAATCACCGCATTATAGTGAAGGTTAAATTCATATTTTTCAAATTCTAGTGGACCACCACGATAATCTCACTTCACGGTTAGGTCCAATCTCCTATTTTTAAATTTCTTGTAGGCCAACGCGATGGTACCGTATCGCGATGATGGCCTAAATGGCATTCCAATAGAGTAACGCGATTGGCCTGAGTCACAGAGAAATTCTAGTTCTGAATAGTCAACATCCAGTGGGGAAATTCTAGATAGTTTAAAATATTTCTCACTTGGGAAGTTAACCCCTACTCTTCTTAAAGATGAAACTCGACTAAAAGGAAATCTAGGGAATTACATCGAGTTTCTCTTATGTGACCCCATTAGTTGCAGTAAATTTTGAGATAAGTCCTGAAAAGATCCCTGAGTCCTTCCTAGTTTCTACCTCAGTAGGTGAGTTAGTTGTTGCCAAACAAATCTATAGAAGGTGTCCTATCATTGTACTTCATAAAATCATGTTAGCAAACTTAATACAGTTAGATACGGTTAACTTTGACCTTATTCTTGGTTTGGATTGACTCCATTCCTGTTATGCATCTATAGATTGTCGCACCTGAGTGGTGAAATTTTAGTTTCCAGATTAGCCAGTCTTTGAGTGGAAAGGTATTTCAATACATCCCAAAATCCATTTCATATCCTATCTTAAAGCTAGGAAGTTGATTTCCAAAGGTATTTTCATCATCTAGCTCGAGTTAAAAACACTAAGTCTGAGACGACAAAAGTTTAGTCAGTTAGTGTAGTCAATGAGTTTCTAGAGATCTTTCCTGAAGATTTTCCAGGGGTACCTCCCGATAGGGAAATAGAGTTCGATATTGACCTTCTCCCAGATACTCAGCCTATTTCTATTCCTCCATATCGTATGGCTCCAGACGATCTTAAGGATTTAAAAGAGCATCTCAAAGATCTTTTAGATAAAGGTTTCATAAGGCCTAGTGTTTCTCTATGGGGAACTCCTGTCCTATTCATACGTACCAAGTATCCTCGGCTCCAATTCTGACTTTTCCTGAAAGGAATGATGGGTTCATGGTTTATTATTATGCATCTCCGGTATGTCTTGGTTATGTTTTGATACAACATGGGAAGGTAATTGCCTATGCTTCTAGGTAGTTGATGTTGCATGAGAAGAATTATCCTACTTATGATTTAAAGGTGTTGGTGGTTATGTTTGCTTTGAAAATATGGAGGCATTATTTGTATGGTGTGCACGTGGATATCTTTTCTTATCATAAGAGTCTATAATATGTGTTCACTCAGAAAGAGCTTAAAATCAGGCAGTGGAGATGGCTTGAGCTTCTCAAAGAATATAATTTGAGTCTTTACTATCACCAAGGTAAGGCTACTATGGTTGTTGATGCTCTTAGCAGGTTATCCATCGGGAATTTGGCTTATGTGGTGGAAGAAAAGTGGGAATTAGTAAAGGATATTCACCGCTTGACTAATCTTGGAGTTTGCTACTTGGACTCCAAGGATGGTTGTGTGATGGTGCAAGAAGTGGTTCGATCGTCTTTTGTTATAAATATTAAGGAGAAACAAGTGCTAGATCATATCTTGATGAATATCAAGAGTGACATTAGTGGGCAAATGTTAGTTGTATTTGAGATCGGAGATGATGCTATATTATTGTACCAATGGAGGTTGTGTGTTCCCGATGTCGACGCTTTGCGACAAATGATTTTGGCTGAGGTGTATGAGTAGCTCTACGTTATTCATCCCAGCTCAACTAAAATGTATCATGATTTTAAGGAGTTCTATTGGTGGAATGGCATAAAGAGGGATATTACTAATTTTATGGCCAAGTGTATGGTGCGTCAACAGGTTAAGGTTGAGCATATGAGGCCAGTAGTGTTGTATCAAGAAATTGATTTTCCCAAATATAGGTGGGAAGTAATTAGTATGGATTTTGTTACCAATTGTTTCCTTGGTCTATAAATCAATATAATTCGATTTGGATCATCGTGGATAGGATGACTAAGTCTACATACTTTTTGCCAGTGCTGACCACCTTCTCGGTGGAGGATTATGCGAATCTATACCTTCAGAAGATTGAAAAACTTGATAGGTTGCCTGTTTTGATTATTTCTTATCATGGAACATAGTTTACTTCTCACTTTTAGTGACGTTTTCAGAAAGGATTAGGGACTAAGGTTAGTTTGAGTACTGCTTTCCATCGGCAAATGGATGGGAAAGCGGAGAGAACTTTTCAGACACTGGAGGATATAATTTAGGCATGTGTTATTAATTATGGTGAAAATTAGGTTGAGCATCTACCTTTGATGGAGTTTGCTTAAAACAATAGCTATCATTCTAGTATTGGTATGGCCCCTTTTAAGGCATTGTATGGTAGGAGGTACAGGTCTCCTATTAGTTGGTTCAAGCTTGGTGAGATGGACATGTTTGATCTTGACTTGGTTTACCAAGCTATTGAGAAGGTAAAGGTTATTTGGGAAAGGCTTAAGGTTGCCCAAAGCCACAAAAAGTCATATGCGGATGTTAGGCATATAGACTTAGAATTTAAAGCTGGGCATAAGGTTTTCCCCAAGTTGTCTCCCATAAAGGGAGTAGTGAGGTTTTGCAAGAAGGGGAATTTCAGTCCCTGGTATGTGGGTCCCTTGGCGCGATCACCACTATCACACTAAGACACTGGAAAATGGAGAAATGGGACCTGGACAACCATTGCGATCCGTTGCCATCGCGGTAAAGCTTTGGATGGTATTTTGGCCACCTCCGCGACGTGCCAGCATCGCGGAAACCCATTGGAAATTGAAAAATAGGAATTCAGCCTGCTCCGCAATGCGCCATTATCCCGGAGTCACACTGTAAATTGACAATTGTTATTTGGGCTACTTACGCGACGCGCAGAGGGTTAAAATGATGGTGTTTAATGACTGAAACTTAAAATTGCCATAACTTCTTACCCGGTTATCAGATTTGGACAAAGTTTATATCTTTGGAAAGATAATTGAATTTCCGCCATAATGGAAGGATCTAAACAGAAAAATAATGAGCATTTAAGAAATTTCATATACAAATACTTATGCACTAAGACTTAGATTATGCTAGGTAAATACGGGGTGTTACAATATCTCCCCCTTGGGATCATTCATCCCTGTATGAAACTGGTTAAGCTGAGGGACTAATGGACTGAGCTTACACACTGAATATGCATGGAATGCATGACTGAACTAATTCATGAATACACGACTGACATAAACATTATGTGAAACTGAAACTTAGCATGATAGAGAAAAATCTAAAGAAGATTTTGTACCTTATACTGAATTAGGATTTGCATAGAAAAGATGAGGGTACTTTGTCCGCATATCTTCTTCTGCTTCCAAAGTGTCTCCCTCAACGAACTGATTCCGCCAAAGAACTTTGACTAGTGGTACTTCTTTGTTCCTTAGTCTGCGAACTTAATGATCAAGAATTTTTACTGGAACTTCCTCAAAGGAAAGACTGTTTTGAATATCTATCATTTCTAAGGGAACAAATACCGTTGGATCACCAATGCACTTTTTCAACAATGAGACATGGAACACTGGTGTACTGAGGCTAAATCTATAGGCAACTCTAGCTATTAATCTACCTTTCCAAAATGACTGAGAATTCTGAAGGGAACGATATATCGGGGACTGAGTGTCCCTTTCTTGTCAAATCTCTTCACTCCCTTCATGGGAGATATTTTCAAGAACATAAGATCACCAACCTCAAACTCGAGATCCTTTCTCCTCATATATGAATACGATTTCTATCGGCTCTAGGTAGCGTTAAGTCTTTCTCTGATCAACTAAACCTTTTCCAAAGCATCAAACACTAATTCAGGCCCTACTACTATAACCTCACTTACTTCAAACCAACCAATTGGAGGTATACATCTCCTACAATAGAGAGCCTCAAACGGAGCCATACGAATACTAGAATGATAGCTATTATTGTATACGAATTCAATTAAAGGCAAATGGTCATCCCAACTACATTTAAAATCAACAACTCATGCTCTTAGCATATCCTCAAGATTTTGAATGGTCCTTTCTGCTTGACCGTCTATCTGAGGGTGGAAAGTTGTACTGAGGTGGACTTGGGTACCAAGACCCCTTTGGAATACTTTCTAGGAATAAGAGGTAAACTGGGTACCTCTATCTAGGATAATAGCTAAGGGAACACCATGCAACCTAACCAACTCTCTGAGATAGAGATTGGCATAGTCCTCGGATGAGTAAGAGGTATGGACTAGCATGAAATAAGCTGATTTGGTCATCCTGTCTATGATAACCCAAATAGAGTCATGTTGATGATGGGTATGAGGTAAACCTATCAAAAATTCCATGTTCACTTCCTCCCATTTCCACATAGGAATAGTGAACTCCTGCATGGACCCACGAGGCTTCTGATGCTTAATCTTAACTTGCTGGCATGTAGAGCACTTAGCTACAAACTCGACAATATCTCTCTTTATCCCACTCCACCAATAGTTCTCTGAAAAATTGTGGTACATCTTAGTGGCCCCTGGATGAATAGAGTAACGTGCACAATGCACTTCTGCAAGAATTCATTACCTCAACTCATCTACACTAGGCACACACAATCTACCCTGAGAACGCAAAACACCATCTCCCCTTTGGGAGAAAACCTCCACTTTTTGATCTCTGAATGAATCTTTCAACTTAACTAGACTAGGATCTCTATCCTGCTTTTCCTCTACCAAAAAAACTAGAGATGACTCTGAGCTACTCTGCACCTATACACTACCTTTTGCTAAATCAAGTAAACGAACACCTAGTCAGGGAAGCTGATGAACTTCCTGAGCTAACTTCTGCTTACCATCCTCAACATGAGCTACACTACTCATAGACATTCTACTGAGAGCATTAGCCACTATATTGGCCTTACCTGAATGATACAAAATGCTTATGTCATAATCCTTCAATAACTCTTACCATCTTCTCTGACGCTAATTCAAATCTTTCCGAGAGAACACTTATTAAAGGCTTTTGTGATATGTGAACACATCTACATTCAACTTATACAAGTAATGCCTCCAATTTTTCAAGGGAAACACTACTTCTGCTAGCTCAAGATCATGAGTCGGATAATTCTTCTGTGAGGCTTAAGCTATCTGGAGGCGTAGGCTATGACATTACCTGTATGCATGAGGACACAACCCAAACCTACTCTGGATGCATCACATTACACAACAAACCCATCGAAACTATCTAGTAGAGTAAGAACTCGGGCGGAGGTGAGTTGAGTCTTCAACTCTTGAAAACTCTTCTCATAAGAATCTGACCACTGAAACTTAACTTTCTTCTGAGTCAGTATGGACATAGGAGATGAAATAAGAGAAAACCCTTTAACAAACAAACGATAATAGCTAGCTAAACCCAAGAAACTCCTAATGTCTAATGGAGAGATGGGTCTAGGCCAGTTTCTCACTGCTTCGGTCTTTTGAGGATCAACTCTAATGCCATCACCAGAAATAATATGACCAAGGAGTTCTACTAATCTAAGCCAAAATTCACACTTATTGAATTTAGCAAACAACTGATGGGTTCTAAGAGTCTAAAGCACTAATCTGAGGTGATCTGCATTCTTATTTTCACTACGATAATAGACAAAAATGTCATCATTGAAGACTATGACAAACATGTACAAGTACTGCTTGAACACTCGGTTTATCAAGTCCATGAAGACTGTTGGGGCATTTGTAAGACCAAAGAACATGACTAGAAGTTTGAAGTAACCATACCAAGTTTGGAAATCTATTTTTGGAATATCACATTCTCTAACTCTAAGCTGATGATAGCCTAATCTGAGGTCTATCTTTAAAAAATAACTGGCACCCAAAAATTGGTCGAACAAGTCATCGATTCTAGGAAGTGGATATTTATTCTTGACTATGAACTTGTTCAACTGATGGTAGTCTATGCATATTCTGAGAGAACCGTCTTTCTTACGTACAAATAGAACAGGTGCGCCCCACGGGAAGATGCTACGTCTGATGAATCCCTTCTCTAGGAGATCCTTTAACTGTTCTTTCAACTCTTTGAGTTCAGCTGGAGCCATTCTATATGGCGGAATACATATAGGCTGAGTATCTGGGAAAAGGTCTATTCTGAAGTTGCATTCCCATTCGGGAGGAACTCCGGGAAGATCTTCAGGAAACAAATCTAAGAATTCATTTACTACTGAGACTGACTCAAGAGTAGGAGTTTCTAAGTTAGAGTCTTTGACTCCCACAAGATAGTAAATACACCCCTTTGATATTATCTTTCCCGTTCTAAGGTATGAAATCAACTAACCCCTAAGAGTTGTGGTACTACCCCTCCATTCAAGGACTGGTTCATTTGGAAACTAAAAACGAACTATTCTATTTCTACAATCAATTGAGGCATAGCATAAGTGGAGACAATCCATGTCGAGAATGATTTCAAAATCTATCATCTCTAACTCTACGAGATCAATGAGGTAACTTTTGGGATATTATGACCGGACAGTTCCGTTGTTCCTGTCTGGCTATAATGGAAACACCTACTGGGTAAACACTGAAAAGGGAACTGCTAGAGTTTTAGGACTGACTCCGAAATTGACAGCTATATATGGAGTTACAAAAGAAAGAGAAGCTCCAGGGTCTAGTAAAGCATAAATATGTAGGCGAAAGAACTATAACGTACCAGTAACTACGTCAGGAGAATTTTCTAGATCTTGGTGGGACGTAATAGCATATAATCCTTTCGGATACTGACCACTGATAGGACTAGAAGCAGCACCCTACAGTGTTGGGTAGCCGGATGGAACTGGCGACTGATGGGATTGGCCTTGTTGGCACACATCCCTACATTTCTGAGTAACTACCTGACACTCCCAAAACTAATAGCCGGGCTTGCTACACCAGAAGAAAATATCACTACCCACTCTACACTCACCCTGATGGTGTTTGCCACACTTCTGACATAAAAGATTGGTACGAACACTGGTAACACTAACCTAGGACTTAGACACGTATATTTGGACTTCATGTCCTCTTCCGCTTCGCATATAGCTTCTTCCACCTTATGGTTCGGCCAAAGGACCATTACAAAAGGAACATCCTTCGTCTGCAACTAACAAACCTGCCTATCTAAGATCTCAACAGAGACTTCTTCATAAGACAAAGAATCAGTGATACCCTTTACTTCCAAAGGAACAACAAAAAAAGGATCACCAATGCTCTTCCTCAACATGGAAACATGAACAATCGGATGAACCAATCTCAAGCTAGAAGGTAACTCCAATTCATAAGCAACATTACTAATTCTCCGAAAAATCTCATAAGGACCCACATACCAGGGACTAAGATTTCCCTTATTGCAAAACCTCACTACTCCATTCATGGGAGATACCTTAAGGAAAACCTTATGCCCAGCTTCAAATTCTAAGTCTATATGCCTAACATCCGCATATGACTTTTGGTGACTTTGGGATGCCTTAATCCTGTCCAAAATTATCTTTACCTTATGAATAGCTTGGTAAACCAAGTCGGGACCAAAAATATCCACCTCACTAAGCTTGAACCAGCTAATAAGAGACCTGCACCTCCTACCATACAATGCCTCAAAAGGGGCCATACCAATACAAGAATGATAGCTATTTTTGTAAGGAAACTCTACCAAAGGTAGATGCTAAACCCAATTTCCACCATAATCAATAACACAAGCCGGAAGCAGATCCTCCAGTGTCTGAAGAGTTATTTCCGATTTCCAATTCGTCTATGGATGGAAAGTAGTACTAAGACTAACCTTAGTCCCCAATACTTTATGAAAATATCACTACAAGTGAGATGTAAAGTACGTGCTATGATAAAAAATAATCGAAACAGGCACCCTATGCAGCTTCACAACCTCTTAAAGTTACAACTTTGTAGAATCCTCCACTGAGAAAGTGGTCTACACTGGCAAAAAGTATGCAGATTTAGTCATCCTATCCACGATAACCCAAATCGAATCATATTGATTCCGAGACCAAGGAAAAAATTGGTAACGAAGTCCATACTGATAACTTCCCACTTTCATTTGAGGAAATCAATTTCTTGATACAACCCTCCTGGCCTCATGTGTCTAACCTTAACCTGTTGACACACCATGCACTTGGCCATAAAATCAGCCATATCCCTTCTTATACAATTCCGCCAATAGAACTCCTTAAGATCATAATACATTTTAGTCGAGTTGGGATGAACAATGTAGAGAAACTCAAACACCTCAGCCAGAAGCTTTTTTTCCCAAAGCATCGACATTGTGAACGCACAAACTCCCTTTATACCATAAAATACCATCACCTCCGATCTCAAATACAACTACCCTTTGCCTACTAATCTCACTCTTGATTTTCATCAAGATATGATCTAGCACTTGCTCCTCCTTAATCTACGAACCAAGAGACGATCGAACCACTTCTAGAACCATCACATAACCATCCTTAGAGTCCAAGTAGCGAACTCAAAGATTAGTCAAGAGGTGAATATCTTTCACCAATTCCCGCTTTCCTTTCTCCATGTGAGCCAAATTCCCCACGGATAACCTGCTAAGAGAATCAGCAACTATGTTAGCCTTACCTTGATGAAAGTAAAGAATCAAATCACATTTCTTGAAAAGCTCAAGCCATTTCCACTACCTGAGATTAAGCTTTTTCTGAGTGAACACATACTGTAGACTCTTATGATAAGAAAAGATATCCACGTGCACACCATACAAATAATGCCTCTATACTTTCAAAGAAAACACAACCACCAAAAGCTACAAATCATAAGTAGGATAGTTCTTCTCATGCACCATCAACTGCCTGGAAGCATGGGCAATCACCTTCCCATGATGCATCAAAGCATAACCACGACATACCGGAGATGTATAATAATAAACCACAAACCCATCATTTTCTTTAGGAAAAGTCAGAATTGGAGCCGATGTTAAAATATCCTTCAACATCTCAAAACTTCCTTTACAAGTATCTGACCAAGAAAACTTAACCTTCTTCTGAGACAACTAAGTCAAAAGAGCAGCTATCGAAGAAAATCTTTCCACAAACCGTCTATAATACCTAGCCAAACCCAAAAAACTTTGGATATCAGATTGAGTCTTGTCTCGGCCACTTCTTCACCACAACAACCTTTTGTAGATCCACCATGATCCCCTCACTAAAAATAATATGACCCAAGAAAGTTACAATATTTAACCAAACCTCACACTTAGAGAACTTAGAATACAACTGTTGTTCCTTTAAGGTCCGCAACATCATACAAAGATGATTAGCATGAGCCACCTCACTCCTCGAATAAACCAAGATATCATTAGTAAAAACAATAATAAAGAGATCAAAATACTAATAAAAAACTCTATTCATCAAGTCCATAAATTCCTTTGGAGCAATAGTCAACACAAATAATATCACCAAGAACTCAAAATGCCCTTATTATCTATGAAAAACCATCTTATGGATATCCACATCCCTAATCTTTAGCTGATGGTACTCAAACAGAAGATCTATCTTAGAAAAGAACTTGGCACCTTGCAACTGATCAAAAGATTATCTATCCTTCGAAGAGGATACTTTTTCTTAATTGTCACCTTGTTCAACTACCTATAATTAATGCACATCTGAAGGGAACCATCTTTTTTGCGCACAAACAACATCAATGCACCCCAATGAAATACACTAGGATGAATAAACCCCTAATCCAGAATATTCTTAAGTTTCTCCTTAAAGTCCCTCAACTCAGCTAGAGCCATTCTATATAAAAGAATAGAAATAAAATGAGTGTCTAGAATTAAGTCAATACCAAACTCTATTTCCCTATCCAGAGGAACACTATGAAGATCATCCGAAAAGAGCTCAGGAAACTTATTAACCACTGGAACTAACTAGAAAGAAGGACCTTTTGAGTAAGAATATTTAACCTAGACCAAGTGATAAAGACAACCTTTAGAGATTAACCTTTGATCTCTAAGATAAGAAATAAATCTCTCCCTAGGATCTAGAGAAACACCCTCTCATTCTATAACCAGTTCACCGGTGAACCTAAACATAACCCTACAGGTCCCACAATCCAAGAATATGTAATAATAGTGTAACAGTCCATACCCAGAATAATATCAAAATCCACCATACCCAACTCAAACTGATCCACCAACGTCTGCTTGCAACCAACAAATATCATACCCTCTATAGACTCTCTTAACTATAACTGAGTCACCTACTATGGAAGAAATATAAAATGGATCTAAAATAACTTCCATATCAAAACCAAAAGATACAACTAACTAAGGAGTCACATAGGAAAAAGTAGACCCCAAATCAAGCAATTAATATATGTCATAAGAGAAAAGTTGTAACATACCAGTAATGACATCAAGTGATGCCTCAGATTCCTGTCGAGACACTAAAGCATACAAACTGTTCTAATTAATACTAGAATTAAGAGAAATAAAAGAAGTAAATGCAACACTACTCGGTGTAGGAGCAGAAAATGAAGCCATAGGAATCTTATTTTCCCCATAGCAACCTTATTAACAGCACAATCCCTAAGAATATTGCCTTTCTTGACATACAAGATGTATTTGTCCTTTCCTTTATAATAATAACCCCAATAAGGATTACCACAAAACTGACAAGGAGGGCATGAAAAACCTAGTTGACCTCTGCTTTCCTGATATTAGGCATCTTATGCCCAAAAATTATCATCACTTGATGACACATGTCTGCTGACTGGTAAGGATCACTAACAGAAGAGTAGAATCCAAAACTCCCCCACTTCTTTTTTGCCACATGATACTAGCTCAACCATCCTAAGACTGAGCACCTCCCTGGTCAAAAAGCCTACTCCTATTACCCTTTCTATCCAAAAACTCCACTTATTTCCTCATATTATCCTCTACCTACTGCATATTAATAGTCAACCTATATATGTCTATGTCTTCAATCAGAAAGGAAGACTTGCTCTAAAAAATCAGATCCCGATTAAACCCCAAAGTAAACATTCTCATTATAGCCCAAATGTCAGCCACAAAATCAGGATCATACCTAATCAATTGGCAAAACTTTAAGGAACATTCCTCGACACACATTCTCCCTTACTTGAGGTTCACAAAATTCTCCATCTATGCTTCTCTCAACTCTTATGGAAAGAAATAATCTAAGAAGGCCTTAGAAAAAGGTTCCCAAAAGATTAATTCTTCCACATCACCCCTATCCCTGTCCCACTCATCATACCACTAATATGAAACCTCTTTGAGTTAATAAGTTGTAAAGTTTACCCTTTCCACCATGGTAACCTGCATCACCTGGAATATCTTTTCTATTTCACCCATGAAGCCTTGTAGATCCTTCTTCACATTAATGCTAGAAAAAGTTGGAGGACTCATCTTGATAAATTGGACAAACCTTGTGGCCTTAGCATACAAAGCACCAGATACATCCCGCTCAGCCTGAGAAGAAACCAATTTAGCAATAGAATGAATAGACTGACATATTTCCACATTAGTCACACTATCTTGTGGAGGACTAGTATCAATGGGTGGAACTCCAGAACCATCAGGGATAGGACCATGATATTGAAAATGAAACCCAAAAGGAGGATGCACCCGTATGAAAATACCCCCAGATGGGATAGAAGAATTTTCTTGTGTTCTAGATTTACGAGGCATGATCTAAAAGACGAACAAATAAAGATTAGAGAAGATTCTAGGACTAATACTCCAAACTTGAAAATAGAATACAAAGAAAGTGAAATATTCATAAATACCTTGTTGCCTCTCCCTTATGAGTGTGACGCGCTATACACTGCCAAAAAAGACTCTACTCAAAATTACTATGTGGACTCCTAATTTTCCATGAACCAAGGCTCTAAAACAAACTTGACATGGATCAGCCGGGGGACTTGTCATAATGGGATTTTAAGTCTGACTGGGACCGGAGACCACTCGCGTTACCCAACCTAACCTTTAGTCGCCTTCCCTGAATTGGCTGAATTTTGAGCTTATAACAAGATATTGCAAGTGCTCACATGATGACTCTAGGATATGATCACAATAGTGGCCAACCTAACTGAGTCCAACAATCCCATACTAATTATCAAACCATACCAAAGGATACCAAAACAAGGGATATAAACCAGGCCATAACCAAAGAAGATCCAAAACATAATATAATTAATCCCAAAATGAAATTGTAACACCCCAACTTAGGAAGGAGTCCCACGTCGGAAAAACACAGAAGGGATGTTGGGTATATAAGTAAGAAAGCCTTACTCCCTAGTGACCTTTTTTAAATCCTTGTGGGCCTAGGCCTAGAGCAGATAATATAACTAGTGGGTTGGATAGAGACAGGGGTCTCTCGGACCTTGATGGTTCGGGAAGCCCATCATGGACAGGGCCCTATCTCAAGACGTCACAGAATAGTATTAGAGCCACTCTTATTCTAGCCCTATTGATGTGGGCTTATGTTTAAACTTAGTATAGGTGAATCCCGGCAAGGCGAGGCAAACCTCAGTCCTAAGTGTAGTCAAATCCCATTCAGTAGGGCAGACCTCAACGAGGACGCTGAGTCCATAAGGGGGGTGTATGTAACACCCCAACATAGGAAGGAGTCCCATATCGAAAAAACACAGGAGGGATGTTGGGTATATAAGTAAGAAAGCCTTACTCCCTAGTGATGTATTTTAAAGCCGTGTAGGCCTGGGCCCAAAGTGGAAAATATCACTAGTGTGTTGGGCAGATAAAGAGGTCGCTCGAACCTTGATGGTTTGGGATGCCCGTTGCGGCCAGGTCCCTGGCTCGAGTCATGACAGATTGTAGTACCCCTTACTTTTCTAGCTAAAATCCATCCCTAGAATGTTAAAGAATAGCTTCCAAAATAGATGATAATTATTTCGTATGGAATTCTTTTCATGGTGTGGGAAATTGAGTAAGGTTTCCATCAATACCAAATTTTCCCAATTCCGACATGTGGTGAAGGAGTTATGGCAATTTTAGGTTAGCAGTATGCCACCTGGGCCTTTGGCGCATCACAAAGATTAGAAAATTCACATCTGTTAATTTTCAACGGCCCTTAGTGATATTGGCGCATCGCGGAGATGGTTAAATACCTATTTTTTTTATTCCAGTGAAGGTCCGTGATATTGGCGCGGCGCACCAAGTTTCCAGGTCCCATCTAAGGTGACAACGTAATACCACCGCATTGCTCCACCATGCATATTTCCAGTTGGTATTTTCCAGTTGCTTGGCGTGATAATGGTGCATCGCACTAAGGCCAAAAGATGGGATTTTGGTCATTTTTTCAATTCTATTTATGAGTATTAAAGGGGTATTTTGGTAAAGTACCTAGTCCCAAATCCGTCCAAAAACATAAGATTTATCAAATTTTAAAGAAATTTATGTTATATTCATCATTCTCTCTCAATCAAAACCCTAAGGCTCATACTTTCTCTCCAAGAAAACCCAAATTCCTTCATTAATTCTGCAATATAATTCAAGATTGAGGATTCCCAAAAAAAGAGCATTAAGAATTCATCTCCAAAGCATCTAAAAAGATCCAAGATTTAAGTAATAGCATCTAGTTCATCAATTAAGGTATGTGGGGTTCGAACAAGGATAAATCTTTCATCCTTGTGCCCAAAACTTTATTTTTATTACAAATTTACTGCAATTTATATGATTTTCCATGAATTTCAAGTTAGGTTTTATACCCATTATCATTAGTTGCAAGATTATGAGATTTCCCATAATTTTAAAGTTGAATCGCATGGTTATGTTTATATTTCCATGCAGATTGTTGAGATTTCCAGATTTTAAGATGATTTATGAATGTTCACAATACCAAGTATGCATTTTGAGATGTTTTAACATGAGATTGATGCTTAAGTCGCTATACCTCATTTAAAGATTATTGTTTCAAGATTTTTTGAGAAATAAGCACTCCATGACTAGATTATTGTCTGATTTTAGATAAAGAATACACTTTATTTCAGAAGACTTGAGATTTAAACAAAAGCAAAGCATAGTTGGATTTTTGTAAACCTTTGTGTAAATTTTAAAGTGGATTCCTTAAGATTTTAAGCATAAGATTGGTAGTAGTATTTAGCAACGAGATGGGTAAGTCACAATGATTTCAGAACCCAAAACTATGTGCCACCGTAGGTAAGGATTTTTAGATTTTCCCCACTTCTACGTGGATGACTTAGATTATGATTGCTCAGATTAGATTGTTCTATTCCGATGGCAAGGGTAGAACAACCCTACCTAAAGGGGGCTAGTCGTTGTACTCCATGGATGCTCACATGGTGTATGTCGGTTAGAAGAACCTACCAAACAGATGTCCCCTTCTCTTAAAATAATTTAATCGATTTGAAGCCTTAAGACATGGAGAATAAGTTTCAGACTTTATTCAGCTATATGATTTGAGAATAAGAACAAAATACTGATTTCAGAACTAAGTGTAATGGCTCATGAGATTTATATTGCATGTTTTATTATTCATGATTTCACTTTCAGATTTCAGATCACTCAAGCTTAAGTGAGTTATTTACATTTAGCATGCATGATTTTTTCTATAAACTGTGATGATATAGTTTACTTATTGCATTCACCCCCATATACTTAGTACATCATCAAAGTACTGATCCACATATACGTCTGTGTACTACATTGTCTCATAATATAGGTTCAGGTGCTTAATCTTAGCAGCGAGAGTGATTTTCGAGCATCTCATCTACATCCTTGTAGTTGGTGAGTCCTCTTAGTTCGGGGACTTATCTATTCAATTTCCAGTTGTCATTAAATTTTTTCATTACTCTCTTTAGAAAGTTTGAGTTAGCCTAGGCCTATCCCAGTGACTCTCTAGATTCAGTTAGTAGAGGCTTGTCAAATAACTAGATTCAGTCTTAGATTTTAGATGTCGTATTTAGACCTTTCAGTATTTGTTTTATCATATTGATGTGATTAGTATTTTAAGATATACTCAGAAATTTTAGATAGTTTTCTACATTGTCAGTATCGTATATTCATTTTCCATATTTTGAGATTTAGAGCTAACAGAAAGCAACCAGGGTTAGCTCAGGACTACTCATAGTTTAGAATATCCTGTGGCATTCCAAGAATCAGATTTCGAGGCGTTATAGAAATATGATGGAATAGAGAGAAATTATATTCAGTGATACAAGCCTCCCAACTTATTCTAATGCCAAGGATGACACCTATACCGATCCAGCCCATTCTAACCCATATAAGTACCACAAAGCCTCTAATCAAAAGAGTAATAAAATTTGGTTGGGACATTCCCAAAACCATAGAAAAAACCAAAATAAAAAATAAAATCAGTGTTTATAAATGTCCATAACATGAAATAAAACTTTCCAAAAGGATGGACGCTCAACACTTCTGTCCAAATATTTCCTCGAGTCAATCACTATGTAGAAGGAGTAGAATGGCCGGTTCTTGCATAACATTGGTATACAAACGCCAGTAAATGGGATATCGGGTGAACGCTAGCATGATCTTAGGATAAGGATAAAATAATGCCGTTTATAAAACCAAGTAAAATCATCCATATTCACACAACCATACATACATATATATACAACCATGCAGGAAAAAAGGATTGGATTTAGCATGCATTTAAATCCTTTACTTGGGTCGTGTAGAATTGTTGTCCTAAACCACCCATGGGCTATATGGATTCAGATCACCCTGCTGAAAGTGCCCTAGTGTGTGTAGTCTCACGACTAGGGAATAAAACCTTGGGATGACTAGTACATCCCCTAAAATATAGTGTGACATCATGGACACAATCACCAAGACCAAACTAATATCGGCAAATATGAGTTTCTAGTTTTAAACCCCCTGGGACATTCACCTTTCATGGCTTTGATACACATCTCGTCATTATTGCCTAATTAAAGCTAATTACAAAATAATCAAACCATTTTCCATTTATAAACCAAGGCCATTGGTACTAGTATCGTCATACCAAACATTACTTGCAATTATCATCCATAGCCAACCATTTATAGGTTTAATAGGACTTTTAAGTGCCCTTCTATTTACCATGTTAAACCAATTGGGGGATTCCATGTATTCCACAACCATAACCATTAACCATTTCCTATTACGAGACATTTAACCTATGCCTAATTCTTTTACCACATTTTAAAACATGGAAGAGTTCCATTAAACTAGTCAATGCAGCGAACATATTTTTATAAGAACTTTTCCAAACACATTAGGGGCATAATATGACCAAAACCAATTCCAATTACCATTAAACCATTCCCATGCAATCCAATTATCCAAAACCACCATTAATGCATATAAAAGCATAATTAAAACCATGGGAAGCCATAACCAACCATTTAATATCAAAACCCCCAAATCATATTTGAAAACCAAAATCATAAAATCAATGAAATCATGAAACACTCATAAAAACCACGCCTTTAGATAAAATTAACAATGATGGAAGAGGACATATCTTAAACTAAATAATTATGGAAACAATCACTATGAAGAGCCCCAAATCAATCTTTAAATAGTTAATTAATGGAATAATAGGGTAGATAACCTTCAAAGTAGGTTAGAAGTCATGGGGCCTTTTTAGAATAAGGGGAAATATCCAGACTACCCCTACATAAGTTGCACCAAAATCCTATCACAGGAGTACGATTGACCCACACGTGTCATACTCTCTAATATGAGTGGTACCCTTAACTCGTACCCTAGCTTCAACCATTGGATCAAACACTGTCCAACATACGACTGATCCAACCAAGTCATATCCAAATCATACGATCCGTACCCTTGATAGATTTAAATCTAAGAAATATTTTGACACTGTCCACCATACGAGTCTTAGGTACGACTTGAACCCTAGCTTATGACTTATGGTGGTCCACTTATACTTAGATCCAACCTAATTATCAAAGTCTAAGATTCAAATAAGGAACTAAATGATTTGCAACCACCAATACATGTCATACCCCAAGTCATACCCATTCCAGTAACTAAAATCCATCCGACCAACCAACACTGGTCAGTATACAACTTGACCTTACCATCCATACCCTAACACACGACTCATACCCATGAGTCATATTTGGTACAAAGATAAGAATTCCAAGAAATTTTCTAAGGTCCAAAAACTAAGGTGTTTTAGTCAACAACCTAGTATTTTGATTTGTGCAATTTAGAATGATATTTTGAAGCATACTATTTCATTATTCCTTTATCATTAGGACTTTGAGCTTCTAACTAACACTGTAAAGATAGATAATATAATAGATGGTATAACAAATGGGAAAATGATTAATATTGGCACCATTGACAAAATGGTCACAATCAGTGGATAGGAATATTATTGTTGTCTTGAAGAAAGTGTTTGAATGGGAAGGTGGTGGATGGTAATAGGTTAAAAAAAGGCATGTGAAGCTTCACTGATAAATCTTTGTGCACTTTGGTTTGTCATAAATTAGGTCCCATATTTGAGATAATATTTTGAGACTAGATCAAGTTGCTTTGTTTTCAAAGCATTGTGGAAGGTTATAATATTGACATTACCAGGTTGATTTCCTAGGAAATCCAAGATATAACGGGTGATGACATGATGAGTATATAATTTACATAATTGGTTAATATAAATTCTTAAGAGGATGGTGTTTTGAGTTACTTGAGATTTACCAGTTTATTAAGGTTAGTCGTATTATAGATCTTGAGGTGATTTAGGACACCTTTAATTCCATATCGAACCAAAAGGTTGCTGCAAGTTTTGATATTTAGATAGGGAACTACATATAAGATTACACATGGAGATTAATACACCCAAATTTGTTGTCACTGGGACCACACCTAAAGAGTCCTAGATTTAAGAAAAAGACCTATACGACTGCTAATGCTACCAGTTCCTGTATCTCAAAACCAACTTTAGTCCTTATTTAAGAGACATAGACTCCAGGATCATCCATGATTTTCCTACCTACCGATGATTGTTTTACTCCCACATGAGTTCTTACAAAAAGTTTTAAAACTATTAAGTTTAAAGTTGAAAATTTAGAATGAGGGGTCAAGATATATGTGATGAATGAGATTAAGATAGAGATACGAGTTATAAAGACATAATTTGATAGGTTTGAATGGAGCGACTTCTAATATTGAGGGTATTTAGTCCCCAAAGATGATCCAGATCAAAGAGGAGTTTGTTTCCCTATGGGTAGCAGTCTAGGATGTATTCACTAGATAGTTTCTAAAAATTCAGCCTCCCCACTTTACCATAGTAGAGGAAGTTTTTGAGGATATTAATGTCTCCATCATTTGATGCAATAATCTCAAAGGAAAGAGTATGGAAGATTGGAAGGCATTGTCCAGATGAAATAAGAAGAGAAAAAGAGATAAAGAGAATGTAAATAATTTATGTAGGCAAGTAAGTGTCCTCTCATCTACAAATAAGGTTTGAAAAATTGATAAAAAAATAAAAATAAAATAGGGAGATAAAACACAGAGAAAGGGTAAAAAGGAAACCACTCTCTGAATCTGAAAAAAAAGTAAAATAGAATAAGTGAGAAGAAAATAAATGAGGTAGAAAAGTGAAGCCAACATTAGTGTTGTTCCAAGGAGGGATGAGTCACTTTATTCAAATCTTCAATATTCATCCCTAAGTCTATATTATAATCAAATAAAAGTTATATAGTGATCCTAATTTTACTTTTAATAAAGACTATTGCATAGACAATATTTGAAAGCCTATGATATTTCACACACAGTTTTAGAACTTCTTTGATAGACTGTGAGTGTTGGTTCATTCCCTGTTAATAGTTGCATCTTTGTACTATAAGCGTATAAGAATTCTTTATTATAGTGTCATATGATAATGCTCAACTTACGCATCAATTTATGCACAAGGCGATCATCGTCAATATATTTACCCAACTTTGGAGTCAGGGTTGAATCCACGAGGAACAATGTGAGTGACGGTTAAATTAATTTGAAATGATAGATACAAGTTAAATTCAACCCAATGGTACAAAAAGATATAATAGAGGGATAGGTCCCTACACTAATGTTTCTTTTATAGGTTTTTCTAGTATAAATTTGGGGCTATAATTAATTAAAGTTTTAACAATTATGCATGAATCTCGGGGTTATGAATTACTAAGGGAGTGATATGTGGGAGTAAGTAATCAACATCAATTTAGTAAATCAAATATTGGTAGGCTTGGTTATACATTTTGATGTTAGTCTTTCGACAAAACACAAAATTTCACCCATTGATTCTTTCGAATACCTAATAGGTGTGTTCAACAATTGGTAACCACAACCTCAATCAAGGCATCCCTATTTCTAGGATGATACCCATGGCATAGTCAATATCACATTCACCCTTATGTGTAAGATAGTGAAAATTCAGCAAACAACACACATAATTATCTATCATTGCTTTGGTATCCACATCCCTCTTTCGAAGATGATATGGATTCCTACACTTTACCCAAAACTCTTCTTTCGAAGATAGCCTTGAACTTTATAGAGCTTGGAACTTTCACTCATCAAACCCATGTGGGTACTCATCAAACCCATGTGGGAATTTGGGGCTTTAACCCATCAAATCCCAATAAAAATAGCATAGCATTGATAAAACCCATAAACATTAACTACCAAATAAATGCTAACAATAACAACCCACACACACATAATCCGCTATTCATAAATAACCCCACAAAGGAGATTTAGCTACATATAAGATAAATAAGCATAGATATACCCATAATCACCATTTAAATCACTTGTTAAGAACTAAGCAAATGTTACTTCAAACTTTGGTTCTCCCACAATATCAACAATGGAAGTGAGAAAATCATCCACTTAGAAAGACTAATGTATTCTTCACCTAAAATTTGTACAATATTTTTCTTCTTAAAAATTAGAGGATATGAAGTCTAGAGCTAAAACCTAAAAAATTGAGGAAGACAAAATGGTTCTTTCACTCAAGCGTTTGGGTCATTTTGTTCAATTTTGGATCAACACGTGTAATTAAAGATTTTCCCTTTGGCTAATTTCCCCTGCTAAGCCGTGATCGCGCAAGTCTGGCTGCGATCGTGAATATGTGACCACAATTAACATCAGCAACCATGGATGGAAGATTTTTGCTTGACCACCGCGATCGCAATCTGTCGACCGCGACCCCGATACTTGAGGCTCTTCTTCTCCAAGTCTTTAACTGCACCTTTCTTGCTCCCTTTTGATCATTTTGCGCTCCAATCCATATTTTTTGATCTCCTCAACTTTATGCCTATAAAGAGTGGATATTAGTGCATCTAATCACAAATTTTTCTCATTTAATCATTCAAATAATAAGGTAATATGGAAGAATAATGAGTGTGAATGAGTGGTAAAATCACCCCTCATCATCATATGGGTTGCACTGTAAGTTGTGATTTTTTTTTGTTATGCCATTTTTAAATATGTTTGGTTGCTTGTTCTGAATTTGATATCATCTTGTGATCCTTTTGATTCATGGTAATGACTTTCATATAAACATAATGATTTTTGATTCTTCTATGGGAGGGTGCTGAAAAATGTGTGCTAAATGCAATAATTGAAAGTCGTGGGTTACCTAGGTTTATCTTAGTCTAGCATCATATGAATTTGTTTTAATTTTGTTTGCCAGATGACATGAAAATATTCTAAGTTGAGGGTGGTTGATGTACCATCGTTTCGCACACTTTCAATGCTTAAACAAAGAAAATACACAGGTACATAGTTATATCTGTGGATACGATATTAATAAGTGTTTTGATGTAAAACATGTCTCATTGTATATTTTGGGTAACCTTTACCCTCTGAAAAAATTTAATAATAAAACAAGGGGATGAAAGTGTTGTATAAGAATGCTCCATCATAATTCATCTCAACCTCTCAAACCATCACACTATCCTTGATCTCTTTCTATTTATTCTTCTTTCTTGGTATGGGTAGAATTTGTAGAATGCCTACTAAAATTCCCTGATCTAACATGGGACAAAAGAAAATATGTTGTAATTGAAGATAACATATGCTTCTTTGAAATAGTACATTCACCCTCTATTTTGAGCCACTTCATGAAATGTGAAAAAATGTGTGTTTAGGATCCATAACACTCTTTATTATATGTCCAGCCCTTTTCTTGTAGATGTATAGATAATGGTTGAGGCACTGGAGAATGAGTTAGGGTATTTCCTACTTCCTCCCCTATTTTAGTCTTTTAGGATATTAACTGGTATCTACAATCAGAAGAACTATAGTCTAAATTCAATTGCTCAATAGCTTGCACAATAGCATTTGCTTGAACTTTTCATAAGCCAATTTGACTTTATTTTGGCTACCGTTTCAGGATTGCACTACCTAGGAATTTATACTCTTTTTTGTTTCCAACTTTAGATTATTTGTTAGGTTATTTCTACCTAGGAATTTCTACTCCATTTTTTTTCCACCTTTAGGATCCATAACACTCTTTATTATTTATTAATCCCTTTTCTCGTAGTTGTATAGACAATGGTTGAGGCACTGGAAAATGAGTTAGGGTATTTTCTACTTCCTCCCCTCTTTTAGTCTTTTAGAATATTAACTGGTATCTACGATCAGAAGAACTATAGTCTAAATTCAATTGCTCAGTAGATTGCACAATAGCATTTGCTTGGACTTTTCAGAAGCCAATTTGACTTTTTTTGGCTACCGTTTCAGGATTGCACTATCTAGGAATTTCTACTCCTTTTTATTTCCACCTTTAGATTGAGGAAAAGATTTGTTTTTGTCTTAAATATGCTTTTTGTGAGGCATATATGTATATAGAATGAAGCCATCGACGAAAGAAGAGTTAGAAAGTTAAGTACCATGATTTGGGCATCGCCCAACTACTTTGGTAAAATTCCATAGGTTTTAACGAGCTAAGGAAGCAATTTCCACAAGGGACATTAGTTTGGTGAATCACCAATAATTTTGGAAACCATATTGAGTTTGCCTAATTGATAAAAGATTCGCTAAATTTTAACCTAAATCCCTTAAGTGTATATTCATGCATACTTTGGTGCACTTTGGAAATTAGCCCCCAAGTTTTGTACTTCATGGAATTGCTCAAAACGAACACCACAATCGCGTCTTCTCCAATTTTTAAATCAAGTCGCAAATTAAGCATTCAAATTCATAGACTCCTATATCATTTACATCAATTAGCATGAAATTGCGCCAACAAAAAATCAAAATTTATTATGAAAGCCTACATTCTGTAACTTAGTGAAACTCAATATCAATGGATTCCAACAATAACTATGAAAAAATTGAAAGCAAAATAATCAAACTCTACACTATTTCATTTCAAGTTATTATAATCAAAATTAAAAATCTCAATGTTTATACGAATGAATACAAAATAGCATCTACAATATAACATTAAGCTACTACAAATTCTAAACATGATTCAATTTAGATAATGAGTATTATAACATTAATTAGATAGATGTTAAATAGATAATGAAATATTCAAACAAAACCCAAATAAAGAGAGATTGTGAGATGTTCCTTCGATAAACGGTGGTGCAACAGTGACTGAAATTAGAGAGTTTGGGTGTTTGTGATGCGCCATGATTTCAAAGAATTATCAATATTTTAAAAAATAAAAATATGCAAGAAGATTCGTGTATATATAGGTATGATGTGTTTGTTTAATTTTTTTTAGAAAAATAAGTATCAGTAGTAAATGGATGAAAAAGAGATAAATTTTACTGCGTATTGTAATTTGGTGTATCGCCGCAACTCATTGGGTAACCCTTCAAATATGGCATGAATCTTCCAAAACAAATTGTCAAAAATCTTGAAATATCTAACTCAAGGTGTTGGATACAATTTAAACTACAAATAAATAAGAGAGGCAATGAGTCATCACTTGACTCTTAATGAATAAACATTCCAAATGTCCTACAAATTTCAAAATAAGGTCAGTGTCTACAAGTTACGAGCCGTTAAGAGCATGGATGCGTCAATGAATGACTTATACTGAGCAAGAAAAGTCAAAGTTTGAAAGACCTCGTAATAGATACAAGTGGAAAAAATTGATACAATGACCCATCAAGAGTCCCTATGGGTTATTACTATGGGGAGTCAACTGCTCGTAGAAAACTTTCCAATAATCCACGAATACATGAAATGAGTCATGGCCTAACCCAATGACTCATTGCCACTATCGACTTTATTTTCTAATTTTGTTTAGAAAAGGATTTTTGTTGTGTCTATAAATACTAATTTTAGGTGTTATGATTAAGTTTACATAGTCTAACCTCATTTAAGTGCATGTAATTGTTCTTTAGGGTCGTTAAACGTATTTTGAGACATTGATCAAAATAGGGGTTCTTGGTTTTACTCTATTCTTATGTATGTTCATGATTAGGTTTTCTATCATGAATTATTATCATTTTATTGCAATTATGAGTTTCTAAATATCACAACTAGTGTTATATGAACCATAATGGAATAACAAAGTAGGGTTTAAAGTACACAGTGATTTGTGAATGGTGTTTATGCATGTATTATTTTATTTTTTTCTTTGATCGCTTTGTAATGGTGCACAAAGTTAGTAATCACATGTATTCTTTAATTACTTGATATTGGAGAGATAGAGACTAGGAAAAAAAGGAATAAACAATGGAGACTTAGAGATATAAACCTTTAAATAATTGACACAACTCTATTTCTCAAGTCATGATCTCATATATTATAACCCACCAGTAGGTCAGTCAACCCCGTCATTCGAAAGTACTTACAACAGATTACCATGATTAAAGAAGGAAAAATGCTGAATAAATGACATAAAAGACTAAAATACATAAAATAGTCCCAAAACCTAGTGTAATCAGTACAAGAGCTTCTAATATAATAAGACTACAAAATGACGTACTACATGAATATACTGATAATACCGATCTCTGAATACAACATAAGGACTACTCTATTATATAAGTGAGATAATAGTAATACTCCGAATGACAGAAGCTCAGCCCATGTCTCCAAACCACAGCTTCTCTACATAACGCTCAAACAATAATCATAAGAATTTGTACTATGATCTGCAGGCTGTAGAAGTGCAATTTTAGTACTAACACATCGTACTCAGTAGGATACTACCGATTGATCTCAAAAGATATTACAAATATAAATAACATGCAAGATAGAATGTAAACTACACTCAAATATTTCGTAAACTAACATAGTAAAGCTAAGTAGAAAATAATGATAGACTATCTGATTCTAGCCATACTTTGGGACCTAAGCGCTTTACCGTAAATTGCTTGCCAATATACAAACAAGAGAAGAAAAAGGAAATGTATATAGAGTGGTATACAAGGCCAATTAATGGATATATAACATGAAATAATGAAGGAAGTGAGGGATGTATGGTAATACTATAACTACAAACATATATATATATACATACACACAAACAAGGCTAACCAAAAGGTACACCTAAAGTAGTCATACTAGTATCTTAAGGCATCCTAATCATAGTACGAAATAGTGTTAACTTAAATAGGATCATAAATCATAATGCCTAACAATGGGTAATCATGTGTAATGAAATAATTGTAAGTGAAAGGGATCAAAATAATATCTTGAATCTCAGTACCAGTGCAATAATTAGTCTATCATAAACTAACTATAATAATAATGCAATACAGTAGCTCACTAGCCCAAAAAAATAATACCTAAATCAGGCTCCATAACCCAAAATCTCCAATCAACATACAACACACAATAAGAAATATTCATCACCTATAGTTATGTAACCCCCACAAGGATGATAAATATAGGTGCATACTTATGATAGGTAATGTGTATGTAAGGATGAATGCAAAGTACAATCCATAATACTATAAATGATCCAAGTACTATAATGCAACCTAGTGTATACACCTCCTCCAGCTCAACGATTCATAAAGGCAGGACCTACGATGACCTCTTTTCTATAACTTGATGGCTCATAGACGATTTGGCTCATAGCAGGTTATTGAGTACCCAAATACACTGACTTGATCCTAATACAGGTTTCTAATACTCATCGTTATCATCAACCTACTCTATCCAGTACAAAAGAGATGTGAGTGTTTGTACATATATATATGTGTGTATTTCTGTGTGTCTGTGTATGTGTGTGAGTGCACGAACATAAACTATTACTGAAAAGAGTGTAAGTCCGTATATATATTGCTTGTGTTATACTTCGGGATTAATTAATCATAAAAGTGTAGAAAAGTTTTGAGTCTCACTCAACCAAGGTAAATCGTGGTAGTAAATTCGTAGACCAAAATCTATCTCGGTCAAATCTCTAAAACATCATTATTATTCTGGAATGCTCATAAATCATTCTAAAGTGGTAAGATTCCTATGATTAAAGGACAATTTTAGAGGGAAAATTGGGAATTAATCCTTTTTTAGGAATATAGCAGTAAAACTATCTTTTTAGTTTGAATTATATCAATATGTGAGCATGAATATATCGAATCTATGCATGCCATCACTAATATCCAAGCAATATAATTATATGCATCTAAATATCTATAAACTATGGCTACGTCCTTTAAAAGGATAAATCGCTTCATGAAATCAAAATAATATCATAATCTCGCCTTGGTTCTAATGATATGCAACTGAAATAATCATACCATAATCTGGGAAATTATCATTATCCACTAACTAAAGTAGTAAGCCTTAAAATATGGCTATTAAACTCAACTATGTCTAACATGCAAGCAACATAGGGTAATAAGATTTCAAAAGCATAATAAGTATTTTATCTTCATTGTTGATTCACCCTTCTAGGCCAAAAATACATAAATTAGGCTAAGTCATGACAATATACCCATAATCATCTCCTAACTTCCCTATCTGACATGATACATATAGTAAACTAAACTAAACTATGTCTAACATGCAAGTAGCATAGGGTAATATGATTTCAGAAGCATAATAAGTATTTCATCTTCATTGTTGATTCACCTTTCTAGCCCAAAAATATATAAATTAGGTTAAGTCACGACAATATACCCATAATAATCTCCTAATATCCCTATTTGACATGAAACATATAGTAAACTATCTCATGATTAAAAGTAGATAGAAGCCTATCTTTATGCCAAATCGTAAGTCCTTGAGTCTCTCATAAATCATCTGCCTTTGATCTACTATTTGGAAATACTGACACACTATCGTAATAGTAATCAACAGGTCATAAGGATTAAAACAATACCCCATATTTCTATATTATAGGTCAGGTCTTAATTTAGATCAAGAACAGGCATGTTGGGTCTGCAAACAGAATTCAAAATTGAATTTGTCATGATGTCCCTTGAAGCACAAACATAGCATAATTGGTTCTAAAATCAACCCTTATAGTTTAGGAATTTCTGACCTAATTTCTTTGAATTTACCATGAATTAGGATGGAAATTAAAGGGGAAATTAATAGGAAATGATATAGAAGGGTTAGGCTAGCTTACCATAGATTCAATGGATGGTTTCCCAATTTTCCTCTATTTGAGTTCTCAAACTGGAGGGTAATTGGGGGGGGGGGGGGAAATGGTGGAAATTAGTTCGAGAATATGGGCATAAAAGGCTCCAGGTATCGCTAATACGGAGACTTGGGAGTTAAAACACCTATCACTAAAGTGGCATCTCGACCGCTTTAGCGGTCTGACAACAATAGTAAGTGCCATTAACGCAGCCCTAATGGCGCTAAATCTTTTCCATATTTAGCAACCATTGACTGCTAAAGCAGACGCAAGCCATTGGGCCAAGGCTGCTAAAGTGTCCCATGGGCTCTAAAGTAGCCCAATATGCACTAAAGCGGTCATATCAAGTTCCACACATAAGATTTTTACCAAGTCCAAAATGAACTTCAACTAGATGATCGGGATTCACTCGAAACCATGTACGTGCAAATAAACTCTGCTACAATTCAAAATTTGGTGTTCAAGTTTCAATGGAACCATCAAAGATTTTATTCTAGATTGTTTCGACTAAATATGGGTCCCACACCTATAGTTCCATTTTTCATATAATCTTCCCAATAGCCCAAAATGAGCCTGGAAGCCTTGAGACCTGAACCAAGGGTCCCCGTAGCCTTAAAATCAAAATTTCGGAGCTGATGGCACTATCAAAATTCTCATTTGAGGCCAACTATGGAGAGTTTTGGTCTGAGATCAAATCCTAAATAATGAAAGATCCAAAATAAATAAATAAGCCTAAAATCCTTACAAATTATCTCATAACCAAACTGATAGTTCCAGTGAGTCATAAGTGACATTTATCCTTTGTGGGAAGGCTTAAAATGTCGAAATTCCATGCAAATCGAGAAAATGACCGGAAGGTTTATTACAATGTCCACTACTAAAAAGACTTTCATCCATGAAAGTAAAATGGATATAAAGATCATGAAAGCTCGAATTGATGAGGTACTCGGCCTGCATAATCTAAGCAAAACTTCCCAGATAACCTTTAGGAAGAAACAATTCTTCTAGGGGATTTTTCTATCAGTATACCTTTTTACACAAAACTCCTTTCTTCTCTTCTCAAACAACCACACTCAACCTCAACAACTAAGTGGCCTCCAATTAAATCAAAGAAGGCTAATACACGATAATTTGAACCACAACACACTGATACCACATCGATACCTGCATAATCGATCAAAAACTCATCCTAGCAAAAGGCAAACCAAGGCATGACAGAGACAACAAATTCAAACATCTAGACATATCTTCTTTTCTCTTTCCAAACCTCTTATCCACTACAAACCAAAAAGGTCACTCGAGTCTTGTTAGTGTAATCTCTTCATATGAACCTCATAGAACAAAAGATGATCCTCTAAAAATCCATAATGGCTTGCATGAGAATAAGCAAATAAGGCACTACCTGTGCACAACAAAAAATATATAACAAATGTCAGCAGTCTATGCCTCTAATACAAGAGATCCGAATAACCCCAAAAACTGATAGCCATGAGTCCAAAGTACTCACACTACAACTGAATGATCTTCTGTAGGAGTTCCCATTGATCAGTGATGAATCAATGTTGAATCAAGCTCACTCATACAACTCCTACTAAGTAGAACATCAAATTTTTTTGACAAAAAGTGAAACCCAAGGCCAAAGTTGAAGGAACAAATATTGTGCCCACGAACTATCTTCTAAACACGAATCAAACATAATCCATCTAAACTATAGAATATCAAATAGGTATACATAAAGGAGGCTTAACCAACCTATATATGAAATCCAAATTGAGACCATCCTGGAAAGGAAGGCTTCACCCAAGCCCTACAACTCCAAGCTTAAATCTTGACGCCAAGGTTTAACCGCTCAATTCGACTACCCAAACAAAATCTAAAGATGTGTAATCATCCACACTCCAAATTTGTCATAACCTCTAAATCATCATTCCAAGGCGTCAAATCTTAAAGTGAGCTAACAAGTTTGATCTAATGCTAAATACCAAATTGACCCAACTATCCAAATCAAACATATCCATACTGGATCATGTTGATGGGAAAATTGAAATATTGCTAAAGAACAAAATCACAACATAGGAAAAATCACCAGCTAAAAACACAAGTAACCAACTCTATATCTACTAGAGGTCATGAACTACCAAACCATGCTATAGAACTTACCAAGGTTCCAAACTGCACTAGCAATAGCCAAAACTCTAGCAACTTGGTGAAATGCAACTTTTGCTAAAAACTTATTAGCCTAATTCTCCATCTCAAAAATGATTAATCAATTCACCAACTGAGTAAATGATCATAGGAAAATATAACCTATCTCCAACTCCTTAACTCCACTTAGAACAAGAACAACATCATAACAAGAATGGAGTGTCTAACTCCATACATATACAAATATCAAACTATCACAAGAAGATGAACACGAAAAAAACAAAAGGCAATCCCAAGACCTCTTATCACCAATATCATGAAGACAACTGAGAAATGAACTAGTCAATTAGAAGAATGAACACCAAGCTGGTCAACCTCAAAAATGGGCTACACAATCCAATCGCCAACTCTAGAACCTTAATAGAACCATGGATAGTTAACTTACATACACTACTATAATCACTCCAAAACTGATCTAGCATACTCAACAACAGTGAAAAGACAAATCTTCCATATCTACAAGAGAGATATCATCCAACCAAGCAAGCTGACCAAGTGGCAAATAAAAACTGTGAGGAAGGGAATTCTAACTAGATACTATTTTTCTAGACAACAAATTAATGATCAATTAATATCAACAATGATAATAATAAAAACAACAATGTAGGCATCAATATACAAGTAGGTGGTACAAAAATAAAATCAACAACAAGCACCACTAAAGTTCCATATAAAGGCCAATATGCAAAGGTAAATGGGACTCTAACTCATATGCTACACCCCTAGGGAAATATCAAGAATAATCTAATTCATCCACTACAAAAAGAAATAGTCTACGGGGTAGTCACATAATCATCAACTATATAACAAGGCACACAACAATCAATATAAACCTACCAAGGCATACAATCATTGATGGGTTTTAGAATACTAATACTCAAATAAAAAAGGTACAACTGATAGACAACGAGTAAAGGTGGCCTCTACCTGAAGGATCCTCTCACCCAAATAAAATACCAATAGGATTTTAATAATGACATGACCTATTACCACTGCCTTCATAAGTCTCGATACATTCTCTCTTTGTGGCCCTCGCATGTCTAAAAACATGAGAATAGGAAAAACCAATTGCTATCAAGTCCTTTGATGCTAATTGGAGTGGCAATGCTAATCCTTTCATAAATCTATGTACCATATCATACTTTGAAGGATATAGCATCAAAATATTTTTGTCCCACTCAAAACCCCAATCTCGTACTCTGTAACCTATAAAGAACATTGTTTAGCACCAATAAATCCATCTCTTGCATAAGAAATGCTTGATGAATAAGATGTTACCTCTAGCTGGAAGGTATACATAAAGAGGCTAAGAATTCTCAATACTGAATCTTTAAAGGATGAAGAGATCATAAACTCCACTGGAGCCTGGGCTAGCCCAGAATCCTCTAGATAACACCAAAGATCTTTGAAATCCATACCTTAATCCCTAGTTTGACGTTGCACTGAAGTTTTAGAAATGCGTGTCAAAGTCCCATTCACATCTACTGAAAACCTTGCATCATCCATTTGGAAGAGAATAAAGTCAAAGAATACACTTAAGGTTCATAAAATATGGAGATAGGACAAGGAGTCAAGAAAAGAATTTTCTAAGAATGCCCTTTAGCCTTCTGGAGATAGGTTACAGACATCTCTATCCAGATCCGCAAGACTCTACGAGAGAAATAGAAATTGTACAAACACACTCATAAACCTAGGCTCTAATTCTAATTTTTCATGACCCAATTTATTAGGTAATGATGGCACCTAATATAACCCACCAGTAGGTAAGCCAACTCTGTGGTCCAAAATACTATTAAAAGACTACAAAGAGAAAAGAACAAAGAATGCAAAATAAATGATATAAAAGACTGAAATACATAAAATAGTCCAAAAAACTAGTCGAATTAGTATAAGAGCTTCAAGTATAATAAGACTACAAAATGAAGTACTAAATAAATATTGATACAACCCATATATAAATACAACATAGAGACTAATCCAGTACATAAGAGGTATCACATAATATATTAAAAAATTGTTGCACTATAAGGCACACACAATAACAACGAGAACTTGTACTATGATCACCAGTTTGCAAAAGTGCAGTATGAGTACAAAACAAATGGTACTCAGTAGGAAACTATCTACTGAGCTCCAACAATAATGCAAATATTAATAACATGAAAGTAGAAATATAAACTATACATAAATATTTAGAAAACTTACATAGTAAAGATAAGGAGACATTAAGATAATACTATCTTATTCTAACCATACTCTGAGACCTAAGCATTATACCTTATATAGCTGGTCAATATACAAGAAAAATAGAAGAAGAATATATATATGTATATATAGATATATATAGTAGTATACAAGACCAAGGAATTGATATACAACATGAATTAATTAAGGGAGGGATATACGGTAAAATCATAACTTCATATATACACACACACATACACAAAAATAGGCTAACCCAATGTTAAGACGTAAAGTAGTCATACTAGCATAGTAAGGCCACCTAATCATGGTAGGAACTAGTGCTAACATAATCTAGATCTAAAACCATAATGCCAAATCATGGGGTAATCATTCATAATAAAATAACCATAAGATAATGAAACAAAAATCATACCTCGAATCATAGTACATGTCCAATAATTAATTTCACAATCATAATAATAACACAATATAGTACATGGACAACTGGTATAAAGAATACATAAACCGTGCATTATAACCCAAAAGGTCCAATAAACCTTCATCACATTACAAGAAATTCTTATCACCTATACATATATAACCCACAATAAGGATGATAAATATAGGCAAATACCAGTGATAGGCAATGCATATGTAATGATGAAAATAAAATATAATCCACACAACTATTATTGATCCAAATACCATAAAGTAATAAGTGTATACACATTCTCCATCTCGATGATTCACAAAGAAAAGATCTACGATGAACTCTCTTCCCCAGCATAAAGACGCACGAAACAAGGGGCCCATAGGGGGTTAAACAGTACCCATATACATCGACCTGGTACAAATTATATTATTCAAATACTCATCATCATTATCAACCTACTCCATCTAGTACTAAAAAATGAGTATGTGTGTTTGTGTATATATATAGATATGTATGTATATATACTTACATATATATATATATATATTAATACACAAACTTTAATCATGACTATCGATATATCCATTACTCAGTGTGAACTTTGGGATAAAATCATCATAAAAGTGTAGTAAAGGTCGAAGTCACTCTTGACCGAGTTAAATAGTAGTAGTAAGACTGTTGACAAAAATATATCATGATCAAAATCTCTTTAACATCATTATTAGTCTCAATGGCTCATAAATCAATCATTAAAGTTGTATGATTCCTATTATACAAGGATCTATTGTAAAATATAAAGTGGGAACAAAGCTCTTTTAGACAAATAGTTGTAAAACCATCTTTTTAGTTGGAATCATAATATTGAGTGAGCGAGAATATACCGAATCTATGCATTCCATCACCATTATCCACACACTAGAATTATAAGCATCCAAATATCTATAAACTATGGACGCATCCTTTACAATGATAAATCACTCCCTTAATCCAACTAATATCTCAATCAAGGACTTCGGCCTAATAATTTAAAACATACATAATCATGCCATAATTTTGGAAACCATTATAATCCATTGAGTAAAGTTGTAAACCTTATACAAAATGGTTGTTAACATGATAGAAACATAGTGCAATAGGATGTTAGAAGCATAATAAATATTTTATCATAAGAGTCGATTCACACTTCTATACTCGAAACTCAAAAATTAGGCAAAGTCATGTTGTTCTAATAATAATATCTTAATATCCATATATAACATGCAACATATATAGTACACTATCTTAGACAGAAGCCTACCTTAGTGCCAAACTGCAAGTCCTTCCATTGCACATAAATAGTCAACATTTGCTATACTATCCAAAAATACCGCCATACTATCAAAATGGTAAGCTATACGCTGTTAGAAGTAAAATAAGACCCATACTTTTATATAAAGGGTCGATCAAAATTTTGGTCAAGAACGAGCTTGTGAGGCCCACAAATGAAATAAAAAATTTAATTTATCACGAGGTAACTCAAAGCACAAATAAGGTGTAAATTGAGTCTTAAATAAACACTTAATGTTTAGGAGTTGAAATCCTAATTTCTAAAACTTTACAATGAATTAGAATGGAAATTAAAGTGATAATTAATGGAAAATGACCAACGAGGGCTAGGCTTAGTTACCTAGCTTCAATGGATGATTTGCCATTTTTTCCTTTCTTTGAGTTCTCATATTGGTGTAAAAATGGTTGAAGAAATGGATGAATATTGAGTGAAAATGGGCATAAAAAGGCACTAGCCATTACTAAAGTGGATACTAATAAAGCTGCATCTTTACCACTTTAGCAATTTGGAAACAACACCGGGTATTGCTAAAGCTCCCTCAATGGCGCTAAAGAGGTGACCTTTTTAGCAACCATTAACCTCTAAAGAGAACCCCTGCCATTAGGCTAGGTTTACTAAAGAGACCCAAGGGAGATAACGAGGACTGATAGGCGCTAAAGCGGTCATATCAGGTGCCATGTACTAGATTTTTGCCTAGTCTACCATGATATTTTATAGGGCACTTAGGATTCATTTGAAACCCCATGCACAAAAAAAAACTATGCTACCATAAAATAAATTGACATCCCGGACTAAATGAAATCATCAAAACATTCATCCTAGATCATTTCGACTAGATGTGGGGCTTACACCTATACTTCTAATTTTCATATAATCTTCCTAATACCCTAAAATATGTATGAAAGCCATAAGATTTTAACCAAGGGTCAATAAAGCTTAAAATCAACATTTCGGAGCTCATAGTTAGTTCTCATCCAAGGCCAACTACTACAAGTTTTGGTCCAAGACCAAATCCTAAACAACAAAAGCTCAAAAATTAGAAAATAAGCCTAAAATCTAAATAAACTATTTGAAAATGGAACAAACAGTTTCGGTAAGTCATAAATGATCTGTAGCCGTCGAGGGAAGGCTTAAAACACCAAAAACATGAAAGTCAAAAGAATAACCTGGAGGGTCATTGCATTAATAACTTTAGTTGTGGATTCATGAAAGTTAATTTGTTAGTAATGATAAGGGTTTGATTATAAAACTCATAAGACATGGATGATTACTTGAGGATAGTCATCTAATAGGGGAAACAATCTATTCTTTTGAAATTATTTTATTGATTGTCAATGTTATGCATTTGGACAGAACACTAGTACAGAGAACCAATAGATTTATGAAATTTTGGGGAACAAAGTCCTAACATCTCACTATTACTGATTAAAACTCAAATAACCTCAACAAATTATTACTTGGTTACAAACTATTTTTAATATTACTTCAAAATCCACTATTTAAAAAATAATTGAATGATAGATTAAATAACTACATTGGTCCAGATTCTAGCCATATTCCATGTAGGATCGACCCCAATCTTAGTTGGATTATATATTTGATAGTGAGTGTAAAATAAATAATTATGAGATATAATTTAGGCATCATTAAATTTTTGTACTATTTTTGGGAAATAGTAATTTGGGTTACATTTATTTTAGTCATTATTTCCCAATTTTAAATTTTCTATTATTTTTTGGGTGGACACTGCTGCATGCCCAATAATAAGAGTCAAGGTAGTCCCCTAATTCCTTTTGATCTTGGAATCATAGCAACACTAAAAACCATAAGGTTAATGGATGATCGTGGTGTTTATAATCAAGATGTTCATAATATTATAGACCAACCTATGGTCCCTATGCTAGCCAAAGAGGTGAAATACAAGTAGGAACTTAAAATAATATATCTAATGTGAAAGTTAGATAATAAGAAGGAACTTAAAAGAATATAACTAATGTGAAAGTTAGATAATAAGAAGCAACCCTTGTTACTGCAACTAAGGAACAAGTAAGGAAAAAAGGGAACTAGGTCCATGAGCATCCTCATTGTTATGTCCCCCAGTTTAATATTGAAGATGATGATGTTGATCTAAATGTTACATGTACGATAACTGGTATTGTTCCAACCACATTGCCAGCTAGGACTAAATAATTGTTGAACTTGAAAGGGGTAATCACTTGACACAATACTACTGATCCAAACATGCATATCATGAACTTTGTAGGGATTTCAAAATCCTACAAGATTCCTAGTGTGAACCAATATACTAATAGATTGTAGTTGTTTCCTTTTTTATTAGCAGATGAGGTTAATCCATGGCTGACAAAATTATAAAATTTCTTAATCAGTACTTGGTGGAGTTGATGATGACTATCTTGTAATGATTATTCCCACAATATCATATGTTGAAACTCAAATATGAGACCTATAACTTAAGGAAACTACATTTGAATGCATTGTATGAGATAAGGTTTTGTTTTCAGAAGAAGCTGCACAAAGTCCTAAATTATAGAATACACAATCAATATTTGCTTGAAATATTCAATAGATTTTTTAATGCAAACAAAAAAGGTGTAGGTGACACTATAATAGAAGGTGCATTTATGAGTCTAACATAAGAGCATATTTTAATAATATTGAATAAAATCACAAAAATAATAAGGGTTGGCACACGTGGGATTCTGATGTTTCTATGGTAACTTATGTAATAAAAGAATATATAGAGCAATAATAGATAAATGAGGGGATTTCTCAAGAAGTAACTCAGATGATAAATAAAGTTAGCATAATTGTAAGATAACTCACATAAGTGAGGGCAAAAAGGTCAATTCAGTTAAAGCATAAGGTAAAAATTGAGACATAATGATTCTAATTTTGTGGCTTTCTGTACAAAGTCCAAAAGTCTAATAAAGATTGTTGGTGCTCTGGTTAAGGAAATCAAGGTTAGAACTACTACCAGGACAACAACTACAATCAGGCCAAGTATAGAGATAAACATATAGGTATATCTAGACTAGTGATTAGAAAAATGGATAATGCATTCTACCTAGTAAAGGTTAGGCTGAATCAACTAAATTTATGGTGGAAAAGATGCTTTCAAAAGTATTGAAAGGGGTTGAGAAAATTGATGACTTCCTTAAGGTGCTTTTATTAGATATTTTAGGGATAAATCATAGACTGAAGTTTAATTATACTTCTATTATGCAACTTGTGTAGTGGTTAAACTAGATTTCTGTAATGTTGAACTAACTTCAAAAAGATACACTTCCAAGTAAAGCTATAGATAAGATGCAATTTTTCACCATTTCAAAGTTCTTTTCTTCTGATCTTATGAGTTTAATACGTAGTACGTGGATAATTCTTCTTTGAATTGTATTTATCTTAGATATCTTTAGATTTAGGAAGAGATTTGAGTAATTGAAGTGAAAATAAGGCAATAATGAGATCAAATAAGGAAATTAGTCTAGTAAGAAAAATTATATTCATGAATGTGGAGGTCCAGTCGCTAAGACAAAGGAAAATTCAACAAAACATTGTGAACAATTCCAACTAACTGTGAAAGCATATGTCTTGATTTAACAAACATCACAAATGTTGTGCTTTCACCGTGATTGTATAATAGAAAAGTTCTAGAGTCAATGGTAAATTTGGAGCTTTATATTTTCAATCTTAATTCATATTAAACTCAATATCTAGCTCTATCAAGACTATGTTTTGATATTTTCTCAATCTTGTAGTCCTAGGGTTCTTCAACAAACACCCTTGGAGAGAAGATTTATAATCTTTATAGTGAGAAATTCTCAACCCTTTATTTATTTTTTTGGTTTATAGAGATAATTTGGTGAAGTTATTTAATTAATACTTGTACATTGTAGTTAGAGATAATGTAATATTTATTTTTGAATTTGGGTGTTATTTTCATCTTATGAGTTTGTATTAATTGATTACTCTTTTATTTAAGAAATATGTTTGTGTATTTCTAGAAATAGCTATTTGACATTGTAAAATAATGATTTATCATGATCTAATGACTTAAACTTCATTAAATGAATTTAATCCAGTGATAGTAAAATCCTAGTGTATCCCAAAATTGTTTTTTGTGTAGTGTAGCCCAAAATTGATTTTTGTGTAGTGTAGCCCAAAATTGATTTTATGTTTAATGTTTGTTAGATTTGTTCAAAATAACAAGTGAGATCTATACCCTCAATGTATGTAAGACATTAGTGGGTAATCTCAAATCCAAAGACAATTTGCTAAATTTGTTATTAATTATGAGTACTTGAATTAAATACCTTGGATAGTTGATAGAATTGAATCCCTATTATGTTTCCCCCTTATCACCCCTCATTTGTTAAAGCTACTGATCAAATTTTTCATTTTATAATTGGTTTTATCATTGTAACAATTTTATATTCACCCCTCTCCCCACAAAAAAAAAAAGACTTGTAGATTATTTTTGGGTTAAAGTGAGCTACTCTTATTTCCTTTTTCTGATTGCTAGTAAAGTTGTTTCTTATGGGATTGACACCTAATCAATAGTTGGATAAATATATTGCGAACAACCATATTCATAATTTCTTTGGTGTAATAGAATGATATAAAAAATGGCACCATTGTTGAGGAACAATTTGGTGTGATGAGTGAGTTTGAAAATTTAACTTACTATGATTCATATATGTGAATATTTGTTTATAATTTTTTTTCTTATGTTGGATTTTTCTATTATACTTGTTACTATGACATCATGGAATGATAATAAGTTTTGTGATTGCAAGTCTTATGTTGATTAACCATGTTTGTATTATGGAGGACCCCACTTTAGCCTAAATTGTAGGAATGTTCTTGGGAGAGAGGTTTGTACATTATCTCAATCCTATAACTAGTCTGATTTCTACTTAAGTGGTGGTCGATATGAACACTAGAGTGATTGCTCTAATTATTACCTCTCATTCCCTAGTTATGCTAAAGAAAGTACTAGTTGTTCATTTCAGCTTAATACTAATCATTATATAGGAAAGGAAGAGCAACATTTCAGTTACAAAGATATTAAAACAATGCTTGAAACTCTATTTGACAGGATAACTAAAGTTTGTGAGGATGTGCATCTCATGCACCATTCCATGGAAGCAACTAGAAAGAAATGTTAAAAGAGGAAGACACTTGTGAAAATTCAAAGCTATAAAATTCCATGGATTTACCTATTCTTAAAAATGAAATTATTTAACAAGAGATTCATGGTAAGTGGTTGAGACAAAAATATTTTATGGAAATAATAAAAGTGGCCAAAGTGATGAAGTGGCTCAAATAAAAGAAGAATAACTTAACAAATATAAAATTTTGAGATAAGAGTAAACATTAAACAAACATTGAAAACTTGAAGTCAATGATGAACAACGTGATAGAATATTCTTAATATTGGATGAAAACCACAAAATGCATCTAGATCATTGTTAAGTAGTGATTCATTGGTCCTGAATAATTATGATGAAATGGTTTCCAATAAAAATGTTGTCAGGATTTATTTTGATGAAGTCATGGTTATTTACAAACTGACCAAGCCAAAAATAATGCAAGATGTCAATATTAATGAAATAATACTAAAGTTCAAAGAAAACTTAATCAAATCATTTTTTAGGACTATAGTTCATTTCAGGGTGAGATTGTTAAGAAAAATGCATATTTGAAATGAAGAGGCTTAAACCTAATTCAGACTATTTTTCCACGTTGTGCTTGAGAATATTATAGAAACTAAAATCATTGGGCAACTGAAGAATTTAGGAATTTTGGGACAAAGCCCCAACATATTGGAGTCTTTCGTACTAAGAGTTCAAAATGATGTTCCTCACTTGAAGGTCAAGAAGTGCAAAATGTGATGTTTAAGAAGTGGCCTATTTATATTCTCACCAATGTTGAATAAGCCTAAATAAAAATTTGGCATAAAAGTTGGGTAAAGATTCAATTCATATAAATGAAGAGATAGAGTTGGTCTCATTGTCTCACAAGCCTCAATGAAATTCAAATGAGAAGTTGGGTAGAAAATTAAACTCCTCTAAGTGGAACAATAAATACTAAGGTTTCTTGCATGGTTTAACAATATTAAATCATGTGCTTAATGGGAGGCAGCACACCATGTTAAAAATCTCTAATCACTTTTAAAATTTTATAATTTTAAAATAGATTGAGATTTTAATTTTGAGTAATCAAATTTTTTTAGAGTTTTGGATGTGAGTTTAACTGGTTTGGATGCAAAAATTTTAATGAAAAGAAATTTGGTATTGTACTACCATTAAAATGAGACTTGACAATTTTTGGGCAGTGTTTGGATAACAAAACTCAATGGAGTATTGCATAAGTTGAAAGGCATGACACCAAAGGTGACAGAAACTACTCATGTCTAAAAGTGTATGCATTCTCTGTGAACGCAACCCACCGACATCAAAGGTGATAGTCAATGTTCAAAGAACTTTGCAAGAACAACAAACCAGCTATGAATGTGATGGTCAATGTTCAATGACTTTAGCAAATGTGACCAACCAGCTGCACATTCATGTAACTTAATTGATCTTTGTTATTATTAAAAGACAAAATCAGAAACTAAAACATATATTTTGAAATTTCATCGAGGCTAACTATTTCCAAATATAAAATACTCATTTAACTCTATGAATTCTTTAATTTTATAGTAACTTCCAAGATTAAAACATCAAAGTTTGTTAGCTTCAATGAAATTATTGAACAAGAGATTCATGGTAAATGGTTGAGACAAAAATGTTTGATGGCAATAATAAAAGTGGCCAAAGTGGTGAACTGGCTCAAATAAAAGAATAATAACTTAACAAATATAAAATTTTGGGCTAAGAGTAGACATTAAACATGTATTGAAAACTTGAAGTCAATGATGAACAACATGATAGAATATTCTTAATATTGGATGAAAACCACAAAATGCATCTAGAGCATTGTTAAGTAGTAATTCATTGGCCCTGAATAATTATGATGAAATGGTTTCCAATAAAAAATGTTGTAAGGATTTATTTTGATGAAGCCATGGTTATTTACAAACTGACAAAGCCAAAAATAATGCAAGATGTCAATATTAATTAAATAATACTAAAGTTCAAAGAAAACCCAATAAAATTATTTTTGAGTACTATAGTTCATTTCAGGGTGAGAGTGTCAAGAAAAATGCATATTTGAAATGAAGAGGCTTAAACCTAATTCAGACTATTTTTCCACGTTGTTCTTGAGAATATTATAGAAATTAAAATCATTGGGCAACTGAAGAATTTAGGAATTTTGGGACAAAGCCCCAACATATTGGAGTTTGCCGTACTAAGAGTTCAATATGATGTTCGTCACTTGAAGATCAAGAAGTGCAAAATGTGATGTTTAAGAAGTGGCCTATTTATATTCTCACCAATGTTGAACAAGCCTAAATAAAATTTTGGCATAAAAGTTGGGTAAAGATTCAAGTCATATAAATGGAGAGATAGAGTTGGTCTCATTGTCTCACAAGCCTCAATGAAATTCAAATGAGAAGTTGGTTAGAAAATTAAACTCCTCTAAGTGGAACAATAAATACTAAGGTTTGTTGCATGGTTTAAAAATATTAAATCATGTGCTTGATAGGAGGCAACACACCATTTCAAAAATCTCTAATTACTTTTAAAATTTTTAGGTTGAGATTTTAATTTTGAGTAATCAAAAAGTTTTAGAGTTTTGGATGTTAGTTTAACAGGTTTGGATGCAAAAAATTTAATGAAAAGAAATTTGGTATTGTAATACCTTTAAAATGAGACTTGCCAACTTTTGGTCAGTGTTTGGATAACAAAACTCAATGGAGTATTGCATAAGTTGAAAGGCATGACACCAAAGGTGACAGAAACTACTCATGTCTAAAAGTGTATGCATTCTCTGTGAACTCAACCCACCGACATCAAAGGTGATAGTCAATGTTCAAAGAACTTCGCAAGAACAACAAACCAGCTACGAATGTGATGGTCAATGTTCAATGACTTTCGCAAATGTGACCAACCAGCTGCACTTGCATGTAACTTAATTGATCTTTGTTATTGTTAAAAGCCAAAATCAGAAACTAAAACCTATATTTTGAAATTTCATCGAGGCTAACTATTTCCAAAAATAAAATACTTATTTAACTCTATGAATTCTTTAATTTTATAGTAACTTCCAAGATTAAAACATCAGAGTTTGTTTCCTCACTCATTCTCTTCTAATTTATATTTATGCTTGAGCAGTCGGAAGAGCTTGTTAACCATAGATTATGGATTTATTTGGGTCTTTAAAATATGTTACTTTTTAGAATTAATTGTGTGTGTCATACGAGATGGTAGTGTCAGCATTTAGAGCTGATCATGAAGAATGTTTTGGGGTCAGATGGAGTAAAAAATGTCATGACCTGATTTCACTAGTTAGGATGGCACTTAATTATTTGAGTTTTTTATATATGATGATATTAATAAATCCCAGGTACAATCCTAGAACGAGTCAGAATATGTCTGAATCCTCCTTAAGATAAAAAATGTAGATAGGATGACAGAAGAAGGCCTTTTGAGTTTTCAAGTAGCTAATAGTAATCTTGACCTTTGTTAAACCAGAGGGGCCAAATCTAACCCCAAAAGTCCATTCTAAGTCAATTTCTACTGTAATCTAGAATAAAGTTCCAGAACACCACTACAAACTTCAACATAGTCTCATTAATCCTAAAGGTAGCAATTCAACCTAAGGAACGGGTAGTTACATCCAATCCGCCTAAATACAATTAACAAATTGGGTAAATATTCTAAATTTCTCTAACTATGTGATCAAGTAGTAATTCCCAACTGAAAACTAGAATAATATCATACCTATATAATAATGAATCTCAATATAATAGGAGCATAAGCCTATCCTACCTAGACACCAAAGAACGCCCCGTAAAGTTTTCTAAATTTGAGATTTCCCCTTTTGAAAAGCCTCTGCATGATGCAATACTATCAAAGTTTTGATCTATATAATAAGATGAGAATAATGATAGCCATATTGCATTTTTACGTTTCGATTCCAAAATTGAGTCAAAATCCAATGTGGGCCCAAATATGGAATCACAGCATTGAAACTGTCAATAGACCCTCCCTTCTCAAGGATTATTTACCATCAAGAATGAGTAAATTTTGAGCTCAAAAGTCACTCAATTCAGCCATTCAATGAACTAGGGATTTATGACTAAATAGATGAATTAAATAAGGAATTAAACCAAAACTTATAAGGATTATAATGAGAAAACAACTTTTCCAAGCTTACCAACACCAAACGATCACCCAAGGATTAATTTCCCAATTTTCTAAGATCTCTAAAGATTTAATTCTCTTGGGACTTGGTGAAAATGGGATAAAAATGGGTGTGGGATAAAATAAATGCCTCTATGGTGACCACTTAAGTGTTCACTACTAAAGCAGCATAGGTTCACTACTAAAGCAGCATAGGTTCACTTACGCGATACTTGTGTCTGGTGATGTGTGAGCATATGCTAACATATTTGAGGCTTTTAACTGAGAATAATTGAAAATTCTTAAGAAGCTTTTATCATTTTTGATTTTTTTTCTCTTTGATATTGCAGTAAAAATCAAGATGCAAGAGAACCAGTAATAATAGAAGTAAAAGAGTTGAATTTGGAGCAAAATAAGAAAGGAAGTTTAGTTGACGACTTGTCTGATAAGTCATCAACTAACTAATAAGTTATCATATTTAGCATCACCCTTAGATATAGAATGTGTTTCAGATGAAAGAAGTGACGACAACCTGTGATTGGCCATCAGAGTTATGATAAGTCGTCAGGCTCATCGTCAGGCTTGGGAAGTGCTTGAGAAATTGAAGTGAAGATGTGACGACGTCTGATAAGCTGTCAAGAATGTAATCACACATAAGCAGAAGGCAAAAATTTAAAGCATGCCTGATGACATGTTCTGATAAGCTATCAGAACTCTGATAAGCCGTCAGACATGTCATCACCTAAAAGAAAATTTCTAAATTTTTAATTTCGAATTTTTCTTAAGTTACGAATATAAATAGTAGTTTCTAGGGTTATATTAGGGAGGCTGAACATATCGGGTGGCAGAAAACTTATTCCAAGGGATTTCACCTCTTTTGGGGCTCTGAACTTAGAATTCAATTTTCAACTCTTTTATTTGGTTGTGGGAATTTTCTCTTGAACTTGGAAGAGAATCAACTTCATACTTCATCGTTTGTAAGTTTAATTACTTTGAATGATGAATATAATTATTGTTATCTCTTTATTTCTCATGTGGAACTAAAACCCACAACTAAGGTTGTGGGATCTATGATTATTGCTCTATGGATTTAATGTTTGGTTAAGGTTCGAGTGATTGTGGGAACATCTTCATAATTCTTTTGTATTAATTATTTTCTATTGGTTGGAAACAATAGGCCTTGCTTACTGTTAATTTTCTTGAGATATGAAATCAACCCTAGTAAGAAGTGAATTATCAATGAGGATTTTGAAAGGTTAAGTTCTTATCTAATGATTAATGCTGTAACAAGATTGATCATATCGAGATAAAATAAGTATGAATAAAATGCTTTCCTAAGTTCAGGAGAATTAGGGAGTTTAAAATCTAGGTTGGTTGAGAAACACTTAGATGGACTGTCAAAACTGATAATTTAGTGTTTTCCATAAGTCACGAGAATCTATTATTACAATCGTTATTCAATGAAGGATTACTAATCATAGTGATCACAACTCTAGTTTCTCTATATCATTGATTTGAAATATTGTAGTTTAAGATTTGAGTTCTATGGCGAATTAAAGTGTTAATAACTTTTGTTCAATCATTAAAAACCCCCATTTTGTCTTTTCGTGCTAGTTCTTTGAATTTAACTTGTAGCTTTAGTTTCTAACGAGTTTAATTGCCACTCACATTATTCCCTGTGGATTCGAACCTGACTTCAAAGTTGAGTAAATATATTAACGACGATCGCCTTGCACTAAATTGACATGTAAGTTGAGCGTTATCAAAAATGGCGTCGTTGTCGAGGAGCAATTTGGCGTATTGAGTTGGTTTGGAATTTTAGCCTACTTGCTTGAATTCAAACTTGTAAATATTTGTTTATTTTATTTTTTATTTTCTTTTATTTTTATTTTTCTCACACCTTTCTTAAGATTTCATCCTGGATACATGATTTTTTGAGTGATGACGATTCTTGTGATGATTCTTGTTATTATTGTGGGTGACCATATTTTTAGGCTTGCTGTCCAGATTTACCTGGAAGTTCATGGACGGGACCTTCATAATATGATGTGGATACTGTGCTACTTACTGTAACTTAGTGTTTGGCTTGTGGTCAAAGTGATCATACTAAAGATATGAGTGCTTTCATGATTCAAGCGAACAAATTGATGAAATAAATTTTAGAGAATCAAGAACAGCTGTGGGCAGATCTAAAAGATTTACCACTCCCACTATGTTTACAGTGGCTAAACAAAAAGAATATGAGGAGGACATTAGCCAATTTGAGGTGAAAACTCAAGAATCACAATCACTCAATTGTTATCTACATCTTGAGACTGACTTTAAGAAGGTGAATAAAAGTGAGTGTGTATTAGATAGTGTAAATTTTGAAGTAGAATTAGTTGGGCCTCACTCAAAGCATTTTTCCACATTATGTTTAGATGATATCTTGTCTGTGGAATCATCTAAAATACTGGAAGAGTGTGAAGATGAGGAACAAAAATCCTATATTCTTTATTTTACACTTGATAAGCAACATAAAAACATATCTCACTTTAAGGCCGAGTGGTTTACCAAGCTCAATCCATTACTCAACTTCTTAATCATTGTACCACCCCCCCTATGATAGAGGTAAGAAGATGGACTCTAAGTTGGGGGTGAAATTCATATCCTCAAGGTGGAGGAAAAAACTGAGTTGGGTCATGCCGCAACACTAAATTAGTCACTTCTTGGGAGGAAACCCAAGGTATTTTGTTGTTTTTATTTTTATTATGTGATTGACATCAGATCTTCGCACCCATGGTGCCACAGGTATGTTTCTTAGGTGATTTCTTCCATTTTTGAGACATTAAGCTTTGGGCTTTAGAGTTCTTAGGTGATTTCTTCCATTTTCAAACTTGGGTAAGCTCTAAATTCCTATTTCAATTTTTTTACTCCGATTCTTGTCATCTAAGGCTCATTAATATGATTTCAAAAGTGAAATTTTTAAATTTTGGCCCGGAAGGCTTAAAATGGTTTCTTCAAATTTAAACCTCATTTTAAACCCATTTTCAATTGTTTTTTTTCTATGACTTCCTTTAATCATGGTAATGTATTTATGAACTAAAATTTTGGTTTTATCTTTTTTTTTTGAAAATCCATTTTGAGGGCATGTGGGTATCGTTGGCTTCCTTTTAGTGCGTAGATTCCATAGTTGTATGTATTAGTTGGTTCTGAGGCCATTCGAGTAGGGAAGGCTCTTTATTGAGGTATTTTTGGATCGATATTCCATCGTTCAAAGTAGGTTATGGCTTAACTTTCTTTAGATTGGGTTGGTTTGTTATATTTTATATAAAAACATGTTGTAGATATAGGAATGAATCATGAAATATGTGTTAATACTATTGTGTGCCCGTATTGGGGCTTATGTATTGTTATTGGTGGATTGAAATAATAATAGCTACATGTGTGGTCTGTGCAGAGGTCTTATCTGGTATTGTTAGCTTTGCGTAGACATTTGGTAGTTTCTTCTTGATAGAAATGCCTAAGTTGGGGATTAAGTGGTACCAATGATGTATTACTTTCATATTTCACTCTATTGGTACATGGCTTATGTTGGATCATTGATGATTCCCCTATTGGGTAGATTTTTGGCTCGCTTAAGTGTATATTGGTTGGATTGGGAATTCTTATTTTGGTTTGGTTGGGAGCATTACATCCTCACATTATACATACATTTATGAGACATTAGTACTATTATAGAAATACTGTTTTTTCTGACAGAAATATGTCACCTTTAAAAATCCTCTATCGAAGTTCATGAGCTGAAGAGGAGATATAGATATTGGAATGGATTGGTTAATGACATTATATATCATTTGTGATCCCCCCATGGGTCCTACCTCGGGAGAAGTGCTCGGTAGGTATATACGGAAGTTGTGCGATAACCTCGAGCATATCATATCATCATTATAATTTCTATTGTATTTCATACATTATACACCTTCTATGTTGTACTTTTATGTTTAATTTGATGTCTATCTATTTTCTTCTTCTTTTTAGTACATGTTTTTGGTTTACGTGTTATATCTTAGGAATGTTAGTGGAGACGTTGTGGGATACCATTAGGGACATTTTCTAATTATAGGTTACGTACCTATAATGTGTATTTATATACCTTATTTTCTACTTTGCACAGTTGGCCTATGATTCCTATTGAGTATAAGTGGACCATACTTATCCCTACGTGCCATATTGGTGCAGATCTAGCTATGAGTGCAACGTGCGGCAACTGAGTTGATATATTTGAGGTAGTGTCTGCTTTATGCTTCCAGTGTCTACCTCATACCCCATCCTATCTAGTTTATGTCTTGATTTGTATTTGGAGATAGACTTGTGTTCCGTTTGGATTATCAGTTGTATTTTCAGCCTTCATGTTGTATGTAGATTGTTATTACACTATGACAGCAGGTTTTCAGATGGACTATGGTATCATTATTAAGCATGTTTTCTCTATTTTTGTATATGTGTTGTTCAAATTTGTTCTAGTAGTTTTACCGTGGGATTTTGGTGTTGTTTTTCTCATTTCATATTAGTTTGGGTGATTGGCTTACTTGTCAAGGCTTATCCATAACAAGCGCCATCGTGACCATTTATTTCTGGGTCGTGACACAACACAAAAAAAAGCACAGTACAAAGCCACTAAGTATTGGTAGGGTCATATGTTAACTTAACCTAATAAATATGAACATCCAACCAACAATTTGTAAACAAGAAGAAACCATGTTATTTTGACAACTATCCATTCAATTAATCTTTCTTTTATAGATTCGCTTAAAAAACCAATCAAGCAAACTAGGAAAGCATATTGCAAGTAGAAAATATTCAACTCAAATAAACTAACATAACTCATAAATAAACAACTCAACGTTGACACAAATACTACTGTATTGAACATCAACAACATTAACTCAATTCAACTACTGTATCAATAGTCTGGACCACACAAGAATCCAATAATAGCAAAGAGGTTCATTAAAGAACCATAAAGCTCCCTAATATCATGCACACATATGCTAAGGATCTTATATATGTCCACTTTCCACGTCCTATAGGGAACGAGCTCAGTCCAAGTACAAAAATAATCCATACGACTAGTGCCTACTCCTTATCCTAAACTGAGTGTTATACCACCCTTATTCCTACATCTTATCCTTATACTCCCTGAAATCGACTAATTCTATGAAGATCGACCTTTATCGATTCATATTATAATATCAAACCATGCCATAATAGGTACAATCAGATAATGAGATAATTCAACCACACTTGCATAACTATAAAAAAAAATTTTTTTACACAATCTCATTTCAGGTGATAAAAAATAAACTTGTATATTGATCCAACAAGTTCAACATTCAATAGCATGCATTGCAACAAGTTTACAACTAGGTTGTTAACATGTAAACATAAATTAACTTGACTTTTTATCTCCAATTCAATCAACACCCACCTCAATCCAAGCCATGTAATAACTTGATCCTTTTCTTTTCTTGAAGCTCCAGCTTGATTGTGGTCATAAAACAACATATAAAACACTAATCGACCAATGTTCTAACAATCTTAAGAATTATAACCCAATCTTATAACTCAAATGTCAAATTCATGAATTATTCCCTTATTCTAGGGGTTTTTTAACCTTTTTTCTACTTTAATCAATTTTACACTTACAAGGGCATATTCAAAAAACATAATCAAAATCTACCAATCCTTGGCTAAACACACGTCTTTACACCCCTTTTTTACTACTTTGCACCTAGAAATCCACCTAAATTAAGTTAATTCTTCCACAATGATCAAAACCTAGATATTCTAGGGATTAATTAATAAAAAACTAGATAAATCAGAGGATTAACTTACCATAACAATAAAATTTAGTTGGAAACTAATGTGCCATAGTTTCATGGCACTTTGGATGCTTAAAACAAGGAAATTGTGCATGAACTTAGGTATTCTTGTTAGATATGATATATTTTTGTGTTGATTTTGTAGGAAACTAGGAATTTTAGAAAATAATGAGAAAAGGGGATGCAAAGCAACAAAAAATGCTAACCACGAGTCAACCTACAACTCATGGGTAGTACCTACGCCCCGTAGGTTTCCACGTGGGTTGAGATTTTAAAGATGGACATTTTTTCTTAATTTCCACGAGCCTACCTATGCCGCGTAGGTACAACCTACGACCTAGTTCCCACTCAAGTTTCCTACATTGTTTAGGATTGGTTCTCAAATGTACCTATAAATACTCCTTAGATGTTTTATTATCAATTTATGCACTTTATACACTTTTGATATTATTTTGAGTTCTGCTATACATTATTGATCTTGGAATTATTGTTCTTGATTTTTAGGGTTTACAATTAATTTGAGATTTTGTGTTTTCATACCTATTCTTCACAAGTTCATCATTATGCTTTGTTTTATAGAATCTATGTTTGTTCTTACAATCATGAGCAGCTAAACCCCATAACTAGGATTATGGGAACCCTGACGGATTAATAAAACAACTTTAGTGCAAAGTTTTTCTAAATTGGTGTTCTTGCATGTATTGGTATTTTCTTTATGTTGATTGCTTTTTGAATAGTTGAAAACATTAGGAACTTACCAATATTCAATACATACTTGAGAGAGAGGTAGAGATTAGGAAAATAAAATCACCACAGTAATTTAAAATATCAACCTTTATCTAATTAACTTTAGATGAGAGGAGGTAGTTAATCTAAGATCATAAAACAAGGGTTAAAATGCGACACTACTAAGAGAAGATGAGTGAAATTTACTCAAACAAAGGTCGAGATACATTCAGGTGATACATAACTTGTTAGATTTTGCATGCAAAGCACCAAGATAGTTTGACAAGCACAAATAGTCTGTGGAGTTACGAAGTCAAGGGTAACATAATCCTAGCGATCATATCATATTGATAATAAGCCTAATCGACCAGTATTGTTGTTGTTATTCTTATTTTCACCAAACCCCCTTTTATTTTCTATATTTTTCAATTACATCAGCAAGCTCATGATAGAATTCAGACCTATTTCTTATGAAATCGATCCCAACCTGATTGGGTTCTATATATGACAAGCGATCACTTTATACTTTCTTGGAGATATAATTTAGATGACATTAAATTTTGGCACCATTGATGGGGACTATGATTGTTGATTGATTGATTGAGTTTGTTAAAGTTGTTGGCTTTGTTTGTTGATTTTTGGTCTTTTACTATTTCTAAGGAACACGTTAGTGTATACCCAACACTCGGAGTCAAGGTAATCCCCTAATTATATTTTATATAGAGCATAAATGAACCGTATGAGAATCATAAGATAGAGAAAGTAGAAAAGTATAATCTAGGAGCTAAATGGGTTCATGATGACCTAATAGCATTGAATTGTCCACCTAAGTATGATATTCAAGAAACTATCAAGCAAACCATTAATAGCCAAAGAAAATGCTAGGTTATACTTGCCCAATGTGCTAAAGAAAGATAAAGATAAGAGGAGAAAGAACGTCGAGCAGTACTCAATAGAGATAGAGTTAGAAAGAATAGAGTTCAACCTCTAGTTCATCAATACTTTCGAGTTTATGATAATCTAGAAAAAAAATTGGGGTATGTTGAACCAACTAAGATAGATGCTATTATTCCTCTGGAATTACCTTATGAAATAAAATTTTATATTAAGAGTGCAATGATTCAGATGCTGAATTTGATAGGAGTGTTTGCTAGTTTTCCTACTAATGATGAAAATATGCACCTTTTGAACTTTGTGGGGATTTGAACTTTGTACAATTTTGTAGGGTGAGTCAAAAAGCTCTATGACTTAGGTTTTTCCCATACTCTCTTATAGAAAAAATGACATTAAGTTTTGGAGAGAGTTTCCTCGTGGGTCTATTACCACTTAGAAAGAGTTATGGGCATTGTTATTAAATTGATTTTTCCCGCCCCCTAGAATGATACAGTTGAAAAATAAGATCTATTATTTTTGATAGTTACATTTAGAGGCACTCTATAAAACATGGTTAAGGTTTATGAAGAAGCTGATGAATGTTCCAAATCACAAAATCATGGGGAAGAACTTGCTTGAAATATTCTACAGAGCCTTGAATGCAATTACCAAGACTGTAGACAATACTATTATAGGTGGGGCTTTCATGAATCCTTGATGGGATTAGGCCTTAAAAATCATAAATTAGATTACTAAAACCAATTGAGGGTGGCACACTCGAAACACAGATAAATCAATTGGTACTTATGCTATTAGTGATTCCAGTGAGCAGAGAGCATTTGATGAGATAGTGGCTCAAGAGGTAGAACAACTAAGGAATAAGATTGGGTTTATCAGTAATAAATTTGCAGCTATAGGAGAATTAAAGGTAAATACTATGGGTACTTGAGGCAAGGCTTCTAAATATGACGAGTTTGATTCTAAAGAAGAGGTAAAGTACTTGGATAGGAATATGTCTAGTTTTTGAGCCAATGGACTCGGGTTTAATCAATATATTTGGAACTTGAGGAAAACAAATCAAGGCCATAGTGTCTCTCCTTATACTAGCAACTAAGAGTGGACATGATTCTATATAAAGTGCATGAGTACGAGATATGATCATAGAGTTAACTTGTAATGAATGAGCAGAGTGTCGTAATGATCGAAGTATAAGAATTTATACTAAGATAAGAATATGTTGGGCATCTTCTTCCCATTTCTAAGTCATGAGCTAAATATTTCTATAAACTGAAAAGCATTATAAGTATAACTATTATATTTAATCTAAAGTTAATGTTGAATATATTGTAAAATTGTACTGAATGCTAACTAATTTTGAATATGATCCTTTTATTTTATTCTTCACATCCAGGATTACGTTCGGGATCATTAGATAAGAATTCAAAGATGAAAAGAGAAATGAGGACTATTACAGAGATAGGTATAGGGATATGAGTAAAGAGTGTTATGGTGGCTGGAGGAGAAAGGATGACTACAAGGAGAAGATTGGTCTTTATGTTTCATCTGGGAATCCTAAGACTAAGTCTTGAAGTTTCAGAATGGAAGTGTAGATGGCTAAGATTGTGAAGGGTTCAGAGATCCAAGAAAGTTGCCTTAAGAAAATTAAGTCCAACATATCAAGGCTGAGCTAGAAAGTAGAGTCACACACAACTGCATTTAAGCAGCTTGAGGAATAATTTGGTCATATTTCTTCCACATTGAACTAATATTAATAGAGCACTCTTTCTAGAAATGCTATCAAAATTCAAAGATCGATAATCACTACCTAGCTATCACCACTTAGAGTGGTAAGGTTACTTTTTATCCATGTATGTGGGTTGTTGATAAGGTGAGAAATGATACTGTGGATGTTGATGTTGTGCCTAAAACTAAGAAATTAGTGACTAATTGTTAGGTATCACAGAAATCAATGGTTATAAAGCAATGAGCTAACATGATAAAGGAAAGGGTAAAAAGATTGCACCAGTGCTGATGCCTATTCTACGACCGCCCCACCCTTTTTTCAATATTAGAAGAAGAAAGTTGAAGATGGGAAATATCAAATTTTTTGTCAATGTTGCAAGAATTGTCAGTGAATATTCCTTTTAGAGAAGATGCCTGGTTATGAAAAGTTTATGAAAGGTTTAGTAACCAAGAAACGGATGGTGAATTTTAAGCCTGTTGATAATCTGCACCACTACATTTCTATTGCCTCACAATCTTTGGTTGAGAAGAAAGGAGATCTAAGGCTTTCACTATTCCTTATACTATTGGGTCCTTTAATTTTGCACGTGCATTATGTTATTAGGGAGCTAGTTTTAATCTAATACCACTAGTTAATTACAAATAGTTGGGGTTGGGGTCACCAAGATCGATATCTATGAGACTATTAATGGTTGATCACACTGTGAAAATGCTTGGTATATTGTGTGACTTGTGGGTGAAGGTAGAATCTTTCATATTCCTTGCTGACTTTATGATCTTCGATTGAGAAGTCAATTTTGAAGTCCCTTTTATTTTAGGAAGGTCCTGTCCTTCCTAGCCATGAGTAGGGAATTTGTTGACATAAAGATGGGAAAAATAAAGTTTAGACTTAATGATGAACAAGTCACTTTCAATGTGTGTTGGTGAATGAGGCAGCAAAAAAATATGCAAGTAGTTTCTATGATATATCCAATAAACAGAGATGCATTGGTTGCCCTCATTAAAGAGAGACTTGGGGTTGAGGCATTGGCAGCAGTGATCATGAACTTTGATAGTGATGGAATTGATGATATGATGAAATGGTGAGTGAACTTATCGGTTGAGGTTCTTATACTTATGCATAAAAAAATTTGGATCTTGATTTGAAGAATAGAGCGACCTCTCCAGCGAGATCATTTATGGAGGAGCCATCGATCTTGGAACTGAAGGACCTCCCTTCTTATTTACACTATGCATTATTGGGTGCCAACAATACCTTTTCGTTTATTATTATAGTAGATTTGTTAAATTCACATGTTGAGGGTTTAATTTTTATGTTTGCAGAGGTTTAAATAGGCCATTGATAGAAGTATTGCTGACATTATTGAAATTCCACCTAGAATTTGCACACACAAGATTCAACTTAAACCAGAATGTGTTCCTAGAATTGAGAATCAATGTCATCTTAATCCACGTATGCAAGAGCTGGTGAAGACGGAGATAATTAAGAGTTAGACATAGGTATGGTTTACCCTATTGCCGACAGCAAGTGGTGATCCCAGTTCAGTATGTGTAGAAGAAGGGTAGGATGATTATGGTCCCCAATGAGAAGAATGAGATAGTTCCCATGAGACCATTCATGGGATAACACATTTGTATGGATTATCTGAAACTAAATACTTGGACTCAGAAAGATCACTTTTCTATGTCATTCATAAATTAGATGTTAGATCATCTCACGGGTAGATGATGATATTATTTTCTTGATGGTTATTTGGGATATAAATAGATTTCTACTTCTCCCAAGGTCCAAGAAAAAAACATGTTCACTTGTCTATATGGTATGGTGCATTTAAGAGGATGCCTTTCAGTCTTGGTAATGCTCCCACCACTATTCAGTATTGTATGTTGTCTATCTTTTCTAATATGATGGAGGATACTATTGAGGTCTTCATGGATGATTTCTCTATTGTGGGTGACCCGTTTGCTGATTTTTTGGCCTACTAGGACAATGTACTACAAAGATATGAAGAGTGTAATCTGGTGCTAAATTGGGAGAACTGTCATTTCATGGCCAAAAAGGGGATATTTCTTAGTCACAAGATTTTAAAAAAGGGGATAGGGGTAGACAAGACTAAACTTGAAGTGCTTGAAAATCCCCCCCACCAATTTCTATGAAAGGTATTTAATGTGTTTTGGGTCATGAAGGTTTTTATGGGAGATTCATGAATGACTTCTCTAAGATTGCATATCCATTGTGCAAATTATTAGGGAAGAATGCGGACTTTGTTTTTAATGGTTCTTTTCTCAAGGCTTTTGAGGTCCTTAAAGAGAGGTTGATCTCATCTCTCATTATTGTGTCTTTTATATTGGACCCTTCCATTTAAGATGATGTATGACACTAGTGGTGTGACCCTAGAAGTAGTCCTAGGCCAAAGATGCGAGAAAGTACTTTATCCAATTTATTATGCCAGCAAACACTCAACCCCACTCAGAAAAATTAGATGATCATTGAATGGGAATTGCTTATGGTAGTGTTTGCTTTTGAAAAGTTTTGGTCCTATTTGATTGGTACCAAAGTCATTATGCACGATAATCATGTTGCTCTTAGTAGACTTATGGCGAAGAAGGATGCTAAACCTAGGTTGATTTGATGGGTACTATTGCTGTAAGAATCTGACTGTTGAGGTTAAGGACTAGAAGGGCATCAAAAATCAGGTTGCAGATAACCTATACCTCATAGAAGAGGAGACAATACTTAAACTAGGGTATGATCTTGAGATTGATGATATATTTCCAAATGATCATGTTTTGTCAGTATCTCAAGACTTAATACCTTGGTTTGTTGACTTTGTCAATTATTTGGCAAGTTACCTTATCCTAAAAGATATGTCATCTCAGCAACAAAAAATTATTTATGCATGAGGTACATAAGTTTTTTTGGGATGAGACATACTTATTTAAGGTGTGTGTAGATGTTGTGATTCATAAGTGTATTATGAAAGTTTGAATGATGAGTATTCTGGAGGTCTATAATTCATCTTCATTTGGAGGTCACCATAGAGTTACTCGCACTGCCCACAAAATTCTGCAATGTGGTTACTATTCAACAATGAGATATAAGAATGCCCATGAATATGCTCGATCGTGTGACCAATGCAAAAGGTATGGAAATATCTCACGTAAGCATGAGCTCCTTATGACACCCATTCTTAAGATTGAACTACTTGATGTGTGGGGTATTGACTTTATGTGTACATTCATGAGTTCACATGGTATGGAGTATACCTTGATGGAAATTGACTGTGTGTCAAAGTGGGTGGAAGTGGTTTACACTTCCAAATAACAAAGGTCGGAGTGTCACTATATTTTTTAGGAAGAATATTTTCTCTCGATTTGGTACTCCACGAGCTATGATCAGCAATGATGGGTCCCATTTTTGCAATATTTTGTTCATAGCCCTATTTAAGAAATATGGTGTGAAATATATGGTGGAAACACCTTACCATCCACGAACAAATAGGCAAGTTAATGTCTCCAATTGAAAGATCAAGTACTTTTTGGCAAAGACTGTGAATGCCAGTCGGGGTGAGTGGTCGAGAAACTTAGATGATGCACTCTGATACTTTTGGACAACTTTCAAAACTCCCATAGGTAAAGAAAGTTAGATGATGCACTCTGGGCCTTTCAGACATCTTACAATACTCCCATAGGTTCCTAACCTTATTAGCTTGTTATGGGAAGGCATGCCACTTTCCAGTTGAACTGAATCATAAGGTGCTATGAGCATTGAAGAAGCTGAATTTTGAGTGTGGTGATGCCACACACTTGATATTAGACAAGATCAATGAGATATTTGAGTTTTGTCTCCGTGCTTATGAGAGTTCAGCCTTGTATAAGGAGAATATAAAGTTGCACCACGATTAGAGAATTAAGAAAAAGGTACCATAACCCGGTGATATGGTCTTGTTGTATAATTTGTGACATTTCTTGTTTCCTAGTAAGTTCAAATCTAGTTGGTTTGGACCATTCACTGTGGTGAGAGTATTCGTACATCATTCAATTGAGTTATAGTGAGATAGAGATGCCATATTTAAGGTGAATGGGCATCGTGTTAAGCATTATATGAGAATCATGGATGAGTTGAAAGTGTGTAAGATTGTTAGCCTTGTCGAAGTCTGAGTAGCCAAGGGAGTTTAGTCATACCGCAATATTAAATTAGGCATTTTAAGGGAGGCAACCCATGAGATTGTTGGAGATGTATGATTACCCAACATATCCACATCGTATTGCGATATTAACTCAAGTTCTGCTTGGGAGGTAACCTAAGGTTTTAGTGTTTACTTTCTTTTGTTTTGTAGGACTGGAAGCATGGGAAATAACTGAAGTATGAAAAAAATTGCAAATTTTCAAACAAGTCCAGCTAAGTGGACTCACGACTCAACCTATGGGTTGTGAGTCTAACCCACGACTTGTTAATTGAGTTATAAGAATCAAAAGTTGAATTTGGATCTCTAAACCCCAACCTACACCCACTACCTAAAAAGCATGGGTATAACCTATGACCCATAGATTGGGACATAGAAATCATACTTGAAACCCTGATGTTTAAGAGGCTTCATATCAATTCCACTACCCTACCTATGGCTCATAGGTTTAACTTGTGACCCGTAGTTTGGGTCATAGGTAGCCTCTAAAACTTAGGACAATTCCTTATAAATAGTTTTAGGAACACGCAAACCAACCTAGATCGTCCATCCTTTATATTTAAAATCATAAACTTAATTCCTTCCCCACTTTTCAACTCCTTAAAAATTTTAAACTCTTCCACTTCTTAACCTCCCAACTCTACCACATTCTTGTGCTATCCAAGGCCCTAAAAAGTATGTAATTTACTTTATTCTTTTGTATTCTCCAAATATTCATTTGGCAGAAAAAAAAATTTCAAAGAAACTTGTTATTACATTAAGAGTAGAATAGACCATGATAAACGCCAATAATTCTTATAATACTTGTGAAAATTAAATTTATTTATGTGCCTTGGCTTAATAAGATTGAAATTGATCTGTAACACGGGAGATATTGTCTGATTAGGTGTGGAATTTTGTGAAGAAATTTAGAAATCTTCAGATGTAAATCACACCCCTACCTATGACACATAGGTTGAGCCCACGAGTCATGGGTTGGCCTCATAGGAATTAGAACTAAATCCCTAAAATTTTAGAGGCCTCATATGATTCACACGTTGATAACGCTTAAACTACAGCTCTCGTAAGAGTGTAAGCGGTCGTCATCAAATATAGAACCCAACTGGGTTGGGTGTCGAATCCTACAGGGAATACTCGGTAACTAAGTATGCAACTATTATTAGACTGTTAGTCGAAAATTCTACGAAAAAAGGGGGGATTTGGATTGTGACGTTAAGTAATAAAATCAAAGTAAAAACGGAATGCTTGGTAGGTTTTAATCAATGAGAATTGTAAGTTAAGGTTATGTCCACCTTCTGAGTTCTACGTATCTATTGGCTATGAGTTATGCGGAATTCATACATGCATGCGCTTATAGAGATTCGTATTCTATGGTAAATCCTAGCGTCTTTCGACCATCAAGGATTATATCACTTTAACTCTTTTGAGCTTAAAGCGTATACTAATGGTACGAATTCTCCAAGAGGTTAATCCAGTTACGGCACTAACTTTTAAACAGGGTTTAGTAGACCTATTTCCTTGTCATTCTCTCTTTTCCAGACATGTAACTTTTATTTAGAACAAGTTAATGCTATACTGGCATATTCTAAATGTTTGCAACCACAAGAATTCAATTAAGATGAAGAGAGTAATGATATAAGCAACATACGTATCAAGAATTCACAAACTCATAGCAACCGATAGTATCTCATAAGGCTTCCATAACCCTAACAAAGAAGTTTAGCTACTCATGAGCGCAACGGAAATCACAATAGATATAATCATCATACCACCACTTAGGATAGTCTTGGCGATAGAAGTGATAAACGTCAACTAGGGTTGGACGTTTTTTCTCCTTTCGTTCTTCTCAAGAGAGTCGTGTTTCTCTGTTAAAACTTACAGAATATTGTAACCTGAAGTAGTAGCAAAAGTCGAATGGAAAATACTTGAATTAATGAGTGAATCGAATTGTAAGAGTTGAATGAATTATTCGAATGGAGAGAGATAATCATAAAAACTTCAGCAACATAGGGTATTTATAACACCCATATCCTATTCCTACTAGGCTACTGCGTACTTATCCTAATCCTACTAGGTTACTGCATCCTTATCCTAATCCTACTAAGTTACTGCTGATCCCCAAAGTCTTTAGAAATGCTGTTTTTGCCCGGGACAAGTTATCCATGCATCACTTTCAGTCCATAGGCGTCCAAACGCTGCTTTCCTTCTTTCGTGAAGCTTCCTTGGGCGTCAAGTTATCCATAAAGTGCTGGAATCTTCATTGTTTATACCTGAAAACTTGCTAATTACGTTTGTTAGCTCACTTACAGGAAAAAGGACTAAAAGTGCATGAATTATATATTTTGTTCTCAAAACTTAGCTAAAATATGGGTAAATTAAGGTGCTTTAGGCGTGTAAATACGCCTATCATCAACACCCGACACTTAAAGCTTTGTTCGTCCTCGAACAATATATCATGTCCATATAAACATCTACTTAGGGTTTCACAGTAACAACACAAAATATTCATCAAGACAGGCACAACAATTATTAACAAAGAGTAGTTTTCTAATCACTTTTAGAAACAATTCAACCTCCAACATAGACTCGTGATGATGGTTAATTCGTATTCAAAAGTTAAGGCACAAAGGATCATACAAGACTACCCAAAACTCATCAACCATGTGTGTCTCACATAAGATATTACCCATAATCACTCATAAGTATTGCATTTTTCAGAACATGGGTATAAGATTATCCTTGCTCTCACTCTAACAAGGAATTCATATGTTGCAACTGATGACCATAGGCTTGCTCTTAGTGTAATGTTCCACTAATATCAGAATGCTAAGCTTAGGATCAAATAGGTCTTTTACAGGTTGTAATGTAGGCTAAGGGACGGGTAGGACTATTTTGGCCAGAAATAGTGACTATGTTCCTAAGCGCTTTAATACATCACATTATGCCATTTACACTTTCTTTCAAACAACCTTTCTACTTTATTTTAATCTACCACCCCTTCTCACCTCTTTTGTTTTTCAATTTTAAACATAACTAACTTTTTAGTTTTCTTTTCATTTTTCTTTTCATAACACACCTCGATGATAGCAATTCTTTTTTTCATAACAAATTCAAGCACCAATACATTCTAAGGCATCACACTCACCCAATTTCCTCTCATTTTGTCGCATGACTTTACAATTTAAAGCGCTTAGGAATTTGGATCAAATTATGGTCTTGAAAAAATGGATTAGGCTACATATGAGGCTGTCAAAGAAAATGGCTAAAGGCTCAAAGGGGTTGACTAGGATAATGTCCACGGGTAGGTAAAACGAAGGTAAACAAGTATAGGTTGCCAAAGAAATACATAAATCATCTCCTAGACTCACACTCTTTATTTCGCTTTACACACACACCAGGCAAGTTCTAGCATCAGTCTCAACACATAATATACTATAACCTCACACGCACAAGGCACATGGTCAACTTTATTGGAAGCAGTATAGACCCTTGACCCAACTGATAAATAAATTAAACCACACTATTATCACACAGTGAGTCACACGTAGAACCTAAGTGTCTCAATAGTAATGATTTAGCACAAACTCTTGTTATACTACCATGCCGCCTATCAGAACAATTTCATGCATCAAAATCTAAAAAAAATTCTAGGACTAATTAAAACAAACAAAAATATGACAATAAATGTAGGCAAAGAAGTACAGCACGCAAATAAGTACATCATACGAATACCATCACCCCACACTTAGACGGGACACACTGCCCTCAGTGGAAAATAAATACGGAAAACCTGATTAGTCGGACTCCTCTTCTATGTCTGGGGTCTACCCCCTGCGTCGGAATCATCATCAGAGTCGTGATCCTCAAAGTTTCCTCAAATTATACCCCACTTGATCCAAAAGTGCGTTGAGGTATTTGTAGCGAGGAGGATTCAGCTTGCTCTTTTCATCCCCTTTTCTGGCCTTTTTGTGAGGTGGATACTTTTCCTTTCCTGGTTGACTTTTTGGTGCCATTTTTCCTGAGACTAAAATAAATTCATGCTAGCTCATCTCGGAAGATTTAATCGACAAACAGACAATAGTGGCACCACCCCACACTTAATTTGTTGACACAAACTAATTAAGTGAATGATGTTGATTACTCAGACTTCATTGACATACATCTAGGCGATATGTTCCAACAATATGTTCAGCACAGTCATACTTTCATGTCATCTTACTATCCTTTCCAACTCTATTTCATGTAATCTTGATCATACTTTCATGTTTGGATTAATGCACTTTTTGAATAAGACTACTACATAGAGATCGTATCAAGTTATGGCATAGAAATAATCACAACATCTCATGCTTGTATTCAATCATGATCTTTATCTCGATGAACGAGTCATTCAAACATTCAAGCATTCAATTTTGAAGATTATGCAATTAACTTCACCATGTCGACTCCGCAAAAGTATGACAGTGTATAACAATCAAATACAAGTAGGAACAAAATCAAGAACACCCACACGTATTCTTTCACTCAACGAGATGTATCACAACAAATCAACCACATTCAAATCACCAATACTACTTTAAGATTTAACAATTCATTATAGTCGTAGTAGTGTAGTACTTATGGAATATAAAAGAAGAACAAAGAAGTACTTACTTGGTTGATGGCCTCGGAAGATGTTCTTGCAAAGTAAAAGAGCAAAAGGAAAATTTTTGAGAGATTTTGGAGAGGTAGGAGGCACTTAGGTTGAATTTGCAATGCATTTTTGTTCTAAGACTAAGGTTCTATTTATAGGACAAGCTTGGGTCGGGTTTTGACCCATTTGGAATCGGATTTGGAGACCAAAAGTGACCATAGGCGGCGCCTAATGCTTTGCCTATGCTTGGCATAGGCGGAGCCTATGCTATGGCATTGTTAGGCATAGGCGGCGCCTATGCCATGGCATACTAGATTCAGAGACAAAATACTTTTGCATAGGCGGCGCCTATGCTATGGCATTGTTGAGCATAGGCGGCGCCTATGCTATGGCACTCTAGAATCCGAGATCTTAGGCCATAGCATAGGCCATGCCTTGTTCGTGGCCTAGATTTACATAGGCCTTGCCTTGTTCTTTGCCTATATTTTCATAGGCAATGCCTAACCCATAGCCTTTTGCTTCTTCATTCCTAACTTACCACCTTCAACATGCAATACTTCCAAATCAAAATTTGAAACCAATCTCCTTCTTTATACCTCTTGCACCTACACTTACTAAAAAAAAAACGATTAGAACAATGGGTTGCCTCCCACCAAGCGCCTTAGTTTTGGTCGTGGCTCGACAAAATCTTAAGAAAACAAAACAATTAAAAACGATGGGTTGCCTCCCACCAAGCGCTTGATTTATTGTTGCGGCACGACATAGCTATCTCAATTACTTAGACTTCATCGAGATAGATGGGGCATCATTTTCTGAATGGATTCAGACGAAGCTGATGCTTACTTATAGGCATGCAATCTTCTTCGATATGACTCTTGTGCATACATATCCCAGGAGGGATACCAATTATATCATCAATAGTCCAACCCATAGCTCTCTTGTATCTCTTCAAAGCAGAGATGAGAGCCTCTACGTGCTGTTCACTTAAATCATCCGCCACACTCACCGGAAGTGTATTTCCATTTCCCAAGAACGCATACCTTAGATAATTGGGGAGCTCTTTCGATTCTAGCACTAGGTGCTCTTCAATGGAAGTCTTCGCTGTTGGTGACGGTTGATTCTTAAGATCAAGGTCCAGCTGCTTAGGAGTATGAGAATAGGACCCTATTTCTGTTAGAGCACACATAGTTTCTTTATAATCTTCATCGTCCTCATGCTCAACATTCAGCAGCGCAGCAGACAATGGCTCAACAGTAAGCTGTTTCTCTACAGATAATGCTTTCTTATCCTCATAATGAAAATCAGCTACGGAGAACACATTCATATCGTTGGGCTGCTTCATTGCTTTGCATATATCAAAGCGAATCAGTTCGTCATTCATTCAAAATAAAAGCTCATTATCTCTCATGTCAATAACCACACTTCCAGTTGCGAGGAAGGGTCGTCCCAAGATTATGGGAACTTACGAATCTACCTCACAATCCAAAATCACAAAGTCTGCAGGAAAAATGAAGGTGGACACCTTCACCAACGCATCATTTAAGATACCAACAGGTCATTTTACCGACCTATCTGCCATCACGAGACACATATTGGTGGGTGTCGGATTGCCCAACCCCAACTTCCTGTAGATAGATAGCGGCATCAAATTGATGCTAGCACCCAGATCGCACAATGCCTTGGCAAAATTCAAAGATCCAACAGTGCAAGGAATAGTGAAGGCACCAGGGTCGGTCTTTTTCTGAACTAGCGATCTTGTAGCGATTGCACTACAATGGTGAACATTATCTGTCGGCTTGTAGCTTACTGCCCACTTCTTTGTTAAAAGATCCTTCATAAATTTCGCGTACCCAGGCATCTGCTCTAGCGCTTTCACCAAAGGAACATTAATAGTCAGTTGCTTCAACATAGTCATGAATTTACTGAACCTGGTATCATCAGCTTTCTTCTTCAGTCTCTGCGAAAAAGGTGGTGGTGGAAGGGGAATCATTTTCTCCACCACTTCCTTTTTATCTTGCTTCCGATTATCAACCTTTTCAGGAGTGTCGTCAGCCTTCTTCTTCAGTCTCTGAGGAAAAGGTGGTGGTGGAAGGGGAATAGTTTTCTCCACCACTTTCTTTTTACCTTGCTTCCAACTATCAATCTTTTCAGGCTGCAGACGTCTAGGGGTGACGTCATGAACACACTCTTCAGCTTCTTCGGCCTCTTCACATTCTGCATCAATAACATTATCCGCTATATCATCAACCATCTGCTTGTCCTTGGATGGATTTTCCAACACTTTACCACTCTGGGTAGTAATAGCCATACATGATTCGTCGTTCCTTGGGTTTTGCACCGTATCGCTAGGTAGTGTTCCAGCCTTTCTTAGGTTGAATGCCGCAGATAATTGACTCAATTGTTGCTCCAGCTGTTTTATTGAAGTAGAATGCGAGTCAACCAATTGCTTCATTGAGGACAGATCATTTATTACCTTAGTTACTCCTGTGATGGTTGCCTCTACTTCTTTCAGCAGCTTAGCCATTATATCTTCCATGAACATATTTCCAGAGCTAGATGCAGCGGTGTCACGTCTTCCATGAGGAACATACAAACCTCTCCTGTCAGTATTGTTTTTCCAACTACCTTGATCGCGGTCCTTGTATCCAGATTTATCATAATATATCCGACCTTAGTTTCCTTGGGCATTGCCTCGGAAACCCCCCTGATTATTCAAGTAGTTTGCTTCTTTCTCTGAATCGGATTTATCTCTTCTTTTTGACGCAACTTCTTTGACTTTTTCGGTCTTCCCTGATAATAAATGCTTGGTAAGAAGATCCATCTGCATTTTCATGTACGCCATATCTTGATCACATTCCTCTTGTCTACGCCTCTGCTCTGCAGTCATGCCAACAGATACGGTAGATCTTGCTACCTCAGAATCCCTGGTATGCCAAGCTCTACTCTGCTTTGTCATAAGATCTAGCATATCACTTTCCTCAAGAAAAGTAAGGTCCATGAATGACGCTCCTGCAGCATTATCAACCACTGGCTTAGTCACTGAATTCAAAGACCTGTATAATATCTCCATCAAGTGGACATTGGTCATATGATGATTTGGGCACCGCATAATCTTCTTTTTGAACCTCTCCCATGTTTCGTGGAGAGCTTCAGTTGGAAGCTGTCGAAAATTGCTGATCTCATCCCGTAATTGGGCTCTCTTGGATGGCGGAAAGAATCTTTCTAGGAAAGCGTCTTTCAGTTTCCTCCAATTAGTAATAGAATCAGGAGTTAGACCGTTCAACCATAGAGTTGCCTCCCCAGACAGAGACAATGGAAATAAGCGCAGCCGAATTACATTCTGCCCAACTCCTGGATTATCAAACGACTTGCATGTTGAATTAAAGTTGATCAGATGCATATTCGGATCATCTCCTGTGAGTCCACCAAATAAAACTTTGAGATGCAATAGTTGAATCATGTTGCTGGTGATATTGAACTTTGCTCCAGGTTCCAAGGGCGGAGGAATAATAGCTCCTGTAGCACCAGCTCCATCCAGATCGTCATCATCATCATCAAAAGGAGCCTGCACAGCTCGGCGGTCAGGTCTCATTCTAGCTTGACGATCTCTCATATGCATAGGTACCGCCACCTCATCAGTACGCCTAGGATTTAGTAGATCCTCATCACCCAGGTCCTCATCATCAGGATTTGTTGCCCGACCTGGGTTATCAATATTCTATTGATGCACTTGAGCGGCGGCCAAAGCAGCAAATCTAGCTTGCTCCTGTTGAGCAGCCCTTCTTTCAATGTCACGTTGCGCCTCCATTCTGCCAATATGATGTGGTTCAGGATTGATAGGTAATAACGGTTGACCAGAACTTCGAGTATGGGGCATGCACTGAACAAAACCTGCAGAAAACAAAAACAACAACTAAAAGTAAAGTACAAGAATCTTTGACCAAAGGGTCTAGTAACTATCACAAACTTAGTTGACAACTGTATTCCCCGGCAACGGCGCCAAAATTTGATAACGCTCAAACTACAGCTCTCGTAAGAGTGTAAGCGGTCGTCGTCAAATATAGAACCCAACTGGGTTGGGTGTCGAATCCCACAGGGAATACTCGGTAACTAAGTATGCAACTATTATTAGACTGTTAGTCAAAAATTCTACGAAAAAAGGGAGGATTTGGATTGTGACGTTAAGTAATAAAATCAAAGTAAAAATGGAATGCTTGGTAGGTTTTAATCAATGAGAATTGTAAGTTAGGGTTATGTCCACCTTATGAGTTCTACGTATCTATTGGCTATGAGTTATGCGGAATTCAAAAATGCATGCGCTTATAGAGATTCATATTCTATGGTAAATCCTAGCGTCTTTCGACCATCAAGGATTATATCACTTTAACTCTTTCGAGCTTAAAGCCTATACTAATGGTACGAATTCTCCAAGAGGTTAATCCAGTTACGGCACTAACTTTTAAACAGGGTTTAGTAGACCTATTTCCTTGTCATTCTCTCTTTTCCAGACATGTAACTTTTCTTTCGAACAAGTTAATGCTATACTGGCGTATTCTAAATGTTTGCAACCACAAGAATTCAATTAAGATGAATAGAGTAATGATATAAGCAACATACGTATCAAGAATTCACAAACTCATAGCAACCGATAGTATCTCATAAGGCTTCCATAACCCTAACAGAGAAGTTTAGCTACTCATGAGCGCAACGGAAATCACAATAGATATAATCATCATACCACCACTTAGGATAGTCTTGGCGATAAAAGTGATAAACGTCAACTAGGGTTGGATGTTTTTTCTCCTTCCGTTCTTCTAAAGAGAGTCGTGTTTGTCTGTTAAAACTTACAGAATATTGTAACGTGAAGTAGTAGCAAAAGTCGAATGGAAAATACTTGAATTAATGAGTGAATCGAATTGTAAGAGTTGAATGAATTATTCGAATGGAGAGAGATAATCATAAAAACTTCAGCAACATAGGGTATTTATAACACCCATATCCTATTCCTACTAGGCTACTGCGTACTTATCCTAATCCTACTAGGTTACTGCATCCTTATCCTAATCCTACTAAGTTATTGCTGATCCCCAAAGTCTTTAGAAATGCTGTTTTTGCCCGGGACAAGTTATCCATGCATCACTTTCAGTCCATAGGCGTCCAAACGTTGCTTTACTTCTTTCGTGAAGCTTCCTTGGGCATCAAGTTATCCATAAAGTGCTGGAATCTTCATCGTTTATACCTGAAAACTTGCTAATCACGTTTGTTAGCTCACTTACAGGAAAAAGGACTAAAAGTGCATGAATTATATATTTTGTTCTCAAAACTTAGCTAAAATATGGGTAAATTAAGGTGCTTTAGGCGTGTAAATACGCCTATCATCACACGTGCCTACCTACGACCCATAGGTATTACCTATAACTCGTTGGTTGGGTCGTAAGTATCAATTGAGAGGGAACTTTATTTTTCTTCCATTTTCATGTTCAATTATTGTGATTCAAGTATTGGAACTTTCCCTTTCTAGTACTAAGGTGCCAAAAGTTGAACAAAGGAAGGGTGTCCAATCCAGACTAAGAGACGAGTCTTCCGAAAGGAGTGGATCCATGGAGGAGTACTCCATTGATAATATTCCCTTGGTTTTGTTATAGAACTATGTCCAGACTAGGAGAGATGTATAGGAAGAGATTCCATTTACCCAGGCTCTCAGCCTGCACCATCACCTACACCTCAGTTCAATCTCCAAGCTCCCTTAGATCATGTTATCTGGACTATGACCAGGATGAACAAAACTCAAACATCACCACCACACTCTCCAGTCCCTTCCTAATTTGAAGAAGGAGAGGCTGAGTCTTGTTCCCATGCTAGTGAGGAGAATTCAGTTGTCCCCTAGTCAGAGAAAAGGGTAGAGTCTACTTCAGTTATGATGATCAAGAGATAGATACACCCCAGTCCGATGAGGGTGCTGAGATAGTACATAGTATCAAGGATGCTTCTATTTCAGCTCCAGATGCTCATAAGTCCACATACATCTCTATCATACCAGTTGTCAGGCCATTAATTGGTGGTCTATGATAGATAAATATTTATGAGAGGGACATTGTTATTACAAATCATGGCAGATAGTTGAGGAGCCTTGTATTGGGATCATTACTTTGGTAGGTATTCCATACCTGAAGGTTGCATTTGATAGACATGGGTTTATGATATATATGTGAGCCTTTAGGATCTTACTGCCTATAGGATATTTGAGGGTTTTATGCATCTTATGTAACATCTATGGATTTGATCACACCAACTAGGGGGAGAGCACATGACCAGCCCCCACTTAATCATACACTGGTAAGAGATGTTAGAGTTAATATATCTAAGGAGACTATTCATAGATTTTTGTTTGGGTCATAGTTTATGGGGCCGATTACTATTGTAAAGTTTGATTTTAGATTATTAATTTTGAGTATTAGGAGGACTATGAGAGATGTAAACTAGAGGGATTAGAGGAGAGACTTAACAAGATGGGTAGATCAACAAATCAATGAGCTTGATATGGATTCCTCTTGGGTTGAAGGGAAGATGGAAATAAAGAAGTCCTTGGTACGCTTTGAAACAAAGTTTTAGTGGACCACTATGAGGCATAGGTTTAGTCCTACAACTATAGATAATGTTCTCACATGGACTGGTCTTTATTGGTTGCTAGCCTCATGGATGACTATGACATAGATTTTGCCAGGTGGATTCGAGATGAGATTCATGAGAGGGATTTCCATGAGTTCACCTCTATTTATTTCTCTTGCTTGATATAGAGACTTTATAATGTGAAAGAAGTATCGGTATTTCCAGATATTGATCATAGGGTTGAGGCTACTCGTACAACTGATATTGGGTTTATTAGAGATGATGCCAACCTTATTCCACTATATAGGCACAACCTTTTACATCTTCAGGTGCGACCCACTTTGAGGGGCTTTCTATATTATCCAAGCATGTTGATAGGTTGATATAGGTGGTGATATTGATATAGGTAGCTAGTGGGTAGAGCCTTCTTCTACGATGGGCATTGAGGGGGCTACAACCACTTTAGCTGGGTGAGGGATTTATCATGTTTGTGATGCTTATGGTGTTATTCTTGGTTTTGTTTTGATGCAACAGAGTCATTTTATTGCTTATGCTTCTAGACATCTTAATATGCACAAGTGCAACTACCTCACTCATGATTTAGAGTGGGCGGTGGTAGTTTCTACACTCAATATTTGGAGGTATTATTTGTATGGTGTGCATTATGAGATTTTCACTGATGATCATAACCTTCTGTATCTTATGACCTAGTGAGAGCTTAATACTCTCTAGTGTAGATGTATTGAGTTGTTAAAGGACTATGATATTTCCATGTTGTATCATTTGAGTTAGGCAAATATGGTAGATGATACCTTGAGTCGCAAGGTAGTGAGTATGGGTAGCTTTGATTGTATATCTTTTTTCTCACAGGCCTATGGCACGGGATATCTTGTCCTATCAAATTTGATAGTTCGTCTTGATACTTCAGATCATGCTAAGGATTTTACTTGTGTGGAGGCGAGGTCCTCTTTATTTGGCCAAATTTATGATCGTCAGTATGAGGTTAGAAGGTTATGTTTTCTCCATGATCAAGTGGTGAGTGGTAAGACTGGGAGGCATACTATTGATTCCGAGGGTATATTGAGGTTTCAGGGTCATATTTGTGTTCCCTGTCTTAATGACTTGATTCCTTCGATTCTTTATGAGGCTCACAATTCTAGATATTCCATTCATATCGATACAACCAAGATGTATTGATATTTGAGGCAGTATTACTGATGGGATAAGATAAATAAAGATATGGCACACTTTGTGGCTCGTTGCCTATGTTGTCAGCAAGTTAAGGTCGAGCTCATTGTCCAAGTGGATTAGCTCACAGGTTGCCCATTTTTGAGTGAAAATGGGAACGAATTACTATAGACTTCATTAGTGGTTTACCTCATACACCCCATCTTCTTGATGGTATTTGGGTTATTCTAGACTATTTGACCAAATCAACTTATTTTATTCCTATTCAGATGACCTTCAGTGCTGAGAAGTTAGCCTAGATGTATGTTCAGGAGATAGTTTGTTTGCATAGGATGCCTATTTCTATCATATTAGACTATGTTTCTGTATTTACCTTGAGATTTTAGAGGGCATTTCATGACATATTGGGTACTCGAGTGGATTTCAGTATAACTTTCCATCCGTAGATAGATGGCCAGTATGAGTGGACTATTCAGGTTCTTAGAGATATGCTTCGAGCCTGTGTTATGGATTTTGGAGGATAGTGGGATCAACACTTATCATTGGCAGAGTTTGCTTATAACAATAGTTATCAATCGAGTATTGAGATGGTACCTTATGAGGCTTTGTATGGTATGAGGTATTGTTCTCCAATATGGTAGTTTAAGACTTTTGAGGTGAGACCTCGAGGTATGTATTTGGTTCAGAAGTCATTGGATGGAGTCAGGATGATTCACGATAGAATGAGAGCAACCCAGAGTAGGAAGAATGCCTATGCCGACCGTAGACTCCATGCCTTGGATTCAAAGTTGGTGACCAGTTGGCGAGGTGGCATATGAGTTAGCCTTACCTCCAAATTTTGTTGGTGTTCATCCAGTTTTCCATGTATCGATGTTGTGGAAGTGTATTCTTGATTTGTCTCATGTGATTAGGTAGGACTCAATCTAGTTAGATGAGCAATTTTCCTTTATTGAGGAGCCCGTGCTTATTTTGGCTAGTGATATAAGACAGTTGTGCACAAGAGAGATCCCTATAGTTAAGGTTCATTAGAGGCACCGCCCAGTGGAGAAGGATACTTGAGAGATCAAGCATGAGGTGCGGGGCCTGTATCCTTATTTGTTTGAGACGTAGTATTTTCTTTGTCTTTAAATTTTTAGGACGAAAGTTCCTTAGTTGTGGATGTTGTAATGACCCTTCAGATCATTTTCCATGTTCCTATTTATTATCACTGAAAGAGTTTTCCATAGGTATTACTATTAACGACTCTGCACAAAATGACGGGGAAGCCACCATCCCTACATTCACTTGATACTAAATGCTACTCCCAACTGAACTAACACTGACACAAGAGGGGTTTGTCAACCCATATACAACGAATATCCAAAACCAAAATTCATAACTCTCTCCAGCACATACATCGATTGAGCGTTTTAAGGATGTAAAATTTTCCATACTTGTTGCCACAACCCAAACTAGGGCCTGGCTGTAATAAACATCCTGAACCATGAAGGCCCAGATGTCCTACTCTATCTGATCTGGTAATCATGCACAATATTCATATAATAAAAGAAAATGCGGAATTATAATATAATACGGAAACATGGCCACACTATGGATTCAGTTTAACTATACGGAATGAAATCCGAAATCAACTAAACAACTTTTGGAACAGCCTGCGAAATCTCTACTACATGATCTAAAGATAACTGTCTGAAAAGATAGGACAAGTCCCCTAGTAGACCAAAAGAAAGGAATAACATAATTTGAGATGACAGGCCTCCTGGAATAAAGAAGGCTTACCCCTACATGGATCATTTCTCTCTTGTATACTCTACTGATTAGACAGACCCCTAGACTGAGCCTCCGAACCTGGAAGGAAGGAGGGTCAAATCAATTGTACTGGTATGCAGAGCAAATCTAAAATAATAATTTATATAAGAGAAATTATGAACAGTTCATAAACATATCATATGGTAAGAAATCACATGGGCATTTATGAAAGACTCTGTAAAATCATCTGAACTCTGTGACACTCTGTTTTTTACTTCTAAACTAGGTGGTATATCCTACAACTCTGAAATTCCACGGGTTATATGGAATCCGCAATTGACTCGGTGGGAAGCCCCCAACCCAAGTGTGACTCAAGGGTTGGAGTCTCTGACTCTTCTACGCCACACGACCGTCGCCAGCGTAAAATAATATACCCGTGTCGGCAAATAACGATTTTAGGTTAAGAGTTACTTGAACTCAAACCTTCTTTGGGTAACCACCTAATCCTCTTTTAGCCCAGTTTTAACTCTTTTAAAACATACATTCTCTAAAATCAAACTCTGAAAAACATACTCTGTTATGGCATACATACTTATGGTATCTTCATACCATTGACTTGCAAGTCACATCTCTGAGCCATTATTAGCATATTACACTCTCTGCTTCCAAAACAAAAATTTGAGACCACCATATCAATAAATTATTTCAAAGAACTATTTCTTTAAAACTCATGTAAACACATATATGCAACTCTCTTTGTCAAACTTTCAATGATGCAAGGTGGCCATGTCAAAGCTCTTGATCTCATGCAAATATTTCTCTTTTAATATAATATATTTACATCAAGAAACTTCCTCTTATAAATCTCTAAATCATACTCAAAATACTATGGTATCTGAGTAAACTATTTTCAAGCCGTGAATCATGCATTTCAATCAATCACCATAAGATCATAAACGTAAGGTTATCACAAGATAGGGATTTTCATTGTTTGTTCTCTCAAACAAATCTTCAATTTCAAGTTTCATAAATATATTATATGTGTAAATCAATTTAAGGGAATAAGTCATAAAGGCCAAAACAACAATATCATTAAACATGTATAAAGCATAATAAAATCATGGATCTCAAAACCCCTTTAACAAATTCATGCTTGATGATTTTTAAAAATCATAATTGGGTGTTTTCAACAAGCCCATGTAGTTTTAGGATAAACCCCACGTACCTCAATTTCGAAATTTGATGGATGATTCTTGAAGCCTACGGTTTGGGGATTCCAAATGTTCAATCAGTTTTAAAAACCCACAGTTGAATCTTGAGTTAATCGGGTTTTTAGTTTAAAACCCTAGAGAGTGTTCTTGTGAATTTTTAAAGAAAATATGAATAATATGGTCACTTGAGGGTATAATCCCATGTTTAAGATGATAAGAGGTGCAGAAAATACCTAATATACCCTTAATAAGATGGAATAAGATATAACTGGAAGCCCAATTTTATGGGCCACCGCAAAGCGCCACTATCGCAGTGGCTTACAGGAAATTAACGAATGGGATTCTTGGGGTCACCACGATGTGGGGCCATTGCGTTGTCCCACTGGTTGGGACCTAGAACTTTAGCGTGATGCACCACAATCGCGCTAGACCTAGAATTAGATAATTTTTCAATATACCTGCTCTGCGATGTGCCAAGCACCAAAATGACTGTGTTTTACGACTAGGACTTAAATTTAGCCATAACTTCTTACCCGGGTATCGTATTTGGGAAAATCTTATATCGAAGGAAACCTCATTTAATTTCCTACTTGATAGAGAGTCAAAATTTAGGAAATTCTATATGGTTTAAACTTTAATCCCTTAGGAAATCAAAATAAATGAGACTAATAATGGAAGATTTGGTGGGGTGTTACATTATCCCCCCTTGGGATCATTCGTCCGTGAATGATGGCACGGGGTACAGACAAATACAATTACAAGCATATTAAGGACATGGAAATAGTAAGACAAGGATCATACGTTTTGTCTCATCATTCACCGGATCAAATAGATTTAGGTACCTTGCTCTCATGTCCTCTTCTAATTCGCAAGTTATTTCTTCAACTTTTTGATTTCTCCACAACATCTTAACTGAAACTATCTCTTTGCTCCTCAACTTCCAGACTTGACGATCCAATATTGCAATAGGCTCTTATTCATAAGATAGGGAGTCTAACACTCTGATCTCTTCTACGGGTAATACTAGAGAGTGGTCCGCAATACATTTCTTCAACATGGATACATGAAACACCGAGTGAACAGAACCCAGATTTGCAGGCAACTCTAACCCATACGCAACTTCACCTATTCTTCTCGCAATCTGGTATGGTCCTATATAGTGAGGACTCAACTTCCCTTTCTTTCTGAAATGCATGACTCCCTTCATAGGAGAAACTTTGAGAAACACCTAATCACCAGCCCCAAATGCTAGCTCCCTTCTTCTAACATTAGCTTAGGATTTTTGTCTACTTTGATCTATCTTAAGTCTCTCTCTAATAATCTTCACGTCCTCCATTTCCTGGTGAAAAAGGTCAGGCCTAAACACCTGTGTCTCGCCTACTTTATACCACCATATTGGTGACCTCCATCGCCTCTCATACAACGCCTCAAAAGGAGCCATCTTAATACAGGCATGGTAGCTATTATTATACGCAAACTCTATCAAGGGAAAGTGATCTACCCAACTACCTTTGAATTTAATCACACATGCCCGCAACATGTCCTCAAGGGTTTGAATAGTACACTCAGCTTGCCCATCGGTCTGGGGGTGTAAAGTTGTACTTAGGTTCACTTGAGTACCTAAACCCCTCTGAAAAGATCTCCAAAATTGCGAAGAGAATTGCGTACCTCATTCAGATATAATGGACACAGGTGCTCCATGCAGATGGACTATCTCCTTAATGTAAATCTTGGCATAGACATCTCCCAAATAATTAGTGAGCTAACTTGGTCAGCCTGTCAACAATTACCCAAATATAGTCATACTAGTTTCGGGACCTCAGAATTCCCGTGATGAAGTCTATATTGATCATCTCCCATTTATACATGGTCAAAGCTATCTCTTGGGAAGTACCACCTGGCCTCATATGCTATACTTTATCTTGTTGACAATTCAAACACTTATCTACATAGTTATCCACATCACGCTTCATATTATTCCACCAATATATAGTTTTTAAGTCATGATACATCTTAGTAGAGCCTGGGTGGACAACATACCTTGATGTGTGAGATTCATCAAGGATTATCTCCCTCAGACCTTCTACATCTGGCACACATAATCTACCCCGATATCTCAAAATACCATCACCACCAATTTCAAAGGACATCACCTTCTGCTGACCCACGTCTTTCTTGATCTGCATCAAGAAGGGATCTTCAACCTGCTTTTCCTTAACCTCTGCACAAAGGGATGATTTAGCTATCTCATAAACAACCACCCTTCCATCTTCAGAATATAAGAGTCGCACTCTAAGATTTGCCAATCAGTAAATATCCTTTACCATCTCTCTTTTTCCTTCTTCAACATGAGAAAAGTTTCCCATAGACAACCTGCTGAGGGCGTCGGCTACCATATTCACCTTGCCCAAATAATAGTGCAGGCTCATGTCATAATCCTTTAGCAATTCTAACCACCGTATCTACCTAAGATTAAGTTTTTTCTGCGAGAAAACATACTGCAAAATTTTTTGTTCAGTAAATATATCAACGTGAACTCCGTAAAGATAATGCCACCTGATTTTAAGTGTGAACACCACAGCCGTTAACTCCAAGTCATGGGTGGGGTAATTTCGCTCGTGCACCTTTAACTGCCTAGATGCATATGCTACCACTCTACTAGATTGCATAAGCACACATCTGTTTCCCACTCGGGATGCATCACAGTACACAACAAAACCCTATGTACCTTTCGGAAGAGTCAAAATAGGAGCAGTGGTCAACTTGTCTTTCAACCTCTCAAAACTATTCTCACAGGAGTCAGACCACTCAAACTTCGCCTTCTTCTAAGTCATCTTGGTAAGTAGAGAAGCTATGGAAGAAAATCTTTCTACAAATCTCGTGTAATACCCTACCAAACCCAAGAAGCTTTGATATCGGTTGGAGTCATGGGTCTGGGCCATTTTCTCACTGCCTAAACCTTTTGGGGATCAACCTTAATGCCATCACTAGACACAAAATGCCACAAGAAAGAAATAGCATCAAGCCAGAATTCATACATGGAAAATTTTACATACAGCTTATGATCTCTACTCTAATTTGGAGGTAATTGGCATGGTCCTCCTCACTCTTAGAATACACCAAGATGTCATCAATGAAAACTATGAAAAATAGGTCTAGAAACTGACGGATCACCCTATTCATAAGGTCCATAAAGGCTGCAGGGGCGTTAGTCAATCCAAAGGACATGGCTAAGAACTCGTAATGACCGTATCTAGTTCGAAAAGCTGTTTTGGGAATGTCAGACTCTCTAACTTTCAACTGATGATATCTCAAATGAAGGTCTATCTTTGAAAAACATCTAGAACCCTGAAGTTGGTCAAAAAGATCATCAATTCTAGGAAGAGGATATTTATTTTAACAGTGACCTTATTCAATTAGCGGTAATCTATGTATATATGCAGGGAACCATCTTTCTTTCTCACAAAGAGTACAGGTACACCCCAGGGAGAAACACTAAGGTGAATAAAAACTTTGTCTAGAAGATCTGCCTGCTATTTTTTCAATTTTTTTAGTTCTGCAGGAGCCATTCTGTATGGCGGAATAAAGATGGCACGGGTATCGGGCAACAAATCAATACCAAAATCTATCTCCCTATCAGGTGATATGCCTGGGAGATAATCAGGAAAAATTTCTGGGAACTCATTCACCATAGGAACTGACTTAAGATAAAGGCTTTTGGTATTTGAATCTTTAACCCAAATAAGATGATACAAGCAACCATTAGAAATGAGTTTACGGGCTTTGAGGTAAGATATAAAGTGCCCTCTAGGAGCTAAGGAATGTCCCTCCCACTCTAATACTTGTTTATTCGGGAAATAAAAAGTGAATCTTTAGGTTTTACAATTTAGTCTGCCATAGCACGAATGGAGCTAATCCATTCCTAAGATAGCATCAAAGTCAATCATTTCAAGTCCTATGAGATCTGCCACAGTATCCCGCCTATAAATAGTCACCACACAATTTCTATGCACCCTCCTAGCCTTAACAGAATCTCCTACCAGGGTGGAAACAGAAAAAGGCTCAGTAATCACAGCGGGTTCAAACCCAAAACCAACAGCCATATAAGGGGTCATATATGACAGGGTAGACCCGAGATCAAGTAACATATAAACATCACGAGAAAAGATTTACAACATACCAGTAACTGTATTCGATAAGGCCTCTACCTCTTGGCGGTTGGTCAAGGCGTACAACCAATTGCATCCCGTTTTGACGGCTGAAGTGGCACCCTTCTGAGGTGGTGGTAGTGCAGAAAAATTACCCTGTGACTTGGATCCACCAACATTACCCTTTGTTGCCAGATAGTCTCTCTGGATATGGCCTGGCTAGTCGCATGAATAACACACTATAGCACCAAACGAACATCTCCCTAGATGATTTCTCCCACATCTCTCACAGCGCGGGTATGTTCTGAAGGTCTGAGCTACACTTCCTTGAGACTGCGAACCCTGCATTCTCGGCCCCTGCCTGGAATAAAAATCCTGGGGGAACTATTCGGCTGGGGGTCTGTACACCGAAGCACTGGCTGCAGACTGTGCATTACCCTAAAACTTCTTCTTATGCCATTTGTTACCCCAATTCCTACTTTATTGCTGACTGTGGCTCTGGTTTGTTGTCTTGGCTCTCTTTGCCTGCATGTCCTTCTCTCTTGATTTATCAATTTTATTTTTCTTTTCCTCAACTTGCTGCATGTGGAATGATAGTCTGGCAAAATCTATGTCCCGGTTCAACATTTCTCCCTGACATTCAAGCACTAAGTCATCCGAAAGGCTGGATGCAAATTTTCTCATTCGGTCTCTCATGTTACTAGTCATCTCTGGATCATAACGGGCCAGTTGGTTGAACCTCAGAGTGTAATCTTGGACACTCATCTTTACCTACTTTAGATTTGTAAACTCTTCAGCTTTGGCCTCTCTCAGCTCGAGAGGAAAGAATCGATCGAGGAAGGTTTCCACGAACTCGGCCCAAACTGTGGGTTCAGCACTCTTACCATTTGAATCTTCCCACTCGTTATACCATTGGTTCACTACATCCTTAAGATGGTAAGCTTCCAATTCAACCCCCTCTAACTCATCTACATGCATCACCTTAAAGATCCTCTCCATCTCATCCACAAACTCATGTAGATCCTCTTCTACCTTGGTACCAGTAAACTTGGGCAGGTTCATTCTGATGAACTAGCCCACTCTTATAGCCTCAGATGTAATAGATGTAGACCCAATATCTTCCAACCGTGGAGTTTGTGTGGCTACCAACTATGCAAGCATATGAATGGACTGCCTGAATTCTGCATTAGATACCTCTCTCTTGTGAGGTTGAGTGTGGTTAATCCCCATTCGGGGAACTCTTGGTTCCCTAGGTGGGATGGTCTGAGTAGGTAGGACTGTCGGAGTAGAATCAATCTCCAAATTTTGAGCTCTGTTTCGAGTCCTCATCCCATGAGTGGGTGGACCTCATCTGTCTGTGCATTCTGATCGATAGTACGATGGGGAGGCAAGATTGTTTTTCTGAACCACAAGAGGCCATTAATTAGAGGACAATTCAAACTCTAAAGCATGAACTAAACCATAAATAAGAGAAATATTCCTAAAATCTTAGTAGCCTCCTTCTTATAAGTATGGCGCACTACAAATCCATAAACAAAATTCTACCCGATGCAATTTCGCAGACACCCTGGGACCATGAAACGTGCTCTGAAACCAAGTTTGTCACGACCCAAACTAGGGACTGGCCGTGACGGACATCCCAAGCCATGAAGGCCTAGATGTCCTACTCTATCTGATCTGGTAATAATGCACAATATTCATATAATAAAATAAAATACGGAATTATAATCTAATACGGAAACATGGTCACACTATGGATTCAGTTTAACTATACTGAATGAAATCCGAAATCAACTAAACAACTTTTGGAACATTCTGCGAAATCTCTACTACATGATCTAAAGATAACTGTCTAAAAAGATAGGACAAGTCCCCTAGTAGACCAAAACAACGGAATAACAAAATCTGAGATGACAGGCCTTCTGAAACAAAGAAGGCTCACCCCTACACGGATCACTTCTCTCTGGAATACTCTACTAATTAGTTGGACCCCTAGACTGAGCCTCCAAACCTGGGAGATAGAAGGGTCAATACAATTGTTTTGGTATGTAGAGAAAATCCAAAATAATAATTTATATTCAACATATAAGAGAGCAATTTAGACCAGTTCATAAACATATCATATGGTAAGAAATCACATGGGCATTTATGAAAGACTCTGTAAAATCATCTGAACTCTGTGACACTCTTTGTTTTACTTCTACACTAGGTGGTATATCCTACAACTCTGAAATTCCACGGGATATATGGAATCCGCAATTGACTCGGCGGGGAACCCCCAACCCAAGTGTGCCTCAAGGGTTGGAGTCTCTAACTCTACTATGCCACACGACCGTCTCCAGTGTAAAATAATATACCCAGATCGGCAAATCACGATTTTAGGTTAAGAGTTACTTGAACTCAAACCTTCTTCGGGTAACCACCTAACCCTCTTTAATCCTAGTTTTAACTCTTTTAAAACATGCATTCTCTAAAATCAAACTCTAAAAAACATACTCTGTTATGGCATACATACTTATGGTATCTTCATACCATTGACTTACAAGTCACATCTCTGAGCCATTATTGGCATATTACACTCTCTGCTTCAAAAACATAAATTTGAGACCACCATATCAATAAATCATTTCAAAGAACTATTTCTTTAAAACTCATGTAAACACATATATGCAACTCACTTTGTCAAACTTTCAATGACGCAAGGTGGCCATGTCAAAGATCTTAATCTCATGCAAATCTCTCTTTTAATAAAATATATTTACATCAAGAAACTCCCTCTCATAAATCTCTAAATCATGCTCAAAATACTATGGTATCTGAGTAAACAATTTTCAAGCCGTGAATCATGCATTTCAATCAATCACCATAAGATCATAAACGTAAGATTATCACAAGAGAGGGATTTTCATTGTTTGTTCTCTCAAACAAATCTTCAATTTCAAGTTTCATACATATATTATATGTGTAAATCAATTTAAGGGGATAAGGCCTAAAGGCCAAAACAACAATGTCATTAAACATGTATAAATCATAATAAAATCATGGATCTCAAAACCCCTTTAACAAATTCATGCTTGATGATTTTTAAAAATCATAATTGGGTGTTTTCAACAAGCCCATGTAGTTTTAGGATAAACCCCACATACCTCAATTTAGAAATTTTATGGATGATTCTTGAAGCCTACGATTTGTGGATTCCAAATATTCAATCAGTTTTGAAAACCCACAGTTGAATGTTGAGTTAATTGGGTTTTTCGTTTAAAACCCTAGAGAGTGTTCTTGTGAATTTTTGAAAAAAATATGAATAATGTGGTCACTTAGGGGTATAATCCCGTGTTTAAGCTGATAAGAGAGGTGAAAAATACCTAATATACCCTTAATAAGACAATAAGATATAACTGGAAGACCAATTTATGGGCCACCATGATGCGCCACTTTTGCGGTGGCTTACTGGAAATTAACGAATGGGATTCTTGGGGTCACCACGATGCGGGGCCATCGCGTTGTCCCACTGGTTGGGACCTATAAATTCAGCATGACACGTCACAATCTTTCTAGGCTACTGAAATTTGACAACTATTAAATTGACCCCCTCCGCGACGCGCCAAGCACCAAATTGATGGTGTTTTACAACTAGGACTTAAATTTAGCCATAACTTCTTACCCAGGTATCATATTTGGGAAAAAAAAATTTCGACAAAAAGCTCATTCAATTTCTCACTTGATAGAGAGTCAAAATTAAGGAAATTCTATATGGTTTAAACATTACTCCCTTAGGAAGTCAAAATAAATGAGACAAATACATGGACGATTTGGCGGGGTGTTACACTTGTGTAATTAGGATATTTTTAAGTATTTAGGGAAGTTGTTTTGTTTTTTATGGATCTTTGAGAAAAATGATAACCCTCCAAAATTTTGTGTTTTAGAACTATGTGAATGTATATATGTGTGAACATTGTTTATCTTGTTATGGCATTAGGATTAGGGACATGATAATCACTTGTGAACAATTGCATAAATCGAATAGGTAGTAGTTTGTAATATTGACTATGTGCCATGTATGTGTGAGATGCTAATTAGTTCTCTTTGTGTGTTTAATTTAGAATTTTCCCCATTAGTGTTGCGTAGGTTAAGAGATAGTCGATTAGGAAAAGATCATAGACCATTTTGGTTTTAGTCTACTTTAATCCTAAATGAGCTTCCCTATGTAAAATAGTATCCCTTGGTACCTGTTTGAGCTTTATATCCTATTTTTATTATTTCACCATTCGCCTTACCATTTGTGTTACAATGAATCTATTTTGTCACTAGTCCTCTTTGGGCATTGTGTACCTAAACTCGGGCAAAATGCCTAAGTTCAAGGTGGCTATCATAGGTGTGCATAGTATAAAATAGGCATGTAGAAGGGTAAAATAAGAGAATAAGTTAGTAGGGATGGGTGTGGTAGAAAAATAAAGAGAAAAAAAAAAGAAAAGAAAAATTGTGCAAAAAATAAAATAAAAGACCACTCCCAACTTGAATGTGCAATAAAGAATAAAAAGGAAGAAATAAGGGTGGAAATAAAGTGAAAAAAATTGGCTAGTGAGTGAGACCCCAATGTTAGTGTAGTGTCAAGGAGGCTTAGTCACTTTATATGCCCATATGTACCATACCAGCCCCCAAGACTACATTACAAGTCCAGAAAAGTCCTATGTTGATCCTAATTTGATTGTCAGAATGCTAAGGTAAAGAAAATAAGGGCAAGCCTATGGTATTTGATGCACATTGATTGGAACTTCTCTTCTTAGTGCGAGTGACTCTTGATTGTCCCTGAATTGACATGCATTATTTCATATGAGTGAGTGGGACATATTTACCGTAAGGGTACTTGAGTCATATTATTAGCTTTTTATTTGTTTTGGATAGTGAAATTTGTACATATGAGTGGTTGTCTATTGATAATGTAATGGAATGTCTTGATCTCATTGTGTTATACACAATTGGTTTCAAAAAATAAGATAAAAGCGGGTGTTTTGATTTAATCTAAAAGTGTTGACTAACTGCCTTGAATAGCTTAGATTCTCCTAGTTAAGCGTCGTGTTTAGTTCTGTTTTTTTAACTGAGGACATGCAAATGTTCTAAGTTGAGGGTGTTGATGTGTTATAGAAATATAACACTTTCAATGCTTAAAATGTGGAAAATATTCAAGGTTTTGAGGTTGTTTTGTTACATATAATGCGTTTTGGATATGTTTTATAGGAAATCATGTTTTGGAAGGTAAGTTCGTAAAAAAGATGAAAAGGTGTTTTTGGCTACTTATTGGAGTAATTATGGATGTTAGGGACACTTTTTTGATTGTTCATCACCAAATCATGTTTGGGAATTGAAGAAGAGCTGAAAAGATAACTCCCGTCATTTGCTAAGTCAACATACGGACCGCTTGTAGTACTAGTCGACCGCATGTGGGCAAAGCAAGTGTCAGAGTCCAAAATCCAGAGATCTAACTTACAAGAAATGTTGATCCAGCAATTGCGATCGGCACTTGCGCCCTCCCTGCAGGCTGCAAGTACTACCTACGCCCAATGACAGGGCGCAAGTAGGGACTATAAGTGGCTACAACCCTTTTTATCCTATTTCATTCAGGCTTTGGTTTTATGGTTTTATTATGTAATATAGATACCCCTTATGTGCTTTTTAGTAGAAGTGAAGCACTTTTGATACCCACAAATGTATTTGATTCCAAGATTTCATTTTAGTCTTGGAATTCTCTTGTATTGACTTTGGTTGATTAATTCAGTTATGGTTTTAGGTTTTACTACTTATTATTGTGATTTCATCTATGCTTTCAATCATGAATGTCATTGATTACTTCACAAGCATGAGCGGCTAAAAACCCTTAGCAAGGGTTGTGAAACCCTAGCGGATTGACGAAGTAGGGGAAGTCTGATTGTTGTTCTGAACCGATACCCATGCATGCATTATATTATCTTTGCTTTAATTTCTTTCTTAATGGGTGGACACGTCAGGATCCTGCCTAGATTATTGTTTCTTACTCCAAAAGAGGAGTAGTGACTAGGAAAAGATAATGAAAATAGTAATTTGAAGTTTAACTGTTGATCCACGCTTCTAGGTTTTTTCTTAGTAAGATGGTTAGACTTTATCTAATAACTATACACTCAGAAGGTAATAGTTAACTCAGAACAAGATAAGTATTAGTAAGGCGACATCCTGAGACTCAAAAGGTAAAGGGTGGAATCCTACTGCTTGTCCAAAACACTATAGAAGATACATAAATTATTGATTCTACACGGAAGGTATCGGGTTAGTTCAACAAAGAAAAATAAACCTATGGAGTTGAGAAACCAGGGCAACACAATCCTAGTGATCACCTACAAATGATTACAACCGAAGTTGATATCAGTTACTTATTTGATATTACTACACAAATCCCTCAATTTACTTCTCCAGTTCTACCTGTTGACTATAACTGCTGAGAGTCACGATTCCATGTATTCCCTTAGGATTTGACCCCAACCTTTATTGGGTTAAGCTATTTGACAGCGATCATATTATCTTCTGAGAGGAGGTGTAGGTTAGAAGTCATTAATGGTTATGTCTAATCTTACAGTTGAGGACGAACACCAGAACCTACATTATGAAATAATGCATCCACACAGACATATATATGCCCAGTACTTCTTGAATGTACTGAGTATATGGGGGTGAATGCAATGAGCAAAACTGAGATAAATCATAATATTAAATAATGCATGCTAAGTTTATACAGACTCACAATTTTCATGAATATAATGGGAAGCTAAAATGTCTTTAAGTATAAGTAGTAACAACATTATCAAGTACCTCGATGAGTCTTCACACTTAGGTTCAAAATTTAATACTTCTCTTATGGGAGTTTCTTATAACCGGTGTGCCCTATTTGAGCACATAGAGCCCACTCTATAACCCTTGTTGGGAGGGAGTTCTATACCTTTCCTTGGTAAAGAACCTTGCATGGCGTGAATTCACTCTTAATATGGAAGACACTCTCAACTAACGAGGAATTCCTCCGAAGAGAGACAATGTCACAACCCAATCTCCTGAGTCATGATGGAACCTACTTTACCCCCACCGATACATAAACCAAACCATAGCCCGAAACTATAAGAATGGGCTAATTGGTGAAAAATGGAATAAATGTTGAAAATATGCAAGTAAATGAATTACAAGAAATAAATCGAAAATAATAAAATAATAAAAGAGAAAAAAAAGGAGTAATATCATCCCACAACCTAGTGAGGTCGGTACAACAACCTCTAATCCAAAACAATACTAGTACTATCAAAGTAAATGTACAACATTTTAAAAAATATAAAGACTATCTAAGAACAGAAGATGGAGAAAAGGACAACCTCAGCTCCGAGAGCTCACCCTATCTCCAAACTCTGAATAGAACAATCAGATCAATGATGCAGTTAGTACGTAGATCTATACCAAAAAGGTACAGAAGTATAGTATGAGTACCAAAGACACGTGTACTCAAAGGTCATCATTGTCCGACTGAGCTAAATCATAATATAAATACAATTAAATGTGAGATAAATATGCTAAGTCAAGGGAAAAATACAAGCCTGGAATAAATCTCAAAATACTGAAAGTGAAAAACTGAAATAATAACAGTAAAGAGAACATAGCAATTTCAAACATAACAAGGCCTCTATAAGTTCAGAAGATGAAACTAAAGTAAACAACCTAATGTGGGATCCCATAAGCCCGATGGATGCAATCAAGAAGAATAGATAATATTAATTATGCCAAATATCCATATCTCGAAACAATAATCATGGATCCTTCCATAATGTAAGCACCTAACACCAATCGGTTTCACAATCATCACAAATATCCTCTTAATGACGGACTTGAACTAGAACTAGTATCTTACACGATGGACATGAACCAAAACTAATATCATGAGTACAGGACTTGAACCAAAAGTATTGTTAATAATACCAGAATCAAATCGATCTTAGTATCATAAATTGTCGGACTTGAACCGTTCTTAACATCTTCCAAAGATAATTCTAGAATAAACCATCATATGTCTAAAACCTCCTCAAGCTCAAGAATATAAATAATAATAATGCATGAGGCCTATTAAGTCTATAAGGAAACAAAATCAATCTTGGCCCACTTTTAACCCCGATAATCCATTCTAAGGAATTCTCTACCCCAAACCAGGCTATGGTATGAAATCCAATCTAATGAAAGATCTATCCTGAACTAGGCTGAGGTATCAAATCTCACTACAAGATGATAAATAAGCCTCATTAAGTCCTAAGATAGCAATTTTACCTAAAGAATAAGTAGTCAAGTCAATTACACCTAATTATTGTTCCTTAATTGGCTAAATGATCAAAATCATACTAAAACACCTCCAAGACCAAATTCCAAACCCAAAACTAGCATAATATCATACCGATACTAAATCCTAAGAGAAAGGTAAGCCTAGCCTACTTGGACACTAAATAAAGCCGAATAAAGTTTGCTAAAATGGCAATTTCTCCCTCCACGAAACTTCCGTGCTCTGCCACACCATCAAAATAGTAATTTATGCATTAATACGAGAAAAATGGTACCCATATTGCATTTTTCTTCTTTGATCCAAAATCAAGTCATATCCCATGAGGGTCCACTTGTAGAATCATAGTTTCATCACCATGAACATATTCCTCTATGCTCAAGGATCATTTACCCTCATGAATGGGTAAATTTTGAGCTCAAGTTATACTAAAATCAACTAACCAAGAACTGGGGTTTTATAACTAATTTTGGGGAACTTAACTAAGAATTAAATGGAAACTTACAAGGATTTTGATGAAGAAATGGTTATTCAAAGCTAGCAAACAACACATGATATCCCAAAGATCACTCTCCAAATTTTCCACACTCTCTAGGGCTTTTTAGCTTTTAAGACGTGTGAAAATTAGGGAGCAGTCGAGAAAAATAGTTGAATTTAATGCCCTACAGGTACCTCTTAAGTGTCACTTGACGACTTAAGCGGTCATCACTAAAGTGACTTAGTACCACTAAAGAGGTACACAATTGGTCGGGCCTTTTTTCTAAAGCAAATAAGATACCACTTAAGTTGCCTCTGCTTTAGTGGACTGGCTTTTGCTTAAGCAACCAGACAGGGTAAACCTTGGTCATAAAGTGACTAGCTGGTCGCTTAAGCGACCTTTTCTAAACCAACGAAAGGTTTGCTTTACCAGATGCACCAGCTGAAACTTGGAATAATTCCAAGTTTCCACCGATCTCTTGGGATTCATTCGAAATCCCTTGAATGCAAACAAACTATGCCACCCTAATGATTTTGACATTTTGTACTCAATGGCGCCATCAAAATTTCCATCTGGGGATTTTGACAAAATAGGTTCCCCACACCTATGGTCCACTTTTATTATATTCCAACCAAAAGCCTAAAATGAGTTTGAAAGTCTTGGGACCCGACCAAAGATCCCCCTAGCCTCAAATCAACATTTCTAAGCTGATGGAATTGTCAAAATTGACATACAAGGTTGTTAAACTGAAGTTTACACTCAATATCTAACTCTTACTAGCAAAGACTTTAAAATAGAGAATTATCTCTAAAAACCAAATAAACTGCCCGGTTACTGAACTGTCAACTCTAGCATGTCACAAATGACTTGGGGTAGCTATAGAAAAGCTCTAAATAATATAAAAGTGTGGAAATGCAAAAAATGACCTAGAGGGTTATTTTAATATCCACTACTAAAATAATTTTCATCTACAAAAGTAAACGGTTAAGATGTACCTAAAGGCTCGAACAGGTGAGGATATTGGGCTCACATCTCACTCTCGATATCCCAAGTAGACTCCTCTACTAGATGGTGTCTCCGTTAAACCTTAACTACTAGAATCTTCCTAGAGAGCATCCATTTGACATTCCTGGCTAATATGAAGACTGGCTCCTCTACGAAGGTCAATCTCTCATACAACTAAAGTGAGTCCCACCAAAGAACATGTGACTCATTAGGGATGTAAGGCCACAACATAAAAACAAAGATAATAGGATGAACAATGAAAAAATCTAGGGTAAGGGTAACTAATAACCCACATATCTAACAGTGCGAAGGATCTGAAAAGGCCAAATATTTCTGGGTATGAGTTTTCCTTTCCTCCTGAATCTCACACTTTATGGGAGATACTTGAAGGAATACCCACTCTCTAACTCCAAACCTTAAGGCATAAAGTCTATGATCTTAATAAGCCTTCCTCCTACTTTGAGCTACCCTCATCCTATGTTGAATTACCTTGTCTCTATCTAATTAATCCCAAGAAAGTCATTACCATGGGGCTTAATAACTAAATCATTCAATAGCAGACCAAAAATGCTTACCAAATAATGCATCAAATGGTGCCATCTCAATACACAAATGGCAGTTATTATTATATGTAAGCTCCGACAATGCTAACTGTTGCTCCCACTGACCTCTAAAATCCATAAAATAATCTCAAAACATAATCTACAAAATATAGGCACCATCATGGCACCCAATATTGCAACCCAAATTAACTTAAATTATCCATAACAAATAAAGGTCAAATCATCCAATTAAAAATAAAAGCATCCAAAATAATACAGACCTAGAAATCACAAAAATCAAATAATATAGAGATGATCACCCCCAACTAAAAGCTTGTAGTGTCCTCATTGCATAATCATGAAAGCATAGAAAGAGTTTAAGGGGCTCCTTGAAACCGCATCAAGAAATGTCATCACTAGTTGTCGCCTCATATCATCATCAGGCTATTGCTCACCATTGTTGGACAATAAAGTTGGGACCTTATCGTTAGCATTTTCTTTTAGGGAAGGAAGTTTATCTTTGGGTTGTAGGACCCTTCACCAATCTCCACATACGGGTGAAAATTTTGTCTCTCTTCTTCTCCCTTTTACTTCTCATGTCATGAGAATCCTGGAGATCCCAATGAGACCGTGCCAAGGAAGAAGCTCGCTCAAGTTTATAGATGGTGGCTCCCTGCTTCTTTTGATCTACTAAAGACCCCTCATAGTCAGTTTGTGTAACATAGAAATGGAAAGTAGTAGAAGGCTCTCCCATTCCTATAGGCAACCTAGACATAAACTCCTGGATTACTCTTATCTCACTAGAGATATTCTTAAATGGCCCAACTACAGATGGCTAGAAAAGGTCGATATCATCATCCACCAACTTAGCCAAGTCGATCTTCTTCTTTTTACCCTTTGAAAGAGCATCCTCTCCATAAATCTTCAAAGGGAAAATTGGTGTATTTAGTGATACCCATTTATCCCTTGGGTACTTCTCAACCTTGACCCTTTGGCACAACTCCGTGATCTAAGATAGAAACATGAGCGTTAGGCCACCACTATTCTTGTAATTCCTAATATCTGAGAGAACAAATCAACCAACATTCAAAGAAATGTTGTCCAAGAGGCAAGCTACCATCTAATCTCATAAAATAGGGATATAAGTCATGTTAGTGCATGGACAAACACGACTACGATGATAGTCAACTATATCCAAGCCTCAGTAGTGAACTCATTCCAAGTTATCCCTATTTATTTGGCGACCCATGTGACTTTCTTTCCTGGTCATAGTTTTGTAGCTAACCATCTTCCTGGGGCACAACACTTGTCCTCAAACACTATCATGTCAGCGTTCGACAACCCATATAATTCATTTATCTATTCGGACCAAAAATAAACTTTTTTCCCTTGATTCTCAAAACTAGTTCAGAGATATTCGCTTTGTTGATTCTGTGACCCAATTCTCATTGGATCAACACATGTCCGTGGAAAAGACCTACACATAAAGGGCAACATTTTCTCATGAAAAGGCTAGGATCTTTTCATGTATATTCTCCAAAGATATGCCCCGCTTAAGGAGCAACTTCTTCCTAGCGAGGTTTTCGTAATACATTATCTAACATTCAGGGGCCATGAACAAAATCTAATCATAGTTTCCCATCTTTAGCTTTAAAAACCTAAAAAGACACAAAGTATTAACAGCCAATATTAATATGTGGAAATAATGCTATGTGACTTACTTAAGCTAAAGAAAGGTTCCCAGGTCAAATTCAAGATTAAAATGAGAGTTCAAGATTTTGGAAATAATTTTCATACAACCCACAAATGTTGCAATCATGGGCCACTTTACCACAATCTTATTACCATAATTGCACCCTGGTAACCATGATTGCGGTATCTGAGGTTATTGACCTAAAATGATTTCAACCAAATCAAGTCGATTTTCTGCACCAATTTGTGTTCCTAACAATTAAATAACACTAAGAATGTGAAATACAATACGTAAACACTCAATTATTTCCCTTAAATATGGGAAAACCATCAAGGAACACATTTGGGAATTTTACCAAACACTTGGTATGCACGTATAATTCATCCTTATTTTGAATAATTTTAGGTACTCAAGACTTCCCTAATAAGGTGCACACCACTACAATAGCCACCATATTAAACAATTTAAATTTAAACACACATTAAGAACATGATTCATAGATTTAGGCCATTGTATTAAGCTTGCATTCTAAGGCCCATATTAATAGTAAAAAGAGATTAAATGAACATACTGGATGTTAGGATGAAAAAGTGTATGCCTAGAACTAAAGATCCTCTTATCTATGATGCAAATAGATGAACTTTTATGTGTTTTAAAGATTGAAAAGTGTGGGAACCATTTGGAAGACGGTTCCTATTTTATAATAGATTTTTCTATGATCACGGTCAAGCTATTATGATCTCAACCACATGGGTATTGAGATCACCTTTGGATTTTCACGATCATGGGACCTGAGGCTCAACTCTAAATAGACTTATTTATGAGATCGTGATTGTGATTGCAATCGCGACAGCTAAGACCAGTGTAATGACCCTTTTGGTCATTGTCTTCATTCTTGCTTATTCTCACTGATAGTGATTCTCCATAGCTTCCCCAAGTCATTAGTAACTTGTTATAACCGATAGTTTGGTTACCTGGTGATTTATTTGGTTTTTAGAACCACTTTCCCAATTTGAAGTCTTTGTTGGTTTTAATTGACCACTGGGCAAAAATGTTAGTAAAACGACCTTAAATATAAAATACAACCTTGGAAATACATCCAGAATATCAAAATCTATGTGGTTACATATCTCGTTTGCTCAAAACAGACTCTGAATGCATCTCAGGGCATTAGGCATAGAAAGAGATACCACAATGGGTGAGGTGCAAATATGTTCCATGATCCCAGCCAAGCAGGGTCTGCGACCACGCTACTTGAGGCCTAGGCTAAGCCTATTTAAATATTGTATTGCTTGAAATTTTAGCCATTTTGTGCAAGCTCTAAATCCTAATAGAGTGTAAAATCTTTAAGTGAGTCTTGTGGGGATATTAAGATCTTGAATAACTTGTGAAAACCAATTTTTCTACAAATCTAAGGTAAGATTCCTTCAAATTTAGCGTTAATTTCTTGATTTCTAGACCCAAAACCCCTAATTCTTTGTGGCTCAATTGTAGCCACAAATGTGATTGATTTACTCAAATTTCTTGAGGTTTATACCTCCCTAATGATAGTTGAGCAATGGGTTGGTCTAGGAAACTCATTTTCAAAGGTGGGACCCACTTTGGGGGTTTGGTGTCATTTTGGACCCATGGCATAATGGTTTCATAATGGGTGTTGCTAATCTTATAATGATGCATAGATTATGTTGTTGATAGCTTAGATCATGGAAGAAGCTTTAAGAAAAGGAAAGGCAAAGCTCATTGGTTCGTGAGCAACTTGGACTCAATGTAGGTTAGGCTTACTTGTAGTTAGATTGAGCTTAATTGTAGTATAATTATAATATCTTATGAGAATGGACGTGGTCTTAGATGATAAATGGATGAATGATGATACTTGGGTTTTGTAGATCCTCGTAGGCTATTAAACTTGAAAAATATGATGCTTGACTGTAACCTAGAACCTTGGATAGTTCTACTTGTAGTCTCATGAATAGTATGAGAATAGTTTCTCTAGTAGAGGAGAATGATGTTGTTGACTAACCTCAAGAGTATGTTGACCTAGATGTGACTAGTTATGAATTGGCCTTAGTGTTTGGAGTGACTTAGAAAGGATACTTGAAAAAAAAATTCCCTTGTAGGACTAGTAAGGATTGATAAGCCCTTATGGTGTGATTTAGATAACCTAGACTAATTCCGGGTAGAAGTTAGTCTTGTAGAAGTGAACTTTGGAATTATTGGGATTTAGGAGTGGGACTTGATCCACCATAAGCTTGAACTATGTAATTCCTTAGTTACCTAGATACTTGAGAAATGTCCAAGTTACGTTATTGAGGTTATAATGGTTTAACCCGGTTGTCAGATAAGTATGTGGTTGGTGGTTGGATAATGTGTATACTTGATTAATTATCCTATTGTCATGATATGTATATACTTGGAAAGTCTTGTAAATTGAACCTATGGTTATGTTATCGCTTGGCTTATTGATGAGCTCATTAAGTGAACCTTTAATTATGTTACCACTCTTGCTATGACCCAAGCCTAATGATTAAGCTAATATTTATGTGAAGAATTTTCCCGTGGGGTTAGTATTATGAAAAGTGGGAGTAAAATAGGAATCTAGAGAGCATTCCCTTGACTTATAATTAACTTGCTAATAAACTTGTTGACATGGAAAAGTGTTGATTACATATATCATTTAGATACTCATGCTTATGCATCTACTTATATTATATGGTGATGATTAATAGTAAAGTATGATGGTATATGTTACCTTACATCACTTATACTCTATCATTGTGGGTTGTATATTCTTATTGATTTGACTATATATGTATATGTATATCATTGCCTTAGAGGATGTGTTAATATTATGATGATGTCCGATGAATTTGGAGGATATAATGATGTTATGGTGATTCCCAATGAATCCAGAGGATATAATGATATTATGAAGATGCCCAATGAATCCAGAGGCTATAATGATGTTATGATGATGCCTGGTGAATCCAGAGGATATAATGATGTTATGATGAGGCCCGGTGAATTCGGAGGATATAATGATATTATGATGATGCCTGGTGAATCCAAAGGATATAATGGTGTTATGATGATGACCGGTGAATCCAGAAGAGGTAATGATGATATGATAATGTTATGTCTGGTAAATATATATATATATGACTACATGGATGTATGTGAGGTTATGTCATGTGTGGCTAAACCCGTTTATGTGCTTAGGACAGATGTCTTCCTTGGTAAATTGTTATCCATTCTTTGTCATTAATCACTAGATAAGAGATGTAAGCCTTGTTAACTCTAATTTGTAATTAGAAGTAGATTATGCCGAGTATTGGGTTACGGCTAATTGATATGTGTAATATTATGTAGAATCAGGGGCTCACCTAATAAATTTACTTGACTTGGTTAAATGATTGTGTTATGGAATTTTGCCTAGTAAAGTGGCTAATGTGATAACTAGTTGTCTCTAATAAATGACTATGACTTGTAGGCTAGAAGTCTAGTTGGTGGACCTTACTTAGCTAAAACATGAAAACTAGTCCTTAAGGTTGTAACACGATCAATGATAATAGATCTAGTATAGTATGATGAGGGTTAAATTGACATCTAGTATGTGATGCCGTGGTGGCTTAATTTATGAATTATATAATTAGGAGTGTAACTAGAAGATGGCTTTGTGATAGGTGAATAAATAATAGTGTTGGTAACTTGTATCTTGTCCTTATTTGATGACTAGTAAACTATTAAACTTGAAAACTAGTGGCTCATGGAAATGGAATCTAGCTAGTAGAGGCTATAGATGAAGTTTATTAATAAGTTAGAGATTAAATAACTATATAACCATGTTATGGTGATATCAACCTCGTTGTTTAAAAATTACAGTATTGATGATGATTGTAGACCTCAATAAAAGGCCATGGCAAGAATGTACAGCTCGCGGCTTTGGTGAGTTCTTGTGTAGTTATGCCTTGATATGTTGATGTATTGATCTTTTGGTGTACTACCCGGTGGTATTGGATGTTGTGATGAGTTCTTTGTTTGTTTTCCTTGAGTGTACTTCCCATTGGTATGGGACATCGTGGTGAATTCTTTTGCTTTATACTCTTATGATGGTAATTGTGTTGATTATGGTAATTACATGATTGTTAATGTATACATGTGGCTTTATGCTTCCAAAATGATTACTCTTGTTGTATGAAATTTATGGTATATGTGGATATGGAATGTCGTACTATTGTTCTAGTTGATTAGTTATCTTATACAGTGATATCGAAGAAGATTAAGGTTCGATTTTGTACCTTGACTTTATGTTATTGTCTTACTCTATATCATCCTTATATTATAATTTAGCTCAGTCGGCTGATGATGCCTACTGAGTACCCATGTTTTGGTACTCATACCACACTTCTGTACCTTTTTGGTGCAGACTTGGGTTCTAGTTGCCATCGTTGAGTCAAAACCGTGCGGTGTTGATCATCAGGAGATAGGGTAAGCTCTTGGAGTTTGAGTGCCCTTTTTCCCTTCTATCCTTATTCAGTTTTTTGTATTTGAGATGAATGTGTAAGACTTTTTAAGACTATTAGACGTTAAGTTGTAATTTCTATTGTCGAATGTAGAGATGCTTTTGTACTAAAGTTATCAAGTCATGGGATTGGTATTTAAATGTTAGTTTTTTCTTTGTGGAATGTTGTTCTTATATTGTGTTACCATATAGGTTCCATGTTGTACGTTCCTACCAAGGTAACCCATTGCATTTGCTCCGGGTTACGGTGTTGGCTTACCTACTGGTGGGTTATGGTGGGTGCCATCATGACTCAAAAATTGGGTCGTGACAACCAATTTTATGTCCTCTATTTTTAGTCATCCAACCCCCAATTCAATTCCACTTCACCTATTATCCTTCAATTCCTCAAATGCACCTTCAGAGTGCCATAATTTCATGGGGTAATAAAAAACAAGACAAAAACTACCCTAACAATCAAAATTTAAAGCATACAAGCCAATTTAATGGGGATAATGGGTTACTTCCCATCCAACGCTTAATGTAGCATCGCGGCACGATATCCATCAATCATCAAGTTGGATCTTTAAGCTGAAGTGACCCAATATCCACTCCTTCATCCACAACATCGATCACAGACATCACTTGTAGCAGTATTGGTTATTTTTTGATTTTGCACACATGGAAAGAGACTTCATCATCTTGCACACAAATCTTCATTTCTCCACACTCCATATCAACTAGAGCTCTTCTGATTGCTAAAAATGGTCTCCAGAGTATGATTGGTATATCATGATCGATATCGCAATCAAGAATAATAAAATCCATCGGGAGGATGAACCGATCAACCTTTACCAATACATCACATAACACTTTAACTGGTTTCTTAATTAAGCAATCCATCACCAAGAGTCTCATGGTAGTTGGTGTAGGATAACCCAATCCAAGCCTTTTATACACCGCATATGGCATCATATTTAATCTTGTTCTGAGGTCACACAATGCCTTTTCAAACTTGTATAATCTGATAGTGCAAGGGATTATGAATGCACTCGGATCTTTCTTTTTCTTCTCCATGGTATTAGTCATGATAGCACTAGAGTGATGTGTTACTTCAATAGTCTCACCATCTATAAGCTTCTTCTTTGACATTAAGTTCTTCATTAATTTAGCATACCATGGGATTTCTTAAAGAGCCTCCAAAAATGGAATATTGATTGAAAGGTTGATAAGCTTTGCTATAATCTTTTTGAGCTTGGCATTATCATCTTTCTTTTTTAATCTTTGTAGGGAGAGGGGAGGAATTTTCATTGGAGGTAATGGAACACTTTGAGGTTCATCCCCTTTTTTCTTGTCACCATCAATCACTTTAGGAGTTTCCTCCTCATCACCATTTTTTCAATTATCATTAATTCCTTAACACCCTCTTAAAGATACTTTAAAGCACCATCACTTGGTATTTCAGACCACTTCCTCTTCACATTAATTTGATCATAAAGGTATTTTTCCTCAACTTCAACCCTATGCGCACATAAGATTTCTACCACTTCTCATAACTGATTCCACAACTTGGGCATCATTGCTTGGATTTGCCACTGTGTCACTAGGTAGGCCTCCTTTCATTCTAGCATTGAGTTGGGTTGAAATTTTCCCCACTTGTGTCTCCAATTACTTTATGGAATCCAAATGTGAAATGACCGTTCGGTTATGTTGAGAAAAGTTTCTCTTCATTTCTGTTACCATTTTGTCGATACCTTCAACATGCATAAAAATTCTAGAAAGCAAATCCTCAATTTTAAATCTTTTTGGGTCCATCAAGCTTGATTCTTTGTCCTTGATACTATCATGTGGGGGCACATATCTTTCATAATCTCTCTCCTTTTCCCTGTAATCTCGATCGTTATCCCTTTTTTATCACTCCAATCATGATCTTTGTCTCGATCATTCCAATCTTGATTCTCGCTTTGCCTTTAATGGTGGGGGACCCCAGATGATTTGTAAAAGAACTTATCTCTTCATCGAGTGCCTTATCTTTATCAGCATCATACTTATGTCACCTTAAGAGGCAACGAAATTGATAGCTTTTGTAGATGCTCCCATCACGTATTTAGTGAGGAGATCCAATTGGGTCATCACCTTGGCCATATTTTTATCCCTTTCTTTGTCCTTCTTTATTTTCTATTTATTGACATAACATGCAACGGGAGACCATAAATCCACTCCTAAGTCTCAGGTGTGTCATCCCCAATTTTACTTAGTGACCTGCTTAAGTATATTTGTCGCAACACCATATGGCAACTTCACAAAAGAACCTACCAATGCATTGTCTACCACAGTCTTATTTAGTTGGTCTAATTCCTTATAAAAGATTTGGAGGAGCATTTCCTCTAGGACTTCATGGTTAGGGTATTGCATCAACTTATCATTAAAGTGTTGCCACACCATATATAATAGCTCACCACTAGTAGATGAAAATTTGTGATTTTATCTCTTAGTTGTAGCATTTTAGATGGGGGGAAAATATCGATCCAAAAAGTCCTTCGTAATTCGACCCAAGATGTTATAGACCCGGCGAGTAGAGATCTAAGCCAAAAAAACTCCTTCTCATCTAGGAGAATAGGAAAAGCCTTAACCAAATACACTCTTGAGTAATATGGGGAATATCAAATGGGGCGCACAACTCAATGAAGTTTTCCAAAAATAGGTTTGCATCTTCGTGTGCTTGACCCCCAAATAAACCTTTCATTTATAACATGTAGAGCATCATACTTGTGACATGGAATACTCCTATTTCACTCAGCTAGTGGGATGTGGATGGCACTAGCATGCTCTGTGTCATTAAGATGATCCTCATCCTCGAGGTGTACATCAAATGAGCCATCATTGCTCCCGTTATGGCTCATGGTGTCGTGCCTATAATGGAAATCACCTAACAAAAGAACAAAAACAACAAACAATATGAATAAAGACACCACAGTTAACCCAAAGTTACTAACACCACCCCATGAGTGAAAATTATATTTCACTCCCCGGCAGTGGTGCCATTTTTTATAATACTCAACATACACCATCATTTTAATGTAAGGCGATCATTGTCAATATATACCCAACAAGAGTCGAGGTCGAATCCACAAGGAGTGTAAACTAGTTTTCTATTCCTAGATGTGCTGAGAGTTAACGAAGAATTAACTCGTAATGCAAAAATTAAAAAAAATACAAAAGTAAAATGGTGGAGGGTATGGATGGAAGTTTTGTTAAAAACAATCACCAAAAACGACTCTAATATAAAGTTGACCATTTTTTGAGTAAATCAAGTGATAAAGATCTTGGGGTTATGCTCTCCTAGGGGTGGTACATGCATGGGTGATCAAGGGGTAGTCCAATTCTTAGTTAAGAGTTTGGGTAGGCTAGGTTTAGTGTCTTAGTGTTATTCTTTCAACAAAACACTAAATTTCACTCATGTATTCTTTCGTATACCTTATGAGTATAGCAAATTCATCAACCCAATACCTCAACTTAGCATCCCTATTTCTAAGGTAATGCTTATGAACATAGAAATTTCACATAACACCCTTATTTCTAAGATAATGCTAAGGAAGAAGCTAAAATAAATTGGTTGTTCACAACTACTCATCACCCACATCCCTCTTTCAAGGGTAATGTGATATCCAAGACAATTGGGGTTTTCACCCATAACTTTCCAATTCATACAAAAAGTAATAGTAAAACCCTAACATCATTAACTATTAATTTGGACTAAGATCAACACCCATGCATTTTTACACACCTAATAAAACATAACCCCAAGATATGAATTTAGCTATTCATGAAGTTAAAAAAAGGAAATATACCCAAGTTAACATTCAAGTCATCCATTGAAGAGCAAAATAAGAATAAATCCAAACTTCAAATTTAATTCACAATGAAAGTCTCACTTGGAATTAAACCTACTATTTGTTTCGCGGCTCTCTAAACTCAAAATTAGATACTTAGTTCATAAGATGATGAAAACATGCAAGGGTTTTGCCCTTTTGAGTTTTGGGATTCATCTGTATGGAACTACAATTCTGCCCTTAAGAATTCATAGCCAATTACGAATGCCATCTCCTGGTCGCGATCATTCTTTTGTAATAGCGTGGCATCATGGTGCAATCTCCATATGCTGACTTTTATTGACTAACCGCGATCGCGACTCTTAGGTCATGATTATGGTACTTGAGAGTCATCTGATCTTCAGCTTCTACTCCTTTTCACCAACTTTCCTTCTCTTCCGGCATGATCTCAACTTATTTTCATCATATTCCCTACAAGATCACAAAAAATTTAAATTAATGCATTTAAATGGAGAATTAGTCTCATTTACACAACTAAATCATTGTAGTGTGCAAGAATTTAGATATAAATGAGTGGTGAATTTGCCACTCATCTTTGGACTAGGCCTATTTCTCCATCTGATATTAGGAGATTTCTGGGTTCAGTCGATTACTATAGGATATTTGTTGAAGGTTTTTCCTTAGTAGCTACACCATTGACCAATTTGACGCAAAAAAGGTGAAGTTCCAATGGTCAGACAAGTGTAAGAAAAGTTTTCAAGAGTGGAAGAATGAGGTTGACTAGTGCTTACTTTGTTGGATAGGTTAGATAGATTTGTTGTGTACTCTGATACTTTCAGAGGTGGTTTAGGTTGTGCTTTGATGAAAAATAGAAGACTAATAGCTTATGCCTCCAGACAACTTAAGAATCACGAAAAGAATTATCCAACTCATGATTTTTAATTAGCAGTTGTTGTGCTCACCTTGATAATTTGGATACACTATTTATATGGTGTGTAAATGGATATTTTCACTAATCATAAAAGCCTCCAATATGTGTTCATGCAAAAAAAGTTAAATCTTTGCCAAAAGGTGGTTGGAGTTGCTAATGGATTATGAAATGAATTGGTTCTACCATTTGGATAAGGTAAATATGGTAGCCGATACTTTGAGTAGGTTGTTTATGGGTAGTGTAGACCATGTGAAAAAAAAAGAAGTATTTGTCCAAAGAGGTACATAGACTAGCTCGATTGGGAGTTCATTTGTACGATATAGATAATGGTGGTTTAATTATTCAGAATGGTTCAGAGTCACCCTTAGTAGCTGAAGCAAAAAATGCAACATTGTAATTATCTTATACGTAGCCAGTTAATGGATGTTGTTCATCAAAAAAAGGTTAAAGCTTTCTCCTAAAGTAGAGATGGTATCCTATGCTACCAAGGTCATTTGTGTGTTCCCAATATTGATGGGTTGAGATAAAGGATATTTGCGAAAGCGAAAAGTTCTGACTATTAGACTCCGCTGGTGCTACCAAGATGTATCATGATTTACAAGAAATTTATTAGTTGAATTGTATGAAGAGGGACATAATAGAGTTTGTGGCTTAGTATCCCAACTACCAGCAAGTGAAAGTTAAGCATCAAAAACCAGGAGGTACACTTCAAGATATCGACATCTCTACTTGAAAGTGGAAGGTCATTAATATGGATTTTATTATGGGACTTTTTCACACCAGAAATCAACATGATTTGATTTGGGTCATCCCGAATCGAATGACCAAGTCAGCCCATTCTTGCCAGTTAAGACCTTAGAGAAGGCTGAAGATTATGGTAAGTTATATGTTTGTGAGTTAGTATAATGATAGAATTCCCTTATCCATCATCTTAGACCAAGGAACTCAATTTATCTCACAGTTTTGGCAATAACATTAGAAAGTCCTTGGTACAAAGGTGAATCATAATATTGCTTTAAACTTATAGATAGATGGTTAGGTCGAGTGCACTATTTAAACTCATAAATACATGTTGAGAGAATGTGTGATTGACTTCAAGGGGAATTGGTATAATTATCTACCCTTGATTGAGTTTGCACATATAACAATTACCATGCTAGTATTCAGATGGCTTCATTCGAAGCCTTATATAGGCATAGATGTAGATCACCTATAGCGTGGTTTGAAGTTGGTGGGGCTGATTTGATTAGACCGAATTTTATTCTCAAAGCTATGAAGAAGGTTTAATTAATTCGTGAGAGGTTGAAAATAACTCAAAGTCATCAAAAAATATATGCAGATATGAGAATGAAAGAACTAAAATTCGTTGTGGGTGGTTGGATGTTTTGAAAGTGTCACCCATGAAGGGAGCGATAAGGTTTGGAAGAAAAGGAAAGATCATTCCCCAGTATATTGGTCCTTATAAAATCGTAAAGTGTGTTGGAGATGTCGCTTATGAGCTAAATCATCCTTCAAAATTAGTCGACATTCATCCAGACTTCCATATAACTATGTTGAAGAAATACATTAGAGACCCATCCTTAGTAGTACCTATATAAAGTGTTGGAGTGAAGGATAGTTTATCCTATAAAGAGATCCTAGTTGAAATTCTTGATTACCAAGTTTGAAGGTAAAGGAATAAACAAGTGTCTTTAATAAAAGTTCTATGGAGGAATTAGCCAGTTAAGAGAGCAATGTGGGAAGTGGGGGAAGACATGATGAGTCAATATCCTCACCTATTTTATCCTACAATAGAGTCAGATTGAGGTAAGAAAAATCATCTAATCTATTCTATTCACCGACATCCTTACTCAAATCAGTTTAACCTATAAGGTTCATGTATAGTCAGTCATTTCAGTTGTATACTTATGTTTGAGGAGAGTAGTTTCAGTCACAAAGCTAGATAATCTTAAGACCTCACAATAGTGCATTGAAGATGGATTTTTCCCCATCCCAACTTTCATTCAAGGATAAATGGTCCCAAGGGGGAGATAATGTTATGCCCCATAAGTTTGATGATTGTATTTTCATAGCTCATACTTATTTTAATGTGATTGCTGAATTGAATAATGATAAGGAATGTTAACGGGATCATTAAGAAGTGTTTCTAAAATTTTGAAATGTGTTTTGGGGCATTTTTGGGATTTTGAAACAGTAAGGTTGTTGTGTTAAGGGTGTTCCACACCCTTGGCGTGGCGTGATAAGGGTATGCCACGCCCATAGTCATTGCGACACCCAAATTTTATATCTCTTAAATTTTCAAGGATAAATTGGTCATTTACATACTAAATACTCCTACAACTTATACTAAAGAGTATTCCATCATACCATAACCTAAATACACTGTCCCATCTCCTCTCAAGCTCTCATGAATATCAAAAGAAAGGGTTCCTCTCAAATTCTAACTCTAAGGATCAAATTCAAGTCTCATTCATAGAAAATTTACTAAGTCCAGGTATGTGGTGTTTGAACAAGGATTATCTTCCGTCTGGTGCCCAGAAAAAATTATTTTTACAATTGAATTTATGGAATTTTAAATTAGGATTTATACCCACTTTATACGACTTTGAAGTTATGATGCTCCTTTATCAATTAAAATACATTTAGCATGAAAATTCATAGTTTGCTCATGTTTTTATACACATGGTAGTTCTCATGAAGTGAATTTTGGTGTTATTGCGAAAAGTACCATAATTTGGTAAAATAAATTATTTTAGTATGATTCTGATTTCAGTTTTGATATTATAATCTCAAAGAAGACCTATAATTTACTTATGTAATTATGGTTATGAAATTGAGGCGGAAGCATATAGTGTTTTAAGACTTATAAGTTCATATGTTTATTTTAAGGTGAATTTCATATATTTTATGAACAACACTATGATTTGAGAATAGTATCTAGCACCATGGAATCAAGGTTTAGTGTATTCTACTTCCATAAACTACGTGCTACCCTAGGTTATTATTCAGCTTGTCTAAATTCATATGTACAAATATTAATCAGCTTGTCAAAATGGACAAGTATAGGTGATTACCCTAGTTAGCCTTTATACCCTAGCAAGGTATATCAGGCCCTTCCTATGGGGATTGTTTCATCGGACCATGTTGCTCGCATGGTTTATGCCAATTAAGAGAATCTCCTATAGAAAATATGATTTTAGAAACCAAGTGTAATGACTCCCAAACTCTATTAGGTGTTGCTTTATGTTTTATGCTTTATGATATTTTAGTTTTCAGCTTTATTCGTTATCATGGTGAGTCTATTTACACTTAGCATGCATGTTTTATGATTATTTTTAGTAAGAATCTTATCTATTAAATTCACCCTCATATACTCAATACATTCCAGAAGTAATGACCAAATATATGCTTATGTGGCTACATTGTTTCATAATGTAGGTTTTGGTATTAGTACTCAACAGTATGATTAGCCACGATCACCACCTCATATATCCTGCCAGTTGGTGAGTCCACATATTTCGAGGGCCAATCTTATGCTTATTTTCAAATATTTGGTTACAATAAGTTCAGACTTTATCCTTTTAGTTTGGGTGGGTCTATCCCAGTGGCTCTCTAGTAGATTTAGAGGCTTGTCAAGACTAGTTAGTTGATCTGTTTTTCTTTAAATTCTCATGAGTTTCAGATGATGTTAACTTTACAGTGTTTTATTTAGATTGTTCATCCAATTGAACCCAGTTTATAACTTTTTGTTTTCTATTTATGTTTTAAGTTTATTTTATCGTAGTTCAGTGCTGAGTAGATATCATGTGTTAGCTTTGGAGCCACTTGTTGTCCTAAGCACCACGTGACGTCCAGAGAGTAGCCTCGGTTCGTTACAAAAAATTAACTTAGGACTTTTTCTTATATAATATAGTATTATATTATAATACTGTAATATCGTAAGCTTGTTAAAAGAAGAAAAATAGTTGAACACAAAGTAGAAAAATGGTAGAGAAAATGAGGCGGAAAGAGACGATAAAGATAAAGTGAAAGAAAACAATATATTTTAGAGCTAAAAATTAAAGTTATTGTTGGAAAAAGGAAAAAATATAAGGGATAAAAGGGTAAATGTCTTGGTCAAACTTAAAATAAATTTCAGGTAAAAAGTAAAAGTTGGGGGTACCCAGCTTATCACTTTTTATTTTATAATCTGTTTTAGCTTTTTTTAATTAATTTTTTATTTTACGAAACACCTAAAAAAGCTAAAAATGTGATTAAAAGCTAGTTTGACCTATTACAATCTGTTTTTGAAAAGTCAAAAACGATTCATAACTTCATGGAGAAAAAAGAAGAAGTCTTCGAATTTTATTTGAATAAATAATTTAGAGTCGACACTTAATTTTAAAAAAATTACGAAACCATTTAAAAGGGTGATTTTGAAAGAAAACCTTTTAAAAATAACTAGATTCTAGGTAAGGGTTCAAGTAAATTCGGAAGAAGGTGTTAGACACTTTCGAAAATTCACAAAGTGTAGTTCCCAACGGATTTAACTTATTTGGATAATTTTGAAATTTTTTATATTACTTGAAAAAATCTTATTTAAAAATCTTGAATTTATTTGAAAGTCTTAAATTTACTTAAAAAAATTTACTTAAAAATGAATAACATTATTAGGACATTCATTCATTCTATTCAAAAATAACTAAATAAACTAAATGTTGAAGTTTCAATATAATTCTAACTTTAAAAAATTTATCCCGATTAAGGCTTTAGGCTAAAAAATCAACCCAACTTCTTAAACATGGATTTTGAGCCGATAACAAGTATGAAAGGATATAAGTAGATCCTAAAGTTATTATTCGAGCTTAAGTTTCCCTAAAATAGAGAAATTAAAAAATATTAAATAACCAACATAAATGAAGAATTTTAATGTAATTTTCGCCTTGAGGATTCATCCAGATTAATTAACTTACAAACAAATAATCAAATCAATTACAAGAAAATAAAGAAAGCAAAGTAGGGATTTGGGTCCCTGAAAAAGCTCAACTTACACGTCAATTTGAGTGCAAGGCGGTCGTCGTCAATATGTTTACCCAAATCGGAGTCGGGGTCAAATCCACCAGGAACAATATGAGTGGCGATCAAATTAATTGGAAATGATAGTTACGAGTTAAATTCAAACAAAAGGTACAAAAAAGATAAAATGTGGGAGGTGAGTTCCTACACTAATGTTTCTTTTTGGAATTTTCTAGTATAAATTCTGGGCTACAAATAATTAGATTTTTGACGATTATGCATGGATCTTGGGATTATGCATTACTAAGGGAGAGACATATGGGAGTTAGTCATCAACATCGATTTAGTAAGTTAAATATGGGTAGGTTTGGTTGTTGATTTTGATGCTAGTCTTTCAACAAAAATACCAAACTTTCACCAATTAATCCTTTCGAATACCTAATGGATGTTTCCAACAATTAGCAACCACAACCTCAATCAAGGCATCCCTATTTCTAGGATAACACCCAAAGCATAGTCAACCTCACTTTTACCCTTATTTCTATGATAGTGAGAATTTAGCAAGCTACACACATGATTTTGTATCATTGTTTTGGTCTCCACATCCCTCTTTCGAGGATGATATAGATCCCTAAAGTTCAACCAAAACCCTTTTTTCGAAGTTTTCTTTGAATTTTCTAGAGCTTGGAACTTTCGCCCATCAAACCTATATGGGTATTTGGAGCTTTCGCCCATAAAATTAGAACCAAATAAGCATAGCAATGATAAAGCCCACAAATATGAACAACTAAATAGATTCTAACAACAAGAACCCACATACACTTTAACCCCTATTCACACATAACCCCAAGAACGAGATTTTGGTATACATAAGATAAATAAGTGTAGATATACCCATAATCTCCATTGAATTAATTTGTGGTAGATCTAAGAGAATGTTACTTCAAACATGGATCCTCCACAAAATCAATAATGGAACTGAGCAAATCTTCCACTTGAAAAGTCTCCAATGTATTCTTCACCTAATATTTAAACAATATTTTCTTCTCCAAAATGGAATCTATAAAACCCGAAGCTAAACTAGAGGAATATTGGGGAAGATGGAATGTGATGGATTCAATGATAATCCCATTAGGGTTTGAGCCTTTTTGTTTAAATTAGGGTCAGCACGTGTAATTACAATTTTTCCTTGGGATGAACATTTTTGCCAAGCCGTGGTGCCTAGTTTTGGTTGCGAACGTGGCTACACGACCTTAATTAAATTCTGTGGTCGCGATTGATTGACCATCTTGACTGACCACGACAACGGTGACTGAGACTAGTTCCCTGTAAGTCTTCAGCTACACTTTTTCTGCTCCATTTTGATCATTTTAAGCTTCATTCCACATCTTTTAATCTCCTCGACCTTATGTCTGCAAAATATGGATATTAGTATATTCAGTCACAACTACATCTCATTTATTCATTCTGAACATAGTAATATGCATGGATATTGAGTGCGAATGTGTGGTAAAATCACCACTCATCAACATCCCCAACTTAAAGCATTTACTTGTCCTCAAGCATCATTGCCTCTTATCATGAGACACAATCATCTAAGCCTAACTTGCATGCCTTAAAGCTCACAATGACCTTAGATTTAGCCGCAACCATAGGTAACTTATTGCACATGTGCCAAACCATTTTCACTACACCCCTCCTCGTAAGATGCACTACTAAAGGGAGAACAAGACTTTAAAGATTAATCAAGCAACAATCACTAATGCTCTTGAAATGACTCACTTTTATATCACAAATAATGTGTACTACATTTGCCTTATCACTCGGAGGGTAAGAAAATCGTGCACCTCAACTTGTTTCGCATGCTAACCTCATAAGAAAAAAGAATTTCACACACCAAGTTACACAATATGCAATAAGGAATTTTAAATGCACAACTCTCTTTCTCACAAATGAAATCTTCATGCAACAAGTGTCATGCCATAGGCTTGCCCCTATTTTCTATCGTCACTACAAATAAAGTAAGTGGTTGGAGATTTCAAAGGACTTTCTAAGCTTGTAATGTAGGTTCAGGTTAGGGTAGGATATTATTTGGGGAATAACATGGCTACACCCTTCCTTAAATATATACATCATACTTTTTAATCCTCTTTTTTGACTATGGGCCACTTATTTTTGCTTTCTTTCTTTTGTCGTGCCTACTTTTTGTTTCCCTTGTTCACTGATGTTCCAGCTTTCGATGAAACATTTTGCATCATTTTCTTAAGAAAGTTGTATGTTTTCAAGCAACTAAGGTTACGTTTAATGCTGGTTTTTAATGGTTCAGGGTAAGGATCTAGCTGAAGAAAAAGTCTTAGAGAAGTGGCAGAAAAACACTTCTAACGGTTAAAGTAGTAGACCGTCAGTCTTGCGATGGATCAGAAACTTGACCGTCAAGCCTAAATAGAACCCAAGACTTCAGGACTTGCAGTGACGGACCAAATGATGAACCATCAGTCTTGTGATGGACCACCAATTTGGCCATCAGTTTCATCCAGAATGAGGCTCCCTGAAGGACTAAGCGACGAACCAAGTGGTAGACCATCATTCTTACGACAGACCACCAAGTTGGCTGGCAAAGTTTATCCAGAACCTGGACCCCTGAAGGACTTAGCGACGGAACAAATGGTGGACCTTAAGTCTTATGATGGACCACCAATTTGGCTATCAGTCTTACCCAGAAAGTAACCTACCCATATCAACAGCGACGGGCCAAATGGTGGACCATCATCCTTGCGACGGACTACCAATTTGGTCGTCACTTTGGATGTGAATTTTATGATTTCAAATTTTAAATCCTTTTAGTTGGGAACATATAAATACCAAGTATTAGGTCTTAATAGGTATCTTTTATATTTAGTTGCATACTTTCTCTTCTATTAAGAGGTTTGCACTACTTTTCATTGAGATTTGAATCTAGAGATTGGGACGTGATTATTAGTTTTTGATATTTTCCATCAAAGATTGAGAAGAAAAATATTGTAACTTTTGTAAGTACTTTTCTGAAGTTATTTATGAACATCAATATAACTTTGTTTTCTGACATGGAGATGAGTAGCTAAATTCTTATAACTAGGGTTATGGGAGCCTTGATGTAGAGAACTATTTTGGGGTTGTGAATGGGTTTGTCTTCTAACATCTATCAAAATTGCATGAATCTTTATTCATTTTAATGACAAATCTTGGTTGAAAACTTGAGAAGTGAGCCTATGAACTCCACTTGTCTGACAAGAAGTGGATGTTGGGAAAAGAAGTGATCCATATGAGCTTCATTGGTGTACCCTTTTGGTTAACGGGCTGATTCCTTAGCAGGATCAACCCTCATGAGAGTGTTATTGAATAATGAATAAATCCCATAAGTTTGAGAGAAATAAAAGGTGAAGTACTCATTAGGTTGAGAAACACGTGGGTAATCTTTAGAATTCAATAATTCTTGCAATTGGATACATAAGTTAGAATTCGAACACAAACTCACAACCCTAGTTGTTTGAAAATATTGTTGAGCATAACTCTAGTTAATTTATTCTCATTGGAACTACATCTATATTTACTCTCAATAGCTGGACTTGTGTGGAACATCAACGCAAAAGAACACCGTTAACATTTCCAAACCCCATTTATTTTGGAGCCTTAGATCAACAGTCTAATAACAGTCATAATACTTAGTAAACATGGTATTCCCTGTGGGATTCTACAACCAACCCAGTTGGGTTCTATATTTGACAACGACCTCCCTTAGATCAACAGTCTAATAACAGTCACAATACTTATTGAACACGGTATTCCCTATGGGATTCGACACCTAACCCAGTTGGGTTCTATATTTGACAACGACTGCTTACTCTCTCGTAAAAGAGTTGTAATTTGGGCGTATCAAATTTTGGCGCCATTGCCGGAGAATACGGATGTCAATTAAGTTTGTGTTTGTTAATTGACCTTTGGTAAAGTTTCCCAAAATTTTACTTTCGTTTGTTGTTTTTGTTTATGTAGGGGAATTATGGTGTATGACAAGTACACGGAGATTGAGTGCACCATTATTACCAATACATCCAGAACCGCAACTTATTGGCAGAATGGCAGAACCTCAAGATGCTAAGAGACTAGCCGCATTGGCTAGAGCTCAACTAAATCAGCAGAATGATAGCCAGCAGGCACGTCATCCTAACCCCGAAGATAATGATTTAGAGGATGAGGACTTGTTAGATCCTACTAATCGAAGGCGTGCAGAGAATGTAGCTTCACTAATAAACATAAATGTAAACAAAAATCATCCTTTCAGGGCGAGACCTGATCGTCAAGCTATTCAATTTGATCTTAATGATGATAAATATGGAATGGACAGAGATGGTGCCACTGGAGCTATTATTCCTCCACCTTTAGCACCAGGAACAAAGTTCAATATTACCAGTATAATAATCCAGCTCCACATCAGAAGCGGTTATTTGGTAGACTCTCGGGAGATGATCCCAATATACATTTAGTGAATTTTATCACTATTTACAAATCCTTTGATAACCCAGGAGTTGGACAGAATTCCATCCAACTGCGTTTATTTCCATTGTCTCTATCTGGGGAGGCAACATTATGGCTTAATGAGCTGACGCCCGATTCCATAACCAACTGGAGGCAATTGAAAGAGGCTTTCCTAGAAAGATTCTTTCCGCCTTCCATAAGGGTACAGTTGAGGGACGAGATTTGCAACTTTAGGCAGATCTCATCTAAAGACCTTCATGAGACATGGGAGAGATTCAAAAAGAAGAGGACGTAGTGTTCGAACCATAATATGATAGATATTTATCTGATAGAGACTATTTATTGGGCTTTGAACTCTATTACGAAGCCAGTTGTTGATAATGCTACAGGGGGATCATTTGTGGATCTCACATTTCAAGAGGCCTTAGAGATGCTTGATCGGATGACAAAACAAAGTCGAACTTGGCATACTGGGGATTCTGTTGTAGCAAAACCTGTTGTGTCTATTGGCATGACTGCAGAACAATGTAAGAAAGAGAAAGAACATGATCAAGACATGGGAAACTTAAAGACGCATATGGATCTATTGACCAAGCATTTATTATCTACAATGACTAAAAAAGTAAAGGCTATTACGGCTAAAGGTAGAGATAATTCTGATTCAGAAGAAGAGGCTAACTATTTGAATAATCAGGGGGGGTTTCTGAGGCAATAGCCAATGAAATCAAGGTCGGAGCTACTACGACAAGGCTGGTTATAAGGATAGAGAGAAAGTAAATTGGAAAGGTAAGAATGATAGAAGTGGGCTATATGAACCTCCTGGAAGCAGGGATAATACTGCAACTAGCTCTGGTAAGATGTCCATGGAGGATATGATAGAGAAATTACTAAAGGGGGTTAAAGCTACCAACTCTGGAGTGACTACCATGAAGAGAGATTTATCTTCTATAAGTCAGTTGGTGAACTTGAACTCTACCTCTATCAAGCAGTTGGAGCAACAAATGAGTCATCTCTCGGCATCTTTAATTCAGAGGAAGACTGGAACATTTACAAGTGACACCATTCAGAACCCACAAAATGATGGCTCTTGCATAGATATCACTACTAGAAGTGGTGAGGTATTGGAAGGCCCTCCTGGTGGTAAGCCTGCGGTTCATATTATAGCCGATGATGTTGAAGAAGCAGAGATTTATCATCCGGTGGAGTTTGGAAAATCAGATGAGGTTATTGATGACACACCACCCAACAGTTAGCAGGTTGATGAGTTAAAGAAGAATAAGGGAAAGGAGGTTGAAGTGGTGGTTACCACTCTTTCAAAGCCACCTCCTTTATTTCCTCATCGGTTAAAGAAGAAAGCCGATGACACAAAGTTTAGAAAATTCATGGCTTTGTTGATGTAGTTGATGATTAATCTACCACTGGTGGAGGCATTATAGAAAATGACTGGGTATTCAAAGTTCATGAAAGACCTCGTGATAAAGAAAAGGTCGGTTAATTTTGAGTAGATGGACATTTTGTATCATTATGGTGCTATTTCCATAAGTTCTCTGGTATAGAAAAAGGCATATCCAGGAGCATTTACTAACCCATGCACTATTGGACCTCTTGACTTTGCAAAAGCTCTGTGCGACCTGGGAGCTAGCATCAATCTGATGTCGCTAGCTGTTTACAAAAAGTTAGGTTTGGGAGATCCCACACCCACTAACATGCAACTTGTGATGGTGAATAGGTCGGTCAAATGACCTGTTGGTATTTTGTATGATGTATTGGTGAAGGTTGCTAGTTTCATATTTCCAGCAGATTTCATTATTCTAGATTTTGAGGTGGATTTTGAGGTGGCCGTAATCTTGGGTCAACCTTTCCTCGCAATTAAAAGTGTGTTGATTAATTTGTGAGCTAATGAGCTCTTAGTTATGCTGAATGATGAAGTGGTATGATTTGATGTGTGCCAATCAATGAAGCAGTAGAAATAAATAAGTGTGTTTTCCATTGTAGATGTCTATTATGAGAAAGAGCATGAAGTGCCGATAAAAGAGAAATTTGTTGTTGAATCCTTGGTTATAGTGTTGATGAATTTTGATCAGGATGCTATAAAATATTATGAAAATACAGTATGTGCCTTGATAGGCATGAGTTCTTATTCGTATTCCCCCAAGAAGTTGGACTTGGACTTAGAAAATCGTCCTAGTCCACCTGCTAAGCCCTCTATAGAAGAACCACTAGTCCTAGAGCTGAAAGAGTTACCAAGTCATTTGGGGTATGTGTTGTTGGGTAGTGGGAATACACTACCTGTTATTATTACAGCTGACCTGGGTGAGAAGCAGGTGGAAGCACTTGTTTGGGTGCTTCAAAGATACAAAAGAGCAATAGGCTGGACTATTACTGATATTATTGGCATTCCTCCTGGCATCTGCACTCATAAGATACAACTTGAGGAAGAATGTACTCCTACCATTGAGCATTAATGCCAACTTAACCCACCAATGAAAGAGGTGGTTAAGAAGGAAATTATTAAGTGGCTAGATACAGGAGTGGTTTATCCTATTTTCGATAGTAAATGGGTAAGCCCGGTTCAATGTGTGCCTAAAAAAAGGGGTATGACTGTTGTTGCAAATGAAAAGAATGAGTTGATTCTTCTCAGGCCTGTGACTGGTTGGATAGTTTGCATGGACTACCACAAACTAAACTCACGGACTTTAAAGGACCACTTCCCAATGCCCTTTATGGATCAAATGCTTGATCGATTGGTAGGAAGGGGGTGGTATTTCTTTTTGGATGGATATTCTAGCTACAATCCGATCTGTAATTCTCCTGAATATCAGGAGAAAATGATGTTCACATGCCCATATGAAACTTTTTCATTCAAGCAGATGTCGTTTGGGTTTTGTAATGTACCCGCTACCTTCCAAAGATGTATGATGTCTATTTTCTCAAATATTGTTAAGGACACCTTGGAGGTGTTCATGGATGATTTTTCTGTGGTTGGAGATTCATTTGAGTTGTGTCTAAAGAACTTGAGTAAGGCTTTACAGAGGTGTGTGGAATTCAATCTTGTGCTTTTTTGGGAGAAATGCCACTTTGTGATGAAGAAGGGCATTGTTCTTGGGCACAAAATTTCAGCAAAAGGGATAGAGGTCGATCGAGCCAAGGTAGAGGTTATTGAGAAGCTACCACCTCCCATCTCAGTGAAAGGGGTGCATAGTTTCCTTGGACACGATGGTTTTTACCAGAGGTTTATAAAAGACTTCTCTAAAATTGCAAATCCACTTTGCAAACTCTTAGAGAAGGAAACTAAGTTCTTATTTGACGCTGGTTGCATTAAGGCATTTGAATGCCTTAAGAGGAAGCTGGTTGAGGACCCTATCATTGTTACACCGGACTGGTCAAAACCCTTTGAGATAATGTGTGATACAAGAGGTGTTGCCCTTGGAGCTGTGTTGGGGCAAAAGAAAGACAAATTATTTTATGCAGTTTATTATGCCAGCAATGCACTGAATGGAGTTCAGAAAAACTACACCATCATAGAGCAGTAACTTCTAGCTGTGGTGTATGCTTTTGAGAAGTTTTGGGCATATTTTCTAGGTACCAAGGTCGTGGTAAACACTGACCATGTTGCCTTGAGGTACCTAATGGAGAAGAATAACTCTAAACCAAGGTTGATATAGTGGGTATTACTACTTCAAGAATTTAACTTCGAGGTTAAGGATCATAAGGGATATGAGAATCAAGTGGCTGATCACTTATCCAGACTCAAAGGCGAGCAAGCAGTAAAACAAGGGCTTGAGATTGATGATTCCTTTCCCGATGAGACAGTATTGGCTGCAGTGCTCGAAAAAGTGCCTTGGTATGCTGACTTCGTGAATTATGTGGTAACAAAAAATCTTTCCTTTCATCAAAGGAAAAAGTTCCTTCATGATGTGACCCATTACTTCAGGGATGAGTTGTATCTTTTTTGGCGATGTACAGATGGTATTATTAGATGGTTCATCCCAGAAGTACAAATGTTGAGTATATTGGAAGCAAGCCATGCTTCCCAAGTTGGAGGTCACCACGCAGTTGGTCGGACTGCAAGGAAAATGCTTCAGAGTGGCTACTATTGGCCCTCTTTGTTCAAGGATGCCTATAAGTTCGTGAAGGAATGTGATCGATGTCAAAGGCAAAGGTCCATCTCAAAGCACCATGAGATGTCAATGTCTAAAATGCTGGAGGTAGAATTATTTAATGTGTGGGGCATATACTTCATGGGGCCTTTTGTGAGCTCATTTGGAATGAAGTACATACTTGTTGTTGTTGATTATGTGTCAAAATGGGTTGAGGCTGTAGCTCTGGAAGAGAATGAAGGAAAGCAGGTTGTTGCATTTTTAAAGATAAATATCTTCTCTCACTTTGGGGTACCATGTACCATCATAAGTGATGGAGGATCACACTTTTGCAACAAGATGTTTCGAGCCGCATTGGCAAAATATTAGGTTAAGGAGCGTAAGGTAGCTATGCCATATCACCCATAAACAAGTGGGCAAGTGGAGATCTCCAATCATGAAATCAAGGCCATCCTTTCCAAGACTGTGAATGCTAGCAGGATGGATTGGTCTAGGAAGCTGGACGATACATTATGGGCATATCAAACAGCTTTTAAGACACTTATTGGCATGTCGCCCTACCAATTGATTTATGGCAAGGCATGCCATTTGCCAATTGATCTAGAGCATAAAGCATTGTGGGCACTGAAGCATCTTAATCTAAACTAGAATGAGGTAGCAAATATAAGACTGGGGTAGCTTAATGACATGGATGAGTTCTATCTTGGAGCTTATGAGAGATCCGACCTATATAAGGAACTAATGAAGAAATACCATGATCGCAGAATTGAAAAGAGAGAGTTTCAGAAAAGTGACTTATGTTTCTATTCAACTCCAGACTCAAACTATTTCCAGGTAAGGTCAAATCCAAATGGTTCGGCCCATTTAAAGTGTGTCAAGTCTACTCATATAGAGTAGTGGAGCTTGAAAATGAAGATGGTAGTATCTTCAAGGTGAATAGGCGACGTGTGAAACTGTATATCGGTCCAAAGGACTCGATAAAGAATATTGCTACTGTCTATCTCGATGAAGTCTGAGTAATCGAGATAACTGAGTCGTGTCGCGACAATAAATCAGGTGCTAGTGGGAGGAAACCCACAATGTGTTATTTTAAATCATTTATTAAATTAAATTTGTTATTATTAGTGCATTTTTTATGCGTTTTTGAAGTGTGCGGGATTAAAATTGCAGCAAAAAGGAGGAATGGTACAGTCGAAAATAGGGGTAAAAACCTAAGCCACTGGAACAAAAGTGGCGGCTGATTTGGTGGACCACTATTCCTATGATGGTTCACCATTTCCTCTGTTGCAAATGAGTATAAAAATTCACTCATTGGATCAAGTTGATTCTTAAAGTGGTGAACCATCCCAAAGTTGGTGGATCGTCTAATCGACCGTTAAAATCAACCTAGATGGCCCGGGTTCTGGTAAGGTACGACGGTGACTTTGGTGGACCGTCCCCATGACCATCATAACGAAGAAGAAGTGATCAGGTCTTGGTAAGTTTCGACGACCGACTTGGTAGACTATCAAAAATCTGACGGACCATCGGGCCTAGCGTCGACGTAACCCTAGTTCTACATCGGGTCGGGCTGATGCTGAAGCCTTGTTAAATGGCCCATATTTGACCCAAAAGGTTTTTAAGTGATTAAAAATGGGAGGTTACATGCATTGTAACCCCTTCAACTCCTTCAATTGTTTAACTCTCTTTGGGTTCAAATAATTCGAAGGAACTTACTGCCTCTAGGACTCTACTTCTCCTTCCTTCTCTCTTATTTAAACACATCCACCCTTCTTGTTCTTTTTATCACAATCAAGTTGAGATAAAAATTGAAGAGTTGTTTGAATTAGTATTATTCTCTAAAGTTGCAAGCTTGTCTCTCTACACAACCAAGGTATGCATATAATTCTATTCTTCTTTGTCTAAATGACGTATTTATTTGTGGGTTGTGTTTGGCAAGTTGTTTTGTAAAGGAATTAGCATCTTGTTATAGTTCTGTTACCTTGAATTGCTGAAAGTTTTCAAATAGGAGTTTGAGAATAATCTATTTAGGTGAAGTCTGAGTAACCTACATGATTAAAATGTGAAAAGTTGTGCTGGATTGTGTTAAAGTTGTCAAATGTTGCTAAATAAACAATGTTGCTCAACAAATGCTCAAATATATACCTAGTTGAAAGCTGAACCTGAAGAAGGGGGTGCGATGGTTGAAATGGTGGACCATCATATTTGCGATGAACCACCAACCTAACCGTCGCAGGGCTATGAAAATTCCAAGACACTGGATAAGGCTCGATGGCCTAAGTGGTGGACCGTCCCATCAATGGTGAACCACCATTTTGTCTGTCAAGTCATGAAATGCACTGATTTGATAGATTTTTGTTATGGACTGATTTCTTACCTCTTTTTCAGGTGCTATGTCTCCCAAACTACTAGTAAACAAAGGAGGAAGATCTTAAAGGGGTGGCGGAGAACCCACATCTGGATACAACACCAGACAATGTGGACGGGAAAACCCCCACTCTCCTAGTCTGAAGAGGAGAGTAAGGATAGTACTAGCAGTACCAGTTTGAGCCCAGACAAGGCCACAGTTGATGTCACTCCACCTGAGCCGGTTGATGTTAAAACTGAGGATGCCAATGTAGAAGGGCAAGCTGAAGAGGATAACATAGAAACTGAACCTGAGGATGCTAACATTATCAGACGTAAGGATCCTCAAGTTTGGGAGGCGATTAGATGACAGATAGAGGGAGTATGTGAAAAGTTCTATGATGGGTTAACACCCACTACGAGAGGAATCAAAAGGTCATTTGCGGAAGAGCATCAGATTGTGACCAAGGACTTACATGAATATCCTGAGTTGGAACACCGGTTCAATGAGTATGAACTAGCATGGATGAGCCAGCAACCGGGAGCCTATCAACCGAATTGGGAAAGAGAATTCTTTGTAAATTACCTTACACTAGTAGAACAGGATTGCCCAAAGGGGACATCAATTACAAATTTTCCAAATAGAGAGGTTGTACCTGTCCAAGGAGTCACTGTTGATATTTTATCCCGAACAATTAATAGGATATTGTTCGGACCAGAGTACGAGTCCCCGCTTGCTGTGCCTGATCTTGAGTATAGATTGAGAAATGCTTCTGCTCAAATTCCTTGGGAGGCCTCACTCTGGATTGAGAATGGTAACCCCTCTTGGTTGACCAACTCACGGGAGCGTATTGCAAAATACTCCCTTAGTTTAAAGGCTAAATTTTGTTGGGTTGTTGTTCATTTGAGGTTAATGCCAGCAAAAAGGGAGGGAAACTTGGATAAACATGGAACTTTGTTGGTGGTAAGCTTGATCTTAGGGCTTAAAATTGACTTTGGTCAGATAATTACAGATAAGATATTCATGAGGGCACACAAAATCTCCAGTTCATTGCCATTGTCGTGCTTAATCATGGCTTTATGCAGATAGGCTGGTGTGCCCATGATTAGCGGAGTAGACAATGAAATCTAGGCTATACACACATAAGTTCTTGAGAAGTCAAAAGATGACTCGAATTTTGAGATGCATTTCACCAAGCCTCCAGCTTATTAAACATAATCTGCACCAGTTCCTGATACTACAGAGATGCCCACAGGTAAGCCTTTGCCCATTACCACCTATGTTCCACCCGAGTACGTACCCCAAGGCACATCTGAAGGGTCAAGTTCTTCATAATCTATGGGTGGAACAGATTTTGCTGAATACAGGTTTACACAAGAAAACTTTGCTAAGTCAGTGAAGACGCAAAAGAGGTTTCATAGACAGTTAGATAAATGGGTTGCCGACTTCAAGCCCTTTGTTGATGAGATCGTGGATGATGCAGTTCATCCATTCCAAACAATTTTGACTAGGATGGACACCATGGAACTTTGTATCAACAAAAGGCTCGATTCACTATCCCTCCCCCACCTTGCCAAGTTGATGGCTGAATTTGAACAAGCAAAGACGGATATTACAGAGTTGAAGAGTAAGCAACCACAACAGCCTATTTTTGACCCAACCTTAGTGGAAAGTGATGTTGATGAGGGTATTGTGTACTTGATGGGCACACCAGTGAAGGATAAAGTGAAGGAGCAAATGGATGAAAAAGTTGTAAGGAAAGAAGCAAAGAGGAGAAAGAGAGAAAATGACACCAGAATAATGAGAACAGCATGATATGGAGAGAGCATGGAAGAATTCACTAAAGTATGAAGAAAAGAGGAAAAATAAATAAGAATATGAAGCAGCAGAGGTATCCACTAGTGCTTCCCCAGCAAGGGGGCATAGTGCAGGATTTGTTCGTGAGATGATTCCTCCAATCTTGGAGGGTGAGATTGTGAGCACCCCTACCACCATAGGGGACAACATTGCACCAGGAGAGGATGTAGGAGCCTCGCCACACTACACAGACATCTCAGATGAATAAGAGGCAAAACAAGTAAAACCATTTCCTTGTGCTTTCAATCAATGCTTTGAGGACAATGCATCTACTTTTCTGTAGAGGTGGTGTAGTTGTACCATGGTGGGTTGTGTTTCCGATCTCTTTTCCCTCCATGTGTTGTCTAGTAGAATTGGTATGTCTAGGGTGTTTTATTTTTGCATCTCTAATTTTTGAAGCTTGTGATGTAAATATGAGTGTTTAATATTATTTATAAAAAATTTCCCTATTCCAGTATCCCTTTGTAGATATGAATAATGAATGATGTTAGCATAAGACTATGAGCATGAATGTGTAATTATTTAATATAACCATGTAGCATGTGTGCATAACCTTCAGTGAGTTGTATTTGGCATTAGCATTTAAGAGGTGCATGAATCATGTGATGGAAATCCTAAGAGCAGCAGAAGAAGTTTAACTCAGTTGCCACTATGTGTGTAAGGATTTATCTTTAGTTCTTGCATAGTGTCATGCCTAGAACTTGCCCGAGTCATCGATATTGTTCTCTAACTGATTCAATAGGATAGGATGATAGGCCTCCTTCTATTTTTAGTCCACTTATCCTAAATAATTAACCTCTCTATGATTTTTCTCTCACTCGAACCCATTTTGAGTTTTTTAGTAGTTTTCTTTATTTCCTATAACTATAATTAACTCTCCATTGGGCATTAGTATTCAACTCTGGTGTTGGCCTAATATTGGGCATTGTGCACCTCAACTTAGGTAAAACACCTAAGTTGAGGGTGGCTATTGTCAAAATGTAAGCATCCAGTGGAAAGTCGGTTTAGAATATAGTTAAAGGCATTTGGCCCTGATCTGTTCAAAGATATTATGAACCTTAGCTTATTACATCAGCATAAGTTGAGGGTGGTTGATGCTTGAAAAAAAATTATCGTAAGCAAGTTGATTAAAATAGCAGCTTGGGGATGAAAAGTTGCTAGGGCAACGAGAGTTAAGCCTTAATGAGTCACTTTACCCAAAAGAGTACCCTCACCTAGCCTGAAGCCTCATTACAAGACTAGAAAAGACCTGTTTGAGCCTAGTGAATCAGCTTTGAGGGTGTGTTAAATAGCAAAGGAAAGCCTATAGGTACTTGGACTATGCTTGTAACTTCTTTGATGAGCGTGAGAGTTTAGATTGTGTCCACGTAGTCTAAAGAGTGGTGGACTTTATTGTTGTGAGGGCAACTGGAGTTTTTCTTAGTTCTATTATTCGCTGTGGGACATGACATCTATGTTACATATTCTGAATTATAATCAATGTTGGGTGTAAAACATGCTGGTTGATACTCATGTGAGTGAAATGATGAGTGAATGGTTGCTCAAAGTGATTCATTAGTTGGTTCCTTATCATGTTATGGTTCATGTTTGCAATTGGATGCTAAGTTGCTTGAGGATAAGTAACGATCTTAAGTTGAGGGTGTTGATGTTCCGACTTTCAACAGAATATTTTGCATCATTTTCTTAAGAAAGTTGTATGTTTTTAAGCAACTAAGGTTGCGTTTAATGCTAGTTTTTATTATGTCAGGGTAAGGATCTAGCTGAAGAAAAAGTCTCAGAGAAGTGGCAAAAAAACATTTCTGATGGTCAAAATAGTGGACCGTCAGTCTTACGATGGATCACCAACTTAACCGTCATGCCTAAATAGAACCCAAAACTTCAGGCCTTGCAGCGATGGACCAAACGACGGACCGTCAATCTTGTGATGGACCACAAATTTGGCCATCAGTGTTATGCAGAATTAGGCTCCCTGAAGGACTAAGAGACGAACCAAGTGGTGGACCGTCAGTCTTACGACAAACCACCAAGTTGGCCGTCAAAGTTCATCAAAAACCTGGACCCCTGAAGGACTCAGCGACGGAACAAATGGTGGACCCTCAGTCTTACAACGGACCATAAATTTAGCCGTCAGACTTATCTTGAAAGTGACCTACCCATATCAGTAGCGACGAGCCAAATGGTGGACCGTCAATCTTGCGATGGACCACCAATTTGGCAGTCACTTTGGACACTGATTTTATGATTTCAAATTTTAAATCCTTTTAGATGGGAACATATAAATACCAAGTATTAGGGTTTAGTAGGCATTTTTTGTCTTCAGTTGCATACTTTCTCTTCTACTGAGAGTTTTTCACTACTTTTCATTGAGATTTGAATCTAGTTATTGGGAGGTGATTATTAGTTTTTCATATTTTCCTTCAAAGATTGAGAATAACAATATTGTAACTTTTGTAAGTACTTTTTTGAAGTTATTTATGAACATCAATATAACTTTGTTTTCTGACATGGAGATGAGTAGTTAAATTCCCATAACTAGGGTTATGGGAGCCTTGATGTAGAGAACTATTTTGGGGTTGTAAATGGGTTTGTCTTCTAACATCTATCGAAATTGCATGAATCTTTCTTCATTTTAATGACATCTCTTAGTTGTAAACTTGAGAAGTGAACCCATGAACTCCACCTGTCTGACAAGAAAGTGGATGTTGGGAAAAAAAGTGATTCACATGAGCTTCATAGGTTTACCTTTTGGGTTAAAGGGTTGATACCTTAGCAGGATCAACCCTTGTAAGAGTGTTATTGAATAATGCATGAATCCTTTAGGTTCGAGAGAAGTAAAGGGTGAAGTACTCATTAGGTTGAGAAATGCGTGGGTAATCTTTAGAATTCAATAATTCTTGTAATTGGATACATAAGTTAGAATTCGAACACAAACTCACAACCCTAGTTATTTGAAAATTTTGGTGAGCATAACTCTAGTTAATTTATTCTCATTGGAACTACATCTACATTTACTCTTAGTAACTGGACTTTTGTGGAACATCAATGCAAAAGAACATCATTAACATTTCTAAACCCCCTTTATTTTGGAGCCTTAGATCAACAATCTAATAATTATCACAATACTTAGTGAACATGATATTCCTTCTGGGATTCGACACCCAACCCAGTTGGGTTCTATATTTGATAGCGACATCTTACTCTCTCATAAGAGAGTTATAATTTGGGCGTATCATTCACTCAACTTCTTTCATCTTATTTTCTTGCACTTTCGTGCTATATTTCCTTTATTGGACCTTTTCTTCTTTTATTATTTTCCTTTCAAAAATCTAGGTACAAGGGGCATACACTATATCTTTGTGGCACCACTTACTTTTATCAATCTTTACAACCCCCAACTTAGGCCTTTTTTCCTCAAATTACATTTTCAAGTTCAAGAAGGGTATGGTTCAAAAGAGGGATAAAAATAATAATTCATGGCTTGTAATGTGTTTTTCAAAGAAAGGTCCAAAGGCTCAAAGTGGGTAACTAGGGACTATGATCATACTCGGGTAGGCTTTTAGGATAGAGTGGGTTCCAACATCACAAAAGTAGCCTAAGATCCTTCCTACAACCAAGTACAAACAAAATTAGCTAAAAGACTAATGGGGCAAGTTCTAGATCACACAAGTGTGCAAGAGATGAATGCAAAAACTCACCACAGATGGCATGCAAAAATTTAACAAAGAGGCTCAATTGCCCCTCTCTTTCTAGACAAAATTGGTGTATCTCTCATTATTTACAAATCAACAATATATGGAGTCTCAAAAATAGAAGAAATGTTGTTTCCATACTGCTCATATCCATGTCTTTGATATTCTCGAAAAAATTGGATGGAGGGGTTTGTTCATTTTACAAAAGCACCACGCACAATTGGCTAGACTATGGCTGCAACCAAAACCTTAGTCTCACAATTGGCTCAAGATGGGCAAATCGCCCATGTGGCTACTCAGACTTCACCAGAGGTGAAAATAAAATGACCCCAATTTTACAAAATAAAATACTATAGGTAATCAGACTTCCCTTGCAATTTTTGACCTTTATGTTACGGGTACTCAGAATTGCCCTACATTTATGACTCAAACCCAAATAAAACACTTTACCCTTAAGACTGTAAGTGCTCAATCCATCATCGGGTAAAGCCAGTCATGCATTAACAAGATCAAAATAAAAGTAAATCAAAAGAGTATCAGAAATAAAAGAAAAACATAATAATCCATAAAATGTTGGTACCATCAGAGAACCCAAAAATATAGAATCTCAAAACACAATAAAAACAATATCTAAAGCATCATCCGAAACACTACACAAACATCCAAGCAGTACAAATATAGGCACATGTACCCCCAACTGAAAAGTTGGCAATGCCCCCACTGCCTAGTTAGCAAGGTAAGAGTAAAGGATTCTCCATTAATCAGCATCATCATCTCTGGTATACCCTGCATCATCTCCACCGTTGTTAGTACTAGACCCCTCAGCAGTGGCTCTATCAGCACTGTCGCTCTTTGACGAAGGTAGATGTTTTGTAAGATTAAGCTCCTTGAAGATGCCTTTACCCCTCTCCATAGCTTGGTTAAGAATTTTTCTCTCTTCTTTTCCCACTTTAACAACCTTTCCTGTAACTCCTGGAGGGTCCTATATGATATGGCCAAGGTTGAATATGCTCTTTCCAATTTAGCAACCCTAGCACCTTGCTTCTTCAGCTCCTCCTGATATATTTTATAGTCGGACTGAGATGCATATGAATAGAAAGTGGTGGAGGATTCTCCAGGACCCTGGGGTAGTCCTGGAGCATGTTCCCTTGTAGCAAAAATTCTATCAAAGAACTCTGGGAACTTCACTGCGGCATGGTCCATAGAAATACTCTGTTCTAGGTGTATTTTGGACCTTGGAAAGTTTTTGTAATACTGGTAGTGGCTTCCCAGAAGCAATGTTCTGGATTCATCTAAGTCTACCATTTTGTAGCTGAGTACCTATACATCGGACACTTCGGACCATTGATTAATATTTCAAAGCAAAATGTATGCTACATTAACAAGAAAAATACATGTGGCACTGCTATAGAAAATTCTGGGGTGCAAAATAGATGCATTGAAAGTTGGGTTTCTCTAGGCAGTTGTCCTCAGGTATGTCAATCGTGGAGCATTGACTGCGATCGTGTTACCGCGGTCGCGGTCATTAGTACTATGGTCATGATACCTGAGACCGCAGCTAACAGTTCTTTCATTTCTCAAAAGGTACGAACTTAACACCAACTTTGTCTTCTCACTAGGTGTATAATATCAGGATCAAATAAAATAACCCTAGGTAGTAAGACTACAACCCCAAATTTGAAGGAATTCAAGTTGCACTCAATTGGGCAATGAATGGACACCTATTGCACATGCTAATCATAATCAGTCTAGATTAGAATATGGGTACTCAGGACATCCCCAAAAAGCATGTAGGCACCCTATAGCTGCTAACCACAATGGTAATTACAAATAAGCATAGTTTTTGCATTATAACACTATTTCAAACTCATGTATAGATACATGTCCTAAGCCTATAATAATAGTAAAGGTAAGGGAGTTTGAGACTATATACTAGGTAACTGATGCAAAAGGTCTGAAATGAAACCTTGGTTAATTTTAAGAGACCACAATTTTGAGGGAAATTATGAGAAAATTTGAAACTAAGGTGCATAGGTACATGGCATTAGAATGGTCACTTTATTCTAAATTAACCATGGTCACGATCGAAGTTATGCGATCACAACCACATGCGCTCCGTGATCGTGGGGACACTGACTATGGTCGCGGTAATTGAGACCCAACACTTGGGGTTCCTGCATGCCCTGCTTAGTCCATTTGCCAAATTCTCACATCATTTCTTTCCAAATCCAACCAAAATGCCCCTAAGTACCAATACTCTATGGACTATACATACTCACAAACAACAACAAATATTAAAATCTACCCTAGCATACATAAATAAAAGGATATATGCCATGTTTCATGGCGTGATAGGTTGTCTCCCATCTAGTGCTTAGTTTAACATCGCAGCACGATGTGTTCACTCCTTCCCTTTATGTCTCCACTTAGAAAATTTGGATCTCCGTCCCATATTTCACTCAATATGTAATGAGTGGCAGAGGGACAGAAAATTCAAATCTCCCAAGATAAAACTTGGAAGAGGTGGTAAAATGGAAATAAAGCACCGATCTTTCCATTTTGAAGGATTGAAACTTTTGCCTAACTTCAGATCAATATTCCAGCTTCGCTCCTTGAGAAAAACTAAGCACATTAATAATCCATTCCTTATACCTCAGAAATTAAGCATCTTGGCTTTTGATGGATGGGGCTCCATGTGCTCCTTCGAAATGACAAACTCCAATATGCAAGAGTCGGACTCCATCTCCCCACAATTCTCCATTTGGTCAAAAATATGGATCCTCATCACATCCTCTATGCCCAATATTGAAAAGTAGGTTGAACGAGTTCCAACACCTAACTTTGGGTTAGCTTTCTCTAAAGAATTATTACCCCGAAATGAGTTAGAGTCATTATAATAGATTTGTGTTGATTCTTCTCTTGACTCTAAGTTCATTTCTTTTCTTTTAACCTCTTCTTCCTCATATGAGTCGGATGGTTGGGAAGCCATCGAGGAGTCTTCACTACCAAGCTCATCATCATAGCTTAGTTTCTCTTCTTGGTGCATCTGCTCTTAGGAAATGGGGAATGTTGTGATAGTTTCAATATTTTCCTCTTCGTCCATTTCCCCTATCTTGAAACCTTTCCATGTCAATACCTCGTGATGCATCTCTTTTAGATTTTCCCCTATTGCATCCACCTGATCCAAAATGGTTTGAAGTAATTTTCTGAAACTACTGAGTCCAGTATGTTGGCTTGTCTCCTCTTTATCAAATGTCCTATAAAACTTATAAGAAGAACGAGCAAATTGGTTAGAATCTCCTTTTGATCACTCAGCTGCACTTTTTCTGCTCCCTTTTGATCATTTTAAGCTTCATTCAACATCTTTTAATCTCCTCAACTTTATGCCTGCAAAATGTGAATATTAGTGCATTTATTCACAATTATGTCTTATTTATTCATTCAGAACAAAGTAATGTTCACGGATATTGAGAGCGAATGAGTGGTTAAATCACCACTCATCAGTCCATTTCTGGACCATTTCGATTTTGTCCAATTCTTGGACCTATTTTAATGGACCTTTTTTCAGCCTTTTTTCAGCTGTATATCACAGCCTTTAACCTTGAATTTTCCTATATATCTCATATCTATTGGGATGTATATCATCCCAATGTGAACCCTAACATCAACATCTTTGGGTTCTTGATAAATTTTTCAATTTTTCGACCTGTATATCAGCATATCTCTCATTTTGTATAACATCGCAAATTAGTTTTATTATCGGACTTTAGCATGAGTTTCTGACTTGAAAGAATGGTACTTGATCTCATAGATGCAATAGGAGGGAGTCCATTTGGACTCGGATGGATATTACATACCACCAAAAAAGATAAAAATTAATACATTATCTAAAATAAAAAATATGGACAATCAACAAAGAGATTAAAAATAATGGTAAGGGGACATTCAAATCTAAAAAGAAACACATGTGCACTTACAAAAAATGATATTTCACATTTGTAGCAAGCAAACAACTATAACATTGCCAAAACACTACCACGCTCAAGAAAATGAACATAAAAATCTTAAGTACATAAATAAAACAATCTGCAGCTACATATAATTGATATGTGCTAAAAATATAGCACAACTTCTAAGGTGTATAAATATCATAGACATAGTTAGAAATTTACTGAACCAACATCAAATTCATGTTATTTAAACAAAGGATAAGCAACAAAGAGTTATATTATTAAGATTAAAAGAAGCATGGAACACATATAATCCTCTAACTAATCATGACAATTAGATTTCAGAGAATTAACATACAATCGAGCTACATTATGGAAATTACTATAGATTCGGCTATTCGTCAAATTTAGAAAAGAACGACAAAAAGAACAAATTAAAACAACACGATTGAGGATTAAGGGATACATTTAAGTTGACAAATACACTTAAACTGTTAAGTTTCATAGTTTTAGCAATATATTTTAGGAGTAGGCCAATCCCAATAGTGAATATTCAACTAAATATGGTAGAAAAGAAAAGAAAACCAGGAACTAGGAGATACAAGTTTGACATGATGTTCAGGACTTTTATTCGATAACACTTAATTTCCAACCAGTGAGATTCATACTACCAAACATTACAAATAACAAAACATATTACAACGCGGCCTAGAAACTACAACAATAAATCCACCATCAGACTAAAAAATATACTAAAATCTAAATGAGATACTATAACAATAAGGACTAACACTGCATTAGACGAAATGAGATGAGCAAAAGATGAGAGATTTTACCTTTTTTAGGGATGCAAAGGGGACTTCGAGATTGTCGGATTATTTTCATATCATCGTAACTCAAAATTAAATTCTCTAGCTAAAATCCTAAGTCCAACGGTCTTAAAAGGATTTAGCTCGATTATTTTTTATTTTTAGCAAAATCCCTTTTAATTGGGGTTCTGAGCAAATTAATCCTCTTTATATAACACCATCTAAAGAGTGAATAGGAGGGATTTATATAGAACTCCAAAATCCTAAATTCATGATGAAGTAGTGGTGTGGGATAGAAAAATTCAAGGGCATTTTTTGAAATTCATTAGAGAATTTCAAATTCAAGAATGGGATAAGGTTTTGTGAGATGGCAGTTATACTATTTGGTACGGATTTGAGTTTCAAATTTGAAAATTTCAAATAGTTTAAGAACAATGCCTTTTTGGCTGAGCTGGGTGTGGGGTCATTATTAGTTGAAGTTGTCGGTGTTTAGATATTGTCTTTCATTGTTGTTGATACTGTCTTGTTACATTATCGGTGTTTGTACATCGATGAAGTTACTGGTGTTTGATATTGTTGTTGATTGGTGTTGACTGAAGTTGGGTGTTGTACGATGTTAAAGAGAAGAGAGTTATAAGGTGGGTCAGGTAAAGGGTTATTGGGATGGCTGAGGAGTTGGGTTGCATTGCGTTGGTATTGTTAAAGAAAAAATGAGAAGTGGGTTGGGTCTGCTGACTTTGGTGGAATGGGTAAATTAGATTATTTTGGGGTTATTTTTGTAAATAACCCCAATTAGATTAGGATTTAGCCTACCTCATTTAATTTTTGGCCAAACTTCAAGTCAATTGTCCAATTGCATTGCAATTGTGGCCAATTTGATTTCAATTAAGGCTAAATTTAATGAGTTAACTAAATTGAATCGCAATCCGACATGAATTTAAGTACCAATTTAATCCAGAGTTTCTTAACTAAATAAAATTAAACTAATATTTTCCAAATAAATTCTTTTTAAGGAAAAGTTATTTTTAAATCAAGATTTTATCTATTTGAATTAATTTTTAAGATAACCCCTAATTATAATTAAATTTTTCAACAAAATAATTATTTAAGTAACAAAATTATACGACCTCGTATAGACGGATACTAAAATGTATAAAAGCTACTTATAGTGACAAAATTACGTAGATAAATATTTTTTAAAAAAATTATTTAGATAAAATAAATGTGGTAATTTTATTTAAAATTAAAGAAACTCAGAATTAAAGTATGTCATGGAGGGTAAAAATTAGGTGTCAACAACTATCCTCCCTCTTTGGGCAGGGCGAATCCAAGTAACCCTGGACAAAAGGAGTTTGACATGCACAATTTTTATTAGAGCACAAATTCAATTCTTGATAGGGTTTGTTTTTGCATGAGTTTCATGGAGTTATGGATGGACCCAGGAATCGAGTTTCCTATATATCTCAGGCTACATGAGAATTCATGCCATTTGTAGTTTATAAAGCTTGATTTGAATGGACGTTTTTCAAAAAATTTATAAGTTGTCCCAATTTTTGAATTTTGGTGAAACCGAAAGGCTAAGGAATAAGAGGATTGGGGGGAGGATGGAATGAAGTTGAGTTTTCAACATAAAGCCCAACAACATATCCCAATGATTTAGGAAATCTAACTACTTGTAGTTTGACTCAATTGGTAGAAAAGATAGTCTTTTATTTTAAATAACCTTTGGCTTAGAATGACTGAAAAGTCAATTTGGTTAAGTAAAAGATGTTGGTAACTTCTTAACCATGAATGTGATATCTTTCATATCTATAGGCAAGAATTTATCTAGAAATAATTTCCAAAACTCTGAGTATGTTATCACCTGGATTTGAAGAAAAGAGAAGGTTACTTTCAGTATGAGTTTAGAAATGTCCTGAAACTGAAACTGAAACCAGAACATCCCAAAATACCCCACATGCCTTCTAATAGAGTTATGGTTTGATGGTAGTGTAATCGTCCATCAAATTTCATCCAAAGAGTTTGATATTCCTCTTTAATTTAGAGTCGTCCACATCTTTAATTTTGATTTGAGAATTTAATTCTTTCTGATGCTCTCGACAATGTATCAAACAAAATAGTCAGCGGTAAATATATCATGATACAAACATAATTCGTTACAAACATGTTTGAACATTTTATGCAGAGATAGTTGATGAACCAATTTGCACAACCTATTTTTAAAATATCATGCAATTTTTAATGGGGTGACAACCCAAGGTGTATCAATAAAATGTTGATGACCTATCTTGAATGTAATATGCCACTTTAAACAGGGTGACGGCCCAACGTGTCTCATAGAAAGGCGGATGACCTATCTTGAATGTAACATGCCACTTTGAATAGGGTGATGGCCTAATATGTCTTATTAAAAGAAGGATGAACTATATTGAATGTAATGTGCCACTTTGAAAGGGTGACCCCCAACATATCTCACTGAAGGGTGGACGACCTATCTTGTATGTAATGTGACACTTTGAATGGGGTGATGGCCCAACACGACCTATCTTGAATGTAAAGTTCCACTTTGAATACGGTGATGGCCCAACTTGTCTTATTGAAAGGCGGACAATCTATCTTGAATGTAATGTGTCACTTTGAATGGGGTGATATCCTAACATGTCTCATTGAAAAACGGATGGGCATCTTGTATGTAACATGCCACTTTGAATGGGATAATGGCCCAACATATCTCACTGAAAGGTGAATGATCTATCTTAAATATAACGTGCCACTTTGAATGGGGTAATGTCCCAATGTGTCTCATTGAATGGCAGATGACCTATCTTGAATAAAATATGTCACTTTGAATGGGATGATATTCCAACATGTCTACTAATCACCTACACTAAACTTATAAGTAGCAAATTCAATAAAAGGGCAATTGTGGAAACCTTATTTTAATATGATAACTGCGGACTATAGCATATGCAAGTGCATGCGATCGTACAAGTACTATAGTGACTCAGAGATTCAGATATAGTACCCACGAGGACTACTAAACTAGTAATTCTACTAACTTTTAGTTTTGATAAGAAGGTATTAAGTGTTTCAGAGTATCAAGATGATTGTGAAGATTTAGGTAATATTCTAATTAATAAAGAAATAACAGAGTGTGACAATAGCAATGTAGGCAAAGTTGTAAACAATATGATTGAGGATTCTAGGGTTGAGACACTTTTAACAATCTTACAAATCTCTATTCTTATCGTGGTTTAGTTGATTATCGGGTTATTGATTGGCATGGTTTAGAGTATGATCATGGTCTCCCGATCCTTCAATCTTCTACCTAAATGGATATTACAACTACATCGTTGAGCGGGTATGCAATAATCTAATTGGATGCATTAAGATGTCATCCTAAAAGTGAACCAAACAAGGTTTCTAGGTATATCCCTATCCTAGATGCTAATTCAAATCCTTTATTTTATAAAACAATAAGAACCTTTCCCCTTAAACTCTTTGAGATAACCTATGATTCTCCTCCCAAATTCAAAAAGAAATATATATATATATATATATATATATATATTAATGGTGGGCAATCATCAAAATAGTAAGCACAAGATATTAAGAATAACCCATACAATAATTCAATAATAAACCACTCTAAAAATATCAAAGTGTAATCATGTTTTCGGCCTCAACCCCGGTACAAAGGTGTTTAGCCACTCATGGACATTTTCATAATCACCATAGATGAATACAAGATAAAATCCATAAATAAACTAAAGTAAAAGAAGAAAAACCCTTATTGACGTGTTTTCTAGCCTTCCTCCAAGTTTCAAAGTTATCCAAGGTATATAACATCTAGTTCAAGTATCCTATTTATCGGAGGATAATTTAGACATTTTTGGGCTAGGGTGTTCACTTCCCCTTATATTCCATGGGACTAGGGGGTGATACGTCCCTCTTATTCCAGGGACTAGGGTGCGCGATGCCCCTTCATTGGGGTGACACACTGGAAAGTCATCTTGTAAGCCATATCTATGTCCTTCCATCCCAAGCCTTATAGTATTGTTTCCACTTGATTTACAGCTTGAGTATCATCCATATACCATAAAAAATAGACTCACCAACCATCCTATAGCATCAAACACCATGGATTAGAACTCAAAACAACACAACATTCAAGAGAATGAACTAGAAACTTACGCTAAGAACTAGTTTTGCCCTTTTTTATCTTTAACTTATTGTTTGACTCTTGGCTTGATCCAATTGAATCTTTAATACTATAAAAAAAAATTCACTAATAATTATACAATAATAACCTTAGGAACTCATTGCACTCACTAGAATCCATCGAGATCAACTAGAATAACACCTAGCTCAAGCTAGTAACACTAGTTTTCTCATTTGAACTCTATGTGACCAAATTGAGTACAAACTCATTTCCAAGACACCATAAACATTGTATTCAAGTATGTAAACTCTTAGATGATTAATTATATCATTATTCACTCATTAATCACACAAGAAGTTGTCAAAACAAGACTATATAAGGACGTGTAACAACACTGGGGTGCATAAATCCACCTCAGATCATCACCCCCCACTTAAAGTCTTGTTCGTCCTCGAACAACTCTTTACTCTAAGCATCATAAGCTGAGATGACTCCATACTTCTACTACAATCAAGATGTTTAATAAAGTGCTACAATGACTACACAGAATGCAAGTTTCTATACTGATCATGTTACAAACACAATTCACAATTCAAAAATACTACTACAGAACATCGTAGCCTCAGGAATTGACTCACCCAGTTGGAACACTCATACATATTTATCAATCACAGACATCATATAAATCACCAAACTATCATAAAACAGTTCCCTTACCACAAGAGAGTTTCCCAAACTCGCTCACATAAATGTAATTTATTACAAATTAGGTACAAGAATAAAATTACGCTCACTCTTACAATGAATTCACAAGTTACACCAGATGAAGAACCATAAGCTTTCCCTTAGTGTAATACTCCACTAATATCATAATGTCAAGGAGCATGATCAAATAGGTCTTTATGGATTGTAATGTAGGTTAAGGGAAGGCTAGGAACTATTTTGATCAGGAATAGTGAGTATCTTCCCTAAGCACTTTAATACATCACACTTTTCATTCAATTCACCTTTAACAACCAATTTCCACCACTTCTATCTACCCCCCATATTTTGTTTTGCCCCATCTTATTAATATCACTCACATACACTATGGTGGGAGCATTCTCTTTACACAACTTATTCAATTTGAACAAATTTTTATTCTTTTCATTACTCAACTCCCAACCACAACACATCTATTGTACATACCAATAACTACTACTTTGGGGATTTAATTTCACTTTTTTCCTTCTTCAATTTCAAACTCCTTAACTTAATTAAATTTTAACTTAATTAAATTTTAACTAAAGCGCTTAGGAGAATTGGATAAACTTAAGGTCAATCAAAGAAGGGGATACAAGTTATATATAAGGCTACCAAAGAATAAGCTAAAGGCTTAATAGGGTTAACTAGGATAATGAACAAGGATATATAAAAGAGGGTATAAAACAAGGCTATCAAAGAATTGCCTATATAATATCCTAAACCCACTCTTTATTTCGCTTTGAATACACACCAGGAAAGTTACATACATCACAAGAAACAAGGAATACACAACAACCTTACATTACTCATGGCACATGCTCAACTCGAGTAGGATCATTATAGAATCTCAACCAAACAATAACATGAATTCAGCATTAAGCCAACAAGTACAAGAGTCATAATCAAGAGACTAGGAGTCTAAAAAGTAGTAATTCATATAATCAACATGCTTTTACAAACAAAACACTTGCATCATTCAATCACACATAGCACGAACAAGAATATCCCACTTACCTAAAACAAAAATTACTACCCTTCTTTATACCCACTTTACATTATACACCCCTATGATATCCACTCTCAACTTAAATGATTTGTTTTTGTTAAGGTGCACAATGTCCAAGGAGGACCAGGGCCAAAACAAGTTCATTGTAACATAAATAGGCTAAAAAGGGCTAAAATGGAAATTTCCACTCTTCCCAGACTTAAAAATCTACTTTGTCCCAAAAGTATACTTAAAAGTAGAGATAAAAATACTCTCTGAGGCCTCTAGTCCTAGCTAGTGGCATCTTTCTACATCAAGAGGATCTAGGGACCCCACCACAATCTTCGCTATGCTCCTTAGCTTAGGTTTTCCGGTACTCAGACTTTCCATCAACCTATGACTCAACAAAAACAAAAATTACGTGAAGTAAGAACTAAACATACTTAAAATAAAACCTACCTTAACTTGGGTTGCCTCCCAAGCAACACCTAATTTCACAACCTAAAATTTGACATTTTTCGACTGAAAAAAATTAGTCAAAAATTTCCAACTACTTCAGTTGGAAATTTCTGACTACTTCAGTAGGAAATTTTTGACTACTTCAGTCGGAGACCTTACTTTATTATTTTTATTTTTTATAAAATATTTTTCCAATACTATTTGTGACAAAAACAGTCAGAATATTTGGCGACAAATTCTAAAAAATATATATTCCAACTATAGTAGTCGAAAATATAAATAATTAAATAAATTATTTATTTAAATAAATTAGTAAATATATGTTTTCGACTACTGTAGTCGAAAATACTAATAACTAAATAAAATTAATAATAAATTAAATATATATCCGACCATTATAGTAAAAAATATAAATAATTAAATAAATGTATTACTAAATATATAATCAGTCCCTTATATGAAAATTAAATGATTATTTAAATAAATTTTTAAATATAGATTTTCTACTACTATAGTCGAAAATACTAATAACTAAATAAAATTAATAATTAATCAAATATATATCCGACCACTATAGTAAAAAAATATAAATAATTAAATATATTACTAAATGTATAATCAGTCCCTTATAAAAAATTTAAAAAGTAAGTAAAATAAACTGTTAAATATATATTTTCGACTACTATAGTCAGGAATACTAATAACTAAATAAATATATGACTTAATATATAATCATATCCTTATACATAAAATTAATAATTAATTAAAATATATTATTAATTAGATTTCTGACTAATTTAGTCGAAACATTTAACAATAAAATAAATATATTGCTAAATACATTACAATAAAGCTTCTCTATAAATATATTAAATGTATCTAACTACTGTAGTCAGACATATTGAGTAATTAAATATATTCAAAAAAAAATTTGGTTTCCCATCCTGTGTTCGATGCCCACATTGGAGCCCCTACTAATTCGGATCGTGCGTTGCAGGGCCCATTAAGGTGGCAGCGCTCCCAATAGAATTTTTTCCATACCTAGGGTCGAACCCTCGACCTCTGGTTAAGCGTGGAGCAGCCCCATCCACCGCACCACAACCCATGTTGGTAAATATATTCAATTTTTACCCAACTGTAGTGGTCGGAAGATTATATACAATTACTAAATAAATAAATATTATATAAAATATATATACATAAAATTGTAGTATTCCTTCTCTCTTTCACTTCACTGCCTCTCTCTCCCTCTATATCCCTTTCTAAGCTAAATTAGGGCTTCCTTCATTGAAGTAGCAGTGGTTGTTTTCCTCCATTGAAGCAGTAGTGGTTACCTTCCTCCATCAAAACACCGGTGGTATGATCTCTCTCCCTTTTTTTCTCTCTCTCTCTCACACACACTCACCATATTTAGATAGTCTGCACCCATATTTCTATGTTACTTGAAATATGGATATCATAGTTATGTTAAAAAATAGGATTTTTTACAGTTCTCGTACCTTCATAGTTAGGTTATGGATTTGTTTAATCATATGTTTAACCTATGGTATAACTTATTTGGGAACCATCGAGTATATGATTGGTTTGGAGGTGAATTTGTTTTAGGTTATGACATTCTCAAAGAATTTTTTCTCCAATGGACTGAGATTTGTGATAAATTTTGTGAAAGAATGCTTATTCTCTAGTGAGATCAATTTGGGAAATCAGGGTCGAGTGGTTCAGCTCAGATTTAAGACTTTGGCTAGTCTCTATTTTGAGGCTTTATTTTAATGAAAATATTATCGATAAGATTATTAGGTCCACACACTGTCTATTGGATCAATTTTTCTTCAGGTTAGAGAGACTAACTTTGACAAATCTTCGAGGGATGGTCTGTATTAGTTCCTAATACTTCTAATCTTTGTTTTAAGTTTTCATTGGATTTTCAAAATCTACTCAGTGAGAGAAGTGTATTCGGTTGTTTAGCATGGTTCAACCTATAGTCGGTGGAAGAATTCTGGAGTGGATCTTCTATATTTTAGAGGATGTTCCTTGGACTCATGAATTTTGGTTTTCTTGGGTAGAGATTTCAGATGTTAGTCACCACCCTTTTGATATTCACGTACAACTTCTAAAGCATAATTCATATGCTAGTTTATGAAGACTTCTCGGTGGGTCGACTTTATTCTTTTTATGTTAGTCGTGATGTTATAATAATTATAGGTAAGTGGGAATTGAGAATATATATATATATAGGTGGGGTGGATTAAAGAAAAATCGACAAGTTTCTCCCTTTTGTTCGTCGCCTCCCTGAATTCAAATTCTGGTATGCTTTCTTTTAAATCCTATTGCTTCATATTTTTTGCAGCTATGGTTATATTAATATCCAAGTTCTATATAGTTAATCAGTTATTAACACTTGAATTGTGTCTTTGTTTTGCAAATATATACCATTAATTAAGATTTAGAATCCTGCTTAAGTAGATTATACTGAAATTTGCTATGAATCTATCTAGCAATTACTATTCACACAGATCTTAACACCCAACTTAAGAATCACTTAAACTATTGTACAATACTTGATCACGGTGCGAGGAAATAATAGGGAATGCAATTTGTATCTTGTCAGGCATTTAATCACACTAATATACATGATAATATGGTAGTTGTAAGTTGGTAAAATAGCAATATCAAAAAAATATTCTCTATTCAGCATGGGAAATAACATCTCTGATGAGTGTACCTCATCTTTGGGCAAAGTGCTCGCACCAGTTATAGTGATTTTCTATTTTTTTTCCTGTACTCTTATCAGTAGCCGTGATAGAAAGAATACCATTGGCATCAATATCGAGCTGTCTATATGACTCGTCTTCTTGTGTTTCCTTCAGATCCAGGATTTCCATTCCATTACTCCCGACTACTTTTTGGATGTCAATGGTGCAGTCATTCATCCCCTTTCTTATCAATAGGTTTGTGAGATTCTACTGCTAGTTATCTATTTTGTGACTTGCTCCCTGTTTGGTTTTGCATTCCATTACTTCTTTTTTTATCAATAGGTCCAGAAATGTAAAACTCGAAAGTTTATCTATTTCATCCATGCCTTTCTGGTTGTCTTTAGTTTTAATGCTTATATAATGCATAACAATCTTAAAAAGGTTTGAATATAGGCAGAACAAAAGCAATAAATTTTCTCGATATATTTCCAGGAATGAGCATATTACTTCAGATATCACACCTAAGGTTTGTGCATATGCCTATCAATTCCTATGACTTAATTGTTTGTCTTCTTTCTGTTGAATAAATAGGTTAATTTCAAGAATATGGTGTTAAAAGTTATTTTGACCTTTAGACAATATTTGGCATATACATTAGGCAGAGACTATATAAGTGTTTTTCTTCTGTTTGGGCATATTATGAGATATTAAGAAATTTTGGACATAGGTATATTCGTAGGTTGCTTTCATTTTTTTATATCCAATAATTCCTTATCCATCACATGACGGTAACAGTCATTCTTAGCAGCTTATGACTAACAAGTAGGCACCTCACTAGAATGTGCAATAGTAGATAAGGAAACGGGCAGCTTGGGCTTTAGCAAGACTATTTAAGAATGAGTGACCGTGCGTGGATACAACTCATATATGAATTCTAAGTATGTGGTTATTGTTGTTGTAACTAGTCTGGGTGATGATACAACTGATATGTGTCTGAAAGTTGTGTGTTAGCAGTAAGTTTTCATTTGAAATAACCGCTGAAACATAATCCAGTGAATGCAGTGCTAGTTTTCTATGATACTTATGTATTATATTTCAGTTATGTTGAATTCAGTGTTGTTATGAGAATGGACTGGTTGTCATTATACTACGCTAAGCTAGATTATTGAACTAGTTGTAATGATATCATTATAGAGACAGAAACAAAAGGTTCATTTCAACGTTAGAATATAACTGATAATATCTATAGATTGGTTAAAATATTTTATAGTGTTCATATTATTAGGATAATTTCTGTATGTCGGGTAAAATATGGGCATTGCCTTATATGGAACTATCTGGTACCATTTGTAGATTCACGAATCCTAGGCTAAAAAGCGTCTTGGGTGTATTTGTGTATATCTCTTGATTTGTACTTCTTTCTTTAATGATACGACATCTTATGACCATCCCTTTTTGGTTTTTCGATAATGAGTTTGAATTGTTTACTTTCCTATGTGTTCTAGATGTCAGAAAGAAAAATTAAAGCTTCTAGATAGCAGAATTTGTGTATACATAAATGATAAGCAAACATGTCAAGTAATTTGAAATGGGGATACAAAAATTTGATTAGTGAACCAAACTTTGTTTAATATCTACTTTCAATTTTCGATTATCAAATTATCAAAACAAAATATTAGAAATACCGAATTTGAAAGTACTATTCCAGTGAATGAAGTTAAGGTGATTTAGTAGTTGTTTCATATGGCCATGTCTATATCAGTATAGTAAAGCGATGATAGTGCCTTTTAGAAAATTTGTATTGTAGCTAATTACTTTCGATTAAAATAATAGTAGGGAACAATAAGTAAGTTCATAATGTAAAAAGGAAATAATTAAATTATTTTTTTAACTTAATGATCTGTCTAATTACTTATGTTTAATATAGATCTCATGGGCACTGGCAGTGGGGAAATTGGAAACTAATTTTATAGCCCTCTAATCAAATTAATGTTATTGCATAACTTCTTAGTATTGTACCAACTTTCTTATCAATAGTATGAATAATATGTTTTTTTGTGCTTCAGTTATCGTAACACTTGACTTTCTACAAATGTAGTACTAGTCTTATTAAGTAAGAGCGATGATTGGATAGGACATGCAATACATAATTTGTTCATTTTTTATTAGTTTTACTATGTTCTTTGTTATAAAAAAATGCATCATGTTAGAAGTATCTTAGATGTCTAGTAGTTTCAGTAACTAGTATGCAGTTTGCTAGTATTAAAATGGGAAACTTGCTTAGTAGCTGAATTTTTATAGTTGCATTGACATGTATATGGGTAAAATTTTACAAAAATTCTTAAATGGGAGAGTAGATGTACTTCTTACTAAGGTCTTCGAAGAGACGCATAAGAAGAAAAAGTAGGATAGTTTAAGAGAAGATTAGGTCGAACCGCGTGCTAAGGTTGTATATATAAGATAATAACTTTTATATATATTATTTTCCTATTATTTAACTTAGCTTGTTTACATAATGACAATTATTTTTCTTTCAGGAAGGATTTCAAAAAAGCATTGAAGATTGGCATCAAACCCAACCTGCTTCAGAGGATGGTACCATGGTCCAACCATCGCCTGCTGATATGACTAGAATATGGACAGTTGTGGTAGGTGGTCCAAAGAAAGGTAAAACCTATGGGCTTGGAATTAACCAATCCTCAAGTAGTTTTTCCCCAATAATGCCCAACTTCAGTTCTATTTTGCAAAAACACGGAAGAAATGGAAGCAATGAAAAAGAAAATTAAAGACTTGACACAACAGTATGTATTTAGTGATGCCAAATTTGCTAAGTTTGAGGCGTTAGTCAAGAAACATATGCCTCAAGTATTTGAGGATGAGGAAGATAGTAAATCAGATGATTAGATTGTAGTTTTGGGTTCTTGTTTATGATTGTGACGTTTAGACTTAAATTATTAGAATTAGTGTTTGTATTGGATTGTGATGTTTAGACTTAAACTTGTTTTGAAATGTTTAAACTATTAGACTCGTTGTTTGTTTTGGATGTTTCAAAGTGGTTGAATTTTTAAGTTTTGGTTGTATTTGTAATTTTTAAATTTCGACTACAGCGGTTTAAGAAAAGCAAAATAATTTTATTATTTTCCGACTATATTTGTTGGGAAAAAATAATATTATCATTTTTTGACAGTAGTAGTCAAAAAAACTTTTCCAACAAGCTTTTTTTGACTACCACTAAACAGTTGGAAAGTAGTTGAAAATGCGTTATTTTTCAACTATATTTCGACTACATGACCTGACGAAAAATAGCAAATTTTTTGTAGTGTTTAGTGTTGCGGCACTACCCTCATCATGCTTACTCGTTTTCCATCATTCTCTTCCTCCTACTTGGAGGCCATCTTCTTTTTTTCTTACCTATTAAGTGTGAACTCTTAAGGTTAATGGCTCTCTCAACAATAGCCTTTTTAGGCTCATCAATCTATATCAGTCCGGGATAGGATATTTATGGCTTGGGAAACTCAATAAGGAAGTATGAAGAGGTCTTTGGTGGAATAAACTCACCCACCCCATACTTATCCCCTTCAATCACTGTAATCATACATAAATTTTTGTAGTGGGATAGTGTGTTGACTGGTTTGTAAACTTTGAAAACTACCTCTTTATCATCCAGTCTCATTGTGAGTGTGCCCTCTCTTAAATGTATTAATGCTCCTCCCATTTCCAAAAATGGATTTCCCAAGATGACTAATACTTTTTTATTTGCCTAAAAATATAAAACAATAAAATCAGTAGGAATAGTAAACTTACCAACCTTGATAAGAACATCCTCTATGATTCCTTCAGGACGGGCTAGGGTCCGATCTACCAATTGAAGTATCACAGAGCTCGGTCTCAGCTTCCCTAAACCCACAGTGTTGAACAAGAAAAGGGGAAGCAAATAAATGTTTTCCCCCAATCACTAAGTGCGTATACCACCTCACTGTTGCTAATTTGAATAAAGAGCATGAAGCTCCCAGGGTCTTTGAGCTTTTTGGTCATCTTCTGCATCACCACAAAACTACACTCCTTAGTGAGTGCTACTATCTCAACATCCTACAACTTAACTTTGTTAGTGACCACGTCCTTTAAGTTCTTAGTGTACTTGTGTATTCCCTATACAACATCTAAAAGAACTTTTTGAAGTTCTCTAAATATATCAAAGAACTTTTTGAATCATGCATCCTCCTTTGATTTTCTAAGACTCTGTGGGAAAGGTGGTGGTGGTATCTCCTTTTGAAATATCCTGGGCTTTAACCCATAGAAAGTTTCCTAGAAATCCATTCTCCGAACCTTATATGAGTCATGGGTGTGAGTCGTATACTGGGGTACGAGAGGTATGGTCCTATCATATACTGACCAGTGTTAGTTGGTGGGATAGTTTTGGTCACTAAAATAGGTATGACTTAGGGGCATGGGTCATAAGGGATTGTTACAAGTCGTATCAAGGACTCGTATGGTGGGAAGTATTGATTCTCCTAGTATTTCATTCTACCAAGGATACGGGTCATAGATACGGATCGTATGCTGAAGTTAAGACTTAGTTGGATGAGTCATATATTGGACAGTGTTTGATCCAAGGGTTGAGTCTTAGATACGAGTGGTGGATACCGATCGTATAATAGGGTACGACTCGTATGGGTCAGTTGTATCCCTCTGACGGATTTTTAAGGGATTTAAGTGGGGGTATTTTGGACATTTACCCACTTACCCTAACTAGGACCCGCGACTTCTAATATACTTTGGAGGTTATTTAACCTATTATTCTATTCATTAACACTTAGAAACTATTCAAAAATATCTCATAATTCTCTCAAGAGCTTTTGGGGAAAGAATGCTAGGGTTTTATCTTACAGATTGCTTTGGGGCTTGCTTTGGTGATTTCTTTTTGTCAAATCATTTGTATAAGGCATGATTCTCTTCCCTTATTATAATTTCAACTAAAGTCACAGTTTATATGATTGATTTCATGGTTTTACTATTTCATGATTTTGGTTTTCAACTATTATTTGGGGGTTTTGATATTGCATGCTTGGTTATAGTTTTATATGGTTTTTATTATTATTTTATATGCATTGATGGTTGATTTGGACAGTTAGATTGCATGGTAATGATTTAATGGTCTTTGGAATTGGTTTTGGTCATATTATGCCCCTAGAGTATTTGATAAAATGCTTATGAAGATATGTCCATTGAATTGACTTCTTTTAATGGAACTCTTGCACATTTTAAATTAGATAAAGGATTTATGCATGGTTTAAATAGTTTAAAAAGTTTAAAGGCTAAATGGTTATTCTTTTGGAGAACATGGAAGTCTCCCAAGTGGATTTAATAAGGTGTATATAAGGGCACCTAAGGTCCCCATAACCTAAATGGTTTGCTATGGATATTACTTGCAAGTAATAGGGTGGTATGAGGATACCACTAATATTGGCCTTGGTTAATAAATAGTAAATGGATTATTTGGACATGATTTTAATTGGGGATTAATGGCGAGATGTGTAGCTAAGCCATGGAAGGTGGCGGTCCCGGGGTGACAAAAATTGGAAACTCATTGTTGCCGATATGATGGGTCTTGATGACTATATGCGTGTGTCATATTTTATTTTAGGGGATGTACTAGTCATCCCATTGGATATTCCCTGGTCGTACAGCTATACACACTGAAGCCTTTTCAGCAGGGGGAGCTGAACCCATATGTTCCGTGGGTAGTTAGGACGGCAAAGTTACACAGCCCAGTTAAAGGTTTTAAATGCATGCTAAACCTGGTTCCCTCTCCCGACACTTATATATGTATGGTTATATGCATTATGGATTGTTTTACTTAGCTTTATAACTGGAATTATTTTATCCTTATCTTGAAATTCATGCTAGCGATCATTCACTAACCCCGTTTACTGGCAGCTATATACAAACTCTAGTAGGAACCAACCATTCTACTTATCATGTTTAGCACACGGATTTGGTATCAGTATTTGGACTAAAGTGGTGAGCTTTCATTCTTTCGGAACATTATTTCATGTTATGGATTTGTTTAGATACTTTTCTTTTATTTTGGATATTGGTTTTGGCCCCGGTTGGGGGCATGTCCCAACTAGATTTGTTTATTCTTGTGGATAGAGGCTTTATGGTACTTCTAGGGGTTGGTATGGGTGGGATCAGTATTGGTGTCGGTCTTGGCATTAGAATAAATTAGTGGGATGACATAATTAGACGATATTGTTGGTTGTTCCATTCTACTATATTTTGGGGTTGATTTTCATATTATGTTTTGGTATTCCCTTTGGCCTATTGTTTATGGTATGGTTGGGCGGTTTTGCTGGTCCGATTAGACTCGGTTGGGTCAGTCACATTTGTGACCCTATCCCAGAGTCTTAATGAGACCAATAATGCTATCTTGTCATATTTTTGAAATTTAGCTCATCTAAGGTTGGATATAGGTGGTTGGATTAGGTAACAGGGGGAGGTCCTCGGTCCAGGTTGGACTTGGATTCCCATTACGACAAGGCCCAGGGTCGGGTCAGGTCAAATTGGTATTAGAGCCTAGGTTCATGGTCAACTAGGAAGTTCACAAAGTTATATCGAGTAGAGTCTCTTTTAGGTGTGTGAAGCACGCGACACTCATAGGAGAGAGGTTGTAAGACATTTAGGAATATTTCACTTTCTTTGTATTCTATCTTCAAGCTTGATTTCTTAATCCTAGAATCACCTTTAATCCTTGTTTGTTCATCTTTCATATCATGCCTCCTAGATTTGAAACATAGCAAAATTCTTCTGTCCCATATGGGGATAATGCGGAAAGGGTAGTCCTACGTCTGGAGTACAACTTTGATCTCATGATCTTATTCTTGATGGTGCTAGAGTTCTTCCTATTCTGGCTAGTTCTCCTCAGGTCCCTCAGTACAATGTGACGAATGCAGAATTTCATCAGTCTATTCATGTTATTACCCAACTAGTTATTTCTCAGGCTAAGCGGGGTACAAATGGTGTTTTGTCTGCTGAGACTACAAGGTTTGGTCAATTTATAAAGATGGGTCCTCCAACTTTTACTGGGGTGAAGGTGGAGAAGGATCCATAGGGCTTCTTAGAGGAGATAAAAAAAAAATTCTAGTGATGTAGGCTACTAATGTAGGGGGGTTAACTTTATGGCTTATTAGCTCAAGGATGTCACTTATCATTGGTATGAGGAGTGGGAAAGGGATAAAGGTAATAGAAAGAGGATGGATTATGGGAAGCCTTTTCTAATGCCTTCATGGATGCCTTTTCTAATGCCTTCATGCATCGGTTCTTTCCCCAAGAGTTGAGGAAAGCTATGATGAAGAAGTTTGTGAACCTCTGACATGGGAGGATATCGGTATAGGAAGATGCTTTGAAGTTCCATCAGCTATCAAGGTATGCTCTTGATTTGGTGGCTGATATGAGGTCGCAAATGTAGAAGTTCTCTTCTGGGCTGAATAGAGATTTGATTCTTAAGAGCAAGACTGCCTTGCTGATTAAAGATATGGGCATCTCAAGGTTGAATATTCATATACAATAGGTTGAGGATGAAAAGATAAAGCAAGCAGAGTTTGGGGATAAGCAGGGAAAGAGGAGATAGTTATCTGATCAAGGAGGTACTCAGTCTCAAGGTGGTAGGGATGGTGGCAAGTGGCAGAAAAAGAAGTGGGGGAGTTAAGGCTCTTTTTCTTCTAGTGCTCCATATCAGTCGGGAGACAGGCGTCATCAAGGTGGTGACAACTCTTTTGCACATGTTGCCCAATCTCAGGTGAGCGAAGGTTAGTCAGTTTCTTCATGTCCTCTTTGTCAATTTTTTGGTCGTCCTCATTGGGGTTATTGTGAGAAAGGAAGGGACAAGTGTTTTAAGTGTGGCTAGGTAGTCCATTGGATCAGGGATTTTTTGGTCAATAAGGTTGCTATAGGGGCGAATAAGATTCTTATGGCTTTATTTTATGCTCCTATACCTGGTGGGGTGGCATCTTCTTCTGTTATTGCTACTGGTTCTAGTGTTGGTCGGAACAGGTTGTATGATTTGCCATCCCGACATGAGTTCAAGGCATCACCTAATGTCATTACTGGTACGTTACAACTTTTCTTTTATGACGTATATTGTTTGCTTGATTCAGGGTCCACACTTTCTTATGTGACTCCATATGTGGCTGTGTCTTTTGGTTTTGATCCTGAAGTTATCTCGGATTCTTTTTCTATTTCTACCCCAGTAGGTGACTCGATTATTTCTATGAGAGTCTATAATGGTATGTGTTATTTGTTGGTAGCAAACAGACCTTGGCAGATCTATTTGAGTTAGATATAGTAGATTTTGATGTAATTTTAGGTATGGATTGGTTGCATTTTTGTTATGCATTTGTGGATTGTCGAACCCGTAGGGTTATCTTTAAGTTTCCTGGTAAATCGGTAATTAAATGGCAAGGTAGTTCCTTATCTCCTAGTAGGAGGTTTATTTCTTATCTTAGATATCAGAGGTTAATTTCTAAGGGTTGTCTTTATGACTTTTTCTGAGTTAAAGATTCTAAATCGAAAGTTCCTTCTTTGTCTTCGATCCCTGTGGTTAATGAATTTCCATAGATCTTTCCGGATGATCTTCCTGGTGTTCTTCCGGATAGGGAAATAGAATTTGGTATTGATTTGATTCTGGACACTCATCCAATATCTATTCCTCCATATAGAATGGCTTCGGCTGAGTTGAGGGAACTCAAGTAGCAACTTATGGATCTTCTGGATAAGGGGATTATTCATCCTAGTATTTCTCTATGGGGTACACCAGTGTTGTTTGTGTGCAAGAAGGATAGTTCCCTTCAGATGTGCATTGACTACAGGTAGTTGAATAAGGTGACGGTCAAGAACACGTATCCTCTTTCTCAGATAGATGACTTGTTTGACCAGCTATAGGGTGCCAAGTTCTTCTCTAAGATAGATCTTTAGTTTGGGTACCATCAGCTTAAGATTAGGGAGGTGGATATCCCTAAGATAGCTTTTCGTGCTCGATATGGACATTTTGAGTTCTTGGTGATGTCATTTAAGCCTACTAATACTCTGGCAGTATTTTATGGACTTAATGAACAGAGTGTTCAGGCAGTATTTGGATCTCTTCGTCATTATGTTTATTGATGACATTCTGGTTTATTTAAAGAGTGAGGTTGATCATGCCAATCATTTTTGTGTGGTGTTGCAGACCTTAAAAGAACAATAGTTATATGCCAATTTCTCTAAGTATGAGTTTTGATTAAACGATGTGACCTTCCTGGGCCATTTTATTTCTAGCAAAGGGATCATGATGGATCCACAAAAGGTTGTTGTAGTGAAGAAGCTGCCAAGGCCCACAACTTCACTCAATATTTAGAGTTTCTTGGGTTTAGCCGAGTATTATAGGCGGTTTGTGGAAAGAGTTTCTTCGATAGCTACTCCTTTGACTAAGTTGACTCAGAAGAAGGTTAAGTTTTCTTGGTCGGAAGCTTGTGAAAGGAGTTTTTAGAAGTTGAAGGATAAGTTGACTTCGGCTCCAATCCTGACCTTGCCGGAAGGCAATAATGGGTTTGTGGTATATTGTGATGCATCTCGAGTAGGGATTGGTTGTGTTTTAATGCATCATGGGGAGGTGATTACCTATGCTTCCAGGCAATTGAAGGTACATGACTGGAATTATCCTACTCATGATTTGGAGTTATTGGTGGTTGTGTTTGCTTTGAAAATATGGTGGCATTATTTGTATGGTGTTCACGTGGATATCTTTTCTGATCCCAAAAGTCTTCACTATGTGTTCACTCAGAAAGAGATTAATCTTAGGCATAGGAGGTGGCTTCAGCTTCTAAAGATTATGATAAGATTCCTCACTACTACCCAGGTAAGGCTAATATGGTTGTTGATGCTCTTAGCAGGTAATCCATGGGTAGTTTGGCTCAGGTGGAGGAAGGCAAGAGTAATTGTTAAAGGATATTCACCGCTTGGCTAATCTTGGAGTTCGTCTCTTGAACTCTAAGGATGGTAGTGTAATAGTGTAAGAAGTGGTTCAATCATCTCTTGGTGTAGAGATTAAAGAGAAGCAAGTGTTGGATTCTCTCTTGATGAAAACCAAGAGTGACGTTGATGGGCCAAAGGTAGTGGTGTTTGAGATTAGTGGTGATGATACTTTACGGTACCAAGGAAGGTTGTGTGTTCCTGATGTCAATGGGCTGTGGCAAAGGGTTTTGGATGAGGCGCATGAGTCATGCTATGTTGTTCATCCCAGTTCAACTAAGATGTATCATGATCTCAAGGAGATATATTAGTGAAATAGCATTAAAAAGATGTGGCTGATTTTGTGGCCAAGTGTATGGTGTGTCAACAGGTTAAGGTTGAGAACATCAGACCTAGTTGGTTGTATCAATAAATTGATTTACCCGAGTGGAAGTAGGAAGTGATTAATATGAACTTCGTTATCAGTTTTCCTCGATCTCAGAAATAGTATGATTTGATTTGGATCATCGTGGATAAGATTACCTAGTCTACGCATTTCTTGCCTTGCAGACTACCTTTTCGATGGAGGATTATGTGCGGTTGTTTCTTTGGGAGATTGTAAAGCTGCATGGGGTACCTTTTTCAATTATCTCTGATCGTGGTATGTAGTTTACGTCCTATTTCTGGTGGTCTTTCCAAAAAGGGCTAGGGACCATGGTTAGTTTGAGTATTTCTTTTCATCCACAGTCAGATTGGCAAGTGGAGAGAACTGTTCTGATATTGAAAGATATGCTTAGGTCCTATATGATTGACTCTGGTGGCAATTAGGTTGAGCATCTACCTTTGGTGGAGTTTGCTTACAACAATAGTTATCATTCGAGTGTTGGTATGGCTCCTTTTGAGGCATTGTATGTAGGAGGTGTAGATCTCCTATTGGGTGGTTTTATCTTGTAGAAGTGTACATGTTTGGTCAAGATTTGGTTTATCAGGCGATGAAGAAGGTTAAGGTGATTTGGGATTGGTTTAAAACTGCTCAAAGTCGCCAAAAGTCCTATGCGGATGTTAGGCATAGAGACTTAGAGTTTGAGGTCAGGGATAGGGCATTCCTCAAGGTGTCTCCTATGATGGGAGTGGTGCATTTGGAAAAAAGGGGAAACTCAGTCCTTGGTATGTTGGTCCTTATGTGATTTTGCAAAGAGTTGGCAATGTTGCTTATGAGTTGGTGTTGCAATCTAGCTTAAGTTTGGTTCATCCAATTTTTTATGTTTCTATGTTAAGGAAGTGTCTTGGTGATCCTTCTTCGATTGTTCCTTTGGAAGGATTAGGTATCTCGAATTCTCTGTCTTATGAAGAGGTCCTGGTTGAGATATTAGATAGGCAAGTTCATCGGTCACGTACCGAAGATGTGTCTTAGGTTAAGGTTCTATGGAGAAATAATAAGGTGGAAGAAGCTACTTGGGAAGCGGAAGAGGACATGATGTCCAGGTATCCGCATTTTTTTTCTGCTCCTAGGATTCGTACAGAAGGTATATGTCTTGAACACATCTTTATTTTCTAAGTTTGTTAAAGGAAAGATTAACATATTTACCACTTTGTTTCCAAACTTTGTTGAAGGGATGTTTGATAATGCAAATGACTTTATGTGGTTACCCCTACCTTGTCCATCATTCAGGGATAAATGTTCCTAGTGGGGGAGACTGAAACATCCTAGGTTTTGACCCTTATAAAATTTCCTGAAAATTCGTTCTCCAGACCCAATACGACTCATGGGTACGAGCCTTATACTGGGGTACGAGTGGTATGGTCCGGTCGTATGCTCACCAGTATTAGTTGGTGGGATGATTTTGGTCACTGGAATGGGTACAACTTAGGGGCATGAGTCATAAGGGATTGGTACAAATTGTATCAAGGACTCGTATGGTGGGCAGTGTTGATTTTCCTAGTATTTCATTCTTCCAGGGATACATGTCATGGGTACGGATCGTATGTTGAGGTTGCGACTTGGTTGGATGAGTTATATACTAGACAGTGTTTGATACAAGGGTTGAGGCTTGGATATGAGTTGTGGATATCGATCGTATAAAAAGGTACGACTCGTATGGATCAGTCCTATCCCTGTAATGGGTTTTTAAGGAATTTAAGTGAGGGTATCCTGGATATTTCTCTACTTACCCTAACTAGGACCCACGACTTCTAATACACTTTGAAGGTTATTTACCCTATTATTCAATTCATTGATACTTAGAAACTATTCCAAAACATCTCATAATTCTCTCAAGACTTTTAGGGGAAAGAAAGCAAGGGTTTCATCTTACAGATTGCTTTAGGGCTTGCATTGGTGATTTCTTTCCATCAAATATTTGGTGTAAGACATGATTCTCTTCCCTCGTTGTAATTTCAACTAAAGACATGGTTTATATTATTGATTTCATTGTTTTATTATTTCAAGATTAGGGTTTTCAACTATTATTTGGGGGGATTTGATATTACATTCTTGGTTATGACTTTCTATGGTTTTAATTATGCTTTTATATGCATTAATGGTTAATTTGGACAATTGTATTTGATGGTAATAGTTTAATGGTCTTTGGAATTGGTTTTGGTCATATTATGCCCCTAGGGTGTTTGATAAAATACTTATAAAGATATGTTCATTACATTGACTTTTTTATATAGAACTCATGCATGTTTTAAATAGGATAAAGGATTTATGCATGGTTTAAATGGTTTGAAAAGGTTAAAGGCCAAATAGTTATTCTTGTTGAGAAGATGGAAGTCCCTCAAATGGATTTAATATAGTATAAGGAAGGGTACCTAAGGTCCCCTTAACCTAAATGGTTTGGCTATGATATTACTTGCAAGTAATGGGGTGGTATGATGATACCTCTTATATTGGCCTTGGTTAATAAATGGTAAATAGATTGTTTAGATATGGTTTTAATTAGGCATTAATGGCGGGGTGTGCAGCTAATTCATGGAAGGTGGCAGTCCCGAGGGGACCAAAATTGGAAACTCATAGTTGTCAATATTAGGGGTCTTGATAACCATGTGTGTGTCTCATATTTTATTTTGGGGGATGTACTAGTCATCCCATGGTATATTCCCTGGTCATGCGGCTACACGCACTGGAGCCCTTTCAGCAGGGGGAGATGAACCAATATGGCCTATGGGTGGTTAGGATGGCTAAGCTACACAGCCCAGGTAAAGATTTTAAATGTATGCTAAACCTGATTCCCCTTCCTAGCACTTATATATGTATGGTTGTATGCATTATGGATGGTTTTACTTGGATTTATAATTGGCATTATTTTATCCTTATCCTGAGATTCATGCTAGCGATCATTTGATAACTCCGTCTACTGGCAGCTGCCACAATATGCAGGAATTGGCCATTTTACTCCTCCTATTTAGCACACAGATTTGGTATCATCATTTGGACTGAAGTGGAGAGATCCTATCCTTTCGGAAGGCATCACTTTACGTTATGGATTTTTTAGACACTTTTCTTTTATTTTGGATAATGGTTTTGGCCATGGTTGGGGGCATGTCCAACCTGATTTATTTATTCTTGCAGATAGTGGCTTTGTGGTACTTTTGGGAGGTGGTATGGGAGGGATTGGTATTGGTGATGGTATTGGCATTAGAATACGCCGATGGGCTAACATCATTGGACGATATTGTTGGTTGTTCCATCCTACTACATTTTGGGTTGATTTCAATATTATGTTTTGGTTTTCCTTTGGTCCATTATTTATGGTTTGGTTTTGTATTGTTGGGCGGTTGTGGCGGTAGGGTTGGACTGGGTTAGGTCGGTCATGGTTGTGACCTTATCCCAGAGTCTTAATCAAACCAATAATGCTATCTTGTCATATGTTCGAAATTCAGCTCATCTAAGGCTGGATATAGGTGGTGGATTGGGTAAAAAGGGGCAGTCCCCGGCCCTGGTTGGACTTTGGATGCCTATTATGACAAAGCCCGGGGTTGTGTTATGTCACCTTCACCTTTTCAACAACTTTTGTTTTTGAGTACTCAAACTTCCTCAAATTTTTATCAACTTTGTCATCTACCTGTTGAGGAACCAACTCCGCATCTTCCTCCTTAGTTGTATTTGGAGGTTCTTCATTGAGATTTCTACCATTCCTCAAAGTGATTTCCATTACTTGGTTAGTAGATTTAGTATCACTTGGAAAACCACCTTGAGGCCTGGCATTTTGTGCTCCTACCATCTGACCTATCTACATCTCCAAGTTCTTTGTAATAATCGATTAGTTCTTCACATCTGCTACCAATTGTGCCTGAGTAGCCATAATATTCTTCAATATCTCGTCAATATTTCTATTCTAAGTTGTGGTCTGATTCCCTTGAACCTGTTGCTACTAAGTTTGATTCACTAGCCCACAGTATTGATTTGCATTTTGTGCCTGATGTTCACCCCATGAGAATTTGGGATGATTTTTCCAGTTTGAATTGTAAGTGTTACCAAAGTTTTGTTTTCCTTTGTGATTAGCATTCCATACTTAATCTACAGACTCTAGATTAGTCGCGCAAGCATCCACTGCATGCTCACTGCTTCCACAAATCTCACACCATGCATTCGACTGTTGAACCACATTAGCTGTGATTGCCAATTGTGTAACCCCAACTTTATACTGCTGAACTAATTAGTTATCTGATTTTGTAGTGTAGCATGCTGAGTTGATAAAGCAGTGAACTAATCTCCCTCCAACACACCTGTAACCTTCTTAGGAGCACTACTTGAGTTGGCATGCCACTCAGGATTCTCTTTTGAAATCTAATTCAACACTGTATATAATTCATCATAAGTCTTCTCAAGAGCTTTCCCACCTACTGCTAAATCCAATAGAATTTTGGAGTTAGTCTTAAGAACCTCTGTGAAAGTATGAACCAGTACATTATTAGATTGATGATGATGAGGGCAATTTCTAAGCATACCCTTACATCTTTCCCAAGCTTGGTAATTATTTTCTCCTTCTTTCTGCCTGAAACTCAGAATCTCGCTTCTCAAGCGTGTTGTCTTCCCAGATGGAAAGAATCGAATAAGGAAATTTTGAGCCAGATAGTCCCAGGAAGTGATTGAGTTTGGTGGTTCAGCATATAACCACCTCTTCGTTTCCCCAATTAGATAAAAGGGGAAGAGAGTCAGTCTGACATAATCAGTAGATACCCCAGTAGGAATGTAGGTATCATTGATTTCCTAGAAAGTATGTATGTGCTGTTGTGGATCTTCATATGAGAGCACTACAAATTGTCCACACAAATACAACAGTTGCACCATATTTTGCTTCAATTCAAACTGGCCTCCCAATTCTAGATTACGAATGCAATAAGTAGCATGGTTCGTAAGTGGGATTTCCATTTCATGAACAAGTCTGGCTTCTGCTCAAGATGGAGCAACTGGAATCACTAGAGCTGGAGCAGGTGCAGCATTTGGATCAGTTGGATCAATAAGATTAGGATCTCTTTGCTCCGCCATTTGAACTTGCTGAATTGGATAGTGAGCTCTTTGGCTTTGATAAAATTCATGTTCTGGTTCAAAATAAGGCTTTACCAACTTTGTATCTCTTGTCAGTCCGGTACTTCACTAATCCTATAAAAATCAGCCACTAAGATCAAGTCGTTAACACTTGAAATTATTATCAAAAACCAAAAATTTAGAAAATCACTAATTATACTAGTCCCCGACAATGGCTCCAAAAACTTCACTCAGGTCTATCGCGCATGCAAGTGCACGCAATCGTACAAGTAATATAGTGACTCATAGAGTTGGATATCGTACCCACGAGGACTACTAAACTAGTAATTCTGCTAACTTTTAGTTTCGACAAGAAAGTATTAAGTGTTTCAGAGTATCAAGATGATTGTGAATATTTAAGTAATAATCTAATTAATAAAGAAATAACAGAGTGTGAAAATAGCAATGTAGTCCATGTTGTAAATATATGATTGAGGATTCCAGGGTTGAGACACTTTTAACAATCTTACAAATCTCTATTCTTACCGTGGTTTAGTTGATTATCGGGTTATTGATTTGCAGGGTTTAGAGTATGATCATGGTCTCCCAATTCTCTAATCTTCTACCTAAATGGACATTACAACTATATTGTTAAGCAAGGATGCAATAATACAATTAGATGCATTAATATTTCATCCTACAAGTGAACCAAACAAGGCTTCTAGGTATATCCCTATCCTAAATGCTAATTCAAATCCTTTATTTTATAAACAAATAAGAACTTTGCTCCTTAAACTCTTTGATCTAACCTATAATTCTCATCCCGAATTCATAAAGGAATATTGATGTATTTTAATGGTGGCCAATCATCAAAATAGTAAGCATAAGAGATTAAGAATAACACTTATGATAATTCAACAATAAATCACTCTAAGAATATCAAAGTGTAATCGTGTTTTGGCCTTAACCCCAAAACAAGGGTGTTTATCCACTCATGGACATAGTCATAATCACCATAGATTAATACTGGATAAAATCCATAAATAAACTAAAGTAAAAGAATGAAACCCCATATTGAAGTGTTTTCTAGTCTCCGTCTGAGTTTTAAAGTCATCCAAGGTATATAACATCCAGTTCAAGTGACCTATTTATAGGAGGACAATTTGGCCGTTTTTGGACTAGGGTGTGCGCCGCCCCTTCTATTCCATGGGACTAGGAGGTGCACCGCCCCTTATATTCCATAGGACTAGGTTGTGAACCATACCTTCTATTACATGTGACTATGGAGTTCAACACCCCTCTTATTCATGGGACTAGGATATGCGACGCCCCTTTATTGCGGTGACACATTGAAAAGTTATCTTGTAAGCCATATCCATTTCCTTCCATCCCAAGACTTGTGGTGTTGTTTCCACTTCATTTACATATTTTGTATCATCCATATATCATCACAATCAACTCATCAAGCCTCATATATCATAAAACACCGCGTATTAGTGCTCAAATCAACACAACATTCAATACAATGAACTAGAAACTTAAGCTAGGAACTAGTTTTGCCCTTTTGATTTTTAACTTATTTTTTGACTCTTGGATTGATCCAATTGAATCTTGAAAACAAAAAAAAAGTTTTTCCACACATAAATTTATAATAATAACCTTATTAACTCATTACACTGACTAGAATCCATTGAGATCAACTAGAACAACACCTAGCTCAAGCTAGTAACATTATTTTTCTCATTTGAACTCTAAGTGACCAAATTGAGTACAAACTCATTTTCATGACACCATAAACATTGTATTTATGAAATTAAAAACTTATATTCTCAATTATATCATTATTCACTCATTAATAACACAAGTATTCCTCAAAACAAGACTCAATAAGTCAGGATAACAGCACTGAGGTGCATAAATCCACCTTAGATCATATGGCACACTGAAAGAAGTAATGGTAAATAACATAATAATATGTAACTTTGAAGGATGTGAAGATCCATAACATAATAATATGTCACTCTAAAGGAGGTAATAATTGACAACATAACATAATAATATGTCACTCTGAAGGAGGTGACATCCATAACATAATAACATGTCACACTGAAGGAGGTGATGATCCATAACATAACATAATAATATGTCACTCTGAAGGAGGAAATGGTCCATAACATAATAATATATCACTATGAAGGAGGTGACGGTTCATAATATAATAATATGTCAATCTGAAGGAGGTAATAATCCATAACATAATAACATATCATTTTGAAGAACGTGATAACCCATAACATAATACATGTCATTCTGAAGGAGGTGGCGATATATAACATAATAACATGTCACGTTGAAGGAGGTGACGGTCTAAAACATAATAACATGTCACTTTGAAGGAGGTGATGATCCATAACATAATAATATGTTACACTAAAGAAGGTGACAATCCATAACATAATAACATGTCACTCTGAAAGAGGTGACGATCCATAACATAATAATATGGCATGCTAAGGAAGGTGACAATCCATAATATAATAACATGTCACTCTATAGAAGGTGACTATCCATAACATAAAAATATGTCACGTTGAAGGATTTGATGATCCCTAACATAATAGCATTCCACTCTAAAGGAAGTGACGGTTCATGATATAATAACGTATCACTCTGAAAGAGGTGACGATCCATAACATAGTAAAATGGCATCTCAAATAAAGTGATTGTCCAATGCAGCCTCTTAAAGAGTGAAAAATCCAAAGATAATAAGATATGACCTTTTGAAAGGGTATATGACCCAAACATAATAAGTTGTGTCCTTTTAGAAGGGTGGATGACCAAAATATAATAAGATGTGTCACCTCGAATGAAGTGATGATTTGATATGTCCTCTTGAAAGGGCTGATGAACCAAATATAATACGATGTGTCACCTAGAATGGGCTGACAATCCAGTAAGTTTATTGGAGGGTAGAAAACCCTAATATATAAGGAAGATAGAAGTTGATTTGTCGAGCTTAATTCTTTGAATCAGGAATACCTAAAAAGAACTTGTGCATGTCCTAAGATTTTGGATTGAATCCTAAACTTTGATGATTACCTAAAAAGACTTGTGCATGTCCTAAGATTCTGGATTGAATCCTCAACTTTGATAGGATACGTTTGCATTATTTCTTAGAGGTGGTCTTGAATAACGCCACTTGCATAACTCCACAACACTCATTAATAAAATAATAATTTATTGTAACTAAGCCAAAAATATAACAAAAGATAGCGTTTAAAGATAAAATTGCTAGACTCACGATGATTTAGAGATAGTGGTTTGGATAATATGTCCATATCTTAATCGTTATGCTTGATCATTTCCCTACAAAATCAAAAAAAAATATTAGAGATCATAACGAAGTAATAGAAACATAAATAAAGAGAAAAATGGAGAAGAGAAGTTGTCTGGATTATTATGGCAAGGCACAGTGGGTCCAGTAATGCCCTTTGTCAAGCTTAACATTGTTAACATTATGACTTCACTTTTCCTGCATCCAAATAAAAATTCTTAGTTTTGAGATACTAACTATGTTAGTATTTCCTTGCTCTCCTGATGCACCTTGTTGTCCATTGCTTTGCAATCTTGAAGAATAATTTTTGTGAAATTTTTTAGGATCTTCCTCAAAAATTTTGCCCAGTTAATCACATAACTTGGAAAAAGATCCTCTTGAAAAAAGTTTAAGATCCTCTCAAAAAATTTCCCCAATTTCTATGAAAATCTTATGGGAAATGTGATCAAGCTAGTGTGGTGCCCACGTATTTCATTGAGGTAGAAATCATATCAAACATAGTTCCACCATAAATGGAAAGAAAATTTTTTAATTGGTTGTCGAAGATAATATAGGCCGCCTATGTATTTCATTCTTGAAAATTCAGGTCATACGTATGTTGTAAACTAAAAAATGTATTTACAATAAAATCAAGCCATAAAGTGAGATACAAGGAAATAAAGTGATAAAGTGTTACTACAAGGAAAAACAAGAAAAGAAAACGATAACTTCAGCATGAAGATAGAAGGACGTCAAAAGTGTGCTCTTGAGGAAACTTTATTGTTCTTCTTGACTAATGATCCAAATGATTACTTTGATTTTAGTATTTATGAAGCAGGCAAGTTTGATTACCAACACAAATCAGTCCCTCTATAAAAGGAAAGAAAAACACTCAAAAGGTTAAAAATATTAGTCCATGAATTGTAATAATTGATCAAATTAATATATATGTTATTTAAACACACAAATTAAGAAAATATAGACAAAGAAATATAATGAAACACTTTATCACATAAATAATTTCACACATCCTAGCATACATGGAACCTTTCAAGCCAAAAGCAAGCCTACATTTTAAAGGATATACATGTCGTTTGTAAGACGTTCTGTTACCCCCAAAATATATTATACAAATTTCATGAATAAATCAAATGCGGATACAAATGACAAAAAGGAAAAATAAATGATATCAGTCCCACGCAAGGAAGCAAATCTAAACTAAACCTCCTTGGGGTGCTTCGATCTTAAACTTCTTAAAATTTTGAATACCGTTCAGACGAAGATTGCCTTTTGTCTATAATAAAGGAAACTATCTAAATAAAACCCTCAAACCCAAGTTATGGTCCGTTCAATTGGACATTATGTCCTTCAATTTAACACACAAGGAATGATCGCCAGTCATTGACTCATTGTCAATAGACGTAAGGTAGTCTTTCCTAATGGTCCAATACCCCCTCAGATATTCGAACATCCTATTCTCATGCTTAAATAGGGTTTTGGTTTGCCTAGGTATCTAGGTTGGTCTTCGACCAGGTTCCTAAGTGAACAACTTGGGTTTGAAAATACAAAAAGTCATCGGATGCCTAACGTACCAATAAACTTTTGTATTTCCAAAACTTATATTTGGAATTGATCAATAGAGGCCACAGCAACTGCGAAACCTCAAAGAGTTTAATAATCAAATATGGGAGTATATCATGAATGCAACAATTAATAATTGCAAAAATTTAAACACATAATTACAAAAGTAACACTTAATGCAAATATTAGCCAAACACATAAAATTTTTATGGTTAAAACCTAGATAAATCCCCCGCGAAGTCGTCATTTTGTTATGATCCATTTTTGAAAAGTCAAAAATGTTCCATAACTTCCTAGCGAAAATAGAAGAAGTATTTTTAATTTTATTTAAAAAATAATTTAGAGTCGCCAATTAATTTTAGGAATATTAAGAAACCATTTTAAAAAGTGATTTTGAAAGAAAACCTTTAAAAAATAATTAGAGTTTAGGTAAGGGTTCAAGTAAATTCGAAAGAAGGTGTTAGGCACTTTCGAAAATCCACAAAGTGTAGTTCCCGATGGATTAAACTTATTTGGATAATTTTGAAAAAAATATATATTACTTGAAAAAATCTTATTTAAAAATCTTGAATTTAATTAAAAGCCTTAAATTTACTTAAGAAAACTTTACTCAAAAATGAATATCACTATCACGACTTATCCATTAGTTTTATTCCAAAATAATATAATAAATTAAATGTTGAAGTTTTCATAAAATTCTAACTTTAACAATTTTATCTGGATTAAAACTTTAGGCTAAAGAAGTAACCCAACTTCTTGAACATGGATTTTGAGTCAATAATAACTATGAAAGGACATAAGTAGATCCTCGTGTTATTCTTCGAGGTTATGTTTGCCTAAAATAAAGGATTTGAAAATATTAAATAACCAACATAAATGAATAATTTTAATATAATTTTCTCCCCGCGGATTCATCCAGATTAATTAACTTACAAACAAATAATTAAATCAACTACAAGAAAATAAAGGATGAAATGTAGATATTTGGGGCCCTTTCTGCCCATTTCAAGTTTATTCAATTCTTGGACCTACTTTAATGGACTTTTTATCAACCATTTTTTCATATGTATATAAGTTGTATATCACAGCCTTTAATATTGCATTTTCCTGTATATTGAATGTATATTTGGATGTATATCAGCCCGATGTGAACCTAACATTAGAATCTTCGAATTCTCGATATATTTTTGTAACACCCTAGATTTTTGGCCCTGGAAAATTCTCGAGTTTTTGGACTCAATGCACTAATTAATATTGATCTTATGAGTCATAAGGTGTCCATACGGTTCGTAGGACCCTAATTGTTGGGTAACTAGTGAGGTTGCCCAAGGTGTCTGAGTACGACAGGACTCAATGAGTCATCAAGACTCTAAATGAGTCGTTTAGTGATCCTTGTATCTAAACAAGTAAAGGTGCATGATGTTTCTACCTTGACTATAACTAGGACCCTAAGTTCTATAGTGACACCTCATGAGACATAATGTATTACTCGTAGGGTCAATAGTGAGGGGTCCTTGAGCTATTACTCAGACTACGAGTCATGGGGATGACACGTAGCCAAACATCATGAGTTGTAAGGTGACCCATGATGACTGGTCAACTTTTTCTACATTTTTAAGTGGGGGCATTCTTGTCATTTCCCTTCTTCCCCACTTAGGACCCACGTTCATAAAACACCCAAAGAGGGTTATTTTTATCACTTTAACAATCAAATATATGCTCTCTTCTCTCTCAAATACCTAAGTCAAGAACACTAGGGTTTCTCAAGAATTGGTAATTAGAGCTTCCAAGGATTGATTTATCTCCGTAATTCTTGATATCTCAGGCATGTTACTCTTTATCAAAACTTATTTTGTTGTAATCATGTAATTAAATTGTTACTTATATGATTTAATTGTGGTTTATGAATATGGGTTTGAGGGTTTTGGAACAGATGTTACTTGAATTGTATTCCCATGATTTAATATGCATTATTTGTGTTTTATCAATAGTTTTTGAACTAATTGGGTTCATGGGTATGGGAATTGGATAGGGGGTCAAGGTATTCCCCAAAATTGATGTTTCGTTGTTGGAAATTAGTTTGAAAATTATGTTCCCTCTACCCACTAGCGTAATTATTTTTGAAAGATAGTTTGTCACATGATTTGACTTACTTACCTACACTATTGCATTGCATAAAAGGATAAATTGATAAATATGGATTTTGAGGTCCTTGTTGGCCATGCTTAATTTTTAAAATTGGAAGCTTAGGGGTCGAGGCATTCCCCTGGGTTGAACTAATAAACTAAAAGGGGTTGAGGCATTCCCCAAATTTTATTTAATGAAAAAAGGGGTCATGGCATTCCCCCACATTGATTTAATGAACAAAAAGGGACGAGGCATTTCCCCAGGTTAATGAAATTATTATGGCATAACTATAAGCTTTCAATTGTAAGGGTATGAAAATACCTATGGTGTGTCTTAAAAGTCAGTTCCTTGGTTAAATAGATAGGTTTTGTGAAACTTGTTTTAATTAGGCTCAATGGAGGTTATGTGGCTAAGCCGTGACGGTGGAGGTCCAAAAAGGACCGATACTAAAACTCATGTTCGTCGGCTTGAGGTTTGGTCTTAATGACCGTGTGCATAGTTCACACTAATGATATTTATTTGTATCTTGGATTGACGTGGGGTTGGGGCATTCCCTGTCCTTTCTTAATACCTTCGGTTCATACGTCTAACATGCAATAAGGCCATTTCAGCTGGGGGAGCTGGACCCATATAGCCCATGGTTGTTTTTATGATGGTTGAGCTACATAGTCCAGGATAATATTTTACTTTCATGCTAAGCCTTGTTCCCTACCCCCAGCATGTTATATATATATATGTACAATGTGTGCATGTTGATTTTACTGCGGTGTTGACTTGGAATTATTATATCCATTCTCAGAGTTACATGCTTGTGCTCAACTTGTTAACTATCTCTAGATGTTGTATCCCCATAAGATTCAGGAACTAGAGGTACTTCTTTTTTTTCTACGCAGTGATTGGTGATCTTGGATTATTCGTAAGTTAACTTGAAATGGTGACCTCTTTTTTCAAGAAGTTTGTTACTTCTTGGGTTATTTTGTTTCATAAACTATTTCTCATGGGGGTTTTTAGCTATCCTCAAGGGCATGTCCCGAAATAGATTATTTTCAGATAGTAGAGGCTTTGTGTATACTGTGGATTGGGATTGTTGTTGCATGTCTTAGTATTCATCTTGAAGTAGATATTTATCTATCTTGTTATATATTAGGAATTTATTTGTTGCTAGTCAAATTATGTTAGGGTTGGCTAGGGTAAAGGGGGTGGTTTCTAGTCCTCAAGTGACTTAAGATACCCATCACGGCCAGGACTTGGTTTGGGTCATGAAAAAGTTGGTATCAGAGCCCTAGGTTCAAGGTAAAATTAGGTGTTCACAAAGACATGTCGAGTAGAGCCTCTTTTATGGGTATGTATCATGCCACACTTATAAGGGAGAGACAACGAGGCATTAATGAATTTTTTTCTTTCTAGTGTTCGACTTTTGGGATGTAGAGTCTAGAATGGAAATCTCCTCTAATTCCATTTGTTGACATTTCAGATCATGCCTCCTAGATGAGCTGATGCTCATGGAAACTCTTTTGTCCGACTTGAGAAAAATGTAGACAAAACTCATCCTATTTATGGGGTACAGACCTAGTCTAGGGTCCCTACTTCGAATTTCCCCTGTGAAGTTTTGTTGGCCCCTACTAGTCATCCTCGGGCACCTCAGGCTGATGGTAATTCTACCACAATGCCTTAGGGTGATGTGTTTAATGCTAAGTTTCGCTAGTTGATTCATTTGCTTACTAAGTTGGTTGCCTCCCATTCACGCCAGTCTGAGCATGTTTCTCCTGTCATTCTTTTTCTGAGGCCACAAGGGTTAGTCAGTTCAAGAGGTTGAGTCCTCTTACTTTCACTGATTCCAAGGTTGAGGAAGATCCTCAAGGGTTTATACATGAGATGAAAAATACTTTTCAAGTGATATATGTTTCTGACTCTAAGGATGTGGAGTTTTCCACATATCAGTTAAAGGATGTGGTATATCAGTGGTATAAGGAGTGGGAACAGTTAAGCGAAGATGATGTTGAGCCATCCATGTGGCATGACTTCTATGGTGTTTTTCTTGATTGCTTTTTTCCTCAGGAGCTGAGGAGTTTGTGAATTTGAAGCAAGGAAAAATGACTGCAAAGAAGTATGCCCTAAAATTCCATTAGTTGTCTCTCTATGCCTTAGAGTTGGTAAAATCTATAAGGGCTAAGATGAGGAATTTTGCTTTGAGCTTGTATTGGGACTTGGTGTTGGAGTGCAAGGCCACCTTTATGAATAATAGCATGGATATCTCTAGGCTTGTGGTGTATATGCAGTAATTTGAGGACGAAAAGAAGAAACAAGATGAAATAAGGGAACAATAGAGTAAGAAATATAGGTATTCTAAGTAGGGTGGAGGACAACAAGATAGTGGTAGAGATGGCAGGTAGTGGTCAGACAAAAAGTAGGAAAATCTAGTTCTTATTCTACGGCTAGTGCTCCATATTCTAAGCTACCTAGTGATTATCATTTTCATAGCAATAGTGAGTGTAAGGCATAAGGTACCCAATCTTAGGCCAGTAGGGCCTAGTCAGCACCATCATATCCTCCTTTCAGATTTTCTGGACAATTGCACCATAGTTTTTGTGATGAGGGGAGAAATAAGTGCTTCAGATATGGCCAGCCTGTCCATATTCAGAGGAACTGTCCTGCAGGCGATGTTTCTACTGGATATAATAAGGTGTAACACCCCAAAATGGGTCCCGAGACATCACACAATACTTGGGGACACAAGTGACCCCAAGCTAACCCTTCTACTGTCATAACTCATAAGTAACTAAATAAAATGCATAAATCTATACAAAATCAGCGGAAGATAACTCTTTTCTATGTAGTAACTCAACTAACTCAATTATTCTTCAGTGGAATATAACTAAATTATCTATGATTTGGTATCATTTGAAATATAACTCAATTATCATTGATTTTGTGGGTCTTGATCTAAAAAATTCTACATACCTCAAAAGTTATACACTTTCAAAGTTGACCCTTGTAGAATCGAACACCAAACATTGGACGAATTAAAGGATCTTAACTCAAATTGGCTCTAAGTGATTTATAGGAACATTTTTCACTTAATAAGCATTTCATACACTAGGATAAAGGTTATGAAACATGCATTTCAAATTATGGATCAAGGACAGAGCAAATATGCCTTCACCGCGATGCGGTAATCCCTTCATCGCTATACCTCTCGCAATGCGGTGCAATTGCAGTGAGCTACTAGAAATTGAAAATTGCCTTTTCATACTCCATAATGATTCAGTGGACCTCTTGGCACTATACTCAGCGCGGCGCAATGGAATCGCGGTGAGCTACTGGAATTTTAACCCAAAATAATCCAAACCTAATCTAAAAATCTAAAATCTTTTTGATACATTATCCCTAACTCCCCTGATCATGAATCAACTCAAGAACTATTGTCTCAGAGTTTTGAAGGTCAACTTAGACTCCTCGAAGTTAGAAGCTCTTAAAAATGGTTGTCCTCAACACATAGCTAAATTTTCAAGATTTTAGCCTCTTATGCAAGTACTAGGAGTTGAACTAGACTATGAAAAGTATGGGGTATTACATAAGGTTTCGATCAGCTTAGCCATATTCAGAGGAACTATCCTACAGCTGATGTTGCTACTAGAGATAATGAGGTTTTGGTTGCTACGTCTTTAGCACAGCACCAAAGGGTGCTACTTCTGGTACTGGCACTGGTCGGAATCATCTTATGCTCCTGCCACCCATCGGGAATTTGAGGCTTCTCCTAATATTATCACTGGTATATTATAACTCTTCTCTCATAAAATGTATTACTTACTTTATCTGAGGTCTACTCTTTCTTATGTAACCCGTTATATGGCTATTCATTTTGATTTTGGTCTCAAGTATATTTCTGATCCTTGTTTATGTCTACCCTATTGGGTAACTCTGTTGTGGCTAGAAGGGTCTATAAGGGTTACATGGTATCTATTGTGGCAGGGAGATATTGGAGGATCTGCTAGAGTTGAATATGGATTTTGATATGATTTTGGGGATGGATTAACTTCATTCATGCTATGTGTCTCTTGATTGTAGGACCTAAAGGGTTAGTTTCCAATTCTTGAATGAGTCGGTGATTAAGTGGGAAGGGAGTTCCCTAGTACCTATGGAAAGGAATATTTCTTATCTTAGAGACTAAAAATTAATTTCCAAGGGGTGTTTATATCATCTAGTTTGGGTTAAGGATTCCAATTCTAGTGGCCCTTCTTTGCAATTCATCTCTATTGTCATTGAGTTTCCTCAAGTGTTTCCCAATGAACTCCTTGTATTTCTCCTAATAGGGAAATAGACTTTGGGATTGATCTTCTTTCGGATACATGTCCTATCTCTATCCCTCCTTACAGAATAGCTCCGATTGAGTTGAAAGAACTAAAGGGGGAGTTAAAAGATCTTCTTGATAAGGGTTTCATTGTCCCTATTGTTTCTCTGTGGGGTGCTCCTTTTCTTTTCATGCGTAAGAAGGATGGTTCTCTTTAGATTTGTATAGACTATCGACAATGGAATAAGGTGATTGTGAAGAATAAGTATCCTCTCCCTAGGGCTAATGACCTGTTTGACCAGTTTCAGGGTGCAAAGTACTTTCTAAGATTGATCTTTAATCGGCTTATCATCCTTTGAAGATTAGGGATGTGGATATACCCAAGACTATTTTTCGAACCCGATATGTCCACTACGAGTTCTTAGTTATGTCTTTTGTGTTGACTAATTCTCCAACGACGTTCTTGGATATTATGAATTAGGTATTACATTAGTTTTGGGATTTGTTCGTCAATGTGCTTATTAATGATATCCTAGCATATTCTAAGAGTAAGGAGGATCATGCCAATCACCTCCATATAGTATTGCAGACTCTTAAGGATTAATGGTTATATGATAAGTTTTTGAAGTGTGAGTTCTAGTTGAATGTCATTACTTTTTTGGGTTATATTATTTCTAGTGAGGGGATCATGGTGGATCCATAGAAAGTTGAGGTGATTAAGAAGTGGCCTAGGACTACAACTCCAATCGATATTCAAAGCTTTTTAGGTTTAGCTGGGTATTATAGAAGGTTTACATAGAGTTTCTCATTGATAGCTGCTCGATTAACTACGTTTAACTCAGAAAAAGGTAAAGTTTCTGTGGTATGATACTTGTGAGGGAAGTTTTGAGAAGTTAAAGGATAAGTTGACTTCAGTTCTAATTTTGACCCTATCCGAGGGTACTGATGAATTTATTATTTATTATGATGTGTCCCGTGTAGGACTGAGTTGTGTCTTAATGCAGCATGGTAAAGTTGTGGCGTATGCTTCTAGGCAGCTTAAGGTATATGAGAAGAATTATCAGAATCATGATTTGGAGTTGTTGCCTATGGTTATTGCTTTGAATAATTTGGCGTCATTACTTGTATGGATCATGTTGACATATATTCAAACCATAAGAGCATGTAGTATATGTTCACACAAAAAGAGTTGTATCTTAGGAAAAGGAGATTTCTTGAGTTACTCGAGGATTATGACATGAGTCTTCATTATCACCCAGGTAAAGATAATGTGGTTGCTGATGCACTTAGCAGGTTGTCTATGGGAATCTTATCTCATGTTGATGAGGAGAAGTGAGGTTTGGTGAAGCATATTCGTCGTTTAGCTAATCTTGGAGTTTTTCTTTTAGACTCTGAAGATGAAGGTAATTATGCAAGAGGTGGTGAAGTTATCTCTTGGTGCTGACGTGAAGGAGAAGCAGGTTTGGGATCCTATCTTGATGCAGATTAAGGATGATGTGCGTCAGTAGAAGGTCATTGATTTCAAGATTGGGGGATATGATATCTTGAGGCACCAAGATGACCTTCTTGAAATCAAGATTGGGGGATATGACATCTCATTGATGGGCTGCGAGATAGGATCTTGTATGAGGCTCATGAGTCGAGGTACATTGTCCATCATGGTTTGATGAAGATGTACGATAATTTGAAAGTGATCTCTTGGTGGAATAACATGAAGAAGGATGTAGATAGTTTTGTGGCCAAGTCTATGGTTTGTCAGCAAGTGAAGGTGAAGCACTTGAGGCCTGGTGGATTGTCTCAAGAGATTGAGTCACCTATGTAGAAGTGGGAAGTAATTAACATAGACTTTGTTACTGGTCTTCCACTATCTCAAAGTCAGTTTGATTTGATTTGGGTCATCGTGGATAGGATGACTAAGTTTTCTCACTTCTTGCTAGTAAGGACTAATTATTCTGTGGAGGATTATGATAAGCTTTTCATTCAATAGATCATCAAGTTGTATGGTGAGCCAATTTTTATTATATCTAATTGAGGCACGCAGTTCTAGTCGCACTTTTGGCAGTCATTTCAGAAGGGTTTGGGAACTAAGGTAAACCTTAGCATAGTTTTTCACCCTCATATGGATGGACAAGCATAGAGGACCATTCAGACTTTGGAATATATGATAAGGGCTTGTATGATTGACTTTTGTGGTAGTTGGGTTGATTATTTGCCTCTCATTGAGTTTGCATATAATAACAGTTATTATTCAAGTCTTCAGATGGCTCCATTTGAGGATCTGTATAGCAGGAGATGTCGTTCTCCTATTGGGTGGTTTAAAGTCAGTAGGACTAGATTGTTTGGTCATGACTTAGTTCATCAAGCCATGGAAAAGGTGAGGGTGATTTGTGATAGACTTAAGACTACTTAGAGTCGCCCAAAGTCCTATGCGTATGTGAGGCGTAGGGATATATATACCTTAAGCACGATTATCCAAAACGGGAAACAAGAATGGATATTTTGACTTTATGTCCTCTTCAGCTTCCCAATTAGCTTTTTCAACCTTATGATTTCTCCATAAAACCTTTACCGAAGGCACATCCTTAGTCCTTAACCAATGGAATTGCCTATCTGAAATCTCAACCAGGACTTCCTCATAAGACAAGCAATCCAAAAAACCAACACTCTCTAAGGGAACCACTAAGGAAGGATCACCCACATACTTTTTCAGCATTGAAACATGGAAAACCAGATGGATAGAACCCAAATTTGAAGACAACTCCAACTTATAAGACACATTGCCCACTTTTTTCACAATCAGGTATGGGCCAACATATCGGGAACTGAGCGTCCCCTTCTTTCCAAATCTCACCACTTTTTTCATAGGAGACACCTTCAAGAACACCCAATCACCAACATCAAACTCTAATTCTTTGTTTTCTATCTTTGTTAAAAGTAATTGTGGTTGTGTTTCTATGTTAAATTATTCTAATGGATTCCTTGACTCATCACCCAAAAACAAAGGATCTTGGGGGAGAATATAAAGTCCCTGATTTTTTGGACTCACTGCCCTGATTACAATAGACCTTACGAGTTGTAACGTGTCCATACGGGTCGTAGGAACCCAATCATAGGGTGACTAGTGAGGTTACCCAAGGTGTCTGAGTACTACTAAATGAGTCGTCAAGACTCTAAACAAGTCGTATTGTGATCCTCGCAGCTAAGCCAGTAAAGGTGCTTAATGTTTCTACCTTTACCATAACTAGGACGCAACGTGTCATAGTGACACCTCACGAGTCGTAGTGTGTTACTTGTAGGGTCATTAGTAAGGGGTCCTTGAGCTATTGCTCAGACTACGAGTCATGGTGATGACTCGTAGCCATACATCACGAGTCGTATAGTGACCCGTGATGACTAGGTGACTGTTTCTACACTTTTAAATGGGGGTATTCTTGTTATTTTCCTCCTTCCCCACTTAGGGCCCACATCCACAAAACAACCAAAGAGGGTTATTTCAATTACTTTAATACATGTTCTCTTCTCTCTCAAATCCCTAAGTCAAGAACACTAGGGTTTCTCAAGAAATTGGTAATTAGAGCTTTCCAAGGTTGATTTCTCTCTCAATTCTTTATATCTCAGGCATGTTACTCTTCCTCAAAACTTATTTTGTTGTAATCATGTAATTAAATTGTTATGTGATTTAATTATGGTTTATGAATATGGGTTTGAAAGTTTTGGAATAAATGTTACTTGAATTGAATCCCAATGATTTAATACGCATTGTTTGTGCTTTATCAATGGTTTGTGAACTAATTGGGTGCATAGGTATGGGAATTGAATAGGGGGGAGGTATTCCCCCAAATTGATAGTTTGTTGTTGGAAATTGTGTTCCCTCTACCTACTTGCGTAATTGGTTTTTCACATGATTTGACTTATTTACCTACACTATTGCATTTCATAAAAGGCTAAATTGATAAATATGGATTTTGAAGGCCTTGTTAGCCATGCTTGATTTTTAAAATTGGAAGCTTGGTGGTCGAGGCATTCCCCCGGGTTGAACTGATAAACTAGAAGAGGTTGAGGAATTCCCAAAATTTGATTAAATAAATAAAGGGGTCGTGGCATTTCCCCACACTTATTTAATAAACAAAGGGGGTTGAGGCATTCCCCCATATTAATGAAATTGTTATGGCATAATTATAAGCTTGCAAGCATAAGGGTATGACGATATATATGGTGTACCTTAGAGGTTAATTCCTTGGTTAAATGAATGGGTTATATGAAACTTGTATTAATTGGGCTTAATGGGGTTTATGTAGCTAAGCCGTGAAAGTGGAGGTCCTGAAGGACTGATATTGGAAACTCATGTTTGTCGGCGTAAGGGTTGGTCTTAATGACCGTGTACATGGTTTAGACTAATGATATTTATTTTTATCCTGGATTGACATTGGATCGGGTCATTCTTTGGTCTTTCTTGATACTTTTGGTTCGTACGGCTACCACGTACTGGAGTCCTTTCATCAAGGGGAGATGGACTCGTGGTGCAGGGGATGGGGCTTCTCTACCCTTAACCAGAGGTCGAGGGTTTGACCCTGGTCATGGAGAAAACTCTATTGGGAGTGCTACCCCCCGAATGGGGCCCTACCCGACGCGAATCCAGATTAGTCGGGCTCCAATGCAAGTACTGGACACCGGATGGGAAACCAAAAAAAAAAGGGGAGACAGACCCATATAGCCCATTGGTGTTTTTATGATGGTTGAGCTACACAGTCCAGGAGAATGTTCTACTTTCATGCAAACCTTGTTCCCTACCCCCATCATGTTATATATATGTATGTACAATGTGTGCATGTGGATTTTACTGTGGTTTTGACTTGGCATTATTTTATCCCTTCCCTGAGTTACATACTAGTTCTCAACCTACTAACCGACTTCGAACGTTGTGTCCCCACGCAATACAGGAATCGGAGACACTTCTATTTTTCCTATGCAGTGATAGGTGATCTTGGATCGTTTGTGAGTTAGCTTGAAGTAGTGACCCTTCTTCTTCTGGAAGGTTGTACCTTCTTGGGTTATTTTTTGTCATAGACTATTTCTCATGGTTTATTTTGGCTATTTTTGGGTGCATGTCCCAACTTCAATTGTTTTTGGATAGCAGAGTCTCTATGGATACTATGGATTGGAATTGTTGTTGCATATCTTAGTATTCGTCTTGAGTTAGATAATCATCTATCTTGTTATATGTTCAGAATTCATCTGCTGCTAGTCAAAATGTGTTAGGGTTTGATAGGGTAAATGAGGTGGTCTTCGGTTGATGTTCTGGCTTTTGACGAAACATTTTTCTTTTTTTCTTGGAAAAATTGCATGTTTTCAAGCAACCAAGGTTGCATTTATTACTAGTTTTTAGTGTTTCAGGGTAAGGAGCTGACTGATGGAAAAGACTTAGACATTAGCCGAAAAACTCTTCTAATGGTCAAAGTGGTGGACCATTAGTTTTGTGACGGACCACCAACTCAACCGTCAAATCGAGGCAGAACCCATAAATTTTGAAGACCCATTGACGGACCATGTGGTCGACCGTCAGTTTTGCGACGGACCACCACTTTGGCCGTCAGCGCTCAACAGAACTAGGCATCTTGAAATGCTCAGCGATGGCCAACATGGTGGACCATCGATATTTCGATGGACCACCACTCCAGCCGCCAGGATTATCCAAAACCTTACTCTCCAGCACCATCAGTGAAGGTCAAGAAGGTGGACCATCAGTTTTACGACAGACCACCATGTGGACCGTCAGTCTTTTCTAGAAAGTGACCCTCTAGGATCAGCAGCGACGGACCAAGTGGTGGAACGTCATCCTTGAGACGAACCACCTCTTTGGCCGTAATTTTGGATGCGGATTTTATATTATTTGAATTTTAAATTCTTTTTACCTGGGAACCTATAAATACTCAGTTTTAGGTTTGATTGGACATCATTTATCTTTTTCATCTTTTATTAGGGTTTTCCATACTTGAAATAGATTGTTACATAGTTTTTCTCTGAGATTCAATTCTAGAATTGGAAACCTAGCTTTCATTATCATTTTCTCTATTGAAGTTTGAAGAACAATAATTGTGTTTTTTTAAGTAAATTTTGAATCAATTTATGAATAACGCAATGACTTCTTCTCTTTCTTTTATGGAGATGTGTGGCTAAGTTCCCATAACTAGGGTTATGGGATCCTTGAGGTGAATAGCTGAACTGGGATTGTAAATCTAGTAGGTTTCCATGATTAAGTGTTATTTCATAAACCCTTCTTCACTTTAATGACTTTTCTTGGTTGCAAACTTGAAAAGTGTGCCCAAGAACACCACTTGTTCGAATAAAAAAGTGTGTGTTGGGAAAAGAAAGGGTTTACACAAATCTAAAGGCTTCAACCTTTGGATAGAGGATAGATGCCTTAACCGGATCAATTCATGTGAGAATATAGTTGAATAAATAGCATGTTCCTTAAGTTTGAAAGAATTAATGGATAAGTTACTCATTTTAGGTTGAGAAACTAATGGGTAAATCATAGAATTCAATTAATCTTGCAATTAAAATTGTTCATTGGGAATCCAAAATAGTTCACAGCCCTAGCTGCTTAAGCATCTCAGTAACCATAATCCTAGTTTGACAACTCTTATTGAATTACTATTTGCAATACAATTGATAGTTGGATTACTCTCTGTGACAAGCATTTAAATCCAATTGATAAATCAAAACCCCTTTTATTTTGGAACCTTCAATCAACAGTCTAATAAAAATTACAATACTTAGTGAACACAGTATTCCCTGTGGGATTCGACACCCAACCCAGTTGGGTTCTATATTTGACAGCGCTTGCTTACACTTTTTAACGAGAGTTGTAATTTGGGCGTATCAAATTTTGGCACCGTTGCTGGGGAATACGGTTGTCAATTAAGTTCGTGTTTGTTAATTGACCTTTGATCAAGTTTCCCAAATTTTACTTTAGTTTGTTGTTTTTGTTCTGTGCAGGAGAGTTATTGTGTATGACAAGTACAAAGAGATCGGGTGCACCATTATTACTAATGCATCCAGAACTGCAGTTAATTGGCAAAATGACAGACCCCCAAGATGCTGAAAGACTAGCCGCCCTGGCTAGAGCTCAACTAAATCAGCAGAATGACAGCCAGCAGGCACGTCATCCTAATCCTGATAATGATGATTTGGGGGATTATGACTTGTTAGATCCGGTTAACCCAAGGCATGCAGCGAATATGGCTGCACTAGTAAATCGGAATGTAAATAGAAATGGCCCCTTTAGGGAAAGGCAAGAGCATCAACCAGTGTAGTTTGATCTAAACAATGACGAAAATGGAATGGATTGAGAAGGTGCAACTGGAGCTATCATTCCTCTACCTCTAGTATTAGGAGCCAAATTTAATATTACCAGTACAATAACTTAACTCCTTCATCATAAAGGGTTGTTCGGTGGTATTTTGGGAGATGATCCAAACATGCATTTGGTGAATTTTGTCACTATTTGTAGGTCTTTTAATAATCCAGGAGTGGGTCAGAATGTTATCCGCCTGCGCTTGTTTCGGTTGTCTCTGTCTTGGGAGGTGACACTATGGCTAAATGAGCTGATTCCCAACTCTATAACCAACTTGAGGAAGTTGAAAGAGGCTTTCCTAGAAAGGTTCTTTCCCCCTCCCCCCTCCAAAAGGGTACAGTTGAGGGATGAAATCAGTAACTTCCAATAGCTTCCCACTGAAGCTCTTCATGAGACTCGGGGGAGGTTTAAAAAAAAGCTGATGGAATGCCCAAACCATAACATAACGGATATTTATTTGATAGAGACTCTTTATCGGGCTTTGAACTCTATTACGAAGTCAGTCATGGATAATGTTGTAGAAGGGTTATTTGTTGACCTTACTTTTCCATAGGCCTCAGAGATACTTGATCGGATGACCAAACAGAGTAGAGCTTGTCATACCAAGGATTCTGTGGTAGATATCCCTACTGTGTCTGGTAGTATGACTGCAGAGCAACGCAAGAAGGAGGAAGAACGTGACCAGGATATGGAATATTTAAAAACACAGATAGATTTGTTGACTAAGCATCTATTGTTTGGAAAAATGGATAAGGTGAAAGTTATTGCATCCCAGGGAAGAGCTGATTCTGATTCAGAAGAAGAGGCGAACTATCTAAATAATTAGGGGGGTTTCAAGGCAATAGCTAAGGAAATCAAGGTCGTAACTATTACGAAAAAACTGGTTACAAGGATAGAGATCAAGGGAACTGGAAGAACAAAAATGATTGGAGTGGAATATATGTACCTCCTGGATGTAGAGATAATGCTGCAACTAGCTCTAGCAAGATGTCCATGGAGAACATGATACAGAAATTATTAAAGGGAGTTAAGACTACCAACTCTGGGGTAACTACTATGAAGAGTGACTTGTCTTCCATGATTCAGTTGGTAAAATCACACTCTACTTCTATCAAACAGTTGGAGCAGTAAATAAGCCAACTCTCAGCAGTAGTGAATAAGAGAAAAAGCAGAACTTGCCAAGTGATATAGTTCATAATCCTCAAAATAATGGCTCCTGCATGGTAATTACCACATGGAGTGGTAAGGTATTACCAGGCCCGTCTGTGGGCAAAGCTATGATTGCAAAGAATATTGAGCATGAAGAAACTTATCCATTGGAGTCTGAGAAACTAGATGAAGTTATTCATAATACACCATCCAACCATCAGCAGGTTGATGAGTTGAAGAAGAGCAAGGGAAAAGAGACCGAAGTGGTGGTTACTATGCTCCTAAAACAACCTCTTTCATTTCCCCATCGGTTGAAAAAAGAAGGCCGATGACACAAAGTTTGGCAAGTTTATAACCATGCTCAAGAAGTTGACAATCAACTTGCCATTGGTGGAGGCATTGGAGAAAATGCTTGGGTATGCAAAGTTCATTAAAGACCTTTTTACGAAGAAACAAACAGTTAGTTATGAGAAGGTGCACAATATCCATCATTATGGTGCGATTTTCACAAGATCACTGGTGCAGAAGAAGGCAGACCCGGGAGCATTTACTATCCCATGCACTATTAGGCCTCTTAATTTTGCAAAAGCTCTATGTGATTTGGGAGCCAGTATAAACTTGATGTCGCTTGCTGTTTATAAGAAACTGGATTGGGGATCCTACTCCCACGAACATGATATTAGTTATGGCAGACAATCTGTGAAGCGGCCCGCGGGGATTCTATATGGTGTATTAGTTAAGGTGGCCAGTTTCATATTTCCAGTTGATTTTGTCATTCTCGATTATGAGGTGGACTTTGAGGTGCCCATAATATTGGGTAGACCTTTTCTTACAACCGGGAGTGTACTTATTGATCTAAAGGCAAATGAGCTACTCTTCAGGTTGAATAATGAAGTAGTTCGATTCAATGTATGCCAATCTATGAAACAGCATAAAGATATAAGTGTATTTTCTATTGTGGATGTTTATTATGAGGAGGAGCAGGAAGTACCTATATAAGAAAAAATTGCGTTGGAGACTTTAGCTGCTCTATTAATGAATTTTGATCAAGACGATATTGAAGATTATGAGGAGACTGTGTGTGCCTTGACAAGCATGGGGTTTTATTCTTATGCACCTAAGAAGCTGGATTTGGACTTGAAAAATCATCCCAATCCACCAGCCAAGCCGTCTATTGAAGAGCCACCCACTTTGGAGCTGAAAGAGTTGCCTGGTCATTTGAGATGTGTGTTCTTGGGCAGTGGGAATACACTACCGGTTATTATTATGGCTGACTTAGGTGAACAACAGGTGGAAGAACTTATTTTAGTGCTTTAGAGGTACAAAAGAGCAATAGGCTGAACTATTGTAGATATTATTAGTATCCCCCTTAGCATCTGTACTCATAAAATACAACTTGAGGAAGAATGTACTCCAACCATCGAGCACCAACACCGTCTTAACCCACCGATGCAAGAGGTAGTTAAGAAGGAAATTATTAAATGGATGGATACAGGAATGGTTTACCCTATTTCCGACAGTAAATGGGAAAACCCAATTCAATGTATGCACAAGAAAGGGGGCATGACTATTGTTGCAAATGAAAAAAATGAGTTGATTCCCCTCAGGCCTGTGACTGGGTGGAGGGTTTGCATGGACTATCAAAAACAAAACTCATGGACTTTGAAAGACCACTTCCCGATTCCCTTTATGGATAAATGCTTTATCGGTTGGCTGGAAGGGGTGGTATTATTTCTTGGATGGTTATTCTGGCTACAATCAGATATGTATTACTCCTAAAGATCAGGAGAAAATAACATTCACAAGATCGTATGGAACTTTTGCATTCAAGATGATGTCGTTTGGGTTATGTAATGCACCCGCTACCTTTCAACGGTGCATGATGTCTATTTTCTCAGACATGGTTGAAGACACCTTGAAGGTGTTCATGGATGATTTCTCTATGGTAGGAGATTCGTTTGAGCTATACTTGGTAAATCTGAGTAGGTCCTTGCAGCGATGTGAGGAGTTCAATATTGTGCTTAATTGGGAGAAATGTCACTTCATGGTGAAGAAGGGCATTGTTCTCGGACACAAAATTTCAGCAAAGGGGATTGAAGTTGATCGAGATAAAGTTGAGGTTATAGAGAAGCTTCCACCTCCTATTTCAGTGAAGGGGGTGTGTAGTTTCCTTGGTCATGCTGGCTTCTAAAAGAGGTTTATAAAGGACTTCTCAAAGATTGCAAACCCCTTTTGCAAACTTTTAGAGAAGGAAGTCAAATTCTCATTTGATGATGATTGCTTAAAGGCATTTGAATGCCTTAAAGGGAAGCTGGTTGATTCTCCTATTATTGTTGCACCAGATTGGTCAAAACCATTTGAGATCATGTGTGATACGAGCGGTATTGCCCTGGGAGTTATGTTGGGACAAAAGAAAGACAAATTGTTTCATCCAATCTATTATGCCAGCAAAGCGCTAAATGGATCTCAAAAGAACTACATCGTCACTGAACAAAAACTTCTTGCAGTAGTCTATGCTTTTGAGAAGTTCCGGGCTTATTTGATAGTACTGACCACGCAGCCTTAAGATATTTGATGGAAAAAAAGAATGCAAAACCAAGGTTGATCAGATGGGTGCTACTATTTCAAGAATTTGACTTTGAATTCAAAGATAGAAAGGGTTGCGAAAACCAAGTTACGGATCATCTGTCCAGGCAGGAAAGTGAACAACTAGTTAGAGATGAATTTGAGATCAATGATGCATTTCCAGATGATGAAATCTTGGCTTCTGTTATGGATAAAATACCTTGGTATTCTGATTTCGCAAATTATGTGGTGAGTGAGGTGATACCAGAGAATCTTTCCTTTCATCAAAGAAAAAAGTTTCTCCATGATGTGACCCATTACTTCTGGGATGAGCCGTATATTTTTTGTCAATGTGAGGATGGTATTATTCGATGGTGCTTCTTAGAAGTAGATATGTTGAGTATAATGGAAGCAACTCATGCTTCCCCAGTTGGAGGTCACCATGCAGGTGATCGGATTACAAGGAAAGTGCTTCAGAGTCAAGGGTCTATCTCAAAGCACCATGAGATGCCAATGTCTAAAATGCTGGAGGTAGAATTATTTGATGTTTGGGGAATTGATTTCATGGGGCCCTTCATGAGCTCATTTGGGATGAAGTACATATTAGTGGCCATTGACTACGTGTCAAAATGGGTTAAGGCAGTGGCTTTAACATATAATGAAGGGAAGAGAGTTGTTCCATTCTTAAGGAAAAATATCTTTTGTTGCTTCGGGGTACCACGTACCATTGTCAGCGATAGAGGATCACACTTTTGCAATAAAATGTTCAAAGCTACCTTGGAAAAATATGGAGTTAAGCAACATAGAGTGGATACACCATACCACCCTCAAACTAGTGGGCAGGTAGAAATCTCTAATCGTGAAATCAAATCTATCCTTTCCTAGACTGTAAATACTAGCAAGAAGGATTGGTCTAGAAAGGTAGACAATGCCTTATGGGCACATCGATCAGCTTTCAAGACAACTATTGGCATATCGTCATACCAATTGGTTTATGGAAAGGCGTGTCATTTGCCGATTGATCTAGAGCATAAAGCGTTGTGGGCACTGAAGCGGCTTAACTTGAATTGGAATAAGGCAGTGAATGTGAGACTGGGACAGCTAAATGAGATGGACGAGTTTCGACTTGGAGCTTATGATCGGGCTTATCTACACAAGGAAAGAATGAAGAAGTACCACGACCACAGGATTGAAAAGCGGGATTTCCAGAGAGGTGACTTGGTTCTTCTGTTCAACTCTAGACTCAAACTGTTTCAGGTAAGTTCAAATCCAAATGGTCCAGCCCATTTAAAGTGAGTCAAGTCTACTCATCTGGAGTAGTCAAACTTAAAAATGAAGATGGAAGTGTCTTCAAAGTCAATGGGTAACGAGTCAAACTGTACATCAGTCCAATGGACTCAATAAGAAGTATTGCTTCTATCTATCTCGATAAAGTTTGAGTAATCGAGATAACTGAGTCGTGCCACGATGATAAATCAGGCGCTAGTAGGAGGCAACCCACAGTGTGTTGTTGTAAAGCATTAGTTAAATTATTTTTGTCGTTTAGTGCATTGTTGATGTGTTTATAAAGTGTGCAGGATCACAAATGCAGCAAAAAGAAGAAGTAATACAGCTGGAAAAAGGTAGTGAAAATTGGAGCTACTGAAACAAAAGTGACGGTCGATTTGATGGACCACCAGTCATCTGACGGATCACCATTTCCAACATCCCAAAAATGCTGAAAAGTTCATTCACTGGATAAAGTTGACGGTCAAAATAGTGGAACGTCACAAATTTTGTGGACTGCCACATTGACCGTCAAATATCAAGTGGGTGGCCTAAGTTCTGATAAGGAGTGACGGTCAAAGTGGTGGACCGTCACAAAATTGATAGACCACCAAATTAACCATCGAAAGTAAGTTAAAGTGACCATGTTCTGGTAAGAAGCCTATTGGTGGTCTGTCGAATGTTCGATGGACCGTCGCTGAGGCCGTCGAAATTACACTAGCACTGGGTCAGGTCGGGTTAAAATTATTTAAATGACCCGTATTTGGCCTAATTGGTTTTAAAAAAGGGAAAAGAACGATTACATACATTTTATCCTCTTTTTAACTTCCTCAACTGACCGAATTCCTGGTGATTCAAAGCATCTGAAGTCTTTTGCTCTTCCTAGGACTCTATATCTCCTCCCTTTCTTCCCTATTTAAGAGACCCTATTTTTTTCTTTATTCTCATCATAAACAACCTTGAGAGAAAACATATAGTTTTAAGTGAAGTTGATTTTGTAATTTTCAAGAAAGTAGGAAAGAAGCTACTGCAACACCAAGGTATGAGCACCAACCTTCTCTTTTTGAATTGCAAAAACATAAAATAACTAAGTGGTTTGTTCATTAAAATTCCATATTGTGTTGTTCTCTTGATTTTGAGTTGTTGTACGTTTGGAAACTTGAATATGTACTATTGAGTGAAGTCTGAGTAACTCACACATTTAAAAGCGAGAAATTGTGTGCAAAATTATAAAATTGGTGTCAATTATTGCTAAAAACATGATATTGCTCAGCAAATACTAGAATAAATGCCGAATTGAGAAATACATCTGAAGAAGAGGGTGCGATGGTTGAAATGGTGAATCGTCACTTTTGTGATAGCCCACCAAATTGACTGTCACAAGAACCCAAGAAGTGACACTCACTCGTTAAGATGCGACAGCCACAAAGGTGGACCGTCAACTTTGCGACAGACCACTTTATTGACCGTCGGAACTCTCTGAAATTTCAAGATTTTTAGATAAGACCTGACAGCTCACCTGGTGGACCACCATTGACCCGACGAACCACCAGTGTGGTCGTCAAGTCTAAATTTTAACTGTTGGGATATTTTTATGTTGTGGACTGATTTCTTACTTCTTTTTCAGGTGTTATGGCTCCCAAACTTTCATTAAATAGAGGAAAAAGATCTCAAAGAGGTAGAGTTGAACCCGCACCCAGTTACAACACTAGGCAACGTGAAAGGGAAACTCTCATACTCTCCTAGTCTAAAAAGGAGAGCGATAGTAGTACAAGTAGTACCAACTCAAGAACAGATGAGACAATGGTTGCTACAAATCAACCCGAGCCTGGTGAGGGTGGAACTGAGGCTGCTAACGTGGGTGATCATATAGAAGTAACTGGTGTGGATACTGAACCTGAGGATGCTAATGTTATCAAGCGTAAGGATTCTCAAGTTCGAGAGGTGATTAGATGGCAGAGAGAGAGAGCATGAGAGAAATTCTATGATGGATTGACACCTACAGCAAGAGGGATAAAAAGTCCATTCGCGAAAGAACATCAGATTATAATAACAGAGCGACATAAATATCCTGAGCTGGAATACCATTTCAATGAATATGAACTAGCATGGATGAGGAGGCCACCAGGAGTGTATCAACCGAACTAGGTAAGAGAATTCTTTGCTAATTATTGTGTATTAATAGAAAAGGACTGTCCAAAGGGGACATCTATCACAAGCCTGCCGAACAGGGAGTCTGTGCCTGTTTGAGGAGCCACTATTGATATTTCATCCCGAATAATTAATAGGATGTTGTTCGGGCCAGAGTACGAGGTTCCACCTGTTATACCTGATCTTGAGTTTAGGTTGAGGACTGCATCTACTCAGAGGCCTTGGGTGGCTTCGTTATTGACTGATGATGGTAACCCATCTTGGTTGACCAATCCACAGAAGCGTATTGCAAAGTATTCCATTAGCTTCAAGGCCAAGTTCTGGTGGGCCATTGTTCGCTTAAGGTTGATGCCAACAAAAGGTGATGGAAATTTGGATAAAATAGATTTGTATTTGTGGCAAGCTTAGTTTTGGGGCTGTCGGTTGATTTCGTCTAGATTATTGCGGATGAGCTATTTGTAAGAGCACATAAGACAACCAGTGCATTGTCGTTCCCCTACTTAATCAATGATTTATGCAAATAGGCAGGTGTGCCTATGATTCATGGAGTTGACAATGAAATCCCGGCTACACATAAATAGGACATTGAGAAGTCGAAAGATGACTCAAAGTTCGAGATGCATGTCACTAAGCCCCCTGCTTACCAGACTCAATCTGCACCAACTCCTAATGCCACCAAAATGCCTGTAGGTATGCCTTTGCCCATCACCACGTATGTTCCACTTGAGTATGTGTCTCCAAGTACTTCTGTAGGGTCGGGTTCTACCCAATCTATGGGTGGAGCAGACTTTTCCAAATACAGGTTAATGCAGGAGAATTTAGTAAAATTAGTAAAGCTGCAAAAGAGGTTCCAAAGACAATTAGACAAATGGGCGTAAGAATTTAAGCCATTTGTTGACAAAATTATAGCTGAGGCAATTCATCTATTCCAAACTATTCAAGCTAGGATGGACAGCATGGAGCACCATATCAATAAAAGTCTAGATGCACTGTCCATCCCTGATCTTGCCAAGCTCATGGATGAATTCGATCAAGAGAAGGCTGATATAGCAGAGTTAAAGGGAAGGCAACCACAGAAGCCTATTTTTGACCCAGTATTAGTGGTGAGTGACGATGATGAAGGTATTGTGGATCTGATGGGGAAGGCCCGTGAAAGACAAAGAAAAGCTGCAAATGGATGAGCGAGCTGCAAGGAAAGAAAAAAATAGGAAAAGGAGAGAAGCAATGACACCGGAGTAACAAAACAACATGATCTGAAAAGATCTCAAAAGAAATCAAGAAAAGAGAAAGAAGAGAGAAGAAATGAAGCAGCAGGAGTATCTACTAGTGTTTTCCCAGCAAGGGGCAAAGTTAAGCATCAGTCCGGGAGATGAATCCTTTGATCCAGGAAGGTGAGGTTTTGAGTGCCCCTACCACCATAGGGGCCAACATTACACCAGGTGAAGACGCAGGAGCCTCACCACACTTTATAGATGCCTCAGATAAATGAGAGGTAATACATGTATACCCATTCCTTTGTACTTTACTTTAATGCTTTGAGGATAATGCATGTGTTTTTCTGTGGGGGTGGGGTACTTGTACCATGGGGGAGGGGGGTTCGACATTCTGGACCCCTACCATGTGCTATCTAGAAGAAGCGGCATGTTTAAGTTTAACTTTAGATTTGCATTTTCCTTATTTTAAGTCTTGTTATATTGCTAAGGTTGGTCCATGAAATAAAAGTGTTGTTTGTTTTAGTATCTTGTTATGAATATGGTTAATGAATGATGTTGGCATCTAACTATGACTGTTTCCATTTAACTGTTTACTTTTGTCTCCTAGAATATGTGATCAACTGTTAGTGAATCTTTAATTGGCATTAACCTGTAAATACACATGATATATGATGCAAACCTTAAGAGCAGTAGAATTGGTGTGACTCAGTTACCACTGTGTGTGTGAGTATTTGTATTAGTTCTTACATAGTATAGTACTTAGAACTTGCTTGATTCAATTTAGTTGTTCTGTAGTTGATGGGATAAGAAGTGATGGCAGGCCACCTTGTGCTTTTAGTCTATTTAGCCAAAATAATTGACCCCACCAAAAATAAGTTTCCAATTTTGAACCCTGCATTGAGCCTTTGTTAATTTTTCCTCATCACCAAACATTCTAATTAACTTTCTTTCAGTTGTTGATACCTAGCTCTGGCCCTGGACTAGTAATGGGAAATGTGTACCTAAACTTAGGCAAAACACCTAAGTTGAGGGTGGTTATTGTAGGACTGTTAATTTCCTAATGGAAAGTTGGTCTAGAATTTGATTTAGAGCATAGTGGTAAAGCATGAATGAATGAGAAAAGGGTAAGTGATCTAGAAAAGCAATGGGCTTGGTAAGAAGAATTGTTTTGTAGGTAAAGAGAGTTAAAGCATAGTTTTTAGTCATGTTTGCCCAAAGTTTCCTCCTACCCTAGCCTGATACCTCAGAACTAGCCTAGAAAAGACCTGCTTGATCTTGGAACTCAGCTATAAGGGGCATTGGATGATAAAGGCAAGCTTATGGTTGTATGTGCTATGTTTGAAACTTTTTTTATGAGTGAGAGGGTTATGATTGGTATCCACAAAAGATATTGAGTGGTGGATCTCCTTGATTATGAGGGCAACTTGAATCATACTTAATTTGGCTGATCTCTGTAGATACTTGTATCCATGTTGTGTAGATGAATTGAAATTGAAACGCTTCTAGTTATAGACGTTGACATGTTAAACCATATAATTTGGATGACAAGTGAATGGTAGAGTGAGAATTGTTTCAGTGGAAAATGCCCGTCATTGTATTTTTCATATTTTCAATTTGATACTGAATTGGTTGAGGATAAGAAATTATCTTAAGTTGAGGGTGTTGATGTTTCGGCTTTTGACGGAACATTTTTCATCTTTTTCTTAGGAAAATTGCATGTTTTCAAGAAACCAAGGTTGCATTTAATACTAGTTTTTAGTGTTTCGGGGTAAGGAGCTGACTGAAGGAAAAGACTCAGGAAATTAGAAAAAAAACACTTTTGACAGTCAAAGTGGAGGACTGTCAGTTTTGCGACGGACCACCAACTCAACCGTCAGATCGAGGCAGAACCTACAAATTATGAAGACCCATCGACGGACCATATGGTAGACCGTCAGTTTTGCGATGGACCACCACTTTGGCTGTCAGCGCTCAAAAGAACCAGGCATCTTGAAATGCTCAGCGATGGACAACATGGTGGACCATAGATCTTGTGACGGACCACCACTCCAGCCATCAAGATTATCTAGAACCAGACTTTCCAGCACCATCAGTGACGGTCAAAATGGTGGACCGTCAGTTTTGCGATAGACCACCATGTGGATCATCAGTCTTATCCAGAAAGTGACCCTCCAGGATCAGCAGCGATGGACCAAATAGTGGACCGTCAGCCTTGCGATGTACCACCACTTTGGCCGTTATTTTGGACGTGGATTTTATATTATTTGAATTTTAAATTCTATTTACCTGGGAACCTATAAATACCCAGTTTTAGGTTTTATTGGACATATTTTATCTTTTTCGTCTTTTATTAGGGTTTTCCATACTTGAAACAGATTGTTACATAGTTTTTCTCTAAAATTCAATTCTAGAATTGGGAATCTAGCTTTCATTATCATTTTCTCTATTGAAGATTGAAGAACAATAATTATGGTTTTTGTAAGTACATTTTGAATTAATTTATGAATAACGCAATGACTTCTTCTCTTTGTTTTATGGAGATGTGTGGCTAAGCTCCCATAACTAGGGTTATGGGAGCCTTGATTTGAATAGCTGGACTGGGGTTGTGAATATAGTAGGTTCCCATGATTAAGTATTATTGTATAAACCCTTGTTCACTTTATTGACTTTTCTTTGTTGCAAACTTAAAAAGTGAGCCCAAGAACACCACTTGTTCGAATAGAAAAGTGTTTGTTGTGAAAAGAAAGGGTTTACACAAATCTAAAGGCTTCAACCTTTGGATAGAGGATAGATGCCTTAACCAGATCAACCCATGTGAGAATATAGTTGAATAAATAGCATGTTCCTTAAGTTTGAAAGAATTAAGGGATAAGTTACTAATGTTAGGTCGAAAAACTAATGGGTAAATTATATAATTCAAGTAATCTTGCAATTAAAATTGTTCATTCATCATCCAAAATAGTTCACAACAATAGCTGCTTAAGCATCTCGGTAACCATAACCCTAGTTTGACGACTCTTATGAATTACTATTTGTAATACAATCGATATTTTGATTACTCTCTGTGACAAGAATTTAAATCCAATTGATAAATCAAAACCCCTTTTATCCGTAACGGCCAGGCCCTAGTTCGAGTCATGAATTTTTAAAATTTTTCAACTTTTATAGCATCATATCTCTCATATATCTTTTATATATCGCCCCAGATCAGTCTTATTTTAGGACTTTGGCATGAAGTTTTGACTTGAAATAATGGTACTTATAGGGGTAGCAATCTCAGCTCATATTTGTGAAAAGAGTCCATTTAACCCATATTTAGTGAATTGGATCACTCATATTTCAAATGGGTAACTATGAACTTCAACTCATTTTAAAAGCTCATACAAATATGGACAAAATGGGTAAAATATGGGTACTCATTTAAACACAGCGATCACCCACCTATGCTTAAAGTTTCAATTTTTTTTCTTTTCTTCTTCTTTTTTTCTTTCTTTTTTCCTTTAATTTTTTTTTTATTTTTTTTTATTTTTTTTTTATTTTTTTATTTTTTTACTCATTCCTTATAATTTTTTTTTTCTTTCTCATTTTTTCATCTATTCTTTTATTTTTTTATTTTTATTTCTTTTTTCATTGTTTCTTTTTTTTTTTTAGCTTTCCCCTTTCTCATTCTTATTTCATCATTCGTATTCGCTTGAGACCTACATGGGTTAATAAATATAAGCTTCTAATTATCTTATTTAGCATATATAGTTCATAACATCTTTTATCAATTAAATATAATTCATAGTTTCACTCCTTTATTTTTATTTTTTTCTATCTTTTATTTCTCTTTCTTTAATTTTTTTTAATTTACTATTTTTTTTCTTTCTTTTTTCCTTTCATTTACTTTTTTTTCTTTTTCATTTTTTCCACTTATTTTTTACTCGTTTCTTACACTTTTTTTCTTTCTTCTTTTTCATCATTTTTTTCTTTTTCAATTTTATTTCTTTACATTTTTTTCGTATTTCCGTTTCCCCCTTTTTCATTATTGGTTCGTCATTTTTGTCATTTTTCTTATTTTTTTATATTCTTTTCCTCATCTTTTTTTGTCATTGCATTTTATAGTTTTTTACTTTAAATTTATTTGTATCATACTATATATTTCAAATAAATTTATTATTTGTATTTGAATAGTTTAGTTGTCAATATGTGCAATTTATCATTTGTATTTATATACAAATAAGTATATGAATTAAAATCAACATGGGTTGTGGTGCAGTGGATGGGGCTGCTCCACCCTTAACCAAAGGGCGAGGGTACGACCCTGGTTATGGAGAAAACTTTGTTGGAAGCGCAGTCACCTTAATGGGCCCTGCAACGCCCGATCCAGATTAGTCGGGGCTCCAATGCAGGCACCGGACACCGTATGAAAAAACAAAAAAAATATATGAATTAATTATATTTTCTTGAGATTAAAATATATATGGTTGAGGATCCACATAGCCCTCGAATTATAAATGTTGAGCGAATATAAATCAATATGCGCTTATGGTATTTTCGTTATCATAAAAAAAAGGAAATCAAAAGTAGAAAAAAAATAAAAAAAGTAGAAAGAGAGGTAGAAGTTAGAGATAGAAGAGAGAAAAAAGCGTAAAGAAAGAATTGAAGAAAGAAATACAAAAAAAATCAAAAAGAAAAAATAATGAAAAAGGAGAAAAGGAAAAAGAAAAAAGATGATGGTGAAAACAAATATACTGAGTGGTTACGATATTTTAGTCATCATCCATAATTTGTACTCGACTTAACCATTTTCTTCGAAAATAAAAAAAATATAAAACATATAATTACAACCAAAAAATAAAAAAATGAAAAAGAAGTAAAAACAAAAAAATAGAAAAAAAAAAGACTAAAAAGGAAAAGGAAAAAAAAAAGAAAAAAGAAAGAGAAACAAAGGGTAGAGGGTGGAGGGTAGAGATAGAAGAGAGAAAAAAAAAGAAATGACAAAAAAATAAAAAAGGAAAAAAAATAAAACTAGAGGCTACATGTAGAAGAGAGACAAAAAAAACTAAAAAGAAAAAACTAAAAAAAAAAGAAATGAAAAAAAAAGTCAAGTTGATATGATATAGAAGTTTTAAGTTTTTGACTTAGGAGTTAAAGTGGGTTGAAACCATTTTTACCCAATCCATATTTGACCAAATCCATATTTACCCATATTTATATGGGCGGATTGCAATCCAAATCATTTTTGCTCGATCCATATTTAACCTGTCCAAATCCAATCCAATCCGCCCGTTTGCCACCCCTAGTACTTGATCCCGTAGATGCAAAGGGAGAGAGTCCATTTGGACTCGGATTGATATTACATGCCACAAAAAAAGATAAAAATTAATACATTATCTAAAATTTAAAAAATGGAAAATCAATAAAGTGATTTTAAAAATGGTAAGGGGACATTCCATGTTGAATCTAAAAGGAAACACATGTCCACTTACAAAAAATGATATGTCACATTTTTAGCAAGCAAACAACTATAACATTGATAAAATACTACCAAGCTCAAGCAAATGCACCTAAAAGTCTTAAGCACATAAAAAAGACAATCTGCAGCTACATATTAGTTGATCTATACTAAAGAATATAGCACAACTTCTAAGGTGTATAAATATTATAGGTATTGTTAGAAATTTACTAAACCAACATCATATTCATGCTTTTTAAACAAAGGCTAATCAACAAAGAGCTATATGATTAAGAGAAAAATAAGCATGGAACACACAGAATCGTCTAACTAATCACGATAATCAGATTTTAGAGAATTAACATACACTCGAGCTACATTATTGAAATTACTATAGATTCAGCTATTCTTCAAATTTAGAAAAGACCGACAAAAGGAATGAATTGAAACAACACAATTGAGGATTAAGGGATACACTTAAATTAACAAATGCACTTAAACTATTAAGTTCCATAGTTTTAATGACATATTTTAGGAGTAGGAAAATCCCAACAGTGAATATTCAACTAAATATGGTAGAAAAGAAAAGGAAACTAGTCCCCAAGAGATATAAATTTGACATGATATCCAGGACCTTTATTCGGTAACATTTTATTTCCAACAAGTGAGATTCATACTACCAGACATCACAAATAATAAAACATATTACAACGCGACCTAGAAACTACAGCAACAAATCCACCATCAGACTAAAAAATATACTAGAATCTAGAAAAGATACTACAGTTATAAGGACTACACTGAATTAGCCGAAACCAAATGAACAAAAGATGGGGGCTTTTACCTTTTTCCAAATAGAAAATGGGGACTTGGAGATTTTTGGAATATCTTCGTACGACCGAAACATGAAATTAAATTCTTTAGCCGAAATCCTAAGCCCAACTATTTTACGAGGATTCAACCCAAGAATTTTTAATTTTTAGTAAAATTCCTTTCAATTTGGGCTCTCAGCTAATTAATCCTCTTCCCCCAACCCCCTATGAAGAGTGAATAAAAGGGGTTTATATAGAACCCCAAAATCCTAAATTCATGATGAATTCGCGATGTGGGATAGAAAAATTCAAGGGTGTTTTTGGAGATTCATTAAAGAATTTCAAATTCAAGAATGGGATAAGATTTGTTGAGCTAGCAATCATACTATTTGGTACAGATTTGAATTTCAAATTTGGAAATTTTGAACGGATTAAGAGTGATGTCATTTTGGCTGAGCTGGACGTGGGGTCATTATTAGTTGAAGTTGTTGGCATTTGGCTACTATCTGTCATTATTGTTGATACTATGTTGTTGTCTTTGTCGGTGCTTGTAGGTTGAAGTTGTTGGTGTTTGATATTGTTGATGATTTATATTGGATGAAGTTGGGTGTTGTACGGTGTTAAAGAGAAAGGAGTTATAAGGTGGTTCGGGTAAAGGGTTATTGTTGGTTGAGGAGTTGGGTTGGATTGTTGTTGGTGTTGTTGGGCTGGAGTGGAAAAGGAAAGTAGGTTGGGTCGGCTGGTTTGGGTGGGATAGGTAAATTTGGATATTTTTGGAGTTATTTTTTCAACTAACCCCAATTAGATTAGAATTTAGCCTACCCCATTTAATTTTTGGTCAAATTAAAAATTAGTTGGCCAATTACATTGTAATTGTGTCCAATTTGATTTCAATTAAGGCCAAATTTAATGAGTTGACTAAATTAAATCGCAATCCGACATAAATTTAAATACCAATTCGATCCCGAGTTTCTTGATTAAATAAAATCAAATAAATATTTTTCAAATAAATTATTTTTAAATAAAAATTTAATCCATTTAAATTAATTTTCAAGATAACCCTTGATTAAAATTAAAGTTTTTCATAAAATAATTATTCAAGTTACAAAATTATACGATCTCGTATATACGGATACTAAAATATATAATCGCTACTTAAAGTGAAAAAATTAAGTGGAAAAATATTTTGAAAATTTTTTAACCAGATAAAATAAATGTTGTAATTTTATTTAAAATCAAAGAAATTCAAAATCAAACTTGGTCATGGAGGGAAAAAATTAGGTGTCAACATGGCCAGCTTTTAATCTTATCCAAATAGACTTTTAGAGTTGCAAATAGATAGAGGGAGAACTATTGAATGTATTATTTTACTTTCTATTTCTGTTTATATAAATTACAATGTTTAACATACCTTACGCTCCATCGCACGACATGAATACTGAAAAAAGAAAGACTTTCCTAAAATGTTTCGTAGTCTCTCACCCATAAGTGTGACGCGTTTCACACCCATGAACAAGACTCTACTTAACGAGGCTTTCAATACCCTAGGAAAATTTAAACCTTGGGCTCTGATACCAAATCTGTCACGACCCGAGACTACCCCCTAGTCTTAACATAATGCTTAAGTTTATAAGTAACCCCAAGCTAATACATGATCGGGCACAAGCTGTAAATATAAAAAAAAGAAAGGCAATAAAATACTATGCAAAAGTTATTTAAAAGTGTCTGATGATCAAAACAATATCAAGTGTAACTGAATACATTACTATAAAACACATCTAACTGTCTGAAAGCCTCTAAATATAATGAGTTATTGGGGAAGGCCCCCAACTAACTCTGATTAACTAAAATAGCATGAAATAAAATACCGGGATGAATTACTAATAATATAAATAGTCCTTGATTGATGAGGACTTACCAATGTTGTTGCAGCTGACTGGCACAGGAATGGACAATGTGCGATCTGAGAACTGGGCATTCGAACCTATATTATAAGACAACATAGTGCAAAAAAGAGTATGCAATCAGTACTTTGAATGCATTGGTATGTAAGATGGAAGCTAGCTGATATACATAAATACTGAACATGAATGCATGAACATGAAGAATCGAATGCAACACCAAGTATAAATATGTACTGAAATAATATGAATAACTGGATAACTGAGATACTGAACACTAGGTCATGCAAACCTGAACTGAACATAATTTGAATAACTGAATTGAGTATTGTGGTAGATGACTACAGCAGACATACCCTAATCTAAGCTAATGGAGATCCAACCCATAACCCCAGTTGGAAGGGTGTCGATACCTTGCCAATGGTACTAATACTTGTTGGCATGGATCCACAAATCTAATGTCCCAAAGGGCTAGGATGTCAAGCCTAAACTGACAGGTGACCCCTTAGATGGTGTCAAGCCTAAAATTATGGGTGACCCCGCATAACCTACGCTGGCAACCTAACCCTGGAGCTTAGGGACTGCTACTAACAACTCATGCCTAACTGATGGGGGAGCCGTCATCCCTACATTCTCTCGGTGCTAAGTGTTACTCCCAATTAAATGACTCTAAAGTTTAACTAAAACATAAAATGAATAATGATATTCTCAAGTCATGGTATTACAAAATTAATATTGTATACATAACTGAAGGAATCATGAACTTGTAAATTGATTCATGTTTAAAACCTTGGTATCGCGTGTTTATAACCCATCAGCATAGATTAATGCAACTGATCATAAAAGTGGTAAAACTGACTATAGTAAGGAAAATCATAATTATTACTCAACATGTCAATAACTGATTTTGATATGTACAATGAAGATTATCAAATGTATGGAAACACAATTCTCTTGAGGGGACATATTTTCATGGTACATAATCCCAACACCTAAGAGAAAAAGGTGATAAAATTCATATTTAACTTGAAACTCTATAAAAAGGGAAAATAGGTTTGTATTTGTAAATTTTTGGGAATTTTTTGGGACTCAATAGGTGAAAGGGGACCATTAATGAATATCCACATACCTGAGAATAAATGCCTTTGTGAAATCCTTGAAGTTGATCTTGTTCTTAGGAAACCCTAGTTTGCTCTTGAGGAAGAATAAAATTGTATTATTTTTCTAAGAGAAGTGATTTATGAAGCTATGAGGTGTTAGGGTAGTTTTGATCCACCAATAACTGATGTTGAGGTACCCAAACGATATTGGTTTGGGGTTAAAAGAGGTGGAAATTACCAAAAAACCCTTATTAAAAATATGCAGGAATTCTTTTCACAGTCGTTACGACTCACCTCATGACTCGTTATGACTAGTCACGAGTTGTGGTCTGAGTCATAACCTAAAACCCTGAGGTCTAGGGTTCTTTCTTATATGCTACGACCTTCCTCTTATGACTCACTACTGTTGACTAAGAGTCGTTAGGTGGAGTCATAATCTGAGGCTTTCTTAGATCCTTTGGTCCACTCAACGACTCATAATGTCTGACTATGAGTCATATGTTGGACTCATAACTTCTAGAATTGATTCTTGATCAAAACTAATGTGACTACGAGTCCCTCCTAATGACTCGTAATGTCTGATTACGAATCGTGGAGTAGAGTCGTGGTCACTGGGATGAAACTGAAGGTTCTTTCTATTGTGGCCATGACTTCTCATAACGACTCATAATATCTGGTTATGAGTCATCACATGAGTTATATCCACTAGCAGTAGACTGACACTCAAGGGAAAAACTATATAACTTTTCACATGATATCAAATTAAGGCGAGACTTGAGGTATTTGAAAGCTAATTTAGCGGCCTATCCTTTGATGGGTTTAGAGCTTGAAAATTTGGGGTATTACAGTATCTCCCTTTGGGATCATTCTTCCCCAAATAAAACTGTCTATACTGGAATACTAGGGAACTGAGATCATGCGCAGAACACTTATGAGATGAATCATGACCAAATATCTGGATTTAAAACATGATGCATGGACTAAACTAAATTCATGAATGCATATTATGACATGAGGATAGCTTGATAGCTGATATACAAAATGAGAGGATTAATTAATTAAGGAAACCATTAGCTCAAGCTGATTCTAGATTCAAAGAGAAAATATAGGGGTGGCTCGCATATCAGTTTCTGCTTCGCAAGTAGCTCCCTCAACTAACTGATTTTTCCATAAAACTTTCACTAAAGCAACTTTTTTATTCCTCAACCTACGAATCAGTCAAGGATATCAACTTGGACTTCTTCATAGGAGAGCCTATCTTCCATGCCCACATTCTCTAAAAGAACGAATAAAGCTGGATTACTAATGCATTTCTTTAGCAAAGAGACATGGAATACTGGATGAATTGATGTTAATTCTGCTGGCAATTCTAACTCACAGGCTACTTTCTCAAAATGGCTCAAAATGTTATATAGTCCAATATAGCGGGGACTGAGCTTCCCTTATCACTTCACCCCTTTCAGGGACCAAATTTTTAAATACACCAAGTCACCAATATAAAACTCAAGCTCCCTCCTTCTAACATCTGCATAGGATTTTTTCGACTCTGGGCTGTCTTCAGCCTCTCTTGAATCAACTAAACTTTCTCCATCACCTCATACACTGAGTCTGGCCCAATCAAAGTAGTTTTACCAACCTCAAACCAGCTAATAAAAGACCTACACCTTCTACCATAAAGGTTCTCAAATAAAGCCATTTGAATACTAGAGTGATAGTTATTATTCCAGAAAAAATCAATCAAACGCTAGTGATCATCCCAACTACCTTTGAAGTCGATAACGTAAGCCCTCAACATGTCCTATAAGGTATGAATAGTCCTTTCTTCCTGACCATCTGTCTGGGGGTCAAAAGCCACACTAAGATGAACTTGGATACCAAGGCCTTTCTGAAAAGCCTTCCAAAAATGAGAGGTAAACTGGGTACCCCCATCTGAAATAATGGTCAACGGGACTCCATATAATTTTACCAACTCCCTATGATAGAGTCTAGTATAATCCTCAATAGAATATGAAGTATGAACTACAATAAATGGGCTGACTTGGTCATTCTATCGACAATTATCCAAATAGAATCATGTTGATGATGCATACGAGGTAACCCTGTAATAAAGTCCATATTCACCACTTCCCTCTTCTAAGTGGAGATTCTGAATTCATAAATTATACTACTAGGCCTCTAGTGCTCAACCTTAACCTGCTGATAATTTGAACACTTAGCCATGAATTCTGCAATATCCTTCTTCATATCATACCGATAATAGACTTCCCACAAATTGCGGTACATCTTAGTGGATCTTGGGTGAATAGAATACCACAAACCATGTTCCTATGATACCATTCACTGCCTTAAATCACTCACGTTCGAAACACATAACCTACCCTGACAATGAAGTACACCATCACCACTTTGGAAGAAAACCTCAACCTTCTGATCCTGAATTGCCTCTTTTAACTTAACCAAAATAGGATCTCTGTCTTTCTTCTCTTTTAACTCGAAAACCAAGGAAGATTCTGAACTATTTTGAACCCATACACTACCTTCAGCTGAATCAACTAACTGAACACCTAATCTAGAAAGTTGATAGCTTTTACAAACTAATTCTTTCTTATTATCCTCAATATGGGGCAATATTTTACATAGACAATCTACTAAGGGCATCGGCCATAACATTGGCCTTACTCGGATGATACAGAACACTCATATCATTGTTTTTTTACAATTCTAGACACTTTAGCTAATGAAGATTTAGATCTTTCTGCGTTAATACATATTGTAAAATCTTGTGATCAGTAAACACGTCAATATGAACCCCATAAAGGTAATGCCTCCAAATTTTTAAGGCAAAAACAACTGCTGCCAACTAAAACTCGTGAGTCGGGTAGTTATTCTCATGAGGTTTGAGATGTCTAGAGGCATAACTATAACCTTAACCCGTTGTATCAACACACAATCAATACCAACTCTAGAAGCATCACAGTACACTATAAAACTATCTGAGCCCTCTGGTAGGGTCAAAATTAGAGAAGAAGTGAGTTGAGTCTTCTGTTCCTGGAAACTCTTCTCATAGGAATCGGACCACTAAAATTCAACTTTGTTCTAAGTCAATCAAAACATGGGAGAAGTAATAGAGAAAAATCCTTCAACAAACCATCTGCAGTAATCGGCCAAACCCAAGAAACTTCTGATGGATAGATAGGTTTAGGCCAGTTTCGTACTACTTCAGTATTTTGCGAATCAACTCGAAAGCTATTATTAGAAATGATGTGACCAAGAAAGCTTTTAATTTAAGCCATAATTTATACTTGCTGAACTTAGCAAATAACTGGTGTACCTTAATGATCTGAAAAAAAATCCTTAAATGGTTTGCATATTCACTTCACTACGAGAATAGATGAGGATGTCATCTATGAAGACTATAATGAACATGTCCAGGTACTTCTTGAACACTCAGTTCATCGATTCCATAAAATCTGCAGGGGCATTTGTTAGTCCAAAAGACATAACTACAAATTTGAAGTGACCATATCGAGTTCTGAAGGCTGTCTATGGAATGTCACTTTCTCCGACTCTAAGCTGATGTAGCCGAATCCGGTATCTATCTTAGAAAAATAATTGGCACCCTAAAGTTGGTCAAATATGTCATTAATTTTGGGGAAAGGATACTTATTATCTATTTTAAATGTTTTTAACCGATGGCAGTCGATGCACATTCTGAGAGAACTATCTATCTTACACATGAAGAAAACTGGGGCTCCCCATGGAGAAATAATAGGCCTGATGAATCCCTTATCTAAGAGATCTTTCAACTGTTTTTTTAATTCTTTAAGCTTGGCTGGAGCCATTATATTAGGTGGAATTTAAATAGGCTGGGTATCTCAGAAGAGATCTATTGCGAAGTCGATTTCCCTCTCGGGAGGAACTCCTAGAAAATCTTCAGGAAATACTTCTTGAAACTCATTAACTACTAGAACTGATTCAAGACTTAGAATATCAGATTTTGATTCGTTGGCTCAGAAAAGATGATAAATGCAACCCTCAGATATCATCTTCATTGCCTTAAGGGAGGAGACGAATCTCCTATAGGCGCAGAGGTACTACCCCTTCATTCTATGACTAGCTCATTAGGAAACTAGAACTGGACTCTTCTGTTTCTACAATCAACCGAGGCATAACAAGAATGGAGCTAATCCATGCCAAGAATAACATCAAAATCAGTTATCTCTAATTTTGTAAGATCGACTAAGGTAACTTTCTAGGATTCTGTTATTAGGCAATTCATGTACACCCATTTAGCTATGATGCAACTATCTATGGGAGTGGACACTGTGAAGGATTCTGTAAGAATTTTTGGGTTGACACCGAAGTTTATGGCTATATAAAAAGTCACAAAAGATAGTGTGGCTTCGGGATCTTATAATGCATACAATGAAGGTGGAAGACTTGTAACATACCAGTAACCATATAAGGAGAACCTTTCTTATCTTGTCGAGTCTAAAGGGCATAGAGTTGATTTAGACGTTGTCCATTGATTGCACTAGAAGTGGCACCTTGTTGAGTCGGGCGTCCTACTGGGACTGCTAAATAGTTAGATGGACCCTGCTAAAGATCATTTCTACCATGTTGGGTATCTGCAGGACATTCTCTTATTTGATGGCCTGACTTTCCACACCCAAAACACATATCGCTGCATACCAAGCACTCACCCTTATGGTTCTTACCACATCTCCTGCAAATTGGGCTGGTGTGACCACTATTTATGCTATCCTGGGATTTGGAGCCTGGTGCTCTATCCCAATTATCCTATCTAAACTTAGGCACTAGAGCACTAGCAGAAGATGAGGTTGGAGCTTAGGATTTCTAGTGGAACAGAGGATGATTACCACTTTCAGACTTCTACTGAGAGAAGTTAAAATAACTAATTCTAGCCCTCTTATTCTCTCTTTCCTTTTTTTGAGCCTCTCCTTTTCAATCTGCTAAGCATGAACCATTAATCTAGAAAGGTCCTTATTCTTAATCAACAGAGTTTTCCTACACTCCTTGACAATATCTTCTAAAACACCAGATACGAACTTACTCATTCGGGCCCTAGAATTAGCCACCATAGTAGGAGCATATCTTGCTAACTAGGTGAACTTGAGTGAATACTCATTCACACTCATGTTACTTGCTTCAAATTAATGAACTCTTGTACCTTGGCCTCCCTTAATTCGAGTAAGAACCTATATAAAAAAAAGTAGCAAACTCAGCCTGCATCATAGGTCCTGCATTGGCGCCTCTATCTTTCTTCAACTACTTAACCCAGGTGTGAGCCACCCCTTACAATTGGTAAGCAGCTAAGTCTACATTTTCACTCAGGGTAACAGTCATAATATTAGTCACCTTCTGTACACAATCCAAAAACTCTTATGGATCATTCATAGACTTGGATTCGGAGAACGTTGGGGGATTCATACGAGTGAAATCCCATATTATAGATGCTATTGAGCTCACCAAAAGGTTGGATAGGGTAACGGCCTTTTGATTGCTCTGAGTAGCCATGGATTGGGATAGTATTTTGAAGGTAGCCCTATATTTAGTTGAGAGGCTTGCTCATTCAGAGGGTCCTTGAGAACAAGTGGTGGTGTAGGCCAATCCCTATTTCTCCTTCTATTAGCCGTTCTAGGAGGCATTTTCCATAAAAGGTAGAGACTGAGTTAAGAGAAGAAGTTTAACAAAGCTTACACTTCATCCTATGAGATGAATACTGAAAGAAGAGAGACTTTCCTAAAATATTTCGTAGCCTTTATCCCTTAAGTATAGAGCGTTTCACACTCATGAACAAGACTCTACTTAATGCAGCTTTTAGTCACCCTAGGACACTTTAAACTTTGTGCTCTGATACCAAGTTTGTCACGACCCGAGACTACCCCATAGTCGCAACACGATGCTTAAGGTTATGAGTAATCCCAAGCTAACCCATGATCTGGCACAAGCTGTAAATACAAAAAAAGGTAACAAAATACTATTCGGAAGTCATTTAAAGTGTCTGATGATCAAAACAATATCAAGTGTATTTGAAATACATCACTGGAATACACATCTAACTGTTTGACTGTCTGAAAATCTCTAAAGATGATGAGTTGTTGGTATAGGCCCCTAACTAACTCTGACTAACTAAAATATCATGAAATAAAATACTGGGATAAATAACTAATAAAATAACTAGTCCTCAACTAATAAGGAATCACCAATGTTCCATCTGGGTGGAACAGGAACGAACTATGTGCGATCTAGGAATTGAGCATCCGAACCTATGTTATAAAATAACATAGTGCAAAAGAGATGACATGACCCAAATCGGGGCCTTGTTGTAATAGGAAATCTCAAGTCTAACCGAGATCGGAGACCGCCCCTAACACCCAACCCAACCAACTAACATGTACTATGTGTCGGATGGACTCTGTACATATGACAAGATAGTGTAATGCCCAATCCAAGACTTTGGCATAGGTCTATAACCATGACCACCCAAGCAAGTTAAACCACCCAATAACCAATCATATAACCAAGCCAAAACCATAATCCAAAGCCAAGACAATAAACCAATGTATATAATATATAAACCATAACTGTTCCATACCCAAGTCAACAGTTGTCCATACAAAGCCTCTAAACCAAACCAAAGAGTATTTAGTCAGGATATGTCATCACCCATAGTGAAAAACCAAAGTCTATGAAAAATGAACATATGTAAAATAATCCATGACATGAAATAGATGACTTCTGAACTATGGAAGTGCACTACTTCACTCCAACACTGACTGATAGTATGGCCGATTCCTGCATCGCATAGGAATATAGCTACCTAAAGATGGGTTAGTGGGTAAACACTAGCATGACCTCAGGATAAGGATAAAATAATACCAACCTTTAAAACCAAGTAAACCAACCATGCACATATATACATACATATATACATAAATAAACCATACCGGGAGAGGGAACCGGGTTTAGTATGCCTTTAAAACCATTAACCTGGGTATGTGTAGCTTAACCATCCTAAAACCACCCACGGGCTATATGGTTCCAGTGTAACCCCCTGAATAGGCCCCAATGTGTGTAGCCATACAAACTAGAGATACCATAAGAGTAGAGAATGTTCGAGTACCCTTATCTCTCTATGATACATATGTACAGTATGCTTAGAGGATTCTCATGTACCTCATAGTATCATATAACGTTGCTATGACCAACCCTCATGTCGACAAACATGATTTTTTAGTGCTCGTCCATTAGACTCACACCTTCATGGTTAGCTATCACACCCCACCATTATTGCCTAATTAAAACCATTTCCATATAACCAAGACCACTATTTCATTTATTATTAACCAATGCTATCATTTGTGGTAGCGTCATATCGACTATAGCTTGCAAGCAATGTCTTTAGCCAACCTTTAGGGGACACCCGTCTACCCCATAGGTCACATTATTTAGTTTACTTGGGGGATTCCCATATACCCCACAAGTACACCATTATTAAGCTTACTTGGGGGATTCCCGTGTACCCCATAAGTATTTCATTATTAAGCTTTGCTTGGGGGATTTCATTGTACCTCACAAGACATTCGATATTTAAACCAATTTCATCATTTTATTCTCTTGGATAATTCCCGTGTTCCCCACAAGGTTTTTAATTCAAATCACTTTCATAGACATCAAGGCTTTACCATTTAATCATTCCAAATGATTCATACCATTTATACCTTTTAAAACCATTCCAAAACCTTTAAACCATTTATACCATTCAAACCATTTAAACCATCCAAATCTATTTAGGATTCCATTACAAAACCATGCCATGGAATAGTTCCAATGAAAGTTCAACAATAGAGTAAAAATATTCTCTTAGGCATTTTATCAAACATATTGAGGGCATACCCTTACCAGGACCAAACCAAAGTATAAACCATTAGGATTTGGGTTAATCATGACCTATTTGTTAAACTATAACCAACAAGCACCCACAAGTGTAAACCATCATCAAAAACATGTAAAACCATAGTTTAAACCAATATCCAACAATATGCATTAAGACCCTCAATATATGTTTCAAAAACCACCATTCATGACTCATAATCAATGTTTAAAACACATTAAAATATGCCTTTAGTTGGGACTAACAATTAAGGAAGGAGTTATGCCTTATACAAGGAGATTAGGGGAGAAACTTGACTCTTGACCCTCTTTGAAGAACACTTGTAGAAACCCTAGCCTCCAATCTTCAAGAGTGAGTTTGAGATAGTATTTTAAAGTTTTTCTATTCTTCAAAGTGTCTTATGAGAGGCCACCAAGGGTTATATAACGTGGGTACATAAGGGTTTGAGGTGGGAAATATCTGGACTACCCTCAGCTTAAAAGCTGAAAACCAAGTCCCAGAAGGGTATGACTCAACCCTTTCAGTCGTACCCTAGGGTACGAGTGGTACCCTAACTCATACCCTAGACCCCACCATGGTCCCAAAGACTAACCAATGTATGACCACCTAGGTCTAAGTTGTATCTTAGGGTACAAAAAGTACCCACAAATTATATCCTAGATAGATTCATTAAGACTAAATACTAAGAATCCTACGACTTGGCATCATACACCTCGTATCCTACCATACGACAAGTATGATGTTAAGTCGTATCTTGGGCAGAAACCAACCCAAAACACACTGCCTAACATATGAGAGAGTCATCCTAAATCGTATCTTAGGGTACAACTAGTACCCATGAGTCGTACCCTACCCAGAGTATCCAAAACCCAAGAAATTTTGCAAGGGTCAAAAACTCAAGGTGTTTCAAGAGAGTATGAGATCAGTACTTTAAATGTACTACTATGTAAGATGGATGCTAGTTAATATACATATATACTTATCATGAATACATGAACATGAAAAAACAAATACAAGACTAACTATAAACATGTACTGAAATAATCTGAATAACTAGATGACTAAGATCCTGAAAACTTGGTCATGCAAACTTGAATTGAACATACACTGAATAACTAAACTGAGGACTGTGGGAACTAACTACAACTGACATACCCTAATCTGAGTGAATTGAGGTCTAACCTATAAACTCAGTTGGAAGGGTGTCAATACCTTACCAAGGGTGCCAATACTTACTAGCGTAGATCCATTAATATGATGTCCCAAAGGACTAGGGTGTCAAGCCTAAACGGATGGGCAACCTTTAAGAAGGTGTCAAGCCTAAAATAATGGGTGACCCCTCATAACCTACGGTAGCAGTATAGTTCTGGAACTTTGAAATTGCTACTAACGACTCATATCTAACTAATGGGGGAGCCGTCATCCCTACGTTTTCTTGATGCTAAGTGTTACTCCCAACTGAACGACTCTGAAGTTTAAAAAAATATAAATTGAATATTGATATGCTCAAGTCTTGGTATTCTAAAATTATTACTGTATACATAACTGAAGGAATCAAGAACTTGTAAATTGATGCATGTTTAAAACCTTGGTATTGGGTGTTCATAACCCACCAGCATAGACTAATGCAATTGATTAGAAAAGTGGTAAAATTGACCATAGTACGGAAAATCATAATTAATACTCAACATGTCCATAACTGATTTTGATATCAACTATGAAGATTATCAAACATATGGAAACACAATTCTCATGAGGGAATATATTTTCATGGTACATAATCCAAAAAAATAAGAGAAGAGATGATAAGATTCATATTTAACTTAAAATTATATAATAAGAGAATAAGGTTTGTATTTGTAAATTTTGGGAATTTCTTAGAACTCAATGGGTGAAAAGGGCCCATTAATAAATATCCAACATACCTAAGAATAGATGCCTTGGTGAAATCCTTGAAGTTGATCTTATTCTTGGGAAGCCCTAGTTTGCTCTTGAGAAAGAAGGAAATCGCTTTATTTTGCTAAGAGAAGTGATTTCTGAAGTTATGAGGCGTTAGGGTAGTTTTAATCCGACAATAACTAATGTTGGGTACCTAAACGATTTGAGTTTAGGGTTAAAGAGGTGTAAATTACCGAAAAATCCTTATTAAAATTGTGCAAAAATTCTATTCCCAGTGTTATGACATACCTCATGACTTATTACGACTACTCAAAAGTCATGGTCTAATTCGTAACCTGGAACCCTGAGGTCTGGGTTTATTTCTCCTATGACTATGACCTTCATTTTGCGACTCATTACGACTGACTATGAGTCGTTAGGTGGAATCATAGAATAAGGTTTGATTCTTGAATCCTTCACTGATCAGGCTATGGGTTTGACAGTTCCCAAGTGCACACGCAAGTGTACGTAGACTTATCAAGAAGTAAAGTGGCTTCAAGGAAGCCCAAGTATCGATCTCACAGGGACTTGCATTCACCGTCTATCTAATTCTAGTCTAACTAATTGAGAAAAAATAAACAAGAAGAGAGTTTGTAATTTTGTATATTAAAAATAAAATAAATAATGCGTAAAAATAAAAGTCTTGGGGAAATCAATGGATTAAAGCATAGGATTAAAGAACTTCGAACAATCATACTATGTTATTGAATTTCCTTCGTTAACTTGCTTATCTTAATTGTTGATTCGTAGGGTTAATTGCATGATCATGGTTTCCTAACCTCTAATTTTTTACCTAATATGGACATTACAACTACATCATTGAACGGGGATGTAATAATCTAATTAAATTAATTAAAGCTATCATCCTACGTTTGAATCAAGTAAGGCATCTAAGTACATCCATGTCCTAGACGCTAAGTTTAATTCCTTATTTTATAAAAGAATAAAAACCCAAACTTTATTTATTCTCATGTTCTATCTCCCAATTCCCTCTCCCGAGATCAAAAGGTCGACAATATATGTATTTCATGGGTGATAAATTCATAAAATAATTAAAACATGAATAAACAAACAACCAATAATGATAAGCGAATGAAACGAAATTAATCCAAAACAATAATAATCATGTTTTTGGCTTTAACCCCGGAGAGAGGATTTAGCCTTGAATGGAAATATTCATCATCCAATCCCTTGGAATGATGATACAAACCATTAAAAAACTAAATTAAAAAATGATAAAACCTAAAAAGAAGTTGTGGTAGCCTCCAACGATGTCCCAAGTGATCTAGGGTGTTCCAAGATGCTTAAAAAAAAATTTATGACGTTATACTTATAGTAGACAAGTTATATACCAAGTTGGATTAGGTTTACACGTTGTTTTCCTTTAGCTGGGCAAAATTTTCCCAATTTTGGTGCTCCCCACATCGTGCCATAGTTCCAGGTCATAATTATAAAAAAATCTGTCGAATTCCAGTAGCTAGTCACGATTTCAATGCATCACGGGTTCTCCATAAACCCCATTATAATATACACGTGCCAATGTTTCAAAAACTTGGGCCTCTAATGAATCCATTGATGTTTTGAACTCATCCATTAGCCACTTTCACAGTCCACATGCATTCCATACATCATGGGTCCAAATTGCGTCCAGCTTGCGTCTTGTGCTTTCATTGAGCCATTCCGAGCCTTATTGAGTTGTTTCCACTTGATTTGAAGCTTGTATATCCTTAATATATCATAATAATCCATTGAAAAAGCATCCTATAGAATTAAAAACAATAATTTAGAGATCAAAACAACACAACATTCTTAACAACAAACTAGAAACACGAGCTAAGCATAGGCTAAATTCACATTGAGCTTTTACTTATTGTTTTGACTCTTTTCTTGATCCAATTGACCCTTGAACATTATAAATAAGTTTTTTTACGTATAAATACATAATAAAAAACTTAAAAAATTATTAAAACACATTAGAACCCAACACAAGAGACTAGACAAACACCTAGCTCAAGCTAGTTACACTAGTTTTCTCGGTTGACTTCTAAATGATCAATTTGAATCAAAACTCATGTGAAACCACCATTAAACATCATAAACACATAATTGGACACATAAATTCTCATTTATATCATTATCAACACATATAGAATAAGAATCATCCTCAAAACAAGTCTAAAAAGGCTAGAACAGTAATGCTAGAATGCATAAATACACCCAACATCACCACCCCACACTTAAAGCCTTGTTCGTCCTCGAACAACTCTTAACTATAAACACCATGAGCTGAAAAAATTTCACACTTCTACTACATGCAAGAAATTCAATCTAGCACTACAATGACTATACGGAATGCAAGTTCACAACACTAAGCATGTTATACACAATTGAAAGCTCAAGAATCCTACGTCCAAAAACATCCTAGCCACAAGAATGGACTCCACAAGTAGCAAACTCATGCATATGCATTGAATCAAGGACATCATACAAATCACCCAAATTCATCAAATATGTGCCCCTCACAATAAGAGAGTTACCCATAATTACTCACAATAATGCAATTTATAATGTAATGGGTACAAGAATTAAATTACGCTCACTCTTACAAAGAATTCACAAGTTACACACAATGAATCATAGGCTTGCCCTTAGTGTAATGCTCCACTAATAGTAGAATATAAAGCTTAGGATCAATTAGGACGTTTCCGGGTTGTAATGTAGGCTAAGGGATGGGTAGGAACTATTTGGGAATAGTTACTAACCTCTCTAAGCGTTTTAATACACTACATTAAACATTTAAAGTCAATCTCCCCCTTCTTTTTTTTGCCCCATTTCTTTTAAGCATTTTCACAAACACTTGGTGGACGCATAGTTTACTACCACATAAAAAAAAAATTCTTTTTTTCATAATCGCGGCAATATTTTTAGCATAAATTATGGCATAACCATCCACCACACATCAATTATACACCAATAAAAATTACCTTGGGGCATCAATTTCACCTTTTTCTCTTATTTCTCAACTCTTTATTAATTTAATTTTTTATTAAAGCACTTAGGAGCTTTTGGATCAAATTATGGTCTATTAAAGAAGGGATTAGGCTACTTATGAGGTTGCCAAAATAAAAAGCTAATGGATCAATGGGGTTTAACAAGGATAATTACCATGGGTAGGACAAATAGAAGGTATAAAACAAGGCTATCAAAAAATGCCTAAATCATCTCCTAAACCCACATTGTTTATTTTGCTTCATACACATACCGGGCAAGTTCTAGACATTACATGCAACAAGGAATATACAAAAATCTCACACGCACATGGCACATGCTCAACTCAATAGGATCATCATAGACTCTCAACCAAACAATAGCACAAATTCAAAATTAAGCCTACAAAAAAAAGTCATAAACTTGAGCCTAAAAGTCTCAAAAATAGCAATTATCTCAATTAACATGTTTTTACCATAAAAAATCCACTTGTATTATGTAATAAAAAATAGCACCAATAAGAATATCTCACTTATTCCTAACCTAAAAAATTTTAAATTGAGCCAAAAATTTAGAATTTCCCCACCCCATACTTAAAAATCTACTTTGTCCCCAAAGTGAATTTAAAGGTAAGAGATAGAAATGCTCCCTGAGGCCTCTAGGCCTAGCAAGTAGCATTTTTTTATGCATAATGGCGATCCATGGGACCCCACACTTAGTATTTGCCATGCTTCTTAGCTCAAGTTTATGGTACTCAGACTTTCCCTTAACCTGTGACTCAACCAAAAATAAAAACTACATGAAATAAAAACTAAAAATTAAAAAGAAAACATACCTTAGCTTGGATTGCCTCCCAAGAAGCGCCTAATTTAGTTTCGCGGCATGACCCATATCAACTTTTTCCTTCACCTTGAGGATATAAATTTCACCCCTAACATCGCATTCATATTTTTGCCTTGCTCATGGGGGGTGGTACAAAGATTAATAAACCGAGTAATAGAATATGCATGGTAAACCACTAGGCCTTGAAGTGAGGTGTGTTTTTATGTTGCTTGTCCTGTGTAAAATTAAGAATATAGGGTTTTTGTTCCTCATCTTCACACTCTTCCACTATTTTAAATGATTCCACAGACAAGACATTATCTAAACATAATGTAGAAAAGTGTTTCGAATGCGGCCTAACAAATCCTACTTCATAATTTTCACAATCTACTACACACTCACTTTTATTCACATTCTCAATTTCAGTCTCAAGATCAAGATGAAAATCAAGTGGCTGTGATTTTTATGTTTGCTCCATACTTTGCCTAATATCCTCCCCATATATTTCTTTGCTTAGCCACTGTAGACATGGTGGTAGTGGTGTCTCCTTAATAATTTCTACAATATAAATTTTTGAGTATTCAGACTTCCTTGAATTATCTGCATCATATTGTGAAGGTTCCATCCATGCACTTTCATAAAAATCTGGACAATAAACCACAAGGAGGTGTCCACAAAAACAACAAGAATTGTCATCACTCAAAAACTATCTATCCCAGAGTGACATCTCGAGAAGAGTGTGAGAAAAATAGAAATAAAGGAAAATAAAAAGAAACTAAGTAAAAACTATTTACAACTCAATATAGAAGAACTAAAAATAAGATAGCTGCCTAATAACAAGTCCCCGGGAACGGCGCCAAAAACTTGACAGTGCACACGTAAGTGTACGTAGTCTTATCAAGTAGTAAAGTGACTTCACCGAAGCCTAAGTATCAATCTCATAGGGACTTGCGTTCGGCGCCTATCTAATTCTAGTCTAACTAATTGAGAAAAAATAAACAAGAAGAGAGTTTGTAATTTTGTATATTAAAAATAAAACAAATAATGCGTAAAAATAAAAGTCTTGGAACAATCAATGGATTAAATCCCAAGGTTAAAGAACTTTGAATAATCATACTATGTTATTAAATTTCCTTCGTTAACTTGCTTATCTTAGTTGTTGATTCGTAGAGTTAATTGCATGATCATGGTTTCCCAACCTCTAATTTTTTACCTAATATGGACATTACAACTACATAGTTGAGCGGGGATGTAATAATCCAATTAAGTTAATTAAAGTTATCATCCTACGTTTGAATCAAGTAAGGAATCGAAGTACATCTCTGTCCTTGATGCTAAGTTCAAATCTTTATTTTATAAAAGAATAAAAACCCAAACTTTATTTATTCCCATATTCTATCTCTATATTCCCTCTCTCAAGATCAAAAGGTCGACAATATATGTATTTCATGGATGATACATCCATAAAATAATTAAAACAAGAATAAACAAACAATCAATAATGATAAGCAAATTAAACAAAATTAATCCAAAACAATAATAATCATGTTCTTGGCTTTAACCCTAGAAAGAGGGTTTAGCCTTGAATGGAAATATTCATCATCCAATCCTTTGGAATGATGAAAAAAATCATAAAAAAACTAAATTAAAGAATGATTAAACCTAAAAATAAGTTATGGTAACCTCCAATGATGTCCCAAGTGATCAAGGGTGTTCCAAGATGTCCCAAGATGCTTAAAACATTTTTTAGGACGTTATATTGATAGTAGATAAGTTATATACCAAGTTGGATTAGGTTTACACGTTGTTTTCCTTCAGCTGTGTGAAATTTTCCCAATTTTGGAGCTCCCTCCATCGCGCCATAGTTTCAGGTCACAATTGTCAAAAAATCTGTCAAATTCCAGTAGCTAGTCGCGATTTCAACGCGTCACGGGCCTCGTTAAACCCCATTATAATCTACACGTGCCTATGGATCAAAATCTTGGGCATTTTTTGAATCCAGTGATGTTTTGAACTCATCCATTGGCCAACTGCATAGTAAACACGTGCTCCATACATTTCAGGGGTCCAAATTGCGTCCAGCTTGCATCTTGTGCTTTCGTTGAGCTATTTCGAGCCTTATTGAATTGTTTCCACTGGATTTGAAGCTTTTATATCCTTAATATATCATCATAATCCATTCACAAAGAATACTATAGCATTAAATACAATAATTTAGAGCTCAAAACAACACAACATCCTTAACGACAAACTAGAAACACGAGCTAATTATAGGCTAAATTCACATTGATCTTTAACTTATTGTTTAGACTCTTTTCTTGATACAATTGACCCTTGAACACTATAAATAAGTTTTTTTACATATGAATACATAATAAAAACCTTAATAACTCATTAAAACACATTAGAACCCAACATAAGAGACTAGACAAACACCTACCTCAACCTAGTTACACTAGTTTTCTCTGTTGACTTCTAAATGATCAGTTTGAATCAAGACTCATGTGAAACCACCATTAAACATCATAAACATATACTTGGACATATAAATTCTCATTTATATCATTATAAACATATATAGCATAAGAATCATCCTCAAAACAAGGCTAAAAAGGCTAGAATAGTAATGCTAGAATACATAAATACACCCAACATCAGTGTCCACCAAACAACTTATAATGTATGAATATGAGTCGTATGATGGACTCGTAACCACTGGAATAGATTCTTGGTTGAATACTATTAGGACTATGAGTTCCTCCTAATGACTTATAATGTCTGATTACGAATCATGGAGTGGAGTTGTGGACACTGGGTAAAACTGAAGGTTCTTTCTATTGTGACTATGACTACTCATAATGACTCATAATATCTAGTTATGGGTCATTACTTGAGTCATAGAGACTGGCATCTAACTGACACTCAAGGGAAAAATTGCATAACTTTCTTCCATGATATCGGATTAAAGCGATAATTGCAGCATTAGAAAGTTAATTTAGTCGTGAAATGACCTGTCATTTCATTTTCCATATTTTTCCTTTTCTCTACTATTTTAGATTCTCCATATCTACCCCAAGTCATTTATGACTTGTTGGGACCAAAGGTTCAATTACCAGGTTGTTTGTTTGGTTTTTAAAACCAATTCTTTATTTAAAAGTCTTTACGGATTCTAAATGGCCACCGAATAAAAACTGTAACAAACAATCTCAGCTGGAAATTCTAAGTGTGCCAGTAGATCAATAAAAGGGTCTCATTAATTCTTTTATTATGGATATGAATATGTAATTTGCCTCCGAAGATTAATGACGAAAGGTTGGTTTGTTTATCTCCAATTGAAAAAATAAATATCGATTGGATCCATTGATATGCATTTTTTCTTTCATCTGCATAAACTTAAATGATTGTCGTGAGTAAACTTATAGGAATAGTTGAATTTCACTTAGTTACAAGAAAGAAATAATAATGAAGAAATGAAAATTATACAAAAAAAAAATTCATTTTTATTTTATTTTATAGGGCATTGGTCGATTCGAATTGGAATTGTCAAGCCATCCATAACTATATTAGTCAAAACAAGAATTCATTTTGGTCGAACCGACTAGTTTGGCTTTGTTTATTAATTTATTGTAGGGCATATCTCATTGCAAGATTCATCGACTGGAATCTGATTTTATTTCCATTATACTTATTTTCATTTTATTTAGTTAGTAGAACCTTCTAACTATATATTACTCTTATACAAATTCTCCTCTTTCTCTTGTTTTTTCTCTAAACTAAAGATGGGGAATTCTAAATTAATTACTTATCGTAGTTCTTCTTTAATTAGAAATTCTTTAAATATTTCTATTTTTTTCTATAAATAGAATAAGGAGGTTTTTATTTTATTTTATTTTCTTAGTGATTTAGTGATCTAGAATGGAACAAGTAATCAAATAGAAGAGAATGTATAGGAACTTTCATCTCAAGATTTAGAAGATCTTGTGTTGGTATATTTCTTTTATTATTTTAATATTATTTAATAATATTATTAGGATTCGAATCCAGGTGGAGGGGGTTTTCTTGGTTGAATCCAGAAAAAAAAGACTACTTTTTTTGTGTTGTGCTTCGCTAGGTCGAGGTAAGTAAGGTATATGAAGGAAAAGCCTATTTTATAATAAAAGTGACCAAAGATATTCATTTTTCAAAAGACTTTAGCTTGTACACAAATACAGCAGTCCCTTCCTAAATCCATGTGAATTCCTCTTCATAATTTTTCATTTCACTAGGCCCGTGAAATGATTTGACTTTAAAAGTTCAATAAGATTGGGGATATCAAAAGAAAGAGGGTCTCACTAAATCTTTTATTTTGTATATGAATATGTAATTCGCCTCCGAAGATTAATGACGAAAGGTTGGTTTGTTTATCTGCAATTGAAAAAATAAATATCGATTAGATCCATTGATATACATTTTTTCTTTCATCTACTTAAACTTAAATGATTGTTGTGAGTAAACTTATAGGAATAGTTGAATTTCACTTAGTTACAAGCAAGAAATAATAATGAAGAAATTAAAATTATACAAAAAAAATTTCATTTTTATTTTATTTCATAGGGCTATACGGACTTGAACCGTAGACCTTCTCGGTAAAACAGATCAAACTTATTATTATTAAAATGATTCGAATTGTTTCAAAGACCCAACATGTATTTTTTTTGCATTGGTCTCTTTCATTAACTGATATTTATAGGAGTTAGTCTGCCATTTTTTTTCTTGACAGAAAAAAAAGATAAGGAAATGGCTCCATGTGCTCTGATTCATTATTTTGGAGCATTACCAAAGTGTTTCAAATGTGGGATTATCTTGACGTAGGTCTGTCTCTGGCCTAAATATTAAATGAAGTCTCTATCGTTTCTGCTTAAAAAATCAAATATGAAACTTCATACACCTTAAAGTTCATATGATGAAAAGAGATTTTTTGGAGTTCCTTATACTCAATATGCCTAGCATTGAATAGACTAGGTATTCACCTTATCAGGATCTCAAATTAATGATGGGGTCTGGTTGACACCTCCTAAATGGACGTCCAAATTGGACCGAACGCTTTGTCAGGCTATGGTTCCCTCAAAGTTATGGAGTAAGACACAATTTCTCAACAAGATCGATTTTTCTGATTGTATAATGAACTCACTTGAAAAACATTGGCGCGCGTGTAAACAAGTTGCTCTACCAACTAAGCTATAGACCTTAGTGCTTGTGATACATATTTTATCATGTAGATAAATTCTTGTCAATATAAATATTCCATGATCCAACATCAAAAATCTTTGATCTCTTTGAGTGGTATTCCTTAGATTAGTATTGCTTATTAGATTAGTATTGCTTATAAGTAATATGATATTTATAATCCATCGACAGGATGGGTTTCATTTGGTTCTCGAGTATCAATTTTAGTCTAGGTAAACCTTTGGTATGGGTCCCAATGCATTCGAGCTCATTTCGACCTATTATTCACAAAGTTGAAAATTTGAAAGTTTAGGTGTGAGACCCACATTTGATTAAATCGACATAAAATAGAAAATCCAAGTTCACCAGCACATTCAAAACGTCAAATTTAGAGTGGTTACATATTTTATTTGCAAAAATCAGATTTTGAATAAATCCCGAGGAATCATTGGAACTTGGAAATTTTCCAAGTTGTTGCTAGTTCTGGTGCCTCAACTATGATAGTGTGGAGAGGTAATTGAGGCAAGGCCACATAATTGTGGTATTACAAATGCGGCCTGTATCTCAGTGATCGTGACACCTCATTGCCTGGGGTTTATAAATAGACCACATATTCACGATTTTGGCCATTTATTCTTCACCCTTGAGAGCTTAAAATCCTATATGGGTATAATAACTCAAAATTGATCATAGTGGGTGATGTGGAAGCTTGTTTATCATCTTTTATCGTGAATATATTTGAATTGAAGGTAAGAATCCTCTAAATTCATGCTTGAATTTCTTAATTTGGACTCAAAACCCCAACTTAGCTTAGGGCTTGACTTTAGCCCAAAGTATGCTTAGTTTTCAACCATTTCTTGAGGGTTATGATTTCTTGTTCGTGTGGAAACATTGGGTTGGCCTCGAAAATACATTTTTCATAAGTGGGACCCACTTAGGATTTTGGTGTCATTTTTGGACCCAAATCATAATAGTGTAATATGGGTGTCATTAGACTCATATAGATGAGTAGATTATGATTTTTATTTTGTGATGGCATTTTGTGGATTTTAAAGTGAAGATGAACATGTGGTGCATGAAGTGAGGTTTTGCAATTTGGCTTTGAGGTAGGCTCCTATCTACTTTTCTTCATAGTTGATGTATGATATGTGTTGTGTGTGAATATGAATGTTAGGATTGATTATGAGTAGGATAACTTAGCCTTGATTGCTGTGTTTGTGGATTAGATGAGGGTTTTGGGCCCGTAAGATGGTAGGTTTATAACCTTTTAGAATCCTATTGCCTTCTCTCTAGTTTAGATTAATTTTTAGCATAGTTATGACATAATTCTATATTTGGAATGTGGTTTAAGCATTTGAATCATGATTAGTATATTTAACCTTATTAGGCTAGTGTGGTGGTCTTAAGATCATATTTTGGGCAGAGTTGACTTGAGTACCCTTGTTTCTAGTAAAAGTTCCTACCTTAGGCTTGAATATGGCTTACTTGACATCTAGAAGTTGGACTAGAAACCTTATCCTAGTTTGGCAAATATTTTGCCTAAATATGGAAATTGAGGATTAGAAGTAGGATCACCCGGCCCACTTATGCCAAGACTTCTGTTAGCCTTGTGAACTTAGTTGTGGATGTTAGGCATAGTTAAGACTAGTAAACCTTAGTATAAAGTTACTTCATGACTTGATAAATTGTAATGATGTTCCACAGATTGTGACTTTGGAGTTATGGTTATGATATTTTTTGTGGAAGTAATGTTGGGCCTATAGAGATGCTATTTCCTCTTAGATATGATGGTGGGTCTATAGAGATGCTATTTCTTTTAGATATAATGATGGGACTATAGAGATGCTATTTCCTCTTAGATATGATGTTGGGCCTATAGAGATTCTATTTCCTCTTAGATATGATGTTGGGCCTATAGAGATGCCATCTCCTTTTTGTTATTATTATTGGACCTATAGAGATAATATTCCTCTTAGATATGACAATTGACCTAGAGAGGTGATATTCCTCATAGTCATAATCAATTACCTATAGATATGAGATATATCCTATAGATGTGTTATGGTTATTGATATTATGCCTACTAGATGTGAGATGCCTCTTATATGAGAGATGATTATAGGTTCATTGATATTATGCCTCCTAGTTGTAAGATGCCTTTTATACATAAGATGATTATAGATATGCTACAGCTTATATATATATGAGTTAGTTATATAAATGGTTATTGACATGAGTTTCGAATATGTATGTAGGCCGAAGGATGTGATTATGATATTATGATTTTCTGAACATACTATTGGGCCGAGGGCCGTGTTATGATATTGGTTGGATATACGGGAAGATCTTATCCTTATAAAATGATATGGTTATGTTTTATGAATATAAATATGTACTTGTATACACATCTCTCCGGTATGAGACAGAGGAAGATGCGGTATGATGTTATTATTCCACTGATTAAATATTGGTGATGGCATGCAAAGATTTGGTACATTCATGATTATTATATCGGTAATTTATGTCATTCTAGATGAAATACGATCTTATGAATGTTCTTCCTAACTAAGGGTTAAGTTATATGGTAGTTGGTTGCTTATTAGGTGACTATAGCACTTGATGGTTAGGAAAAGGTACTAGTTAATAAACCTTGTTGAAATATGGTAGCTAGCGATGGTTGATACGTGGCTAATGATGATGTTGGTTTTAGCATAGGTAAATATTAGTGACATTGATGACTAAGTTTATAATGTCGATTAGTTATTAAACGAGGAGTTGTGTATTAAAGAGGCTAGATAATAAGAGATGTTAGTGATAAGAGATAACTAGATAATCATGATAGATAGTTGGTAAATGAGGATTTGTTGGTAAGTGATGGTTAGTTAATGAATGACGTTAGTTAATAAAAGATGGTTAGATGATAGATGGTAATTTATTGCCTAATTATGACTTACAGATTTAAGATGATTAGTTGATAATAATGAATAGTGGATAAATGGCGATTATGGTCTAGTGATGAACCTTGACTAGATGTTGGGTATTGGCTATTTAATAAATAGTGGTTAGTTGCTATCCCGTAAATAAGGATTATGTTTAGGATAATGTTTAGGCTAATAATTATAGGTCATGTGATGACTAGAAAATTAGTGGTTTAATAATAATAAGTGTTGACTAGCTAATAACGAGTAGTTGGGAAGTATTAGACTGATATATATTTTATGGTAATATGCTTATAAATATATTGATACCCGGCAAGGCTAGAGAATACTGTGATGATATATTGATACCCGGCAAGGCTGGAAGAGATTGTAAAGATATATTGATACCCAGTAAGGCTGGAGAATACTATGATGATATATTGATACTCGACAAGGACAAAGGATATTATGATGATATATTAATACCCAGCAAGGTCGGAGGTTGATTATGTTGATGATGGTCATGATGATGACAGTTATGATACAAATGGTTATGATGATGAGATTGTGATAATGATTGTGTACCTTGAATTTATTTCTGCATGTGCATCGCCAATCATCAGTATGCACTTATGTCTATCAGTTAGAATGGGATATGTAATACCCTATACTGCTACCTAGCTTGAAATCGTCCCAAAAATGTTAGAAACTTACTTTGAAAGATAAATCCATTTTTGTACATGTGGAATTTCTAAGATTTTCACTTTTTGTTGAGTGGGAATTGAATAAGCTTTCCATCGATACCTATTTCGTCAAAATCCAGTATCGGGGTAGAAAGTTATGGCTGAAATATAGAAAGCAATCAAAACTGCCCAGGTGCGATAGTGAGAGCCGACGGACCGTCGAGCTAGAGACAGACCGTGGCCCAAACCATTGCAGCGGAGACAGTGAGACCACATGTTGCCTAAGAACGATGTCTTAGGCCGACGTGCCATCAAGCTAGTGACGGACCGTCGCCCAAGCCATCATAGAAGAGGCAGTGAACCCCTATTCTGCCCAGGTGCGACGGTCAGGACCGATGGACCGTCGACCCAGCGATGGACCATCGCACCCACTGTCGCATATTTCGTTCAATTATTTTAAGTCATTTTTAAAAAGGGATTTTTGGTCTTTTACCACCCTTTTTAATACCTAATAATATCAGATCAAGGCTCATAAGTTCATTATCCATCCACAATATCAAATTAGGGTTTTCTCTCAAAGATAATCCCCAAGAAAATGATCTAAATACTTCTTCAAGAAACTAAGAGATTCAAGTTCTTCAAGTCGAAGAACTTCAAGAAACTCACAATCAAGGTATTTCTTGTGTTGATTCATGGGTCTCTTTCACCCATGAAGCTCAAGAATCTCTTTTCAAAATCCAAGATTTGTATATTAATGAATTTCATGATTTAAATTAAATTAAAATTCATGTTCATGTTGTTGTGGGGTTTTGATTCATGTTTTAAATTACATATTCCAATGATTGACCCTAGTATATGATGATTTGCATAATAATCATGATAAACCCTTCAAATTTTCAAATTTATTTATGCAACCATGACAATTAGATGCATTGATGATGGTATAACCAAAGTATGCTCCCCATGTGTTTGATTAAATGCCTATGTGAAGGAAAAGTCCCATACTAGCATGATAATATGAAATCCCCATTCATGTACGAGTTTACGCATGTCAAGTATTTGTTGGAATGTCTTAGTTAATGAATTATGGATATATGTGTAGCCATTGTGGTGCTTTAGAACTTGTACATCATGAAATTTCCAACTTATTGTATTATGGACTGTGATATTAGTCATATATTCAAGAGAGTCATGCTTTATCAGTTTTCTTTTATCTAGTCCTGGGGGTACTTATACCCAAAAATTTAGCTGTATGCCTAGAATCAGTGTCATGTTTTCAAGATACTCTCAGTCAATCCATGATCCATAGAATTCAGTCAGTCTCATGACTCAGGAAAACTCAATAAACTCAGTAAACTCAGTAATTCCAGTAATCTCAATAGTATTCCGTCGGTCAACAAAACTCAGTTAACTCAGTCCAACCAGTTCAGTTAATCATGTTCAGTGTCTATTTAGATGGGAGTAGAAATTAGCACCGAGTGAACCGAAGGATGGGAACCCACCTGTTATATGAGGGTGTGATTCTTAGAAGCAATCCTTGCGTTCCAGAACTATGTAGCCAGTGTAGGTTGAGAAAATATAGCCTGTTATATGAGGGTAGATGAGGTATCTTAGCCTGTTATATGAGGGTTCCCACCGTTCTCACTAGAGTTACCTGTTATATGAGGGTTACTCACATATTTTCCTTACCAGTGGCGCAGTATTGACACCCTTCCAATTGGGGTTACAGATTGGACCCTAACTCAACTATATTGCATTATTTGGGGCATGTCGGTTAGATGACTACTTCCCACAGTTTTAGCTACAGATCAGGACTGTCAGATACAGTTATTCAGTCTCAGTAATAAAACTCAAATAGTTTTACAGAATTCAGGACTATCAGATACAGTCAACTCTAAACAATACAAAACTTAGCTAGTTCCATTAGAACCTAGACTGTTAGATACAGTCTCCCAGTATTAGTTATTTTAGTTATACAGTTGTCACTATGTCATGTTATCAGTACTCAGATTTAGTAATTATGTTATCACGAACTCAGTTACAGTTATTATGTATTCATGCATGTATGCTCACATTTATGTTATTCAATCAGTTAGTATAATTTATGCATGTGAACCCTTTGCATTCAGCCTACCTCACATGCATACCAGTATATTCAATCGTACTGACGTATTTACGTTATGGTGTTTTATACCATAGGTTCAGAAGCATGGGCTTCAGAGCATCAGTAGCATTCTAGTCTCAGTAGTCAGAGTTACCAGTGAGTCCTCATCCTTCGAGGACATGACCATTACTTTATTATCTCCTTAATTAATTTATTTCAGTAGTTGGAGTTAGTTAGGGACATGTCCCATCAACTCCTTATTCATACAGTTTAGAGGCTTTCAGACTAGCATGTTCATACAGTTATTTCAATGGTTTTGGTATTAGTATACCATATCTTCAGATGTTATGTTTTATCAAATCTTTGAACCTTATGGCCTTTCAGCTTTTATTTTTTCATTTATACAGTATGTTATGTAATGCTCAATTATAGATATCATTCATGGGTTAGCTTGTGATCCTTTGGGGTCATGAGCACCGTGTGGCATTCTGGGTACTAGATTCGGGGCGTTATAGGATGATTGCATAGATATGGGTGAATAATATGCCTTGTGTTGTTATATGTTGATTGAACCTTTTGACTCTGGGTAGTGGGGGTATGTATAGGCTCAGATAAGTATTTGATTTTTTGGAATAGCTGGTTATTTGTATTGTTATTGTTATGGTTATTATCATTTGTTATGATCATTATTATGGCTAGATATGATAGATTGGTCATTGATATAATATCGAGATTTGAGGTATGTTATAGGCCTCTTCTACCTTATGATTTCATTATTATGCACGATTATTTTATGTCTAGTCACGTGGACTAGAGAACCTGAGCATGATAGTATTAAATCCTAATAGTATTATAATAAGGTCTTAAAATAAGAATTTGATGATCTAGGTTATGCTTTAAGGTGACCTCATGTTTATATGTATATATATAGCAATATGAATATATGGTACTACTGTATATCCTTCCTTCATTTGTTCATATTGTATATTCATTTCTTGGCCTTGTATATTGCTATATATCTTTCTTTCACTCATTATTTGTATATTGTCCTAGAATATATGGTGTAGTATTGATGTCTATTGAATGTGGCTAGAATGGGATAGTTCATCTTGTTACTTTCTTAGTCTTATTATGTTAGACTCTTGGACTTGAACAAGATAGTTGTCCCTTATTCTCATTGACTTGTTATATGATTTCTGGACTCTTGGGTGTAGTTTTCATTCTTTTTATATATTGTATATAAATACTTTATCTTTGTAGCTCAGTTGGTTATTTCCTACTAAGTACCATTCATTTGGTATTCACTACACCTCTATAACCTGCAGATCATAGCATGGGTTATCATCACTGATATGTGCATCGTGCGGAGCAACAATAGATTAGAGACTTAGAGTGAGCTCCTGACATTTGGAGTATTACTTATCACTCTCTTATGTATTAGACTAGTCTCTATATTGTATTTGAAGATAAGTCAAATTAGTGTATTTCTCTTGATATTCCACATTTGTACTCTTATTATATTAGAAGCTCTTGTACTGATACCACCAGGTTTCGGGATTTTATTATGTATTGATCTTTATTTCATTTATTCCACATTCATTTCCTTATATTATTAAGTAGTCTGTTACTAGCTATTTCAAACTATGGGTTGATTTTCCTACTGGTGGGTTATGATAGGTGCCATCATGACCTGAGAAATTTGGCCATGAAAAATTCGTATTAGAGCCTAGGTATCATTGATGTATTAGTACAAGAGCTAAGTGTTTAGTAGAATCTTGCGAATCGGTGCAGAGATGTCCGTAACCTATCTTCGAGAGGCTACAGTGACATTTTAGGAAATTCACTTCTTGACTTCTTATCGTGTTCCCGCATTCTTATAAACCTCAAATACATTTTTTGACTCTATTATATCCACAAAGGATAATGCAACATTATCGGCAGATGTGGATGAGACTTCAACATAGATTTCTAGAGTTTCAGTGCAGCGTCAGACTAAAGAGTAAGACATGGATATCAAAGATCTTCAGCGGTAGCCAAAAAGAGTCTAGGCCAGCTTAGGCTTCAGTAAAGCTCGTAACTACTTCACCCTTAGAGGTTCAACATTGGAATTTGAGTCATATTTTAGATACCTCTCAACATGGATGCTATTTGATTCATCGAGTAGTCCTTAAACCAGAGTTGGAGTTATAGGTATTCATCAGGGATCTCTACCAGTTTTGAGTACAAGATTGTATTTCTCGTATGGTCTAGGCATTTTCTTATGCTACATCCTTCTAAGCTAGACATTGGTGCATGGATGTGTTAGAGGGTTAGTATTATTACTCCATTTACCGTCGGAGCACTGGATAGAACCTAAATCCTCCTCCCATCAAGATGTTGATTATGAGAGGACCATAGAGAGCACAAGTATTGAGAAATATGGAAATGAAGAAAATAGGCATGCCATTAGTATAGTGCTATTGGTATTTTATTTGAGAGTGAGGATTCTTCTGATAGAGTTCAGCTTCACCTAAGCCCATCAACTCTATGCAGACAGTATTCCATACTATGAGTAGTTCTCAGATTAGTCATGATGATCATAGTGGGAAGAGTCCCCATTAGACTTACGGAGTATGGTATGGTTCTTCGAGCTATGGCGACTATTCTGGATTATGATGGAAAGTATCTCAAAGTATTCCAGGATCTTAGTTTGGTTGTGCCGTAATGAGACACTAGTTCTAAGAATTCCCCAGGTGTGAGATAGATGATCAACTAGAGTTAGTACGTATTCCCCGCCAGCCTAGATTTCCTGAGACAAGCTGTGATTTCAGAAGTATAGACATAATTTTATGGATTTCTCTCAGTGTCAGTTGGCCAGCAATTTGGGCTCAGTTTGTGTTCTCTCTATATTGATGCTTTAGGAGTTGTTATGACTGAAGAGAGACTGACTACAAGTCTAGGGAGTGTTCTCAACATGGGATTTCTATTCATTTAACTTATTCATATAATCCTCATGATGTTGTGGTATCTTTAGTTAGAGATAGTGTGTATGGCACCTTAGTTGATAATTCAGTCAGTTGGTCCGGGTTGGACCCGTTCAGATTTATTTTTCCTTATGCCCGTCAGGCATGTGATTGCGGATGTCACCACGATTAGTGTGCTTTTATTTCCCATATTTATCTCTTATTATGTGTATTGGGGTTTTCATACCCATTGATAATTATATGCCTTGATGAATTGATATCAGTTATTATGTGCCTCATTATTGAATTTTTGATTATGTTACTACTCCGTGGTTTATTTCTTTTAGTAGTTGTTTGAGTAAAGCTGTATTGATATTTTCCCTTATGGGTGTAGTTATTGGATTTGAGTCCCCTTTATCTTGGCACATAGGCATTATTGTGGCCCTTGAGTGGTACATGATATTAATGTTCATTTTGGTACCGTCTGTTCAGTATGTTGATATTGATATTATTGTTGCTATTATTATCACTGCGTGAGGTTATTAATATTACTTTATATTATTACTTGATGTTGTTACTTGATGAATTTGACTCTCATTGGGTAGCTGTATAGACTAGTGTTATCTAGTTAGACTTTTATTTTCTTGTGATATTATTCAGTGGCTTGAGTAGATATAGCCTAATCTGACAATTTCTTTCCCCTAATGCGGCAAGGTTGACTGTATTCCCTCTTTGCTAGATGTATTAGATTGATTCAGGGATGTATTATGGTATCGAAGGTAAGTTAACCATCCATAATTTTGTGTGATTTTTTAGTCGGCAATTTAGTTATGTTACCTATTATTGAGTTCAAGATTCTTAGACTTGCCTCCTGTGTTGCGATGGTTTTCGCTTTGGCTCTCTCTTTATATATACCTCATGTATGAGATTGACCAGTTCAAGGTCCGTTCTTTGATTGTGACTATTTTATCGCTCAATAGTGGTTTTAAGATTGAGAGGTCATGGATTCATCTCCTAGGTTTATTGGGTTCGTTCCCTTGTGATGGTTTACCCTTGTTATTAGTATGGAGATTAAATGCTCCTTTCTTGATTCGACATGGTTTTGTCTAGTGGTGTTGGAAGGTTAGAGGCAAGTGGCCTTTCCTGAGATTGCTTCTTAAGTTGGCAAATTAGAAACTCTTTAGCTTGAGTTGTTGGTTCTCTGATGGTGGCCTCGACTTTGAACTCAGTTTTGAGATTGGTATTTCTTCTTCGATGATGTAAATTTTGGCTGGATAATATTTGTGTTACTGTTGTAGCTGTTTTAAAGATAGATTTAATATGAGATTATAATAATTTTAAAGCTATATTAATATTTAATTTAATTATAATAAATAAGTATATAATACCATCAATTGAACTTACGACTTTTTATTATGATAAAAGATATTTAGTTATTCCTTTTTAGTGTAATAATTGCTTAAATGGTTTGTTTTCTTATAACTTATGGACTTTCAGAAAATCCCTATTTCAGAGTTTGTTCGGCCTAGTGAGGTTTGGTGGAGTGATTCTCCTCGATGCTATGTACCTGTGGCTATTCTTTGTTGAGATGGAGTGTTAGATTGATTAGTTGTCGGCAAAAGTTGCATTTCTCTGAGTTCTAGAGTTTTTGTCAATACTAATGTGGTTTTTAGCCTTGGGAAGTTTTTGAGTATGTTTGCATAGTTCATGCCCTCCATCAGATATGGAGTGGGTTATATGCATTTTTATCTAGTGATTTATCCTTTGGCATATTTCTTATTTTGTGTCTATATTTCATGACCTCCAGCTGATATAGAGTTGGTTCCTTGTGTTTTTAGTCGGTAGTTATCCCTGTAGTGATTTTTTCTTCAGATATGTCTCGATTGTGGCTTGGAATGATTCATCTTGGATGTGTTAGATTTGGTTACTACAGTCGATTTGAGATTGTTGACATTGATATAGCCTTATTGGTTTAGTTTTGAATTTGACTCCTTGGAATGGCGATTTGGAAGTATGATAGATTTGGAATATTAATCCCTACCCATTTTTTTTGTTTTGGTTTAAATATTTGAGACCGAGCGATTCAGCCTTGAGATTTTTGCTTACTTTTGTAAAGCTTATGTGCAGCTTTTGCTGTAGACTTGTCTTTGTTCAGACTTTACTTATAGGTTGGTTGAGACTACTCGTTGGTTGTCTATTCATTCTTCTTGACATCGGTTGGATTATAGTTGATAAGTGTTCAGATGATAGCCTATGGACCTGGTATTAGTTCTTTCAACTTTGACCCTGAGTCTCCAGCTTTCTTTGGGAATTTTGGATGATTTACTCGATGGGAGTAATATACTCGAGTTTGATTCAGTATGACTTCATTCTCGATAGATGAGACATCTTAGAGTAGAATATTCAGCGATGAGTAGTTATACCTTGGATTTGGATATTTCAATTTGATTTTCATTCAGACTAGTTGCAGCATTGGCATGGATTGCATTCCTTGATTATCTCCATTTATGTACCCAGAGAATGCCTTATGAGTTTATTCTCATGTTTTTCTTATGGACTTTCAGCGGATTAGCTTTAGTTCCTTGAATTCTTTGTGATGAGACTACGTGGGTGAGACTTAGGTTATTCTCCTACTGGCTTGGAGTAGAAAGTAGGTTTAAAAAGGTAAAGAAAGGTTATATTTGGATTTGAAGTCGATGATATGATTCATGTCTTGGTTTTCTCTTAGCTTGGATCAGCCTTCAAAGAGTTGAGCTTTCTTCGAGATGGTATCAATATGTTATGGTTTAGTTGTGTGTATCAGTATTTTCAGTTCATTTGGAGGCTAGTTAGCAGTCAAAGTTGAGCTTCGGTTGTTTGGAAGTAAAGTGGCAGTGCTCGTTGAGAAAGGGATACTTGAGGAAAAATCCCTTAGAAGCATTTTCTCTCTACTGAGATTATCTTGGAGGTTATGCTTGGAGCATATGGGCCCAGTGTCTCATCCCTTTGGGCTTTTAAGATTCTTTCTATCCATTGACTTTCAGGGATGAAAGTTCTTTTAGTAGTGGATAACGTAATGACCCTTCAGGTCATTTTCCATATTATCGCCTATTTCCTCTGTTTGAGCTTCTCCAGATCTTTCCCAAGTCATTTATGACTTACTAGGACCGACGGTTCGGTTACCGGGTAGTTCGTTTGGTTTTTAGAACCAATTCCCTATTTAGTAAGTCTTTCCGAGTTCCAAAAGGCCATCGGGTGAAAACTTCAATAAAACTATCTTGGATAAAAATTCTGACTATGCCAACAAATCTAGAATATTGATTTTAGTCTAGGTAGATCTTTGGTTCGGATCCCAATTCACCTGAGCTCATTTTGACCTATCGTTTGAAAAGTTAAAGATTTAAAAGTTTAGGTGTGGGACCCATATTTGGTTGAAACGACCTCGAATTGAAAATCTGAGTTCACCAACGCATCTGGAATGTCGAATTTAGTTTGGTTACATATTTCATTTGCAAAAATTATATTCCGAATGAATCCCGAGGCATTGTTGGAAACTTGACAATTTCTAAGTTGTTTCTAGTTCTGGTGCCTTGGAGATCGCGGCATAGGGGAGGCTATCGCGGCATGGGAATTTTGGCACCATGTATGGCCCGTATCTCATCGCAGTGCCTCATTGCTTAGGGGTCTATAAATAGACCCCATAGTTGCGATTTTGGCCATTTTATCTTTACCCTTAAGATCTTACAACCCTAGATGGGTATAATAACTAAGCATTGATCATGATGGGTGATGTGGGAGCTTGTTTATGATCTTTTATCGTGAATATCTTTGAATTTAAGGTAAGAATCCTTTGAATTCATGCTTGAATTTCTTTGTTTGGACTCAAAACCCCAATTTAGCTTAGGGCTTGACTTTAGCCCAGAGTATTCTTAGTTTTCACCTATTTCTTAAGGGTTATGATTCCTTGTGTGGTAATATTGGGTTGGCCTCAAAAATGTGTTTTCCGTAAGTGGGACCCACTAGGGGTTTTGGTGTCATTTTCGTACCCGAAGTGCAATAGTGCAATATGGGTGTCATTTGTCTCATATTGATGAGTAGATCATAATTTTGATAGCGTGATGGGATTTTGGGGATTGTGAAGTGAAGACGGGCATGTGGTGCATGAAGTGAGGTTTTCGATTTGGCTTTGATGTAGGGTCCTGTCCACTTCTCTTCGTAAATGATGTGTGATATGTATTACGTGTGAATGTGAATGTTAGGCTAGATTATGAGTAGGATAACTTAGCCTTGATTGTTGATGTTTAGGGATTAGATAAGGGTCCCATAAGATGGCATATTTATAACCTTTTAGAATCCTATTACCTTCTCTCTAGCTTAGATTAGTTTTTAGCATGGTTACGATATAATGCTATGTTCGGGATGTGGTTTTAGTATTTGAAGCATAATTAGTATATTTAATCTTATTGGGCTAGTGTGGTGGTCTTGAAATTGTATTTTGAGTAGAGTTGACTTGAGTACCCTTGTTTCTAGTCGAAGTTCCTACCTTAGGCTTGATTATAGCTTACTTTATATCTAGAAGTTGGACTAGATACCTTAGCCTAGTTTGGGGCACAGTTTGCCTAAATATGGAAATTGAGGATTAGAAATGGGATTGTCCTACCCACTCTGGCCAAGACTTGTGTTAGCTTTGTGAACTTAGTTGTGGATGTTAGGCATAGTTGAGACTTGGAAACCTTACTATAAGGTTAATTCGTGACTTGGTAAGTTGTAATTATGGTCCCCGTATTGTGACTTTGGAGTTATGGTTATGATAATCCTTGTGGAAGTAATGTTGGGCCTATAAAGATATGATGTTGTAACCATAACATCTTTATAAGCCCAACATCATATTTTAGGCCTATAGAGATGTTATTTCCCCTTAGATATGATGTGGGGCTTATAAAGATGTTATTTTATCTTAGATATGTTATTTCTCTTTGATATGATGTTGGACCTATAGATATGCTATCTCCTTTTAGTTGTGATTATTGGACCTATGGAGTTAACATTTCTCTTAGATATGACAATTAACCTAGAGGGATAATATTCCTCATTGTTATGATGAATGACCTAAAGATATAAGATATCATATAGACGTGTTATGCTTATTCATATTATGCCTCCTAGATGTGAGATGCCTCTTATATGAGAGATGATTATACGTTCATGGATATTATGCCTCCTAGATGTGAGATGTCTCTTATACATGAGATGATTATAGTTATGATACGGCTTATATATATATATATAAGTTAGTTATATACATGGTTATTGATATGAGTTCCAAATATGTATATGGGCCGAAGGCCGTGATTATCCAGACATACTATTGGGCCGAGGGCCGTGTTATGATATTGGTTGGATATCCGAGAAGATTTTATCCTTGTAAAGGATGTGGTTATAGTTTGTGAAAATAAATATCTACATGTATACATATCTCTCCAATTTGGGATGGAGGAAGATGCGGTATAACGCTTATTATTCCACTTATTGAATACTGGTGATGGCATGCATAGATTTGATACATTCATGATCATTATTTTTGTAATTTATGTGATTCTAGCTTAAATACGATCTAATAACTGTTCTTCCTAACTTAGGGTTAAGCTATATGGTAGTTAGTTGCCTATTAGGTGACAATATCACTTGATGGCTAGGAATCTAATGTACTAGTTAATTAACCTTTCTTAGTTGAAATATGGTAGCTAGCAATGGTTGATACAGGGCTAATGATGATGTTGGGTTTAGCATAGGTGATGATTAGTGATATTGATGACAAAGTTTATGATGTCGATTTGTTTTTAAAAAAGGAGTTGAGTATTAATGAGGCTAGATAATATAAGATGTTAGTGATAAGAAATGACTAAATAATCATGATAGATAGTTGGTAAATGAGAATTTGTTCATAAGTGATGGTTAGTTAATGAATGGCGTTAGTTAATAAAAGATGGTTATATTATAGATGGTAATTTGTTAGCTAATAATGTCTTACAGATATTGGATGATTATTTGATAATAATGAATAGTGGATAACTGGCAATTATGGTCAAGTGATGAACCTTGACTAGAAGTTGGGTATTGGCTATTTAAAAAATAGTGGTTAGTTTCTATCCCGTAAATAAGTATTATGTTAAGGATAATGTTTAGGCTAATAATTATAGGTCATGTGATGACGAACGAATTAGTGATTTAGTAATAATAAGTGTTGGTTAGCTAATAATGAGGAGTTGGAAAGTATTGGCCAGATAGATATTTTATTGTAATATGTTTATGATTATATTGATACCCGGTAAGGCCGGAGGATACTGTGATGATATACTGATACTCGCAAAAGTCGATGAATACTGGAATGATATATTGATTCCCGACAAGGATGAAGGATACTGTGATAATAAATTGATACCCGTCAACGTCGGAGGATACTGTGATGATATATACACTGCAAGGCTGGAGGTTGATCATGTTGATAATGGTCATGATGATGACAGTTATGATAGAGGTGGTTATGATGATGAGATTGTGATATTGATTGTGTACCCTGCATTTATTCTTACATGCGAATCACCTATCACCAGTATCACCTATGTCTATCAGCGGTATAGGACGGTTGCATAGATATAGGTAAAGAATATGCTTTGTATTGTTGTATGCTGATTGAACCTTCCGAGTCTAGGACGGTGGGGGACGCATAGGCTCTACTAGGTAGTTGGTTGTCCGGAGTAGACGGTTATTCTCATTGTTATTGATATGGTTATTATCATGTATTATGATCATTATTATGGCTAGATATGACAGATTGGTCATTGATCCAATCTCGACATTTGAGGTATGTTTTCGGCCTCTTCTACCTTATGATTTCATTATTATGCACGATTAATTCATGTCTAGTCACGTGGATTAGAGACCCAAGGCATGACAGTATTAAATCCTAATAGTTTTATAATGAGGTCTTAAAATGAGAACATGATGATCTATGTTATGCTTTAAGGAAAACTCATGTTTATATGTATATATATATATCAATAACAATCTATGGTACTACTGTATATCCTTCCTTCATTTGTTCATATTGTATATTCATTTCTTGGCCTTGTATATTGCTATATATCTTTCTTTCGCTCTTCATTTGTATATTGGCCTAGGATGTATGGTATAGTATTAATGTCTATTGAATGTGGCTAAAATAGGATAGTTCATCCTGATACTTCCTTAGTCTTATTATGTTAGACTCTTGGACTTGAGCAGGATAGTTGTCCCTTATTATTCTCATTGACTTGTTATATGATTTCTGGAATCTTGGGTGTAGTTTCCATTCTGTTTATATATTGCATATATATGCTTTATCTTTGGAGCTTAGTTGGTAGTTTCCTACTGAGTACCATTCGTTTGGTACTCATACTACACTTCTGCAGCCTGCAGATGATAGTACGGGTTATCAACGTTATTGTGTGCATCGTGCGGAGAAGCCATGGTTCAGAGACTTAAGAGTGAGCTCCTAACATTTGGAGTATTACTTATCTGTCTCTTATGTATTATACTAGTCTCTATGTTGTATTCGAAGATAAGTCTGATCTTCGATGTATTTATACGCCTAAGTACCATAATTTATCCATCTTTTAGCTAAGTTTTGAGAGAAGTGCTTGGATTCATATGTTTTCATTTTGTTTTTGATGTATTAGAGCTAACCTAGATGATTAGCATGATTTTAGTTGTAAAACAGGGAGATGGAGACATAAAGGAACCATGGAATGTGGATAGAGTGGACACAAGTAAATTAATATGTTGGAGGCAATGTAGTGCCACAAAAGTATGACCCAAGGCTATTTAGTCATATAACTTAAGTCTATGGACATGGGGGTAATTAGAGAAACTATTAAAAATGCCCCAAGATGATTTTAAATGAACATTCTGTAATTTTGAAAGCAGAAGTGACGGCTAAGACATCTTTTGAAGAAACAGTCATCTTGTAATCTGCAAACAACACCAAAACATCCTTAGAGTTTGGCATGATTAGTTTGATTGGTTTGATGTTGTTTTTATTCATGAGTGGCTAAACTTTATTCAGGGTTATGGGATCCTTGTAACTTACAATCTACGCTATGGGTTTTTGAATTCATTCTACATTTATTTCTTATAACCTATTCTCTTTAATTATAATGAATTCTCATGGTTGCAAACATTGAGAGTGTGCCATAAAAAGCAGTTTGCTCGAACAGAGACGCTGTTGTTGGGAAAAGAGAGTAGTGACAAGGAGTTAGAGTTTTCAACCTCTATCTTATATGTTAATGCCTTAATCAGAATAATGACTTGGTGATAGCGTATAATTACTTTAAACACTTTTGGGTAGAGAGAACTATAGTGAATCCTTCCTTAAAGGTTAAAAAATGCTTGTTTGAACTTCTAAATACGTTTCTCTATAAGTACAATATGTGTGAATTCATAAAATCTATAGTCAGAAAGTACTGAAATTACAAGGTGAACATAACTCTAGCTTGCTATTTCTCTATATTCAAACACTACAAGACGTTCCTCATAGTTTTAAACCGACTCCACTAATTTGTGATTTGAAACAAACCCCCCTTTTATTTTGCAAAAGCAGATGATTAAAAGTCTAATAATCTGTATACGACTTAATTAGCACCTTATTCCTTGTTGGATTCGACCCCAACCTAGTTGGATTAGATATTTGACAACGACTGCTTACACTCTTGTATTTATCAAATTTTGGCATCGTTGTCGATGAATACGGTGGTCAATTAAGTATATGTGCATTAATTGACTCTTAGTCAAGTGTCCTAATTTTACTTTTATTTGTTGTTTTTGACATTTTTAGGCTATCTATCATGTATGTCACAAACTTGAAGGTCGGGAGGTCCTTTATTACCTTTCAACCCAGAACCACAAAGAATTGGGAGCATGGCTGAACAACAAGAGGCTGCAAGACTGGCTGCTTTGGCGAATGCACAAGTTAACCAACAGAATGTTGGATTACCCAGGCGTGTACCGAATGCGGATGATAAGGACTTGGGTGATGACAAGTTGGTTGATCCCTTGAATAGGCAACGTGCTGAAAAAGTCGTACCAATAAATTGGAATCGGCAAGCAAGAGGTAGAATGAACCAACAGTCTGTAGTGCAATTATTTGATCTAGTTAATAATGATGACCTGATTTGGATGGAGCTGGATCTATAGGAGCAATCATCCCACCTCCACTGGCTCCTGGGGTTAAATTTAATAGCACGAGCACGATGATCCAACTACTCAACTTGAAAGGGCTATTTGGTGGATTACCTGGAAATGATCTGAATCTGCATTAGGTGAATTTCATTAATATTTGTAAGTCATTTGATAATCCTAGAGTGGGAAAAAATGCCATTCTTCTGAGATTATTTCCACTGTCTCTGTTTGGAGAGGCAACTCTGTGGCTGAATGAGATGGCACCAAATTCTATAACAAACTGGAGGCAACTGAAAAGAGCTTTCCTAGAAAGGTTCTTTCCGCCTTCCTGGATGTTACAGTTGAGGATGAGATCAGCAATTTTAGGTAACTACTTAATGAGGCTCTATATTAAATATGGATGAGGTTCAAAAAGAAGTTGGTGCAATGCCCAAATCACAAGCTTGTAATGAGCATTTGGTGAAAACATTCTATAGGGATTTGAATTCAATTACAAAGCCAACCATTGACAATGCTTCAGGAGGAGATTTAATGGATCTCATTTTCACCGAGGTTGCAAGGATGTTGGAGAAAATGACTAAGACAAGTAGAGCTTGGCATACCTGGGATTTTGAGTTAGTAAGAACTACTTATTCTAGTGGGATATTGGTAGATCAAATTTGGATAGAAGAAGAATGTGACATAGATATGGCTCATTTGAAGACACAGGTGGATTTTCTCATAAAAAACTTGCTCTCAGCTAATGTAGAGAAGGTTAACATTGTGGGGTCCCATAGTAGAGAGATGAATCTAATTTTGAGGAGGAGGAAAATTATTTAAATAACCAGGGGGTTTTCGGGCCGGTGGCCAAGGAAATACAGGTCGAACTTAATATAATAAAGTTAGTTATAGAGATCGAGACCAAGGAAGCTGGAAGAATAAGAATGATAGGAGTGGATTATATGTTACGCCTGGAAGTCATGACAATACTGTAAATAGTTTTGAGAAGATATCGATGGAGGATATAATGGACAAGTTGTTGAAAAAGTAAAGTCAACAGATGCTGGAGTTAGGGAAATGAAGAGTGAACTGTCAATAATGAGTCAGTTAGTTAACTCACCCTCCACATCTATTACACAATTTGGGTAGCAGATGGGTCAAATATCAGCAACATCCAATTAAAGAAAACGTGGGACTCTACCAAGTGACATTTTCCAAAACCCGAGAAATGACGGCTCATGTATGGCTATTACTACTAGGAGTGGTAAGGTATTACTTGGTCCATTTCTGGGAGCACTTTCTCATCTTGATGATGTAGAGTTAGAAGAGGAGGTACATGATGAATATCCTATGGGTCTGAGAAGCTAAAAACTTTAGAAAAGAGAAGTGCAGAGTTAGAACAATCATCTGAGTCAAAGCAAGTTAATGATGTGGAGCAAAGGAAAGGAGATAGAGACTACTCCAGTAAGAATACCAAAGCTACCATCTCTATTTCCACATAGACTAAAGAAAAATACAGATAAGGGTAAGTTTGGCAAATTTATAGATATACTGAAGCAGTTGACAGTTAATGTGCCTTTAGTTGAGGCATTAGAGCAAATGTCGGGATATGCTAAATTTATGAAGGACATCATGACGAAGAAAAGGATAGTCAGCTACGAGCCTATGGATAACCGTCATCATTATAGCACTACTGCTACTAGATCACTAGTGCAGAAGAAAGCTAATACGGGAGCATTTATTGCCCCTTGCACTATCAGAGCATTTAACTTTGTAAAATCTCTTTGTGGTCTTTGAGCAAGAATCAACCTTATGTCTTTGGCGATCTTTAAATAGTTGGGTTTAGGTGATCCCACACCTACGAACATGGACTTCTGATGGCAGATAGGTTGCTAAAGAGATCGGTGATAATTCTATATGATGTATTTGTGAAGGTAGCTAGCTTTATGTTTCTGGCATATTTCATAATTCTTGATTGTGAAGTGGACTTTGAAGTACCCATAATCTTGGGTAGGCCATTTTTGTCAACTGGAAGAGTATTAATTGATTCTGAGTTTAATGAACTAAAATTTAGGCTAAATGATGAAGAAGTTAGCTTTGATGTGTGCCAATCTATGAAGCAACATAAGGAAATGTGTGTTGTTTCAATCATTGATGTTTTTTATAAAGATGATCTAGAAGTGCCAATTGAGGAAAGGTCTGTTATGGAAACTTTAGCTGCATTTTTGATGAATTTTGATAGTGAAGGAATTGAAGAGTACGATGAGACTGTATGTGCCTTAACTGGAATGGAGTCGTATTCATATACCCCCAAAAATCTAGATTTTGACTTGAAAAATTATCCAACACCGCCTGTGAAGCCTTCTATTGAAGAGCCACCTATGTTGGAGTTGAAGGAGTTGCCAGGTTATCTGAGGTATGTGTTTCTTAGTGATGGAAACACTTTTCCAGTAATTATTGTGGCTGATTTGTAGAGCACTAGGTGGAGGCTCTTATTTTTATTTTGAGATGCTACAAAAGGGTCATTGGGTGGATGATTGCCAACATCATAGGCATTCCACCCAGTATCTATGCAAATAAGATTCAGTTGGAAGAGGAATGCACGCCTACTATTGAGCATCATCCCAGGTTCAATCCACCGATGCAAGAAATTATAAAGAAGGAGATCATAATGTGGCTGGATGATGGGGTGGTTTACCCAATCTCTAATAGTAAGTGGGTAAGCCCTGTGCAGTGTAGGCCCAAGAAAGGAGGCATGACAATAGTGGTGAATGAGAAGAATGATCTAATTCTACGTAGACTGGTGACTGGTTTGCGGGTATGTATGGATTACAAGAAATTGAATTCCTAGACATTAAAAGATCATTTTCCAATGCCCTTTATGGACCAAATACTTGACCGGTTGGTAGGAAGGCGTTGGTGTTACTTTCTCGATGAATACTCAGGCTACAATAAAATATCTATTGCACCTGAGGACCAAGATAAAACAACTTTCACATGTCCTAGTGGAACATTCGCATTCAAGAGAATGTTATTTAGTTTGTGTAATGCACCGGCTACGTTCCAAAGGTGTATGATGTCTATTTTCTCAGACATGGTGAAGGACATTTTTAAAGTATTCATGGATGATTTTTCCATGGTAGGAAATTCATTTAATTTGTGTTTTGTAAATCTAGGCAAGGCACTACAGAGGTATGAGAAATTCAACCTTGTTCTAAATTTGGAGAAGTGTCACTTCATTATGAAGTAGGGCATAGTGTTGGGACACAAAATTTCAGCAAAACAAATCGAGGTTTATAGAGCAAAGATCAAATTCATCAATAAACTACCTCCTCCTATCTTAGTTAAAGGAGTTTGTAGTTTCTTTGGCCATGCAGATTTCTACCGAAGATTCACTAAACATTTTTCCAAAATTTTAAATCCACTTTGAAAATTATTTGAGAAAGAGAGTAATTTCATGTTTGATGATGACTGTATGAAGTCACCTAATGTATTAAAGAAAATTTGGTTGTTGCACCTATCATCGTTGCTCTAGATTAGTCTAAGTCATTTAAAGTAATGTATGATGCAAGTTGGGTTGCACTCGAAGCTGTTCTATGAAAAAATAAGGAGAAGTTGTTTCACAACATTTATTATGCTAGTAAGGATTTAAATAGAGTGTAAAAGAACTACACTATGACAGAACAAGAACTCTTGGTTGTGGTGTACGCACTTGAGAAATTTTGGTCATATCTATTGGGAACTAAGGTAGTAGTTCAAACTGATGATGCACTTTTGAGATATCTAATGGCCAAGAAAGATGCTAAGCTGAGATTGATAAGATGGGTGTTGTTACTTCAAGAGTTTGACTTTGAGGTCAAAGATCAAAAAGGATGTGAAAATCAAGTAGCGGACCTTTTATCCAAGTTAGAAAATGACCAAACAAATATAGAGAAGTGGGAAGTTGATGATTCTTTCCTAGATGAGTAGATTCTAGATGCTACTCTTGATTTGGTGCCATGGTATGCAGACTTTGCTAATTTTGTGGTCAGTGACATCATCTCATAAAACCTATTATTTCATTAAAAGAAGAAGTTTCTGCATGATGTTACTAGGTATTTATGGGACGAGCCTTATTTGTTCAAACATTGTGCTGATAAGATCATCAGAAGATGTACACCGGAGATTGAGGTACAGGGTATTTTAGAGGCTTGCCATTCTTCCCCAGTTGGGGGATACTATGTTGGTAATTGTACTGCAAGGAAGATTTTTCAAAGTGGATACTATTGGCCTTCAATCCATAAGGATGCTTATGAATTCGTGGAGAAGTGTGATCAATGACAACGACAGTTTTTTATCTCTAAGCATCATCAAATTCCTATGACTAAGATATTAAAGGTAGAACTATTTGACATATAGGGCATAGACATTATGGGACCTTTTGTGAGCTCTTGTGGTCATAAATATATTCTGGTTTTTGGGGACTACGTGTCCAAGTGGGTAGAAGTTGTGGCTCTGGCCGTTAATGATGGTAAAAGAGTAGTAGTATTCTTAAGAAAGAATATCTTCTCACATTTTGGTGTTCTAAGAACTATCATAAGTGATGGAGGGTCACACTTCTACAACAAGATATTCTGAGTTGCACTATTGAAATATGGAGTAAAACAACACAAGGTGGACACTCCTTATCACCCGCAAACTAGTGGGCAAGTGTAAGTATTGAATAAGGAGATCAAGTCTATCTTATCCAAGACTGTAAATGTGAACAGAAGTGATTGGTCAAGGAAACTTGATGATGCCCTTTGGGCATATCGAACAGCTTTCAAGACACCTATCAGAATGTCCCTAATCAATCAGTGTTTGGTAAAGCTTGTTATCTACTAGTGGAACTTGAACACAAAGCATTGTGGGCACTCAAGAGATTGAATTTTAATTTGAAAAAAATAGCAGGCTTGAGGTTAGATCAACTCAATGAGATAGATAAGTTTTATCACCAAGCATATAAAAGGGATGATCTGTGCAAGGAAAGAATAAATAAGTACAATATCCAAAGGATTGAAAAGAGACACTTTCAAGTGGGTGATTGGGTGCTGCTCTTTAACTCTCATTTCAATCTTTTCTCAAGAAAGTTGAAGTCAAAGTGGTCAGGACCATACAAAATAACCCAATTCCTTCAATCGGGTGTGGTTGAACTTGATAGAAGAGATGGAAGTGTATTCCAGGTGAATGGATGAAGGATCAAGCATTACATTGGTCCAACGAATGAGGTAAGTTGTGCCAATGATGTACCTTGACAAAGTTTGAGCAGTCAAGATAATTGAGTCGTGACATGATGTTAAATCAGGCGCTGCATGGAAGGCAAGCCATGATTTTTTTTTTGATATTATAACATGAAAAACAACATAAAAATAAGATAAATAAAAATACAAGAACAAGAGTCGAGCAATGACCAAGACTAAGGTGCTTGTTAGGAGGCAACCCACCCTTCTAATCATTTTTTACTTGTTTTTGACTTATTGTAGGTGTGTGAAGTACTATGGAGGTGTGATAGGTACAAATTCAGCTTAAAAGTGAGTTAAAGCGAATAGGGTAGGTCTTTGGACTTAAAGAAGCTTTACAGGTAAGTTTAGGTTATAAAATTTTCGTGGTTATAAAATTTTCGTCTCGAGACGCATTTGTGTTGCACAATAGGGCTTTGCTTTTAGCCCGCATCACATCCCTAAGGAAAACCAACACAACCTAAGTTATACGATTTCCATACGGCGCCAACATGTTGTTTCACGTTGGGTATGCGACACACACTTACCTTTGTATGATGTCTATGAGACGTCGAGCTCTTGCCCATCAACACTGCTCATGCTTGGTGTTAGGCATGCGACGCACATTTAACCTTGTGTGATATACATACGACGCACAATTACCCTTGTGCGATATCATGTGGTTCCAAGCCATTTCCCATCAACACTACCATGCCTTGGTGATTTACATGCGACGCACAGATTGCCCCCATGTGATGCCAAGGCGACGCCAACCTGCTTTTAGGCGTTTCCCATGTGGCGCCAACCCTTAAAATCCCAAAGAAATCCCCAATTAAAACTGAGTCAACCCGACTTGGTTCCTCCTCTAAAAATATACCCAATACATTAAATCCCCAAATTTTCTTCTACTTTGACCCGTCATGCATCTCCACACAAAATTGCTCTCAAATATTCACCCAAACATACAATTCACAAGAATTTTCTTCTCTTTTCTTCAACTTCTTCACTTTAAGGTTGGTTTCTTTTCTTATTCTCTTATTTTCATGACTTTAATTTTAGTTTTTTCTTAAGTAATTATGGATTGTGGGTGAATACGCACCATTACTATACCAAAGTGAATTCTTGGAAATCTTATGATGATGAACACCATTGTTGTGTTTAATTAAGCTTGTGGTTGTGATTTAATTGTTCATAATTAGTTTAATTTGGTTTTGTTGATATTGCTTCACATTCTAATTGCTCATTGAACATGGTGTTGCTTGATTTATTATAGTTAATGGTGTATTATGCTTATTGATAAGTTGAAGCTTTAAGGCATGGTGTTGTAGAATGATAGTTTTATTGAAATAATTTTATGAAATTGGGGGTGCTAATGGACTGATTATTTTTCTAGTTAATGGCGTTAAGGCATGGTTAATCTGAATAACCAATTGTTGTGAAAATTATGTGGTGTATGGAATAAAAGTGTAAATTGGGGAATGATATTGAGAAAAGGAGGTCATTAATGGTGTGTGAATGATATTGTGAATAATATTGGTGCACCATTTCAAAGTGCGCATCGGTGAAGTTTGAGTATCGGATAGTATCACTTAATTGGGTTATGCTTACAAATTAAGTGTGGGGTGGTCATTCTACCACCCTTCTCTTAATTATAATTAGCTTTACTGTGCTTGAATAACGTTGGTGTTATGATGATTGCAGTACAAATGGTTCCAAAGGTCAATAAAGGCAAGGGAATAACATCAAGCTCTTATCAAGGGCAGAAAAGGTCAAGAACAGGGATCTCTTCGAAAGCTAACCGTGCTGCATGTTCCACTCTTCAAGTTCCTTGTTTCACCTTCGGTATTAAATGGGTTGAAAAAAAGGGTGTTTAGTGGTACAAAGAAAATAAAGTACATCACTACCAACCAGTGGAGGTCATTAACAAAAAGAGTTTGGCAAGATATCACTCTCGTATTTTTGCTCGGATCACTCAACTGAAATTTGACTTTATATTTGAGGACTTGGGCGGATATAACCTGGACTAGGTAAGAGAATTTTATGTAAACTAGTTCCCCAAAACTCAAGGGAATAAGGTGAAGATTCGAGGACAGTTCATAACGCTGACAGCTGAGAAATTAAACTCCACTCTTGGTACTCCATAAGTAGATCACTCTAGATTAAAGGAACTTTATAGCAAACCTCCTTACATATCCATCAGGCATACCTTGTGTGGGCCACGTTCCATGGTTCAGTGGATATATCACAAAGATAACGGCTACCATAATACCTTTTCTTATGCTTTTCTGAACAAAAAAGTTTGCATTTAGTAGAGGATAGTCAGTGCCTATCTGATTTTTGGGTCGCACTTTATGAAAATCTCTCGAGGTCGGGCCTGTTTGATTTTTTTCTCTTATGACTAATACCCTCATTAATGTTGGTATAGTGATCCGCGCTCAATGCACAAAGACAGGCTACAAAAAGATACGCAATACAGTTTTGGAGGCTTGTTGACTAAACTCTTTAGAGATAATAGAATTGAGGAAAAGCCAGTTTATCATAATCTGCCGCAAAACCTTAAGAGAGTTGATGTCATAAAAGTTAAGGAGTAAGACTTGAGCCATGGACCAGCTCTTACTACTACTAAAAGACATGCATGGGATGACAGTTTCCTTTACCATCTCTATAGAATGACAAATCTAACCATGATGTGTGGTAGACGTGCACCTACCGCTGAGGAGCTACACTAATTTGATTATGACTACTTACTGAATGAGCATACGAGAGCCATGTGTAGGGTGGGGCATACTTTTTAGGATTCTGTGGATGATGATGTGTCGATTGATAAGGATTGGATGCTAGTGGATTCTGATATAAAGGTTGATTCCAGTAAGGATGATTCTGATGTAGGTGGTATGACCCCTAATGTTGAGGAGCCATGTTCTTTATTCTTTTATTTGCACTGTGGACAGTTCTATGCTTAAGTGTGGGGTGGCTGGGTAAAAAGTGCTTCTTCGATGTATTTATGACACTACATTTGATAAGCGTGCTTACTACTTTGTTTTGTAGTAATTAGTACCTTCACCTTAGTAGACTTCTTTAATTTGGTCCGATTAACCATTTTGTTCTTATTATGTTCTTTTATCTTAGTCATAGTTAGGTGTTTTTCTTGATGATGGATAGATGACTACCGTCTTAAGAGAAAATTAGTCATGTGTAGAGATTAACAAGTGGAATCCCTCTTTTATAAAATTGAATATAAGTCATCTTGTGGGTCATATGGCAATATAACATAAGCATGATCTATGTTTTAAAAAAGCATGTGATGAATGATTACCTTTGAGGTGCCTAGGCTCTAGTTTATGACTCTTGAGCATTGTTTGCTTAATGTTGAATAGAGTCTATAATGATCCTACTTGAGTTGATCATGTGCCATATGTGTGAGAGGTTTTGGGTATTCCTTGTTAAACTTAATGTCTAGAACTTGCATGGTGTATATGCAAAGCGAAATAAAGAGTGTGGGTTTAGGAAATGATATAGGCACTTCTTTGATACCCATAGTTCATACTCTTTTTGCCTACCCTTGTATATAATCCTAGTTAACCCCATTGAGCCTTTAGCTTATTTTTTTTAGTAGCCTCATATGTAGGATGTATTCCCTTCTTTGATTGACCATAATTTGATCCAAAGCTCCTAAGTTCTTTAGTTAAAAATAAATTGAGTTAAGGAGTTTGCAATTCAAGAAGGGAAAAGGTGAAATTGAAGCCCCAAAGTAATAGCTTTTGGTGTTGAAAATTTATATGTGTTGTGGTTGGGAGTTTTGTAATAAAAAGGAATAAAGATTGTTCAAATTGAATAAGATGTGTATAGAAAATACTCCCACAATAGTATATATGAATAGGCTTAATGAGATGCGGAAAAACAAAAGATGTGGGTAGACATAAGCGGTGGAAATTGGTTGTTAAGGTGAATTGAATAAAAAGTGTGATGTGTTAAAGTGCTTAAGGAAAATAGTCACTATTCTTAACCAAAATAGTTCCTACCCGGACTTTAGCCTACATTACAAGCTTTAAAAGACCTACTTGATCTTGAGTCTCTGACATTAGTAGAGTACTATACTAAGGGAAATCCTATGGTTCATCTTGTGTAACTTGTGAATTCCTTGAGAGGGTGAGCGTAATTTGATTCCTGTAACAATATTGTGATAATTTGAATCTATGTGAGTGAGCATGCGTAACTCTCTTATGGTGAGGGCATATGATTTATGATAGTTGGGTGATTTGTTTGATCACTTTGATTGAGGAATATGCTTGATTTTACCAACTTGGTGAGTCTATTCTTGAGGGTAGGACGATTCTAGTAGTTATTCATGAATCTATAAAGCATGCTCAAAAGTAAGACTTATTGTTCATGTGTTGTGTAGGCCTAACTTGAGCATCTTATTCTTAATTAGTGAGATTGGAGTCTTATGTCGTGTGCATAAGTAGATAATTTTCTTGAGGACGAACAAAGCTTTAAGTGTGGGGTGGTGATCTTAGGTGTATTTTATGCCTAAGTACCATAATTTACCCATATTTTAGCAAAGTTTTAAGAGCAAAGTGCTTGGATTCATATATTTTTAATCTATTTTTTATGTAAATGAGCTAACCTACATGATTAGCATGATTTTAGGTGTATAAAGGGAAGATAGAGACAAAAAGCAACTATGGAATGCGGATAGAAGAGGACACAAACAAATTAGCATGTTGGAGGCAATGTAGCACCACAAAAGTATGACCCAAGGCTATTTAGTCATATAAATCAAGTCTACGGAGTTGGGGGTAATTAGATAAACTATTAAAAATACCCCAAGCTAATTTTAAATGAATATTCAATAATTTTTAAAGTAGAAGTGGTGGCTAAGACACCTTTGGAAGAAGGGTTCATCTTGTAATCTGCAAACAACACCAAAACATCTTTAGAGGTTTGTATGATTAGTTTGATTGATTTGATGTTATTTTTATTCATGAGTGGCTAAACTTTTAGTAAGGGTTATGGGATCCTTATAACTTACAATCTACACTATGGGTTTTTAAATTCATTCTACATTTGTTTCTTATGTCCTATTCTCTTTAATTATAATGAATTCTCGTAGTTGCAAACATTGAGAGTGTGCCATAAAACGCAGCTTGCTCAAATAGAGAGGTTGTTGATGGGAAAAGAGAGTAGTGACAAGGAGTTAGAGTTTTCAACCTCTAGCTTATATGTTAATGCATTAATCAGATTAATGACTTGGTGATTTAGTATAATTACTTTAAACACTTTTGGGTCGAGAGAACTAAAGTGAATCTGTAATACCCCACCCTTCTCCTAGTTCAAATTCGTCTCTAGAACATTAAAGATCTTGCTTCAGATATGAATATATTTTATTCCATGTGAAATTTTTAAGATTTTGACTTTTGATCATGTGGGAAATCGAATAAGCTTTCTATCGATACCAAATTCTCCCAAAATCGACACTCAGGCAAAGAGTTAGAGCCATTTTAGTGAGACAGTGTACCACCTGGTACTTTAGCGCGTCGCGGAGCCAGCCAAAATGGCAATTGTCAAATCCAGTGAGCCTCTGGGATTCCTCCATGTCGTGGTGTTTTTCCAGTTCACAACCAAGGTGGCAACGCGATTTTCACTACGTCGTGCCAAGGCTCAGTTTCCCAATTGTCCAATTTCCAGTAAGCCGACGCAATTATGGCGCGTCGCGCCAACATGAAAAATAAGAATTTTTCAGATTCCATTATTTTAATTCCAAGGTAAAAAAGGTCATTTTGCTTTCCCTATATATACTCTTTAACATGAGATTCAGCCACATAAAATCCAAATATTGTTGTTTTCTCTCAATTTTCCTCAAGAACAAGAACTAGGGTTCCAAAATCAAGACCCCAATCATCAAGGTTTCACCATTAATCTTCCGAAGATCAAGTAGTAAGGTATGCAGATGTTGATTCTTGGGTCCCTTCCACCCAAGAAGTTCAAGAATCCTTTTTCTAAATTCAAAGATCTTATATTTATGATTTTTCATGATTCATGTGAATTGAAATTGAAGTTCATGTTATTATTGAGTTAAATTCATGTTTTATTTATAAAATCTCAAGAGTTGATTCTAGTATGTGATGAATTGTATGATGTTCATAATAAACCCTCTTCAAGTTGCATGTTAAGTGATGTGTTTATGTCAATTGAGTGTAGAAATTGTTGAATAACCAAAACATGCTCCCCATATATTTGATAAAATGCTTATGTGAAGGAATTAGAGCCATTATAGCATGTTGACTAGAAATCCCCAATTGTGTGCAAGTCATGCATACCAAGTGTTTGTTGAAAATCCTTAATGAATGAATTGTGACATGTTATCATGAAATCCACCAATTATATGCTCTTCAATGCATGTTAATGTTTGTTGTAAGACCTTGTTGAATGGAGTATGAGCCAATAGCATGTCTCCCTATACTATCACATGTTTATGAGTTCCAAGTGCTTGAAGAGATGCTTTAGTGATTGTAATGGTGAATGAATGTCCATGGTCATGATTATTCAAGAACGTTTATGTTTTAATTTTATGTTGTCGAGTCGTGGGGGTATTTATACCCGACAATTTAGTTGCAAGTCTAGAGCCCGTGTTAGTTTTCATGATAACCTCAGTTAAGCCATAATTCTTAAAACTCAGTAAGTTATAGAACTCAGTACTCTCAGACGGTTACAGAACTTAAGAAATCTCAGTAATCTCAGTATCATTCAATCAGATAACAAGATCCAGTAGTGTTCCATCAGTCTTCGAAACCAAGTGAACTCAGGTTAACTTAGTTGATCAGTCAAGAAATATGATCAGTAATAGATTCAGCTCAGTCTAAGTTCAGTTAAGAATTACTTCAGAGTCTTTCAGTTGGGAGTAGTAACTAGAACCGAGAGAGTGTAGGGATGATGGTTTCTCATTAGAGAGGCAGAGTCGTTAGTAACAGTCCCTGAACTCCAGAATTATGTAGCCAGCGCAGGACCAGGAGTCACTCATTAGATTAAGGCTTGACTATCATACTGTCTTAGGCTTGACTTCCTGTTCAGGGTCACCCGTTAGAGAGGCTTGACCATAGCAGAGGTCTTTACCCGTGGCATGGTATTGACACCCTTCCAACTGGGGTTATAGGTTGGACCCTACTAGATCAGATTCAGGGCATATCGATTAAGTAAGAACTCCCACAGTTGTAGTTTCAGTATCAGTCTTCAGAGTGGAACTCAGAAATCAAAACTATCAAATACAGTCACCCATCTCAGTAAGGAACTTAGATAGTTCCATAGATTTATGGACCACCCGCTAGATAGGCCTGGTCTCACATAAAGTTAATCTGTATCAGTACTAATAGAGCTGGAGATCACCCGTTAGATAGGTCTGATCTCAAACTCAGTCCGTCATTTCTATTATTAAAAGATTCAGAGATCTTCCGCTAAATAGGTTTGATCTCAGATACAATCATTCTTTATCATTATTAGTAGATTTAGTGATCATCCACTAGAAAGGCTTGATCATAGATTTAGTCAGTTGATAGTAGCAAACTCAGAACTCAGTCATTGATATGAGCAGATTCAGTTATTCAGTATCTCATTATTAGTACTGAGTTTAGATGTCAGTAAAGCAGTAACTGAGCATCAGTATTCAGAGTCACGATGATTTCAGTTATGGTTTATGCATTCATGCATATGTCTTCATTCAGTACTCATGTTATTCAGTTAAGCTATTTTCATGCATAAGACCTTGTATTTAGCCTTACCTCATCTATCATACCAGTACATTCAAAGTACTGACGCATACTTTTCTCTTGCGCTATGATGTCTTATACCATAGGTTCAGAAGCGCGAGATCCAGAGCACCCTTAGTAGTCCAGACTCAGTCAGCAGTAGTAGACGTAGCAGTGAATCCTCTTTATTTAAGGACGATCCTTATTTTATTATGGCATTAGACTCAGTTTATTTTCAATAGACGAAGTTAGTTGGGGACATGTCCCATCAACTCCACAGTTCGGACAGATAGAGGCTTTTCCGACAGATGTATCAGTATTTAGTTTTCAGTTTTAAGTATTTTAGATGTTTTGAACCTTATGGCAAGTTTCCGCTAGTTTTCCGCATTTATTCTATTATATTATGAAGTGCTCAGGTACTGATATCAGAAGAGGGTTAGCTTGTGGTCCTTTGGGATCATGAGCATCGTGTGGCGCTCCGATTCCAGAAAATCAGGGCGCTACAAAATCTTTTCTTGAAGGTTGAAAAGCTCTTGGATGGAACTTCTTAATACGTTTCTCTATAAGTAAAATATATGTGTGAATTCATAAAATCCTTTGTCAGAAATTATTGAAATTACAAGGTGAATATAACCCTAGCTTGCTATTTCTCTTTATTCAAACACTACAAGATGTGTCTCATTATTTTCAAACCGACTCCTCTAATTTGTGATTTGAACCAAAACCCTATTTTATTTTGCGAAAATAGATGATTAAAAGTCAAATAATGTGCATATGACTTAATTAGCACCTTATTCCCTTGGGATTCGACCCCAACCTAGTTGGGTTATATATTTGACAATGACCACTTACACTCTTGTACGAGAGGTGTAATTTGGGCGTATCAAAGTCGTATCAGTGTACTTCTCTTGATATTTCACTTTTGTACTCTTAATATAAGAACCACTTGTACTAATGCCATCAGGTTTTGAAATTTTATTATGTATTGATCCTTATTTTATTTATTTCGCATTTTTTTCCTTATATTATTTAGTAGTCTGTTACAAGTTGTTCTGGACTATGGGTTGGCTTGCCTACTGGTGGGTTATGGTAGACGTCTTCATGACCTGAGAAATTAGTTTGTGACAGTTTCATTGGTGTATTAGTAAAAGAGCTAAGTGTTTAGTAGAGTCCTGCAGATCGGTGCGGAGACATCAATAACTTATCTTCAGGAAGCTATAATGATATTTTAGGAAATTTGAGTCTTGACTCCTTATTATGTTCCAGTATTCCTATAAACCTCGAACATATTTTTTTACTTTATTCTATCCACAAAAGACGATGCGACATTTTCGACAGATGTAGATGAGACTTTAACACGAATTTCTAAAGTTTCAGTGCAGTGCCATACTAGAGAATCTGAGATGGATATCAAAGATCTTCAGCGGCAGCCAAAAGGAATTTGGGTTAACTTACGCTTCAATAAAGCTCATGACTACTTCATCCTTTAAGGTTGGGCATTGAGAATTTGAGTCATGTTGTAGGTCTTTCTCAGCAATGGATGCCATTAAATTCATCGAATAGCCCTTAGACCAGAGTTAGGTTTATTGGTGTTCATCAGGGTTCTTTAAAAGTTTTGAGTATAAGATTGGATTTCTCGTATGGTCCAAGAATTTTCCTATGTTGCATCTTTTTAACTCGAACATTAATATGTCGATGTGTTAGAGGGTTAGTAGTGTCACTCCATTTGGCATCGGAGTAATAGATAGAAGCTAAATCTTCCTCCCATCAGGATGTTGATATGAGAGGACCATAGAGAGCACAAGTATTGAGACTTATGGAAATGGCGGTAAGAGGCATGCCATCAGTATAGTGCTATTGGTATTTAAGCTAAGAGTGAGGATTCTTCCAGTAGAGTTCAGCTTCACCTATAGCCTATCAGCTCTACGCAGATAGTATTCCATAGTATGAGTAGTTCTCAGGTTAGTAGTGATGATCGTAGTGGGCAGAGTCCCCATCAAACTTGCGGAGTGTGGTACGGTTCTTCTAGCCATGGAGACCATTTTAGATTATGAGGGGTATTATCTCGATGTATTCCATAATCTTGGTTTGATTATGTTGTGATGAGACACTGGTTCTGAAAATATCCCAGGTAAGAGATAGATAATCAACTAGAGTTAGCACGTATTCCCCGCCAGCCTAGAGTTCCTGAGATAGGTTGTGATTTTAGAAGTATGGGCATAATTTTGTAGATTTCTCTCAACGCCAGTTGGCCATCCATTTGGGCTAAGTTTATGTGCTCTCTACATTGATGCTTCAGGAGTTGTTATGACTGAAGAGAGACCGACTACTAGTCTAGGGAGTGTCCCCGACAAGGGATTTCTAGGCATTTAACTTATTCATATCATCCTCATGATGTTGTGGAATCTTTAGCTGGAGATAGTGTGTGTGTCACCTTAGTTGATAATTCAGTCAGTTAGTCTGAGTTGGACCCGTTCCGTTTTATTTTCCCTTATGCCCATCAGGCATGTGATTGCAGATGTCACCACGATTAATGTGCTTTTATTTCTCGTATTTATCTCTTATTATGTGTTTTAGATTTTTCATACCCATTGATGATTATATGCCTTGATGAATTGATAATGGTTATTATGTGCCTCATTATTTAATTCCTGATTATGTTACTACTCCGTGGTTTATTTCTTTTAGTAGTTGATTGAGTAGACCTGTATTGATATTTTCCCCTATGGGTGTAGTTGTTGGATTTGAGTTTCCTTTATCTTGGCACATAGGCATTATTGTGGTCCTTGAGTGGTACATGATAGTGATGTTCATTTTGGTACCGCCTGTTCAGTATGTTGATATTGATATTGTTGATGCTATTGCTACCACTGCAAGAGGTTATTGATATTACTTGATATTATTACTTGATGTTGTTGCTTAATGAATTTGATCCTCGCTGGGTAGCTGTATAGACTAGTGTTATCTAGTTAGACTTTTATTTTCTTGTGATATTATTCGGTAGCTTGAGTAGATATAGCTCAATTTGATGATTTCTTTCCCCTAGAGCGGTGAGGTTGACTGTGTTTCATCTTGGTTAGCTGTATTAAGTTGATTAAATGTATTATGGTATCGAAGGTAAGTGGACCTTCCATTGTTCGGTGTGGTTTTTGAGTCGGCAATTTAGTTATGTTGCCTTTTATTAAGTTCGAGATTCTTAGACTTGCCGCCTGTGTTGTGAAGGTTTTCGCTTTGGCTACCCCCTTCTATGTAGCCCATGTATGACATTGACTAGTTCGTTGTTCTTTGATTGTGACTATCGCTTGATAGTGGTTTTGAGATTGAGATGTCATGAATTCATCTCTTAAATTTGTGTTTGCCCTTGTTATTAGTGTGGAGTTTGGATTCTTCTCTCTTAATTTGACATGGTTTTTTCTAGTGGTGTTGGAAGGTTAGAGGCAGGTGGTCTTTCCTGGGACCGCTTCTTAAGTTGGAAAATTACAAACTCTTTAGCTTGAGTTGTTGTTTCTCTGGTGTTGGTCTCGACATAGTCATGAATCTACTGAACCTGGTGTCATCAGCTTTCTTCTTCAGTCTCTGAGGAAAAGGTGGTGGTGGAAGGGGAATAGTTTTCTCCACCACTTCCTTTTTATCTTGCTTCAGATTATCAATCTTTTTAGGCTGGTGACGTCTAAGTGTAGTGTCATGAACGTTCTAACTTTCAGCTTCTACAGAATCATCACAATCTGCTTCAATCACATTCTCTTCTGTATTATCAACCACCTGCTTGCCTTTGGATGGATTTTCCAACACCTTACCACTCCTGGTAGTAATAGCCATACATGATCCATCATTTCTTGGATTTTGGACGGTGTCGCTAGGTAAGGTGCCAGCTTTTCTTTGATTGAATGTCGCTGATAGTTGACTCATTTGTTGTTCCAGCTATTTTATTGCAGTGGAATGCGAGTCAACCAATTGATTTATTGAGGACAAATCATTTTTTACCTCAGCTAGTCCCGTGTTGGTTGCCTCCACTCCTTTCAAAAGCTTGGCCATCATGTCCTCCATGGACATCTTCCCAGAACTAGTTGCAACAGCTTCACGATTTCCAGGAGGGACATACAAACCGCTCATGTCATTCTTATTCTTCCAATTCCATTGGTCTCGGTCCTTGTATCCAGATTTTTCATAATAGTTCCGACCTTGGTTTCCTTGGGCATTGCCTCGAAAACCCACCTGATTATTCAAATAATTCGCTTCCTCCTCAGAATCGGATTCATCTCTACCCTGTGATACAACAGCCTTGACCTTTTCTGTCTTCCCTGATAATAAATGCTTGGTAAGAAGGTCCATCTTCGTTTTCATGTGAGCCATATCTTGGTCACGTTCCTCTTCTTTTCGTCTCTGTTCTGCTGTCATGCCAGTAGATACAGTAGAGTTTTCTACCTCAGAATCCCTGGTATGCCAAGCTCTACTCTTCTTTGTCATACGATCCAGTATATCACCAGCCTCAATAAAAGTAAGGTCCATGAATGACCCACCTGCAGCATTATCAACCACTGGCTTAGTCACCGAGTTCAAAGCCCTATATAATATTTCCATCAAGTGGACATTGGTCATCTGATGATTTGGGCACCGCGTAAGCTTCTTCTTGAACCTCTCCCATGTTTCGTAGAGAACTTCAGTTGGAAGCTGTCTAAAATTATTTATGTCATCTCTCAATTGTGCCCTTTTGGATGGCGGAAAGAATCTTTCTAGGAAAGCGTCTTTCAGTTGCCTCCAATTGGTAATAGAGTCAGGAGTCATCCCGTTCAACCATAGAGTTGCCTCTCCAGATAGAGACAATGGAAATAAGCGCAGTCGAATTGCATTTTGTTCAACTCCTGGATTGTCAAATGACTTGCATGTTGAGATAAAGTTGATCAGATGCATATTCGGATCATCGCCTGCAAGTCCACCAAATAACCCTTTGAGTTGTAATAGCTAGATCATAGTGCTGGTGATATTGAACTTGGCTCCGGGTGCCAAGGGTGGAGGAATAATAGCCCCTGTGGCACCATCCCCGTTCAAGTCGTCATTATCATCATCAAAAGCGACTTGCACAGCTCGGCGTTCAGGTCTCATTCTCGCTTGACGATCTCTATTGACATTCCTGTTCACTGGTGCAGCCACATCATCTGCACGCCTCGGATTTAATAACTCATCATCACCCAGGTCCTCATTATCAGGATTTGGTACCCGACCTGGGTTATCAGCATTCTATTGATTTACTTGCACAGCTGCCAATGCAGCTAACCTAGCCTGCTCCTGTTGAGCAGCTATCCTTTCAGGGTCTCGTTGCGCATCCATTCTGCCGATGAGTTGTGGTTCAGGATTTATAGGTAATAATGGTTGACCAGATCTTCGTGTATTTGGCATACACTCCACTAAACCTGAACAAAACAAAAACAACAAACAAAAAGTAAAATTCAAGAATCTTTGACCAAAGGGTCTATTAACTATCACAAACTTAGTTGACAACCGTATTCCCGGCAACGGCACCAAAATTTGATAACGCCCAAATTACAACTCTCGTTAGAAAGTGTAAGCGGTCGCTGTCAAATATAGAACCCAACTGGTTTGGGTGTCGAATCCCACAGGGAATACTTGGTCACTAAGTGTTGCAATTGTTAGTAGACTGTTGGTCGAAAATTCCACGGAAAAGGGGGTTTTGATTTAGGCGTGAATTAATAATATCAAAGTAACGAATGAATGATTTTTTTAGTAAAGGTTAATCACAGAGAATAATAAGTTAGGGTTATGTCCACCTTGTAGTTTCTACTTCTCTATTAACTATGAGTAACGCGGAATTTAGACATACATGCACTTATAGAGAATCATATTCTAATTCTAAATCCAAGTGTTTCCCAACCATCAAGGATTTATTTCACTTTAGCTCTCCCGAGCCTAAAGTGTATAACAAATGGTACAAATTCTCCAAGAAGTTAATCCGGTTAAGGCATTAACGTGTAAATAGAGGTTAGAAGCCCTATTTCCTTGTCACACTCTCTTTTTCAAACATGTAACTTTTCTCCCGAACAAGTTAATTCTATAATGGCATGTTCTCTATGTTTGCAACCATGAGAATTTAATTAAAACGAAGAGAGTAATGATATAAGTAGCATACACATCAAGAATTCACAAACTCATAGCAACAAATAGTATCTTACAAGGTTTCCATAACCCTAACAGAGAAGTTTAGCTACTCATAGATACGACGGAAATCAAAATAGACATAATCATCATACCACAACCTAGAACAATCTTGGCGATGGAAGTGATCTTAGCGTCACAAAGAGAATAACGTTTTTTCTCTAGCCGTTTCCAAGTGTGAGCCATGTTTCTCTGTCCAAAACTTACAGAATCTGTAAACTGAATAATGACTAATGATAATTGATCCATGCTGCTGAAAAATTCAGCAATAGGGTTTTTATAATATCCTTGTCTACTAAGTTACTGCTGCATCCCTAAGTATTTAGAAATACTAATTTTACCCGGGACAAATTCTCCATGTGTCACATTCAGTCCAACAGCTTTCAAAAGTTGCCTTCCCTCTTATATGAAGTTTTCCTTTGCTACCCAAAGGTCCACAAAGTGCTGAAATCTTCATCATTAATACCTAAAAACATGCTAATCACATAGGTTAGCTCACTTACAGGAAAATGGACTAAAAGTGCAGGAATTATATATTTTACCCTCAAAACTTAGCTAAAATATGGGTAAATTATGGTTCTTAGGGGTATAAATACGCCCAACATCAGAGTTACAAAGGGGAAATGTCCAGAATACCTCAAACTTAAACTATAAAAATATCGCAGGTGGTTACAAATCGACCCCGTGACTTATGACCATAACATATGACTCGTACCATTGAGTCATCACCAAAATGGTGAGTTAGACACCCACAAACTGTCAACCATACGACTCCATTGCCCCCAGTCGTGACTAGACCATCCAGTCGTACCAAAGACGGAATCCAAAGGGATTGACACTAGAAGACATACGACTTCACACAATGACTCATAAATTATCCTCATGGATTTTAGTAAGCCACTCATACTAAGATCCAAGTCAAGCTACTAAGTTTCTAATTTGATGAAGGACTGACCCTTCACCATCCCTAACGACTCGTGCCACCAAGTTGTTACCACAACAGAACTCAACCACCATTCACTGGCTTCTTGACAATTAGATATCCTAACCCATACCAACACCACATGACTTGTATGGTGAGTCGGCATTACGACAATGAGCTCAAAGCTCAAGAAATTTCCAAGGGCCAAAACCCAGGGTGTTTCAATTCTCTCCCACTTGGATCATTCCTCCTTGAATGATGGGACAAAGCAGTGACTAGCATGATTAAACCCCCAAAGCTCTCTACTCTTACCCTTAAGACAGAAAATAGAGTACCGAGGAATTCATAATTTACCTTTAACAAAGACAAAAAACAAAGACGTTAAGAATCAACACATACCTTAAGCCCAATTTTCCAGAATGGGAAATAGGAATGGATACTTGGATTTCATGTCCTCTTCAGCTTCCCAAGTGGCCTCCTCAACCTTGTGGTTCTTTTACGAACCTTTATCGAGGTTACATCCTTGGTCCGCAACCGACAAACCTGTCGATCCAAGATTTTAACCGAGATCTCTTCATAAGATAGAGAATCTGAAATACCAACCTCCTCCAAGGGAACAACCATCGATGGATCCCCTAAGCACTTCCTCAACATCGATACATGGAATATCGGGTGAATGGAGATCAAACTAGAAAGCAACTCTAACTCATATGCAACATTGCCAACCCTCCACAAAACCAAGTATGGACTAACATATCGAGGACTGAGCTTCCCTTTCTTCCCAAAACTGATCACTCCCTTCATGGGAGACACCTTTAAGAACACCCTATCCCTAACCTCAAACTCTAAGTTTCCTTGCCTCATATTTGCATATCACTTTTGGCGACTTTGGGAAGTCTTAATACTATCCCAAATCACATTCACCTTCTCCATGACTTGGTAAACCAAGTCCAGGCCAAACATCTCCGCCTCACCAGCCTCAAACCACCCAATAGGAACCCTATACCTCCTACCATAGAGGGCCTCAAATGGAGCCATCCTAATACTAAAGTGGAAGCTATTATTATACGCAAACTCTATAAGGGGAAAATGCTCAACCCAACTACCACCATAGTCAATCACATAAGCTCGATGCATGTCCTCCAATGTCTGAATACTCATTTCTGCTTGCCCATTTGATTGCGGGTGGAAAAAAGTACTAAGGCTAACCTTGGTCCCCAAAGCTTTCTGAAATGACCATCAAAAAGGAGATGAGAACTACGTACCACGATCCAAGATGATAGATACATTTACCCCATGAAACATCATAATCTCTTGGAGATACAACCTTGCATAATCCTCAGTCGAAAAATTAGTCCTCACAGGCAAGATGTGAGCAAACTTTGTCATCCTATCCACGATGACCTTAATCGAAAAAATTGGTTCCAAGACCGAGGATGACCAGTAATGAAATCCATATTGATCACTTCCCACTTCTACACAGGCAACTCGATTTCTTAATACAACCCTTCAAGCCTCATTTGCTCAACTTTTACTTATTGGCAAACCATGCACTAATTTTACAAAACTAGCCACATCTCGCTTCATATTATTCCACTGATACATCTCCTTAAGGTCCCGATACATTTTTGTCGAACTATGATAAATAGCATATCATGACTCATGTGCCTCAACCAAGGTCCTCTCTCGCAAACCATCTATATCAGAAACACACAATCTCTCTTGGTATTACAAGTACCATCACCACTAATCTTAAAGGCCATCACCTTTTTCCCACTTATATCACCCTTGATACTCATCAAGATAGGATCCAACACTTGTTTCTTCTTTATTTCAGCACCAAGAGACGACTGCGCCACCTCTTGTATAAACACGCCACCATCTTTAGAGTCCAAGAGGGGAATTCCAAGGCTAGCCAAGTGGTGATTATCCTTTACCAATTCTTGCCTATTCTTATCCACATAAGTTAGAATCCTCATGGAAAACCAGCTAAGAGCATCAGAAACCACCTTAGCTTTACCTTGGTGGTAGTGAAGACTTATGTCATAAGCCTTGAGTAGCTTAATACATCTCTTTTGCCTGAGGTTAAGCTCTTTCTGAGTAAATACATATTGTAGGCTCTTATGGTCAGAAAATATATCTATATTCACTCCATACAAATAATGATGCCAAATTTTCAATACGAATACAACAACTAATAATTCCAAATCATGAGTGGGATAATTCTTCTCATGCACCTTCAACTGTCTAGAGGCATAAGCTATTACCTTGCCATGCTGCATCAAATTGCAACCAAGCCCCACATGGGATGAAACACAATAGACCATAAATCCATCTATGCCTTCAGGTAAAGTCAAGACTGAAGCTGAAGTCAACTTATCCTTCAGTATTTCAAAACTAACCTCGCAAGCATTAGACCACATGAACTTTACCTTCGTCTATGTTAACTTAGTGAATGGGGCAGCTATAGTTGAAACACTTCCTACAAACCTCCTGTAGTAACCAACAAAATCCAAGAAGCTCTGAATATCAGTTGGAGTCGTGGGTCTAGGACACTTCTTCACCATTGTAACTTTCTACAAATCCATCATGATCCCTTCACTAAAAATGACATGACCCAGAAAGCTGACAGTGTTCAACAAGAATTAACATTTCAAAAATTTGGCATACAATCACTGATCTTTCATGGTCTACAATATAATGCGGAGGTAATCGACCCCATTCTTAGAAAATACCAGAATATCGTCTATGAACATAATGACGAACAAATCCAGAAACTGATGAAAGAATCTATTCATCAAGTCCATAAATGTCATTGGGGCATTGTTCAACCTAAAAGACATAACCAGAAACTCAAAATACCCATACCAGGAGTGAAAGGTAATCTTAGGGATATCCACCTCCCTAATCTTTAACTGATGATACCCAGATCAAAGATCAATCTTGGAGAAAAACTTAGCACCCTACAACTGATCAAACAAATCATCTATCCTTAGAAGAGGATACTTATTCTTTACGTCACCCTATTAAACTATCAGTAATCAATACACATTCGAAGGAAACCATCCTTCTTATACATGAATAACATCGGGGCAACCCATGGAGACACACTAGGATGGATGAAACCCTTCTCTGAAAGATCCTTTAGTTTCTCCTTATGTTCCTTCAACTCCGTTGGAGCCATTCTATACGGGCGAATAGAAATAGGATAAGTGTCTAGAATAAAATCAATCCTAAAATCAATCTCTCTATCGGGAGCAATACTAGGAAGGTCATTAGGGAAGACCACAGGAAATATATTCACCACCAGGATAGAATGCAAAGAAGGACTCTCTGAGTTAGAACCACTAACCCAAACCAGATGATAGAGACGTCCCTTGGAGCTTAATTTATGATCTCTATGATACGATATGAACTTACCCTTAAGAGGTATAAAACCACCCTCCCACTCAATAACCAACTCATTAGGGAATTTAAAGTCAACCTTATAGGTCCAGTAATCTAGAGAAACATAGCACAAGTGCAGCTAATCCATCACTAATATGACATCGAAATCAACCATGTCTAATTCAAACAAATCCACCAAAGTCTCCCAACCACCCATAAATAGAACACAACCCCTATAGACTATCTTGGCAACCACAGAATCACCCACCAGGGTAAAAATAGAAAAAGGGTTTGAAATAAACCTGGGACCAAAACCATAATGTATAGCTATAAATAGGGTCATATAAGAGAGAGTGGACCCCAAATCAAGTAAATAATAAACATCATGGGAAAAGATTTTTAATATACCAGTCACGACATCAGGTGATGCCTCAGACTTCTGCCTGGTAGTGAGAGAATAGAGTTAGTTCTGACCAATGCCAGAGCCAGATGGTGCATCTTTTAGTGCCGAAGCTGATAAAGAGGCAACCAGAACCTAGTTTTCCCCAGAAGCAACTTTGGCTACTGGGTAACTTCTAATCATGTGTCCAAGATGACCATAATTGAAGCACTTGTCCTTTACTTCCTCATAGTAACCCTGATGCAATCAACTATAAAATCTGCAGGAAGGATATGATAGAGTTGACTGGGCTCCACTAGCCTAAGATAGAGCACCCTTTGCGCTATAATTGTCGCTACCCTGGAAATGCCTATCACCCGATGACTTTTTATAGGGAGAACTAGCCATCGAGTAACACCCAGAACTGACCCACTTTTTAGACCACTTGCCACCATCCATGCCACTCTATTGTTGCTCACTACTCTACTCAGAAAATCTAAACTTCTTGTTCTGTCTTTTACTTATCTCAATTTACTTCTTCTTTTCTTCTTCAACCTGCTGCATGCACACAACCAACCTGGATATATCTATGCCCTTGTCCAACAAGGTAGCCTTACTCTCTAAAATCAAGCCTTGATGAATAATCTAAGGTGTTTTTATGCATCTTAGAGTTGTTATCCAAGCTTATTTAGCCTTAGTTTGGGGGTAATTCATGAGCTTTATGTGTTAATGATGATATAAATAAGCATCCAAGTGTTGAAGTGATTGAAATATTTCAAGGTGTTTTTAAACAAGTTTAGACTCAAATCAATCATTTAGAGTTTAATCGAGAAAACTAAAGTTGCTAGCGTGAGCTAGGTGTTATTCTAGTCATCGTGAAGGATTCGAATGTGTTAAATGAGTTCATAAAGCTATTATTGTGTATTTATGAGTGGAAAAAATTGTTTATAATGTGAAAAGTGTGATTGAATCAAGCCAAGAGTTAAAACACTAAGTAAAGATCAAAGTGGACGAAGCCTAATCTTAGCTTGAGTTTTGAGTTCATAGTTATAAATGTTGTCTTGTTTTGATCTCTAATACATGGTGTTTAATGTTATAAGATGCTTGGTGAGCTGATTTTGTTGAAATTCGGATGATATACAAGTATAAAATCAAGTGGAAACAATACCAAGAGGCTCGGTACGGAAGGAGAAAGTCTTGGGACAAGTTGAGATGCAAAATGACAATTCTAGTAAAGTCATGTGATTAGCCCGCGTTGCCCCATACAGTACAAGAAAATAAGCCCCACAACACCCCTTCCAATATGGGGGACTAATCCCCATGATGCACCCTTCATCGTGTTGCACTATAGCCCGCAACGCATGGCCTATTCTCACACGGCTTAACACATTCTTCTAAAAATAGGACTTTTTGTACACATTGTGATTACCTTGGACGTCTTGGAAGAAATAGAGGGTCAGGAAAACATAAAATTTAGGGTTATTATTCTTTAACTTTAGTTTATTTGTAGATTTAATCATGGATTCAACTATGTTGATTACGGTTATGTCCATTAGTGGCTAAATTGCCCTTTTTTGGGGTTAAAGCCAAGAACATGACTACGATTGCTATGAAATGATTTGGTTTTGTTTATGTATCATATTTTATTGTTTTTCTACCCTTTTTATCATTATTTTAAAGATTTGCAACCTTTAAAATACATATATTATCGACCTTGTAATCTTAGGAGGAGGAATAGAAAGATAGAATATGGAGGTAAATAGAGAAGGGTTCTTATTCCTTTATAAAATAGGGGATTTGAATTGTCGTCAAGGATAGGGATATACCTAGAAGTCTTACTTGGTTCACTATGGGATGAAATATAAATTTGTTTAGCTTATTTTTCATATCCCTACTCAACGATATAGTTGTGAGTATAAGTTAGATAGGTGATTAGAGGTCGGGAAACCATGATCATAAAATCAACTCCGTGAATCAACAACCAAGATAAGTAACTTAACCGATGAAATTCAATAGCATAGTATGATTGTTTGTAGTACTTTAGCCCCAGGTTTTCATCCATTAATTGTCCAAAGTCTTTACTTTCCCGCATTATTTTAGGCTTTAAGTAAGAGGTGGTGATCTAAGGTGGTTTTATGCATCTTAGAGTTGTTATCCTAGCTTATTTAGCCCTGTTCTGAGGTTAATTCTTGTGATTTATGTATTAATGATGATATAAATAAGTATATAAGTGTTTAAGTAAGTGATTGCAATGTTTATAGGTGCTTTTAAACAAGTTTGGATTGGAATCGATCATTTAGAGTTTAATCGAGAAAACTAGAGTTACTAATGTGAGCTAGGTGTTATTCTAGCCTAATTCTAATGTGTCAAATGAGTTCTTGATTCCATTATTGTGTATTTATGAGTGGAACAACTTTTTTATAACGTTCAAAGTATGATTGAATCAAGCCAAAACTCAAAACAATAAGTAAAGATCAAAGTGGACGGAGACTAATCTTAGCGTGAGTTTTGAGTTCATCGTTATAAATGTTGTGTTGTTTTGAGCTCTAATCCATGGTATTTGATGTTAAAGAATGGTTGTAGAGATGATTTGGTTGATATTTGGGTGATACACAAGTATAAAATCAAGTGGATCAACACCAGGGGACTTGGTATGGAAGGAGAAAGGCTTGAGACAAGTTGAGATGCAAAATGACAATTCCAGTGAGGTCACGCGGTTAGCCCACATCACCCCATACAGTACGGTGGATAAGCCCCGCTACGCCCCTTCCAATTCCGAGGGATAATACCTGTGATGCACCCTTCATCCCAGTGGACTAAAGCCCATGGCACATGGCCTATTCTCACACGGCTAAACACTTTCTACTATAAATAAGACTTTTTGTACACTTTGAGATTACCTTGGATGTCTTGGAAGAAAAAAAGGGGATGGAAAACATGAAAGTTAGGGTTATTATTCTTTAACTTTAGTTTCTTTATAGATTTAATCATGGATTCAATTATGTTGATTACGGTTATGTCCATTCGTGGCTAAACGCTCCATTTTTGGGGTTATAGTAAGGAACATGACTATGATTGCTAGGAATTGATTCGTTTTTATTTATTTATCATATTTGGTTGTTTTTTACCCTTTTTATCATTATTTTAAGGATTCACTACCCTTAAATTACATATATTATCGACCTTGTGATCTCGAGAGGGGTAACAGAAAGATAGAACATGGGGGTAAATAGAGTAGGGTTCTTATTCCTTTATAAAATAGGGGATTTAAATCAGCATATAGGATAGGGATATAACTAGAAGCCTAACTTGTTTCACTACAAGATGAAATATAAATGTGTTTAGCTTAGTTCTTACATCCCCGCTCAATGATGTAGTTGTGGGTCTAAGTAAGATAGGTGATTAGAGGTCGGGAGTCCATGATCATAAAATCAACCCCGTGAATCAACAACCAAGATAAGTAACTTAATCAATGAAGTTCAATAGCATAGTATGATTGTTCATAGTGCTTTAGCCCAAGTTTTCATCCATTAATTGTCCAAAGTCTTTACTTTCCCGCATTATTTTAGGCTTTAAGTAAGAGGTGGTGATCTAAGGTGTTTTTATGCATCTTAGAGTTGTTATCCTAGCTTATTTAGCCTTTTTCTGAGGTCAATTCGTGTGCTTTATGTGTTAATGATGATATAAATTATCATCTAAGTGTTGAAGTAAGTTATTTCAATTTTTAAAGGTGTTTTTAAACAAGTTTGGATTGGAATCAATCATTTAGAGTTTAATCGAGAAAACTAGAGTTACTAGCGTGAGCTAGGTGTTATTCTAGTCTATCGTGATGGATTCTAATGTGTCAAATGAGTTACTAATGCTACTATTGTGTATTTAAGAGTGTAAAAACTTATTTATAATGTGAAAAGTTTGATTGAATCAAGCCAAGAGTCAAAACACTAAGTAAAGATCAAAGTGAACGGAGACAAATCTTAGCTTGAGTTTCGAGTTCATCATTATAAATGTGGTGTTTTTTAGAGCTCTAATCCATGGTGTTTGATGTTATATAATTCTTGGTGAGATGATTTTGTTGATATTTGGATGATATAAAAGTATAAAATCAAGTGGAAACAACACCACAAGGCTTGGTACAGAAAGAGAAGGCTTGATACAAGTTGAGATACAAAATAACAATCCTAGAGAGGTCACACGATTAGGTCGCGTCACCCCATCCAGTATGGGGGAATAAGACCCGCAACGCCCCTTCTAGTCTGGGGTACTAATCCCCATGATGCGCCCTTTATCCCGGTGAACTAGGGCCAATGGCTCATGGCCTATTCTCACACGGCTAAATACCTTCTACTATAAATAAGACTTTTTGTACACGTTGTGATTACCTTGGATATCTTGGAAGAAAAAAAGGGGCCAAAAAACATGAAATTTAGGGTTTTTATTCTTTAACTTTAGTCTCTTTATAGATTGAATCATGGATTCAACTATGTTGATTACGGTTATGTCCATTAGTAGCCAAATGCCCCTTTTCTGGGGTTAATGCCAAGAACATGACTACGATTGCTATGAATTGATTTGGTTTTGTTTATTTATCATATTTTATTGTTTTTTACCCTTTTATCATTATATTAAGGATTTTATTATGTATTGATCTTTATTTTATTTATTTCGCATTCTTTTTCTTATATTATTAAGTAGTCTGTTACTAGTCGTTCTGGACTATAGGTTGGCTAACCTACTAATGGGTTATGGTAGGCGTCATATGACCTGATAAATTTGGTCGTGATAAATTGGTATCAGAGCATAAGTTTCATCAGTGTATTAGTACAAGAGCTAAAGATTTGGTAGTCCTGCAGATCAGTGTGGAGACGTTCGTAACTTATCTTTGGGAGGCTATAGTGACATTTTAACAAATTCACGTCTTGACTCCTTATTGTGTTACAGCATTCCTATAAACCTTAAACATATTTTTGACTTTATTCTATCCACGAAGAACGATGCAACATTGTCGACAGATGCAGATGAGACTTCAACATGGATTTCCAGAGTTTAAGCGCAACGTCAAACTAGAGAATGAGAGATAGATATCGAAAATCTTCAGCCAAAAAGAATTTTGGCTAGATTAGGCTTCCGTAAAGATCGTGACTACTTCATCCTATGAGGTTCGGCATTGAAGATTTGAGTCATGTTGTAGATTCCTCTTAGCAATGGATGTCGTTAAATTTATCGAGCAGTCCTCAGACCAGAGTTGGGTTTATTGGTGTTCATCAGGGTTCTTTAAAAGTTTTGAGTATAAGATTGGGTTTCTCGTGTGGTCCAGGCATTTTCCTATGCTACATCCTTTTGACTCGAACATTAATGTGTAGATGTGTTAGAGGGTTAGTATTGTCACTCCATTTGGCATTGGAGTAATGGATAGAAGTTGAATCTTCCTCCAATTAGTATGTTGATTCTGAGAGGACCATAGAGAGCACAAGTATTGAGACTTATGGAAATGGAGGTAAGAGGCATGCCATCAGTATAGTGCTATTGGTATTTTATCCGAGAGTGAGGATTCTTTCGGTAGAGTTTAGCTTCACCTATAGTCTTTAGGCTCTACCCAGATAGTATTCCATAGTATGAGTAGTTCTCAGGTTAGTCGTGATGATCGTAGTGGGCAGAGTCCCCATCAAACTTGCAAAGTGTGCTTCGGTTCTTCTGGCAATGAAGACCATTTTTTATTATGAGGGGCATTATCTCGATGTATTCCATGATCTTAGTTTGATTGTGTTGTGATGAGACACTGGTTTTGAGAATGCCCCAGGTAAGACATAGATGATCAGCTAGAGTTAGAACGTATTCCCCGTCAGCATAAAGTTCCTGAGACAGGTTGTGATTTCAGAAGTATGGGCATAATTTTGCAAATTTCTCTCAGCATTAGTTGGCAGCCATTTGGGCTCAGTTTGTGTTCTCTCTACATTAAAGCTTCAGGAGTTGTTATGACTGAAGAGAGACTGACTACTAGTCTAGGGAGTGTCTCCGACATAGGATCTCCAGTCATTTAACTTATTCATATCATCCTCCTGATGTTGTAGCATCATTAGTTGGAGATAGTGTGTGTGGCATCTTAGTTTATGATTCATTCGGTCAGAAACTGATGAAAGACTCAATTTATCAAGTCCATGAATGTCGTTGGGACATTAGTCAACCCAAAAGACATAACCAGAAACTCAAAATGCCCATACCAAGTACGGAAGGCAGTCTTAGGGATATTCATCTCCCTAATCTTTAACTAATGATGCCTAGATCAAAGATTAATCTTGGAGAAAAACTTAGCACCCTGCAACTGATCAAACAAATCATCTATCCTTGGAAAAGGATTCTTATTCTTTACATCACCTTATTCAACTGTCGGTAATCAATACACATCCAAAGGGAACCATCCTTCTTCTGCACGAATAATATCGGTGCACACCACGAAAACACACTGGGATGGATGAAACCCTTGTTTAAAAGATCCTTTAGTTTCTCCTTAAGATTCTTCAACTTATCTGGAGCCATTCTATATGGGCGAATAGAAATAGAGTTAGTTTCGACCAGTGTCGGAGCCAGATAGTGCATCCTTTGGTTCCGGAGCTGATAAAGAGGCAACCAAAACTTTTTTTGCCCCAGAAGTAACTTTAGACACTGGGAAACTTCTAATCATGTGTCCTAGATGACCAAAATTATATCACTTAACCTTTCCTTCATCACAGTAACCCCGATGCAAATAATGATAAAATCTGCAGGGAGGATATGATGAAGCTAACCAAGCTACACAAGCCTAATATTGAGCACCCTGTGCGCTATAATTGTCGCTACCCTAGAAATGCATGTAACCCGATGGATTTTGGTAGGAAGAAATATCCGCCAAGTAAGACCCAGAACTGTCTCAATTTTTTTATACTACTTGCCACCATCCCTGCCACTCTACTGTTGGTCGTTACTTTATACAGAAAATCTAAACTTCTTGCTCTGTCTTTTCCCTATCTCGGTCTACTTCTTCTTTTCTTCCTCAATCTGATGTATGCATACAAGAAACCTGGAGATATCCATGACCTTGTTCAACAAGGCAACCTTACTCTCCAAAATCAAGCCTTGATAAATGATCTAAGGTAGTTTTATACATCCTAGAGTTGTTATCCAAGCTTATTTAGACTTGTTTTAAGGGTAATTCATGAGCTTTATGTGTTAATGATGATATAAACAAGCAAACACGTGTTGAAGTAAGTGATTAAAATGTTTAAATGTGTTTTTAAAATAGTTTAGATTCAAATAGATCATTTAGAGTTTAATTGAGAAAACTAAAGTTACAAACGTGAGCTAGGTGTTATTCTAGTCATCGTGATGGATTCTAATGTATCAAATGAGTTCCAAATGCTATTATTATATATTTATGAGTGGAAAAAATTGTTTATAATGTGTGCAGTGTGATTGAAGTGAGATTGAATCAAGCCAAGAGTCAAAACACTAAGTAAAGATCGAAGTAGACAGAAACTAATCTTAGATTGAGTTTTGAGTTCATCGTTATAAATATTGTGCTATTTTGAGCTCTAATAAATGGTGTTTGATGTTATAGGATTCTTTGTAAGATGATTTGGTGATATTTAGATAATATACAAGTATAAAATCAAGTGGAAGCAACAACACGAGGCTTGGTACGGAAAGAGAAAGGCTTGAGACAAGTTGAAATGCAAAATGACAATTCTAGTGAGGTCATATGATTAACCCATGTTTCCCCATCCAGTATGGGAGAATAAGACCTGAAACACCCCTTACAGGCTGGAGGACTAATCCCCATGATGCGCCCTTCATCTCGGTGGACTAGAGCCCGCAGCGCATGGCCTATTCTCACATGGCTAAACACCTTCTACTATAAATAAGACTATTTGTACATATTGTGATTACCTTGGACTTCTTGGAAGAGAAAAGGGGGATGGAGAACACGAACTTTAGGGTTATTATTCTTATTTAATCATGGATTCAACTATGTTGATTACGGTTATGTCTATTAGTGGCTAAATGCCCCCTTTTCAAGGTTAAAGCCAAGAACATGACTATGATTGCTACGAAATGATTTGGTTTTGTTTATGTATCATATTTGATTGTTTTTTACCCTTTTTATCATTATTTTAAGGATTCGCGTCCCTTAGAATACATATATTATCAACCTTATGATCTCGAGAGGAGGAATAGGAAGATAGAATGTGGGGATAAATAGAGTAGGATTCTTATTCCTTTATAAAATAGGGGATTTGAATTTTCGTCTAGGATAGGGATATACCTAGAAGCCTTACTTAATTCACTACGGGATGAAATATAAATATGTTTAGCTTAGTTCTCATGTCCCCGCTCAATGATGTAGTTGTGCATCTAAGTTAGATAGGTGATTAGAGGTCGAGTGACCATAATCATAAAATCAACCCCGTGAATCAACAACCAAGATAAGTAACTTAATCGATGAAATTCAATAGCATAGTATGATTGTTCATAGTGCTTTAGCCCAAGTTTTCATCCATTAATTGTCCAAAGTCTTTACATTCCCGCATTATTTTAGGCTTTAAGTAAGAGGTGGTGATCTAAGGTGTTTTTATGCATCTTAGAGTTGTTATCCTAGCTTATTTAGCCTTTTTCTGAGGTCAATTCGTGTGCTTTATGTGTTAATGATGATATAAATTATCATCTAAGTGTTGAAGTAAGTTATTTCAATTTTTAAAGGTGTTTTTAAACAAGTTTGGATTGGAATCAATCATTTAGAGTTTAATCGAGAAAACTAGAGTTACTAGCGTGAGCTAGGTGTTATTCTAGCCTATTGTGATGGATTTTAATGTGTCAAATGAGTTACTGATTCTATTATTGTGTATTTTTGAGTGGAACAACTTTTTATAATTTGCAAAGTGTGATTGAATCGAGCCAAGAGTCAAAATATTATGTAAAGATCAAAGTGGACGGAGACTAATCTTAGCTTGAGTTTCGAGTTCATCGTTATAAATGTTGTGTTGTTTTGAGCTGTAATACATGGTATTTGATGTTATAGGATGCTTTGTGAGATTATTTGTCTGATATTTTCATGTTACACAAGTATAAAATCAAGTAGAAACAACACCACGAGGGTTGATATAGAAGGAGAAAGGCTTGAGACAAGTTGAGATGCAAAATAACAATTCCAGTAAGGTCATGCGATTAGCCCGCATCGCCCCATATAGTATAGGGGATAAGACCCATGATGCCCCTTCTAGTCTGGTGGAATAATCCTAATGATTCACTCTTTATCCCGGTGGACTAGAGCCCGCTGCGCAGGGCCTATTCTCACCCGGCTAAATATTTTCTACTATTAATAGGACTTTTTGTACACTTTGTGATTACCTTGGATGTTTTGGAAGAAAAAAAGGGGATGGAAAACATGAACTTTAGGGTTATTATTCTTTAACTTTAGTTTCTTTATAGATTTAATTATGGATTCAACTATGTTGATTACAGTTATGTCCATTAGTGGCTAAACGCCTCTTTTTCGGGGTTATAATTAAGAACATGACTACGATTGCTACGAATTGTTTTGGTTTTGTTTATTTATCATATTTGGTTTTTTTTTACCCTTGTTATCATTAGTTTAAGGATTAACGACCCTTAGAATACATATATTGTCGACCTTGCAATCTCGGGAGGGGTAATAGGAAGATAGAACATGGGGTAAATAGAGTAGGGTTCTTATTCCTTTATAAAATAAGGGATTTGAATTAGCATCTAGGATAGGGATATACCTAGAAGCCTTACTTGTTTTACTATGGGATAAAATATAAATGTGTTTTGCTTGGTTCTCACATCCCCGCTCGATGTAGTTATGGGTCTAAGTTAGATAGGTGATTAGAGGTCAGGAGACTATGATCATAAAATCAACCCCGTGAATCAACAACCAAGAAAGTAACTTAACCGATGACGTTCAATAGCATATTATGATTGTTTGTAGTGATTTACCCCTAGTTTTTCATCCATTGATTTTCCAAAGTCTTTACTTTCCCATATTATTTTAGGCTTTAAGTGTGGGGTGGTTATCTAAGGTGGTTTTATGCATCTTAGAGTTGTTGTCCTAGCTTATTTAGCACTGTTTTTTAGGGAAATTTATTTGATTTATGTGTTATTGATGATAGAAATAAGCATCTAAGTGTTGAAGTAAGTGATATCAATGTTTAAATGTGTTTTTAAATAAGTTTGGATTCAAATCAATCATTTCGAGTTTAATCGAGAAAACTCGAGTTACTAGCGTGAGCTAGGTGTTATTCTTGTCTATCATGAAAGATTTTAATATGTCAAATGAGTTCATAATTATATTATTGTGTATTTATGAGTGTAACAACTTGTTTATAATGTGCAAAGTGTGATTAAATCAATCTAAGAGTCAAAACACTAAGTAAAGATCAAAGTGGATGGAGGCTAATCTTCGCTTGAGTTTCGAGTTCATCGTTATAAATATGGTATTGTTTTGAGCTCTAATCCATAGTATTTGATGTTATATGATTCTTGGTGAGATGATTTTGTTGATATTTAGATTATATACAAGTATAATCAAGTGGAAACAACACTACAAGGCTTGGTACAGAAGAAGAAGGCTTGAGACAAGTTGAGATGCAAAATGACAATTCTAGTGAGGTCATGCGATTAGCCCGCGTCGCCCCATCCAATACGGGGAATAAGACCCGCGATGCCCCTTCCAGTCTCGTGTACTAATTCCCATGACACATCCTTCATCCCGGTGGACTAGGGCTAGCGGCGTGTAATACCTCGTACTTTTTCCTAGCTTGAAATCATCTCAAGAATATTAGAATCTTTCTATGAAAGATGAATTAGCTTTCCAACAATACCAATTTCATCAAAATCCGACATCGAAGGAGAAAGTTATGGCCAAAAGACGGAAGGCAGTAAAACCGCCCAGATGCAACAGTGAGGCCGACGGACCATCGGACTAGCAACGGACCCTCACCCATGACCGTCGCAGCAAGGCAGTGAGTACTACCTTCTGCCTAGGAGTGACGGCCCATGCCGACGAACCATCGGACTAGAGACGGAGCGTTGCTCAGGTCGTCGTAAGGGAAACAGTAAGGCCACCTTCTGGATAAGGTGTGATGTTTAGGTTGATAGACCGCCAAACTAGTGATGGACCGTCGCCCAAGCCGTTGCAGCCAAAATAGTGAGACCCCATTCTGCCTAGAAGCGACGGTCAAGGCCAACGGACCGTCAACCCAGCGACGGACCGTCGCAGGTCCCGTTTAGTTTTTTTAAGTCATTTTAGCAGGGGTAATTTGGTCATTTACCACCCACCTATATATATACCCAATTATATCCAATTTTAGCCATTTGGTTCATTATTACTTCACAACCAATATTAGGGTTTTTCTCCAACATTAATCTCCAAGAACAAAAATCCAATCTTCTTCAAGAACTAAGGGATTTCCAATTCTTAAAATTTAAGAACATCAAGAATCTTAACCCAGGTATGCATAGTGTTCATTCATGAACTCCTTTCGTCCATGAAGTCCAAGAATCTCTTTTCTAACTTCAAGTTATGGATTTTCTTTATGATTTCATGATTGGGTTGTTCTTGTTCACGTTGATAAATGAGAAATTGAATTTTACTCCATGTTGGTGATAAATTCTATGTGGGTTTAATTATTATAGATATAGATTCATGCAAACCTATGACTAAACCCTTCAATGATGAAATTAGAATATGACCATAATGTTTTAATTATTGTACAATGATGTTTACGTGTACCATGCCTACTATATGTTTGATTTAATGCCTAAATGAAGGAAAAGTCCCTAACTAGCATGTTGTCATGAAATCCCCATGTATGTACAAGCTTATGCCTATCACATGTTTGATGAAATGCTTCAGTAAATGCATTATGGTGATTATTATGTATTCAAGCAAGTCATGCTTTGTCAGTTTCCTTTTATCGAGTTCAGGGGGTACTTGTACCCGAAATATTAGTTGTGTGCCTAGAGCCATGTCATGTTTCTACGATACTCTCAGTCAAGCTATGATCCTTAGACTTCAGATAGTCTTATGAATCAGGAAATCTCCATGATCTCATGAACTCAGTCAGTTGTCAGATATCAGTAGTATTCCGTCAGTCAATAGAAGTCAGTAACTCAGTCCATGTTCAGTTTCAGAAAATCATGCTCAGTGTCTATTCAGATGGGAGTAGAAATTAGTACCGAGCGAACCCAAGAATGGGAACTCACCTGTTATATGAGGGTGTGATTCTTAGAATCAATTCTTGCGTTCCAGGACTATGTAGCCAGCATAGGTTGAGACATCATAGCCTGCTATATGAGGGTAGATGAGGTGGCTTAACCTACTAATGAGGGTTCCCACCATTCTCATTAGAGTTACCTGTTATATTAGGGTTACTCACATGTTGTCCTTAGCAGTGGCGCGGTATTGATACCCTTCCAATCAGGGCACAGATTGGACCCCAATTTAGCTATAATACATCATTTGGGGCATGTCGGTTAGATGACTACTTCCCACAGTTTCAGTATTAGTATAAGTCAAGAACTCAGATAGTTCTTCAATTTCAGGACTGTCAGATACAATCAATTCAGATACAGTACGGAACTCAGCAAGTTCCATTAGATTCAGGACTGTTAGATATAGTCACTTATGTTATCAGTTATATCAGTATCAGTATGTCATGTTATCAGTAGTCAGATTCAGTAATCATGTTATCACAATATCAGTGTCGGTTATTATGTCTCATGTATGTATTCTCACGATCAAGATAGTTAGTTTGTTATTATATTTGTTCATGCATATGAACCCATGCATTTAGCCTACCTCACATGCATACCAGTATATTCAAAGTACTGACGCATTTGCATTATAGTGTCTTATACCATAGGTTCAGAGACACGAGCTCCAGAGCAGCAGTAGATTCCAGTCTCAACATTCAGAGTTAGAAGTGAGTCCTCATCTTTCGAGCACATGATTATTCCTTATTATCTCATTTATTAGTTTATAAGTTGGAGTTAGTTGGGGACATGTCCCATCAACTCCTTACTCAGACAGTTCAGTCAGTTAGATGTTTTCTAGACTATTATGTTCAGACAGTTATTTTAGTTGTTTTAGGTATTTCATACCCCTCTCCAGATGTTATGTTTTACTTCAGATATGTGAACCTTGTGGACTTTCAGTTTATGTTTCTGTATTATTCAATATTTTATGCAGTATACAGGTACAGATATCAGTCATGGGTTAGCTTGCGATTCTTCGGGGTCATGAGTATTGTGTAGCATTTTGGGTACCATATTTGGGGCGTTACACGGCGCATGTCCTATTCTCACACAGCTAAACACCTTCAACTATAAATAGGACATTTTGTACACATTGTAATTATCTTGGACATCTTGGAAGAAACAGAGGGTCCGAAAAACACAAACTTTAGGGTTTTTATTATTTAACTTTAGTTTCTTTATATCTTTAATCATGGATTTTACTATGTTGATTACGGTTATGTCCATTAGTGGCTAAACGCCCCCTTTTCGGGGTTAAATCCAAGAACATGACTACGATTGCTATGAATTAATTTAGTTTTGTTTATTTATCATATTTGGTTTTTTTTACCCTTTTGATCATTATTTGAAGGATTCATGACTCTTAGAATAAATATATTGTCGACATTGTAATCTCAGAAGGGGGGAGAATAGGAAGATAGAATGCGGGGGTAAATAGAGTAGGGTTCTTATTCCTTTATAAAATAGGGGATTTGAATTAGCATCTACGATAGGGATATACCTAGAAGCCTTACTTGGTTCACTAGGGGATGAAATATAAATGTGTTTTAAATTAGTTCTCATATCTTCGCTCAACGATGTAGTTGTGGGTCTAAGTTAGATCGATGATTAGAGGTAAAGAGACCATGATCATTAAATCAATCCCGAGAATCAACAACCAAGACAAATAACTTAACCGATGAAATTCAATAGCATAGTATGACTTTTTGTCATGCTTTTTCCCCGGCTTTTCATCCAACGATTGTCCCAAGTCTATACATTCCCACAATATTTTACTTACTTTTAGTTTATAAACTCTCAAACTCTTTTTGTTACTATTGCACTGATTAATCTTGAAAGTTAAACTTGAATTGAATAGTTATTAAAAAAAGTCTCTGAGGGATTAATATTCGTCTTTATTTAAGGCAATTGTATTACTTGGTGAGACCACGTACACTTGCGTCTGCGCTTGGGTGCAACAAGTTTTTGATACCATTACTAGGAACTTGTAAATTGGAAACTATTTTTGTTTTAATTTCACTTTTTAGATTTCTTTTGTGCTTCACTCTTGGTCTTGGGATTGATTTTGCAGAAAATAGGTTTAAGCTAGTAAGCTAGCAAAGAATTTGAAATTAGTTGAACCAAACCTCAAACCCAAGCAACGCTTCCATCAAAGAAGGAGATAAGCGAACTTTCTCCCCTGTATCCCACAATTTCAAGAAGAACAAGACAATCTTACTCTCATAGATGAAGAACCAATCCGCAGGACAGTTAGAGAAGTGGCAATCTCACTTCTGATAAATTTGACCTCCCCTTTTAAGAAACCGGCTGCTGGAGGTAACTTTAAATAGAAACTGAACATGGTGCAGCTTTTGATCAGCAGTGGAGATTTTGCGGGGCTTTCACATAAAGATCCATAAGTTTATCTACGAAACTTCTTGGAGGTCAGTAACGCATTCATCCCTACGGGTGTGTCAACTGATTATGTTAGGCTGCACTATTCTCCCTTTCACTACTGGGGAAGAAAAGAAGTGGTTGAATGTTGAGCCGACAAGTTTAATCACAACTTAGGATGACTTAGCCCAGAAATTCCTCATTTGATTTCTCCCATATGGCAAGCCTGCAAGACTGTGCAGTAAGATTGTATGTTTCAACAGAGGCCAGCTGAGAATCTATATCACGCATGGGAGAGGTTTAAAGAACTTCTTCTGGACTGTCCACATCATCAGCAATCCAATGAGGTACTAACTCACACTTTTGTTGAGGCACTTGATCACAAAATGAAAATTTTGCTAGATTAAGTTGTAGGTGGTCAAACTTTAGAGTTGACATATAATGAGCTTTATACTTTGTTGAACCAGATTACTCAAGGGAATCCTGAGTGGCATTCTAACACAAGAAGTGCTATAAAGAAAGTTACAAGTGTGTTGGAGGTGGACCATTTCACTGCCTTATCAGCTCAGTTTGTTGCTCTGCAAAATCAAATAAGCAATATAAAGTTAGGGCTACACAGACTGCAGCCACAGTTAATGCACTTCAACAAACTATAGGTTGGTGTGAGATTTATGGCAGCAGTGGTCATTCAGTGTCTATGTGTGCTGCAAATCCTGAGTCTGTGATATTTGTGGGCAGTATTCAAAGGTTGAATTATGGGAATACCTACAACCTAAAGTGGCAGACTTAGCCACCAAATTTAGCATGGAACAACCAATAGTAGAAATTCTAACAACAGCAGGTTCAAAGGAATCAGGCCACAACTTAGACTAGCAATATGGAAGAGATGTTGAATCAACTTATAGCTGGTCAAGCATAGTTGGTAGCTTATATGAAGAGTTAATAAGCAGAAATAAAAAGGCAGCAAGCGGCTACAAGGAGATTAGAGTTGCAGATAGGTCAGATAGCAGCAGCACAAAACACCAGGCCTCAAGGTAGTTTGCCAAGTGATACTGAAAATCCTAAACAAGTAAAGGCAATCACTTTGAGAAATGGTAAGGAGCTGAATGAAGAACCTCCAAAGAAAGCTAAGGAGACAGATACAGAGTTAATTTCCCTACAAGTATTTGAATAAGTTGCTAAAAATTTGAGAAAGTCTGAGTACTTGAAAACCAAAGTTACTGAACAGAAGAAGCAGAGACTACCACCACCTTTCCTACAGAGGCTCAAAAAAATGAATGAGTATGCATTCTTCAAGAAGTTCTTTCACACGATCAGAGAGCTTCATATTAACCTTCCTCTTTTAGATGTTTTGCAGGGAATTCCCAAGTACGCTAAGTACTTGATGGATATAGTCACTAACAAAGTTAAGCTGCAGGATATGGAGACAGTAGCACTCACTGAGAAGTGTGTCTTTATAGTGACTCAAAGGAGGCCCAAAAACCTCAAAGAACCAGGGAAGTTTACTCGCTTCATTCAAATTGGGAATAGTGAGGTGGTTCACACACTTAGTGACTTAGAGGCAAGTATTAATTGGATGCCCCTTTCTTTGTTTAATAGGTTAGGCTTGGGGAAGCTAAGACCGAGCTCTGTGTTACTGCAATTGGCAAATGAGACCATAGCCCATCTTGAAGGACTCATAGAGGATGTTCTCATCAAGGTTGGTAAGTTTATTATTCTTGCAGACTTTATTGTTTTAGATTTTTAGGCAGATAAAAAAGTACCAGTCATCTTGGGACATCTATTTTTAGCGATGAGAGGAACTTTGATAAATGTGAGAGAGGGCACCCTCACAATAAAGCTGGATGATGAAGAGATGGTTTTTAAAGTGTACAAACCACTTAACGCACTATCTCACTATAAAGATTTGTGCATGATTACTGTGATTGAAGGGGATAAGTATGGGATGGTAGAGTCTATTCCACAAAAGACCACTTTAAACTTCCTCATTGAGCCTCCCAAGCCTACAATACCTAGGCCCAAAATAATGCATATTGATAATCCTAACAAGGCTATTGTTGAAAAAGTTATTGACCTTGAAATTTCATACTCAAAAGGTCAGAAATAAATAAGAAGATGGGGTCTGAGTATAAGGACGAGGATAAAGGAAAAAAAATAAGTTGTAGATTGGGTAGTGTCGTGACACTAAATTAGGCGTTGTTTGGGAGGCAACCCAAGTTAAGGTAGGGTTTATTTTTAATATTTTAAGTTTTACTTCATATAGTTGTTATTTTTGTTGAGTCACAAGTTGATGGGAAGTCTGAGTACCGAAAAACCTAAGCTAAGGAGCATGGCGAAGACTAAGTATGGGGTCCGTCGAACCCCCTTAATGTATAAAAATGAAACTAGCTAGGCCTAGAGACCTCAGGGAGTATTTCTATCTCTATTTTTAAGTATACTTTAGGGACAAAGTAGATTTTTAAGTGTGAGGCGGGGAAGTTTCCATTTTTAGGAGTAATTTTTTTAAAAAATTATTTTAGGTAAGTGGGATATTCTTGTTGGTGTTATGTGTGATTATATGATGCAAGTGTTTTGGATGTAAAAAACATGTTGATTGTGTGAATTACTACTTTTTGGACATCTAGGCTCTAGTTTATAACTCTTGTACTTGTTGGCTTAATGTTGAATTCATATGGTTGTTTGTTTAGAATCGATGATGATCCTGCTTGAGTTGAGCATATGCTATGTGTGTGAGGTGTTTGTATATTCCTTATCATATTTAATAGATAGAACTTTCCTGGTATATGTGCAAAGCAAAATAAAGAATGTGGGTTTAGAAGATGATATAGGCATTTCTTTGATAGCCTTATTTCATACTCTCTTTTACCTACCCTTGTGCATAATCCTAGTTAACCCCATTAGGCCTTTAGCTTATTGTCTTTGGCAGCCTCAGATGTAGCCTATTCCCCTTCTTTGATAGACCTTAATTTGAACCAAAGGTCCTAAGTGCTTTAGTTGAAATCTAATTAAGTTAAGGAGTTGGAAATTCAAGAAGAAAAAGGTGAAATTGAATCCACAAAGTAGAATTTATTGGTGTGTAAAATTGATGTATTGTGGTTGGGAGGGGTGCAATAAAAAGAATAAAGATTGTTCAAATTAAATAAGTTATGAATAGAAAATATTCCCACTATAGTGTATGAGAATAAGCTTAATGAGATGGGGCAAAACAGAATATAAGGGTAGACAGAAGTGGTGTAAAGTGGTTGTTAAGGTGAATAGAATGATAAGTGTGATATATTAAAGTACTTAGGGAAGATAGTCACTATTATTGGTCAGAATAGTTCCTACCAATCCCTTAGCCTACATTACAACCCATAAAGGCCTACTTGATCCTAAGCGTCATCATTCTGATATTAGTGGAGTACTACACCGAGGGCAAGCCTATTGTTCATTATCTGTAACTTGTTAATTCCTTGTGAGAGTGAGCTTAATTTGATTCTTGTCCTCATTCTATTATAAATTAAAATTATGTGAGTGTTTATGGGTAACTGTCTTATTGTATGGGAACATGTTTGATGAATGTTGGGTAAATTATATGATTTCTTTGATTGAACAAAGTGCATGAGTTTGCTAAATAGGTGAGTCAATTCTTGAGGCTAGGATGTTTTGAAGTAGTATCCTTGAACTATCAATTATGTATGTAATATGCTTAGTGAGGAAGCTTGTATTTTGTGTAGTCATTATAGTACTAGTTTAAGTGTTTTGCGTGTAGTGGAAGTGTAAGGTCACCTCAGCTTAAGATGCTTAGAGTAAAGAGTTGTTCGAGGATGCATAATGAAACCCAAGCCTCTTGTTTGAACAAAGAGTTTGAGAGATTTTTAAGAGAGTTTGATTGGGAATAATAGGCTATGAAGTCCCAAAAGATGTTTTAAGTCATGGTATCAAAGGGATTTATAAAGAAAAATGTCCAGAATACCCCCAACTTAAACTGTAAAAATATCGTAGGTGGGTTATGAGTCGACCCCGTGACTCATGACCATAATATATGATTCTTCACCAAGACGGTGAATTGGATACCCATACATTATCCACTATATGACTTCATTGCCCTCACCCGTGACTAGATCATACGACTCGGGCCCAAGATCATTCTGTCAAGTCGTACCTAAGATACAATCCAAAGAGATTGACCCTAGACAATATACAGCTTCACACAAATACTCATAACCTATCCTCATGGCTCTTAGTAAGCTACTCATACGCCAAATCAAGTTACTAAGTTTCTTATTTGATGAAAGATCAACCCATCACCACCCCTAACGACTCATGCCACCAAGTCATTACCACAACAGAACCCAACCACCATTTACTAGCCTCCTAAAGACTAGGTCCCCTGACTCATACCCACACCATACGACTCATATGGTGAGTTGTCACTGGTACAGTGAGCTCAAAGCCACAAAATTTTGAAGGGCCAAAACCCAGGGTGTTTTATATAGAGTTTATTGCTTATGTTTTCAGTTGGTAGTTATCCCTGTAGTGATTTTGTTCTTTAGATATTTCTCGACTATGCTTGGTATGATTCATCTCGAATGTGTCAAATTTGGATACTAAAGTCGATTTAAGATATTAACATTGATATAGACTTATTAGCTTAGTTTTTTTATTTGACTCCTTGGAATGGTGAGTTGGAAGTATGATAGATTTGGAGCATTAATACCTACCCATTTTTTTTATTTTAGTTTAGATATTTGAGACCGAGTAATTCAGCCTTGGTATTGAGATTTCATCTTGGTGTTATAGAGCTTGCGTGCAGCTTTTGTTTTAGACTTGTCCTTGTCTAGACTTCATTTATAGCCTGGTTGAGCCTACTCCTTAGTTACCTTTCAATCTTCTAGACGGCGGTTAGATTATAGTTGATAAGTGTTTAGATGATAGCCCATGGACCCGATATTGGTTCTTTCATCCTTGACCCTGGGTCTCCCATTTTCTTTGGAAATTTTAGATGATTTACTCAATGGGAGTAAAATACTCGATATGGATTTAGTATGACTTCATTCTTGGTAGATGAGACATTCATGAGTGGAATATTTAGTGATGAGTAGTTACACCTTGGATTTTAAGATTTCAGTTTGATTTTCATGTGGACTGGTTGCATCATTGGTATGGATTTCATTCTTGGAATCTCCATTTTTATGCCCAGGCAATGCCTTACGAGCTTATTCATGTTTGCCTTATGGACTTTCAGTGGATCAGCTTTAGTTATTTGAATTCTCTATGGTGAGACTGCATGGGTGAGACTTAGATAATTCTCCTCCTGGATTGGAGTGGATAGCAGGTGGAAAATGGTAAAGGAAAGTTATATTTGGATTTAAAGTTGGTGATATGACTTATATCTTGGTTTGCTCTTGGCTGGATCAGCCATGGAAGAGTTGTGCTTTCGCTGAGATGGTAAAGTGGTCAAAGTTATTTAGAGGCTAGTCAGCGGTCAAAGTTGATCTTTGGTTGATTGGAAGTAAAGTGGCAGTGCTGGTTGAGAAAGGGATACCTATGGAAAATCCCCTTAGAAGCATTTTCTCTTTGCTAAGGTTTTCTGGAAAGTTATGCTTACAGCATGCAGGCCTAGTACCTTATCCCTTGGAGCATTTGTGATTCTTTCTATCTATTAACTTTCGGGGATGAAAGTCCTTTAAATAGTGGATAATGTAATGACTCTTCAGGTCATTTTCTATATATTTTCTTATCACTATTGTTTGAGCTTTTCCATAGCTACCCCAAGTCATAAATGACTTGCTGGGACTGACAGTTCGATTACTGGATAGTTCATTTGATTTTTAGAACCAATTCCCTATTTCAAAGTCCTTGTAGGTTCCAAATGTCCATCGGGCAAAGACTTCAATGAAATGATCTCGGATGCAAATTTTAACTGTGCCAGCAGATCCAAAATATCAATTTTAGGCTAGATATACCATTGGTTCGAGTCCCAATATGCCCGAGCTTATTTCGACTTATCGTTTGGAAAGTTAAAAATTTGAAAGTTTAGGTGTGGTACCCACATTTGGTCAAAAAGACCTTGAATGGAAAATCTGAGTGCACCAGCGTGTCCGTAACATCAAATTTAGTATGGTTACATATTTTGTTTACAAAAAAAATAGATTCTAAATAAATCTCGAGGCATCATTAGAAACTTGAAAATTTTCCAAGTTGTTGCTAGTTCTGGTGCCTCGGCAATTGCGGCACTGCGAACGTGTCCTATTTCTCAGTAATTACGGCACTTTATTGACTAGGGTTTTATAAATAGACCCCATAGTCGCAATTTTGGTCGTTTCTTCTTCACCCTTTGGAGCTTAAAACCCTAGATGGGTATAATAACTCAGAATTGATCAGGGTGGGTGATGTGGGAGCTTTTTTATCATCTTTTATCGAGAATATCTTTGAATTTAAGGTAAGAATCCTCTGAATTCATGCTTGAATTTCTTAATTTGGACTCAAAACCCTAACTTAGCTTAGGGCTTGACTTTAGCCTAAAGTATACTTAGTTTTTACCCATTTCTTAAGGGTTATGATTACTTGTTCATGTGGAAACATTGGGTTGGCCTCGAAAATACATTTTTCATAAGTGGGACCCACTTAGGATTTTGGTGTCATTTTTAGACCCAAAGCATAATAGTGCAATATAGGTGTCATTAGACTCATATAGATGAGTAGATTATGATTTTGATTTTGTGATGGCATTTTGTGAATTTTGAAGTAAAGATGAACATGTGGTGCATGAAGTGAGGTTTTGCAGTTTGGATTTGAGGTAGGCTCCTGTCCACTTTTCTTTGTAGTTGATGTGTGATAGGTGTTGCTTGTGAATATGAATGTTAGGCTTGATTATGAGTAGGATAACTTAGCCTTGATTGTTGTGTTTGTGGATTAGATGAGGGTTTGGGGCCCGTAAAATGGTATGTTTATAACCTTTTAGAATCCTACTGCCTAATCTCTAGTTTAGATTAGTTTTTAGCGTGGTTATGACATAATGCTATGTTTAGAATGTGGTTTTAGCATTTGAAGCATGATTAGTATATTTAACCTTATTGGGCTAGTGTGGTGGTCTTGAAATCATATTTTGGGTAGAATTGACTTGAGTACCCTTGTTACTAGTCGAAATTCCTACCTTAGGTTTGAATATGGCTTACTTGACATCTAGAAGTTGGACTAGATACCATAGCATAGTTTGGGGCATAGTTTGTCTAAATATGGAAATTGAGGATTAGAAGTGGGATCATCCGACCCACTTAGACCAAGACTTATGTTAGCCTTGTGAACTTAGTTGCGGATGTTAGGCATAGTTAAGACTAGTAAACCTTAGTATAAGGTTACTTTGTTACTCAGTAAATTGTAATGATGCTTTTTGAATTGTGACTTTGGAGTATGGTTATGATATTCCTTGTGGAAGTGATGTTGGTCCTATAGAGATGTTATTTTCTCTTAGATATGATGTTGGTCTTATAGAGATGTTATTTCCTCTTAGATATGATATTGGTCTTATAGAGATACTATTTGCTCTTATATATGATGTTAGGCCTATAGAGATGTTATTTCCTTTTAGATATGATATTAGGCCTATAGAGATGCTATCTCCTTTTAGTTATGATTATTGGACCTATAAAGGTGATATTACTCTTAAATATGACAATTGACCTAGAGGAGTGATATTCCTCATAGTCATGATGAATGACCTATAGATATGAGATATCATATAGATGTGTTATGCTTATTGATATTGTGCCTCCTAGATATGTGATGCCTCCTATATGAGAGATAATTATACGTTCTTTGATATTATGCCTCCTAGATGTGAGATGTATCCTATACGTGAGATGATTATAGATATGCTACGGCTTATATATATGAGTTGGTTATATACATAGTTATTGACATGAGTTCCAGATATGTATATGGGCCGAAGGCCGTGATTATGATGTTGTGATTATTCAAACATACTATCGGGCCGAGGGTCATGTTATGATATTGGTTGGATATCTGGGAAGATTTTATCCATGTAAAGGATACGGTTAGAATTTATGAATACAAATATCTACTTGTATACACATCTCTCTAGTATGAGATAGAGAAAGATGTGGTATGGTGTTTATTATTCCTCTTATTGAATACTGGTGACGACATGTCTAGATTTGGTACATTTATGATTATTATATCGATAATTTATGTAATTCTAGCAGAAATACGATCTTATGACTGTTTTTCCTAACTAAGGGTTAAGCTATGTGGTAGTTAGTTGCCTATTAGATGGCTATAGTACTTGATGGCTAGGAATCTAATGTACTAGTTAATGAACCTTGATTAGTTGAAATATGTTAGTTAGTGATGGTTGATACGTGGCTAATGATGATGTCGAGTTTAGCATAAGTAAAGATTAGTGATATTGATGACTAAGTTTATAATATCGATTAGTTGTTAAACGAGGAGTTATGTATTAATGAGGTTAGATAATAAGAGATGTTAGTGATAAGAGATGACAAGATAATCATGATAGATTATTGGTATATGAGGATTTGTTGGTAAGCCATGGTTAGTTAACGAATGGCATTAGTTAATAAAAGATGGTTAGATGATAGATTATAATTTATTGGCTAATAATGACTTACGGATATAGGATGATTAGTTGATAATAACGAATAGTGGATAAATGGTGATTATGGTCCAGTGATGAACCTTGAATAGATGTTGGGTATTGGCTATTTAATAAATAATGGTTAGTTGTTATTCCGTAAATAAAGATTATGTTAAGAATAATGTTTAGGATAATAATTAGAGGTCATGTGATGACTAGTGAATTAGTGGTTTAATAATAATAAGTGTTGGTTTTCAAATAATGAATAGTTGGGAAGTATTGGCCAGATAGATATTTTATGGTAATATATTTATAATTATATTGATACCCGACCAGGCTGGAGGATACTATGATAATACATTGATACCCGATAAGTTCGGAGGATACTGCGATAATATATTGCTACCCGGTAAGGTCGGAGGATACTGTGATGATACATTGATACCCGATAAGGACGGAGGATACTGTGATGATATATTGGTACACGATAAGGCCGGAGGTTGATTATGTTGATGGTGGTCATGATGATGACAATTATGATAGAGATGGTTATGATGATGAGATTGCGATATTGATTGTGTACCTTGTATTTATTATTGCGATATTGATTGTATACCTTGCATTCATTCTTGCATGCACATCACCTATCACCAGTATGCACCTATGTCTATCAGCCAGTATGGGACGGTAGCATAGATACGGGTGAAGAATAAACCTTGTTTTATTGTATGCTGATTGAACCTTTCAAGTTTGGGGCTTTGAGGGTACGCATAGGCTCGACTAGGTATTTGGTTGTTTGGAGTAGACGATTATTCACGTTGTTATGCTATGGTTATTATCATTTGTAATGATCATTATTATGGCTATATATGACAGATTATTCATTGATACGGTATTGAGATTTAAGGTATGTGATCAACCTCTTCTACCTTATGTTTTCATTATTACGCATGATTATTTCATGTCTATTCACGTGGACTAGAGACCTTGAGCATAATAGTATTAAATCTTGAGGGGTCGTTTGGTTGGAAAATAGTTATCCTGGGATAATTAATCCCGGGATTAGTTATCCCGGGTTTATTCGGGATAATGTATCCCACCATCTATATGGGATAACTTATCCCATCACTATGGTGTAAATTGTGGGATAAGTTATCCCGATATTAACTAATACCTCCAACCAAACATGGGATAAAATAATCCTTTATTTTATCCCTGGACTACTTATTCCCTATACCTCACACAAAACAACCCCTAGTATTATATGAGGTCTTAAAATGATAACATGATGATTTAGGTTATGCTTTGAGGTGACGTCATGTTTATATGTATATGTATATATATATCTAGATATATGAAGCTATGGTACTACGTATATCTTTTTCTTTATTTATTCATATTGTATATTCATTTCTTGGCCTTATATATTGCTATGTATCTTTCTTTCGCTCTTCATTCGTATATTGGCCTGGGATATACAGTATAGTATTGGTATCTATTAAATATGGCTGGAGTAGGATAGTTCACCTTATTATGTTAGACTCTTGGACTTAAACAGGATAGTTGTCCCTTATAATTCTCATTGACTTGTTATATGATTTCTGGACCCATGGGTATAGTTTCCATTCTATTAATATGTTGTATATATCTGCTTTATCTTTAGAGCTCAGTTGGCAGTTGCCTACTGAGTAGCATTTATTTGGTACTCATACTACACTTCTGCAGCTTGCAGATCATAGTACGGGTTATCACTGTTGATGTATGCATCATGCGGAGCAGCCATGGTTCAAAGATTTAAAGTAAGCTCTAGACGTTCGGAGTATTACTTATCTCTCTCTTATATATTAGACTAGTCTTTATGTTGTATTCAAAGATAAGTCATATCAGTGTATTTCTCTTGATATCTCACCTTCGTACTCTTATTTTATATTAGAATCTCTTGCATTGATACCACTAGGTTTTGGGATTTTATTATGTATTGATCTTTATTTTATTTATTCCATATTTTTTCCTCATATTATTAAATAGTCCGTTACTAATCATTCTGAACTATGGGTTGGCTTGCTTACTAGTGGGTTATGGTAGGCGTCATCATGATGTGAGAAATTGGATTGTGACAAGTAGCCTATCCTTTAAGGTGTTTAGAGCTTGAAAATTTAGGGAATTACAATTTCTTATACCTCTCTTGTGAAAAAGTGATGGTTATTTAATGGAAATCGAGAATGAAAGGGAAAATAGATGGGGAAGGATATTTATTTTAGGCTTTACTGAGATTTTCGACTATGTTTAAGGGTCTGGTAATGATGGTTAGTTAGTGAAAGGTGGAACCCATCGACAGGCACCTAAAGTTTCAGCGATCTTTCACTTTGGCACGTAAAGTAGACGGTGTTCATTTTAAATACCTAAAATAGCCATCGAATGTGTCACTTTGACATTTGATTCCCTGTTGGCAGCTCACGTTTAATTCATGCAGCCAAGGCGCATTGAAGCACCATTTTTGCTGACTTGGTGTCTGATTTGGCCCCCCAACAGTTATTTTTCCCTATTTCCTTATATATTCATCTTCTTCCTACTCCCAATTGTAAAATTTAGCCCTATATTTCCAAAAAAATTTCTTCTTCGTCTTTTTTTCTCTTTTCAAATTCTTTAAATTATTTGTATTTGGTTTCTTCTTCATTTTTTTTTCATATTTTTCAACTGAACTTGACAATATCGAGCTCATCTTTCATATTTTTTCTGATAAAATTTTTTGGTATTGTAAGTATGGTCATGAAGCATTATTGAAAACTTATTGAACTCAACAAAATCCAGGTCGTAGTTTTTTTACTTGTAAAATTGTAAAGGTAATATTTTTTTATTTAATTAGTTGATTAATTATTGACTTGTAATTATTTTGTAATTGTGGTCTTGTTTTTATAGAAATTGGGTGGATGTGATTACTTTGATTGGTATGAAGAACGACATCCTTCACAAAGAAATCAGATAATTTGGGGTTTGTTGAAGAAAGTCAAGGCCTTTGAAGAGAAACAAAATCAAGCAAGAAGATACTACATTCTTAGCGTTATTTCTACTGGTTTGGTATTGTTAGGCGCATAGATATTCAAGCCTAATTTCTGAACTTTTCATGGTGTAATTGTTACTGGTGTGATGTACCAAAATTATTGGTTTTCATGGTGGCTTAGTTGTACTATTTTGATGTGTATTTAGCCGTTATTTAGGTGTAGTTTTTATGTAATATTGTCCATGTAACATTCCTTCCTTTTAATGAAATAAAAAGTTTATTTTGGCTTGGCCTTAAACATTTTTAGCATTGTCAATGATTTACAGAAAACGTTGTTGTCAAAGTAGACAAGCAACACAACAAAGTAGCACCAAAATAATTTTCTTATACATGATTCACATTGAGCTCAAATTAATACCAATACAACTTCATAAATATGCTTCAAATTAAGCTCTAACTTACACAATAGTCAGCTTTATAAATATGCTCTAAATTAAGCTCAAAGTAACATAAAAAAATAGCTCCATATTGAGCTCAAAGTTTGCATAACCTATACTAACAGACTTTAAAATCTAAGAACCTAATTATTTACCACTATTCATTACTAGCAAATTCAAAGGAACAACATAAACTAATTGTTTGTTTGGTACTTCAAATTACAGAACAAAATACGTAACACATAATTAATATGAGATACTTCTTCTTGACTACTACTTCTTCTTCTTTTTGTTTGTCATCTACTGCAACTGATTTGTGGTGACAACATCTCTATTTTTCTATCTCAAGCCTCTAGGCTTATAACCAAGATCAACTCTTGTAGAACTTGCATCCTTGTAAGTTGCACCAGTTTGTAAGATCCTTTGACTTGATGTACCTGGCTGTTTTTTTTTTAGAATAAAAGGAACAATATTTAGTATATTTACGTAGCCATTTACTTTTTTTTGAAAGTAACAAAGTTGGAATTAACTTACATTCAGTATTTCGGTTTTCTTTTGCACTTGTGTAGATTCCAAATTCAGCATTCTTAGACCTTTTTTATCCACCTTCTCCAACATATTCTGTACTTGCAACTCTTCCTCTTTTCTGTCCAGCATTTTCTCTTCTTCTAGGAGGTAGTTGACTTTTGATTCTTTGTGCAACAGGGATTGTTGTATCACCACAAAAAGTTGATCCCATAACTTTTTTGAATCTCCTAACTCTGCTTGTATCAACCCAAACTATTTTTTAAGATGCAGCTTGGCTTGGACATGTTGCTATATATTGACTTGAATTAGACTGTGTTGATTTTTTTACGGATGTTGATGCAGGTTGGCTTAAGCTTCCAGGATGGCTATTTCCTTGAGAACTTTGACCAGTAAACTTGGTTCTTTGTGGATTTGGATTAGGAACCTAAAAATTCAAACATAACAGTTAATATATGAAAAAATCAACTTTTAAAATCAAATGTAAAGTGATTGTTTTACCTTGCAATATTTTCTATTATGGCCTTGTTGATGACACTTGGAACATGTTACTTTCACCCCTTGTTTGGACAACTTTCTATATTTGTTTCTTGATTCTTTGCCTTATTTTTCTATTTTTTGCAGGCTTACCGGACATTTTCTTAGGTTCAGGAGGCTCAATCTTTGAATTATGTTTCAGGCTACATTTTTATATTGGAGATTGGTTGGATAAAGTGACTATAAGCCTTCATGAAAGTTTGATTCTTATACCAATGCTCCACATAAGGTTCAGGCTCCTCTTAAATATGATACAATGCATAAATAACATGTTGGAAAGGAATCTCAACTGCCAACTTCTACAGTTGCAAGTTCTACTATTCAAGTTCACTATATGCCTATACTCACTTTCTCCAATCTCAAATCCAACATCAGTATTCCAAAGCACCTTGCAGGTCCTAGCCCTGTCCTTATTCTCCTCTAATATAAGTCTAGCCATAGGTGCAGTATCATATCTCTAAGTGTTGGCAAAATTAATCATGTCCACTATTCTAGTCATGATTTTTCTCCTAATTTCCTCCAACATAGTAATAATAAATTTGTGTCTATTAGACAAGATCCATGAATTAAAGGTCTCACACATGTTATTTTCAGCAACATCACACTTACAATCTTCCCTAAAGAATGCCCTAACCCATGACTCCCTAGGATAATGCAATAAATCACCATTAATATTCTACCCGGAACACCAAGTTGGTACATGTAATCAAGTTCCTCTTTGAACTTCACTTCAAAACTTGCCTTGGAACATCTCCAAAATTGTTTTCTCCTTTCTTCTTCCTTCCACACTTGACTCTAGTTGGACTAGTTATGTCTAGCACACCTTCTAACTTTAACATTGGGTAATAACTTAAAAACAACTGTATGAAAATCCTACAAAACAAAAAAATAGTCAAAGTAACTGGCAAATAAATGAATTATTTCAAATAATTTAAAGTTAAGAAAATAGTTAAATATTACCTTCTGCAAATCATCCATCATAATGAGACTTGCTATAGTACCCAACTGCAGGTATTCTCTCAAATATTTGATAAAAGAACTCCAACTATGCTTAGTTTCCTTATCCACAATTGCCCAGGTTATAGGAAACATTTGATTGTTTTCATTCTTTCCAACTGCTACTAGAAGCTCACCCTTACAAGCACCTTTTAAGAAACATACATCAAACCCTATAATTCTTCCACATCCTTTCATCCACCCTTTCTTCAATGTATCCAAATAAATAGAGAAATACACAAACAAAATTTTACCTGGAAAAGTTTCACTATCCATTCTTAGCTAAACAGAACTACCAAGATTAGTCTGTTTTATCATCTCAGCATAATCACATAATCTTGCAAACTCCATGTTCCAATTCCCCAAAGACTCTCTTAGAACCTGTAACTTTACCTTGTAATAGATAGTTCTGCCCATATACAATCCTAATTTCTCCCAACACAATTCTTGTATTTCCCAATTTCTTAAAGATGGTTGTTTAATTATTTCCTCTCTGAATTTGTTTGCAACAAATTTAGTTGTACATATCTTGTTCTTATTTGATGTAGTATAATTATGCACTGGATTATAGTTTTTTATCAAGAAATTTCCTGAATCTCTATCAAGTGCACCATAACACAACCAACTGCATTTTTCTTGAATTTACATTTATCCCCCACTCTATGGGTGTGTTTGGTATGATGGAAAATATTTTCTGGAAAATATTTTCCAATTTTCCCTTGTTTGGTTGTAATGAAATATTGGAAAAATATTTTTCACAACAACTCATTTTCCTCCATTTGATGGAGAATGACTTCCCTTATGGGTCAAGGAAAGTCATTTTCCAGAAAATAACAAATGAGACTTATGACCCCACCCCCATCCCTTTTCCCCACCTCAACAACACGCATATTCACGTGACTCAAAAAAATTTACATTTCTCAAAAAATTATATTATTCGAAAACATTTTTCACTGTGCTTTGCTTCAATTTTTCACTGTTTGAAATAAAAAAATATGAAACCCGAATTTTTTTCATTTCCAATGTTCGTTGAATGTATTATTATTTTCATATTCATAGAGAAAGACTTACCTATGTTACTTTTGCTAATTGCATATTTCATCTTGTCATCGATGTAACTTGTTTCACGAGGTTGAATAAGCTTGTCGTTCCGTTATATGTCTATTGATTGTAGTATCTTGAGATTGTCCAGACAAAATGTTGAAAAGTGTCTCTTATATTCGCTAATTAATAGTTGCTTTAATTTAGTGACTATAGTATTTTAGAATTCGATATTGATATTATTTGTTATGCTTAAATTATTTCTTACAAATTCTTGAGTTGTTAGAGTCACTGATATACTAGTTAACAGTTAGTAGTATTTTCTAAAAAATATTTTTTCACTCACCAATCAAACACTAGAAAATATTTTTCTAAAAAATATTCTCTACTCACCAACCAAACACAATAAAGTATTTTCCGAAAAATATTTCACTCACCAACCAAACATGAGAAAATAAGTAGAAAACCAACTTATTTTCCAGGAAAACATTTTTCAAGAAAACATTTTCCATGAAAAATATTTTCCATCATACCAAACACACCCTATGAGCTTCATTGTTTTAAAATAATCTAAACTTTGTTTTCTAATGCATACATTCCCAAAATTTTTCTGAATTCCTTAAGCCCATTAAAAATCATACCAAGTTCAAAAATAGCAATACCACATTCATCATCATACCTAATTTTTCTACTTTTTCTTCTTGGTAAATCAATACCCACAACAACATCCTCACTTAACAAATTAGTCTTATCAACACTGTCACAGTCTGAACTATCTCTTCATCACCTTCTAATCTACCCACATATCTATCTTCTTTTATTTCTATCGATGTATTGAAAACCTTTGTCAATACCAGTTTTACCAATTGGTATTTCTTCAGGTACTTTTGATTTTCTTCTGGGATTTATTTTGGTTTTATTTTCAGCCCTAAAGGCTCTTAACTCTTCATTAATGTCTGCACCATCCTTATCAGGGATTTTACCCTACCTAATTCCTCCCTAGTCAGATCTGTGTCATTTTCATCCAGACATAGATTAAGCACCCTATCCTCATTACCATCACTACCTATACCATCTTCAGAAAAGTTATTATACCCTGGACCTTCTAAAAGACAAACATAGGTCAACACAACCTAACATCATCAATAATGTCATGTTTAACAAAGACATCAACTTCATCATCATCTTTTAAGTCTTTCACAAAGTCTAACAACTGACTATCACAAGTAATTTGAACTAATTCACCACTATCTATGTGTTGACAGTAAACCCCCTTCACCTTCGCTTCTAAGATCATTGGTGTAGGAAAGAAACTCAACAAGACTGAAGTGGTCCTTATCAATAGCAACAACAAAGACATCTAATTCATTTTTATAAGTAGGGTTAGGGTCGACTACAATAGTTCTCCCATGATGAACAAGTCAAAATAAAGTCATCCATTATATCCCCTTCAAAACCCCCAAATCTTTTGAACAATAAGGAAATATCCAAAAAGCCCTTAACTTTAAAATTACAAAAATAACCCTAAATCAGTCAAATCTCCAGAAAACCCAAACTTTATTGCTGAATTAGTCCAAAACCCAAAGAAATCAGAACTATATCACTGAATTTCTCGAACCCCCCCCCCCCAAAAAAAATAAAATAAAAAAAATTAATTGAAATCCCCCAAAAAACCCTAAATACAAAGACTAACCAAACACTTATATTATTTTCAACAAGGACACCACATGTCAAGAAATATGAAGAAAAGAAAAGAAAAGTTCAGTAGACCTATAATTTCTTGAATTTCGTCAACTTTGCTTTCGATTTTGAACTCGGCGTAAATAAAAAAACATCAAAACTTGATTGCAAGCAAAAAACCTGCAAAATACACTATTAGTAGTTAGTAATCACTATGGATCAATGTAAAATCGAAGAAAAATCATGATGTGCTTTGAAACTTACCTAGGGTTTTTATGGGGTTCAAAAATCAGAAATGGGTACAACGATCCTTTTTTTCCCTTTCCCCCTTTTAGTTTTAGTAAGTATGACGTGACACGAAAAAGAGTGGCTTTTTTAAATTGGTCATTTAAATTCATGTGGAAGCGTTTGTTTATACGCACCAGAGATGTTTTAAAACATGAGCAAAAAATGTCAAAGTAACACATTCGATGACTATTTTAGGTGTTTAAAATGAACACTGTCTACTTTAAGTGTCAAAGTGAAAGATCGCTGCAATTTTAGGTGTATGTCGATCGATTTGGGCCTAGTGAAATTAGTTTAGTGGCTAATTAGGGGTATTTAAATTTGGAGGCTATTTTAGTGAAATTATTTTAGATTTAAAATGTTATTTTTTTCATTTCCCCTGTGTACTTTTCCCAAAGTTTTTCGCTCATATGGGCCCCATAAAGTTGATGGGCCCAGAAAACTTCAAAAGCTGAAGGAACCGAATTCGGACGAAAGCAATCAAAGAATGCTAACACTGACGAATCTGACCAGTGCTCTCACATTTCTTTGCAGGTCCGAATGTATCCCTTTCACCGATTCTTCCTCTTTGCCTTTTTTTTTTTTTGCTCGATTCGATTTGTTTCTTTGTTAAAGTATATCATAGCCAGCCACATTGTATATTCTAATTAATTCTGTATGAACTGAATAGAGAATATTACATACTGTATCAAAGTCATGGCTTGGAGGCTGAGGTCGGGTGATATAGCGGGATTCAAAATTCTGTTTAGTCTGGGGATTTTGTACGGATTGATATCAGTGCTTGTATACTCCATCATTCACATGAAGTTCATCACACCTCTTCCCATGGACGCTCCTCCTGATCGCTTCTCTGAGGCCAGAGCTATTGAGCATGTCCGCGTCTTATCAGAAGATATTGGAGGTCGCCAGGTATCCCAGGACTAATAAATTTTTGAGGGCACACTTTTATTTATATAATTTTAAATTTGGCTTTCCACACGAAATTGGTATTGGTACATTTGTGCTTAATCCATGCATGAGTTTGCTAGTGCTACATGACTTACTCTGATCTATCATGCTTATGGTTCAACCTTTGTTACGTAGCTAGAATTTTCTCAATCCTTGTTCTACTCAATGCCATATGGATTAAGATGAAAGAAATGCAACTCATGTTCAGTTGACTAGCTTTTGCACAACAGTCAAATTTTTGTCTTCTTCTGTAAACTGTTTCTGGAAAACAAGTTTGTAGAAATAAGATTTACGAGTGTTTTATTTGGTATACTTGCGAGGTCCCAATTGTATAGAGGATTCAATCTCTTTTGTTTAGAACCACGTTTGATGTAGATTAAAAAAAAAAGATTTATGAGTTTTTTGTGGGTGGAAGAACAAAAAATTCCTTGAGAACAACGCCCACAAATCACTACATATAAAAAACAGTTTTTTCCCAAAAGAGGTTAAGAAAATCTCATCAAACACCAAATTACATTTTTAGTGCAGATTTTGAGAGAAAAAAGAGTTTCATGAACCATAACTTTTTGTGGCATTTCATACTACTAGTAGTTCTGTTTAAGGTTACGGCCCTTCCATATATCCTTTGTTATTTTCTTGCTTTAGAAATTGAACTAGATGCTGTTTAGAAGTTGATAATATTGCAAAGAGTTGGGTTATCCTTTACTCTCTCTCTGTCTCAGTATATCTCTTCTTTAAGATATAATATGCTCTGATAAACTTTTTGTGTGCAGGAAGGGCGTCAAGGTCTGAGACTAGCGGCACAATATATTAAGACACAGTTGGAAATGATGAAGGAGAGAGCTCAACCTGGTATTAGGTTGGTCTTATTTGAAAGTTCTTTAACTTGTTAAAGTCATCTTCACTTAATTCTTAATCTAAAATTGTAGAACTAACAATTATAGATTCTTATTCTTGCAGAATAGAGATAGAGGAGACCATTGTTAATGGCTCGTTCAACATGTTCTTTTTACGGCATAGCATCTCTCTGGCTTATAGAAATCATACAAATATTATTATGAGGTATACCAGCTTGAATGTGATGTTTGGTCATATATCTATACATTTTATCAGCAACCAACACATTTTTTTTTGTTTTCTCTCTTTTTATTAAAGCATAAAGATAAATCAGTGTCCTTACCTGAATTTTATTCCTCATTCATCAATTGAAAGAATTTGTTTTGGGTGGAGCTCATTTTTAGGGGTCATGGATCTTTTGCTTTTGAAAAAAGGTTCCTTACACTCTCTTAAATTATGAAAAATCTGAAGAAGTTAAAGGCAACTCTTGGGAAGTACCTGGCAAATAGTTATTGATATTTGATTGCTAACCTCATATACCAAAGGAAAGTGACATGCCCTGAAACCGGGCCATGTCGTATGGGCACCTCAAGCCCACATGAACCGGAGGTCGCCCCGATAACCCATTACAATCATCACATCAATCACATGGGTCGGGTGAGTCCCGACCATATAATGAGATAGCGGAAAACATACTACAAGTCATAACTTAAACATATCTAAGCACTTTATTAGATTCATCAACTAACCAATGTACCCAAGTCCACAGTCATCCACAACACCTCTATACAACCAAAGTTTAGAAATGTATATGTTGGGACAATCCCCCGACAACAGCCAAACCAAGTCAAAATGAGACTAAATCTAGAGATAGGGGACCAAGAATGAATGTCTTTCGAAATAAGGAAGCTCACCACTCCGTAGTCAATGCACGGACCGCTTCGATCACCTAATCATTGCGCAAGGAGAGAAGATGTTCCGGCCCCTATGTCACGTGGGGACATAGCGTCCGGAGATGGTTAGCGGTTGGAATGCTAGCATGTAACTCAAGGATAATGATAAAATAACATCATCATTCAACAAAAAAAAAGGGCAGCCCAGTGCACTAAAGCTACCGCTATGCGCAGTGTGCAGGGAAGGGTCCCACTGCAAGGGTGTATCGTACGCAGCCTTACCTTGCATTTCTACTAGAGGCTGTTTCCAAGGCTTGAATCCGTGACCTCCTGGTCACATTGCAACATATATAGACATATTCAATATATATCATATTCAATCACATTCATAACCTTATCCATACATATAGACATATCACATGCCAACCAAGGGGAGAAGTCTTATCAAGACTTAGAAAGTACTAATTCATCATGCATGCAATGGAGGACTCCAGCCTTCCACACTCATAGATTCAAGCATTTCTTATTAGGTATAGGACTTTAACCATATTCACATATCATCAAGTAAGGGATTCTAAACACATACACATCTATTTAAGTGAGGGACTCTAACCACTCACACATATTCATTCAAGCAAGGGACTCTAACCACATGCTCACACATTAGGCAATGGACTCTAACCTCATGCCACATTAGATAGGGGACCATAACCCCAAGCCAATTCATTTGGCGAGGCACTTCGACCTCATGGGATCTCATTATGCAAGGGACTTTAACTACAAGCGATTCCATTAGGCAAGGGACTTTAACCTCAAGCCATCATGACTATCTAGTCATTAGCTGACATTGGGACTCTAACCCTTTGTCCATGCATCCACATACATTCAATTCCACACATAAGGACTTTAACCCATTTAGCCAATTTAACACCATACATGACCATATGGTCTTCATGCTCAACCATTTCAATAGGCCAAGGCCTTGATTCAACTCATCATACAATTCAAACTATGGTCCTTAAGATCTGTACAAGCCATTCACACTTCATTAGTAATTCTATACGACAATTTAGTTCAACACACAATTCAAGTCCATTTTCATGTTAGGGACTTTAACCCCCTTCTTATTCATCAAACCAGCAAGGTCATCAATTACACAATACATGGCTCACTTTACCTTAACAATATTATTTATCAAGCATTCATACATTTTGGGCCATTGCCCTAGTTCACAACATGATCATCATGTAACTAGACACTTCACTTGGACATTTTCACAAACACCTTGTGTACATGCCTTTACCAAGGCCAATTTCATGATAGAAACCATCACGACTAGGGTTACTCAAGACCCACATGTTAGACCATATACAACAAGCATTCACATGTGCAAACTACCATCAATAACATTTATAAACATAAGTCTAAGCAAGAATCATCATTATTCATCATTAGGCATCAAAACCCTTTTCATTTGATTTCAAAACCACCATGTACACTTACTAATCCAAGTGTGAAGTACATAGGTTTGGAGTTATTTAGAAAGGGGAAGAGGTACATGCCTTAAACAAGATGAATCACCAAGAATATTGACTCCCCTTTGCCTTTTGAAGACCACTTTTGAAACCCTAGCCTCCAATTCTTCAAAGATGAGCTTGAGAGAGTATTTAGGGTGTTTGATCCATAAAAAAAATGGATGTTTAGGAGGCTACACACACTTATATAGTGAGAGGGCTTAGGGTTTTAGACATGGGAAATGACCACAAGGCCCTTGGTTAAAAGCTGAAAATTGAACCCGTCCAGGGGTACGACTCATCATACGACTCACTTAAGTAGTCGTACCCTAGGGTACGAGTGGTACCCTGACTCGTACCCTAGGCTTCTCCAAGGTCACACACACTGTTATGGATACGATCGTACACACATGAGTCGTATCCAAAGGGTACGACTCACCCCTAACTCGTACACAACAATCGTACCCAAAACAGTCCACTTCCAATCTTATGACTCCCTTATACGACTCACCTTGGTACAATTATACCCTTAGGTACTATTGAGGGGAGGGTCACTCGTACCTAGGACAGTGAGTGACCCTCATCACACTGCCTAGGATACGAGAGAGAAGGAGGAGAAGGATACGACTCGTATCCAAAGGGTACGACTCATGCCCCCTGGTCGTACACACCCCAGTGACACCAAAAGATGATGTTTTTCGGTGATTCTAAGTCTAGGTGTTTCAATTCTCCCCTACTTGGATCATTCGTTCTCGAATGAGGGGTAAGGCAAGCAATAGACACGAGCCAACACATTATCATACATCAAAACGACCTTCAAACAAGTTAGAACAAGCATACAACAAGGATATAACACACATCATGCTCATTATCAATCAATCATTCACGTCATCGTCTTTGGGACTCAAACCCATTATTTATCAAGACACTTGTTCATTTTAAAGCTTAGGGACTTAAACCCTTGTTTATCAACACTTACTCATTTCACAACTTAGGGACTTCAACCCATCAACTTATCAAGTATTTACTCAATTTAAGGATTAGGGACTCGGAACCATCATTTACCAAAGACATGAATCAACTCAAGATACTAGGGACTTTGATACAAGAATGATTACGAAACACTAAAAACAACCAACAACAAAAGAGAAAATAAACACAAGATGAACAACAACTCATGGCAGCAACACAAACACGAGATAAGATAGCAAAATGCAATAAGTAAAGATAGATAGTGAGACATAAGATTATACAATAAACAAGAACCTAAGTGTGTATTAAACACAAAGACCCCTATAAACCGTATAAACAACACTACACTCTTACGAAGACCTCAAGGGAACCAGAATCCCCAAGCAACCCTCGTTTCTAAATGGTTAACCAACACAACGATTCCACGTTGCCACAAGTGAATCCACACTTGCACAAGTGATTCCACACTTATAATATACTCTCAAAGAGAAGTCTTTCTAAATATCAAAGTTGCTGAACAATGAACTAAGAGGAGCTATTTAAAGTCATGTCCTAAACTTATTACATAATAAAAGACCAAAAGGCCCTTAATGAGGCTTTACAAAAGGGGCGGCCTTGGAGTGTATACATGGGGCGGCTTTGGAGTGTTTGAAGTCTTTCTTCACACTTCAATGCTTGTTCTCTTGGTTAGGCATCGAAGACAAGCTCCCAAGCTTGAGTCTTTATGCGTTGGCCTCCCACGGTGTCATTGAAAGCTATGATGCCCCCTTGACTCGTATCATCCTCCCCTTCTTGAAAAGGATTTGACCTCGAATCCACACCTTGCAAAACCAAAGGAAGGACAAACAAGCACAACATCCTCATGGCATGAGGGTTAGGGTTAGCATAATCAATCATAGCATCATGCCAAGGTTGTACACACTTCACATATAACCAAGCATCTTTCAAAATATTGGAAGAAAAGTCAACATTCGAAGTGCAAAGGAGTTGGCTACGAAGAGCATCAAGAAATTTCCCTAAGTAAGTTCCATTAACAAAATTACCAAGCAAATCATCCCATGTTGGAACAACTAAGGGTAAAAGCAATGAGTTTTAGAGGGTAAATTACCCTTCCAATCACGGAAACCAGATTTACACACAAAATATGCTTAGCATCAATATAATCATGCTCACACAATTCACATAAGTCTTTCCCAACCACGGTTTGAAAGACATCAACATCACCATATTTCAAATGATCACCGGGATCAAATAGGTGGAGTGTCCATGGACACAGGTTTTGGAAACACTTCTTTTCCCCAAGATTACCACCAATACAATCATTTGTACCCTCTATACTAGCATGATCATCAACAAGGCAATTAGAGGGTCATTCCCATTCAATCGACCAACATTCTTAACATCACCATTCACTTGAGGTCCTTTAAACACTTCACAAACATCCCCAAGTGGTGGGCTATGTTCACACACAAGTTGGTCCACATTATCTCCACAAAGACAATGTACTATCACTTATCTAATGGCTTCAACACTACGTGGACGCAAATCGCTCTTACTAGAATAGTCAATTTTGTCATCATAAGGATCAACTAGTGTTTTCATGCTTTCAAGTTGTACATTATCATCATGAAGTAAAGAGACATTAGGCTCACTTAAAGATAAAATATCTTTCACACTTAGTTGGCTACTAGCCTCATTTACTAGAGTGCAAGAGTTAGTTTGATTACCTTGAAGTTCATTTGGAGCATGTCCACTCAAGGGAACTTGACAATTTGGTGGATTGGGAAGGGTGGATTTAGGAAAGCTTGAATGCTCTATTAAGTTATCCAACTTCTTTGAAAGAAAATTTTCCATCCCTTCCATTCTTCCTTCAAAGGCTTCCATCCGGCTATTAACATCGTGTTTCACCCTCATTATGGCGGCCATCAAATCTTTCATGGTTACCTTTCCCGATGCCATAGTACCTAGCAAAAGAAATGCTAAACAAAAACAAAAAACAACAAACAAGTTAAGGTTAGAAAAGAAAACATCCTCACAAGCTCTCAAGCTCACACCTTTGAAATGTCACTCAATTGGCGTTGCAAGTGTTGATATCTCGTTTATACTCCGTGAGATTACTTAGTACCAATTGTGGCTTGAGGTCGGAATAGATTTTTGTTTGAAACGACTCAAAGAAAGTATGTACGAACTTGAACCAAGAAACTACAACGAATCAAAAAGATAAAAGCACACAAAGAACGCTTAACACGAAGAAACAGATTCGAACAACTAATTCTCAACCTAGTAGATGATTACTAAATGCTGATTAGTATTAGAACCATGAAATGAAATTAAGGAAACAAAGAAAAGAAACAAAGAAATCTGAAATTTGAGCTTAAGCAATTTCGGGTAGGGTAATGACATGGCAGCCTCTCATTGGTTGTTGAAATTTTGAAAAAGAAATTATTTCTTGTCTTCAATTTGTATTGATCAATGTTCAATTGGAAGAGAGGAAATTCGGCTAAAGGAGGGAAATCCACAAGTCTTGGAGCCATTTTCAAATTCAAAAAGTGTTTGACTTTCTTTGCATATTTTTGGCAAAACACATTTTTGAAAGACCTTTGGCTCTTTCCTCTTTTGTATGTCTTGGTAGGTGCCCTTTCTCCCTTTTGGTACGACACCTTTTACGGAGCCCTTTGTCTCCTTTCTTCTTTTGTATTAGCCTTGAGATATGTTTTCAAGACAAACAAAAGGTCACACTCTCTTTCTTCACTTAGATCAAACAACCAACTTTGAAGACCTTTCTTCAACAAAACATGAAGATGGTGAAGAACACCGAGAATATCACTTTTGAAATTTGAAGTTCTAGGTGCACGTTGGACCCCCAAACATCAACAACACATGTCCAAGCTCAATATCCTCAACAACAACACACGTACAAGCTTAGATCCACAACAACAACAACCTTCAAATTTCAAGAACAACTCGGAAATGACTCAAACTTCGAATCTAGACTTTTTTAGTGTTAGTGAAGAAGGGGTTAACACTAGAAACAACCCAAACACATAAAAATCTCCTAAATCTAAGTTCAAAATTTCCGCCAAAGCACAAAAACGGGACATTTTTTTTTTTTTTGAGATTTTCGGTTTTTCAACACCTCTTTTTTGTTTCAAGTTAACAAGCCCAAGATTAATCTCGTAGGAACGAAATCAATCCTTGCTCTGATACCAAATGATATGAAAACGATTACGAAACACTAAAAACAACCAACAACACAAGAGAAAAACGAACACAAGATGAACAACAACTCACGGCAGCAACACAAACATGAGATAAGATAACAAAATGCAATAAGTAAAGATAGATAGTGAGACATAAGATTATACAATAAACAAGAACCTAAGTGTGTATCAAACACAAAGACCCCTATAAATCGTATAAACAACACCACACTTTTACGAAGACCTCAAGGGAATCGGAATCCCCAAACAACCCTCGTTTCTAAATAGGTAACCAACACAACAATTCCACGTTGCCACAAGTGAATCCACACTTGCACAAGTGATTCCACACTTGTAATATACTCTCAAAGAGAAATCTTTCAAAATATCAAAGTTGCTGAAAAATGAACTAAGAGGAGCTATTTAAAGTCTTGTCCTAAACTTATTACATAATAAAAGGCTAAAAGGCCCTTAATGAGGCTTTACAAAAGGGGCGGCCTTGGAGTGTATACATGGGGCGGCTTTGGAGTGTTTGAAGTCTTTCTTCACACTTCAATGCTTATTCTCTTGGTTAGGCATCAAAGGCAAGACCCAAGCTTGAGTCTTTATCTGTTGGCCTCCCACGGTGTCATCGAAAGCTATGGTGCCCCCTTGACTCGTATCAGACTTAAACCCATCACAACAAAACGCACACAATTTCAAAACATTAGGGACTTGAACCCATGGTCTAACACGACACAAATCACTCAACACATTGGAGACTTTAACCCATTGTCTGTCCAAGACATAAATCAAAGCAAGGAGATCAACACATACCTCCATCCCAAGTGTCCGGAACGAGAAACAAATACTCGGACTTCATGTCCTCTTCCGCTTCCCAAGTAGTTTTCTCTGACTTTTGGTTCCTCCATAGAACCTTTACCGAAGCCACCTCTTTCGTTCGCAACTGGCGAACTTACCGATCCAAGATCCTCACCGGGATCTCCTCATAGGACAAAGAGTCTGAAATATCATCATCCCTCAAGGGAACAACCAACGAAGGATCACCCACACATTTCCGCAACATAGAGACATGGATAACCGGGTGAATGGAGTTCATACTAGAAGGCAATTCCAACTCATAGGCAACATTGCCAACCCTCTTCATAATCAAATAGGGACCAACATACCGGGGACTAAGCTTCCCCTTTTTACCAAGCTGCATCACTCCCTCATGGGAGACACTTTTAAGAATACCCGATCGCCAACACTAAACTCTAAGTCCCTACGCCTCACATCTGCATAGGACTTCTGGCTACTTTGAGAGGTTTTCAACCTATCACAAATTACCTTCACCTTCTCTAAGGCTTGGTGAATTAGATCGGGGCCAAGCAACTTACCCTCGCCAACTTCGTACCACCCAATCGGAGATCGACATCTCCTACCATACAATGCCTCAAAAGATGCCATGCCAATACTAGAGTGGTAACTATTATTATAGGTGAACTCAATCAAAGGCAAGTGGTCATACCAACTACCACCATAAGCAATCACACAAGCCTGCAACGTATCCTCTAATGTTTGGATGGTCCTTTTCGGTTGCCCATCCATTTGCGGGTGGAAAGCGGTACTAAGGCACACTCTAGTACCCAAACCCTTTTGGACGACTTCCAAAAGTGGGATGAAAATGGAGGACCATGATCCTAAATAATAGAGACCGGAGCACCGTGCAACTTCACGATCTCCGCAAGGTACAACTTAGCATAATCTTCCGCCGAGAAAGTAGTTCTTACGGGCAAAAAGTGAGCGTACTTGGTCATTCTATCAACAATGACCTAAATAGAATCATATTGATTCCGGGATCTAGGAAGATCGGTAACGAAATCTATATTAATTGCCTCTCACTTCCATTCAGGTAATGGGATCTCTTGATACAAGCCCCCGGGCCTCATGTGCTCAACTTTCACTTGTTGACACACCATACAGTTTGCGGCATAACCAGCTATATCACGCTTCATATTACCCCTCCAATAGAACTCTCTAAGATCATGATACATCTTGGTGGAACTGAGATGTATGGCATAACGGTATCCATGAGCCTCAGCCATGACCTTTTTCCTTAATCCATCGACGTCGGGAACACATAGCCTACATAGCCTACCTTGGTTTCTCAAGATGCCATCACCACTAATCACAAAGTCCGCAACTTTGTGTTGACTTACGTTACTCTTGATCTTCATCAAATCGGGGTCCAACACTTTCTTTTCCTTTATCTTAACAACAAGAGACGACTGAGATACCGGAAGCACAAATACATCACCATCCTCGGAGTCCGTAAGTCGAACTCCAAGATTAGCTAAATGATGAATGTCTTTCATCAATTCCCGCTTATCCTAATCTACATGGGCCAAACTCCCCATGGACAATCTACTAAGAGCATTGGCGACCACGTTCGCCTTATCGGGATGGTAATGAAGACTCATATCACTGTCTTTCAACAACTCGAGCCACCTTCTTTGCCGGAGATTCAACTCCATTTGGGTAAACACATATTGGAGACTCTTATGATCGGAAAAAATATCGACATGAACCCCATAAAGGTAATGCCGCCAAATCTTTAACGCAAAAACCACGGCTAACAACTCTAGGTAGTTCTTCTCATGAACTTTCAATTGTCTAGACGCATAGGCCACCACCCCACCATGTTGCATCAACACGCAACCAAGACCGTCACGAGAAGCATCACAATAAACCACAAAACAATCACTACCCTTGAACAAGGTTAAAACCGGAGCCGAAGTCAATTTATCTTTCAACTTCTCAAAACTACCTTCACATGCATCGGACCACAAGAACTTGACCTTCTTTTGGGTCAATTTGGTCAACGGGGCAGCTATAGTAGAGAAACTCTCCACAAACCTTCTATAGTAATCGGCTAGACCCAAGAAGCTCTGAATATCGGTTGGAGTCGTAGGTCTAGGCCACTTCTTAACCGCCGCAACCTTTTGGGGATCTACCATGATCCGTTCACTAGAGATAACATGACCAAGAAAAGCTACTACTTTCAGCCAAAACTCACACTTGGAGAACTTGACATACAAACAATGATCCTTCAAAGTTTGCAACACGGCACAGAGGTGATCTACATGATCCACCTCACTCTTAGAATAGACTAAGATGTCATCAATGAAGACGATGACAAATATGTCCAAGAACGGACGGAAGACCCTATTCATCAAGTCCATGAATGCCGTCGGGGCATTGGTCAACCCAAAAGACATGACAAGAAACTCATAGTGGCCATATCGGGTTCTTAAGGCAGTCTTAGGGATATCTGCATCCCTAATCTTAAGCTGATGATAACCCGATCTAAGATCAATCTTAGAGAAACACTTCACACCCTGAAGTTGATCAAACAAATCATCGATCCTAGGAAGAGGATATTTATTCTTTATGGTCACTTTGTTCAACTGATGATAATCAATGCACATACGAAGGGAACCATCCTTCTTGCTCACGAATAACACGGGAGCGCCCCGTGGAGACACACTAAGGCGGATAAAACCTTTATCTAAGATGTTTTTCAATTGCTCCTTAAGCTCTTTTAGCTCCGCCGGAGCCATTTTATAAGGAGGGATAGAAATCGGACGAGTGTCCGGAACAAGATCAATCCCAAAATCAATTTCCCTATCGGGAGGAACACCGGGAAGATCATTGGGAAACACCTCGGGAAACTCATTAACCACGGGAACGAATTCTAGAGAAGGGTCTTCCGAGTTAGAGTCTTAACTCGGACCAAATGATACAAACACCCCTTTGAAATCAACTTTTGGGCCTTTAGATGAGAAATGAACCTTCCCTTGGGCATTAGGGAACCACTTTCCCATATAATAACCGGCTCATTAGGGAATTGAAACTTGACCCTACGAGTCCGACAATCTAAGGAAGCATAGCAAAAGTGCAACCAATCCTTCCCCAGAATGACATCAACTTCAACCATGTCCAAATCTATCAAGTCTACAAGAGTATCCCTACCACCAACCTATATCACACACCCCTTATAGACCCTTCTAACAACCACAGGGTCTCCGACCGGGGTAGAAACAGAAAAAGGAACCGACAGACTCTCGGGACCATAATCAAGATGCACAACCACATACGGGTTACATAAGAAAGAGTAGACCCTGGATCAATCAAACAATACACATCACGGGAGAAAAGTCTCAACATACTCGTGACAACATCGTGAGAAGCCTCAGAATCCTGGCGAGTAGCAAGTGTATGCAAGCGGTTCGGGCCAGCACCGGTGCCAGAAACAGAAGCAGAGACAGACATAGCACCCTTCGGTGCGGGAGTAGATGGAGTGGCAATAGGGGCACTGTTGGCCCAAGAAGCTGCTAGAGAGGGGCACTCACGCTGTATGTGCCCAATTTGACCACAATGGAAACATCTGTTTCTCCCCTTCTCATACTGACCACGATGACTCTGACCACAAAATCTGCAAGGAGGGCGAGGTGGAGCCAACTGGGCACCATTAGCCTGGAATTGGGCACCCTGTGAACCTAGGCTCTGATACCAACTTGATACGCCTCAAAATTGGGCCATGTCGTATGGGCACCTCAAGCCCACATGAACCGGAGGTTGCCCAGATAACCCATTACAATCATCACATCAATCATATGGGTAGGGTGAGTCTCGACCATATAATGAGATAGCAGATATAATAGATTTCTCTTTGTCTAGCTTAATTGATGGTTATTTATGGACTTGATCCCTACTGTTTTGGTGGCATTATTTCCAAGTGTTGTTAAGATGCTATTACAAATAATTTGTTTTTATTTATGATTTTTTGTTGCATTTGTCAGTAAGTATAAGACGTAATTTGAAGATTTGTGTTTGACAAAATGATATTTGTCATTAAATTTCATCATTGTACATTTTAACTACAAATCAAGACAACTTAACTACAATAGCTAGAAACCAAATCACAATAGTCACAATAACAATGATATCAATACTAGTGCTTGATCTCTCCTGCCTTCATGCCTTCCTTACCTCTATGTATTCCTTATCTTCCCTTCTCTGAATTTATTGATGGGTTCTTCATGTTGTATTGTTATTGGTTTATTAAATCATTTGCATTATCACATTGTATGAATCCATAACCATTACTAGATGGATATTTTTGACAACCAAAACATTCTTCCAAGATTAGTTAGTGTTCTTGACATCTTAAGTTCAACATAAAGTCCACAATATAAACTACGAACTGTCATGGTGAAAAAATACAATAACAAAAAATTAGGTTTAAATTAAAGAAAAAAATTAAGCTGGAAATGCACCAAAAAGAGAGGAGTATAACGACAACATAAATAAATTACTGGAGAAAATATTAGAGAGAGAAGATCAAGAAAAATAAAAGAAATGTATAATCATACCATGTCTAAGCACTTCATTAGATTCATCAACTAACCAATGTACCCAAGTCCACAATCATCCGCAACACCTCTATACAATCGAAGTTTAGAAATGTATATGTCGGGACAAGCCCCCGACAATAGCCGAACCAAGTCAAAATAAGACTAAGTCTAGAGATAGGGGACCAAGAATGAATGTCTTTCGAAATAAGAAAGCTCACCATTCCGTAGTCAATGCATGAACCGCTTCGATCACCTAATCACTGGGCAGGAAGAGAAGAAGATGCTCCGGCCTATATGTCGCGTGGGGACATGGCGTCCGGAGACGGTTAGCGGTTGGAATGCTAGCATGTAACTCAAGGATAATGATAAAATAGCATCATCATTCAACTAGAAGTCAATATATATCATATTAAATCATATTCATAACCTTATCCATACATATAGACATATCACATGCCAACCAAGGGGACAAGTCTTATGAACACTTAGAAAGTACTCATTCATCATGCATGCAATGGAGGACTCCAGCCTTCCATACTCATAGATTCAAGCATTTCTTATTAGGCATAGGACTTTAACCATATTCACATATCATCAAGTAAGGGATTCTAAGCACATACATATCCATTTAAGTGAGGGACTCTAACCACTCACACATTCATTCAAGCAAGGGATTCTAACCACATGCTCACACATTAGGCAATGGACTCTAACCTCATGCCACATTAGATCGGGGACCCTAACCCCAAGCCAATTCATTTGGCGAGGCACTTCAACCTCATGGGATCTCATTATACAAGGGACTTTAACCACAAGTGATTTTATTAGGCAAGAGACTTTAACCTCAAGCCATCATGACTATCATTAGCTGACATTGGGACTCTAACCCTTTGTCCATGCATCCACATACATTCAATTCCACACATAAGGACTTTAACCCATTTAGCCAATTTAACACCATACATGACCACATGATCTTCATGGGAGCCTCCATTGCTCAACCATTTCAATAGGCCAAGGCCTTGATTCAACTCATCATACAATTCAAACTATGGTCCTTAAGATATGTACAAGCCATTCACACTTCATTAGCAATTCTATACGACAATTTAGTAAAACACACAATTCAAGTTCATTTTCATGTTAGGGACTTTAACCCCCTTCTTATTCATCAAACCAGCAAGGTTATCAATTACACAATACATGGCTCACTTTACCTTCACAATATCATTTATCAAGCATTCATACATTTTGGGCCATTGTCCTAGTTCACAACATGATCATCATGTAACTAGACATTTCACTTGGACATTTTCACAAACACATTGTGTACATGCCTTTACCAAGGCCAATTTCATGGTAGAAACCATCAAGACTAGGGTTACTCAAGACCCACATGTTAGACCAGATACAATAAGCATTCACATGTGCAAACTACCATCAATAACATTTATAAACATAAGTCTAAGCAAGAATCATCATTATTCATCATTAGGCAATAAAACCCTTTTCATTTGATTTCAAAACCACCATGTACACTTACTAATCCAAGTGTGAAATACATGGGTTTAGAGTTATTTAGAAAGGGAAAGAGGTACATGCCTTAAACAAGATGAATCACCAAGAATATTGACTCCCCTTTGCCTTTTGAAGACCACTCTTGAAACCCTAGCCTCCAATTCTTCAAAGATGAGCTTGAGAGAGTATTTAGGGTGTTTGATCCATCAAAAAATGGATGTTTTGGAGGCTACACACACTTACATAGTGAGAGGGCTTAGGGTTTTAGACATGGGAAATGACCACAAGTCCCTTAGTTAAAAACTGAAAATTGAACCCGTCCAGGGGTACGACTCACTTAAGTAGTCGTACCCTAGGGTATGAGTGGTACCCTGACTCGTACCCTAGGCTTCTCCTAGGTCACACACACTGTTATGGATACGACCATACACACATGAGTCGTATCCAAAGGGTACAACTCACCCCTAACTCGTACACAACAACCGTACCCAAAACAGTCCACTTCCAAACTCATGACTTCCCTATACGACTCACCTAGGTACGACTCGTACCCTTAGGTACGATTGAGGGGAGGGTCACTCGTACCTAGGACAATGAGCGACCCTCACCACACTGCCTAGGATACGAGATAGGAGGAGGCGAAGGATACGACTCGTATCTAAGGGGTACGACTCAAGCCCCCTAGTTGTACCCACCCCAGTGACACCAAAAGATGAAGTTTTTCAATGGCTCTAAGTCTAGGTGTTTCAGAAAGAGGGTCTTAAATTTTATATTCAAATGTGCAACACCTTAAATATGTTTAATGGAACTGAAAGTAACACAAATTAATTTCAGAATCTCATCAGTGGATTCAGGAGAAAATGATTCTGCAGTTTTGGTAAATGGCCATTTCGATGCTCCACCTGGTTCTCCAGGAGCTGGTGATTGTGGTTCATGTGTTGGTATGTATATTATATTATATTTTTGATCTGTTTTCTGGCTGATGTCATTGTTGGTTTTATCTGTCTTAATGGCACTATGACTCAAACAGCATCGATACTCGAGCTAGCAAGACTCTGTGTTGATTCCGGCTGGATTCCACCTAGACCAGTTATATTTCTATTTAATGGAGCTGAAGAACTGTTTATGCTGGTAAGAAGATCCTTACGTGGGACCAACAACAATTTAGTTGATCCTGTACTCTTCTGATATTTCCTTATTAAATGGTTAGAGTTTGGATTTTCTCATGTATGTCGCTTGATTTTAGTGTTTTATATGTTCTCTGATCTTTTATTAAGAATAATGGACTTAAAGAATCATGTACTGTGCTTGTGTACTGAAGTTCCAGGAAGTAGGTGCCACTTTCCTACGGTTTCCCATTCTCCTAGTGCCCTTTTCTTACAAAATTATATGATTCAGCAGTATTTCAGCTTTCCTGAAATTTGTAGTCTCCTATCTCTGTCCTCTATGCTCCGTAGTCTAATAATGGAAGAGTGATGACTATACATTGTTAGAAATACATGTGTGTTTTCTCAAATAGTTCCTAAATATCTGGAATGATTTTTGGTACTATTCATTTCATACTTTAAAAGCTTACAACTTAGTGCGAGATTTTCGTTATATTTATATGGACAAGGTGCAATTTATTTATTTATTTATTTTTTTGAGCATGTAACAAGTTAGTATTATACACCAGTACTTAGGTAGTACTGAAAACCATTCACAAAAAGTATTACAGCTAGAGGAACAAGATAGCAAACCTAACATGCATCTAAAACTTCTAAGATTGCTTCTGCATCTATAGGGGAACTTTTTGTACACCAAAAACAAAGCAACAGAATACAATCTGATTTAATCTTTTGTAAGGAACTAGTTCTATCCTCAAAACTCCTAGTGTTTCTTTCCCTCCATGTGGTCCACCAAATGCATGCTGGAATAGTCCTCCAGTAGTACTTATTTTTTTGCACCTCTGCTAGCTTGTTCCCAACTGGAATTTGTCTCAACAATCTTACTAGGCATTGTCCATTGGATGCCTCTGAGATTGATGAAAATATTCCAAAGTTGATCAGTAACTCTGCAATGTAGAAATAGATGTCGAACTATCTCAGCTGCTTCCCCACATAAAGGTATTTTGGCTTTCCAGATTTGCTTCTAAGGTCAGTTTGTAGATTGTGACTTGTCCCCACTCATTATCTTATATCCTGAGCTCACCTTGTAAACCCCTTTACTGTGACCAGTCCACCATAAACTATCTACCCACCTTCCTTCAATCCTTGAAGAGTTTCCAGCACTTTGTAAAGCTCGATTAATCTGTGTACTTCCCAGTCGTTCAGATTTCTTCTGAGTACAAGGTCCCATCCTTGAGGAGACCACATTTCAGCCACTGTCCTTTCTTTATGAAGTGCCAAATCATACATATCTGGGGAAGTTTCTGACAGACTTCTATGGATAAGCCATTTATCATTTCAGAATCTTGTCCTGTTGCTATTGTGAACTGTTATGACAGTGTGGTCTTTAGGAAAGGGCCACCAGTTCCTGATTGATCTCCAAACTGTAGCACCATAAGGTTTGTTTGTTTCATTGGTGATCCAAGGATCCATTGCTCCATATTTTATTTTGATCACCTTACTCCATAGTGATTGTAAATCGTGTGCATATCTCCACAACCACTTCATCTTTAGTGTCTTGCTTTGAATCTTCAGATTTTTGATACTAATGCCACCTTGTTTCTTCCCAGAGATCATAATTTTCCATTTTACCAGGTGGTACCCCTTTTTTTCTTGTTGCCTTGCCCAAAGAATTCCCTTCTGAGCTTTTCCAGTTCCTGTACTACTCCTTCAGGAAGTGGAAACAAAGTCACAATATAAGTAGGAAGAGCATCCAAGACAACATTTATCAAGGTAAGTCTGCCCCCATTGAAGAATACTGAGCTTTCCATATGGTCAACTTCTTCTTACTTTTTTCAAAACTATGTCCCAAATATTCTTGGATTTTGAATTTGCTCCCAGTGGCATACCCAAGTAGACAGATGGTAAAATTCCCACTTCACCTTGTAGCACATATGCCAATAACCCCACATTAGGAACTGTATTTATGGGATATAATTGGCTCTATCCCCAATTTATGTGTAGACCAGAAACGCCTTCAAAAAGCCCCAAAATGACCCTTAGGCATTTTAATTGATCTTCATCTGCATCACAAAAAATCAGTGTATCATCTGCCTACTGGAGATGTGTCACCTCCAAACATCTTTCATTGTTACTAGATATCTCAAAACCTGTGATCCACCCATTAGTGTTGGTTGTCTTAATCGTGTTATTCAGACCTTCCATGGCAAGGATAAAGAGGACAGGAGACATAGGGTCTCCTTGTCTGATCCCTCTTTGCGCTTCTAAGAAACCTTCAGGTGCTCCATTAATTAGGACAGAGAACTTCATAAAAGAAATACAAAACTTGATCCATCTGATCTATTTTTCCTCAATCCCTATTTCCTAAATATATTAAAGAGGAACCCCCAATTGACATGATTGTAGGCTTTCTCAGTGTCCAATTTGCATAGGTTGCTTGGTTTTTTTTAGCTAATCTAGAGTCAATTGCTTCATTCACAATTAGCACAACATTCATGATCTATCTACCTCTGATGAAGGCCATCTGTTGGCAGTCAACTGGTTTATACATCACCTTCCTAATTCTTTTTTGATAAGGTAAGTGTATTTCATTCATAAATAAGGCCGAGTTGGGCATATATAATGGAAAAAAAAAGTAAAGAATCTATAAAATCTGATTCTCTACAAAGTCCACCCATTCTTCTATACAACTAGGAATATTATGGGTGCACAAACAAAAAATGAGAGAAAATGAGAGACTGAAGGCTATTTCTCTCTTTAGAAAGACCAGACTCTACCTCCTAAGCCCTCGTATTTCTCTCCGTCCAAACAACCCACATCAACCAAGAGGGATCTAATTCCAAGCCTTACGTCTTCTCCTAATTCGTCTATTCCAATAAAACATTAAATCTTTCACAGATTTTGGCATTACCTAAGAAACTCCGAACCACAGAAGCATATCCCACCATAATCTCATGGTTTGTGTTCACGGATGTGTCTAAAGGTTTCCGGTTGAGTAGGACCAAGACAAAGTACTTAGAGTGCAAGCTTAGTGACTCGAGGCAAGAGGACGAGGTGGTAGTGAAGTTGGATTCCCAGACAGTTTGTAAGAGGGATAGTTTTACGTATCTTGGGTCGACGATTCAGGGGAATGAAGAGATAGATGAGGATGTTTCTCACCGTATTGGGGCAGGTTGGATGAAATGGAGGCTCTTTTCGGGAATTTTATGCGATAAGAAGGTACCCCCAAGCTGAAGGGAAAATTCTATAGAGTTGCAGTCAGGCCGGTTATGTTGTATGGAGCTGAGTGTTGGCCGGTTAAGAATTCTCATATCCAAAAATTGAAGGTGGCGGAAATGAGGATGTTGCGTTGGATGTGTGGTTTTACTAGGGCTGACAGGATTAGGAATGAAATTATTCGGGAGAAGGTGGGAGTGGTGTCGGTGGAGGATAAAATGCGGGAAGTGAGGTTGAGATGGTTTAGCCATGTGATGAGGAGGGGCGCGGATGCCCCGATTCGTAGGTGTGAGAGGTTGACCTTGGATGGTTTCAAGCGGTGTAGGGGTAGACCTAAGAAATACTGGAGGGAAGTGATTAGATGTGACATGGAACAGTTACAGTTGACTGAGGACATGACCCTAGATAGAAAGGTATGGAGGAAAAACATTAGGATAGAGGGTTAAGGTAGGTGGATGAGTTGTAGTCAGTAGGTAGGAGGGCTTGGGTGTCTTTTGTTTGGCAGTGTTGCATGTTTTGGTGGATGGCGTATCTATGTTTTTTATCGTGTTGCATGCTTTTGATGTTTTTATATACTGTCCTTTGTCTTGAGCCGGGGGTCTATCAGAAACAGCGTCCTACTTCGTTAGAGGTAGTGGTATGGTCTGCGTACACTCTACCCTCCCTAGACCCCACGATGTGGGAATCTACTGGGTTTTTTGTTGTTGTTGTTGTGTTCACGAATGTGGCCGCATCAGTGCATAATGCGTCGATGCGATGCGATGTTGGACTCCACCGAATTACATTCTTGAGGCGGTGCCTTCTGAGAGAAGCGAGTCCATCAATTCGCCGATAAGATGCAGGACTCCATCGAATCGCATTCTTGAGGCGGTGCCATCTAAGAGAAGCAGGTCCATCAACCCTTGATACGCTCTGAGAGGTGATGCACTCGTATCTTGTTTTTTTTCTAAGGCTATTTTTGAATAAAAAAATTGAGTCGGATGTTTAAGAAAAGTCGCGATTATGATTTTTTAGGGTTTTCTATTGACTGAAGCTTCAACATTCTCTCTTCTCCACTAAAGCTTTGATTGTTTCGCTGCTGATTAAGGTAAATTTTTCTCCTTTCTACTTTCTTCATCTTTCTCTCTTTTTTCTTCTTCTCCCTTTTCTTCAACTTTTGCTGACTGTTTGCTGCTGCTCGACTGTGTCTTTTCTTCTTTTTCACTTCTGCCTACTGATGCTCTGTTTTTTTTTTCCTTTGTTATTTTTTTTTTCCTTTTACTTATTTTTTTCCTCAGCTCCCTAAACGCTGCTTTATTTTTTCCTTTTTATTGCGATTTTGGTTTGATTTATTTCTTATTCTTTCTTTACAGCAATTCTAAATGTTTGATCCAACTTGGAAATATGGTAAAAGGGCAAGTGAGACCAATAGGAATAAAGTTACATGCATTTTTTGTGGCTTGATGTTTAATGGTGGAGCTTTTCGCCATAAACATCTTATTGCTAATTGTAGTGATGTACAACAATGTAAAAAATGTTCAGATGTTGTGAGAAAAGAAAATTAAAGAGTATGTTGAGCGATAAAGGGACCTAAAACGTCAAATGTTATCTCCACCACAAGTTACTAATCTTGATGATGATGATGAAATGGAGGGAGGAGAAGCTGGTGATTTGTCACTTCCTTCAAATTCACAAAAACAATCACAAAATGACATCAGTCTCTTCAAGTTTTGGATCAACCGGTATGAAAGGTCCAATAGATACTTACAATGCTTTGCAGGCTGTGGCCAAGGAAATTTTGAGGGATCGTGTTGTTGCAGCCTTTTCACGGTGGTTGTATGATGCAGGGTTGCCCTTCAATTGTGTCAATTAGGATACTTTTGCAGACATGATCGAGGCCACAGGCCAATATGGTCCGGGGATGAAGCCACCCACTTATCATGAAGTTAGTGTCACTTATCTAAATAAAGAAGTGGAAGAGACAAAAAATTGCGGAGGAGCATCGGGTGGAATGGAACAAGTTCGGATGTTCCATTATGATGGATAAGTGGACAACAAGAACTAGAAAAATGATCATAAATGTGTTGGTGAATTCTCCGAGAGAAAGCTTATTTCTTGAGTCAATTGATGCTACTGACTCGTCCACTGTTTCCATCAAAATGTTCTCTTTGTTTAATAGTACCATTGAGAAGATTGGACCAGAGAATGTTGTTCAAGTGGTTACAGATAATGCAATTGAAAATGTTAAGGGGAGTGTTCTCTTTGATAATGAGAGTGTTTCCGCACATAGATTGGACTCCATGTGCGAACCATTGTGTGAATTTGATATTCGGGGATATTTTCAAGCAAAGGCTCTTTCAAGGTGTTTTCACCGAGGCATTTAAGGTGCATTCTTACATTGTTCAAAGGCCTTTGTTGTTGAATATGATGCAAAAATTCACTAATCAAAGAAACATGGTGAAACCTGGCAAGACTGGATTTGCTACTGCTTTCTTGACTTTGCAGAGGATGTTCAAATAAAAGTTAAATTTCACAACCATGTTCATTTCAGAAAAATGGAATAATAGTAAATTTGCAAAAGAAGTGTTAGGAAAAGAAGTTGCACGGATTATGCTTTCATTCCACTTTTGGAGCAATGTTGCTATGCTCTTAAAGTATGCGGTCCCTTGGTTGCAGTTCTTTGTTTGGTAGATGGTGAGGCAAAATCATCAATGTGTTACATCTATATCTATAATATATTAAAATTGTGAAGGGCTTTAGAAATGTTGTTTGAACTTTTTGCCCTTCAATAAAAGTCTTTGCTTTAGACAAAATCGTCTTTTCACTATTTTTTCCTAATATATAAGAGTTGAAAATTAATTAAATATATTTATGATAAAACCTTTCCTTATAGAAGTCATCAGAATTAATAACAACTAATACTTTTTTCATTAGTTTAAAAATTCTAAATCAACTAAATTTGATTTTAAGAAGATTTAAAAAATCTAGAAATAAATATAAAAGTATTAGAATAAGAAAAATTTAAGAATTATCAATTTTTTAAAAGTTCCAAGTACATAATAAGAATGTAATCAATGATTCAAGATTTTACTTTAAAAACTAGGAAAGATTTTAAATATAGAAAAAATAACCTTACCACAAATATGGTTCAAATTGATGCATCTCTCTTAGCCTCTAGCAGCACCGGAAAGCGGTACTGCATGACAAACGTAAAAGTGATGGTCCATCAACCACTTGAAACTTCTGGTGGTAAAATATGTATGTGCTTACGCTAAAATATATGTTTATGTTTACATTATTATATTAAAGGGTGAAGGATCTTTGAAAAATGATTTGAACTTTTTACACTTAATTAAAAATCTTCGCAATAGACCAATTCATTTAATTTTAAATAATCAAAGGTTACACATGCGAGGCACGTGGCGGCAAACTAGTTTATGAAATGACGAGTAAGGCTAAAGAGACTTGAAATTTTATTACTGAGGAGCATAAATATGCAAAGGTTTTTGAGATCATTGATAAAAGGTGGAGTGATCAACTCCACAAACTGTTGCATGCAACTGGTAATATCTTGAACCCATCACTCTATTATAATCGTAAGGATATTTACTGAATAAGAGTTTGATGATGGGATTCCATAAGTGCATTACAAAGATGGTGATGAAGATATGCAAGATAAAATGACCGATCAGATTAGTTCTTACCAAAAATGCTGAGGGACTTTTTGGAATATCAACCGCCATAAGACAGAGACGAGAAGTCGCCAAGAGAATGACTCCTATGTTTCTATTAAATTAACACTTCAGGTTATTTCTTTATAGTTGCTAATTTTGAATAATTACTTTACTTTAATAGTTCAATGGTGGAGGCTTTATGGTTCAAAAACTCCAGAGTTACAAAAGTTTGCCATCAAAATTTTGGGTCTAACTTGTAGCGTATCTTGGTGTGAAAGAAATTGGAGCGTGTTCGAACACGTAAAAGTTAAAGAAAAACTTTAGTATATAGAGATACGTATATTATATCTCAAATGTCTTCACTTTATACTTGCCAATATTTATTTGCAGATCCATACCAAAAAGAGGAATAAACTAACTCTAAAACGCCTCAGTGTCTTGGTGTTCATAAAGTACAAATATTGAGGCGTCGTTACAACGCTCGCAATGGATTTGATCCAATTAGCTTAGACAACATTGATGATGCCAATGAATGGCTAATTGGAATTGAGAATGTTGAAGATGAATCAATTTTTGATGGAAATACTGATTTCATTTGCGGTGTTGTTGCTGAGGCAAGTGGAGTTGATGAGCGTCGTTATGGTTTAAGGGGTATTACTTCAAGCTTATACAGTAAGGGAAAAAAAGTTGCTACGTCAACAAGAGATAAGAAAGAAGGAAGTCAAAGATGATGAGCATTATGGTGATACTTAAGCAATAAAAGATTTGGATAATCTTAATGAACTAGAAGAGCTTTAAATTGAAACATTATTAATTTAGATTTTGATTTTTTTTTTTTTTTTTTTTTGGGTTTGTTTTGCTTTGTTGAATTGTTTTGTTTCTTGCAATAGGTGTTTCATTTAAACTTGCGCTTATATATATTGTCTTTATTGTTGATTAAATAGCTGTTGTGGTCTTTTCAGTTATAACTTACTATCTGAATGCTTTATTAGATCTTTTTTCTATTAAATTGTGCTTCACTTTAGTGATGCGGTCGCATCGCATCACGCATCGCATAAGGCGTGATGCAAAGCTTTGTCGGTTTATCCTGCATCACGTTTCTGCTCATGGTAAAGACGCAAGAATGAGAAGATGCTCCATTTCTTTCCCTGTTTCTTTACACATGAAACACTATCTGACATAAACAACCTTGAGCTTTCTTAGATTTTCTGCTTTTTAAATCCGCCCCTCTAGATGCTAGCCAAGAGAAAAAACACACGTTCCTTGCACAAACGCTATCCAAATTCAATTGCATGGAAACAGGACCTCCTCTTTAGTTAGGAGTTTCTTATAGAAAGATTTAGCAAAGAAAACTCCTTTGTTCCCCAAACCCCACCACAAAGCATCAGGTTCATCAGCTGAATTGACTTGCATAATTGACTTGCATGCGAATGGTGGCTATCAATCTTTGGAGCTCGGTCGCCTCCCAATCGTGGAAATGCCTTTTAAATCTCAAGTCCCAAAAAGTCTCTCCATCATGCATCTCTCGCTGGACGGACATGTCTTCTTAGTTGACATTCTATACAAATTCTGAAAATCATCTTTCAATTAGTTATCCCGATACCACATGCGTCCCAAAAAATTAACTCTTCTCCTATTTCCAACCTTGAATGAAATATTTCTGTTGAAATCATTCCACCCCTTCATTATAGTCCTCCACAAACCACACCTAAAAGGCATAGTGACATCTCTAGTTATCCATCCCCCTTCCATTACCCTATATTTAACAACTATTACCCCTCTCCAAAAGGCTTGAGCCTCCATCCCGAAACACCAGAGCCATTTTCCCAACAAAGCTTTGTTAAAAACCGCCAAATCTCTAATTCGAAGACCTTCCCATGTAGTGACGTTCTTCTAATGCACCAAGTGAAATTTCTTTTCCCCATCCGCCCTATCCCAAAGAAAGTTTCTTTTGCAACCTCTCCAATTTTTCTTTGATCGAAGTTGGAGCCTGAAACAAAGACATGTAGGTGGTTATACTCGATAAAGGGCTTTTAATAAGCTCCTCTTTTCCTCCTTTGGACAAGTATCTTTTAAGCCACCCTACTAATTTCTTTTCAACCCTCTGAAGAATCGGATTCCACACCAAAACATCCTTTGTTTGAGGCCCCAATGGTAGTCCTACATAGGTAGTCGGAAGCGCCCTCACCTGGCAGTTCAAAATCTGAGCAAGCATCCCAATGTCAACCACGTCCCTAACTAGAAAAATCTCACACTTAAGTTAATTTTAAGGCCAGACACCACTCGAAACCAAGTAAGCACTTGGCCTAAATGATCTAGTTGGTTCATATCTGCACCACAACAACTCAAAATATCGTATGAAAACAATAAGTGGGAAACTGACACTATCCTAACGCCCCTAATCGCTGCATTAAAACCTTTTAAAAATCTCCCAAGACAACTTTGTCCATCATCGTGGTTAGAGCTTCCATAACTAGGATGAACAGGCTCGGAGATAAAGGATCCCCTTTTTTCAGGCCCTTGGAACTCCCAACAAGAACCCGCATGGATTGCCATTCACCGAAACTAAATATCTCACGGAAGAAAGGAAAAACCTGATCCATTTTCTCCATTTTTCCGCACATCCCATCAATCTGAATCATGATGTGATCTAGGAAACTCCAGCTCACACGATCATAGGCTTTCTCAAGATTAAGCTTGCACAACACACCTGATACTCCTTGCTTTCTCCTCGAATCTACCACTTCTTTTTCCAACAGAGTTGCGTCCAAAAGTTGTGTACCCTCCACAAAAGCGTTTTGCGGAGTAGATACAGTCACATAAACACCTTTTTAAGTATTATGGCCAACATCTTAGAGATGATCTTGTAAATGCTGCCACTAGACTACAATAACAACAACAACAACATACCCAGTATATTCCCACCAGGTGGGGGTCTGGGGAGGGTAAGTGTACGCAGTCTATACCACTACCTCAAAAGTGAGATAGAGAGGCAGCCACTAGACTAATAGGTCTATAATCCCTCATGCATGAAACTCCCTCGCTCTTAGGGATAATGACAACAAACGAAGCATTCAAACTCTCTCCAAATTCACCCTCTCTTGAAACTCTGCAATAGTATCCATCACATCAGTTTTGACCGTGTGCCAACAGTGTTGGAAGAAAGCCAAAGAGAAACCATCATACCCTTGAGCTTTGTCTCTGGCACATCCCTCCACCGCCCTCTTCACCTCTTCCTCCTCGAATTCCCTTTCTAGCCACTCACACTCATCCCCGCCAATATGACTGAAACTCTTCCCCCTCTCCCCGTACTTTGGCCTCCAGTTTGTTTCTTCCTCAAATAAATGTTTGTAATAATCTACAATTTCCCTTTCGACTTCCTCTTCCCCAACGTGCACCACCCTATTAACCTCCACTGATTCTATAAAATTCCTTCTCCTATTTGCTACCACTACCCGGTGAAAAGACTTTGTATTAGAATCCCCTTCCTCCAACCATAATGCCCACAATTTTGTGTCCAACTAATCTCATGAGCTAAAGCCAACTCCTCTAGCTCCCTTTTCAACCTCACTTTTCTTTCTTTCTGCCTCCCTGCTTCAAACCTCTCTAATTGCCCCACTTCAATCATACTCTCCCTCGTCTTACCTCTACCCTACCAAACACTTCTTTATTCCACTCCTTTAAGTCTTTCTTGAGCAATCTTAGCTTTTTGGCAAGCCTAAAAGAAGGCCCCCCCCCCTCCACTGCATAATTGCTCCACCATTCGGTCACTCAATCCTTGAAATCATCCACTCTTAACCATATGTTCTCAAATCTGAATGGAGACCTCGTCCGTCTAATCCAATAAAATAGGAGAATGATCCGACACCAATCTTGGAAGAGGAATTTGGATCACATTGGGAGCCAGCTCCTCCCAAAAAGTGGACACAAGGAATCTATCTAGTCTCGATTTGAAAGAAGAGTCCTCTGAGCTGAACCAAGTAAAAAAAGCACCTATCAAAGGAAAATCAACAAGAGAGTGGTTATCAATAAACACCGAGAACTCCTCCATTGCCCTAGAGACCGCCCTACCTCCACTCTCTCCTCTGGGAATCTAATGGTATTAAAATCCCTACCTAGTACCAAGGAATATCCCACCTCCCCAAGTCATATCCTAATTCTTCCCAAAAACTGTCCTTTGACCCCTCCCCCACCATACCATAGATGCCCCTAAAACCCCACTCCGACCCGTTGCCAATGCTTCTAAAATGTGCCCCTAAAATGGACTCCCCCTTATGAGCTCCGCACATTCCACCTTTAGGGTTTGAGAAAAGAATAAGAAAGATTGACTAAATTCTGATATATAAACCCCTAAATTCTGATATATAAACCCCTTTGGGAAGTCTAAACGTAGTGGGACAGGGTAGCGGAGTAAGGAATGGACAAAAATAACCTTTTAACAACGTTTCTGAAATTTTCAAGAAAGTTGCCGCATGAGTGGTTTCACGGACTGTGGTTCATATCCACGGTTCGTGGTTTGAACTGTAGAGGTCTGAAGAGATTTTGCTAAGTTTCTGGATCTAGTTCACTGATGGAGTTGATGGGTTATGGTCCACTTTCACGGACCCATCTGTCAAATCGTGATTTCCAGGAATAATATTCAATATCTCTGGATCTGATCATCTGTTCGATTCCACGGTTCATGGACCAGAATCATGGACCGTTTTTGTCCGTGGTAACCTGGGACAATTTAAATATTTCAGAATCAACTCCACGGCCAGATTCACGATCTGTGGTCTTGAATGGTGGGCCATGGTTCTGTCCGTGGAAGTCTGAAAAACCGGGGTTCAGGCCAAAAACTGAGCTAAGTATTGAATGAGCATGGGTTCGGAATCTGAGGTGGTAAACATATCTTCTCTGATCAACTGTATCCAGTTTACAATTTCGGATTGTAGTACAATGGAGACACTCAAATGCATTCAAGCATCCATTGGCATACATTCGGTCTTTAATAATGTCTCATGGTTTCACTGAGTTATGATATCTAAAGCTTTGTTAATCTCTTCCACGAGCTCAAAGAATTGTAGTGATCTCAATTGTCATCGTTGGTGTTAAAAATGCTTTATGTAGATCAGTAGATGATTAAAAAATTCAAGCAAGTTAAACACAAGACTTTGCGGATGATCTTTTCAGGGTTCACACGGTTTCATAACTACGCATAGATGGAATGAGACGATTGGAGCATTTATAGATCTTGAAGCTTCTGGAACGGGAGGCTTTGGTAGGTACCTGCATTCATTCAATTGTGCCATGTTATGCTTGCTGGTGGTATGTTGTAATTGTGAAATGATATGAGCATGACCTTTTTCATTATCCTATGAGTTGCTTGCTATTATAAGCTTGTAAAGAGGGATACATGTAAAGCATTGGGGTAAATGTAAATCATATTTTTCTTTGTTGGGAAATGCTAAATTAATGGATAGTCAAGGGAGGTGCACTATGGTCTGAAATCATTTTATGGAGAACATTGTCTTCAGTCGTTGCTATTTATCCTATATATCTTATTGCTTAATAGGTTTGTAGAGCATATAATGAACAAATAAAATGCCTATCAATTATCATTATGGTAGGTATGCGTATTGAAAACTGCATAATAGATTCTCTAGAAAAAAGATTGATTGGATTTTATATTTGTTAGAAATTCTTACATCGGTTAAGCGTATAGGTTGTAATGTTCTTATATGGTCTTGGACAATCATCACCACTTGAATTAGCCTTTTGGTTTAGGCCCAAGATTCATTTTCTCCTAAGTTACTCGGACTCTTCACTTTCGGTGCCGCACCCGTGTCGATACGACATGGGTGTGGGATTCGTACCCAATATGGTTAACTGGTTTTGGGTACTTTTGACTAAAATCGACAGGGAAAGTTCGGAAGATTTAATTATTTTAGTAATCAAAACAAAAGCTAAGGTGAAATTGAAGAAAAAAGAATAACTTGTACGTAGAAATTTCTCTGTTATTGCTTTTCCTTTTATCTCCTCAGAATCTTGATCAATAATTTCTTCTCAAGTTTCCACATAATATCTTATAATATAGGTTTTATAACTCTATTTTTTTTATAACCGTGGTGTCCGGGCCAACTTGCGCCCACCTCAACTAATTCTACGGAATACCTGCCACCTCCCACCAACAACAGGTATCAGGTAACTCTGTCCAGCAAGGCTAGAGCAGATGAGAAGAAGTCACCTAATGTTTGTCTCTGTTGGAAATTGAACCTGAGACCTCATGTTGCTTAATCCAACTTCATTGAACAGTAGGCCACACCCTTGGGTGCTTATAACTCTATATTTAGATATTTGAATTAGTTTTAGCTGAATCCCCACACCCGTATCCAAACTTGGATCCATATCCCTATATCTTAAAATTGAGATCATGAAGGATCCAACCTCTAGATCCGCACCCATATCGGACACCCGCACCGGAGTCTGAGCAACTTAGATTTTCTCAACTGATAACCAAACCCATCTCTGATATGACTATCCAAAGTTGGATTTGATCACCTCTGTCATGCTAGTCTAAGGTCTAGGTATTAAGCCTTTAGCGTGCTAGAATCGCACATCAGTCAACTGTAAAGTTGTAACCTTCCTATATAGCTAGCGTTTGGCCATAGATTTTCAAATATTTTGGCAAGTCATTTTTCAGTTAAGATTTGGGTGAAGTTTCACCATGTGTTTGGACATAGTATTTGGGCAACATATTTTAGCTTTAAAAGTTCCCAAAAAATGGAATTTGGCCCAAATACTAGTTCTTACTAGTCTTTGGAAATTTGGATTATTTGCCAAAAATGTTTACCAAATAATGTCAAATTGTATGGCCAAACACTATTTGCCATGTTTTTCCCAAAAAACTTCTTGGGAAATCGATGGCCAAAGAGGTCCAGAATCTTGACTGATCCTCACCACTTCTGCTGCCTTTTGAAGTTGAGTTGGTCCAAGTTCCAATTTCTCAAAAATATTAGTATATTTATAAAGTTAAACGTTCTGATATACCCCCCAACTTTGCGATTTAGAGATGATATACCCCTCATTAGAAAGTGGCTCACATATACCCTCCCCGTCTAACAATTAGAGCACATTTGGCCTTCTTTTAACAACTTCAGTTTTTTGAATTAAAAAAATAATTTTCTTTTTTTTTTTTAAATTAGAAAATTGCCACGTGACTTTTGAAAAATAACTGAAACTCATTTTTCATGTGATATTAAACTCAAGCTTGAACTCACCCACAAAAAAGTTCGAAAACTTCTTGTCCAGTTCGCATCGAGCTTGAATCTTGTGTTTCACTAGTGGATTTTTAACTTCGTACCCCAAATTTGATTTCAATACAACAATTATAGAGCAAGTCCAGTTCAGAAATTTCGTATCGAACATAAAACTTCAACAAATTCTCGACAACTTATATTTGAGTTTTTCAAGAGATCGACGATAACAAGCTTTCGATAAAAAAGGATTCGAAACAAAACAGAGAAATCCAAATCAGATCTCAAATGTCAATAACAATGGAAGTCAAAATTTTGGAATTCAAACGGTAGAATGAATAATCTACAAATGAAATTGTGGCTTGTATGAACCGGGAAATAATTGTCTTTCTCCGGTTTTGGTTTTAAGATACGAAAATCTTAAAACAGTGATTATTACTATAATCACTACCCTAACACAAGGCAATTTAATAAAATGGGTTAGAATTATTTTTTAAAATTCACGTGGCAATTTTCTAATTAAAAAACAAGAAAAATGATTTTTTAATTCGAAAAGCGGTAGTCTGCTGTGGTTTCCATTGCTAGTGGTGCTGATCTGGCCATATCTTTAATACTTTATTAAACCACAACTTCTTCAAAGATCACTGTTTGCTTCTGAAGCTTATAAACTTCAAACACCTCAACTTTATCTTGTGCCTGATGTTTGAGCTTACCTTCTGCAACATCAATATAAGCTCTTCCCGTAGCCAAGAATGGGTGTCCCAAAATATATGGAACTTCCAAATCCAGCTCAAAATGAAGGATAATAAAATCCACCCAGAATATCAAAGGGCCCAATCTACATAGCTGGGCTAACCTTTCCCCTCTAAATAATTTTGATGTCTTTTTTTTTGGAATTTGTCAGCTTCTTAGCTTTATAAGTTTTTTTTTTTTTTTTTTTGCATCTCTTGAGCTGACAGATCCCTCTCTTTTTAGAATTTGTCAGCTCCTTAGCTTTATAATTTTTTTGTATCTGTTAAGCTGACAGATTCTTCTCTTTTGTAATCTCTGCAACATCTGAATGCTTTTAATGATATCTCTCTCACTTCATCAAAAAAATAAATTGTTTCAAGTTCTGATGTGCTACTAATTGGTGCACCATCCACACGACTGCACATTCTGAATGACGCGTCCCTGGACAATTTATCTACTCCATGAGAAGAGTTGAACATTTGATTCTTAAAATGTTCCATCTCTATGCCGATGATATTGTTAAAATTTTCACGTGTTGTGCAATGTTGGATTGACAGATTTAGTTTGCCAATCTGGACCTGGGTCCTGGCCTTCATATGTTTATGCTCAATCAGCACTGTATCCTATGGCAAATAGTGCAGCTCAGGTTCATAGAATAGTGTCTACTACTTAAATCAGTGTCTTGATATCCATCTATCAGTTCCTTTCAGCGATAGGTGATTGATATGGTGTTGAAAGTTTCTCTATTTCAATGTTCTTGTAGGATCTTTTTGGTATTATTCCTGGTGATACAGACTACAGAATGTTTGCCCAAGATTTTGGCGATATTCCTGGGCTGGATATTATCTTCCTCCTTGGGGGTTATTTTTATCATACCGCATCTGATACTGTTGAAAGACTATTGTATGCATCACAATTGCTGTTTTGGCATAATTCACCAAATTGAAATTTTAAGACCATTACGTCCACTTGGATACTTGCTCTAATACATGAGATTTTTTCCAACCTAGACCTGGAAGCATCCAAGCACGCGGAGACAATTTATTTAGAATAATCAAGGCCTTCACCAGCTCATCTAACCTGCAAAATGCACATCAAAGGAGATTAAGATCTGCTGTCAATGGATCTGACAATGAACGTGCAGTTTTCTTTGATTACTTGTCGTGGTTCTTAGTAAGCCAGTACTTCTCAAGATGAAGAGCTTCTCTATTTATTTTCTTCTATATGAAGTGGAATCAGATTGGAAATTAACGATGAATACCTATTGTTCTCCCTCTCATTGTAGATATACTATTCACGAGAGCAAGCTATGTTACTTCATAGTTTACCTGTTGTCATCTTTTTTCTTGTGCCACTTCTCTTACGCTTTCCAACTTGGGGACTGGCCTGTTGTTTTGCTACCTTTTATGATTTTCTTAAAGGTAGGTAACCGGCATACTTCAATTTTCTCATTGGTTGGAAGAGTGCTCTTAAAAAACTTGTTTCTCTGTTCGGCTAGGTTAAAATGGTTATTGGCTGTTATGCAGGAATGTTATGTCATACTTTTGCAATTTTGCTAGCAATTGCTTTTCCAGTTGCCTTTGCTGTCATAAGACTGCTGTTTTCTGGTCAGACAATGAACTGGTATGTGTTCACTTATTCTTGAGGTTGCATTCTCTGGGTTTACAGGAGAATTATTATTTTTTAATTATGCTTGAGTGTCTGGTAAAAGTTTTCGTCATGGGTTCAAACCGCGGAACAACCTCTTGCAAAAGTGGCAGGTAAGGCTGCATGCAGTAGACTTAATGTAGTCCAGTTGTTCCTGGTCCCCACATATAGCGAGAGCTTAGAGCACCGAACTTTCCTTTTTATGTTTGACTGTCGGTCTTCTACTCCATGACAACAAAATCGTGATACTTAAAAATGTGGTATCCTGATAATGTTGTATTAATGGAAATTTGAGTTCTACCCTGAGAATTATTTTGTGACTATTAGTTCTCGTATGCCCATTTCACTACTATAGATCTTCGTATTGAAATCTGAACATACTAGTTAAGAATATTTAAGTGGAGACATGTTTAAGTACCATAAAAATAAAATTTGCATAAGTGGAATGCCTCCAATTGCTTCTAATTGCTTGGCCTTCAAATTCTCAGGAATCCAGCTGTCAAATTACTAGCTTTTTTTTTTTTGCTTTATAAAGGACTTTAGGTGTGCCACTTCCTCATCAAGCTGCTTGCACTTTGACACCAATAAACAGAAGTTATCCACTTGACTTTGATAAAACTTTTGGTAAATTGTTTTCATGAATAGGTTTTCTACACCATATTTGGCATTTCTGATGTTCGTACCCTGTTCACTTGCTGGGATGTTGATTCCAAGAATGCTCTGGGAAAACTTCCCTCTGGCTCAAGAAGTTTCTGTTCTGAAGTTGTCAAAAGTGGTATACCTTTAAATATTTTAGATATTGTTTTGGCAAAGATGTCTGCTTTTCATATGTCTGCATTCTTGTTCCATCTCTTCCTTTCCGTTTCATATATCTTATAAATCTGTACGAGGTCACAGATCTATCTTTTTCTTTATTCACGCATTATGTTGCATGCTGATTTTTATATATTTCATTTGTAATTCCACTGTACTTTTTGACACCCACTAGAGAGTATTTAGATTTCAAATTAGTAATACGAAGAAAGGAGAAAGAAAGAAACCTGATATCACCTGTTTGTTTCAGGACTTCTCAGATACATTGTCCTGTGAGTTTTGTGAGTTTCGATTGGGGTTTAAATGACTGATATTTTTAATCTTAGCTATTCAATCTACTTTGTGTCACGACCCAAAATTCAGGGACTTGTGATCGGCACCGACAACCCTCTTGTCGAGCGAACCAACCTTAGTCTAACTCATTAATTTATGATTAATGAAACACAGTACCCGAGAACTACAACAATAACAACAACAACAACAACAAATCCAGTGTATTTCCACATAGTAGGGTCTGGGGGGTAAGATGTACGCAGTCCATACCACTACTTCAAGAGAAGTAGAAAGGCTGTTTCCGATAGACCCCCGGCTCAAGACAAGGAATAATAGACAAATACTTAATAAAGCATGGAACAAGATGTCAAGAAAAAAATATGCTACCCACAAGGGATAATAAACAAAGAATAGTAAACACATTCGTAATAAAGCATACAACAAAGTGTCCTAGCAAGAATAATACATCTACCAAGTAATGTCCTACCCCAACGACTCAAACTGGCACTAGCCTTCTATCCTAATCCACGCCCTCCAGATCTTCCTATCTAGAGTCATGTCCTCAGTGAGCTGTAACTGCTTCATGTCCCGCCTGATCACCTCTCTCCAGTATTTCTTCGGTCTACCCCTACCCCGCCTGAAACCATCCAAACCAAGCTTCTCACACCTACGAACTGGGGCATCCGTGCCCCTCCTCATCACATGCCCGAACCATCTCAATCGGACTTCCCGCATCTTGTCCTCCACCAAAGCCACTCCAACCTTTTCCCGAATAGTCTCATTTCGAACTCTATCACCCCTATTAAGACCACACATCCAACGCAACATCCGCATTTCCGCCACCTTCAATTTTTGAATGTGAGAGTTCTTGACTGGCCAACATTCCGCTCCATACAACATGGCCGGCCGGACTGCTACCCTGTAGAATTTGCCTTTAAGCTTGGGCGGCACCTTCCTATCACACAACACCCCCGAGGCGAGCTTCCACTTCATCCATCCCGCTCCAATACGATGGGAGACATCCTCGTCAATCTCACTATTCCCCTGAATCATGGACCCCAGATACTTGAAACTATCCCTCTTACACACCGTCTGGGAATCCAACCTTACTACCACCTCGTCTTCCTGCCTCACATCATTAAACTTGCATTCCAAATATTCTGTCTTGCTCCTGCTCAAGGCTTATTCGAATGTAACCCCGATATAGATATAGGTCTAGGCCCAATATGAGTCAAGAGCATCTAAGATTTTAAGAGTATATAACAATGTCCGAAACGGAAATGAACAGATAATGAAGTCCGAGCTACCACAAAAATAGAGTGGTTGTCTCACCACTGATAACTGCAACGTGCGAACTCAACTACGAGGTTCGCTAGAGCTCGGATTAGTATCTAAAATGATTGCCGGAAAAGAAAAGGGAGAGGGTTGAGTACAGGGAGTACTTAGTATCCTTAACCATCCGCAATAAGGTTGCAGTGAGAGTCGTGATACGAAATAACTTTATTAAATAAAACCTGTACACCTATCATAATCAACAACAGTAATATGCACATACCTATAACTTCGCAAACCATATACAACTGATTCACAGGAAAAATATACTTCTTTCGTCTTAATTTATGTGATGTTTGACTTGGCATGGAGTTTAAGAAAGAAAGAAAGAAAGACTTTTGAAATATGTGGTCTAAAACAAGTCATAGATATTTGGCTACAAATCATCTGATTAAGGGTAAGATAGGCATTCGAAATGTGTGGTCTAAAACAAGTCATAGATATCTTTATGGCTATAAATCATCTGATTAAGGGTAAGATAGGCATTTTAAAATTCAATTGTTATTAATTATAGAAAAGTGTCATTCTTTTTGGAACTCACTAAAAAGGAAAGTGTGTCATAAGATTGGGACAGAGGGAGTATAAGAATATGCACAAACGTCAAGCATATAAAGATGTGTGCAGTAAGAAAGCATGTAACTATGAACGACTAATGATCACCTAAGGTACTCGGACTTGGGTGCGGATTCGAGAGTCGGATTCGTCAAAATTTAAGTTTTAGGATTCAGGGGTGTGAATCCTGAATCCTAAAATAGATACGGGTGCAAATTCGGCTAAAAAAATCAAATATTATAAATATAGAATTATAAAGATATTCTAAAAATCTGCTATTGAACAAAAACAAGAAAGCATCCCAACTTTTGCAATTACTTTTCAATTAAGAGTAGTTTTAGTATTATGAGTTTCTTTAACTTACCTATAATAATTTACAGGAAAAAAAACCCGTATAATTAGGAGTACTTTTTCAATGCTAGGGTCATATTCTGATACCAAACAGTCCAACAATGACACAAAACAACCCACAATCACAACACAAAACAGTTCACTCACCAGATGAACAAACAACACAAAAACGGAAACAAGGAGACAAGCACAAACACACGATTTGCAATATATTAAAAGGATAGATAGATAGACAAATGGAGGTATAAATTTTAAGAACCCTAAGATATATCAAATCTAAGGACCCTTAACGCTTACACACGACAATCACCTAACTCCTACGTAGACACAAGAGGGACGTTACCTCCTCTAGCACCAACATTTCAAGCCAAGTTGCAACTCAAGTGAATCCACACTTGAATTAGCCCTCATTTCGGTTTTGGCTTTTCCAAGCCCTACAACTAAGGTGTTACACTCTCAAAACCTAGAGAGAATTAGGTGTTACAATGTTTCATAGTCTTCCATCAATAATCAATCAAGTATGAAATGAACCCTAAAGAGCTTATTTATAGTTATTACAAAATGAAGACAAAATGACCTCCCTACCCTTAATGAGGGGGCGCCTATGGAGTATCAAAGAGGGACATAAAATGACCAAGGCACCCTTATTGGCGGTCTTGGAGTGTTAAGACACTAGTCCATGGTTGTCTCTTCAATGCTCCAAACCGTGGGAGTGGTTGGTACTTCAACAATACTTGTAGCTCTCGGGCATCAAGACAAGCTCCCAAGCCACCTTCCACACATGGCTTTGTCTTAATGTCCAAAATAGTATCTCCATGCATGCTCTCTTCTCCTTAATGTGACCACAATCGGATTCTTCATGAGTTGGCCTCGCATGATGTCATCGAAGGCTATGATGGCCATTTGGCTCGTATGATATTCTCTAACTAAAATATTATTTTACGATATATAATTATATATTGATTCTTTTTATATTATAAAGAATTAAAAATATAAAGACACAATCGACTTTTATATTCTGAGGAATAAATATAAAGACACTGACACAATTCTTTCTTCCCCAAAGACGTGAGATCTCTGTTTCTTCCCAAGAACATCGTCAAGTTGTAATTACTTCTCTTGTTCGGCTGGGTTCCATAAGTATGACTGTCTCTTTCTTCCCCAAGACACCAACAACTGAAAATTGGATTTGTTTGTCAACTTTACAGTCGTTGGTTGGACTTTTTCTAGGTAAGTTGCCGGTCTATTATTAATGTTTCCCTCAAATTTGTTCTTGAATTTAGTCAACGTATCCAAAATCATTTGACCGAATCTGAGATGGCGGAAGCACCCACACCCGCGTCAGTCTCGTGTCGAGACGGGTTAGGCGGCAAAACCGAAGAGTCCGGGCAACATAGATGGTCACAACTTTCAAAAATCAACCCGCATGCCCAATATCATGCATATTGCTGAAGGGTCTACTAAGGCAAATGACTTGTGAGGGAGGGTCTAATCAGTGTTATCAAGAGCAAAAAGCGCAAAAACGCTCCAAGGTCCGCTGGACTTTAAGCACATATTGCAAATGAAGTGTGGACTTTAAAGAGAAGGTGCAAATGGAGAAAAGATACAAATATATATGTTTAATCCAAGATTAATAATTATAAACATGAATAACAAATATATCAACAAAAGAAATTGAATTCTTTTACGATAAAGTAAATATTAATTGTTCAGTGCTGCCAAGGAAAATTTTGTGTTAGATCCTAAATGACCACACTGAAGCGCACATTAAGCAAGGCGAAATGCCGAACGTGTTTTGACCTTCACTTCAAGGCTTAAGCGTGCCTTTGACAACACTGGGTCTAATCCAACATGAAAACCAAGACGTGAATCCGCACACTTGCAATTGAATCTCACATAACCAAATATGTATGTTAACTGACACAAGAATGTGGTAAGGCAAGTCTATGGGCCACTACTTCAATCTTTTTCAAGATCTCAATGGGGAAACCTTCAAAAGACGTGGTCACCCTCTATGAACTCCAAGTCACAACTCCTCTTTTCGGCATAGAACTTTTGCCTTCTTTGAGTTGTCCGAACTCCGAAGCTGTTCTTTATTACATTGACCTTTTCCAAGGTCTGATGAATCAAATTTGGACCTAAAACCGTTGTTTCATCCCGTTCAAACTGCCCAGCTGGAGAAAGATATTGTCGCCTATACAATGCCTTATACGCGGTTGTCAGAAAGCTAGCTTTATTCTATGCAAATTCAGCTAAAGGCAGCTGCTCATCTCAATGACTTACAAAGTTAATGACACATGCTCTCAACATATCCTTGAGGATCTGATAGCTGGCTTGGACTAATCAAAAGTTTGTGGGCTAAATACTATGTTAAGCTCAACCTCAGTAGTATATCATCAGCACGAAAGCTGGAAGCCAAAATTACATCATTGAAAAAGACCAATCAAATTGGTACCTTCTCTCTCAGGCACTTTTCCCAATGTAATTTTTAAATCATCTTTCAACCAAAAACCCCACCGGTTGTCCTTCTGATCACCAGATCCCTCTTTTCCCCTCTTTTTTCTCAATCTCTCTCCGCTATAGCCGCCACTAACCACCGGCAACCCCACCCCCAGAAATCCACGCGCACGCATGTGCCGCCAGAATCTCCCAGTCACCAACACCACGCTCTTCACTCGCCGGTGTATGACACCTCCGTTCAGTCATATTTTCATTTTTTCCAGAATCAGACCTGCTGGAATTCTCTTTCATCACCTTCCTTCTTTTTTTCCCCTAGCTATTACACACTGCGAGTGCTCTTTGACCTTTACTTCATGGAGGAGAATAGGATCTACTTCAACTTTGGATTCAAATCCTTTGATATTACGAGATGGAAATCAAACAAATCAGTCTAGTACTAGTGGGTCGAGAGTAGCCTCAAACTGATGAGAAGATCAGAGATGAGCAACAACGTTATGGAATGGATTTGCTTCACTTTGGGAGAAGCTTCTAGTGATCAAAAAAACTTAGTCAGAAGATGAAATATGTCAGAAAGAGATGCAGATCAGTTTAGCACCAAGAAGAAGAATGAACACGGGAGATATATGAGCATTATTACCTTAAATAAGGGAGGAAGATCAGTATTAATTATCCCTGAGCTAGCATTGAATGCCGGTTGGTGCGACATTGCTCTCAAGATGGAAGAGTTCATTAAAGTCCCTATGAGACAGTCCACAGCAGCCGCCCGGAATAACTGACGCCAACTACTCCTATGCAAAAGCAATTCGAGAAAGTAAATGGTACTCTAAGAACATTTGGGGCAGCAGAGGTAAGGAAGGAAAAGGGAGTCATAGAAATTTCCTCAAAATCTGTAGATCAGGAGAAAGGGACACTAAACAGATGCATGGTAGGGAGGATAGAGGAGGGAGTCAAGGAGAAGCCCACACTTGCTGACATAAGGAGATGGTCTATAACTACCTGGGAAAATACTTTTAGGTTCAATGTATATGAGATGAACGGTAGTAGATTTCTCTTTGAGTTCTCCAATAGATTTATGGCGGAGCAGGTTCTACAACATCAGTGGTTCTGGAAAAAAATCCAATTTAATCTCGACTGGTGGAATCCTACAGTGGGGTGTAGGTCGAACTCTGGAATCGCAAAAGAAACTTGGATTAGAGCAGTCGGAATACCATTACATATGTGGTCGAGCAAAGTATTTAAAGAAATTGGAAATATTTGTAGGGGTTGGCTGGCTACAGAGGAAAACACATAACTCCAAAACCACATGAAATGGGCTAGAATTTTAGTCGCGAATAAAGCGAAGAATATTCCGAAAGAAGTTGAAATCATCCAGAATGGGCTTAAGTTTTGTATTACGATCTGGTCCGAGGAAGCACCCAGATTCGAAATATTGCCGAATCGTCCGGAGGAAACAACGAAGAGGACGACGGGAGTTACCCGGAGAAACCTTTGACCCAGCGGACAAAAGAGAGATCTGTCTGCAATGAAGTACGAATATCAAATCGATTCAGGGATTTGGAGGACAAAAATATGTGGGTGACACAGGGTCGAAGTCATGTGCAGAGCTATGAAAAATCTTAATGAAAATAGGGCCAAGGATCAGCACAAACCTTCTGGGCCGGATCTAGCAGCCCAATTCATTTATAATAATTTAAGTAATTTTGGGTCCATTTACCTACAAAGAGATGACTTCTACGATGTGTTTCTAAACACCTCTACACAATTATCTTCTCAAGATTGCATGCAGGTTTCTGAGAAGCGATTAAAGGTCGAAAGAATGGAGAATGCTGTAGGAAACGGGGGGATACAACTCAAGAGCTAAAGGCAATGGAAGTCTATGAGAATTTACAGGGAGATGAAATCAGGCAAGAAGAAGGGGTAACCGGTATTGTGGTTCAAAGTTATGCTGATGAGTTGGAAAACTGGGAGGTGCAGGATGCTGAACCTCTCCGAACTCAACCTCAGCTAACGTTACATGGCAAAGAGAATGAGAGATCACTTTGGGTACAACAAAACATGATAAAATTAGGGAAAATTTTGGGGGCAGATTTTAAAGGACATAAGGAGAAAGCTTTGGAGTTACTATTTTAGGTGGATAGCAGTAGAGCTGCAAGAAGAATGGAGACTGCAGCAATATGTAGAAAGACCAGAATCAAAGGAGCCCAGGAACTCAAAATCTTGGTAACCTTTGATGTCAAATTCAAAAGTGGGGAAAACAGGGGAAATGGGAGAAACAACTCATTAAGTTCCTAATGCAGTTCAAATTAATTTCGTGGACTGTGAGGCGAATGAATTGCCGAGACAAAAGAAGTCTTATCAAAAGTATGGTGTATGGCTTGAATGCGGACATATATTGCTTCTAAGAAACCAAGCTAGAGGAGGACATCTCAGAGTTAGTAAAACAAATTTGAGGTGGTAGATGGATCAAATATGAGCATTTGGAGGCTAGTGGATCAAGAGGGGGTATCCTGATGATGTAGGATAGTGGAATATGGAAGAGGGAGGTAGTTGAAACTGGTTCATACACTCTAACATGCAAAGTTGAATCTCAACTTCAAAGTTATTCTTGCCATATTACTGGGGTTTATGCCCCAAGCTGCTACACTGAGAGAAGATTAGTATGGGAGGAAATTGGTGCTGTCAGAGATCTTTTCCAAGGGCCATGGCTTTGTGCGTAGAGACTACAATGTCTGTAGGTTTGTTTCTGAAAAAAGAAATTGTGTTCGAAGAACAAAATGGATGAGGGGATTCGTAAATTTATTGAAAATATGTGTCTAATCGATATTCAAATGGAGAACGCAGCTTTCACTTGGTACAAAGGAGACAATCATGATGCAGCATCCATGATTGATAGAATCCTGATTTCAGGGAAGTGGGATGGAAGTTTCAGCAATTTAAAACTAATCCCACTGCAGAGGATTATTTCAAGTCATGTTCCTATTTCTCTACAAGGCGGAAGTTGGAACAAAAATAGAAGCTATTTCAAATTTGAAAATTGGTGGCCGTGGACTGAGGGTTTCACTGATAGGGTCAGAGGTGGTGGAACAATTTCAATTTTGGGGGAAGATTGGACTTTGTTTTGGCTTGCAAAATGAAAGCATTGAAGAATAAACTCAGGGAGTAGAATAGAGAAGATCAAAGAAAGTTAGGCTTACAGAGGAAGAACTCAAGAACCTATTAGGGAGACTGGTAGAGTTTGAAGCAGCGGGTAAAAAACGAACCCTCACTGAAGAAGAGTCCATAAGAAAAGGAGCTGTGCTACTGGAAGTCTGGAATATGAGAATTTGTTATAAAGAGAAGAAATTGCGTGGAGACAAAGATCAAGAGCTCTTTGGTTGAAAGAGGAAGACAGGAATACTAAGTGTTTTCACAAAATTGCGGATGCACACAAGAGATACAACAATATTGATCAACTGGAGGTTCAAGGTGAGATCACCCAAGATGCAATCAGAATTGAAAGAGAGATAGTTGAATTCTACCAAAAGTTGTGCACAGAAATATCACAATGGAAACCTGCTAGCAATTTCCCGAATTGCCCAGTGAAAGAGAGTTTAAAGGGAAGATTTGAAGAAGAGGAATTGTTGAGATGTCTTAAGCTATGTGCAAGGGACAAAGCCCCTGGACCAGATGGCTTCACCATGGGCTTTTTCATAAAAATGTTGGGAGATTGTTAAACATGATATAATGATGTCTTTTCAAAATTTTTATGAGCAAGAAATGTTCGAGAAATGCTTCAAATGCTACCTACAATTATTGCTCTAAACCCAAGAAGAAAAGTGCCACTGAGTTGAAGGACTTCAAGCCCATCAGCCTGATAGGAAGAATCTACAAAATATTTTCAGAAGTCCGAACTGAAAGGTTGAAAGGGATGATGGGAAAGCTGGTTGACTCACAACAAATGACCTTTATTAAAGGTACGCAAATTATGAATTCTGTCCTTGTAACGAATGAAACAGTAGGCTCTACTCAAGACTGAAGCAGAAGAATGTTATGCAAGCTAGATATAGAAAAAGCATACAATCATGTAAGTTGGGAATATCTGTTGGGAGTGTTGGAGAAAATGAGATTTGCGCAAAGTTGGATTCAGTGGATAAAATTTTGCGTATCATCAGTGAGCTTCTCAATGCTAATCAATTGTGCACCAACAGGTTTTTTAGAGCACAAAGGGGCCTGAGGCAGGGGGATCCATTTTCCCCTTTCCTATTTTTGTTAGCTATGGAGGGTCTCAACAACATGATTAAAACAACAAACACACATGACTGGTTAAAAGGGTTTGGTGTGGCTAGAGAAGGAAGAGAAAGTTTGGAGGTGACTTATTTGCAATATGCAGATGACACACTCATCTTTGTGGGGCTGAAGAAGAACAACTCAAATATCTAAGGGTGATTTTAGTTATGTTTGAAGGGATCTCTAGGCTTCATATTAATTGGAGGAAGAGCTTTCTTTATCGCATTAATGAAGTGTCTAATATGGAGGATCTAAACACAATCCTAGGTGGTCAGGTTGGGATCTTCCAACCACATACCATGGGATGCCTTTTGGTGCCAAATCTAAATCCAAAGAAATATAGAACTCTGTAATTGAGAAGTGTGAGATGAAATTGGCCAGATGGACGGGCAATACTTGTCATTGGGAGGTAGAATAACTCTAATCAACTCATTCCTAGATGCCATACCAACCTACATGATGTCTCTATTCCAACAGAGCCACAGACAGACTGGACTGAAGAAAGTTAGAAAGTTCTTATGACAGGGGAACATGGAAAAGAGAGGCTATAACTTAGTAAAGCGGAAAGATCTAATAGTGGAGAAAAGATCTAGGGGTCTAGGAATTAAAAACTTGCAGAACCACAGTAAGTGCTCAGAATGAAATGGTTGTGGAAATATGATAATGATAATTGATAAGCAGTTGTTTGGGGGGGAGTCATTGAAGCTAAGTATGAGGAGAAAGATGGATTACAAAGGAAGTAAATACTCCATACAGTGTGAACCTATGGAGACAAGTAAATGATGTACAAATAACAAGAGTTGCAGATTTCTTCAGCACTATAGGCTAGTTTAATGGAACACAAGAAGGGGAGGATGAACTTTGATGGCAGGGAAGTGACAAGGGAACCTTCAAGGTTGGTAAAGCATATAGAAAGTTGAACAATTGCAACCAACAAATTGTCAAATGGCCATGGAAAAATATCTGAAAAATTAATATTCCTTACACGGTAGCTTTTTTACTTGGGTCCTTTCTAAGGAAGCAATACTTGCAATAGACAATCAGATGAAGAGGGGGTTAAATGTATGTCCTAAATGTGTATTTTGTGGAGAGCAGGATGAAACTGTTAATCACCTATTCTTTCACTGGAAGACTACTGGAAAACTATGGCGTCTTTTCTTAAACCTCAAGTGTTTTTCTTGGTCCATGCCTGGTAGGGTTACAGAGGCTATTCGAAGTTGGGATGCAGATAAAGAGTAGAAGAAGATGGAGAATTATACCAGCCAACATATGGTGGGCAGGATAATCTGGAAGGTTAGGAATGCCAGGTGTTTTGAGAATATAGAGAATAGTATAGGAATGATCAAGTTGAATTATACCTTGATACTGTGTTTTTGGTGTAATCAGATTTGGTCTAATGATCTTGTATCTATTAGTGATGTGTTAGATTCATTATAGACATAGGATCATAGGTTCTCTGGACCTCCCTTGTAAATACGGCTCCAGTACAACCCATGTACTATTTTGCTACTATAAATATATATGAAGTTACCAATTTTACATCATTCAATCTGCATCCAAAAGAGGAAAAAAATAGTAGACTAACACTAAATCCTATCTCATCTTACAAGGATCCTTGGATGTCTACAATAGAAACGGGGTCATCTATATACTTTGGGCTGCACCAATAATAAAACCTTGCAATGCAATTCATCTTTGACTTTTGCACATATGAGAAATAATGGAGAAAAATATTATTGAATTGTTGTCTACATAATTACATTGACACCCTATTTATAGACACTACAATACAATCCTTTTCGAAGTAGGATTAGGATTTTGTATACTATTCCTATTTCTACTCATATTCTAACACTCCCCCTCAAGCTGGTGCATACAAGTCATATGTACCTAGCTTGTTACAAATGTAATTAATACGAGGACTGGTGAGAGACTTGGTGAAGATATCTGTAAGTTGATCACGTGACTTACCAAATTTTGTAACAAAATCTCTCGAGAGTATCTTTTCTCTGACAAAGTGACAAATCAATCTCTATGTGCTTGGTCCTCTCTTGGAACACTGGATTAGATGCAATATGAAGGGCTGCTTTGTTATCACATACAAGTTCCATCTTACCGGGTTCTCCAAATTTTAGTTCTCCCAGCAATTGTTTGATCCAAACCAGCTCACCAGTTGCTGCAGTCATTGCTCGATATTCTGCTTTGGCACTAGAACGAGCAACCACACTCTGTTTTTTACTCTTCCAGGACACCAAATTACCACCTACTAAAACACAATATCCGGATGTAGAACGTCTATCATAGGATGATCCTGCCCAATCAGCATCGGTATATCCAATGATATAGTCATGGCTTCGATCCTCAAAGAGTAGTTCTTTACCTGGAGATGACTTTATATATCGCAAAATACGAACAACTGCATCCCAATGACTATCACAGGGGGAAGTCATAAACTGACTTACAACACTCACGGGAAAAGAGATGTCAGGTCTAGTAAACTGTGAGATAATTCAACTTTCCAACCAACCGCCTATACTTTCCAGGATCACTAAGTGGCTCCCCTTGTCTTGGCAGAAGTTTAGCATTTGGGAGTGTCAATGAGTCGACATCCCATCATTCCTGTCTTCTCAAGAATGTGTAAAGCATACTTGCGTTGAGAAATAACAATACCTAATCGGGACTGTGCAACCTCAATACCTAGAAAGTATTTCAGTCTGCCGAGGTCTTAGGTCTTTAGTCTGGAAATTTTGAAAGAGATGTTGCTTCAAGTTAGTGATACCCTCTTGATCATTGCCGGTGATAACAATATCGTCAACATAAACAATCAGATAAATACACAAATTTGGTTCAGAATGGCGATAAAACACTGAATGATCAGCTCCACTACGAATCATGCCAATCTCCTGAATCACTGTGCTAAATTTTCCGAACCAGGCTCAAGGGGATTGTTTCAAACCATAGAGTGACTTGCGCAATCAACATACAAGGCTACTAGACTCCCCCTGAGCAACAAAACCAGGTGGTTGCTCCATATAGACTTCTTCCTCAAGATCACCATGCAGAAAAACATTCTTAATGTCTAACTGATAAAGAGGCCAAGGGCGAATGACAGCCATAGAGAGAAAAAGACGGACAAATGCTATTTTAGCCACGGGAAAGAAAGTGTCACTATAATCAAGCCCAAATATCTGTGTATACCCTTTGGTAACAAGGTGAGCCTTCCGCCGATCAACCTAACCATCTAGACCAACTTTGACTATATAAACCCAACGACAACCAACCGCAGATTTACCTGCAGGAAGGGAAACAAGCTCCCAAGTACCACTCGTTTGTAAAGCAGACATTTCATCAATCATAGCCTGTTTCTATCATGAATGGGAAAGTGCTTCACTTGTAGTCTTAGGGATGGAAATAAAGGACAAAGATGATACAAAAGCATAATGGGGTGATGACAGACGGTGATAACTCAAGAAAGTATATCGTGGGTTAGTATTACGAGTAGATCTTATACCTTTTTGAAATGTAACTGATTGGCTAGGAGGAGGCAGGTCTGCTGTAGAGGAAGTGTCAGGCGCATGACATGAATCATCTAGGACTAATGCTGGACGCGGGCGGCGGTGATAAGTCAAAAGTGGTGGCACATCAGCTGGAGATGGAGAAGTAACCATAGATTCTTCAAAGATTAGTGTGGGTAAGATTGGAGGTATGGGTAAAACCTCAGAGATATCAAGATGAGCAGTAGATGTATAGTAAGGTTGAGATTCAAAGAATGTGACATCGGCGGACATAAGGTAGCGACCCAGATCAGGTGAATAGCAGCGATACCCTTTTTGAACTCGATAGTAACCAAGGAAGACACATTTCAGAGCACGAGGGGCTAATTTATATTTTCCTAGGGCTAAGTTATGAACAAAACAAGTGCTCCCAAAAACAGGAGGGGGGATAGAGTAGAGATGTGATTGAGGAAATAGTATGAAATGGGGAACCTGATTCTAAATCGAAGATGATGGCATTCTATTAATAAGATAGCAAGATGCGAGGACTGCATCACACCAAAAACGCATCGGAACATGGGATTCAATATAAAAAGTACGAGCTGTCTCAATTAGATATCTATTTTTCCTTTCTGCTATACCGTTCTGCTGTGGGGTGTATGGACATGATGTCTGGTGAATAATTTCATGGTGAGTCATAAACTCCTGAAACTGGGAGGATAAGTATTTTAAGGCATTATCACTATGAAAAGTATGAATGGAAACACCAAACTGATTTTGTATTTCGGCACAAAAACTTTAGAATATAGGAAATAACTCAGAACGATCTTTCATTAGGAAAACCCAAGTGCATCGTGAAAGATCATCAATGACACTAACAAAGTAACGGAATCCTAAGGGTGAACTGACTCTACTAGGACCCCAAATATCAGAATGAACTAATGAGAAAATAGACTCTAAACGACTCTCAATACTACGTGAAAATGTAGCATGGGTATGTTTTCCAAGTTGACAAGACTCACAATCTAATGTGGATAAACTAGACAAACTGGGCACCATCTTTTGTAGCTTGGATAGACTAGGATGTCTTAAACGTTTGTGAATAAGTTCTGGTGTGTCTGTAATGGAGCATGATATGAAGGAATTTGAAGAGGTAAGATGGTAAAGGCCTTGTGATTCATGTCCTGTGCTAATCATCTATCCCGTATTATGGTCATGCATTACAAAAGAATCATAAAAAAAGTTATACTACAATGAAGGGTATGTGTCAAACGACTAACAGATGCAAGATTAAAAGGACAACCAGGAACATAAAGAACAGAGTCTAGAGTGACATAAGATAGGGGTTTGGCTTGTCTAACTCCTTCTGGTTTTGTTCGAATCCCATTGGCTAAAGTAATAGTAGGAAGAGATTGTGAATAAACAATATCAGATAGAAGTGACTGGTAAGTGATTTGTTACCAGAAATATGATCAGAAGCACCCAAGTCCACAACTCATGATCCAAAGGTTGGAGATTGTGCAGTTGAGACTACTGATAGAGATGTATGCTTACTTGCTCGATACTGAAGATACTCATGATATTCCTTATCAGATAAATACACCCGTTGATCACCTGAGGTGTTAGACTTAGCAACATGAATATTTTTAGATGGTAGACCACGCAAAGAATAGCATATCCACGAGTATGTCCAAGCCTATTACAATAACTACACTTAGGTCGAGAATAGCATACATCACGAGTATGTCCAAGCTTTTTACAATAACTACAGCTAGGTCGAGATCTTCCAAATTCCCCTCCCCCTCGTTGATTTTTCATGAACTGTGACGTTTGATTGTCTGATCTCCTCATTAAGGGTTCAGATGTAATCATAAGATTAAATAGAGAAAAAAATAATTCAGTCACCGGAAAATTGGGTCAGTCACAGAAAAATTTGTCAGTCCCCGAAAAATTGGATTTGATTGCCGAAAACAGACTTGAATCAAGAAATAACTCAAGGGACAACCTTGGAATGAAGTGGCAACCTCACTGGAAAGAGGAATCTTGTCGGAAAAAATAAAGTCGTCGGAATTAGGGTTCTGGTGATCAGAATTAAGAAAAAAGGGAATTGGTCGGATCGGAATAACTGAGCGACTTCAACAAAAAAAGAACAACTTAAAAATTTGACCGGAAATTGGCTCACGCGCCGGCGCGTGATATAGATCTCGCCGGAATTTCAGAACTCTGGCAGGCGCGTGTAGGCGCGTGGTTGGTATTTTTCGACGGTTTTGGTCATGTTTTTGTTGCCTGAGTTTCTCGATCCTCTTGGTGGTGTTGTATTTTTCACACAACCCACAGAATAAAAAACAATGACACAAATCAGTCATCGGAATTGACACACGGTGACTGAGTTTTCTTTTCAGTTTCTCACCAACGCGCTGATACCATGTGACAAATAATGGAGAAAAATATTATTGAATTGTTGTCTACATAATTACATTGACACCCTATTTATAGACACTACAATGCAATCCTTTTCGAAGTAGGATTAGGATTTTGTATTCTATTCCTATTTCTACTCATATTCTAACAACACAGAACTATTGTTGCCTTCAAAACTCTTATGGTTCCTCTCAAATGGTCCACCATATTACGCTGCGGGGGCCATTCGCGACCCCAAGGGGTGCTCCGCGCGGCCCATTGCTCATCTTGAACAGAGTCTCACTAAAATTCCCATAACTTTTTCCTTGGGACTCGGATTGACGAATGGTCAGAGGTGTTGGAAAGAAGACCCAAAAAGCTTTAATTTGATAGGTAGTAGGCCACGTAACTCATTATATTCTTGGGGTAATGGTCATTGGAAGTTGACCCAAGTAAGAACGGCTACTAAAACTCAATCGGTAGGAAAATTCTCAACTCAACTTTGAGCTAGGAGATTTCTATGATCTCAATTCATCTCCAAAGATGTACCCACACTAAGGAATTGATCTTCACACTTATGTCTAAATAGAAACCATTAGGTTCGGGCCTATACACATGTGAAAAGCATTTTAAATTCTAGCCCGAAAGTGTGGAGTGTTACAAGATCCTCTTGCCATCTTTCACATTAAAAGTAGTTCTTTCAAAGAATACATGCCACAGGTTCCTGATTGATCTCCACAAGCTTGTGCCATATGTGGTGTTTACTTCTTTTGTCCTCCAAAAACCTTTATTTTCATACTTAGCTTGAATCATATTGCCCCATAAAGAATGCCTTCCTTAAGTAGTCTCCATAGCTATTTCAACAAGAGACTTCTGTTCAGCTCTCTCAGATTTCTGATACCCAACCCTCCATCTTTCTTAGACAAAATTAGCGTGTCCCATTTGGCTAAATGATTATCTTTTTCCTCCTCGCCCCCTTGCCACCAAAATTTCCTCCTAAGAGCATCAATTCTTTCCTCCTCATTAACATGAATAGGAAATAATGACATCAAATAGGTAGGTAGGGCATCTAATACAGAGTTGATCAAGACCAATCTGCCACCTTGAGACAAGTATTGTGCTTTCCATCTAGTTAATCTTTTTTCACATCTTTCAATGACATCATTCCATAGATCTCTTGATTTACTTTTTCCACCTAGAGGCATTCCTATGTAAACTGTTAGAATCTTACCTGTCTCTCCACCCAAAATTCCAGCCAACTGTTGAATCGTAGCCACCTCATTAATTGGGAAAATAAGGCTTTTTCTCCAATTAAAGTGAAGGGGTGAAATAGCCCAAAGAGAAACAAAATAATCCTCAAATACTTCAACTGACTCTCTTATGCATCACAAAAGATGAGTGTGCCATCGACATACTTTCCACTCTTTCACTCTGTCCCTTTGCTACATTGAAGCATCTTATCCAACCATTACTGTGGGCAAATCTTCACCATATTGTTGAGGTCACTCCATCACCAGAATGAACTGAAATGGTGATAATGGCTCACATTGTCTCAAACCTCTTTGAGAAGGAAAAAAGCCTTTTGGGTGAACCATTTATCAGAACAGAAAACCCAACTGTGGTAATGTAAAACCTTATCCATCTAATCCATTTTCCTCCAAAACCCATCTTCGGCAGAATTCCAAGCAAGGAACTCCAATTCTCATGGTCGTATGGCTTTTCAATATCCAATTTGCACATGATACCTAGTGTCTTATCTTTCATCCTGGAATCTATGCATTCATTCGCAATGAGAACAACATCGGTGATCTGTCTCCCTTCAAAAATGCCATCTGTTGCCCAAAAACTTTTCACTGATTACCAAAAATTAGCTATAAACAATGTCCCTATATCAGTTATGGTAGAAATGGGACCTGGATTATCTCTCGAATGTAGTTTCCTGGCAAGTTTTTCTCCTTAGTAAGTAGTTTGGACCAGTAGAAGTGCGTAGACTTGATCAACCAATCCATAATCACCCAAACCGAGTCTAACTTCCCAAAGTACATGGTCACCTCACACCGAAGTCCTTAATAATCCGTTTCCACTCCCACTCAAGAATAACCATCTTTTGGGTCAAACTGCGCAGTTTTTTATGCTCGTACTTGACATGTCAAGCAATAAGATACATGGTTTTCTCCATTTTCTTCATCTTCCTCCCGTAGAAATGTTTTTTCAAGTCCCGATACATCTTAGTAGCCCAAGATGTATCAAGTTACATGAGTTGTGTGCTTCCTCAAGTCTCATCAAGTCATCTATATTCACCACATAAGTTTGACCATTAAGTCACATTACGTAATCATCACCATTGTCCACAATAGAAGAGTCTCACTTTTAAACCTTCACCCTAAGTTCATGTAAATGTGGATCATGATACTGATGGACATTGATCCTCTCAAACAATAAAGATTGTGCAGCTGTGTAAGCAAAAACTCTATCTGGTATTGGAATATCCATCTTGACACGCCGATTATCCAGTGATTGAACCTTTATGGCTAATGGACGCTTCTCAGCTAAAATAAAAGCCATACTACCCATTGATTTTCGACTCAAGTCGTCCGTTATCACGTTCAGCATTCCTAGATGATAAAGGACAGTGATTCCATTGTCTTAGCCAACTCAATCTACCTATGCTATCGGAAATTCAAGTCCTTTTGCTCGAATATATACCCTATGTCGGGGTTGTCCGTGTAAATCTCACCTGACTCACCTTTCAAGTAGTTCCTCCAAATCTTAAGTGCAAACATATCCATTGCTAGCTCCAAGTCATGAGTAGGGTAATTCTTCTCATGGTTCTTCAACTGCCTTGAAGCATATGCAATTAGCTTACGATGCTGCATGATGACACGAACTAGACAATCAGTGAGGCATCGCAATATATCTTGAACCCTCAACTCTGGAGGTAATGTCAACGCAAAAACCATGGTCAAAGCATTCTTGAGCTTTTGAAAGCTTCCTTTACATTCACCCAACCATTTGAACTTAACCCCTTTTAGGGTCGGACAAGTCAATAAGGCTGCTACATATGAAAGTCCTCCATAATACATGTGTAATATTCCTCCAAGCCTAAAGAGTTATGTATCTACTTAGGTATAATGGGCCTTCATCAACCTTGAATTGCCTCAATCTTCTTAGTATCCACCTTTGTACCCTCACTAGATATCATATGGCCTTAGAAGACAAACGTGTCAAGCTGAATTCACGCTTAGAAAACTTGGCATGAAGCGTGTGTTCTTGTTGTGTTTGTAACACTGTTATCAAGTGTTGCTCGTTTTCCTTTTTGTTGTGGGAGTGCACTAAGATATTGTTAATGAATATAATTACAAGGGAATCAAGATAGAGCTTGCACACCAGGTATTTCAAGGTACTTGTAATTCCCGTACAAGTCCTAAAAGTTGTCTTCAAAATGTTTGATTCCATTTTCTTCAATTGATGATACCTAGACCTCATGTCAGTCTAAGAAAAATAATGTAGCACCCTGCAATAAGTCAAACAAGTCATCAGTACTCGACCATAGATACTTGGGCTTTATGGTTACTTTGTTCAACTGTCTATAGTTGAAGCACATCTATATAGACTCATCATTCTTCTCCACGAACAGAACTGAAGCACCCAAGGATGAAACTCTAGGTTTAATGAAACCCTTGTTCAACAAACCCAATAACTGTTAAACCAACTATTTCAGCTCTGCAGGATCTATCTAATAGGTGGAAGAGAAATTAGTTTGCGTATCCGGTAGTGTACCAATACCAAAATCTATATCACAATCAGGTGGAATACTTGGTAAGTTTTGCAATAACACATTCAAAAACTCTCTAACCATTGTCAACATCTCAGGTGTCGGAATCTCAAATCTAGTATCCTGAAATAAAGAAAGATAAGCCAAGCAACCTTTACCCATTATGCACCACACCTTTACAAAAGAGATCACTTTTCTTGTGGGTGTGCTAAGTGAACGCCTCCGCTCAACACTAGTGTACCTCAAATAGCTAAATTGTCTTGGCGTGCAAATCCAATATCATATGACATATCGCCAACCAGTTCATACCTAGAATAACCTTAAAATCAGCCATATCAAGCATCAATAAATCTACCAACGTATCACAACCCTGAACCGTAACCAAGCATGACTGATAGGCCCGATCTACCACAGTAGAAGCGCCACCGGGTAGAAACATAAACGAAGTATCAAGATGCTCACATGACTTACACAAGCCCAAAATGAACTAGGAACACAGATAAGAAAAAAGTCAAATAGCATATAAGCATCCCATTTACATATTGAAATAATACACGTGTTCATAACAATTGATGGAGCGGAGTGTTGGTCAGTCAAGCGCCCCCACATCCAAAAATTGAAGGTGGCGGAAATGAGAATGTTGCGTTGGATGTGTGGGCTTACTATAGGGGACAGAGTAAGGAATGAGATTATCCGGGAGAAGGTGGGAGTGGCTTCGGTGGAGGAAAAAATGCGGGAAGGAAGGCTGAGATGGTTTGGGCATGTGATGAGGAGGGGCGCAGATGCCCCAGTTCGTAGGTGTGAGAGGCTAGCTTTGGATGGCTCAGGAGGGGTAGAGGTAGGCCGAAGAAATACTGGAGGGAGGTGATTAGACATGACATGGAGCAGCTTCAGCTGATTGAGGACATGAAGGTGTGGAGGGAGCGGATAAGGGTAGAAGGCTAGTGTGAGTGTGTGGGTTATAGCATGCAGTTAGGAGAGATCTTGTGTAGCCGGGGAAGTAACCCTAGGACTGTGTACATTGGTGGGTGCCCTTTTTCTTATGTCTTAGTTCCTATTTGTCTTATTTTGTGTCGCCAGTATTTTCTTATATTTCGTATTTCTACGATTACTATTTTTATCATTTCTTATTCCTGATTTTCTTTTATGTCACCCATCCCTCCCTCCCCCCTTATTTACTATTCTTTATCTTGAGCTGGGGGTCTATCGGAAACAGCCTCTCTACTTCTTCGGAGGTAGCGGTATGGACTGCGTACATCTTATCCTCCCCAGACCCCACTTTGTGGGAATACACTGGGTTGTTGTTGTTGTTGTTCATAACAATTGATGCCTCAGCATTTCGCTTAGTAGGAAAAGCATATAAACGGGGTTATCTCCTCTCGTCTACATTGAATGCCTGAACGTTCCACTTAGCAGGAAAAGCATAAAAATGGGGTTGTCCCCTCTCGTCTGAGCATCACCTCTATCACACCTCTACCTGGTTGAGGAGCACCTCTAACTTGCTGTGTAGCCGATGTATTCTGAGCATGAGCTTGAGTATTAGTATGATTGGCACCTTGCTGATGCCGGGGACAATTTTTCCTAAGCCGATGTAATTTGAGCGTAAGCTTGAGTAATAGTATGACTAGCACCTTGCTGATGCTGGGGACAATTTTTCCTAATATGTTCCATCTCACATCACTCATCCAAGTCTTAAGGGCAAATTCATGTTGTTGTGGCTATTGAGACCTAAGTTGCGCGGACTCTTCACTTCCGATGTCGCATCCGTGTCGGATTCTCCAAAAATACACTAGCTTTGGCGAATCCGACACACACCCGTTGGCATTTTTGAAGAGTCCGAGCAACTTAGATTGAGACTGCCCTTGATACACAGTAGGAGAACATAACAGGGGTGTATGCTCTGAATTGCAGAAATGAAAGTATAAATATCTGGGAGGAGATAAGAGCTGTAAGGATTCTAATTAATGATCCTTCGGCTATTTGTGAGGATTTCAGAATCACTAGATTTCTATCAGAAAGAGGAACTATAGCAGAAGATCTTCAGCTGTGGAGGAGTTCTCAAATTTGATCAAGGATATGAGATTGTTGGATCCTCAACTTGTAGGGGGCACCTTTAGTTCAAGGGAGACGATCACAGAGCTGCTTTTAGAATTGATAGAGTTCTTATATCTGAAGAATGGGATGCCAAATTTAGAAATATTCATCAAATTCTTCTATAGGGGATTGGTTCTGACCATTGCCCAGTATCACTACAATGTGGTGTTTGAGATCACAAGTTGTTTTTTAAGGTTGATAATTGGTGATTATCAATGTAACCAGTTGCTTTTAGAATTGAAGGCTTTGTGGTCAGATTTAGAGAATGGTGGTCTAATTTTGAGTTTACAAAAAGGTTATTATATCATGTAAACTTACAACACTTAAATGGCAAGCTAAAGGGATTGAGCAAGAGCAGAAAAGGAAAATTGAGTATCCAGAAGGTTCAAATTAAACCATCTGGTTACATTAGATGTTGTGCAGAAGAATAGAAATCCCACCAAGGAGGAATATGCTCAGAAGGGAGGACTATTAAGAACATATCAAAAATGAAGAAATAGAATTGTAACAGAGGTCCAGAGCTCTTTGGCTCAAGAAAGGGGATAGAAATACTAGTTTCTTTCACAAAGTGGCCAATCATTCTTCATTCCAAGCAATAGCGAATGCTGACGCATCCCGACCCATCATTCTTTGCAGAAGTGTTGCAAGGCCCGTGATCGTGCTCACCAGAGAACGCTGGTCAACTCCCTTATTTCTGCGATGGTGCTCCATTGAATGCGAAAGAGAACCAAATCCCCAAAGCGAAAAGGTCAACGCCCTCAGCTAGTCAACTTGCACTGGGATCGCGGTTCCCCTGGCCGCAAAAGCCCTCCAGCCACCAGTAGTTTTTCCAAGGATTTTATGTTCCAAATCACATCTGACCCTGGAACTTCACCCAAGTCATACCAACAAGTCATAAAACATAATATGAATTTCCACACATGCTTGAAACATAAATTAGAATCCAAATACTGAAAATAAGGAGTTTGGTGATTACATTTTTGTGATGAGTACTAGGAATGGGAATTGAGGGATAGGGAGAAACAAAAATTCTAAGTTATATAACACCTCTTAATCTTGTCAGTTAATGCTGGACGAGGATTTTATTGCCCGTGCCCCTTGGGGTGGGGTGGCTGGATGGGTGGTAAATTTGAAGTGTCAAGTGCTGATTTCATCTTCGAATTCTGTTCCATTATAATTATATAAACTATGCATTGAGTGCCTCATTATGCTTCTCCTTAAATTTTTATTACCAAAATGGTGTGTGGAGTTCAAAAGATTTGTTCTTTTATTGCAAAGATCATGTCAATGTTTGAAGTTCTTTCTTCTTTTTCTCTTTGACATTATGCAGGAACTAGTTTCTGAAGCTAGATTTTGGGGAGCATTTGGGTTGTATTCAATTTTAACATTGGTGCGTACTTTTTTTTCTGTAAGTTAATCTGCATTTCATTTTCTTCTTTTGCGGTAGATAGGCTTCGTCACCTCAGTTTTGCAAAACTTGGCAAAATATGTGTATGTTCTATTTGATTAAAAAAATGAAAAAGCAGGCTTACCTTGTTGCTGGGCTGAGTGGAGGTTTCTTGACATTTGTAATGTCAGCGTTCATGCTTCTTGCTTGGATTTCCTTTCGCCTGTCTATGAAGTCCTTTGTTGTCGGATCATTTAGGTATATCTGTTTCACTGATGTTCAAATCTGTTGCGCTCAGTTAATTTAACGTACTCTGGTGATCAAAAGTTGTTTTGTCAGGTCGACTGCATGTTATGTGATCCCTCTAGTTCCTTGTCTAATGTACGCGGTGTATTTTGGCGGATTTCTTGTTGCTTTTGTGATTGAAAAAATGGGCATGACAGGCTCACTTCCCCCTCCTTTTGGTTAGTATTTCTGACCTGGTTTCTAGAGCAGATATTTGACTGAGTATACTTGTCAAAAATATGGTCCCTCTCATTCCTTGCTTAATGTACGTGGTGTATTTTGGTGGATTTCTTGTTGCTTTTTTTGATTGAAAAATGGGTATGACAGGCTCACTTCCCCCTCCTTTTGGTTAGTGCTTCTGGTTTTATCTCTAGACTAGATATTTTTGGAGCATACATGCCAAACATTTGATGATTAATTGATAAATCTGTGCACTTTTCTAGAAGATTGACACTGCCATTGAGGTTATATATAATGACTTCAGCATGCTAGCCTTACGTTCCACGTATATATATATTGGCATACTGATACAGGTTGAACTACATATTAGTGGCCTTGATTAACATTGTGCAACTCATTAGAAAATGACATGGAAGGTTGACTTAACTGAAACCGAGTCAAAATCTTGCAGTTGAATTGGTATTTTAGATCAAGTTGCAACAATTGCAGTTGAATTCCTTAAGACTAATAGTGCAGATTGCCTTTATTACTTCATGCTGAAATGCTTAATTTATGCACTGAATCTCCATTAGACTAGATTTTTTTTTCATGTCCTGCTATCTTGCTTTAGAAATTCATCTCTCTTATTAATGACCCAATTAAAGCATGTGATAAAAGTTCTTTTAATTTTGGAATGTGTACTCTTATTTTTTGCCTTCTTGAAACTTCCATAATTGCCAAATTCCAGAATTATTTCCCTCTGGTGCCAGTAGGGCTGGGCATATTTCGGTTTGAACAGGAAAAACCGACTGAGCCGAACTTATTTTAAATTTGGCTTCAGTTTTTTGGTATGTTCTGTCGGTTTCGTTTTTAATTTTTAAAAATTCAGTTATTTGGTTTTTGAATATTTTAATTCGGTTAACCAAAAAACGTAATATTCAACATTGAAGAAGCTGAAGCGTTTTTCTCCTCCTGGCGGTGATCTGCATTTCTGACTCCATTGGAGAAACAAATGGTGTGCAGAGAAGTGGCACAACACTCTTGTCAATTGAGATGAGTGAGGTCTTTGATTGCTTCATTGGTAGCAATGAACACTTCTGATGATATTTCCTCTATAATAGTGGAGTGTCTCAAGTCCATTAATTCCATTCCATCACGCGGCTACTCTATTACCAAAAATTGTTGCTCGCAGCAACATGTTCTTGAATCTGAAAGGAGATCTCATTCTTCTACCCCCTACCACCATCTAACATGATAGGTGAATGATTAGAGATCAAACGGGGGAGAGGGCATTGGATCACATTAGGAGCTATCTCCTCCAAGAAGTAGATACAAGGAATCTATCAAAGGTAAATCAATAAGAAGCCGGTTATCGATAAACTCGGAGAAATCCTCCATACCTTTGGAAATCTCCCTACAACCAACCAACCACTCTTCTGGGAATCTAAGGGGTCGTTTGGTTGGGAAACAGTTATCCCGGGATAATTAGTCCCAGGATTAGTTATCCCATCATGTAATATGGGATAACTTATCCCATCACTATAGTATAAATGGTGGGATACATAATCCCTGTATTAACTAATACTTCCAACCAAACATGGAATAAAATCCTTCATTTTATCCAGGGACTATTTATCCCTTATGCCTTATACCAAACGATCCCTAATAGTGTTAAAATCCCGACCTAACACCCAAGGAATATCCCACCCCTCCATGCAAGCCCCTAATTCCTCCCATAAAGCAACCTTCGGCCCCTTCCCTACCAGTCTATAAACACCCCAAAGCCCCACTCTGTTTGGAAAATTGCTGAAAACTGGTATAAAATATATCGGTCATCTTGACCTCCTAGTGGTGTTGGAGTTTGCGCAACACTGACGAAAATTGGAACTACGTAAATCATATATGAGGAGTCACCAGAAAGATGCGTAAAACGACGCAAATCATAATTGAGGAGTCACCGGAAAGACGCATGGTGCTACGCAACTCAGATATGAGAAGGTAGTCTGAAAAAATGCACGGACTACGCGAGTTAAATATGAGAAACTAGTCCGGAAAGATACATGGTGCTACCAAAATAAGATATGAGAAAGTTGTCACCGGAAAGATGCACGGTGCTACACAAATTAGGTATAAGAAAGTAGTCACCGAAAAGATGCACGGTGCTACACAAATTAGGTATAAGAAAGTAGTCACTGAAAAGATGGATGGTGCTACACAAATTAGTTATAAGAAAGTAGTCACTGAAAAGATGCATGGTGCTAAGCAAATTAGATACGAGAAGCCACCGAAAAGAAGCATAGTGGCCCAACTTTTGCTAACATAATCATTGGCCAAATATATGGGTCATAACCGCCTGCCGATAGCGGAAGCTTTTTGATTTTCTATCAAGATCATAGAGACTCTGATACCATATTAGAAATATAAGAGGTGAATATTATTCCCTCCATTTAAAAAAGAATGCCCTATTTTGACTTGGTATGAAGTTTAAGAAAATAAAAGACTTTTGAATCTTGTGGTCCAAAATTAAAGTTATGTCAAATGCACCAAAATGCCCTTCAACCTTGTGGTCTTAAACATGCTGTGGAAAGTTGAAGCTAAAACATTGCCTAAAAAAGGAAAGGGGTCATTCTTCTTGAAATGGACTAAAAAGGAAAGTAGGTCATTCTTTTTGAAACAGAGGGAGTATTGAATTGTTGTATCTACATTATTACATTGAAACCCTATTTATAGAAACTACATTAGATTCCTTTTCCAACTAGGACACTACATTTCAATCCTTTTCCAAGTAGGATTCTATATACTATTCTTGTTCCTACCCCTATTCTAATAGGTGATTTGTTTGAATTTATTTGTAAAATTATTGAAAAATTTACTTTTGCTTATTTGCTTAGTAATAAATTATACAACTGAAGATATACGAGACTTACGCCTCGCCTCGCATTCCTACTTTTTAAAATACTGATGTGAACTAAATATAATTTTCTATGATAGTTTTGTCACCTTACTTTGATTACTCAAAGTTTATCTATATCTCATCTCCTATGTTGAATGAGATAACTTTTCTTAAGGCATTAAACAAACTCAATCTATGTCAATATAAAGTAATCATGTTATCTATTGTCTTTTTACAATTTCTACTATGAATAGCATGCCTATTACCTTGAACTTGATTGATTGAGCTCCTTGGGTTTACACTATCAAGGGTTGAAGAAATCCACTTCATCACATCTAGGCATGGGTGTTGAGCTGAGCGAGCCGAGTGCGAGCCCAACTCTACTGAGCCGAGCTCAATCGAGCCCGAGTTGGGCCAAGACGACTCCTTAATATTTAGGCCTGTATAGTATTACGTCGTTAAAAAAAGATAAATTATGATATGTTTGTTCGAGTTATAATCATTATTAGTTTAATTGGTAATTGCATTCAACTTTAGTCTAGAATTCAATTCAAATGACGACGACAACAACAACAAGAACAACAACATACCTAGTATATTTGCACATAGTGGGGTCTAGGGAGGGTAGGATGTATGCAATACATACCACTGCCTTAGAGGCGAGGTAGAGAGGTCAGTTTGAATGACATAAGTTAGTATTGAATAGAAAATAGAATTGTAAGTAAAAAATAAAAAAGCAAAAATAAAATAATAGTAAATTCAAAAAAAGTCATAAAATGTTACATTTCTTTTATTTGAATTTTTATATGTAGTTCGACAAAGAATCTTAAATAAATAATGTATATACTTTTATTTGAATTTTTATATGTAGTTCGACAAAGTATCTTAAATAAATAGTGTATATAAGAAAACTAATTGCATGAAATGAATTTAAAAAGTACAAAATTATAGCTAATGATAATAAAGAATATTATTAAACTGACATTTTTCTAACTTTATTATGATTAGTGAATGAATTTTAGTTTTAAAGTAACCATTACATTACCAAAGCGAGCCAATCGAGTCGAGCCGAGCTGGCTCAATCGGGCCCGAGCTTTGGCCAAACTTCAACCGAGCCAAGCTAAGTGAGTTAAATACATGCGAGCCGAGCCTAGAGCCAAGTCGGCTCTATACCCAGCCCTAATCACTTCCATGGACAACTGACTAATGGAATGCCTTCCTACAACTAGATATAGCATAACTCCCACTTTCGGGGATGTCTAAAATAAAACAGTCCAAGTGTCGACTACTATCCGGGCCTTCTAAGCATGTCCAATGGTCCATGTACTTCCATATTGGGCCTCCTGCAAAATGCTGGAGATGGAGTTGACTAAGCCTGCTCCAAGTTTAGTGACGCACTGTGAAAAACTATCCAGCAAGGTCCCTGTGTAGATGTGGTACAAGTGCACGCGACCGTGTAGCAAAAAGGTTTCACCCTGCGTGGTTGTGGCCCTGAGCCTCACAACCTCAATGCTCTGCATCAATAACAGGAAAAAATTAGCACATTCCAAATTGTGGTTTTCTTGCCGAAGACGCGCCCGAACTCCTGGGGTCCCAAGAAGAACCAACCTAACAAGTCCCAAAACACTATATGAACCTACATGAAGTCTCAAATCAAGGAGTGGGATGCAAATACTCAAAACATGGGGTTGAGATATTACGTTTCCTTATGTGAAGACCTTTTTATGTGATGAAATTGCGCTTGGATTTCAGCATTTATGCATTAACAATATAATAAGTAAGTAGCTCATTTTCTTTGCAGGGTACTTCATTCCTGATGTTATAGTGGCGGCAATAATTGGACTGGTGACTAGTTGGTCCGTTGGACCTATTTTGCCTGTTGTCAGCCACTGGTTAACCAGGTCACCTATACTACAATTTTTGCTACACAGCAGCGTTCTCGCTTTGGCTCTTTCATCACAATTCTTTCCGTACAGTGCCGATGCACCTAAAAGAGTTATATTCCAGCATACTATCTGGAATGCAGGTATCAAAGAACCAGTTGTCTGATTTGATTGGAACAAAAAAAAGATACAGCTTCTGCGTTTAGATTTTTGTTTTCCCAATTTTGGAGGGGCTTAAAACGATGACATGGAAGGTGCAACCCCATCTTTTACTTCCCTCCTTCCCTTCTTTTAATTCTAACCAAACATAGTGCAAGGATGTAATCTAATAGTACAAGTATGCAGCACAACATTTGGAGTTAATCTGTTGCTTGCATGTCCTTCCAGATAAATTCCGTTGTTTCTTACTAATAAAGTAATGCTGTCTTTACAGGTGCCAGCCAAGTTAAGGAAGTTACCTACGATTTTGCCGTTGTTGACTCCAACACTTTGCCTTTCGTTTTCAAACATGCCCCTGAAGTGGCCAATGTACTGCACATCAATACAGAATTATCCTTTGATGCGGTCGAGCAGTCTCATCAAGAGGATTGGATGGTAGCTACTTTGAAGCTTTCACCATGACTAGCCAATCATATTTTCATATGATATTTGTGTGCTTTTTCCTAAAGAAGGAACAGGACATAGGCCTGTCATCTTTTGTAAAGGTCTTGAAGTGGTTAGATGTGGTCCTGCATATTCCATCTTGTATCCAGTCCTTGCTTCCCTTTAGTAGTAACATGCTTAGGCTGCATACTTTCTGTATGTACAGTTTTTGCAGCACTTCCTTAGTTCTGTATTGGATAAAAGAGAGTCGGAGAAGGCGAAGTGCTCTCATCCTGAATCCTTTAGCTGTTGGGTTTGAAATCTTGTTTACTCAAGAGCTATATCGTATGATCTGTTATTTTTTATGGAAGATGTTCTTGGATATGATGGAGGAGTAAACTGGGTTACAGCAGAGCATCATGACGAAGTGCAACTTGTTTCTACAGCTTTGCTGTTGTATTGAAGTGGCACTCTGATATATTAGTAATTTTGGTCCTACTGGAAATTCAAACAATATTCCTTGCTTCATGAGATTGTCTTGGCATGTGACACAACCTTCTCCCTTTTGCAGGGAATCTTTCCAATCTCTTCGCTGTTTTCAAGATGCATGAAGTTTCCCGCAAAAAGATCGGATGTCTTGGCTGAATACAATCATTTCCCACATCTAACAACTAATAAGCCACAAGAGAGTTTGAATGGGGGTTCACGTAGGATCTACTTGGAGTTCTCCCTCGGGTAATTTGGATAAGTACAATTAATGTATTTACTTCGTTTGACATTTTCGAAAGTGAATCTTATAAATGTGTTCAGGAGTTCTCGGTCCTAGGTTTAAAATTATGTATTTTAATGTGTCAAAGATGTATATGGCCCAAATAAAAAGGATCCACAATCATTGAATATGTTTAAATAAGTGGAGATCCATTTTCTTCAAGGTTACAAAGTTTCTATGTCATGTCATTTTATGTTATCCCGTGGTTGCTTGAATGTTTTTATGTTTTGATGTAGAAAGATGCTCTGAAATATGCAGTTCATGGTACAATGATGTTTGTTATTTGTTGCAAGATATGGTTGTCATCATTTTGACAGTATTAAAGTTTAATAGAGTATAACACCGTGGAGTCATAGAACTAATTTTTCCTTGTTTTGGACTGAGCAAATATTGTTTCCACACAAATTTTTCTATCTTTTTTGCTTGGAATTGACACAAAAAATGTAGCTGAACTACATAGAAGATGAATTTTTAAAGTTAATCTTATGTCATCCCGGCATTTTCAAAAGTTAATCTTAAAGAACCAGTTCCAATTTTTTTTTTTTCAAAAAACTCTTAAGTATGAGTTCAGGGGTCCATAATCCCTAGTTATGAATTGAATATATTTATAATGTATCAAAAACAAACATGGCTCTCACCTCTGAGGATCCACACGCTTATTTAACCTGTTTTAGTTAATGAATACGGTTACCATTATCTGTAATGTCACTTGTGTGATATATGGTGCCCCGAATGTTCAAATCATGTTCGGATGTAGATTATTCATAGGCTGTATCAGATATTAGTAATGTGATTACAGAAAGTTCCCTGTGCAGTTCATGTCAAGACGATGCTGTTATTTATTGCTGGATACGATTCTCACCATTTTGTCAGCATTTTAAGGTTGAATAGATTTGTGGAACCACAAAAGTTGATTTTTACCTTCTTTGAACTCTGGAAATATTGTGCACAGACATTTCAATATACATTGCTTGAAATTTTTGCGAAAAATGGATTGGACTACAAACACGATGAAGTTCATGTTAATTTTTGTAATTCAGATATGATAAAGTTTCCTATACTATTGTTTATAGGTAACTTCTGTCCCGTTAAATTGAAGCTGCTTGATAGTTTCTCTTGTCTGCTTTCAGTTCCTTGAAGGAAGTCTGGGTTGCAGTCCTTAATATTACTGGTTCGTTATCCAGCTGGTCATTTGCAGCTAACGTTCTTCCAGGTAGTTTTTATTTTCATAGCTTTTAGTGTGGACCTTTTTTCCTACTGCAGCATTGTTAATATTACTAGACTTGTTTTACAGCTCATATGAAGACTGGTAATGGTCCGCCATCATATATATGTAGATTAAGTGGTGCAGGCGATAAAAACTGGACTTTTTGGTTGGAGGTATGACTTCAAGCCAGATGCTTTATTTCAATCAATTTGATGAACTTTTGCAGAACATATATGTTTGTACATTGTTGTGCGTTTAATCTGCCTGCGTGAACTAAGTGTTACTGTGAGAAATACTGTTGACGACACTTTGGTGGCTAGTTTTGATATCTTTGCCCAGACAAACAATTGATTAGGACTTCCAAAGAATTAGACTTCGCCTTAAACTATTTTTGAAGAATTTAAATAAAATTAAGGTTCATCATACTGTGTTGATAATTCCATGTGATATTGGGGAGGCATTGAGAGTTTCTAATGCTTAATCAATGTACTTTGTCACCATAATTATAAATGTTGACATTACTAGTGGTTTGTCCAAGCCAACGTTAAAATTCTGATACATATTCCTCTATGACCCACCTGTCAACTAAATGGTTCATCCTGCTTAGAATTTGATACAATATGGATATGGAAACGAAACCCTATACTAAGTACAAGAAATTAAGGATAAAAAATAGATACAAGGAAGAAATTAATTGAAAATTAAATCTCTTAATAGCTTAAACCTTCAATTAACTGAAACCAAAATAGGTTCCTAACTCTTAGATGAACCTCAAGGGAATTGACATTCACCTTGCAACTAATCTCTCAAACAAGATTCAATAAAAGCTTAACCAGGCTCCCAAGTTTCTCAAAGAGAATAAAGAACGCGACACTCAAAAAGTTAAACAAATAATAGCAATAGTCTGCTATATTGCTGTTGACATGCAGTCGTGGCCATTTGCGGTCTGCATGTCACTCCGTAGGCTGGGACTTAGTTCCCAACTTATGAGGTACAGGATAAGGTACGAGCCGTATGTGAATTCTGTGGCTCGTATGTATTTGTTGTCGTAGCTTCTGAGAGTTGGAACGGACAATGTTTAGGTTCTGACATACGATCTGAGCACGGGTCATATGTGGATTATGCAGCCTCTATTTGGCTTCTGTTCCTGCCGCTTCTGGCTAGTCCTAACTTGCTGCCATGATATGATTCGTATGCTGATCATGCAGACCGTATGTGGCTCCACATGTGGAGTCAACACACCCTCCTTCCATTTTGTCCATCAAGATAGTCTTCATGACATGGAACCATGTGGATGATGGCATCAAAGTATGCTCAAGTATTTTCATCTTCATGAATAGTCCTTGTTGGATTAGTAGATCTCGAGCTTGACTCATTGTAAATGACCTTCATACAACTTGGCTTGCATCATTCCCCCCTTCCTGAAAAGAATTTGACCTCAAATTCAAAGGGTCACTATCATGCACATCAAAAAGAGAAAGGTCACAAACCCAAACCCATGAACAAGGACAACTCTTTTTCTTTCCTTGTTTGCCTTTTGGCCAAGTCTTGATTCTTCTTCTTAAGTTGAAGGTTCACCATCTCATGCAACTTCTTGGCTTCAGCCTTTTTGTTTCCATCTGAACTCAAACAACATCTTGGCATCTAGAGGGGTTGGTGGATTAAATCCATGAACAACCTCAGATGGAGACATGTTGTGGATGATTCCATTATTGCCAAGATATTAACTTCTTGGTGTGAGGTATAAGGGATAAATAGTCTTGGGATAAAATAAAGGACTATTTTATCCCATGTTTGGTGTGAGGTATTTGTTAGTACCGAGTTTATTTATCCCACCATTTATACTGTAGTGATGGGATAAGTTATCCCGTATATATGGTGGGATAACTAATCTTGCGATAGCTAATTCCGGGATTAGTTGTCCCGGAATAACTCTTTCCCTACCAAACGACCCCAAAGAATAGAACCCAAAGTACTATTCACAACTTCGGTTTGACCATCACTTTGGGTGTGACAAGAAGTAGAAAACAACAATTTAGTTTCAGGTCGACCCCACAATTCTTTCAGAAGTGGCTAAGGAACTTAGATTCCTTCTCACTCCCATGGTCGTTGGGATACTATGCAGTTTGACCACATTCTCGACAAACAAAGATGCAATATGTGAAGCTTTACCATATTTATGTCATGCAATAAAATGAGCCATCTTTGAGAATCAATCAACAACCACAAAATTCCTCTTGACAAGCACAATACAAAATCTATAAATATGTCAAGCCTAGGTCTTGAGTTGTGGGAGTGGGGTATACAGATTATGGGGAAAAGTCTAGATTTAGCACTTTCACCTTCAACATATCGACCACAAATTTTAGCAATATCATTTCTCATTTTAGGTCAATAAAATTGTTCCTCAAGAATCCCGAAGTTTTTTCAATACTAAAATGACCCATCAGACACCTATCATATGCCTCACTTACAAAGAGTACCCTCTATGAGCTCATGGGCACACAAAATCTCTTGTCCTTAAACATGAAACCATCAAACTTGGAATAGGGAGCAGATGGTCTCTCCCTAGGCCACCTTTCCCTTTCCCATTCGTTGCACTTTTATCTTCAATATATTGACCACAAATTTTAGCAATATCATTTCCCATTTTAAGTCAATAAAATTGTTCCTCAAAATCCATGAAGTTTTATCAATACTAAAATGACCCATCAGACACCTATCATATGCGTCACTCACAAAGAGTACCCTCCATGAGGTCATGGGCACAAGAAATATCTTGTCCAAACATGAAACCATTTAACTTGGAATAGGGAGTAGGGGGTCTCTCCTTAGGCCACCTTTCCCTTTTTCATTCTTTACAATCTTGAAAGATTTTAGCAAAAATGGGGTCTTTGGGGTACAATGTCTTTAGACTTTCAAACCCATCAACTTAGAGACAAAATATTAACCAAAAACGTGCTTTCGTGACAAGGCATCTGCCATAACATTTTTCCTTGCATTGAATTACGTAAGGGAAAGTTTCAAGGAATCAACCCATTTAACATGCTTTTTGTTCAACTTCCCTTGGGCCCTAAGATGTTTCAAATGTTCACGATCGATTCGGATACAAACTCTTTTGACCACAAGTAATGCTGCCAATTACTCAATGCTCAAATCAAAGCATATAATTTAAGATCATAAGTAAAATAATTCAAAATTGCAACCTTAAAGCTTTTCAATAAAATAGACAATTAGTTTATGGTCTTGCATTGAAATGACATCAATACCTTCTTTGCTAGCATTATATTCAACTTCAAATATTTTCTCAAAATTGGGTAGTTGTAACAATGGAGAGTTCATCATATCTTTCAAGGTCTCAAAGGCCTTTGCTTGCTCCCCGCCCTAAAAAAGGTTTATCTTTAGGATTACCTTAATTAAGGAATTAACTTTAGCGCTAAATTCTTTAATAAACCGCCAACAAAAACTAGCAAGTCCATATAAACTTTGAACATCACCTATGGTTTTGATAGTTGATCAATTTCAAATAGTTTCTATTTTGAATTTATCCACCTCAACGCCCTTGAGCACATAAGAAAGCCCAAGAATTTCTACTAGGTACTTAAGATGCCTTGTTTGGTAATTAAGAATTCAGTGCAAAGTCATTTTGGTGTTCAATCCCTCAAATGGTTGGCAATCCCTCGAGGAGCTCCTTGGGAAACATCTGTTCATAATCCTATAAAAGATAATAAAAAGAACTAGGCAAAAACGATGTTAGTTTATTAGTGTGTAAAGAGTAATCCCAATTCATGCTAAGGATCACCCAACCTTGCTCCTCGATCTCGTTCCTTATCTCTTTGTAACTTGAAAAGAGGACCGCCTCTTTTGTCTAAACTCACTCTTTTTTCACACTGCCCTTCTTGGTACTCTTCTCACTTCTTCCTGCTTCAACTCCCTTTCTCCTTAAGATCCTTTATTTTTTGATAGACCTCACTAACTTGCAAATGAGTCATAGGTTGGAGTGTATCAGTGACCATTTTGGAGAATTTCCATCATGCCTAGTCGCACAATCATATTGCCAAGGACTTCCAAGTACTCCCTTCATTCCTTTTTATTTGCTCTATTTAGATTGTGCACACCCCTTAATAAATCTCTTAATATACCCCTAATTAAATTTTATACCTCTTTCCAAATCAATAATAGTTACATTTATTAAACAAGGGCAAATGGAAAAATTTTGTTCAAACTATTCTTGAAAGATTAAAGGAACAAGTTTTTAGGAATATAAACACAACCAAAGTGAAGAAAATAAAAAGGAATGGAGGGAGTAGTATGTGACAAGCTTGCATTGACTACAAATGACATAAGATTTCATCTTGGTAGTCTCCTAGCTTGAACTATCAAATTTTGTCTTTGTACCTTTAACTCCCCACATTCTTTTAGCCATTGAAGTTTGTTAGGCGTAGAATGTTTGGTAGTTGAGAGTATCAAAATATCCACCAAGGTTGCACTTGCCACATTTGCAGAACTCCTACTATCAATGATCAAGACACAAACATACTCCTTAATATGGTATACTTGGAGTAGAAAAGATTTTCCCTTTGGCTTGGATCGTCCATAGCTTGGCTAATCATGACCTTCTTTACTACATAGTTTGGCACCATAATCTCCCCTTCTTGTGTCAAAGCCTCTTGCTTAAATTCCTCATCATCCTCAAAATCAACATCTTCTTCTTGGGCATCTTCTTGATCACCCTCTTGTTCATCCTTGGACCTCTATCTTCTCTCATGACAATTGTCCTTTGATTCGGACTATCACTCATTTTATGACCCCATCCTTGGCATTTGAATCATTGAATAGAAGAAGGGTTATTGGGTTTAGGCTTGTTACCTCCTTCCTTTTGCACATTCTTTGGAGGGTCTCATTTTGGTTGTTCCTCTTAAATGGCTTCTTGAATTCTCGCTTTGTATCTCTATTCTTTGTCCAATTTGAAGAAGAATTTTCCCTTTGTTTTTGTTCTTGCTCCACGAATTTAAGTTCCTTTTTTATTTGACTAGCTTGTCCTCCTTGAGTGCTCTTTCTACCTCAATGGCGAGTGCAATGGTTTTGGCTATGGTTGGATTGTGGAGCCTCATTTGTGATGCAACATCTCTATTCAAGAAGATTCTTAACCGAGTAATGATATAGACCTTATCTTTTACAAAGTTTATCATCATTTTCACAAGTCATTCAGCTTACATTCCTCTACACTTGAGCCTTGCTTCAATGTGCACACTCTTGAGTTGATCTTGCCTATATCATCCAGTGACATATTTTCTTTCCATGATCAATTTCAGTTCCCACAAGTAGAAATGTCAACGAGACCTTGACCTCTTCTAAGCCTCTCCTCGGATTCCAACCATGTTGAAGCAAACCCTTCAAGTTGGGGAATTGCATAAGTGGCCTTCTTTAGCTTGGACATGTCATTGGTTTGGAAAACCCAATCACACTACATCACCCAATTATGATATTCTTCGGTTCACTACTTCCTCTGAATATGGGACGAGTGACCTTGATGGTGTTGATGCCTTGGTCACGCTATCTAACATTTCCTTGGTTTCCAAAGTGGTCATCTCCATAGTTGTAATCTTGACATTCATGACCTTTGTAACCTCTCTGTATTGCCCCTTGGAATCCCCCATTTTTTCCTCCTCCACCTCGAAGTCTCCCTTCAATTTTTTTCTCCCCACTTGTTCACCGTTCGTGTTTAAAAAGGCTGGGGTTTGAGGCGGAGCGTTTTACTTAACCTGGGGCGAGCCGTAAGCCCTAAGGCAATGGGACGTAAGCCCTATGGATCTTAAAATTTTTAATTTATAATATTGTAAAATAGTGTTTAAAAAAATGAAAAATAAAGAAATGTTATAATAGCAAGTTCATAACTAAAACAATTAAAAACATTAAAGAAACTCATAGAAAATAAACTTCTAATATAATTTTACAAGTATAAATAAAGAAATGCTATAATAGCTACTATGAGATGCAAATCAACTCTTAACATCTTAACTTTCAAATAATAAAAGAATCACATTTTTGTAAATATATTACTATCGGACTATGCAATTTACGTCCCTGGAAGAAAATAATCAATAAACTTTATTAGAACCCTCACAGTAATTTTGAGATAATAAAACACAATAATTTACTTTCAAATAACAATTATTTTGAGACGTATGGAAATAATATGAAGACCAATAATAAGTGAAAGATGTAAAAAGGGCTAATTAAGTATTTTAAAAAGAAATGTTAAATGATATTCACCCACACGGTGCTTTCAAATAATAAATATGCAATACAATGACTTGTTATTTGAGTTATTCGCAATCTTCTTATTTCTATAGGTAAAAAAACTATTAAGGTATGACACTTGTGGCTGCCCTATACTGAACTTGAGGTGAAATTCCCCCACTATTGCTTTCCAGCACATCAATCCGTGTATTCATGGTGACTAATGTACGCATCACATTATCAAGTGTTGTTCCCTAGGTAAAAATTAATGTTTCTCCATCCATCACTATTATACCTTATTAAAACACTCAACAAAACAAGCAAACAATGTTAGAGTTAAAGTAACCTCACAGTCTCCCGTATTTACACACCTTTAAGTGATCTATCGATTGGTTCGACCGATGATGAAACTAGTTTGATCCGGTGAATCACGAGATTTACAATTGTTACTCTTGGTTAGAATGGATTTTTGTTGGATGATCAACATATAACTCAATAAAAACTAATGGGCTTGAGCCAAGAAATTAAACAACGAAGTACTAATACGGAAATTATTTTGAATGCATGAACTAATTAGTCGTAAGTAAGATCAATTACTAATATTAACTAGCTTAGAAGGTCAAAGAAAGTGAAAGAAGAGGTTGGAGAACATTTAAGGCAGTAGATCTCGGTTGACAGGTTCCAAATACGTATGTGGCATTTACGGTACCATGTACAGTCCATATGTTGCAAGTTACAGAGGAGCTTCTGCCTTACGGTTCGTATGCTGAATGTACGAACTGTACGTTGTTCCATAGGTGAATCACTATAGCTTTCTAGAACTCTATATTCTTGACTCCTAGAAGCGGTAGACCTATGGTCTGTATGTGGAATTCATATCCTTATGGGGAAATCATACTTCAAAACATGCCTAGTTCTTCACTTGTGCCTCGATTTACGGTTTAAACGTGACTTTTGCAGTCTGTACCCTAACCGTATGTGGAACTAATAAAGGTTGACGTTTCTGATTTTTCTTCCTCAAATTTTGGGCTGCAAATTCTAAATTTGTGACTTCTCTGGACCATTTCACTTGGTATTTACCCCTATTGGATCTTAAAAAGATCTTTTCCCAAACTTACAATTGAGGTTTTGGATTTTAACTTGTCTCTTTTTACTTCTCATTCACCAAGAAACTTCGAAGATCACAAAGAACACGATGAACATTCAAATCTTCAAATTTCTCCGAGCAACTTCACATTTTTCCAAGCTTTTGATTCTTGGCCTGACAATCAACACTCCCCATAACGATGCTCTTCAACCCTAAATTGGTGGATGCCTCAAATCAACTCCAAATAACTTGAAATTTCTGATCTAGAGTCAACTAACACCAGAAAATACAACAGATTTTTGAATTTTTTCAGATCTGATTTTTGTCAACCCCAAGACCAGATTTGTGGGAGCAATTTTATACACAACTCTGATGCCAAATGATGCAATATATAGATGAAAATGAAAACCCTAAACTAAGAACAAGAAATTAAAAGATAAAAGATAAACAGAAGTATGGAAGTAATTGACAGTTAAAGCTCTTAATAGCTTAAACATTCAATCAATTGAAACCAAAACATGCACCTAACTCTTAGATGAGCCTCATTTGCAACTCACGTACCAAACAAGATGCAGTCCCTCTGATTTATCTAGGTGGAATAATAAGTAAAGGTAAGATTCAAAAGAATTTACAAAAGTTTCACTTAAGCTATCAAGTCTCTCAAAGAGAACTAGATCAATTTTCATCAAAACTAATAGCATGCTTGGTTAAGCTTTTGGGGTCAGAGTGCTTGTTTTTCCAAAAAATTTCTTGTATTTTAGAAAAGTAAGGTGTTCAGCTAAGCTTTTGAGAGAAAATAAATGTTTTTGGAGAGTAGTAGGTGTTTTGCCAGAAGCTAAAAGTAGTAGTTTTTCTCCAAAAGCACTTTTGAGAAAAATGCATTTAGAAGCACTTTGTAAAAGCTTGGTCAAACATTTATTGCTGCTCATAGTGCTTTTAATATTTATTGGTTAAACACAAACTATTTCACACCAAACATGTTTTTCTAAAAAGCAAATTTCAAAATCAGTTGATTGTATAAGCTTGACCAAACATCCTACAAGTCTGTCAAAAGAAGGATTGAAAAACAAGTTGAAACAGTGAAAATGATGCAGCTGTAAATTGCTACAAAAAAAACTTCAGTGAAAAAAAGGAGAAGCTGAAACTTTTATTGAGTGTTTTCAATTTTTAGGGATGGTTACAAATGCACAATGTGCCTCCTATTTATACTAGTGTATGGATGATTCTAGATATCCTTCTAGATACATCTACAAGAAAAATCTAGTGATCCTTATCTTCTACTACTCTAAAATAGCTAGATAATTCTACAAGATATTTATTCAAGATACTGCACTAGGATATTCTAGAAGAACCTATTCCGAAAAATATCTAATATCTAGGAGTTTCTACTACAAAAAATATCTTCTAACTAGGAGTTTTTAGATAAATCTTAATTTTCTAAAACTCCTTAAGATTTTTCCTTGAAACTCCCTGCAACGACCTTTGAAACTCAAACTTGTTTGTGGGAAGAGCCTTGGTTAGAATATCAGCTTGTTGTTCATCACTTCTGCAATGCACCAGCTTAACTTCACCATTCTTCTCGGCATCTCGCAAAGCATGAAATCTGATGTTGATATGCTTCGTCCTTCCATGTTGCACTGGATTGTCAGCCATAACAATGGCTGATTTATTGTCCACATAGATCACTGTTGGTTCTTCTGGCAAAAGATCCAATTCAAACAAGATTTCCTCAACCAAATTCCTTGATTTGTAGCAGATGTAGCAGCCACATACTCGGCTTCAACTGAAGATTGAGCTACGATATCCTGCTTCTTTGTGCTCCAAGAAAAAATGCCTGAACCAAATGAAAAAGAATAACCAGATGTGCTTTTATAATCGTCCAAACATCCACCCCAATCACTATCTGAATAGCCAATAAGAACTCCATTCTCCACACTTCTGTACCAAATGCCATAATCAGTTGTCCCTTTAATATACCTCAACACCCTTTTAGAAGCTCCAAGATGCTTGGTGCTGGGACATTGCATATATCGGGATAGTAGACTAGCTGCAAACATCATATCTGGCCTGGTAGCAGTTAGATACAACAAGCTTCCAATAAGGCTCCTATAAAGTTTTGAATCTGCCCGCTCTTCTCCATCATCCTTCATTAACTTTTCATTCACAACAAGTGGAGTTGCAACAGGTTTGCACTTATCAAGCTTGAACCTTTTTAAGAGATTTAGGGTATACCTCTTTTGGGACAAGAAAATTCCTTCAGAAGATTGAGAAATTTCCATTCCCAGGAAGAACTTCTTCTCCCCTAGATCAGACATTTCAAAAACTTTTAGCATCGCATTTTTGACTTCTTGAACTGCAAGAGAATCTTCACCTGTGATCATCAAATCATCAACATAAACAGATATCACTATTAACTTCCCATCAGCTTGCCTTTTGAAGTATAAAATAGGCTCATTTAGGCTTCGGTTGAAGCCTTGAGACAACAAATGAGTATCCAGCCTACTATACCAAGCTCTCGGAGCTTGTTATAGGCCATAGAGAGCCTTTTTAAGCTTATACACCTTGCCTTTTGAAGTATAAAATAGGCTCATTTAGGCTTCGGTTGAAGCCTTGAGACAACAAATGAGTATCCAGCCTACTATACCAAGCTCTCGGAGCTTGTTTAAGGCCATAGAGAGCCTTTTTAAGCTTATACACCTTGTCTTCTTCACCTGCAACTATAAAACCTTCAGGTTGTTCAACATAAACATCTTCTTCAAGAAATCCATTTAGAAATGCAGATTTGACATCTAAATGGTAAATTTTCCACTTGTATTATGCTGCAAGAGCGACTAGAAATCTTACTATTTCATGCCTCGCGACGGGAACAAACGTATCTCCAAAGTCCACTCCAGGCTGTTAGGAATAACCTTTAACTACGAGCCTGGCTTTATGTTTGAAGATAGAACCATCTGGATTGAACTTCGTTCTATAGACTCATTTGACACCAATGACGTTCTTTTGGTCGGGCCTATCAACCAGCTCCCAAGTATCATTTTTAATAATGGCAAGCTCCTCCTCCATTGCAGAAATCCAAGCTTTATGTCCCGCTGCTTCTTCAAAGGAAGATGGTTGGACGAGAGCAAAATTGCATTGCTCATAAACTTCAGTTAGTGATCTGGTCTTCAAAACTGGAGAAGCAGTTGTCAATTCAACATTTGAAAGGTGTCCTGCTCCAGCAATAGGGCTGGAAGAAATATCACTTGTCTGCGGATTTTGAGCTGCAACTGAAGTACTCCCATCTTGGTTCTTTACAACAATATCTCGATCCCAATCATAGTGGCTAGACTTGTTCACCGCAAGATGTCTACTGATAAACACCTTCTTCGTACGAACATTATACAATTTGTACCCTTTTGCAGCTGTGCTATGACCCAACAAAATACAAAGTTCTGCCTTGTTATCCAATTTGCCTCTTTTAGCATCTGGAACATAGCAGACTGAACCAAAGACTTTTAAGTGTCTCGCAGACGACTTTATACCTTTCCATGCTTCAAATGGCGTCATATCTTGGAGTGTTCTAGTTGGTAATCTGTTTAGCAAATAGATGGCAGTATTGACTGTCTCAGCCCAAAAATATTTAGGCATCTTCTTTTTTGCCAACATGCATCTCACCATCTCCATCACTGTTCTGTTCTTCCTCTCAGAAACCCCCTTCTGTTCTGGAGTGTAGCTAACAGTGAATTGTTGTTGAATATCCACATCTTTACAATACTTGCTGAACTGATGCGAAGTATATTCAGTTCTATTATCTGACCTGATATACTTCAACCGGCAGCCACTCTCCCTTTCTACCATAGCCTTGAATTCTTTGAAAACAGAGAACACCTGAACTTTGCTACTTAGAAAATAGACCCTTGTCATTTGAGTTAGATCATCTATAAAGAGAATAAAATATTTATTCCCACTCAAAGAAGCCGTCCTCATTGGTCCACATATATCTGTATGAACCAACTCTAGCTTTTCCTTCGCCCTCCAAAGACTTCCTTTAGGAAAGGATCGTCTATGCAATTTACCAAATTGACATGACTCGCAAACATCTCGGCACATGTCAATTTTGGGTACATCAAGCACCATACCCTTGGATTGCATATACACCAATGAACTAAGGTTGTAATGATCGAATCTTTTGTGCCAAAGCCAAGTATCACTTATTTCAACATTGAAAGAGCAACTTTCAGCAGAACAGCATGAAATTGGAAAGGAATTACCAATCATGCTAATTTTAGCTACTTCACAACCTTTAGGATCATAAATGACACATTTTTTATCCTTAACAGTAAGTGTATAATTATTGTGAAGCAACTGAGCAACACTCAACAAGTTTAGAGTTAGGCTTGGCACATAAAGAACATCGTTTATGATTTTCATACCTTCGTCCATAGGGAATTTCACTGATCCTTTTCCTTGAGCTTGCACCAGTGCACCATCTCCAAGCTTCACTTTGGTCCTATCAGACCTGTCCAGGCTAACAAACAGATTTTCATCAATCGACATGTGTCTTGTGCACGCACTATCGACATACCAATTATATCGATCAACATGTGATGTGTGCGAAGCCATGAATACCTCCTCCTCTGTTTTTTCAACTTGGTGATCTTCCGCAAAATTTACTCGTTGGGAAGACTGACCACTTTGAGTTTGCTTTTGCCTGCAATACTTCTCAATGTGCCCATACTTCTTGCAGTATCTGCATTGAATAGGAGACCTCTTGGACTTCTGCCAACAATTCTTCTCCAAGTGGTTTGTCTTCTTACAAATACCATTAGGTAGAAATTTTCCTCTCCTCGACGATTCACCTTGGTATCCACCAGATTTCACCATTCCAGATTGGTTTGAAGAGACTTTTCTGTCTTCCTTTTGTTGCTTGAACTTATGCGTTACTTGAAAGGCATCTTCGACTGTCCTTTCATTTACCCGTTGCTCTTGGATTTGCAATTTAGAAATCTAGCTGAAAGAGTAGTCAAGTCACAAGATTCTTCAATAGCTGAGATTTTTTATTCAAACTTGTCCGGAAGGCTGACCATGATGTTCTCAACAACAATCTTCTGATCTGGAAAGTTTTCACCAAGTATCCTTATTTGGTTCACAATATCCATCAGCTTGGAAGAGTATTCTTTCACACTATCCAAATCCTTCATCTTCAAGAGCTCAAACTCCCTCTTCAAAGCTAAGACCTTAACAGACTTAACTCTGTTGTTGCCTTCAAACTCCAACTTTAGCTTATCCAAGGCTTCTTTGACTGTCTCACAAGCCATAATCCTTGTAAACATCACTTCCGTAAGGCTTGAATGTATGCAACTGAGAGCTCTTGGAGATCTAGTCACCAACTTATCATGCTTTTTGATATCATTGAGAGTTGGGTTGTCTCTCAATGGCTGGACCGCAGATTCTCCTCTCTCAACAACATCCCACAAGTTGAGAGCCTTCAAATAAGCCTTTATTTTAATGGCCCAAATATGGTAATTTTCCCCCGAGAAAATCGAAGGACCCGTTGTTGGTTGATTTTCTGGTGCCATGTTTTCAGCAAAGAGATCCAAGAAAAAGGAGCTAAAAAATAAGATGAGTCAATCAACAAAAAAACAGATTCAGATCCCGTAAGAAGTGGGCTTTGATACTATGTCAAAAGAAGGGAAAGAAAGATTGAAAAACAAGTTGAAACAGTGAAAATGATGCAGCTGTAAATTGCTACAAAAAAGACTGCAGTGAAAAAAAGAAGAAGCCGAAACTTTTATTGAATGTTTTCATTTTTTCTGGATGGTTACAAATGCACAATGTGCCTCCTATTTATACTAGTGTATGGATGATTCTAGATATCCTTCTAGATATATCTACAAGAAAAATCTAGTGATCCTTATCTTCTACTACTCTAGAATATCTAGATAATTCTACAAGATATTTATTCAAGATACTACACTAGGATATACAAGAAAAATCTAGTGATCCTTATCTTCTACTATTCTAGAATATCTAGATAATTCTACAAGATATTTATTCAAGATACTACACTAGGATATTCTAGAAGAACCTATTCCAAAAAATATCTAATATCTAGGAGTTTCTACTACAACAAATATCTTCTAACTAGGAGTTTCTAATAAATCTTAATTTTCTAACAGTCTTTACGCTAACTATTTCATAAATGCTCAACAATGGCACTCAAAAAGGTTGCAAATATAACCACAATCGTCAGCTAGACTTAACACACGGTTGACATGTGGCCTCATGTGGCAATCTTCTGTTCATGTCACCCCGTAGGCTGGGCTTTAGTTCCCAACTTCTGAGATTCGGGACGAGGTATGGGCCATATGTGAATTCTGCAGCCAGTAAGTGAACCCGTAGGTCGTAGCTTCTGAAGGTTTGAACTGGCAATGCTTAGCTTTTGACATATGGTTCGAGGTACAAACCGTATATGGATTATGCGGTCCGTATTTGGCTTCTGTGCTGCATCTTTGTTAGTCTCGACTTGCCGCCAGCACTCCCTCCATTCATTTTGGCCATAAGGCAATCTTTATGACATGGAACCCCTGAGATGACATCGGAGTATGCTCAAGCACTTCCTTTTTAACGAACAGTTTCTTGTAGGGTTCAGAAATCTCGAGCTTGACACCTTGCGAACTGCTTTGATGCAACTTTACTTGCATCAGAATTTTGGTAAAACCGACTGCATACTCAATACAACAATTTGAATGCTCATTATTATTCAGATGAGCTTTTTCTAGAAATTCTTCAATATTTCCTTGTTGATTGTCATGCCCTAAATCCATTGGATGCATGACAGACACCTCTGTCTTAAACCAGCATCAGACAGGACATCTTTAACACACCATATCCAGACTTAACAATTGTATACACTGCATATTGCAATAATAACTCATTTTATTAAACATGAACGTTGGTGCGCTTAGCCACATAACATATATTTAAAATAAGTAAATTAAAGTATCATTAATCTATGCCATATGAGTGACCATGTCAAATAGAAACCGCACCCAACATTCATCTATGAAGTCTTTATAACAAAATTGAATGAAAATGAATACACGGGATGTAACCCGACTATGCATAAGATTTATTCAAACATTGACTGTCCATCTGAGTTTTGTTGTGCGTCAACCTCCTGTCTTACACACTCTCGCTAACACCTGCTAACTATTTTTATGGTATCATTGTACTCAGGCAATGCATGCTCAATCAAGTGATAATGAATGGTAACAACTAATAACTATAGTGGTCTAATTAGGTTCTTTAATTACCCAACCTAGCTCATGCTTTGCCCCACACAAACTGGATGGTTCAAAAGCACATAAGCAATAGATAACAAATACTTTTAGAAAAACAAGCAAATTAAGAGTTTAAAGTCTCACTTGCCGAAATTCGACAGTCATACCTATCAACAAAGTCAACCCATACGAACTTCGATGGCTTCAATTTATTCGAAGTCATTAGTGACGGGCCCAAATCAGTCTAGTGAAATCAATCAATTTATTCGAAGTCATTACTAGATTCAATAAGTTTGGGTTGCCTCAAGGTCTAAGTTAACTCCTGGTCAGCTCGAACTCGATCCCCAAGTCAACAGTTCGAAATTCAAAATTGAATACATGGACGCGTGGCGGTACTCATAATCTGAATATAATAAAATAGTCAAAATCTTGTTATGATATAAATCTTTCGGTAGGTCGAATCAATAATTTGGCTCCTTTAGGATTGGGGTAAAAATTTTCAATTAAGCATTATGATCTGCATAATTTCATGGCCCAAATCTATTGATTTGTCTCTTTTAGGATTAGGGTAAATTTACTCAATTTAAGTATTATGATATACATGATATCAATGTCCTGAATCTAATGAAATTCGAGTGCAATTTACAGATAAGTACTAGGAATCATTACCCAAAGGGGTCTCTTCTCTGCAAACTTGCCAAAATTAGTTGGTCCCAAATTAAGATCTTTTATATCAGCTGAACCATCGCAATTGTGATGCAACAATTGCGGATTTCCCATCGGAAAAGTGGAAACCCATTGGCTGGAACACCATTGAAATTGCTACCTGGGCCCATCACAATTGTAGACGGTCAACCATTACAGAGGTCTATATGAGAGCTTCAATATGCGAAGGTGACCCTTTGGCCAGCCAATGTGATGCACCAGTTGACAACAGTATCGGCTGCTATGCAACAGCTGCATTCTTAGTCTTTAACTCATCTAAACTCCTCGTGTCTCGAATTCGAGCATGCCAACAAGTCCATAGACACGATATAGATCTAAGCGAAGCTTCAAATCGCGCAACGGCATTCTAAAACTCAAAAGAGGGTCAAGTTTATGATTAATCTTGGAAGCCTTCCAAAAGAAGATCGCGTTCGAAAATCTTCCCAGGCCCTTGGGGTCTTAACCCGAACTATCCCACTAAGTCCAAAAATGTATGACCACGCTACCCAAAATATTAAAGCATGAAATACATCACAATTGGTCAATATGGGGGTTTGGATTGTTACACTCATGCTAGTGTACTTGCCTAGGTCACTCTCGCTATGGGAGTGCATCATGGCAGCCCTGGAGGCTGACCTCTCTCTCACTTCCATTTTGTATTCTTTTACATATTGAGACACTAGCCTTTTCCCAACTTATGCTAAACACTTTATTATATCCCACACACTTCACTTACCTCATATGGCTTTGTCAACGAATTAAGGATACTTTAAACACGTTCGTGTGCTCATAAAAGTTAAAATCATAATTTTAAGAATAAAAAGTTATGCTTTACATTGATTCTATCATGCGTCTGTTGCTTTCTTATCATGCAGGCAAACAGTTCTGAGGGCATTAAGGTTGATGTGGCTGTAGTGGACCAGTATCTGACAGAGTCTGCTGCTAAATTGAAAGGCGTGTTTCCAAATTGGATCGATGTGACTGCATTCTCTAGTTTTATGTCCACCTATGTTTTCTGAGTTCAAAGAGCATATTATTTGTCTTCTTCTAAATTTTTTGGGGGGGTTGGGGCTTGTGGTAGTTACGTCATACTTTAGCAGAGCCTCGTTTATTGTTTTATCTAATTTTCTTATTTCTTTATCAACGAAAGTACTATTTATGTACTAGTTCGTTTGGTTGAGAATGTAGTTATCTGAGATTAGTTATGATGAGATAAGTTATACTGGAATTAGTTATGCTGAAATTATTTTTTATTCAGTGTTTGTTTTATTGTATTCAAAGTAATATGTATTCAAAGTAATATGTATGATATAATTTCTAAGAATAAATTAATTGATTACCAAAATACCCTCCATCTTATTTAACTTTTTATATATATATATATATATATATATTTCTTTTCAAGTTTTAAATATTTATTCTTAAAATTAAAACTTTCATCTTATTTAGCTTAATTTTTGTGTGCATTTTCATGATTATATCGTGTATATTTTAAAAATAAAACTTTCATCTTATTTAGCTTTAATTTTTTTGTGTGTGCCTTCCCATGATTATGCCGTGTGTATTTAAAAAAAAAAATCTTACTATTTAGTTTGAAATAAAAACTTCCAACTAAAGTTTGTTAAAGTAAAAAAGAATTTGTTGCTAGTCACTTCATTTAAACACATCACTCATATAATACAGAATATTAAAATTCATTCTAATTGATATATACAATATCAATTTTCAAGTGATTAAAAAATTATATAATTTAAAATATGTAATTCAACAATGGAATCGACATTTTTATTATTTTTAGAGAAATTAAAATATATAAATAAACTTAATAATTATTCAAATGAATTTAATGTATAATATATATTCATAAGTAATATATGTGTGTGAAATGAAAATCATAGGGTTTGGGGGTATTTGTCATTTTATAATTTCATACCAAAGATAATTTGTGTTGGGATAGTAATACCACCATATGCGTGGATAACTTATCCCGGTACTATTTATTAGTTCCGGGATAGTTATCCCGAATATTGACGACCAAACAATGGATTAAAATTTTTATCTCGGGATTATCTACTTTAATACCGTACACCAAACAACCCCTTAAATCATTAGACTTTTCTTTTAGTAAAGCTTATTGACGATTTGTTGTGACAAGTAGGGGTGTGCATCGGTTGGTTCGATTTGGTTTTATGTGTTATTGGTTCGATTTATCGGTTTTCAATTTTAAAATATGTAAAATCAATAACCAACCAATAAAATATTTTCTTATCGTTTTTGGTTTATCGGTTTTTGGTCCTTAACGGTTTGGTTTTCGGTTTAACCAATAAGAAAAATACTTATAAAATAGAAATAGTAACAACTAACTTGAAAAAATGAAATCTTAGTTACCGCCAAAATCCTACGCAATGCATTTTAGTTTACAAGAATCTTCAAACTTGAACTGAATATTAGTTAGAAAAAAATTAAATCCTAATTGTTGGAAGCTATAAATGCTTAAGCTTTTCAATATGATAATAACAGAGCTTTATATTATGTCTTTGTTGCCCTGAATATGTTAATACTTTATGAATCACTTAATTATGAATAAGTAGTGCATATAATATATATATGCATACACATATCTATCTATCTATCTATCTATCTATCTATCGATCGAGAGAGATTTATATATATATAACATAAATAGGGATAAAACAATAACTTAGTATATCCTTATTGGGTTATTGGTTTAACCAATAATCCAATAAGCTAAAATCGAAATCGAACCGTTTACCTAATAATTTTTTTTTATAAAACTAATAAAAAATCGTTAACCCAATAACCCAATTCCAATAGTCCAATAACATTTTTATAGGTTTGGTTTATTGATCGATTCAGTTTTTGCACACCCCTAGTGACAAGACTTCTCGTCATTGGTGTACCAAAATATTTCAAGTGCTTGAAGAAAAGCAATTGTTTGGTTGAGAGACAAATTACAGAGCAACTGTAATACAAAAAGTTGGTACGGGGATCGAGTTACGTAGTGATTGTAATACAAAGAAGAGGATTTACGTATAAGAAAGAAATTGCCATGACTCAAAAAAGCGAGGTCGTGATGGCACCTACACCAACCTCACCAGGGTAGGTAATCCCAACACTAAACAAGAATAAATAATGCAGAATGGTAGTAGATACCCATTACGAGCGTTCATGAGAAAGTCAGGTCATATATATAAGTAAACAACAAAATCCGAAAGTGAATAAAATACAACTAACCCCAAAGTCTAATGTCATGAGTAAAGAGCACCACAACTGATAAGGAGGAGGATAAGAATATACAAGTCTGTCTCTAAAAAGTAAAATAAAGACGGCAAGATGAAGTTCAGAATCAAGCCTTAAAATGAGGAGCTCACCTGCACTACGAATCATCCTTGAACATAGCACGAACTCATGCTCCAAGGGTTGCACTCGAGTAAAGATGTGCATTGAAAGGATACAGAAAGTAGGAGTGAGTAGGGTCTACTTGTACTCAGTAGGCATCATATACCGATCGAGTAAAACAGTAAACTAAGCAAGCAAAGAATACTATGAACACACTTCCACCTGCAAACATAAAAGTTTCCAACGTTGTCTTAAATCATATCTTCTAACAATTCTAGAAGTATAATAACAACATAAGACTATACACAAATATATATACAAGAAGGCTAAAAACAAGATATCAAACAAATAAAGGCAATGCAAGTCATGCAATGCAATGCAATGCAATGCAATGACCATGATGTCATTCTCAATATCACCTCGTATATCTTCTAAGCAAAAGCTTCCAGGATAGGGAACCATAGGGATTCATAACCAATATACAATCACAATTTCATATCTCAATCCACCTTGTCGGCACATCTCTCGGTCAAGGATTTTATAAAGCGTTTCATTTTCTTTGAAAAATCAGTGATTCTCTGTGGTACCAATTCCATGTATATAGATTAATGAAGGAAGGATGCATGCTCATAATCAAAACAATTTCATGTAATGAATCAACTCAATGATAGGATAAAATGAGCTCAATTCGCCTTTAATCTCAAAAAATCATGATATAAGTCATCACATGACACCATAGTAATGAAGAGTCATGTAAGACATCAATAATATCAATTTAAGCCTCCATTTGGGCATCATAATTTAATAAAAGCAAAGAATGTTCAAACATGACCAATATCAAATCCTACTTGGGTATCATCATATTTATACTATTTAGATGAACAGTGCCGCACGATTGCTTCCCCACTTGCGATCAAGAGGGTTAATACTAACCAACCATTAAATTAGTTATCGTAATCGTGAGAGGTGGGCCTCAAGATTGCGATGAACAATCTGACTCGATCCACTGAAAAGACTTTTTGCGATCGCGATCAAACCCCTGCACAATCAGAATGAGTAGCTTGGTCAATCCCAGTGATCGCAATAAAGGACCATGGCTGCACCAAAAATTAGCAACACCGTTGAAGGAAAATTGTTCAAAATATTTCGAATGGACCCTTGGGATTTGTTTGAAACCCCACAGAAATAAATCAATAATGCTGCTGTCACGATCCAATAACCAAGGGTTATGATGACACTTGTTGCGGCAAGCCTTGACAAGTAAGCATATCACCCAAACTGCTATGAAAAGAGAAATCAATGCCAAAACCCAAGGCAAGACTTCTAAAGTGAAGCCAAACAACACAAATATGCTAAAAGCATAAGAATATCCCAAAATCTGGTGTCATAGTCTAAGGACTACTTATACATCTTGAATGTCAAAAGATACACTAATAGACCACGAGGATCAAAATTTATCTCTAAATGCAAAATAAAATATGAAATAAATAGGAAGGGTAGTAGAACAACTCCAGAAGCATAGATCCTCCGCTACCTTAAATATACCCTAGATACCGCCTGAATCAGCTACCGTGCTATATATTCGTACCTGAATTTGCATTGAAAAGGCATATTAGGGGTGAGTACGGTTCACTTATACTCAGTAGGTATCATAGGACGACTGAGTAAAGTAGAAATAAAGCATATAAAATACCCACTATGGGTACGTCACCTACAGTAAAAAAAGTCCCAAACGGTAGTCCACACTGTCTCCACTAATAGTTTTACAATATACACATATACCATATAAAAATATGAGAAAAAAATACAAGTGTACACGTAAACCAAATACAATTATAAGAAAGAAGTACAATAGATAGATATCACATCAAGGGAAATAACACAACACAGAATGAGCACAATACATATGAAATGCAATGAAGATGATGTGATGATGATGTGATACTCAAGGTTGTTGCATAACCTCCGTATACACATACCGAGCTGTGCTTCCAGGTAGGACCCATGGGGGGTTTACGACCCATATACAATTAAATGTCCAATATCCAATACCAATATCGATAACTACTCTTCAGCATATCCATCGGTAGAGAATTTTTAAAGATGTCATATTTTCTGTCAAAAATGCCAGTAGTACCAGTATTTTTATGGTGGTACTAATGTTTCATGGATGTATATGATATGAGGATGTAATGCTCACAATCAACCAAAACGTGAATTTTCGATTCCAACCAATATACCAACTATGTGATCCAGAATCCACTCAATAATCCAATCATTCATGAATCCAATGTAATCCACATGCCAGTAGAGTAAAATACACAATAATATGCCATCGGTTTTCACAAACTCTAATTTAGTCTTTTTCATTAAAAAAGATATAATTAAATATACACACACAAGGCCAACAACATCATATAAGACCCATCACGGTCATATATAGCATATAATGTCTCCAAATCACTAATGCACAATAATATAGGCCTCCACACGGGCACAACACAATAATATAGCCATTTTCATAATTGATCCCCATACCCTTAACATAATTTTATATCCATATTAACTATCCAGCCCAGTCTGAAGAAAGTTAAGCTTTAACCTACTTCAAATATTGAAAATCGGTACAAACAAGCCTTCACACCAAGCTTTCACCTCACGAACAGACCAGGAGTCAACTAAAACACCCAAATATGGAATCTACGCATTAAAAGGAAGCCAACGATACCTATCTTGCTTATTTTCGGATCGAAATCAAAACAGACCCCTCCCAAAATGGGTTTTCAAAAAAATAAGGGTAAAATTGAAATTTTAGTCCAAAAACATATTTTCCATGATTAAAGAATCTTATAGAAGAAAAACCAAGTGAAAGCGGATTGAAATTTGCATTTAAATTGTAAAATTACTAATTTAGGCCTTTCGAGCTAAAATCTCCAAATTCCACCTTTGAATTTACGTTTAAAAAGGCTTTAAATGTTAGAATCGAAGAAAAGTGATTGAAATAGGAGTTTTGGATCTTACTTAAGCTAAAAATGAAAGAAATTGCCCAAAAACTCAAAGCTCCAAGTCTCGAAATGGTGAAAAATCACTAAACTGGGGGATATAATCCACCCAGGCGTCGCTTAAGGGACCACTGGTTCGCTTAAGCGACCAGGCATCACTTAGGCGACTCGCCTTATCGCGTAAGAGACCAGGCTGTCGCTTAAGCGAGCTAGGTGTCGCTTAGGGGACATTTTGGCTGTCAAGCCAAGTCATTTAAGAGACCAAAGTGTTGCTTAAGCGGTGCATCACTGGAGACTTGGAGAATTCCAAGTTTTCGCGGATCCCTCAAAATTCATCCGAAATCTCAAAAACACAAACAAACTATGATATTAGAAAAAATTTGATGCTACTGACTCAATGACGATGATAGATTTTCGAAAAAAAAAACATCGATTTCTCAAAGTTGATCCTCGAAACTCTATTTCACATTTTTCAAATTGAGGATCAAAATGAGATATAAAAGTCATAAAACCGCACTAACCATTTTATCAACCTAGAATCGATGTTCCGGATCTGCTGGCGCAATCCGCTTTGTTATCCAGCGTATAGATCAATAAATATTGATCGAAGTCAACTAATAAGCCTTTACAATCACCAAAAACCATAATCTCACACAAATCACATTGAAAAGCATAAAAAATTATGCCATTCATCCCCAAACCCTAAAAATTCCGCAAAGCAACTATGAAAAAGGATAAAATGGTCAAATCACATAAAAATAAATATTTCACAAAAATTAAATCAGTACATTATTCACTACTAAGAATTTAGTTTGTCCCCAAACTAAAGGAAAGATAAATACCTGAATCAGCAAAAAACTGAGGATAAGTACTATACATATCAGGCTCATCCTGCATAGATTCATCTATAGGTCGATGTCTTCACTAGATCTTAACCACAAAAATATCTCTAAAATGCAACTGTCTAACATCTCTAGCTAGAATGAAGACGATCTCTTCAACAAAAGACAACCTCTCTTCTAACTAGACTGAATCCCAATGAATAACATGACTTATTCGAAATATAACACCGAAGCATGAAAACATGAAAAACTGGATGAACAACTGATAAATCTGGGGATAATGCCAACTCATAAGACACATCCCTAATAGTTTAAAAATCTCAAAAGGTCCAATATACCTCAGGCTAAGCTTGCCCCTCTTCCCAAACCCCATCACACCCTTCGTGGGTAACACACGAAGAAAGATATGATCGATCACCAATACTAAGTAACTGTTTGGCCATAGAAATTTTTTCCATTTTTTTGGAAAATTATTTCACTTTAGTGAAAAAAGTGAAAAATGATGCGTTTGTCCATGAATTTTTCAACTCCAATTCCGAAAAATTATTTGGAAAAGTGAAAATAAATTTTACTTGTTTTCATTTTTTTCACTCATACTTCTCTCACAAAATTTCAAAAACAACTTTAATTTATATTTATGGCCAAACACAACTCCAACTCCAGAAAAAAGTAATTTCATGGCCAAACGGGGCCTAAATTTCAAGGCATGACACTACAAGAAAACTGCTTATTACCTGGAGATTTTCATAGGGATAATGTGGTAAAATTCCCAAGTAATTTGATTACCTACGGATTTTCTTACCAATTAGAATCCAAAGGAAATACCTTTGTAGGTAATTATTACCTGCGGATTTATAAAATCCCTAGGTAATTTAGCTACGAAAATAAATCCGCAGGTAAGTTATTTACAGATTTATTTGCAATTAACTATCAAAATTTTGCATAAATTATTTGGTAAAATTTCATAAAAAAGAATTTTACTGCGAATTTCCACGAAAAAATCACAAATTATTCTCCACGAAGATTCCCAAGTAAATCCCTAGGAAATTTAGCTGTGGAAATAAATTCGTAGGTACATTATTTGCGGATTTATTTGCGCTTAACTATCAAAATTTTGCATGAATTATTTGGTAAAATTTCATAAAAAAAGGATTTACCTGCGGATTTTCACGAAAAAAATCACAAATTATTTCCCACAAAGATTTTCAAGTAAATTCCTAGGTAATTTAGCTGCAGAAATAAATCCGCAGGTACATTATTTGCGTATTTATTTGCAATTAACTATTAAAATTTTGCATGAATTATTTGATAAAATTTCATAAAAAAAGATTTTACCTGCGGATTTTTACGAAAAAAATCACAAATTATTCCCCACGAAGATTGCCAAGTAAATTTCTAGGTAATTTAGCTACGGAAATAAATCCGCAGGTACGTTATTTGCGGATATATTTGCGATTAATTAGCAAAATTTTGAATGAATTATTTGATAAAATTTCATTAAAAAAAAGATTTTACCTACGGATTTTCACGAAAATAATTCACACGTAAATTACTAGAAACATTTCACAATTAATCAAAAATCTATTTAAAACCTTCAATAATTCTCAAAGACATCATTCAAAACAAGTTTAATGTAAACCATTACAGCTAAGAAAAACATAATTCAAAACATCCACATCAATAATGTATGATTCTTAAATGGTCCAAAACAAAATATTTCAAACTTGAATCCTTAATAAAACTACCAACCATCAGGGTCAGAATCACTTTCATTCACGTTATCAGGATTATCACTCCTATTCACGTCGTCAAATTCATCATCACTTTCATCCTCATAAGCTTGGTTGTCTTCTTGAAATGGACGTTCATCATTTGAAGATGATTTGTTGTATACATGCTTCATCAACAAGTGTAATTCCTTTATCATCCTCTTATTTTTCTTTCACTTATCCTGCAACTGAGCATACAAATCAGCATTTAAAGCATCAACTTGAGACTTAATCATCTCATCAATTTCTTTTGGTAAAGTTGATGTTGAACTGTTAGTTTCCTTTATACTTCGACCCAGGGATCCAAGATCTTTGACTCTTTCTTTTTTCTTTCCACCAACAGATTGCACCCAAATATCTATTTCACTTAACTGAGCCGGCTGACTAGCTGAATTAGTTTCTCTATCCACAGCTAATGCATTTTGAACGGCTAATATTTCTTGTTTCTTTCTTTCAAACTCATTCTGCATAAGGATATATTAAATCAGACCATAAAAAGTGGTAAGAAATATATTATTAGTATAAATTATATTAGAGTATAGACTAACTACTGCAATGTTATTAATAGTCTAACTTCTCATTTTCATAGCACTTAAGCAACAGTAAATCATTGAACCAGATGACAACAACAAAGATTTGTATATTTTTAATTATGTACCAGATGACAACAACAGAGATTAGTCTATATATGTTGATAACAACAGAGACTAATAGCCTAACTTACAAACATTGTTGATTCTGAACAGAAGATTTCTCTAAGTACAAGAAGAGTATCAATAGATCAATGCCAATTTCTTATTCAAAAGACTAGAATCTAGAAAAATGTATGTAATATTTGTGTATGAAACATGCATATATAAATCAGAAAAACTCATACTAATATATTTAGTAATATATAATATTATTTAGTTACGTGGTGTGATTTTCTTATTGTAAAAAGAAAGATCAATATTTGCAATTTATTTTTAATGGAAGGACAAAAACAAAAAGCAAAAGTTGAGAATTTGAAAAAATTTGCAGCATCTAAAGAATGTCCAACTGTTCTGTACTTGCTAAACCCTAACCAACAAGAACATCTAACCAAACTAACTGCAATATAATGAACACAATTCAGTTTCGAGCCACACAAGAAATTATTTGTTTTCATTTACCAATAAAGCTTCTTTTATTTTTTTAACCACAAGTTCAATGACTGAATTTGTCATTACTTTGCGCGTTCAACAAATTAATATATATGATCCAGGTAAAGGAAATAAGAAAATAAAGATTGCAGATTCCCTATATATATGATCATATGGATATGTATGCTTTTTTAATTTGCAATGCAATTATAATGATGATGATTGATTAAAATATAGCCAACCACAAAAGGAATAAAATAAATGTTTTTCTTTTGAAGTTTCTACAATCAAATAATTCTGGATAGAACCAACTCTTGGACCATAAAGTATATCTCCTATGAAAGAAGAGTACAAATCATTAGGGGTGTCCTATTTTATATTTAGATCTTCTAGTCTCAGGTTTTTGTGCTACAAAAAGGGTGCTCTAGATCTTAGAAGACCCTTGTAGAAGATTTTTATAGACTAGTTCATCTAACAACTCAAAAAAGGCTTTCATAGCATGGGAAAAACTCTCTATACCTACTACTGCTGGAGGTCTGAATTTCATCTCTATGTCAGCTTGGAATAAGGTAGCTATTTCAAAGCTTCTTTAGAACTTGTGTAAAAAAAAGTACGCCTTGTGTATACAGTGGGTGCATAGCTATTATGTTAAAAATGGATTGATATGGGATATCATTCCTCTGCAAGCTTTATGCATGGTTTTGCAAAAAGTTTCCAAAAAAAGAAGTACTATATTAAGGCTGGTGTGAGTTATGTAGATGTGATAAGTATAGAGAACTGCTCCATCAAGGAAATGTGCATGAAGTTTCAAGGTAATTTTTCAAAGGTACACTAGAAGAGACTTGTTTGTAATAGTTTGGCACCAGCAAAATGGATTTTCATTGTTAGGTTTGCTATTTTGGAAAGGTTATACACAAAATACAGGCTACACAAATAGGGTATGGATGCTACTTTAACTTGTCGCCTATGTAATGGAGATGTAGAAAGTCATCAACACTTTTGTTGAGTTCTTCTTAACTTTTAAGAAAGGCCTGGGCAAAGATGTACGTTAAGTTGGCAAGGGATTACAAGGTCAATATCCCATTGGTAGGATGAAATCACATGGACGAGTTCTCATTCTAGTGTAAGATCATCTACTTCTCATATTTTGAGGATGTGTTTAGCATAGTGCATATACCAAATTTGGCCAGAAAAGAACAACAGACACTTTCAGAAGACAGTTGGTATAGTGAAGATAGTGGTGAGAAAGATAGTATAAGATGTGTTTTTTTGTTGCACGTAAGCAAGTTAAGCTTGCAATGACATTAACACAACTAAATTTCTACCGTGTATAAGTTGAAATGTAGGTAGATTGATTAGGAGTTACTAAGTTGTGTTATCAGACTTAGTTTTTGATGTGTTGAATGATATCTTTGGTAATAAAATAGAGTTTAGATACAAAAAAAAGTGATTACGATTAGGTAACTAAATAAGCCACTTAGCCGATCGACGCAATTTCTTAGAGCATTTCATATGTAGCTTACACATAGTAACTATGTTTACAGATATCAACAACTAGGGCTCATTTATTTTCAAAAAAATTAAAACTTTAAAACCAAGGGATTCATGGAGTAGCTCGACAACTCAATTTGGGAGAAGGTTCTGCCAAGGAGGAGGAGAATTCTTGGTCCAACTTATTCACCTTTAACCATACAATATCTACTGGTATGACTCTTAATTTTAAACCCCCAACTGTTATTAACGGAAGACCTGTGGTAATACTAGAAGCACCTGAAATTGAAAAGCAAACACATGAATGGAATAATGCCCTTGTAGTATCCACGTTTGGAGAGGCTCCTGCTTTCTCGTATATGCGGAACTATATAGCTCACTATTGGAATTTTGTGCGGAACCTGATTTGTACTATCAATATTCTATCAATAGTAAGCCACCGATCCTTCAAAATTGGACCCACAATTTTGATTTTACTCAAGAGCTCCCTACCACTATACCCCTATGGGTGAGGCTACCAAACCTGCCCCTTAATTACTGGAAAGCGGAGGCTCTTAGAAAAATTACTAGCCGATTAGGGAGAGCATTATTTGCTGATGCTTGTACTACAAAACAAAGTAGAGTGTTCTACGCTAGAGTCTTAGTAGAGATGAACGTGACTCAATATCTACTAGATGTGGTTGAGATTTCTGATCCCAGTGGAAAGATTAACAACTAGCAGGTGGCTTATGACTGGAAACCTCTATATCATGAAAAATGTACAAGGTTTGGCCATGTATGTCGACGTGAAAAACCAAGGGATAATCAACCTTAAGAGAGACAAAACCAGGTTATAGAGGGTGCTCATAGACGAGGCAGTTAGGTTAAACAATGGTTACCTAAACATGTTGCTGAAGAAATAGATAAATAGCCCCAACATACTGTTGCTACTAATATACCACATCCACAGACCATGGGATTTAGAATTAAAGATAATCAAGCATTGGTTCAGAAAGATGATCAACTCAAGAGTAATTGCGATGTAAAAATGTGAAATGATACCCCAGAAATAGTGATTACGTCCATACAAATAGGTGAAGATCATCGACAGAGTGGATCTTATGCTGCTTTAGTTCAATTGGGCACAACTCATCCAAGGCTCCAGACAGGACCGTCCATGAAACTTACAAATATTTACCCTCCACTGTCAGAAGATAATAATGGTATGAAGATGATAGAGATGCCTCCAGAAGGGAGGAATATAACCTGATTATGAAGTGGTTGTTTTGGAATATGAGGGGGCATAAACAAGCTCTTCAAACAAAAGGAGTTACGGACATATGTAACGACCCAAAATTACCTCCCGGGATGTCACACGGTGCTTAGGGATACAAGTAGCCCCAAGCTAACCCTTTGAGCCTATCACATCTCATAATAACTCATTCAATAAGAAATATACAAAACACTGGCACTGTCATATCAAATGAAATAAAATACAAAGGTAATACTCGGTCCAAACGACCACAATACTGGAAATCTCAAAACACCCATAGTTTGATAACTAGTTTGACAAATCCTCTACTACTCCATGAACTCGAGAACTGTAGGGACAGGTCCCCAACTGACTCAAACTGAACTAAAAGTAATAACATAAACACTCGAATACTGAAATTTTTGAAGATAGGTCTTCGAACCATGAGGACTCACAACTATAGAAATGTAGACGAAGGTACTCGGGGATCACTGAAGAGGCTGGGACTGAGCACCTGAACCTACATTATAAGACAATGTAACATATAGACGTATATGTGGCTAAGCACTTGGGAATGTACTGAGTAAATGGGGGTGTATGCATTTACATAAAACAATATCAATACTCTTTAATCAAACCATGCATTCAAATAGGAACGACTCACATGGCTTGAATAAGTCTAAAATGTAAAGCTCATAAATCATGTAGAATGAAGCATGTAACACAAATCTTGGGAGTCATTATACTTCGGCTTTAAAATCTACACTTTCCTATTATTCTTATTACTCATAGGATGAAGGAAGCTTTAAACAATACTTTCAACTCATGCATATGTATCATGGAGAGTAAAACTTCTTTATTGCTCAAGAATTATAACTCTTTTGAACTCAAACACTTGGAACTCGGAATTATACGACTTTGGTTTAAAAACTGATGATCAACTCTTATTAGTAGAGAAAACTACTTCCTTCTTTGAAAAATACTCAGAAGAAATTTGTTCACTTTAGAAAATATCTCATCTCAAAGATTTAGGGAAAATATTCTATCTCAATGGAAAATACTTTAGTTTAGGGAGGTTCTCTTAACCGACATAAACCATGCGAGCTACATGGAGTCCAACGACTTGTCCTCCTAAGAAAGAAACCTCACGTTGGGGGGGGACATCATACTCTTGCCAAGGAGTATAACCTCAATTCAGTGATCATTTATCTCGGCCTCGGGCCCAATCATCTCGGCCTCAGGCCCAAAATCTTAAACCTATGATGACACGTAGTTCTGGGGTAAGAAATCATGATAACTTACCCAACTCAGTGCTAAATACTACTCCATTTAGTTTATCTCGTTCATCTCATGGAAATCCACTTTCAAAATAATCTCATGATTCATAAGAATCCAACAATCAAATCTGTAATCTCATGTGGTAGAGTGAATTTAAAAATTCTATGACCATTAGGTCAAAACATTTCTCAATAATCTCAAAATACTCAAATCATGGGTGCTTATAGCACAATAGTTCATAAAATTGCAAGTCTCAAGTAGGGCTTAATGACCCATAATTCAATCTCAAGTTAAAACTCATCATAATGCATAATAGAAAGCATATAGATTCATAATTCATGTAGAAATCTGGAATTTACAGCAATTTATGTCAAAATATCAACATACTCATATACTTCAATTTCTAGAACATTGAAACTCTTAAATTCTCAAGGAGTAACAACATAGGGTATAAACCCAACTTCAATTTCTTAAGAAAACTTGTAAAATCATGCTATTTGACTTTCAATTCATGGAAAACATCAAGATATTGCAATCAATAAAAATGGTTGAAAAACCCTAATTCAATATCATGTAAAATCTCATAGATTGCGAAAAATTATAGTTTAAATAAGCCTTTGGGCACAAGGGTGAAATGATTACCCTTGTTCAAAACCCTACATACTTTAGATTATGAAATTGGATGAACAATTTTGCTTCAAACTCTTATTTTTACTCTTGAGAGAGGGTTCTTGCAACCATTGAACTTGGGAAACTTAAATCTCAACTCAATTTGTAGAATCTATGGTGAGTTCTTGGATTTCTTGGAGAAAGGTTTTAGATTTGATCTTGAGGGAGAAACCCTAGCTCTCTTGTATTTTGGATGATGAATGAAGCCATTTTCTTCGTTTGGAATATATCTGGTTGATAAAAGAGTGGAAAGAAAAAAAAGTCCCTTTAAAAAATGACTTAAAATACTGATCGGAGGCTGCGACGGTAGGAACGACGGTCCGTCGCTAGCCTGACGATCCGTTGGATCGTTCGTCGCACGTCGGTCAGAAAAAGAACACACTTCCTCAATGTGACAGTTGAAGCGATGGTTGGTCGCAGTCTTGACGATCCATCGGATCATTCGTCACACGTTGGCCAGGTGAGACCACACTGCTTGTGGCGACGGTCCGTTGTCCTGGCCATCACACTTAGGCCAGAAAAGGGATTTACTGCCTTGGTTGTGACGGGCCAAGCAACAGTCCGTCGCAGATTTGACGGTCCATCGGATCATCCCTCTCACCTGGACGGTTCTGACAACTCTCAGTAAAACAACCATCATTTCTCACCCCGATACCGAATTTAGACGAAATTGGTATCATTGGAAAACTAATTCAATTCTCTATATGATAAAAAGTCAAATTTAAGAAAATTCTATATGGTTTAAACACCCATCACTTGGGAAGTTACTTCTCAATCTTTTAGGGCCGAAGTTATACTTCACTTGACACGCTTTAAGGCTTGGACTTCGAGGGAACATTGCGGGGTCTTACAATACATCCCCCTTAGAAACATTCTTCCTTGAATGTCTCTAGTTAGACTAGGAACACAGGAAAAACAAAGTACACATAGCTGAAGCAATTTGCTAAACGGGCTCAAAATCTTTCTAAACTCTTGAATACCTCGGAAATGGAAAGAACTCATGCAAGAATAGATATATAGCTGAACTTTAGATTAGAAGGGCTGAATTAAGGAAGAATAATACCTTCGGATCGATCTAAACTCGCGGAAAAGAGGTTCGGGTACTTGGCTCGCATGTCTGCTTTTGCCTCCCAAGTAGCACCCTCAACTGACTGGTTCCGCCACAACACTTTGACCAAGGGAACCTCTTTGTTCCTCAGTCTACGGATCTGAAAATCTAGGATCTCAACAGGAATCTCATCGAATAAAACACTATTTTGAATATCAGCACTCTCTAAATGATATACCACAACGGAATCACCAATATGCTTCTTAAGCATGGAGACATGAAAAATAGGATTAACGGCTGATAAATCGGTAAACAACTCAACCTCATAGGCTACTTTCCTAACACGACTCAAAACTCTATACGGGCCAACATAATAGGGACTAAGCTTTCCCTTTTTGCCAAACCTCTTACCCTTTTCATAGGTGAAATCTTCAAGTACACCAAATCACCCATTTCAAACTCAAGATCTCTTCTCCTCACATCGATATATGACTTTTTACGACTGTGAGCTATCTTTAACCTCTTTCTAATCAACTTAACTTTCTCCATAGCTTCAAATACTACATCAGGCCCAATCACGGTAGCTTCACCCACTTCAAACCAACCTATGGGTGATCTACATCTTCTACCATACAAGGCCTTAAATGGTACCATCCCGATGCTAGCATGGTAACAATTATTATAGGCAAACTCTATCAATGGAAAATGATCATCCCAACTACCTTTGAAATCAAGAGCACACGCCCTTAACATGTCTTCTAGGGTATGAATAGTCCTCTCAGCCTGACCACCTGTCTGTGGATGAAAAGAAAAACTCAAAAGAACTTGGGTACCAAGACCCTGCTGAAACGCCCTCCAAAATTAAGAAGTAAATTGAGTACCCCTATCCGAAATGAAGATAAGGGAACTCTTGCATCCTGACTAACTCCTGAATATACAATCTAGTATAGTCCTCAGCTGTATAAGATGTATGCACGGGTAAGAAGTGTGCGGACTTAGTCAGCCTGTCTACAATAACCCAAATAGAATTATGATGACGACGCGAAAGGGGTAACCCGATCACGAAATCCATATTCACCACCTCCCACTTCCAAGTGGGTATACCAAACTCTTGCATCACACCACTGGGTCTTTGGTGCTCTACCTTAACCTGTTGGCACGTTGCACACTTTGCTACAAACTCAGCTATATCCTTCTTCATACCATTCCACCAATAGATTTCACGCAAGTCGCGGTACATCTTGGTAGTGCCAGGATAATAGAATACCACGTGCCATGCACTTCAGCCATAATTCTCTGCCTCAGATCATCAACACATGGAACACACAATCTACCCTGCAATCTCAACATGCCATCTCCCCCTTGGGAGAAAACCTCTACCTTTTGGTCCTTAACTGCCTCCTTCAATCTGACCAAACTAGGATCTCTATCTTGCTTCTTCTTTACTTTCTAAACTAAGGAGGATTCAGAACTACTTTGCACTAAAGTACTTCCCTCAGCTGAATCAAGCAACCTAACACCCAATCTAGCCAGACAATGCGCATCACGAGCTAACTCTTTATTACCTTCCTCTACATGAGCTACACTACCCATAGACAATCTGCTAAGGGCATCCGCCACTACATTGGCCTTGCCCAGGTGATACAACACACTTATATCATTGTCTTTTAACAACTCTAACCACCTCTTCTGCCTAAGATTCAACTCCCTCTGAGTAAACACATATTGCAGGCTCTTATGATCAGTAAACACATCAACATGAACACCATAAAAATAGTGTCTCTAGATTTTTAAAGCAAAGACCACAACAGCTAACTCAAGATCGTGGGTTGGATAATTCTTCTCATGCGGCTTTAACTGTATAGAGGCATAGGCTATAACTTTACCCCTTTGCATTAACACACAACCCAAACCAATTCTAGAGGCATCACAATACACTACAAAACCATCTTTTCCATCAGCCAAAGTCAACACAGGGGCTGAAGTAAGTCGAGTCTTCAACTCCTGAAAACTCTTCTCACAGGAATCTGACCACTAGAACTTAACTTTCTTTTGGGTCAACCGGGTCATGGGAGACGCACTAGAAGAAAGCCTTCAACAAAACGGCCGTAGTAGCCCGCTAGACCCAAGAAACTTTTAATGTCAGATGGAGAGATAGGTCTAGGCCAATTTCTTACAGCTTCTGTCTTTTGGGGATCAACTCTAATACCTTCGGCTGAAATAATATGACCCAGAAAGGCTAGAGACCTTAGCCAAAATTCACACTTACTGAATTTGGCGAACAACTGGTGACCTCTAAGAGTTTGCAAGATAATTCTAAGGTGATCTGCATGATCATGCTCACTGCGGGAGTAGACAAGGATGTCATCTATGAACACTATGACAAATATATCAAGATATTTCTTGAACACTCAATTCATGAGGTCCATAAAAGCTGTTGGGGCATTGGTTAACCCAAAAGACATGACTAGAAACTCAAAGTGACCATAGCGGGTTCGGAAGGCTGTCTTTAGAATATCACATTCCCTCACTTTAATTTGATGATAGCTGGATCTAAGGTCTATCTTGGAGAAATAACTTGCACCTTGCAACTGATCAAATAGGTCATCAATTCTCGGAAGAGGGTACTTATTTTTGACTGTGACTTTGTTACTGATGATAGTCAATGCACATATGCAAAAAACCATCTTTCTTCCTCACGAATAGAATAAGTGTGCCCCAAAGAGAAATACTGGGCCTTATGAAACCTTTGTCTAAAAGATCTTTGTGTTGCTCTTTCAACTCTTTAAGCTCAGCAGGTGTCATATGATAAGGTGGAATAGAAATGGGATGAGTGTCGGGAAGAAGGTCAATCCCTAATTCTATCTCTCTATCAGGAGGTACCCTTGGGAGATCTTCCAAAAAAAATCTGAAAACTCATTAACAATATTGATTGACTGAATAGTTGGAGCCTCGGACTTAGTGTCTTTGACTCTAACTAGGTGATAGATGCAACCTTGGATATTAGTTTTTTGGCTTTGAGATAGGAGATAAAATGACTCTTGGGAGATACCGAACTCCTGGACCACTCAAAACCTGGCTCATCAAGGAACTAAAACTTGACCACACGTGTATGATAGTCTATAGATTCATAACAAGAATGAAGCTAATCCATACCTTGAATAAGGTCAAAATCCACCATGTCTAACTCTATCAAATGAGCAAGTATGACTCTATGAAGAATAGGAACAGAAAAATATCTATACACTTGTTTAGCAACAACAGACTCCCCTATTGGTGTGGAGACTAGGAAAGGCTTAGGAATCTTTTCGGGACTCATTTTGAAATTCACAGCCACAAGTGGGGTCACATAGGAGAGACTTGACCCAAGGTCCAAAAACACATAAACATCAAAACAAAAGATGCGGAGCATACCAGTAACAACATTAGGAGAGTCCTCCTGCTCCTGATGGGATGGTAAGGCATAGAATCTGTTCTGGCGCCGAACGCCAGTAGTGCTAGATGAAACGCCCTAAACAGGGGCGGGACGAGGGACAGGAGCTAGTGTACTAGTAGTCTGTGCTTGAGGTCGGGGATCTATGGTCCCCTGCCTGGCATGTGGACAATCTCTAAGTCTGTGGACCTGCTTGCCACAACCAAAACAACCCCTCAAATATGTGAAACTCACCGAGATAATCCCTACCATACTTAGCACAAAGAGGATAATAGGGCCTATTACCAACACTGTTCTTTGACCTAGACATAAAAGACCTGCTCCCTTGCTCCTGCCTACCTCTAGGCGTGGGAGAACTAGCTGATGAAGGCGCTGGAATAGATTGACGTCTCTGAAATTAAGGGTGGTTTCCTCCATGGAACCTAGGCTGACTATACTCATGCTGCTCAGATCTAGATCTCTTATTACCCCTTACACTGTCTCTCTCTCTAATCTTATCTTCCTCTATCTGCTGTGCATGTGTCATCAACCTAGACAGATCCATATCCCTATGCAGCATCGCAGTCCTACACTCTTTCAGCACTAAACCAGAAATTTGCTCATACTAGCTCGGGTGTCAGAAATTAAATCAGGAGTATACTTGGCCAACTGGTTGAACTTTAAGCAGTACTCCTTAACAGTCATGGATCCCTGCCTCAAGTTCATAAACTCCTCAATCTTTGCTTCCATTATCTCAAGCGGAAAGAATTTTTCCAAGAATGCATCTTGGAATACCTGCCAAGTCATAGGAGCAATATCCTTACCTCTATCCTTCCTCCATGATACAACCCAGTCATAAGCTATGTCCTTCAATCTGTAAGATGCCAATTCAACACTTTTTTCCTAAAAAACATGCATTACCTATGTGATCTTTCTCACCTCCTCAAGGTACAACTGTGGGTCCTCATCAGCCTTGGACTCATAAAACTCTAGCAGATTCATCTGTATGAAATCACGGATCCTAGAAGCAGCTACATCACCTCTTTGCTAATTTACAACTACGGCCTGGTTATTGGCCCGAACATTAGAGGTGACTACTTGGGCTAAGGCCTGAAAGGCCACCCAAAACTAAGAATGAGACACATCTCATTCAAAGAATCAACAGATGGGGGTTGCTCGTTATCATTTCTGCGGGCATTTTCTCTTTGGAGAGGCATTTTCTGAAATAGAAGAGCATGAATTATTAGATGAGAGGGACAACTGTAGGAATGATAGAATCTGAAAGAAAGAAATAACTTTTTCCTAAAACGTCTTGTAGCCTCTTGCTCATAGATGTGGCATGCTTCACACCGTTGATCAAGACTTTAGTCAACATGGCTTGTCAGATTTCCTAGGACTCCTTAAACCTTAGGCTCTGATACCAAAGTTTGTAATGACCTAAAATTACCTCCCAGGATGTCACACGGTGCTTAGGGCTACAAGTAGCCCCAAGCTAACCCTTTGAGCCTATCACTTCTCATAATAACTTATTCAAGAAGAAATATACCAAACACTAGAACTATCATATCAAATGAAAGGAAATACGAAGGTAATACTCGGTCAAAATAACCATAATTCTGGAAATCTCAATACAACCACAGTCTGATAACTAGTCTGACAAAGCCTCTACTACTCTATAAACTCAAGAGCCATTGAGATAGGTCCCCAACTGACTCAAACTGAACTGAAAGTAATAACATAAACACTCGAATATTAAAATATCTGAAGATAGGTCCTCGAACCATGAGGACTCACCACTGTAGAAATATAGACGAAGGTACTCGGGGATCACTGACGAGGATGGGACTGAGAACCTGAACCTATATTATAAGACAATGTAGCATATAGACATATATGTGGATCAACACTTGGGAATGTACTGAGTATATGAGGGTGTATGCATTTTCATAAACAATATCAATACTCTTTAATCAAATCATGCATACAAATATGAATGACTCACAAGGCTTGAATAAGTCTAAAATGTAAAGCTCATAAATCATGTAGAATGAAGAATGTAGCACAAATCTCGGGAGTCATTATACTTTGGCTTTTAAATTTACGCTTTCCTATTATTCTTATTATTCATAGGATGAAGGAAGCTTTAAGCAATACTTTCAACTCATGCATATGTATCATGGACAGTAAAACTTTTTTATTGCTCAAGAATTATAACTCTTTTGAACTCAAACACTTGGAACTCGAAATCAAATGACTTTGGTTTAAAAACTGATAATCAACTCTTATTAGCAGAGAAAACTACTTCCCTCTTTGGAAAATACTCAGAAACATTTCGTTCACTTTAGAAAAGGTCTCATCTCAAAGATTTAGCGAAAATATTCTATCTCAATATAAAATACTTTAATTTAGGAAGGTTCTCTTAACCGACATAAACCATGAGAGATACATGAAGTACAACGTCTTGTCCTCCTAAGGAAGAAACCTAATGTTGGGGAGAGGCATTATACTCTTGCCAAGGAGTATAACCTCAATTCAGTGATCACTTATCTCAGCCTCGGGCTGAATCATCTCGGCCTCAGGCCCAAAATCTCAAACCTACGATGGCACGTAGTTCATGGGTAAGAAACCGTGGTAACTTACCCAACTTGGTGCTAAATACTACTCCCTTTAGTTTATCTCACTCATCTCATGGAAATCCACTTTCAAAATAATCTCATGGTTCATAAGAACCCAATAATCAAATCTGTAATCTCATATGGCAGAGTGAATTTCAAAACTCTATGACCATTAGGTTAAAATATTTCTCAATAATATCAAAATACTCAAATCATGGGTGCTTATAGCACAATAGTTCATAAAATTGCAAGTCTCAAGTAGGGCTTTATGACCCATAATTCAATCTCAAGTTAAAACTCATCATAATGCATAATAGAAAGCATATAGATTCATAATTCATGTAGAAATCTAGAATTTACAGTAATTTATCTCAAAATATCAACATACTCATATACTTCAATTACTAGAATATTGAAACTCTTAAATTTTCAAGGAGTAGCAATATAGGGTGTAAACCTAGCTTTAATTTCTTAAGAAAACATGCAAAATCATGCTATTTGACTTTCAATTCATGGGAAACATCAAGATATTGCAATCAATAACAATGGGTGAAAAAATCTAATTCAATATCATGTAAAATCTCATAGATTGCGGAAAATTATAGTTTAAATAAGCCTTTGGGCACAAGGGTGAAAGGATTATCCTTGTTCAAAACCCCACATACCTTAGATTATGAAATTGGATGAACGAGCTTGCTTCTGACTATTCTTCTTACTCTTGAGAGAGGGTTCTTGCAACCCTTGAACTTGGGGAACTTAAATCTCAACTCAATTTTTAGAATCTATGGTGAGTTCTTGGATTTCTTGGAGAAGGGTTTTTGATTTGATCTTGAGGGAGAAACCCTAGCTCTCTTGTGTTTTTTATGATGAATGAATCCATTTACTTCATTTGAAATATATCTTGTTGATAAAAGAGTGGAAAGACCAAAAAGTCCCTTTAAAAAATGACTTAATACTGATCGGGGATTGCGATGGTCGGAGCGACGGTCCGTCGCTAGCCTGATGGTACGTCGCTAGCCTGATGGTCCGTCGTACGTCGGTCAGAAAAAGAACACACTGCCTCATTATGATGATTGAAACGATGTTCCATCACAGTATCGACGGTCCATCGGATCGTCCATCGCACGTTGTCCAGGATGATACCACACTGCCTGGTGGCGATGATCTCAGCGATGGTCCATCGCAGCCTTGACTGTCCGTCGTCCTGGCCGTCACACTTGTGCCAGAAAAGGGAGTTACTGCCTTGGTTGCGACGGGCCGAGTGATGGTCCATCGTAAACTCAACGGTCTATCAGATCATCCATCGCATCTGGGCGGTTCCGACAACTCTCAATAAAATGGCCATCACTTTTCACCCTGACACCGGATTTGGATGAAATTGGTATCATTGGAAAGCTAATTCAATTCTCTACATGAAAAAAATTCAAATTCTATATGGTTTAAATGACCATTACTTGGGAAGTCACTTCTCAATCTTTTAGGTCTGGAATTATACTTCACTTGACACGCTCTAAGGCTCGAACTACGAGGGAACTTTGTGGGGTCTTACAACATAAATAGCAAGGAATAAGGGGATAGTGTCTCAAGTAGTTACAGACAAGAATTATGAGGGTAGAACTACTTCTATGACAGGTATTAAAGGGGTTGCAGGTATTTTAGCCCCAGCTTTAACTTCTATAGTGCCCCTTCGGCCGTTGGTTTTTGGAATAGTTAGTGTGTCTCAGGAGTTCTTAAAATAGTATATGGATCAGTACTAGTGAATCAAAATAGTCCATATATGGCTTCACTAGACAACAAACCACAACAAGAACAACAAGATGTCAACAATAATGCTAGTGAATCGAAATATGCCAAACACGGCTTCACTAGACTTCAAGATTACAACAAAAACCAGATTTTAAGAGTGCAAGATTGCAACAAGTTGTAGTGAATCGAAATTGGCCCCACACGGCTTCACTACTTCGAGATTGAAATGAACTCAACTAGTAAACAGAGTAAATGAACACTTACATAAGTAGCTTCAGCTTTCTCATTTACCCAACTTTCATCACTTTTCTTGCGATGAGTTTGAAAATAAAATTCTAAAACAGATAGATCTTTTCCAGTAGCTTCTTTCTATATTCAAAAAAAGATATGTATGTTATCAACATTGAATATGATATTAATTTCTTCAAAGAAATATATTTTAAAATATTTATAATTACCATTCTCTTATAGATCAATCAATGAGGTACACAACCACCTGTATGAAGTGATGCACCGGCATTTGAATCACGATTCTCTTTATTTCATCCAGACTTTGTTTTGAACTCATCTTACTCCCAATACACCTTTATCTCCTTGAATTCTGCATCTCCCATCCAATGTGGTTTTAGAGGCAATTTTTTTCTAAGATCTTGGAAAAGTTGGGTCATTTTTGAAGATACCTTTTTATTAAAATTAGAACATATAGCATCATTATAGTGAGGAAGCCACTTAAATTTCTTCTGCATATGTCAAATGAATAAAATATTATCTATCTAGTCCCTCAATTATACTTATACATGAATTAGAATGTATAAATTTTTTACCTTGAATTTCTCAAACCACATCTTGCGATTAGACTCTGGAAACTTCTTCCATGAAGGTCTAGCCAATTCAAACTTACTCCGAATGCAATTAGCAATACCATCAATAACTACCTTGTGTGGATCAAACCTACATAAAATATAGTAGTTATCAAAAATCTGCACATATAAATAGTCCACCAACATATATGTATTATTTAACGTTAGTCGTATTACCCATCCCCTTCAAGTACAATCCATATTTGATTATCATTGTCTATATTATCAACTATATTAGGTGAGGTGGATGGAGTCTTGTTGGCCGGTGGTGACATTAATGGTTCAGAATCTTAATTTGTAGGTTGAGACGGATTAGATTGAAGTGGAGATTCAATAATAGAAGGCTGGGGTTGGTTGATCCTAAGATTAGGTTGAGACTCATTTACATGAAGTAGACTAGTATGGGAATAAAGGGGTTTTGATGGTATTATTGGAGGCACAACACTTTTATAAGTATGGGATTGATTGAACTTAGGATTTGGTTGATGTGAGGAAGAGTTATTCCCATGAGATGAACCAGAATGAGATTGAAGGGATCCTGACGGAATTATGGGAGGCAATTGAACTGTTTGTCGCTTTAGTGTCTATTTTTTTACTTGTCTTCTCTCATTTTCCATTAGGCAATCCAGCTCTTTTAGATCCTACACCTAGCATCTGAAGCAAATAAAAATAGAAAAAATAATATATTAGTAATTTAATTGATGAACAACACATGAATAAAGATGATCGGCAAACATTTTGAGTATCAATATCAATCCCAAAATAATGATGCAATAGATATGATTTGGCCGGAAGTTTCAAGAAAGGTGTCATCGATACACCTGGAGGATCATCGTAACAACAGATACCACAGGTTGCAACTTTTCCTCAAAGACTAGAGTTTGTGATTATTTATGTGAATTGAATCATTCATCCTGTAGTTCTAGGAGATCATATGCCAGGTTGAGATATTTTCTCTATTTTGTTATATGAAAATGTTTCTATTGTAGCCTATCTTTGAAACAATTTGTAAATTTCGTAGGATAATAATGATTGCACGTTTTGTACCACATAACTAGGCTTCTTTTAAATCACTAGGATTTACCATTGACATAAGTGTACAACATAAATGACAAATTAAAGCATGATAGTCTCTGCAACTCTTAATATGTATAGTTAGTATAAACTGAGAAACCAACAAACTTAATATAGCTCATAAATATATGTGGTGTGGAGTTATGGTACACTAACTTAACCTGTTGGATAGTGCAACAATCAAAATCAATAATCTAGCTCAAAATTAGCTTCACGAACTACTAATACTATTATTTGCAACTTATTTTTTTCTGTGCTATTTCCTCATAGGTTGTTAGAAAACCTCAAAAGTTATGAGTGAGCAGCAACTGCAAGCAGGCTTAGTTCTCTGCTCAAACTCAACTCCAAGGAAGACCACCTCGATGACAAATATCGGTTCCACTCTGGCAGAGAAAGAAAAGGTATGGACTAGCCTATTTGCAGAAAATAAATTTTCTACTCGTGGTATGGATTTGGGTTATGTAGATCCAAGATGAAGTAAAATTAGTTCAATTGGATGAAGATGAAGTTGATCACGAAAATGAAAAATGGAATAGAGTTACAATTCTCTATATTATTGGAGGTTCTCCATCTGTAGGTGCTCTAGAGAGATTTAATACGACTAAATGGAATTTTGCTACTAAACCAATGTTTTATTATCACAACGAATGATTCTTTGTGTTGTTGTTTAATATAGTTGAGGATAGGAATGATGTGTTGTACTCGAGACCTCACACCATCAATAATCGACCAATCATCTTGAAGGTATGGTCAACTTCCATCAAGAAGTTCTTACCATAATTCCAATATGGATTTGGTTGCCTAATTAGCCACTTAACTGTTGGATTAAAAGGTCTCTTAGTCGTATAGGGAGTGCTATCAATAATGTTTGTTTGATAGACTTAGTAGAGCACAAAGTTTCAGACAAACATAATCAACCTATTATTCAAAAAGTAGCAGGGCAGTGGCAATGGTGTGCAAGCTATGTAGCTAGGGAACGACGCAAAATTATAGTACTTTAGGACTAGAATCGGATAAACTTCAGACCTCTAGGCTATGAGAAATCAGTTTGTACTTGGAAGAATGCAAGTTAATAGCATTGGCTTTGAATGTGATTTTATAGCTGTGTATGGTCTACATACCATACAAGACAGAACTAGTTTGTGGTCAAGCCTCAAGAACTTGTCAGAGACTCTTCAACTGCCATGGGTAATCATTGGAGATTTTAAAACAATTTTGGAAGTGGATGATAGAGTGGGGAGTCCAGTACAAGATGCTGAAATAAGAGACTTCTCTGACTTTTTCCAAGACATGGACATGTCTGAATTGAAATCAGTTGCTAGAACTTACACATGGACTAATAGTCATTTCCATAGCAAGCTAGACAAGGCTATAGTAAATACTAAATAGATATTAAAGTTTACCCATTTGGAGGCAGAGGTGATGGACCGGGGATGATCGGATCATTCTCCAATTATAATCATGTTAGATAAAAAGAGATCTACTGGAGGACGACCCTTTAAATTTTTTAATATTTTAGGCGATCACGACGAGTTCTTAAAAACAGTGCAGCAAGCTTGGTAGTGCCTATATTAGGTACTAATATGAAGGGTGTTTGGAATAGAATGAAGTTGGTTAAAATAGGTATGAAGAGGCTGAATACAAAGGAGTTTAACAGTATTGAGGACAAGGTTCATATGATTAGAGATAACCTAGCTACAATCCAGACATTATACATACACTAATCTAACCAACACCCAAAACCTCAAATCTAACAAAGTACAAAACCAACAAAGGATTTTCCCTATAGAACAAAATACACCGAATGATATAAAATATGATTACTTAAATTTAATAAGCGAATTCTCTTCTAGTAGACAAGTAAAATAACAATAATTTTGACAAAAATCACAGTAGCTTTAATCAAATATAGTATTGCACATTGAAAAAAGAAATCGACAAGCTAATATTCTCAATCCTCCTCATATTCATCTTCATCTTCCTCTTGAGTATGAAAGTGACATGTTGAATCATCACTATCAGAAAAGTCTTCCTCTTCACTTGTTTTCTCCTCTTCATTATTATCTTCTTCACTTGATGTCTACTCATCACCTTCCTTTTCTTCATTTGATATATCCTCATCTCCCTCTTCAATTATATCACATTCATTTTCATTAACAACAACTTGAAAACTACTTCCATCAACCTCTTCACTATCAGCTTGGTCATCGCGTAAGCAATTAATCAGGTCATTCTCTATACTTGCACTAAAACGTGATTGCTCCTCTTGGTAAGCAACTTCCAAATTGTATCTTGTATCTATAGCTCCTCTTGGATTTGTCTTTATAACCACCCACCAATCAACTTTTTTTTCTTTTCTTTCAGGATGATTTGCATAATAAACATAAGTTGCAGTTTGTGGAAAGATAAAAGGGTTAAATTTAGAATATCTTTCCCTTTTTCAAACCTCGACAATACCAAATTGACTATCAACTTTCATGCCATGTTTTAAGGGATTAAACCAATCAGAATAAAATAAAACTAACTTCATAAATGATGTCATTGGCCATTCGAATTCAATAATCTCCTTAAGAACACCATAATATTCACTTGTAATGCCATCTTGTCCAACGCCAGTAACACACACCCCACTATTATATGTACTTGTTCCTTCGCCCCAAGAAGAAGTATGGAACTTGTATCCATTCACAAAATAAACAGGACAAGACTTTGACTTTCTTAAAGGTCCCATTGTTAAGATTTACAATTATGGATTCTGCAGCATCTCTTGTGGATTACTATTCACCTATCAAATAATTGAATAATATTAGATATGCATTTTTAGTGATATATCCTTTATTAAAATAATCGATTCATACATAATCTTTGAACCATCGTGGAAAGTATTATTCAATTTGTTTGTCAATGACATCATCAGTGAGATCACTGTAAGTATCTCTCAGGATTTGCTCATACGAAATGCATGTACTTACATTAGCACATTAGTTTCAATCCAAATATAATATTTAAATAAACAGCATGGCTAATACTTACTTGAAAAAAGGCTTAACCTAATCACAATTTATAAGAATATGCAATTGTGCTGCAGCAACTTCTTTATCATCTAGCCATCGGATATCACCATCCTTCTTACCATAACTTCATCCAAGATAATTAAAGACTGGTAGTGTTGGGTGAGTTTCATTTTATTCAGCGACATCATCATTACCCCCAAATCTTTTTTTGCTACATAGGACATGAGATTCAAAATAATAGGAAGCGAAGTATGAGATTTCTTGAGCCAAATATGCTTGACAATAGATCTTTCAACTCTGGCTTTGTTTTTTTATAGTTTTTTTAATCTCGTTTAGGAACCTATAATTATTTTTAGGAAATAAATAATTATGTAATAAAATAATGAGACAAGTAATAAAATTTTATACCTTTCAAACGGAGATATCCATCGATATAGAATTGGCCCAAAAACTCTTGCTTCGTAAGGAAAATGAATTGGTAAGTACTCTATCGAATCAAAAAAACTAGGTGGAAATATTTTTTACAACTTACACAAGATTATAGGAATATTTTGTTTCATTTGCATAAGATAATCTACCCATAATACTGTTGTGCACAAATCTTTAAAGAATAGACTAAGTTCAGTTAGTGACTTCCATATAGGTTTTGAAAGAGCGCTAAAAGCAACTGGCATAAGATATTGCATGAAAATATGACAGTTATGACTTTTCATCCCAAATAACTTTAAATTCTCCATGTCAACACATCTACCCAAATTAGAAGCATATCCATCAGGCATCTTAAGTTGATCAACCTCTTCATATACATATTTCTTTAGATCATAATTTAAGGTAAACTTTGCTTTCAGTTTAATCCATCTCCCATCATCATTCAATTGTAAGTATAAATTATTTCGCCGACAATACTCTTCCAAATCCATTTTTGCCTTATCGTTATCCTTGGTACTCTCCTTGTCCATGGCAGTATGAAAAACATTATCAAAGAAGTTCTTCTCTGTATGCATTACATCAATATTGTTGGGAACTGTATGGGTCCTCCAATATGGCAAATCCCAAAAAATACTTTTTTGGTCCAATTATGTGATTTTCCATAGCCATAAAATTTCCGTGGACTAGATTCAGTGATCTTAGGAAACCCTCTCACTTTTTCCCACACCTGATCTCCAGTTAACCTAGGAGGAGGCATAGACTTTTTCTTTTTTTCTTTATAAAAAGAATTCTTATTTCTTCTAAATTCGTGATTGAGAGGCAAGAATTAACGGTTACAATCAAACCAAGTAACTTTTCTTCCATTTTTCAAACTAAAAGTTTTTGTTTGTTCCATGCAAATCGGACATGCTAATTTACCTGCTGTACTCCATCCCAACAGCATGCCATAAGCAGGAAAATCATTAATTGTCCACATCAATATTACTCGCATGAGAAAATTTTGCTTCTTCGACATGTCATAAGTTAGTGCACCATCTTTCAGAATTGTAACAACTCATCTATTAATGGTTGAAGATATGCATCAATTTTATTCTTGGGATTGTGAGGACCTAGAATGATCAATGTTAAGAACATATATGGGGCATTCATACACATATCAGGAGAAAGATTATAAGGAGTAACAATCATGGGCCAACAAGAGTACGGTGATACTGATGGCTATAAGGAGTAAAACCATTAGAACAAAGACCGAACCTGACATTTCTAGGCTCTAAAGCAAAGTCTGGATAAGTTCGATCAAAATATTTCCATGCTTCTCCATATGAAGGGTGACACAAAACACCTTCTTCCCTGCAATTCTCAGAGAGCCACCTTATGTGCTCTGCAGATCGAGTTGAAGCATATAGCCATTGAAGCCTAGGAATAAGTGGCAGGTAATACATAGTCTTGTACGAAACCTTTTTTCTACCCTTCTTTCCTACGCGTTCATTATAGCGAGGTTCTTTACAAAACTTATATTCTATCATCTCTTGATCAGCCTTGTAATACAATATACATCCATTGACATAACAATCAATCTTTTGTCTAGTTAAACCAAGCCCCGCTACTAACTTCTTTGCTCGATAGTAATCAAGAGGTATCTTACTATCCGGATGGCTTGTATCCTTTATCTATTGTTCCATTGCATTAAAACAACCATGAGACATATTATATTTAGATTTAATACTCATTATTCTAAAAACTGTAGAAAACTCTGAATATTTACATCTGGGCCATAAGGGTTCTTGAGCTGAATTCAACATTTCGTAAAATTTGTTAGCGCCCATATTTGGAGACTCTTCTACAGTAGGATAAACATGATGATTAAGTTCTATCCTAGCAGTATCATACACCATACCTTGATACCTATTTACGTGTTCAGAGTCTTTTGCTATAATGTTACTTTGACTGCTTGAAGATATGTCAAAGCTACATCCTTGATTACTAGTTTAAGCACTTGAAAGGACATGTTCATTCAAATTAATTAAAGGATCTTCATCTCCATGTGACGTCCAATACCAATATCTTGGAGTGAACCCTTTATTGAAAATATGAACATTAACTTCATTGGGCGTAAAGTGCTTCATGTTCTTTCAAATTTTACAAGGACACCTTATGACTTTCTTGGACAAGTACTTCGGTTGACTACAAGAAAATTTAATGAAATCTTCCATGCCTTTTATAAATTCATCTGTATATGCCACTTTACTAGGAAGAAGTCTATTTATCATCCATTTTTGATACTCTGAAATAGTTATTTCTGAATCAAAAGATACCATATATATAAACACGTAATAATAAAATTTAAAGAGTTCCCGGTCTTCATTTCCACTAAAGAGTTAATGAGCCAATACAGTCAACAAAGACAACAATATGATGGGATAAAGTTCAAAGTCAACCAACATGATGAAACAATTCAACTTGCCATAGACCTTTCGCTTACAGTTTTTCAGTGAAGCATTTGAAATAGATATGGTTGGTTTAGTTGTGTTTTAGGACAAACTAGGAATCATTTAGTTCTCTCTTTTTCTATTCTAAAAGAAGATCCAGTTCAATAAAAATATAAATTAGACAGTATTTTATTCTTTTTTTAGAGAGCAGAATCAGAATGCTACCAACAAATTTACAATCTTTACAACAATTCAAGAAACCAAAGTACTATACTACCACTTGCTACTGAACTTCAATAACAAAGAACAAAACAACAAGCCTTCAAAGTCATTCTATACTAACTTGGAAACCTATTGAATACAACCTACTGGATTCACCCAGTGATACTAGGTACTCGAACACACATCCTTAGTGTTAATTTGTTGCTACGACCCACAACATCAAATTCTGAAATAGGAAACTTGAAAATAGTTTTTTCACTACTAAACCTTGTTAAAAAAACAATGTAAATAAAACCCAAGAACACCACTTGTATATTTTAGAAATATGGATTTGATGACTTCACCATAAGGGTAGTAATATGCAAAACCATTTCTTAAATCAGCAACTATGCAAAGATGTAGCACAATCAAGTGGCCCTTCTTCTTAAACAAAATTTAAGGCTCTTAATATCATTCAGGAGATCCATGAATGCAATAAACACTAGTCTTACCTTTCCTACTATAAAAGCCAACTAAGAATCTCATTAACAATATGGACCAAACTAGAATTACCATATGATGCCTCCAGGAAGTCACAAAGATGAAGAGTGAATGTTTCATCTTCTAAAATTACAAAATCTATTAGCTTTCCACTGAAATGTCATGAAAGACTATCAGATCTAAACAAAATTATGCAAGTACCTATCAAAAAAAGAGTGAACATCTAAGATCAAGTATCTTCAGGACTACATAGAGAACTTGGAGAAATCATAAATGCTATTACCACTTGATCCTTGATATGCAATATTTTCTTTTTTCTTTTCTTTTTGGTGAAAGGTAAAACCATAAGAATATGAAAGAACAGTTGTAGATTGATAAAGGATAGCCCAATGATAAAGTCATCAAAACAAGGTTTTCAAGAAGAAAATTTTTTATGGCTTGTACGTCATAGTCACAGTACAAGCCATAAACTATTCCACACAGGAACTATGGCTTAACGACCCTAACGATTGCCTTCCATAACTTCTCCTTAAACTAAACCTCTCTTCTTCCCCATTTTCAGGTGTTTATTGTTAGGATTTCACATTATTCAATAGCTCAATTCATTGTACGACGATCAAGCTAAATCCAATAGTTTGTTTGAGTGGTTTGGGTTATACTGTTTATGCTACATCATCTTTGAAGAGATTTAGCTTATTGTCGAGACCAGAGTGTAAGTTGATAGGAACTATAGGTGTTCTAGTACAATGGAATTTTTTTGAACAAGTGGTGTCTTCAGATCTTAGTGCTGATATTCGATTTACATGGGCTAATCCAGATTGTAGAAGTTCTGAGTCAAGAGGTGGACGATGTAGTTTGAAGAGGAGAAATAGTTTGTGAAAATGCTCGTGGAGTCGGTATGGTCCCTATTCATTAATTTTCTTTCGGTATCTTTGAAGTTTCAGTCTTATTTTTTCTAATTTCCACTTTCCTAATCAAAAGATAAGTGAGCACTCCTTCTTCCTCCGAAGTTACTGGTCATTGTTGTATGAATATTTAGAGTTTCTCCTGGATAAAGTACATCGGTTGCAAAATTGGGATTCTTTTTAGTTAAAGTAGTTGATTTAAGCAGTCATAATATTATAAATCCTCCCAATATTGGATTTTCTAAGATGCTCTCCCCTAGGCACGTGCTCCATGTGCACTGTGATTTAGTTTAAATGGAAAAGGGTAGTATGAATGGAACCAGTGCTAGAGCTAAATGGATATAGAAAATTCGTATAACCAAAGATAGTTTCAATTGAGACTAGTTGGTTGATTGATTAAGTGATTGACAGAGAAGTTAAATCTCTGATAAGAGGTAAAAAAGAGAAATAGTTTACCTTAGAAATGCTTTCCCAACCTTTCAGACGAGGCAAAATACCCCGATACTTGTAGAACTTAAATTTCACCACAAAAAAGAATTAGCACGCCTGAATAAAGGCCAACTCAAATAGAAGTACACTAGTTTTGACATAGAATTAGTTTAGAATTAATGTCATCACACCCAAGTCTTAACAAACGACCCAACTAACTACAATAAAAAGAGAACAGAGACCTCTATATAGTGTGGTATTCTGATGTACTCTCATTTGTTTCCCTTCATCCTAAGACATGTATCATTTGCACTATATATACATAAGAGAGCGTGTATGTAACAATATGTTTCCACAACTTGAACGAGTGACCTTTTGGTCACCTGACAACAACTTTTTTATCGCAGAAGGTTCGCCATATTCAAAATAATACCCGTAAAAAATATCTACCAGAGAATACAAGGGACACAAGAAAAAGGTTTCTCTTTATAAACCACTCCTTCATTCATTATTAACAATAAGAACCCTAACTTGATTTTTATGAACATTGCGATTCTGAAACAACTCTGTGTGAATAGACTTAGCTTGCACAGTATTACAGTAAGTGCGAGAAATGCAATAAGAAAATAGATACCTAGAAAGCAATTTGAAAGTACTATCAGCCTGTTACTAATCCTTGTCCACCATCAATACCACTCCAAAGTCAAGATAAATGGGAAATATAACATTTAATAATTCTCTTTGAATTATATAGTTATCTAGCTAGCCAATTAAGATGACTCCCTAACAGGGATAATAAAATCAATTCATCATCACATGTAGAAGATGTCAAATACAACCGAGGTATAACACTAAATAAGTAACTAAAGCATTGATTTAGGGCATTAAAATGATAAATTATCTCTTGATTTTATAAACTAAACATGTAAAATTGAATGAGTGACCTGTTGACTTGAAATTAAGGAAATCATAAGAGAACATTTCTGCAATAGTATGTTTCCACAACTTGAACGAGTTAGCAGTTAACTATGACACAGATGAACAAACAAAAAAATTCTGCAACGGAATGTTTCCACGGCTTGAACGAGTGACCTTTTGGTTACTCAACATTAAAAACAGAGTCTGGTTTCTTAATTTCAAGTCAACAGAGTCTTGTTTACTTAATAACATTAACAATTTTTACTTAACAGAGGTACAACAAAGTCTTGTTACATACGCAAGTCCATCTATTATCTCTAACTAATTTTGCTTGTACCATCAGGCAACTAATTTATACTCAACGAAACAGGATATAATGATCTAAACTATGAGTGAAGAGGAACAATATAATTATACGAGTCATGGAGTAACAAAGAAACAACAATACCTAATCAAGACAGAGGAACCGTCATCCTAAATTGAGAATTGAGAATAAGAAAGCTGATTGAGAGAATTAAAGCAACGAAAATCTGTTCGGACTTTCTTAAATCCTTGAAAATTGGTGAGATTGCTTTGTTTTGTTACTTGGAGAATTGAGAGAAGATGGAAAGACCACTGAGCTATCATGTGGGAAAAAAAAGAGGGAATACGTTTTTGTTAAAAAAATTTATATCAATTACTATATTTTTGTACATTTTTTTGGTTAAGTTTTTTCTTATGCTACTGATTATTTTCATTTTCAATATATAGACAAGTGAACTTGTAAATATAAAATTTTTAGTTGGACTTAGAGTATTATGTAGTTAAAAATATTTTTAATGAAATATAAATACTCGATAAAAAGAATTGGAAGTATCCCGCGGGTTATCTCATCTAGGCTTGTGCATATTTTGGTTCAAACCAAAAAACCCAAAAAATCAAATTAAAATTTAATTTTGTTTTTGATTTTTTGATTTTTCGGATCGATTTTGGTTTAAAATTTTAGAAATTCGGTTAAACGATCTGGTTTTTGATTTTTTTAAAAAAATGGTTAAATTGAAAAACCAAAATTTAATATATTTTATTTTATATATTCAGTATAAATAATATTTTTTCGTTATTTCATTTAATTTCATCCATAAGAGCCCCACAGTGGGCGTCTTATCTTTTGAAGGGGAGCCTTGGAGTAACTGGTAAAGTTGCTTCCATGTGACCAGGAGGTCACGTGTAACGCCCCACATTTCGGGCTACAATAAAATATATGACTCTGATGCGTTGATAATACCCAAACCTTAAATCCTATGCCAATTTGGCATGTTAATCAAGTTTGTAGTATGTGAATCCATTTGAGCATGAATTTAGACCATAGAAGTCATTCAACTCAAGGACGAGTTAAAACTATTTCGATCGATTAAGTTTTAGTGGACGTTGTAATTTGTGTCAAATTCTATTGACCATAACTCATTGTATATGATGAACTGGGTGGCCTACTATATACCAAATTGTAGATAATTGAATAATCTTTCCAACGATACCAAATTCGCCTAAAACGGACACCCGGTGAAGAAGTTATGGCCTTTCAAAGTTGAATGTGTCGCCTATGCACATATAGGCGATGCATAGGGCGGCGCCTATGCAAATATAGGCGATGCATAGGGCGGCGCCTATCTAAATTTAGGCAATGCAAAGGGCGGCGCATAGTTATGGTTTCAGGTGACGAAAACACTCCGTTTTGAGTTACTTTAAGTGCAAGTTAGTCCTTACAAAACCCAAAATCGTCCTTACCCACTCCTAAACGGATTTGGGCCTATTAACAACATTGAAGCCTCCTATAAAATCCCCAAAATCTAATCCTTCAAGAACTTAAGAGAAGGAGAAACTAGGGTTTGAGAAAATAAGTTTGAAGGACCGATCATTCCGAAACTTCTTCGTGAAACAAATTACAGATTCGAAATCCTCTCGACGTAGGCTTCGATAGACACCAAAAATTCGTGGAGAATAAGGTACGCTGGGTTTTCCTAAAATCTCATGGGCATAGAAATCATGTTTTAAGAATTGGGTTTTCGAATTCATGTACATACTCATGTTTCAGAAGCTTTAATGATATTGTTTTGGCCTTTTGGCTTTCCCCCAAAGTGATTTGAAAGTTATATGTATATATATATATGCGTTTGTCCTGAAATATGAATTTAGAGCATGATTTTCATGAAACCTCTCTCTTAATGTAAATTTTTCCATGTTTCACGTAATATACAATATTTTGAACACGAAAGAGAGGATTGTGAATGTTGAATATGCATGTAATGAAAGAATGCATGGTTTTGCCAAAAATGCACATGACCACCAAATGTTTTATGAAAGTTTTGCATGGATTTGACTTGAGTTTCGGAACATGACATCTTTAATGCAAATTACATGTTTTGGTGGTCTAAACTATGTTTTGAATGAAAGCTCTTGCTTAATACATTATGGCTCAGAAATAGGACTTGCAAGTCTTGGTATGACGATACCAACTCAGACAAATGCCATAACAGACACAGACTAGTTCAGAAATCAGTTTTTTATCAGACTCTCATGATTTAGAAATTTCAGAATGATACATGTTCAGAAAAGGCTAAAATAGGGCATAAAGAGAGCTTAGGTGGTTCCCTGAAGAAGGCGGGAGTTTCAGACGACTCTTTGCCTAAAACCGTGGTTTGCCGACCCGGGTATATTATTATGCGCTGACTTAAATGTCCTGTGGCGTATCAGACTCAGACACTCCAACCCTTGCGGCACACTTGGGTTGGGGGCTTCCCCGCCGAGTCAATGGCGGATTCCATACAGTCCGTGGAATATTCAGACTTGTAGGGGAATACCACCTAACTCAGAAGTAAAACACAGATCATGATTTGAAATGAATAGACAGGTTGCATGTTTTCAGAAAGTGCCCATGTATTTTTCAGAAACAGTTTTATACATGATGTCTTGATGAAAAATTGCTTTCCCTTAATATATATATATATATGTATGTTCCATTATACTACTTTTGGATTGCTTCGCGTGCCAGTACTTTTATGCTGACCCCCCCTCCTTCCAGGTCCTGAGGCACAGTCTAGGGGTCCAGCTACTCAGTAGACATTCTCGGGTTTGCAGACTTGATCTCACAGTGGTGAGCCTTCTATTATTCAGAAGGCCTAATTATGTCAGACACTATCTTATTTATTATGTTTTTGGTTTACTGGGGGCCTTGTCCCAGCTTTTTTTCAGACAAATGTTTATGTTCCTAGTTGAGATTTCGCAGACTGATGTCAGATAGTATTATTTAGAAATATTGCAGGACTTGACCATGTTTTCCGTACTCAGTTTCAATTCCACATTTTATTATGATTATGAATGTTGTGCATGATAACCAGATAGAGAATGGGTGTTCCGGGCCTTCATGGTTTGGGATGCTCATCACGGCTAGGGCCTAGGCTCGGGTCGTTGATAACGCTCAATCTACATCTCTCGTAGGAGTGTAAAGCGGTCGTTTGTCAAATATAGAACCCAACTGGGTTGGGTGTCGATCCCACAGGGAATAGCTTGGTCAGCAAGTAAGCGAAGATTACTAGACTTTTAGTGAAAGTCTCGAAAAAGGGGGGAGTCTTATTATCCAAGTAATGTAACCAAATAGTAGAGAAAAAACGGAAATAGCAAAGTAAAAAGAAAGAATGTTTAGTAAGATGTAAACGATGAGAATTGAGAAGTTGGGGTTATGTCCACCTTATGAGTTGTACGTCTCTATTGGCTATGAGTTATGCGGAGTTCAGACATGCATGTGCTTATAAAGAATTGTATTCGATGGTAAATCCAAACGTCTTTCGACCTGAACAAGGACTATTTCACTTTAACTCTTTCGAGCTTAAAGCGTATCTAATGGTACAAATTCTCTAAGAGGTTAATCCAGTTACGGCACTAACTTTTTAATAGGGGATGGGACCCTATTACCTTGACATTATCTCTTTTCTAGACATATAACCTTTCTTTCGAACAAGTTAATGCTATACTGGCGTATTCTATGCGTTTGCAACCACAAAGAATTTAGATTAAGATGAAGAGAATAATGATATAAGAAATATACGTGTCACGAATTCACAAACTCATAGCAATAGACAGTATCTCATATGGCTTCTATAACCCCAACAGAGAAGTTTAGTTACCCATGAGTGCGAAGGAAATCATAATAGACATTGTTATTATACCACAATAAATATTTCGTGTAGCAAAGTGTGGTAGGCGTTAGGCGTGAATTCCTTGCAAAGTAACGTTTCTCTTGTTGCAGAAATTAAGAATTGATTAGATGAATAGAAGAAGAATAAAAAGTATAATTAATAGAAAAGGTCTTGCGGAAGTAGAATAAGAATTGAAAAGTAGAATTGTAATTGTAATTCGAAGTATTAAAATCTCTAGCAAAATAGGGTATTTATAATACCCATATCCTATTCCTACTAAGATAATGAATTACATAACCCATCCTACTAGGTTAAGGTATCATTATCCTAATCCTAATAAGTTACTGCTAGTCCCCAAAGTCTTCAGAATTGCTGTTTTTGCTCGGGACAGATTTTCCATGCGTCACTTTTGGTCCTTGGCGTCCAAGATTTGGTTTCCTCCTTTCGTGAAGCTTTCTTTGGCGTCAAGTTATCCATAAAATGCTGAATTCTGCATCATTTATACCTGAAAACTTGCTAATCATGTTCGTTAGCTCACTTACAGGAAAAAGGACTAAAAGTGCATGAATTATATAATTTGTCCTCAAAACATGGCTAAAATATGGGTAAAATATAGCACTATAGGCGTGTAAATTCGCCTATCATCAACACCCCACACTTGAAGCTTTGTTCGTCCTAAAAAAAAATATCATGTCCCTCTTAACATTTACTTAGGGTTTCACAGCAACAACACAAAATATTTGTCAAGACAAGCATAACAATTATCAACAAAGAGTAGTTTTCTGATCATTAGTAGAAACAATTCAGCCTCCAACATAGACTCGTGATGGTGGTCAACTCATATTCAAAAGTCAAGGCACAAAGAATCATACACGACTACCCAAAACTCATCAACCATGTGTGTCTCACATAAGATGTTACCCATAATCACTCATAAGTATTGCATTTTTCACAACATGGGTATAAGATTATCCTTGCTCTCACTCTCACAAAGACTTCATATGTTGCAACTGATGACCATAGGCTTGCCCATAGTGTAATGCTCCACTAAATATCAGAATGCTAAGCTTAGGATCAAATAGGTCTTCTATAGGTTGTAATGTAGGCTAAGGGACGGGTAGGACTATTTTGGCCAGAAATAGTGACTATGTTCCTAAGAGCTTTAATACATCACATTATGCCATTAACACTTTCTTTTAATCAACCCTGCTACCTTTCTTTCATCTATCACCCCTTTTCACCTATTTTGCCATTCAAGCATAACTATTTTTTTTATTTAATCATAAACACAATTTATCTTTTTATTTTTCTATTTCTTTTTCTTTTATCTTTTTTTTTTTATAACCCACCTCCATGATAGCCACTCTTTTTCATAACAAATTCAAGTACCAATACACTCTAAGGCATCACTCTCACCTAATTTCCTCTTATTTTGTCACATGACTTTACAACTTAAAGAACTTAGAAATTTGGATCAAATTATGGTCTTGAAAAAAATGGATTAGGCTTACATATGAGGCTGTCAAAGAAAATGGCTTAAAGGCTCAAAGGGGTTGACTTGGATAAAGTCCACGGGTAGGTAAAACGAAGGTAAACAAGTATCGGTTGCCAAAGAAATGCCTAAATCATCTCCTAAACTCACTCTTTATTTCGCTTTACACATACACCAGGCAAGTTCTAGCACCAGTCACAAGCGCAGAATATAATATCATCTCACACACACAAGGCACATGGTTAACTTTATTGGGAGCAGTATAGACTCTTGACCCAACAGATGAATGAATTAAACCACATAATTATCACACAGTGAGTCACACTTAGAGCCTAAGTGTCTCAATAGTAATGATTCTAGCACAAACTCTTGTCATAACACCATGCCGCCTATCAGAATAATTTCATGCATCAAAATAAAAAAATCTACGACTACTAACTAAATCAAACAACCAAACATAAATAACATAAATAAATGCAAATGCAGATAAAGAAGTATAGCATGCAAATACAAGCACCCCACACTTAGACGGGACACACTGCCCTCAGTGAAAAATAAATAAGAAGAACCTGATTAGTCGGACTCATCCTCTATGTCTGGGGTCATACCCCCTGCATCGGAATCGTCATCAGAGTCGTCGTCATCAGAGTTCTCTTCCACGTCGGAGTCTGGCATTCGTCGATCATCATCGGTTGGCATGTCATCATCAAGAGGTTCCTCAAAATATACACCTTCTCCACACATCACCCTCGCATGCTCATTCATTAGGTAGTGATAATCCAACTGTTGGAGCTCTGCAGAAGTTGGAACACGATCCCCGCTCATCATGGTAAACTTCATCATGCCATATAAATGGCGGGAGAAGCATTCGTCGCGAGCATGCCTTTCTGAAGTGGTAAGGTTGACTCCATGAGTGGTTTCAACATCTTTAACCTTTGTGAGGCCAACCTTCTTTGTGTTGTGTGGGAGTTTATGATCAGTCGGTTCCTCTTCGATGTCTTCTTTCCTTAGTATTGCAGTCAACAGGTTGCCAAAACTGAAGTGGGACCTCTTGTGTAGCCTAGCTTTCCGCATTGTGGAATGAATAATTGCCCCGATGTTGATAGGTACATTCGTCATCAATGCATATACCAAGAACACTCTATCTCTTGTTATCTTGGTGTACTGAGTCCCTGGAATTAGGCAAGAGTTGACTATACGCAACCATATCCTTGTTTCCCTATTCAAAGGAGCATATGGGAAGGTGTTGTGTCGACCAGTGTCCTTGTGTCTACTCCAGCGTACCATGGATCTTGTTCCACAGAGTGTGTGTTGAATAGCTCTATATGGAGGTCTCCTGTACAGCTCCTTGAATGGTGATGGATCGACTGAAGGCAAGCCAAGAAAGGAGTTGAAGAAATCCGCATTGAGTTGTAAAACTTGGCCCCGAATCTTGACCTCGCTTCCTGTGGTTTTCGGTGACCAGTTGGCATAGAATTCTCTTGTTAAATCGAGATTGCATTCTCCCATGTCTCGGAAGATGAAATCCAGATGTAATGCCATGATCTTGGCCAACATGCGCGGTTCTTTCTTTGCTAGGCTTTCCTTGTTTATCAAGTCCACATGAACATATTTTCTTTCTTTGTTGTTCCTATACCATTCCTTTGCTTCCTCCTCAAGAACCCATTTTATTCCGAACATGCGGCGTGGTAATTGCATCGAGGATGATTCTCCTTGCTCTTTTCGGCCTCTTTTCTTGCCTTTTTATAAAGTGGTAGCCTTATCTTTGCCTTGTCTTGCTTTGGGTGCCATTGTACCTGAGACTAAAATAATGTTCATGTTAGCATCATCTCGATGGATACAATATATAAACGAGCAGTAGGGGCACCACCCCACACTTAGTTTGTTGGTACATACTAGTGAAGTGAAAGTGGTCGACTAGTCAGACTTCATCGACATACGTTTTAGGTGCTATATTCCAACAATAAAATCAGAGCAGTCATACTTCTTGTAATCTTGGCAATACTTTCATGTTTGATATATCATGACTACTATATAGGGATTGAATCAAGGTATAGTATCTAAATAATCACAACCTCCTATGTCGGTAGGCAACTATAATTCTTATCCCGATGAACAAGTCATTCCAACATGTAAGTATTCAAGTGACAAGATTATGCAATTTTTGTGACCATATTAATTCCGCAAAAGTATGACAGTGCATCAAAATCAAATACAAGTTGGGAACAAGTTAAGATGATTCTTATGTATACGTTCACTCACTTGGTTGTATCACAACAATTCAATCATATTCAAATCACCAATACTACTTCAAGATTTAACAATTCATAATAGGAGTAGTAATGTATTACTTACGGAATGTAAATGAAGAACAAAGTAGTACTTACTTGATTGATGCCTTTGGATGATGTTCTTGTGAAGAAAAAGAGCAAATGGAAATTTTTTGAGAGGATTTAGAGACTATAGGCGGCTCCTAGGCTAGGTTTCCAATGTGTTTTTGGTTTAAGACTAAGTCTCATATTTATAGGAGAAGGTTGGGTCGGGTTTTAACCCATTTAAAATCGGATTTGGAGACAAGAAGTGACCATAGGCGGCGCCTTTTGCTTTGCCTATGCTTGGCATAGGCGACGCCTTTTGCATAGCATTGTTGAGCATAGGCGGTGCCTATGCCATGGAATTCCTAGGCATAGGCGGCGCCTTTAGCATGACATATGAGATTCAGAGACAAAAGGCTTTAGCATAGGCAGCGCCTATGCTATGGCATACTTGGGCATGGGCGGCGCCTATGCTATGGCACACTAGATTCCGAGATCTTAGGCCATAGTATAGGCTTTGCCTTGTTTGTGGCCTAGTTTTACCTAGTCCTAGCCTTGTTTGATGCCTATATTTTCATGAGCAATGCTCAATCCATAACCTTTTGCTTCCTCATTCCTAACTTACCACCTTTAACATGCAACACGTCCAAATCGAGATTTGAAACCAATCTCCTCGTTTTACACCTCTTGCACCTACATTTGCTCAAAGATAATAAAAGAGATTAGAACGATGGGTTGCCTCCCATCCAGCGCCTTAGTTTTGGTTGTGGCAAGACTCTTATTTTTGGATTTTTATTTATCAAAAGCAAAACACGTACTAGAACGAAAGGAAAAATGAAAAACGATAACCGATGGGTTGCCTCCCATCTAGCACTTGATTTATTGTCGCGGCACGACATTGTTACCTCGAGTACTTAGACTTCGTCGAGATAAGTGAGGGCCATATAATTTATCAAATCAAGAGGACCGATATAGGGTTTTATTCGTTGGCCATTCACTTTGAAGACAACACCATTATTGTCTTCCAACTCTACTACTCCAGACGAGTAGATTTGGTTAACTTTGTATGGACCAGACCACTTGGATTTTAACTTACCTGGGAATAACTTCATTCTGGAATTGAAAAGAAGGACCATATCATCCTTTTGAAAGTTTCGTCGAACAATCCGCTGATCATGATACTTTTTCATCCGCTCCTTGTATAGGTATGATCTTTCATAAGCATGGAGATGGAATTCGTCTATCTCGTTCAGTTACTCCAATCTCAGATTTATTGCATCATCCCAATTCAAATTCAATCGCTTCAACGCCCACAATGCCTTATGCTAAATCTCAATGGGTAAGTGACAAGCCTTCCCATAAACTAGTTGGTACGGGGACATGCCAATGGGTGTTTTGAATGCAGTCCTGTACGCCCATAGTGCATCATCCAGCTTCCTAGACCAATCTTTCCTATTAGCATTCACCGTTTTAGCAAGGATTTGCTTGATCTCTCGGTTGGAAACCTCTACTTGGCCGCTAGTTTGTGGGTGATAAGGTGTGGCTACCTTATGTTTCTTGACACCATATTTTTCCAACACGGATTTGAATAGCTTGTTGCAAAAGTGGGATCCGCCATCGCTTATGATAGTACGTGGTACTCCAAAGCGAGAGAAGATATTTCTCTTCAAGAATGCAACAACACGCTTTCCCTCATTGTCGGCCAACGCTACTGCTTCAACCCATTTTGAGACATAATCTACAGCAACTAGGATGTACTTCATTCCAAACAAATTTATGAATGGACCCATGAAATCAATACCCCATACGTCAAAGAGCTCTACTTCAAGGATTTTCGACATGGGCATCTCATGGTGTTTTGAAATAGTACCTTGTCGCTGACATTGGTCGCATCTTCTAACAAAGTCGTAGGAATCTCTAAATATCGAAGGCCAATAATATCCTCTTTGCAATACCTTTCTTGCTGTCCGATTACCTGCGTGATGTCCCCCAACTTGGGAAGTGTGGCATGCTTCCAATATATTAGGCACCTCTGCATGGGATATACATCGTCGGATAACACCATCCGCGCATCGTCAAAACAAATATGGCTCATCCCAAAAGTAGTGTTTTACATCATGCATAAACTTCCTCTTTTGATGGTAAGATAAGTTTGCAGGTATCACATTACTTACCGCAAAATTTGCAAAGTCGGCATACCATGGTAACTTTTCCATTATCGTTGCTAAGATCTCCTCATCAGGGAATGCATCATCAATCTTGATTTCAGGCTGCACCATATGCTCGTTTTCGAGTCTAGATAGATGATCAGCCACTTGGTTCTCTTAACCTCTTCTATCTTTAACTTCGAAATCGAATTCTTGCAGCAGCAACACCCATCGAATTAGTCTTGGTTTCACATCCTTCTTTGTCATTAGATATCTTAGAGCTGCATGGTCTGTATGAACGATCACTTTGGTCCCCAACAAATAAGCACGAAACTTCTCAAACGCGTACACAACAGCTAGGAGCTCTTGTTCTGTGACAGTGTAGTTCTTTTGGGCTTCGTTCAGGACCTTGCTAACATAGTAGATAGGATGGAATAATTTCTCCTTCCTCTGGCCAAGTACAGTGCCCACGGCTACCCCACTAGCATCACACATGACTTCGAATGGTAGAGACCAATCTGGTGCAACCATGATAGGGGCTTCAATTAGTTTTCCTTTGAGGCGTTCGAATGCCTTCAAACAATCTTCATTGAAGTCAAATTTTGCATCTTTCTCCAAGAGTTTGCACAATGGACTAGCAATTTTGGAGAAGTCTTTGATAAACCGCTGATAGAAACCTGCGTGACCGAGCAAACTACGAATTCCCTTTACGGAAATTGGTGGTGGTAGCTTCTCAATAACCTCAATTTTCGCTCGATCAACCTCAATCCCTCTTTCGGAGATTTTATGCCCCAGAACAATACCTTCTTTAACCATGAAGTGGCATTTTTCCCAATTAAGCACTAGGTTGAATTCTACACATCTTTGCAACGCCATACTTAGGTTTACCAAGCACGCTTCAAAAGACTCACCAACGACTGAAAAATTGTCCATGAATACCTCCAAAGTATCTTCAACCATATCAGAAAAAATGGACATCATACAACGTTGAAAGGTGTCTGGTGCGTTACATAGCCCGAATGGCATACGTTTGAAGGCAAACGTGCCATATGGACATGTGAACGTTGTCTTCTCTTGGTCTTCGGGGGCAATACAAATCTGATTATAGCCTGAATAACCGTCTAGAAAACAAAACCATCTTTTCCCCGCTAATCGATCTAGCATTTGGTCCATAAATGGCATTGGAAAGTGATCTTTGAGTGTCCAAGAATTCATCTTTCTGTAGTCCATGCATACTCTCTATACGGTGACGGGTCTGAGTGGAATAAGCTTATTCTTTTCATTTGCGACCACCGTCATGCCTCCTTTCTTGGGAACACATTGTACCGGGCTTACCCATGTACTGTCGGAGATTGGATACACAACTCCTGCGTCTAACCACTTGATAATTTCTTTCTTCACCACTTCTTGCATAGGTGGATTGAGACGCCTTTGATGCTCAATGGTGGGTGTGCAATTTTCTTCAAGCTGAATCTTGTGTGTACAAATCCCAGGTGGAATACCAATAATATCAGCAGTGGTCCAACCAATGGCTCTTATATACTTCCGTAGAATAGCAATGAGAGCTGCAACTTGTTGCTCACCCAAATCTGCTGCCATAATGACTGGAAGTGTATTTTCGATTCCTAAGAATGCATACTTTAAATGACTAGGCAGCTCCTTCAATTCTAACATGGGTGGCTCTTCAATAGATGGCTTGGCTGGTGGTGTGGGTCGATTTTTGAGATCGAGGTCCAGCTTCTTGGGAGTATGGAGATATGTCCCTAATCCTGATAGAGCACAAATAGCTTCTTCGCAATTTTCAGCATCCTTACTCTCTCCATTCATGAGCACAACCGCCACTGGGTCATCAATAATTTGCTCTTCTTCAAGTAGTTCTTTCTCATCATCAAAGTAAACATCAGCCACCGAGAATACGTTCATCTCTTTGGTTTGCTTCATTGATTTGCACACATTAAAGCGAACTACTTCGTCATTTATTCGGAATGAAAGCTCATTAGCTCTCAAATCAATAAGCACGCTTCCAGTAGCAAGGAAAGGGCACCCCAAGATTATGGGAACTTCTGAGTCTGCTTCACAATCCAAAATAACAAAGTCTGCCGAAAAGATGAATGAAGAAACCTTTACCAATACATCACATAGAATCCCAACAGGTCGTTTTACCGACCTATCCGCCATTACGAGCCTCATATTGGTTGGAGTAGGATCACCTAACCCCAACTTTTTATAGATAGATAATGGCATAAAATTGATGCTGGCTCCTAAATCACATAATGCCTTAGAAAAATTCAAAGATCCAACAGTGCAAGGAATAGTGAAAGCTCCGGGGTCAGCCTTCTTCTGAACTAGTGATCGGGTAGCGATGGCGCTGCAGTGATGAACATTATCTTTCAACTCATAGCTTGCTGCCCGCTTTTTCGTCAAAAGATCTTTCATAAATTTCGCATACCCAGGCATTTGTTCAAGTGCCTCCACCAATGGAACATTAATGGTCAGCTGCTTTAACATAGTCATGAATTTGCTGAACTTTGTATCGTCCACCACCTTCTTCAATCTTTGAGGAAAAGGTGGTGGTGGGTATGGAATTGTTCTCTCCACGGCTTTCTTCTCCTCTTGCCTTTGTTTTTCAGCCTTTTCAGGCTGCAACATACTCGGTGTACCGTCATGGACGTCGTGGGTGGATTCTACGGTAGCTTCTCCTTTTGCCTTGTCATCAATGTCTGCTACATTGTCGACCACTTGTTTGCCCTTAGATGAAGTTTCCAGCGCCTTACCACTTCGAGTAGTAATAGCCATGCATGATCCCTCATTCCTTGGATTTTGCACAGTGTCGCTAGGTAAAGTGCCAGCCTTTCTTTGATTGAGTGCTGCTGAAAGTTGGCTCAATTGCTGCTCTATTTGCTTGATTGAAGTGGAATGTGAATCAACTAATTGCTTCATAGAGGACAAATCATTTATTACCTCCGTTACTCCCGTGCTAGTTGCTTCCACTCCTTTCAGTAGTTTAGCCATCATGTCTTCCATACTTCCAGAACTAGATGTGGTGGCATCACGTCTTCCAGGGGGAACATACAAACCACTTTTGTCATTCTTGTTCTTCCAACTACCTTGGTCCTTGTTTCCATATTTATCATAATAGTTCCGACCTTGGTTTCCTTGGGTATTACCTCGGAAACCCCCCTGATTGTTTAAGTAGTTGGTTTCTTCTTCCGAATCAGATTCATCTCTTCCTTTTGACGCAATGGCTTTGACTTTTTCGGTCTTCCCTGATAATAGATGCTTTGTAAGAAGATCCATTTGTGTCTTCATGTGCGCCATATCTTAATCACGTTCTTCTTCTCTTCTCCTTTGGTCTGCAGTCATGCCTATAGATAAAGTGGGGCTTGCTACCTCAGAATCCCTAGTATGCCAAGCTCTACTTTGCTTCGTCATACGATCTAGAATATTGCTTGCCTGACCAAAGGTGAGATCCATAAATGATCCTCCAGCCGCATTATCCACAACTGGTTTAGTTATTAAATTCAAGGCTCTGTAAAGTATCTCCATTAGGTGAACATTAGTCATGTGATGGTTTGGGCACCTCATTAGCTTTGTCTTGAACCTCTCCCATGTTTCATGAAGGGCTTCAGTTGGAAGCTGACGAAAGTTGCTGATTTCATCTCTCATTTAGGCTCTTTTGGATGGTGGAAAGAATCTTTCTAGGAAAACGTCTCTCAATTGCCTCCAATTTGTAATAGAATCAGGAGTCAGCCCATTCAACCATAGAGTTGCCTCCCCAGACAGAGACAATAGATATAAGCGTAACCTAATTGCATTCTGACCAACTGCAGGATTGTCAAATGACTTGCATGTAGAAATAAAGTTGATGAGATGCATATTCGGATCATCGCCTGCTAGTCCACCAAATAATCCCTTAAGTTGCAATAACTGAATCATGGTGCTCGTGATGTTGAACTTGGCTCCGGGTGCCAATGGTGGAGGAATAATGGCTCCTGTGGCTCCATCAAGATCATCATCATCATCGTCAAAAGCTGGCTGCATAGCTTGGCGTTCAGGCCTAAACCTAGCTTGACGATCTCTTCTGTTGGCAGGTGTTGCGATCTCAGCGGCATGCCTAGGGTTTAGTAGCTCGTCATCACCTAGATCTTCATCGTCAGGATTTGTTGCTCGCCCAGGGTTATCAATATTCTGTTGATGCACTTGAGCGGCGGCTAGCGCAGCTAGTCTCGCCTGTTCCTGTTGAGCAACCATCCTTTCAATTGCGTGTTGTGCCTCTATTCTGCGAATACGTTGTGGTTCAGGATTGATAGGTAATAACGGTTGACCAGAACTTCGGGTATGGGGCATGCACTGAATAAAAACCTGCAGTAAACAAAAACAAAAACTAAAAGTAAAAGTACGAGAATCTTTGACCAAAGGGTCTAGTAATTATTACGAACTTAATTGACACTTGTATTCCCTGGCAACGGCGCCAATTTTTGATAACGCTCAATCTACAGCTCTCGTAGGAGTGTAAAGTGGTTGTTTGTCAAATATAGATCCCAACTGGGTTGGGTGTCGATCCCACAGGGAATAGCTTGGTCAGCAAGTAAGAGAAGATTACTAGACTTTTAGTGAAAGTCTCGAAAAAGGGGGGAGTCTTGTTGTGCAAGTAATGTAACCAAATAGTAGAGAAAAAACGGAAATAGCAAAGTAAAAAGAAAGAATGTTTAGTAAGATGTAAACGATGAGAATTGAGAAGTTGGGGTTATGTCCACCTTATGGGTTGTACGTCTCTATTGGCTATGAGTTATGCGGAGTTCAGACATGCATGTGCTTATAGAGAATTGTATTCGATGGTAAATCCAAGCGTCTTTCGACCTGAACAAGGACTATTTCACTTTAACTCTTTCGAGCTTAAAGCGTATCTAACGGTACAAATTCTCTAAGAGGTTAATCCAGTTACGACACTAACTTTTTAAATGGGGATGGGACCCTATTACCTTGACATTATCTCTTTTCCAGACATATAACCTTTCTTTCGAACAAGTTAATGCTATACTGGCGTATTCTATGCGTTTGCAACCACAAAGAATTTAGATTAAGATGAAGAGAATAATGATATAAGCAATATACGTGTCACAAATTCACAAACTCATAGAAATAGATAGTATCTCATATGGCTTCCATAACCCCAACAGAGAAGTTTAGTTACCCATGAGTGCGAAGGAAATCACAATAGACATTGTTATTATACCACAATAAATATTTCGTGTAGCAAAGTGTGGAAGGCGTTAGGCGTGAATTTCTTGCAAAGTAACGTTTCTCTTGTTGCAGAAATTAAGAATTGATTAGATGAATAGAAGAAGAATAAAAAGTAGAATTAATAGAAAAGGTCTTGCGGAAGTAGAATAAGAATTGAAAAGTAGAATTGGAATTGTAATTCGAAGTATTTAAATCTCTAGCAAAATAGGGTATTTATAATACCCATATCCTATTCCTACTAAGCTAATGAATTACTTAACCCATCCTACTAGGTTAAGGTATCATTATACTAATCCTAATAAGTTACTGCTAGTCCCCAAAGTTTTCAGAATTGCTGTTTTTACACGGGACAGATTTTCCATGCGTCACTTTTGGTCCTTGGCGTCCAAGATTTGGTTTCCTCCTTTCGTGAAGCTTTCTTTGGCGTCAAGTTATGATACAAGAAAAACAACGGAAACACAAAACAAACACTCAAAACAGTCCACAAGTTCAAGAGAACCGAGGACCCTTTGAATGACCCCTCTCGGATTCAAGATCTACAACAAGAACACAATGTAATGAGGTGATTAACACCTATTTTCAGCAGACAACACACTAGATTAACAACACGAGAATGAAGAACATGAAGAACAATAACATTATTATTAAGAAACAACAAACACACGGCTACAAGATAATGTAGAGATAGATAGTGAGACATAAACTACAATAAGACCCAAGAACCCAAAGATATATTAAATCTAAGGACCCGTAGAACTTACGATAGCAACACCACACTCTTACGGTGACCACCAAGGGACGAACTCGCCTCAAGATCTACCGTTTCCAAGCAAAGATCAATATTGGCTTTTCCAAGCCCTAAGCTAAGGGTGACTTTTCCAAGTCCTACAACTAATGGAGTTACACTCTCAAAGAGAGAGAGAATATTTCTTTTAATTCTTCATCATCCAAAAAACTAGTGAAAATAAGACTAAGGGGGCCTATTTATACTATATTACAAATGAAGACAAAATACCACTTTGCCCTTAATGAGAGGGGCGGCCATGGTGTGTAAATACACCCTGTGTAATGTCCAAAATACCCTTAATTAAGGCCCAAAACCGTGAGTCCTCAACCTTAAATTCTCCAAGCAATCTTCCACACGCGAGATTGCTTTAAGTTATGCTCAAAACGGGTCCTCCATGCATGTTCTTGTTTTCTCGAGGTGACCAAGTCTTGAGTCTCTATGTGTTGGCCTCCAAAAATGTCATCAAAAGATAAGTAGGCCATTTGTCCCGTATCATCCTCCCCTTCATGAAAAGGATTCGACCTCGAATCCAAACCTTGCAAAAACCGAAGAGAGGACAAACAAATACAAATTCCTCATGGCATGACGGTTAGGGTTAGCATAACAAATCATCTCAACACGCCAAGGTTGCACATATTTGCAATATAACCAAGAATCCTTTGAAAGGAATATTAAAAACTCAATAAAAGATGTACAAAGGATTTGGTTATAGGATACATCAAAAGTAACACTTTGCTTGTCATGTTGACCAAGCAACAAGTTTGGTGCACCAACATCACCATTTCTAAATTTGGCACCGGGGTCAAATGGGAAAAGTGGCCATAGACACGGGTCTCGACAACACTTCCCTTTCCCGTGGTCTACACCTAAACTAAATGACATACTCTCTACAATAACATACATATCATCCAAATCAAATAGAGAGTAGAGAAAGGTATCACTCAAATCGACTTCTACTAAGGTGCTCTCATGTGTGTACTCACTACTAGTTTCCCAATAATCACTATGAGTACTCTCAACAATGAAATCACACAAAGTAGAAGAAGAAGTGGCTGCCGCAACTACACATTCCTTACCCTTAAGAGTACTCTCATCTTCCAAGAAGAGATTTCCCTCTTTAGGAGGAATGTTGTCACACCATAGTGGGTTAGCATATAGGCTATAGCTTCCAAGGTAAGCTATACCGTCATTTTCACCACTAGGTTCATTAGAAGTGTTTAAATCATCTTCAAACAAGACATTACACCTAAAGAGAGTGTGTTCTACCTCACGGACAGATTTGGAATAAGCAAGTTCCTCGCACTCTAAATGATCAATATCAGGTTTCAAGGATGTTCCAAACACAAGATTACCCCAAGAAGAGATCTCGGGTTCACTCCCACTTTGTTGACCAACATTTTCAAATACTTCACTCACTTGAGTCCTATTAAGCACATCACACACATACTCAAGTGGGGAACAATTTTCACAAACAAGTTGATCAACACCAATTACACAAGACGATGTACTTCCGTTCAACATATAAGCTTCAACACTAGGTGGACATAAATTGATCTTACAAGAAGAGTCAATTTCGTCATCAATAGGATCAACTAGTGTATCCAAACTCACAATATGTACATCATCAACAAGAGGCACGGAATCATTAGACTCATAAATAAGTAAGCTACTACTCACACTCAATGGCTTACTAGCCACACAATTGTCATTCACATGCACTAAAGTGTAAGAGTTAGCTATTTTACCTTTAAGATCTTGAGTAGACTCTTCCTTGCCGTGAGGTGAAGGACCTCCACAAGCTTGGGCAGCAACTTCCTTTTGGCATTGTTCGCCTTCGCTTGCCATGTTGGTACCTACACAAATGTCCTTAGAAATGGAAGGACAACCAATGTTAGCACGGTTTGGTGGCAATCCCCTCACTTCGCTCCACATATCCTCTCCTTTTTCCACTCTCGGATTGCCACCTTGCACTCCCTTACTCCTCTCAATCTTTTGTCTCTCATCATAAATCGGATTGGAGTAGGTAAACATTTCTCTTTGCGGTTTGGGCAGCAAGTATGTTATGAGGCGATTTCCCCATTGGTCTCTTACAATATTAGGCCAATTTTGCACGTTAGGAACTTGATGTCGTGCAAACCAATCGGCACCCAAGCTCATATGACCGTAGGTTAAGGAAAAAACATCGCACCACACCTCCTCATGGTAATCAAATTGGGAGAAGACAACTTTTACCCTCTCGGTAACCGTGAACTCGCCCAAGTAGTATGGAACAAGTAAAGGCTCTCGCAATAACCCCAAGTAATTAACCATGGAAGGAAGAATGTAGTTTCCATAGTACCTATCATTCAACACCATAAGGCAGCCCGGTATCCCACAAATAGTCACCTTTCCGGAGTGTACACTCCTTCTTGGATCTACATTGTAAGGCATACGAGTACCCCTTAGTTTTGGAGATGCATATCCTCTTCTTCTCGTTGGACAACCTCCACTAGAGCTAGTATAACCATTCACACTATATCGACTTTGATAAGAAGTACTACAAGGTGGAGAATATGGATCTTCATACTCCTCACGTGTACCCTCATCATAGCTCTCATAAGCTTTGCAAACAAAAGGGTTATACCTAACACCCAATCTAGGTTCGGAGTAAGAAGTGTAAGACTCCTCACATGCCCCAACTTCATCATAAGACCCATCACGAGGTCCTACATCATCTCCAAAGTTACCATAAGCACTAGGCACTTCATTCACCTCATTTTCTCCCTTAAAACAGTAACTTTCAAATCTGCCCAAGTCTCGATCATGGCTATTTTCATAGCCTCCGCAATCTCCCTCAACTTCGTAGCCATAAAACCCTTCACTACAATCATAGTCTCCCATGTTGTAGTCACAATAATCCCCGGCTATCGAAGACATGTTCCCCTTATATCACCCTTTAAACCTACAAAATGAACAAACAAGATTAGTAGTAAAGCTCCTCACCAACACTCGTATACACTCACCTTTGTGATTCTCACAATTGGAGCGGCGAATATTGAAAGTTGCTTATACTCCGGTAGTCAATAGGATGTCAATTCTACTTGGCGGCCGGAATAGATTCTTGTTTGATCGACTCAAGACACAAAAATAAAATTCACTTACGAACTTGAAACAAAGAAGTTACTACGAGTTAAAAATGAGAAAAGCACACAAACAACGAAGACACGAAGAAACGGATTCAATAATTAATCTACAACTAAGTAGGTGATTACTAGTTGTTAATTAATTCTAGAATCAAGACATGAAACTAATGAAACAATAAGATGAAACTAAGAATCTAAAATTTTGAGCTCGGAAATATTGCGTGAACAGTAGCAGTGATGACATGGCAGTCACGTATTGGTTTCGGCCCCACACAACTTTTGTTGTCCAATTTCAAGTCTTGGTCAATTTTTCAATTTGGACTTTGGTGGAATTTGTTTAAGGAGGGAAATTCAAACAAGTCTTGGAGCCCTTTTCAATTTCAAGTTTTCAAGACTTGACTTTATTGTACTTCTCCTTAAAACATGGATCCGTAAATCATGGAAAAGTGTTGGAAAGTGGTTGAGACTTGATTGATAGGTCTTTGTTGGTTGTAGTGTCTTTCAAGACTAACAAATAATACACCTTTTTCCTTCAACTTTTTGGGTTTAGCATTCACTTTATCTTCAACAATATATGAAGGTGGTGATGAACATCAAGAACAACAACAACAACAACAAGAACTACAACAATAATCTTCAAGAACACCAACAATTTTTCACACGGCCAACTCCAATCCACAATAACAATATCTCCAACACTTGGCCAAGACAACTACAACTTCAACAAAATGGTTTTCAATCCACCAATTAACAACAATATCACGTGGCCAAGCTTATAACAACAACAAGATGAAAACCACAAGGCCAAAACAGTCCACCACAATGGCCAAGCTTATGTTCACAACAACCTTTCAACAAGTTCAAGCTCAAGTTTAGATCTAGACTCAAAGTGTTAGTGGGCAAGAAAACTAACACTAGGAACAACAAAACAAACAAGAACACTATTAGATCTAGACATACAACAACAAATCTCGGCCAAGACACAACAAGAACACGATTTTGGCCAAGAACACAAACACAGACAGATTGCTATTTTTCTGGAAATTTCAGTTTTCCTTTTTTTTTTTTTTTTTTTTTTAACAAGAAAGCCCAAGATTGATCTTGTAGGAACGAGATCAAGCCATGCTTTGATACCAAATGATACAAGAAAAACAACGGAAACACAAAACAAACACTCAAAACAGTCCACAAGTTCAAGAGAACCGATGACCCTTTGAATGACCCCTCTCGGATTCAAGATCTACAACAAGAACACAATGTAATGAGGTGATTAACACCTATTTTCAGCAGACAACACACTAGATTAACAACACGAGAATGAAGAACATGAAGAACAATAACATTATTATTAAGAAACAACAAACACACGGCTACAAGATAATGTAGAGATAGATAGTGAGACATAAACTACAATAAGACCCAAGAACCCAAAGATATATTAAATCTAAGGACCCGTAGAACTTACGATAGCAACACCACACTCTTACGGTGACCACCAAGGGACGAACTCGCCTCAAGATCTACCGTTTCCAAGCAAAGATCAATATTGGCTTTTCCAAGCCCTAAGCTAAGGGTGACTTTTCCAAGTCCTACAACTAATGGAGTTACACTCTCAAAGAGAGAGAGAATATTTCTTTCAATTCTTCATCATCCAAAAAACTTGTGAAAATAAGACTAAGGGGGCCTATTTATACTATATTACAAATGAAGACAAAAGACCACTTTGCCCTTAATGAGAGGGGCGGCCATGGTGTGTAAATACACCCTGTGTAATGTCCAAAATACCCTTAATTAAGGCCCAAAACCGTGAGTCCTCAACCTTAAATTCTCCAAGCAATCTTCCACACGCGAGATTGCTTTAAGTTATGCTCAAAACGGGTCCTCCATGCATGTTCTTGTTTTCTCGAGGTGACCAAGTCTTGAGTCTCTATGTGTTGGCTTCCAAAAATGTCATCAAAAGATAAGTAGGCCATTTGTCCCGTATCAAGTTATCCATAAAATGCTGAATTCTGCATCATTTATACCTGAAAACTTGCTAATCATGTTCGTTAGCTCACTTACAGGAAAAAGGACTAAAAGTGCATGAATTATATAATTTGTCCTCAAAACATAGCTAAAATATGGGTAAAATATAGCACTATAGGCGTGTAAATTCTCCTATCATCAGTCGTGACAAACTTGGTATCAGAGCACGGTTCATGGTCCAAGGTTGTCTGCGAAATCGCGTCGGGTAGAGTCTTGTTTATGGGTGTGTAGCGCGCCACACTTATAAACAGGAGGCTACTAGGCGTTTACGAATGTTTCCCTTCTTTGTTATTTAGTTCGTGCTTCAGAGTCTAAACTGTCCCCTAATCAATGATCTCTTGTATTACAGTAAAACACGACTATGCCTCCCCGTCACAACATCGATCAGAGTGCTCAGGCAGATGTGGTCCGTCCCACCCATGGGATGCGGACCCGTAATAGAGCTTCCACGCCAGAACCTGTCCCTACTTCGGGAGTACCTCCAGTTCCAACTAGTCCACCTCAGGCTCCGCGGACTAATGTCAACCATCCACCAACTGCTCAGAGAGATATCTCAAATGCAGAGTTCAGGCGGTTTATCCATATGCTGACACAACTGGTAGCTAACCAAGCTCAACGATCGGAAGATATTGGGTCTGCATTCGTTACGTCTGAGGCTACTAGAGTCGGGCATTTTATGTAGATGAATACACCTAAGTTCACTGGTACAAAGGTGGAGGAAGATCCACAGGAGTTCGTGAATGAGATGGAGAAGATCTTTAAGGTAATGCATGTAGATGAGATTGAAGGAGTGGAATTGGCAACTTATCAACTTAAGGATGTTGCAAATCAGTGGTATGCAGACTGGGAAAATGCAAAAGGTAAGAGTGCTGAGCTCACAGTTTGGGGTGAGTTTGTAGAAGCTTTCCTTGACAGATTCTTTCCTCTGGAGTTGAGGGAGGCCAAAGCAGAAGAGTTCATGAATCTGAAGCAGGGCAGTATGAGTGTACAGGAGTACACTTTGAAGTTTAATCAACTAGCCCGCTATGCACCAGAATTGACTAGCAATATGAGAGCCCGAATGAGAAAATTTGCATCCGGCCTTGCTGATAACCTGATACTTGAGTGCCAGGGGGCAATGCTGAATAGGGAGTTAGACTTTGCTAGACTGACAGTCCACATGTAGTAGGTGGAAGAGAAGAAGAGAAAGATCGTTGAATCTAGAGAGAAGGACAGACAGGCCAAGAGAGTCAAATCTGCGGATCGGCACCAGAGTCAGCCGCAGAGTGGTAATTGGGGAAATAGGTGGTCGAAGAAGACGAGGTTTTGGAATAATACACAGTCAGCGGCCAGCGCCCCAACGCCCAGACCCCCTGCAAATAGACAGACTCAGAGCTTTCAAACTCCTCATGGATCTAGAGCACCAGATACTCAGTCGCAGGGTAGTGTGGCTCAGCAGCATCACACTTACTCGCGATGTGAAAATTATGGTAAGAATCATCCGGGGAAATGTCAGTTGGGCACACTTGTATGTTATTAATGTGGTCAGTCAGGCCATTTTCAGAGGGACTGTCCATCTGCTAGGAGGAGTGCTGGTGGTGCAAAGTTTTCGGGAAATTCCACAGTGCCATCCCCATCTCAGAAGGGCGCCACATCAGCTGCCGGGAACAGTCGCAACCGGTTATATGCCTTGACCAACCGCCAGGAGGTGGAAGCTTCCCCATATGTTGTTACCAATACGTTACAAATCTTTTCCCGTGATGTCAGTGTGTTACTTGATCCCGGATCCACCTTATCCTATGTGACCCCTTATGTGGCTGTTGGTTTCGGGTTTGAGCCCAGTGTGATTTTTGAACCTTTTTCTGTTTCTACCCCGGTGGGGGATTCTGTTGTTGCTAGAAAGGTATATAGGGGTTGTGTGGTGACTGTTGGTAGTCGGGATACGGTGGCAGACCTTATAGAGTTGGACATGGTTGCATTTGATGCTATCTTAGGGATGGATTGGATCCATTCATGCTACACCATATTAGATTGTAGGACCCGTAGAGTTACCTTTTCTTTCCCGAATGAACCAATGATAGAATGGGAGGGACATTCTTTAGCACCCAAGGGGCACTTTATATCTTATCTCAGAGCCCAAAAACTCATTTCTAAGGGTTGCTTGTATCACCTTATTAGAGTCAAGGACTCTAAAGTTAAAAATCCTCCTTTTCAGTTTGTCCCTGTGGTGAATGAATTTCCAAAAGTCTTTCCCGAAGATCTCCCAGGGGTACCCCCTGATAGGGAGATAGAGTTTGGTATTGATGTGTTGCCAGATACCCGTCCCATGTCTATTCCGCCATATAGAATGGCTCCCGCAGAACTAAAAGAGTTGAAAGAGCAGCTAGCAGACCTCCTAGATAAGGGATTTATACGCCCCAGTGTATCTCCTTGGGGTGCACCTGTACTTTTCGTGCGTAATAAAGACGGTTCCCTTCGTATGTGCATAGATTACCGTCAGTTGAACAAGGTCACAATTAAAAACAAATATCCTCTTCCAAGGATTGATGATCTTTTTGACTAGCTTCAAGGTGCTAGATGTTTTTCAAAAATAGACCTTCGTTCGGGCTATCATCAGTTGAAAGTTAGGGAGACATACATTTCCAAAACAGCTTTCCGAACCCGATATGGTCTCTATGAGTTTCTCGTCATGTCCTTTGGGTTAACTAATGCCCCTGCAGCCTTCATGGATCTTATGAACAGAGTTTTCCGTCAGTTTCTTGACTCTTTTGTCATTGTATTTATTGATGATATTCTGATTTATTCTAAGAGTAAGGAGGATCATGCCGATCACCTCCGAATCATTCTTCAGACCCTTAAGGATCATCGGTTGTATGCCAAATTTTCCAAGTGTGAGTTCTGGTTAGATGCTATTGCCTTCTTAGGGCATATTGTGTCCAGTGACGGGATTAGAGTGGATCCCCAGAAAGTTTAGGCAGTGAGAAGATGGCCCAGACCCACGACTCCAACCAATATTCGGAGCTTCTTGGGTTTGGCAGGTTATTATAGAAGATTCGTAGAGGGTTTTTCATCCATAGAGGCTCCACTCACTAAACTGACTCAGAAAAAGGTAAAGTTTGTGTGGTCTGATTTATGCAAAAATAGTTTTGAGAAGTTGAAAGACAGACTGACCACTGCACCTGTTTTGACTCTTTCCGAGGGTGTTGATGGTTTTGTGGTTTACTGTGATGCGTCCCGTGTGGGACTTGGCTGTGTTTTGATGCAACATGGTAAGGTGGTAGCTTATGCATCTAGGCAGTTAAAGGTGCACGAGCGGAACTACCCTACTCATGATTTGGAGTTAGCGGCTGTGGTGTTTGCCCTTAAGATTTGGCGGCACTACTTGTACGGTGTTCATGTTGATATCTTCACTGATCACAAGAGTCTGCAGTATGTCTTCTCGCAGAAATAATTGAATCTCAGGCAGAGGCGGTGGTTGGAACTCCTGAAAGACTATGATATGAGCCTGTATTACCATCCGGGCAAGGCAAATGTTGTGGCCGACGCCCTCAACAGGTTTTCTATGGGCAACCTTTCTCATGTAGAAGAAGAAAAGAAGGAGATAGTGAAGGATATTCACCGCCTTGCGAATATGGGGGTGCGACTGTTAGATTCCGAAGATGGAGGGGTAGTTGTTCATGAGTTAGCTAAGTCATCCCTTTGTGCTGAAGTGAAGGAGAAGCAGGTTGAAGATCCCATCTTGATGCAAATCAAGAAAGATGTGGGTCAACAGAAGGTGATGTCTTTTGAAATTGATGGTGATGGCATCCTGAGGTTTCAGGGTAGATTATGTGTTCCGAATGTCAACGGGCTTCGAGAAAGAATTCTTGATGAAGCTCACACCTCGAGGTATGTTTTTCATCCTGGTTCTACTAAGATGTACCATGATTTGAAATCTATGTTTTGGTGCGAGATGTGGCTAACTTTGTTTCTAAGTGCTTGAATTGCCAACAAGTGAAAGTAGAACATTTGAGGCCAGGAGGTACTTCCCAAGAAATAGCGTTGCCCTTGTGGAAGTGGGAAATGATCAATATGGACTTTATTATAGGACTTCCGAAGTCCCAAAATCAGTATGACTCTATATGGGTGATTGTAGATAGGCTGACCAAGTCAGCTTACTTTCTTCCTGTCAGGACTAACTATTCGGGGGAAGATTATGCCAAGCTGTTCATTGCAGAAATTATCCGTTTGCATGGAGCGCCTGTCTCCATCATATCCGACCGAGGTACGCAGTTTTCTTCTCAGTTTTGGAGATCGTTTCAGAAAGGTTTAGGTACCCAGGTGAACTTAAGTACAACATTCCACCCTCAGACTGATGGGCAAGCTGAACGCACCATCCAGACCCTGGAGGACATGTTGAGGGACTGTGTGATACACTTTAAAGGTTGTTGGGTGATCACTTGCCACTGATAGAGTTTGCCTATAACAACAGCTTCCACTCTAGTATTAAGATGGCACCTTTTGAGACATTGTATGGTAGGAGATGTAGGTCTCCAATAGGCTGGTATGAAGTAGGTGAGATGCAGATGTATGGGCCTGATCTTGTTCATCAGGCAATGGAGGATGTAAAACTCATTAGGGAACGACTAAAGGCAGCTCAGAGTCGTCAGAAATCCTATGCCGACATCAGAAAAAGAGAGTTAGAGTTTGAGATTGAAGATTGGGTTTTCCTTAAAGTTTCTCCCATGAAGGGGGTTATGCATTTCGGGAAGAGGGGTAAGCTAAGTCCTCGCTATATAGGTCCGTATCAGATTATAAGAAGAATAGGTGGAGTTGCGTATGAATTAGAATTGCCTGCAAGTTTGGGTTCTGTTCATCCAGTATTCCACATATCCATGTTGATGAAGTGCATCGGAGATCACTCTTTGGTGGTGCCCATTGATGAAATCAAGGTGAGCGATTCCTTGTATTACGAGGAAGAGCCCCTGGGAATCCTAGATCGACAAGTGAGAAAATTTAGGAGTAAAGAGATAGTCTCAGTTAAAGTGTTATGGCGAAATCAGAAAGTTGAAGAAGCAACTTGGGAGTCGGAGCATGACATGAAAGTGAGATACCCGAGCCTATTTGAATCAGCAAGAGACGAATTGAAAGGTACAATTCTTGATTTATGTTTCCTTCTATGTATGAATCTGTTTGAAATCGTGCGTGACTATTTCCGCGTCATCATTCGGGGACGAATGATCACAAGGGGGGATAATGTAACGCCCCGCATTTCGGGCTAGAATAAAATATATGACTCTGATGCGTTGATAATCCCCGAGCCTTAAATCCTATGACAATTTGGCATGTTAATCAAGTTTGTAGTATGTGAATCCATTTGAGCATGAATTTAGACCATAGAAGTCCTTCAACTCAAGGACGAGTTAAAACTATTTCGATCGATTAAGTTTTAGTGGACGTTGTAATTTGTGTCAAATTCTATTGACCATAACTCATTGTATATGATGAAATGGGTGGACTACTATATACCAAATTGTAGATAATTGAATAAGCTTTCCAACGATACCCAATTCGCCTAAAACGGACACCCGGTGAAGAAGTTATGGCCTTTCAAAGTTGAATGTGTCGCCTATGCACATATAGGCGATGCATAGGGCGGCGCCTATGCAAATATAGGCGATGCATAGGGCGGAGCCTATGTAAATTTAGGCAATGGAAAGGGCAGCGCATAGTTATGGTTTCAGGTGACGAAAACACTCCGTTTTGAGTTACTTTAAGTGCAAGTTAGTCCTTACAAAACCCAAAATTGTCCTTACCCACTCCTAAACGGATTTGGGCCTATTAACAACATTGAAGCCTCCTATAAAATCCCAAAAATCTAATCCTTCAAGAACTTAAGAGAAGGAGCAACTAGGGTTTGAGAAAATAAGCTTGAAGGACCGATCATTCCGAAACTTCTTCGTAAAACAAATTACAGATTCGGAATCCTCTCGACGTAGGCTTCGATAGACACCAAAAATTCGTGGAGAATAAGGTACGCGGGGTTTTCCTAAAATCTCATGGGAATAGAAATCATGTTTTAAGAATTGGGTTTTCGAATTCATGTACATACTCATGTTTCAGAAGCTTTAATGATATTGTTTTGGCCTTTTGGCTTTCCCCCAAAGTGATTTGAAAGTTATATGTATATATATATATGCGTTTGTCCTGAAATATGAATTTAGAGCATGATTTTCATGAAACCTCTATCTTAATGTAAATTTTTCCATGTTTCACGTAATATACAATGTTTTGAACACGAAAGAGAAGGTTGTGAATGTTGAATATGCATGTAATGAAAGAATGCATGGTTTTGCCAAAAATGCACATGACCACCATATGTTTGATGAAAGTTTTGCATGGATTTGACTTGAGTTTCGGAACGTGACATCTTTAATGCAAATTACATGTTTTGGTGGTCTAAACTATGTTTTGAATGAAAGCTCTTGCTTAATACATTATGGCTCAGAAATAGGACTTGCAAGTCTTGGTATGACGATACCAACTCAGACAAATGCCATAAAAGACACAGACTAGTTCAGAAATCAGATTTTTATTAGACTCTCATGATTTAGAAATTTCAGAATGATACATGTTCAGAAAAGGCTAAAATAGGGCATAAAGAGAGCTTGCGCTGACTTAAATGTCCTGTGGCGTATCAGACTCAGACACTCCAACCCTTGCGGCAAACTTGGGTTGGGGGCTTCCCCGCCGAGTCAATGACGGATTCCATACAGCCCGTGGAATATTCAGACTTGTAGGGGAATACCACCTAACTCAGAAGTAAAACACAGATCATGATTTGAAATGAACAGACAGGTTGCATGTTTTCAGATAGTGCCCATGTATTTTTCAGAAACAGTTTTATACATGATGTCTTGATGAAAAATTGCTTTCCCTTAATATATATATATATATATGTATGTTCCATTATACTACTTTTGGATTGCCTCGCGTGCCAGTACTTTTGTGCTGACCCCCCCTCCTTCCAGGTCCTGAGGCACAGTCTAGGGGTCCAGCTACTCAGTAGACATTCTCGGGTTTGCAGACTTGATCTCACAGTGGTGAGCCTTCTATTATTCGAAAGGCATAATTATGTCAGACACTATCTTATTTATTATGTTTTTGGTTTACTGGGGGCCTTGTCCCAACTTCTTTTCAGACAAATGTTTATGTTCCTAGTAGAGATTTCGCAGACTGATGTCAGATAGTATTATTCAGAAATATTGCAGGACTTGACCATGTTTTCTGTACTCAGTTTCAATTCCGCATTTTATTATGATTATGAATGTTGTGCATGATAACCAGATAGAGAATGGGTGTTCCGGGCCTTCATGGTTCGGGATGCTCGTCACGGATAGGGCCTAGGCTCGGGTCGTGACATCACGGGTTCAAGCCTTGGAAACAGCCTCTGGCAGAAATGCAAGGTAAGGCTACGTACGATACACCTTTGTGGTGGGGCGCTTCCCCGGACACTGTGCCTAGCGGTAGCTTTAGTACACCGGGCTGCTCTTTTGCCCTTTTCATTTCATTTCATTCATGTTGAGTTATTTATATTTGGAAATAAAAAGTAGGTTTAAAAAATATTTTTTTCTAAAAAAACATCACCAATTTTAAATGCCCGGTCATGACTAGGAAAGACTTACTACTTTAATCTTAAAAATCAAAATAAAAATCCAAAATAACTTAACCCCAAATCAAATTTATTTTTGTTTGTTCGTTACAGTTGTCATTTTCGTCAATTTGAAAATAAAAAAACCGAACCGATATTAAACAAGCAAATCAAACAAATTAACAGAAGCCCACCCCTAAGCTAATCACTTAGCAGGCAAAGATTTACCTCCGTGGAAAGGATGATTTATTAGGATCGACATGAGAGTCCAACTACATTACCAGAATCCATGTTGTATATTTGAAAGAGGTTGACCTCTTTGCTTCTCTCACGGTACACTCCTCTTCCCGCCGAGCCCTTATTCTCCTCGGCCCACAGAGAAAAAATGTAGGACTGGTGCCAATACTTCATCACGGAAGAAAAGACTCACTGTCGGGATCACTAACTAATACTAATATCTCATCATATATATATATTTTTGAAACTACCTAATACTTTCAGCTCAATGTAAAATGAATAAAATAATTTTTTAATTTTTTTCGTGATTATTATACCTTATATCTCACACCAAATGACTCCTAAATAATGTTGTACATTATATTGATATTATAACCAAATAGAAATGAATAGAAAAACATGCTCTATTTGTGCCCTAAGTCGTTCTTCGCGCTATATCTTAGGCCAACGAAATTTCACCGCTTTAATTTTTTGGTGATAACATAACGAGTCAAGCTAAGGTTTATTTAGCTCGAATACATATGTGATACCATCTATGTCAACAAACTAATTTTAATTTTTTGAGCATCTTTTACTTGATCATACGTGTCCACCGACTTAATTTCTAATTTCTTTTTTTTTTTTTTTTTAATTTATTCTTCAAGTTTATCGTTCACCTATTTAAATTTTTCAAGTCACAATTATCCAACGTAAATCCCCAAGAAATAATTTCAGTTAAATTTGTAACAACACAATCCCCCAATAATTTTTTAAGAAATAATTTCGTAGGTAAATCTCCAAGATATAATTTCAGCTAAATTTGTAGTAGCACAATCCCCCAATAATATCACAAGTAATAATTTCGCAGGTAAATCCCCAAGAATAAATACCCAGAAAAATTCGCTGCAAATAATCCCCAAATAATTTCCCAAGTAATAAAATCCATTACTCCCTCCATTTCAAAAAAGAATGATCTACTTTCCTTTTTAGCCCTTTTATAAGATGACCCCTTTCTTTTTTTGGCAATACTCTAATTTCAACTTTCCACATGACATGTTTAGGACAACAAGATTAAAGGGTATTTTGGTACATTTGACACAACTTTAATTTAAGGCCACAAGATTCAAAAGTCTTCTTTATTTTCTTAAACTTTGTGTTAAATCAAAGTAGGTCATTCTTTTTGAAATGGAAGGAGTACATAAATTTTCACCAAAATGTCTCTAAGTAAATTCGTAGGATAAATTACCTGAATTTTTTTGTATGAATTTAAAAAATATATATATTTCTCCATATACCTACGGATTTACCTAGAGATAAAATACCCACCGATATATTTCCCCAGGTAATGTCGCAAGTAATAATTTCGTAGGTAAATCCCCAAGAATAAATCTCCAGCAAAATTCATAGCATAAAATCCCCAAATAATTTTCTAGATAATAAAATCCAATACATAAATTCCACCAAAATATCTCTAAGTAAATACGTAGAATAAATTACCTGGGGATTTTTCTATGGATTTAAAATATATATATATTTGTCCATATACCTGCGGATTTACCTAGAGATAAACTACCTCCTGATACATTTTTCCAGGTAATGTCGCAAGTAATAATTTAGTAGGTAAATCCCAAGAATAAATCTCCAGCAAAATTCGCAGCACAAAATCCCCAAATAATTTTCCAGGTAATAAAATCTATTACATAAATTTTCACCAAAATATCTCTATGTAAATTCGTAGGATAAATTATCTGGGGATTTTCCTATGAATTTAAAATATATATATATTTGTCTGTATACCTGTGGATTTATCTAGAGATAAAATACCTGCCAATACATTTCCCCAGGTAATGTCGCAAGTAATTATTTCGCAGGTAAATCCCCAAGAATAAATCCCCAGCAAAATTCGCAGCACAAAATCCCCAAATAATCTCCCAGGTAATATAATCCATTATATAAATTTCCACCAAAATATATCTATGTAAATCCGTAGGATAAATTACCTGAGGATTTTCCTATGAATTTTAAATATATATATATATATATATCCATATACCTGCGGATTTTCCCCAAGTAATGTTGCAAGTATGAAATTTGCGCAATATGGCGCCAAATTTACCTGCGGAATTTGTTGCAAATATATAGTTCGCAGGCAATATATTTTAACATTGATGAATTTAATAATTTAGTAGGTAAATCCGTATGTATTTCCTGCGATATTATTCCCTAGGTAAAATCCCCATGTAATTTACAGTTTTCTAGTAGTGTGAAGTCTACGATCCACATAACACTTTTGCCTACTTTGAGCCGTTGGATGTCTATCTTGAATGACCCAAACTCTATCCAAAGACTTACGAAGCAAGTACGTACCTCGAGGTCTAACCTCAGAAACTTCAAACAAACCAATCAGAGAGTGACAATGCTTACCATACAAAGCCTCAAAAAGAGCCATCTCAATACTGGAATGGGAGCTATTATTATACGCAAACTCTACTAAAGCTAGATGTTTCTCCCACTAACCATCAAAATCCATCACACAAGCGCGGAGCATATTCTCTAAAACCTGAATAGTTCGCTTTGTCTGACTATCGTTCTGGGGGTGAAAAATTGTGCTAAGATCAACTCAGATACCCAACTCCTCCTGAAAAGTCTTCCAAAAGTGAGATGTGAACACTGAACCTCAATACGAGATGATATACACTGGTACACCATTAAGGCAAACTATCTCACAAATATAGCTACGGTCTAACCTCTCAGCACTAAAAAAAACCTGAACTAGAATGAAATGAGCAAATTTGGTCAATCGATCCATGATGAACCAAACACTATCAAAACCACAAGAAGTATAAGGCAACTTAGTCATGAAGTCCATTGTGATTCATTCTCATTTCTACTCGAGAGTGGGTAACCTTTGAAGCAAACCACCAAGCCTCAAATGCTCGGTCTTCACCTGATGCAACACAGGCAGTAAGATACAAAATCTTCTACATCCTTCCTCATATCACCCCACTAGTAATTCTATCTAAAATCATGATATATCTTAGTCACTCCTAGATGGATGGAAGATCTGAAATAATGAGCCTTATCTAAAATCAATCTAATCCAGTTACCCACTCTAGGCATACACACTCGACCATCAATCCTCATAACACCACCTGAATCAAGTAAGGCTTCCATATTCTCTCTACTAAATACATTATCATGATTCAATCTCAACCCAACATCATCAAACTGATGATCCCAAATGTGCTCCATTAAGAAAGACCTAGCCTGAACAAATGACAAAACACATCCAGGTGTCAAAATATCAAGCCTAACCATATGTTTAGCCAAAGATTAAACCTCTAAGTTCAAAGGTCTCTTATGGGTTAAAAGATCTGTCAAACTACCCATGCTAGTCAACTTTTGGCTCAAGGCATCCAAAACCATGTTAGCCTTGCTCGGATGATAGAGAAAAGTAAGATCATAATCCTTTAGCAACTCAAGCCACCGATGTTATCTCATATTAAGATCTCACTGGGTGAAGAAATACTGAAGGCTAAAATGATCTGAGAAAATCTATTAACTGACTGCATACAAGTAGTGCCTCCACAACTTTAAATTACAAACAACCGAGCACAACTTTAAATTACAAACAACTGAGCACAACTCTAAATTATGGATAGGGTAATTCCTCTCATGAGGCTTCAACTGACGAGAAGCATACACAATTACCTTACCCTCCCGCATAAACACAACATCTAAGCCAATACCATAAGCATCACAGAAGACAATAAAATCCATGCCCTTCTTAGGCAAAGTTAAGATATGAGCTAAAGTCAATAAATCCTCGAGCTTTTGAAAGCTCCCTTCACAAGCATCAGACCATTGAAAGAAAATCTTATTCTGAGTCAACTTGGTCAAGAGAGTTGCTATAGATTAAAAATGCTCGACAAAGAGACAATATTTGCATGCTAAACTAATAAAGCTCAAAATATCAGTAGGAGAAGTAGGCTAGCCCAATCATGAACTACTGTAATCTTATCTGGATCGACCATAATGCCATCCTGGTCACCACGTGACCCAAGAAAGAGATAGACTCTAACCAGAAATCACACTTAGAGAACTTAGCACATAATTTCTCATCCCTCAATCTCTGAAGCACAATTCGTAAATGCTACTCATGGTCAGCCTTACTATTGGAATAAACTATGATAACATCTATAAATACAATATTTAAAAAGTTGAGATATGATCGAAACACCTGATTTATCAACTCCATGAACGTGGTTGAGGCATTGGTCCACCCGAAGGATATGACCAAGAACTCACAATGATCGTACATGTCTGAAAAATGATCTTTAGAATATCCGAAGCTCTAATCCTTAACTGATGATACCCGAACCTCAAATTAATCTTAAAAAAACTGAAACACCCTAAAGATGATAAAAAAATCATTAATATAAGGAAGAGTATACTTATTCTTAAGCATCACCTTGCTTAACTATCGATAATCAATACATTTATGCATAGAGCCTTTATTTTTTTTCATAAACAAGACAGGCGCACCCCAAGGTGATACACTAGGCCCGATAAATCCCTTATATAACAACTACTACAACTGATCCTTCAATTTATTTAACTCTATTGGATCCAACCTATAAGGAGGAATAAAAATAGGCTTGGTGCTCGTCTCAAAATTAATAGCAAAGTCAATGTAACGATCCGGAGGCATACTAGGAAAATATGTAGGGAAAACATTCATAAACTCATAGACATTATGAACATAATCCAAAGAAGGAGGTGAAGCAATACTAGTATCACAATATGAGCCAAATAAGATAAACATTCCCTCTCAAGCAAACGATGAGCGTGAAGGAAAGATACAACTCTCTTGGGACCCAAATGAAGCACACCCTTACAAGCCATCCTTGACATACCCGATAAAGCTAATGTAATGATCTTAGTATAATAGTCTAGGATAACATGAAAAAGAGCTAACCAATCCATACCCAACAGGACATCAAAATCTACCATATCCAAGTTAATAAGATCTACCTAAGTCTCATGCCCAAAAAAGTCACAACACAAGATCGTACACCTAATCCACCACTAAAGAGTCTCTTACATGGCCAGATACATGAATAGGCATGGCAAGAGACTCACAAGAAGAATTAAAACCCAAAGAAAAACATGTAGACATATCAGACAAAGTCGATCACGAATCAAATAACACAAATACATATATGAAACAAACAGGGATAATATTTGTGATAACTGCATCAAAAGCCTCTACCTCTTGTGTGATAAATTTAGAATAGCACTGTCCATGACCACTACTTGACTGAGTATCCCTATTCCCACCACCACAGGCACAACTACCTCTGCCTCGTGCTCCTCTAGTAGAACCTCTCCCTTTAATAACTGATATAGGATCAACCTTAAAAACATGATGGGGATAGTCCTAGGGCAAATAGCCAACCTCATTACACATAAAGCAACCTCTACGATCCAACTAAATAAAAGGAGGTACGACTTAGCTAAAGTAACTACCAAAAGATACTAAAATAGAAGAACCACTACATGAACCTTGCAAGGTTTCCTGCACTAGTCTATCATAATATCCCTAAAAACCTCTAGAATCTCTACCTCAAGTAGTGCGACCTCTGAAATCACCCTGCTGGTGCACCCTCTTGGTGCCTCCCTAAGATACTCAAAGAATAGACTCTGTCATCTTAGCATGATCCACTATACTATGAAATAACGCTTCATACACTACCATATGAGTCGTAGCTAGCTGAAGCAAAACATCCAACCCCTTTATGAACTCTCAAATCCTACCAGACTCAGTGAAAATACTAGCATATAAATATCTAGAAAAGGCATGGAAGCGTGCATCTTTCTCTGCAACAACCATGGAGCCCTATCTTGGTTATCAAACTTATTCCTCTTATGATCCCCTAGGCTGAATGGCATAAATATGTACAAAAAAGCCTCAACTAATATTAAAAGGCATAGTAAATTTGGCTGGATGAGATCCCACCTAAGAAGGTAACATAGATGAAGGTTGAATCTGTGATCTTAGAATACCATACTCAAATATAGGAACTAAAAGAGGATCAACCCTCAGAGTCTTTGGAGTGCCACAAATAGATATCAATACCACTGGAGGGTCTACACTAAAAATTGAGGGAATATCATAGGCAGACTTAGCCCAGACGAAGATACAATACTTAGATCTAGAGGAACCTCAAGTGCACTCAAAGGAGCACCCTCCAGATGGGTTAGCAAGTGAATTAGCAACCCCTACAAGACTTGGGTAGAAGAACTTCGTGGGATCAGAGTAGGCCTCATATCTCTAACATACTCAACCTGAGGTTCAGTGGAGAGACCCCTAATAAAACCTCTGGGTAGGGAAGATCCTCGTGTCCGTCCACTACCACAAGCCCATCCACGACTAGAAACTCGCCCTTTAAACTAAGCCCTCTCCTTGGATGATATCTCTACATCTCTAACCTCACGGGATCTAGTACTCATCATTAGCTTAGAAAAGAGTGAAATATGACTTATAACACAAGGTATGAAAGACTCGTACGAATATAAAATGAAATAAAAAAAGTTCCCTAAATATATCTTATAGCATCTCGAATATAGATATGGATGTCTATGTATCGATCTGCGAGACTCTACTAAACACCCCATTCTAACACCAATGAGAACAATAAACCTAGTTGCTTTTATATCAATTTGTCATGACCCAAAAACCAAGGTTCATGATGGCACTTGTCGCAACAAGCCTTGACAAGGAAGCCTATCATCCAAACTGATATAAAATAGAAATCAATACTGAAACCCAAGACAAGGCTTCTAAAATAAAGCCGAACCATTACCAAAAAATACCATAAGAATATCCTAAAACCCAGTGTCATAATGTAAAAACTACTAATACATCTTGAATGTCAAAGATATAATAGTCCAAAAGGATCAACATCTCTTTGAATAAAAAATAAGACATGGAATAGATAGAAAGAGGTAGTAGAATAACTCTAGAAGCATAGATCATCTGCTACCTTTAATATACCCAGATACTGCCAAAATCATCTACCATGCGGTGCATGCATACCTAGATTTGTATTAAAAGGGCATAGTAGGGTTGAGTATGATCTACTTGTACTTAATAGGTATCATAGGATAACTGAGTAAAGTAGAAAATAAAGCATATAAAATACACACTATGGGAATGTTACCTGCAATAAAAAAATGTCCCAAATGGTAGCCTACGCCATCACCAGTAACAGTTCTACAACATACACATATACCATACAAAAATATGAGAAAGAAACTCAAGTGTACATGTATACCAAATACAAGTATAAGAAATAAGTACAACAGATAGATATCACATCAAGTGCAATAACACAACTTAGAATGATCATAATACATATCAAAATGCAGTAAATATGATGATGACATGATGATAAAGTGATGCTCGAGGTTATTTCACAACCTCCGTATACACCTACCAAGGTATGATTCCTAGTAGGGCCTATGAGGGGTTTGTAACCCATATAAAATCTGATATCCAGTATCCATAACTCCTCTTCTACACATCTATTGGTAGAGGGTTTTTAAAGATGTCAAATTTTCTATCAGAAATAGCCAGTGTTACCAGTATTTTCATAGTGGTACCAATATTTCAAGAATGTATATGATATGATGATGTAATGCTCACAACCAACCAAAATATGAATTTCCAATTCCAACTAATATACCAACCATATGAGCGAGAATCCACTCAATAATCCAATCATCCATGAATCTAATGTAATCCATATGCCAATAGAGTAAAATGCACAATAATATACCATTGACACCACATAAATTCTAATTTAGTTTTTTTCATCAGAAAAGATACAATCAAACATACATACACAAGACCAACAACATCATATAAGACTCCACATGGTCACCATAGAAAATAATATGTCAAAACCACCAATTCACAATAATGTAGGCCCCTACATTAGAATAACACAATAATATATCTATTTTATGATTGGTCCCCACCATGATTTTATATCCATATTAACTACCCAGCTCAATCTGAAGAAAGTTAAGCCATGACCTACCTTAAATGCAAAAAAATGGTACAAACAAGCCTTCTCATCAAGCTTTCACCTCATGAATAGACCCAAAATCAACTAAAATGCCCAAATGCAGAATCTATGCATTAAAAGAAAGCCAACAATACTTATATTATCCATATCTGGGATGGGGTTAGAATAACCCCCCTAAGTGGGTTTTAAAAAAAAAAGGTAAAATTAGAATTTTAATCCAAAAAATGTTTCCCATGATTAAAGGAACTTATAGAAGAAAACTTAATGAAAATGGGTAGATATTGAGGTTTAAATTGCAAAATTACTAATTTAGGCCTTTCGAGCCAAATCTCCAAATTCTACCTCTGAATTATAGTTTAAAAAGGATTTAACTATTGAAATCAAAGAAACATGATTTAAATAGGAGTTTTGGAGCTTACCCAAGCTAAAAATGGAAGAAATTACCCAAAGACTTGTAACCCCAAGCTTTAAGTCTCAAAAATGGTGAAAGTCATTTAAATGGGGGATATAATCCACCTAGGCATAGCATAAAAAACCATTGGGTTTCTTAAGTGATGGTCGCTTGAGCCGCCATGCATTGCTTATGTGATACCTTTCTTATCGCGTAAGCGACCAGGCTGTCGCTTAAGCGAGCCTGGTGTCGCTTAGGTTACACTTTGGGTATCAAACCAAGTCGCTTAAGTGGTGAAATTTTTGGAGACTTAGAGAATTCCAAGTCTCTACGGACCTCTTGGGATTCATTTGTAATCCCAAGAATGCAAACGAACTATGCTACTAGACTAAATTCTATGCTACAGACTCCATGGAGATGTTAGGCTTTTGGAAAAACATCAATTTCACAAAGTTTACCCCAAAACTCAATATTACAACTTTCTAAACTGAGGGTCGAAATGAGATATAAAATCCATAAAACCACACCAACTATGTTACCAACCTAAAATCGAGGTTTTGAATTTGCTGGCACCGTCTTTTTTGTCATTAGATGCACAAGTTAATAAATGTTGATCGAAGTCAACTAGTAATTCTTTATAACCATCAAAAACCATAATCTCACACAAATCACACTGAAAAGCATATGGACCTGTGCTAATCATACCCATACCCCAAAATTACCAAAAAAACAACCACAGGAAGGGTAAAATGGACAAATCACACAACTATAATTATTTTAGAAAAATCATCAAAAATTAGGTCATTGTAACTATTTAGCTAATTTTGACATTTTAGACTCAACAACATTATCAAATTTATCAAAAGATATTGTTTCATCAAGTTATGCCTCGAGACCCTTTTAGGTTAAATTCAACTAGTTTCACTTCTAAGAGGTCAAAACTTAATATAAAGACTCAAATCTTAAACCAACAATATTAATAACCCGAAATAAATATTTTGTATCAAATGGAACTGACAGAATCACTATTTGACAGGGGGTCATGCGATCACGAAGGACCGTAGACAGTATATCGATATTTTCCTTCATTTTCATCTTTATTTTCCAAGTGTAAAACTCCATATTAGACCTTTGGGAACTCAAAAATTGGGTGGTAATTGTTAATTAAACATGTTATTAGCCAAAAGATGTGATTGTGATTATTTTAGCATTATTATCTCATAAGTATTCGATTTAATTTCTGCTTAAATTAGTTGTTTAAATCTTTATTTATCTGAATTCTATCGGACTATTTTGGGACTATTTCAGGACTTGGATTATGCCCAATTTTGAGGTAATAATCCTTGAGCTGAGAAGGACACTGTGATAGTTTCAATTTTGTGATTCTGCTAGCAGGCCTCACATGAGATTTTTAGTCCAATTTCAGACTCGAGTAATATATATGTAATATAGAAAAAGATAATCTTGTATTAATATTTAAAACCTTATTTTGATAGCATGTTAGTGGTCAGAATCCTCTTCGTAGGGAAAAGCTTCGTAGTAGAAGGTTATACGAGCTTTCAACGATGTCCATGTATGATAGGCTTACCTTTTTCTTAGACTGTGATTACATATGGTATTAGTGTGATATTGTGTTAGATATGAGTGAGTATTTATGTGTTGATTGCTATTTTAGCTAGTTAGGGGACCTTTTTGGTAGAATTTGGTCCCATTTTCCCTTAGGTTGGTATATGATTATCCTTAGTATTAGACTTAGTTATTTTAGTGTCTTTCTATGGGATTGAGAAGCCATATCCTAGTTTTGGGTAGGTTCTTAGTTATTTTAGTGTCTTGGTATGGGATTGAGATATCATATCCTAGTTTTGGGTAGGTGCTTCCTTAGCATTGGTATTCGAGGTTTGGTAGTTGGCTCCACTATCTTTTTTAAGATAGAATGTTTAGAATGATTTCCTTTTTGGCCTTAATAATCGTCTCGATACTTCGTTAGACTATTACCTAGGTTTAGGGTTAGCTTAGGCATGGTTTTAAATTTTAGGCTTTATTACCCCAGGTATTGTAGTAGCTGACCTTAGATCGTGCCTTTTGGTCTTAGTAGTTGGAACCCACTATTCCTAGAAGATTAAACCACCTAAAATTGGTTTAGATTGGCTAAATAAAGTTGAAATTGGTTAAAACATGGGATATTGTTATTGAATTTATGCTTTTCAGTTATGGTTTGAGTTCGATAATTTCTATATTACTATAATTTATCAATTTTTGTTTGAGTCGGCAAATGCAATATTGTTATCACATATGTTAGTAAAATCATTAGTGTTCATTATTTCTACTACATGCCTATTTTTTTTATTTTCTTATCTTTCATCAGCTATCTCAATACTTATCATTTTGAACTATGATTTGGCTTACCTACTAGTTTGTTAATGTAGGTGACATTATAACTCGAGAAATTAGATCATGACAGTTTGGTATGAAAGCCTAGGTTCACTCGTATTATTAGTACAGGATCAAGTGTTTAGTAGAGTCTCATAGATCAATACAATGGCATTTCTATCCTATATTTGGGAGGCTATAGGACATTCTTAGGAAAATCTCACCTTTTTGGTTCATTTTCATGCATCTTGTCTATATTGGTTTCTAGATTCTTATTTATTTCACTCTTTCGCAAATGTCTAGGATGTGGGCCACAGGTCAAGGATTAGGTCCTCGAGCCCATAACTAGGGCATTGGTAAAGGTAGAGGTTACGCTAGAGATACAGTCCCTGATTAAGACCAAGCCATGGAGCCTTTCCTAGATCTTATAATTTCTTCTAAGCCAGAGGTAGCACCCGAGGTTCAACCACCACAGTAGTAGGTGGTCCAAAGGATAGCCTAATTGCCATTGAGATTTATATATTCTTTAGTGTTCTATAATTCTTTGGTTTAACTATTGGGATTAGTAGGTGGTCCACCGATAGATGAGGCTTAAACAAAATCTCGAGGTGGTATTGGTTTAAGAGCATAGCCTGTAGCTGTGTCTCCCAGAGCAAAGGTCTTACTAGCATCGATAGTTACCCAGCCAGTAGTAGCCCATCCAGTTATGACTTGGAGATGCAGAAGATGTTGCACTAATTTCTATATGATTGGATCCACCTAGATTGGCAAGGGCCCCATGTAAAGATATATTTGAGTTTTTGACTAGATTCAAGGAGAGACAGTATAATTTGGGCTTGGTAGAGGCATGTGGTATAGACTACACCACTTTTTAGTTCAATCGGGATGCCAGGCAGTGGGGGAGGGCTTATACTAATTCTAGGCTAGCTAGATCTCATGTTATGACATAGACTCAATTCTCTCAGGCTTTCTTTAGAGAAGTTATGCCTCATAGCTTGCATGTGCATTAAAAAATCAATTCACATCATTGGAGAAGGGTTTTATGACTGTTGTAGAGTACAAGGCGAGTTTCTATGTGTTCGCTAAACATGCTAATATGATTCCACCTACTGAGTATGAATGAATTTGGTATTTTATCAAAGGGTTGAGACTTTCACTTTGTATGGCTACTCAACATAAGGTTGCTATGGGTAGATATTTTGTGGATATTTCTAATTATGTCCAAACTTTAAAAAAGATGAATCACGAGGCCTGGGGAAGAAATATGAGGCAACAACAATAGGGAAATTATAGTATGAGCCACAATAACTCATAGTTTAGATGTAGATATTTTTAGGGTAGGTATCCCCAATATCAGCCTTATTAGTATCAAGATCAATGTAGTAGTCCCATTCAGGCAACTTTTAATATTTTTGATTGGGGTTTTCCTGGTTATAGTGACTTCAGCAGGAAGAGTAGTAGTCAGTCTTCAAAGGGTGCACAACTAAGGTCTTCAGGCCGAGGTGGACATTCAGAATTATTTGGACCATCTCAATAAAGTATAGCACTCAAGTATTGTTATGATTATGGTATAATGGGTACTTTTCCATAGAGTGTCCCTGATGCAGGATGATTGATCCTTCAATACAAAGTCAGTAGGTCAGATCTATACTACCTCTACCTGAGGATGGTCCCCAATTTTTCAAAAGAGGTCCTCAGAAAGGTCATGTAGGTGGTTGGGCAGACACCCAGTATGGAAGTGGACAAGGTCACTCATATGTTGTTCCTATAAGTTGGAGATTGAGGCTTTAGATGCTATGATCAGAGGTACGATTCTAATATACCATCAACCAAATTATGCTTTATTTGATCTAGTCTCCATATATTCATATTTTTTTTTGCTTATTATGCACCATAGTTTGGTTTTCTTGGGAGCCTTTATATATGACTTTGCGTGTCTTTAGTAGTGGATCAGATATATCGATCACATATTGTGATAGTTTAGGAGTATGACACTTAGGCTGACCTTATTTTGCTAGACATGGTGGATTTTTATATAAATATGGGCATGGACTATTATCACCCTATCATGCAATCTTGGATTGCTTTTCCAAGACCATTACCTTAGCTAAGACTGACATACCCTCAGTTATGTGGCAGGGTTCTTTTAGCCACACACTGATAGGGATTATTTCTTATATTTTGGCTAGGAGACCAATGTCAAGGGTTTGTGTGTAATATCTTTCTTATGATCCTAATATTAACACTGAGAATCCTTCTTGACTCTATTTTTATTTTGTGAGTTCCTCGATAATTGTCCTACCGACCTACTTGACCTTTCTCTAGAGTGAGATATTGAGTTTTTTGTTGATCTTGAGTTGCACATCTGACCTATTTTTGTGGAATCTTACCATATGACTCCCTATCGAGCTAAAGAATCTAAATATTTAGCTTTAGGATATTTTGGGTAAGGGTTTCACTAGGCCAAGTGTATCATCTTGGGTTACTCTTATTTTGTCATGAAGAATAAAGATGGTTCTATGCATATTTGTATTGGTTACAGGTAGTTGAATAAGGTAACAATGAAGAATAAGTATCCTATGACTCGTATCAACAATCTTCTTGACCAACTTCAGGGTGCGATTGGGTTTTCTAGGATTGATTTAAGGTTTGGCTACCATCACTTGAGGATTCGGGCAAAGGATATCCCTAAGATGTTTAGGACTTGCTACAATCATTATGAGTTCCTAGTGATGTCTTTTGGGTTGACCATTTCCTAGTAAACATTCATGGATTTGATGAACTACATTTTTAGTCATTATTTGGACTCCTTCATGATTGTGGTTATCGATGATATCCTTATCTATTCAAGGTAGGAGGAGCACGAGCAATATTTAGGGATTGTGCTCAACACATTGAGAGATTAGAGAATTTATGCCAAATTCTCAAAGTGCGAGTTCAGGCTTGAGTCTGTGGCTTTCTTAGGAAACGTGGTGTCCAAGGATGAGATTTTTGTGGACCCAACAAAGATTGAGTCTATTCGTGATTGGGTTAGTCCTACATCTCAAGCTGAGGTTTGTAGTTTCATTGGATCTGCTGGCTACTACAGGTGGTTCATCGAGAGATATATTCAGCATCTATGACTATATTGACTAGGAAGGAGGTTCCATTTTAGTAGTCCGATAGCTGTGAGATGAGCTTTCTTAAGCTCAAGGAGTTTCTCACTTCATCTTCCATTTTGAATCTTCCAATTAAGTATGAGGGGTTTATAGTGTATTATGATGCTTCTGGTGTTGGTTTAGGGTGTTTTCTTATGCAATAGGGTCAATTTATTGCATAGGCTTGGAGACAGCTGAAAGTGCACGAGCGTAACTACCCCATTCCTAACTTAGAGTTGCCAGTGGTAGTTTTATTCCTTAAGATTCAAAGGCATTATTTGTGTGGTGTTTTTTGTGGGACTTTTACTGGCCACCATTGTCATTAGTACCTTATGACTCTAGGGGGGCTTAATTTGAGATAGTGCAGGTGAATTGAGATGTTGAAGAACTATGATCTATATATTTTATTCCATCTTTGCTAGGCTAATGTGGTAGCGGATGCCTTGCACCAGAAATGAGTGAGTATGGGTATCTTGGACTTCATTTAAGTTTTGAAGAAACTATTAGCCTTGGATATTCAATCCTTATCCAACATGATGATTCAACTTGATATTTAGACCCCAAAAGGATTCTTGATTTAGTTGAGGACAGATCTACCTTGTTGGATCAGATTCGGGGTCATTAGTTTGATGATGGTGGGTTGCATGGTATTCGAGATCTGGTGTTGAGGGGTGATACAATAGGGCTATTATATATTTATAGGGTATTTTGAGATTCAATGGTTGTATTTGTGTTTTGAGGGACGGAGGGTTGATTCAGTTGATACCCCAGGATACTTATAGCTCATGCATCCCATTCACCCTGGGACAACCAAGATATATAGTGATTTAAGGATACATTATGGGTGAAGAGGTACGTGGAAAGACATAGCGGACTTTATAGCTTGGTGCCTATGTTGTCAGTAGGTGAAGGCCGGGTATTTCAGACCTGGTGGATTGCTTAAGATACTACCTATTCTCAAGTGGAAATGTGAGTGGATTAATGGATTTCATGGGCAGTTTACCTCGTACTTCTCATGGTTTTGATAAAATTTGAGTCATCATAGATTGACCAAGTTTGCACATTTCATCCCTATTCAAACTTCCTATATTGCTGAGAGATTGGCTTAGATCTATATTGGAGAGGTGGTTTCTGTCATTCCCCCATTTCACAGGTCATTATGGAACCTACTTTAACCCACTAGTAGGTAAGCCAAACCATAGCCCAGAATGATAAGTAATGGGCTAGTTGGTGGAAAATTGAATAAATGTTGAAAATATGCAATAATTAGATTGCAAGCGATAACACAAGAACGATATCATAACTGGAGATAAATAAGGAGAAAGAGTAAAATATCCCACGATCTAGTATGGTTGTTACAAAATACTCTAACAAAAGAACAAGAGTACTAGTGGTATAATCTATACAATAGTCTCGAACAAAAAGACCATCCAAAAATAGAAGGAGAGAAAGTTAGCTCTAACTTTGAAAACTCATCCTATCTATCATGACCTGATTTCTCAAGTCATGATGGTGTCTACCTTATCCCACAAGTAGGCAAGCTAAATCGTAGCCCAAAATAATAGGTAACAAGATAACGAGCAAAAATCATAAAAGCCCAGATAAAAATAATAACTGTAGTAATAATAAGCCGAGACAGAAAGAGAACATATATAATATATCAAAAATGAGAGAAGGAAGAGAATCAAAATATACAAACAAATCCCTCCCAAAACCTGATAAGGTCAATAAAGAGGATCAAAATATACAAACAAATCCCTCCCAAGACCTGATAAGGTCGATACTAGAGCCACTATAAAAAGATACTCAGAGTACTATATAGAATCTTATATATAAAAAATATATACAAGCAGTCTCGAGTACAAAATACTAAACTAGAATAGATTGAGGAGGACCAACCTCGAACAACAGTAAGCTTACCCTACCCTAGATCGACATTGAAAAAAGGAATCACGTCAACGCTAGCTGCTAGTACTCAGATCTAAATTAGGGAAAAGATGCAGAAGAGTTGTATGAGTTCCAAAGAAATGGGTACTCAGTAGGCATTATTGGCTGAATGAGCTTAATACAAGAAAAGCAAAGCTAAAATGCCAGGGTGTAGTCTAAGTCAGTAGTAAACAGGGATAGAAAGGTGATTGATGTACCATGGTTTTATGGAACTTTAGATGCTTAAAAGAAGGAAATTGTGAAAGTACTTAGGTATTCTTTTTATTTGTGATGTGCGTTTGTGTTGATTTTGTAGGAAAGCAAAGTTCTGAGAAAAGGATAAAATAAAGGGATGAAGAGTTGCTGAAAAATCTACCCATGAGTCGATGTACGACTCATGGGTAGTACCACAAGTAGTGAATAGACACGTGGGTTAAAGTTCTGAAGATAGTACATTAATCCTGATTTTCACGAGCCTACCTACGAGGCATAGGTACAACCTATAACCCGTAGGTTTCCACGTAGGTGGAAGATTTTGCAAAGTTGAATATTTCACTCTGATTTCCATGATCCAAGGCATGATTCGTGGGTTGTACCTATGACTCAACCCAAAAATCATGGGTTGATACCGACTCTAGTTTCCTACACTGTTTAGGATAGGTTTTCATTTTTATCTATAATATACTTTGTATGCTTTATTATTAGTTTACACACATTATACACTTTTTACATTATTTTTGAGTTCTAATGTACGTTATTGATCTTGGAATTATTGTTCTTGGTTTTTATGGTTTACAATTAATTTGAGATTTAGAGTTTTCATTCGTTTCCTTGTAAGTGCATCATTATGCTTTCATCTATGAAATTATGCTTGTTCTTACAATTATGAGTTGGTAAACCTAATAGCTAGGGTTGTGGGAACCTTAGTGAATTAATGAAGCAGGCTAAGTGCACAGTCAGTACAAATTAGTGTTCCTAAATGTATTGGGATTTTCTTTATGTTGATTTCTTTCTTAATTGTTGAAAATGTTAGGAACTTGCTCATTTCAATACTTGATTGAGAGAGAGGAAGAGATTAAGAAAAGGATATCACAATATTAGTTTTAAGCTATCAACCTTCATCTAATTAACTTGAGTTTGAGAGGAGATAGATAATCTGAGGTCATAAAACAAGGTTTAATGATGCGACACTCTGAGATTAAGAGGAGATGAGTGAAATTCACTCTGAAAGAATGACAATCACTTCCTATCTATCACCACTCGGAGTGGTAAGGATACTATTGATCCACCTATGCATGTGGTTGATGAATGATATTCTTGATGTTGATGAGGTCTCCAATACTAAAACTGAGATGTTGGTGGCTAATAGTAAGATCACAGAAACCGATGGGTGCAGAGAAATGAGATGATAATTATAATGTCAAGGGTGATAAGGTCGCATTAGTATTGAAGTCCATTCCACAACTTCCTTCATCTTTTACTCAAAGGTTGAAGAAGTAGGCTGAAGAGGGAAAATATCAAAAATTTATATCGATGTTGAAGAAATTATCTGTGACTATAACGCATGTGGAAGCATTGGAGAAGATGCTTGGTTATTCAAAATTCAAAAAGGATTTAGTGACTAAGAAGTGGGCGGTGAGTTTTGAAACTGCCAATTATATGCACCACTGCAATGCTATTACCTTGCGATCTTTGGTTGAAAAGAAGAAGGATCCTAGATCTTTCACTATTCCTTATACTATTGGGTCCTTCAATTTTGCATGAGTATTATGTGATCTGGGTGCTAGTATTAATCTGATGTCGCTAGTTTTATACAAACAATCGGGGTTGGGATCACCTAAGACGACCTATATGAGATTATTGATGGCCGATTGTACTGTGAAGAAGTCTGTTAGTATATTGCATGATGTGTTGGTGAAGGTAGCTTTGTTCATATTCCCAACTGACTTTGTTATTCTTGATAGTGAGGTAGATTTTGACGTCCCTATCATCTTGGTAAGACCCTTTCTAGTCATAGGTAAGGCATTAGTAGACATGGAGATACGACAGATGAAATTCAGGCTTAATGATAATTATGTCACATTCAGTGTCTGTTAGTCAATGAGGCAACTAAAAGATATGCATGTAGTTTCAATGATAGAGAGAGGTAGAGATTAGGAAAAAAGAGCTTGCACATATTCAATACTTACTTCAGAAAGAGGTAGAGATTAGGAAAAAGGAGATAAAAACAGTAATTTGAAGCTATCAATCTTCATCTAATTAGCTTGAGATTGAGAGGAGACAGTTAATCTGAGTTCACAAAATAAGGGTTAGTAATGCAACACTCTGAGACTGAGAGGAGATAAGGGAAATTCACCCAAACCAAGGTAGAGATATGGTTAGGTCATACATAATTTTTTTGATTTTGCATGCAAGGCATTGAGATAGTTTGACAAGTACAACAACTTTGTAGAGTTGTGAAGTCAGGGGGAACACAATCCTAGTGATCCTCTCATACTTATAACAACCCTAATTGCTCAACATTGTTACTATAACTATTATTTTCACAAAAAACCCTTTTTACATTCCACAATTTCCAATTACATAAGTAAGTTCGAGATAGATTTCCGACCTATTCCTCATGGGATCGATCCCAAACTGGTTAGGTTCTATATTTGACAAGCGACCACTTTCTACTTTTTAGAGGTATAATTTGGAAGGCATCAGTAACAAGTACCAAGTACAGTTTTTGGTTTTTACTAGTGATTATTCTAATTTCATCTTCTACTTTTAATCATGTATGTTGTTGATTACTTCACAAGAATGAAAGGATAAAAACCCTTAGCTAGGGTTGTAGAAGCCCTAGATAAAGTAGAAGAAGTGCTACTGTTGTTCTAAATTGATACACATACATGCATTGTATTATCTTCACTTTAATAGTTATCTTAGCAGTTGCAAAATTTAGAATCATGCCTTGATTATTGCTACTTACTCCCAATCAGGAGTAGTGACTAGGAAAAGATAATTACAATAGTAATTTGAAGTTTAATTATCAATCCACTCTACTAGATATTATCTAAGTAAGATGTTTAACTGTCATCTAATAACTAGAGAGTCTAAAGGTAATAGTTAACTGGGATCAAGATAAGGGTTAGCAAGGCAACATCCTTAGAATCAAAAGGTAAAAGGTGAAATCCATCTGCTCGTCCAAAAAACTATGGATGGTACATAACTTATCAGATTCTGCTTGCAAGATATCGGGTTTGTTCAATAAAGCATAATAAGCCTACAGAGTTGAGAATCCAAGGGGAACACAATCCTAGTATTCACAAACACTGATTACAAACAAAGTTGATATTGGCCACTTGTTCTATATTTCTTCTTAAATCCCCCATTTACTTTTCTAGATTTGCTCATTTATTACAACATTGAGAGCCATGATTTCATATATTTCCTTGGGATTTGACCCCAACCTTTTTTGGGTTACTATATTTTATAGTTACTACATAACCTTAAGAGTAAGGGTGTAGCTTGGGCATTATCAAATTTTGGCACCATATTTGGGGAATACGGTGTTTATTTATTAATTGAGGTTGGTGCTTTTTATGGGTCTTTTGTTTTTTTTATTAGTTGGGTATACACTGGTGTATTCCTAGCATATGGAGTAGAGGCGATATATTACTCCCTCTAAATCCAAATCCTAAGTGTATCCTACAAACACTTAGTAGGATGACAAAACTAAAAAGAGACGACCTTATTGAAGGGGTTCGTAATGATGTGCCTCCCCCTTCTTTCAGAGGAGTTCAGGATATTGTTACTCTACAAATAGGGGTGATTTTAGCACATATTTCTAATGGGCGGAGGGCAGTATAAGAATCTTAGTAGATATCTAGGGAGGTAGAGCTAGCTGAGTAGAGATAAGAAGCCGACCGTTAGCAACTCTCGGTGGAAATCAAAATAGAGTTAGAGGAGGCCGTCCTCAAGTGATCCCAGTATATCAGTACGTACATCCATAGATGGATGATGAAGAATATCTGGGGTATGTCGATCCAGTAGATACTGGAGCTATTATCTCTTCTCATTTACCCCCAAGCATTAAGTTTGACATAACGAGCGCAATGATCCAACTCTTAAATCTGAAGGGTGTATTGTGGGTTTGCTTATAAACAATGCAAAGATGTACTTTGAAAATTTCATTGGGATTTGCAATTCATATACAAATCTAGGGGCGAATCAGGAAGTGCTAAGACTGAGGCCATTCCCCTTCTAACTTATAAGATAAGAATCTTTATGGCTAGGGGAACAATACCGAGGATCTATCACTACATGGAATGATCTGTGTAGAAAATTATTGAATTGGGTGTTTCCTCCATCCAGGATATTATGGCTTAAGGATGAGATTTATAATTTCACAAAACTATAGTCATAATCTATGTATGAGGCATGGTTTAGGTTTAAGAAGAAGATGAGTATGGTACCCAACCATCAGATGTTAGGTACAAGCCCATTGGAGATATTTATACAAAGCCTTAAACATCAGTTCCAGGGCCATGGCAGATACCATCTCCAGAGGACCTTTTATGAGACTATGCTAGGAGACAACTTTAAAGATGCTAGATCAGATCTGGCTTACTAACCGAGGGTGGAAAACTCAGGAGGCTGAGAGAGGATCTAACACATATGCTATTAGTGCCTCCTATAACTAAAAAGTAGCTGATGATTCAGTGACATAAGAGATTGCGCTGCTAAAAACTAATCATGGGTTACTGGCAAAGCAATTTGCAGCAGTAAGTTCCAAGAAAGTGAGCACAGTAGTAGCATAGGGTTAATCTTCAAAAGCTTATAAGTCAGAATTAAAGAAGGAAGAAAACTATCTAGATTGTCAATTGGCAGGTTTTTGAGCCCAAGGGCAAGGGAACCAAGGTCAGAACTATTATGACAGATACAGAGACCATAGTAGAAAGTGAGATGGTGACGAGTGAAAGAAGGATAATGATAGAGACAAGGGAGATTGGTATATTCCACCTGGAAAACGATATGAAGAATCAATATTGGAAAAGATATTTACTAAGCTAGTAAAGGGTCAAGAAAATCAGGAGATCAACCTTAAGTATATTAAGGCTGACATATTAGGGTTGACCCAAAAGGTTAAATACTATGCCAATACTATCAAGTAGTTGGAGCTCCAGTTTGGGCAGATGTTAGCAATACTTAACCAATGGCATCTAGGTACCCTTTCGAGCAACACTGTGCAAAATCAAAAAAACAACGATCATGTTCTTGCCATTACCACAAGTAGTGGTATGACTACTGAGGACCCCCATTACCTACTGTGGAAATACCAAGGTGTGATGAAGTTGTTGTTGATGAGACACGTATTATTGATCCATAAAGGAAACATATAGTGATGGTAAAGATGATAAAACAAAGTTAGCATCTGGTCGTTAAGTAGGAAATATGACAATTTTAGAGTCTACCCCTCCTTTTCCTCAGATATTGAAGAAAAGAGAGAGAAAGGTAAGTTCAAGCAATTCATTGAGATGTTGAAAAAATTAAGCTTGAACATACCTCTTCTTGAGGCATTGGAGCAAATGCCTAGATATGCTAGGTTCATGAAATAATTGGTTACAAAGAAGAAATGGGCAATGATTGAGGATGTTGATGGCTTGCACTACTATAGTGAAGTCACTACTAGGTCTTTAGTGTAATAAAAAGGTTATCCTAGAGCATTCACTATACCATGACTATTGGGTCATCCCAATTCGCCAGAGCCTTATGTGACTTAGGAGCCAACATAAATTTGATGTCGCTGGCTGTGTTCAAGAAATTGAGTTTGAGCCCTGCAGAATCTACTGTAATGTGGCTTTTGATAGCTAACCATATGGTGAATAAACCTATGGGAATGTCATTTGATGTGATTGTGAGAGTATATAACTTAATCTTTTTGGTTGACTTTATCATTTTGGACTGTGTATTGACACTGAGATGCCCATCATATTAGGGAAACCATTTATGGCCACAAGTAGAGCTATGGTTGATATGGAAAAGGAGGAGATGAAGATTAGAGTCAATGGTAAGGAGACCATATTCAACATCTGAAAATCAATAAAGTAGCCAACCGATATGAGGATGGTGTCGGTGATAGATTATATTGATAATCCAGGAGGGTACTCTTATTAGTATCTTTATGAATTTTGAGTAATCAAGATACCAAAGTTGTGATGAGACATTAAATCAAGCGTTTCATGAGAGGAAACCCAAAATCTTATTGGTGAAGTCTGAGTAACCAACATAGTCACGTCGTGTCACGATGTTAAATCAAGCGCTGAGTGGAAAACAACCTACTATTTTGGAGTTCACTTTTATTTTGTTTTGTTTTTGTAGGTTTATATCTTATGGACTTACCCAGAACACTGTAGGATTACTACATACATAAATTTCCAGGTAAGGGGATTGTGTAACCAGCCCATCAAGGTCACAAGTCCCACAAGGGCCAGGTAAGGTGAGTAATAATTGAAAATATAAAATTTTGAGGATTAGAATGAAAATTGTGGACTTTGTCACATAATCATACTTTTGGAATCGTAAATTCAAGTTTCATAAACATAAGTATCTAGGAACATATCAAAATGCCAAGTCCAAAATTCAGGAAAATAGGCCAAAAATGTAGGTCCACATGCGCCCTGTACATGCGGACTGCATGTGGCACATGTTCCCCATGGCTGCCGCATGTGGCAGGTGCATGTGGGTACCACAGGTAGTATACTTGTGGGCCCAAATTTTAATTAAAAGTTTGGACCCACTAATTCATAATTAAGACCTAAATGGGCCCCCTCTATATTTAATCATCTTTTGCCTCATTCTAACTCATTCAAATCCTAAAAATCTCAATTTTCTCTTTAAATCCAAACTTCCCTCTCAAATCATAAACTAATACCACACTTAAAGAAAGGCTAAATTGAAACTTATTTGAGATACCAACTTGTCCTAACACACTAAAAACAAGTTCAAATTTGGGTTTTGCTCGAGTTCTTCATTGTTCACTTCTAGTTTATCATAAAAAAGGTAACTTTCTTGGATCTGAATGGTCATATACTGATTTAATTATTGAATTAAAAATTTGATAAATGTATTACACTACAAATTATATAGAGTATATCATGCTTCTATGTAGGAGCCTTGAAGTAGCCTATAATCATGATGTAGGGCTTTGTTTTGAATTAAATTTTAAGGTCGAGCCCTAAATGAAAGTTGAACTTGAAAAAGTAGAGTAATACCAAAACTTGGGAATGTAAGTTATCATTGAAAATCATGATTCTTGTTATATGTGTGCACATTGGACTTATTGGGACTTCAAATACGTTATAGGGGTATGAAAATTGAGGAAAGATTTGAAATTTTTGAATTTTAAGTTTTTCTTCAACTTTTGCAATCCCTCATTTTTATTTGAAAGTAACGGCTATTTTTTAGGTACACATGGCACCAAAAATTGCTAAGAAGAAGAAGGGTAATACATCGAGTAGACAAGATGAGTCCCCCAAGATCAGTGGTTCAGTGGAGGGGTACCCGATTCAATAACTTAGAGAAGTTATAGCTAGGACGACAAATAGAGTGACTAGAGGACAGATACGCCAGGTAGTAGAGACTATTATTATTAGCACTATAGGATACCCACTACCTGAGCAGTCATAATGGGGGATACGTACATCTTTCACTAGACCCAGGTCTCAGATCGAGGTCATACAAGTTGTCCAGGCTATCCGGGCTAATCTAGCCCAACCAAGGATGAAGTCAGGTGGGAAATCACCTCCATAATATCCTTCGCCTGATAAAGATGATGATGAGGTAGATTTTAATCTAGTCCCATAGTGTATATAGCTTAGGACCCCCAGTATGAGAAGGGATCCCAGGATTCATCCAAGGATGTAGAGCAGAAAGAGCCATCAACAGTACCCCAGTTTGAGGAGAGTACTGTAGTTTATGTACAAAATTCAGATGTACCCCAATATAAGGAGGGTACATAGAAGGCTTCCCATAAGATGACTATTCCAGATGAGGGAATAATAGTGCACCAAGGCTAGAGTCCAGCCCCCCCACATGCCTCGAGGCATCTCTTGAGGAGAAAAATCCAAGGTGGTGTGTGGAGGGGATGCAGATGATACATAATATAGATAGTCGTATTTAAGAGACTAGTAGGTCTAAGAGGCTTATTTTTTAGGAGCGCATGAATAATCTATGCGGGTTGAGTAGAGTACCATAGTTGAGGGCTTTCTTTAATTGATATCAGTTGGAGGCATGACTAAACCACTCGGTTCTTATATCCCAGCTGTGATACGAGAGTTTTATGCATCATATTATGCCATAGTAGTTCTTCTGCTGCATAGATTTCAAGGACTGATGAGACATATAGAGCAACCACAACTTGAGTAGACCCCTGTGAGAGAGGTCAGGGTAGATCTTTCAGCAGAGACTATCTACTGGGTCATTTTTAGTCCAAATTATATCACTCTTGCATCCATAGAAAAGTGTGATTACAGACATAGAGTTGCATGTGATAGATATATTATGAGAGAGGCCAAGAACAGACAAGACAAATTTGAGATAGATAGGTAGATAGCCGACTATATTTCACCTTTAGGCAATGAGACCCCATAGATCGAGGGACATGGTGTGATAAAGAAGGGTTTATTGACTTTTGCTGACAAGTTTTGGTGGTTTATCATCCAATATCGACTGTTCCCGAAGGCTTCAGATAATTGTTTACTTGGGAGGAAGTATCCCTAATTGCTAGTATGATGGCTAGGTATGCTAATGATTTTGCAACCATCTTACGACATGGTATTCATGATAGAACATTTGGGGAGATGATGAATTTGCCATTCCCTTTCCTGATTCAGAGATTATATAATGAGGTCAGTGTACCTGAGGTATCGGGAGTAAATAAGATAATACGTGTGACAACCATGTACAAACAAAAAGTATAAAGGATCTAACATATCTGGACCTTCTAGGAGATCTAGTGAGCCTACCACAGTACCACGAGTCAGGGCTAAGGGCCCATCAGTTTCCACAGAGCCAGGTGATGTACATAGAGGTGATATGGGAGTTAGCATTTATCTTGATATGGGTGAGCAGAGAAGGCCCCAAATTTGAGTATTCAGGGCGAGGGGACACAAACCACTTCTTCATCAGCCTCGGTTTTGACCTCAAAGATGGTTGGTGTATCTTTAAAACCCACTCGACCATCCACTACAACTCCTACTTCAGTTATAATTATTGTATCTTAAGAGTTCTTGTAGAATTTAGTGGACAATCAGAGGGCCACTGATGCTCAATTTTGGGTTATTGATACTGAGATGACTACTCTATATGGGAAGATCCAATCAGGGGTACAAACCTAATTTGAGATGGTAGAGGCTAGATAGGAGGCCGCATAAAGAGCTACCATGCCTGAGCTATAAGCTAATTTACAGGAATATCTTGATTCTTTTGAGAAATATGTTACATCAAAATTTGTAAATGTAGAGACATCAAATCTTGGCTATATAAGATATATTATGAGGAAAGGTACTCTCTCTCATCGAGATCCATATGGAAACCACTCCTTTAGTCATACCCCTATTGATCCAGATATCAATTCCACATGAACATAGACAATTTAATTTCTTTATGGAGGATGAGGAGGAGGTCCCAGTAGTTGGGGCCAAGAGAGAACACATGGGAGACCTATAAGATCCCAATATTCCATATGAGCAGGCCTTTAAAAAGGACAAACATGATTCAGTGAATTCTTTAGTTACTGAGAGACAGATATGTGAAGAGATAGAAGTAGGCACATCTTTTAGTAGTGCACCACCACTACTACCGCCTCTGCTAGTTGATATGCCCCCATCTGGGGATGATCCTAACATGGATTACTAGAGCATCCTAGGTATGTCCTCATCACCTTTGTTTTACTTTATTTTAGCACATTAGGGATAGTGGACAGATTTTTGTTGGAGGTGGGGTATACCATAGTTGCTGTGGGTTTTTATTGTTGTGGATCTTTTCTTGTCGGCCACGGTATTATTGTAGGATCGACATGTCTTGGTTAAAATTTGTGTTGCAATAACCTATTTTGGCCAGTTCTTCCTTGGACATTGTGTACCTTAACTCAAGAAAATTGCCTAAGTTGAGAGTGGTTATCATAGGGGTATGTGATGTAAAGTGGGTATGTAGAAGGGTAAAATAAGAGAAAAAGTTAGTAGTGCTGGGTGTGGTAGAAAAAGAAAAGAAAAGAAAAAAAATAAAAAAGAAAAGAAAAATTTGTGAAAAACTGAAAGAGAAAGAATAAAAGACCACACCCAACCTAAATGTGCAATAAAGAATAAAAAGGGAGAAATAGGGGTGGAATAAAAGAAAATTGGCTAATAAGTGATACCCCAGAGTTAGTGTAGTGTCAAGTAGGCTTAGTCACTTGATATCTATATGTACCATAAGCCCCTAAGCCTAAATTACAAGCTGAGAAATATCCTATAGTGATCCTAGTTTGACTGTCTAAAAACTAAGGTAAAGAAATAAGGGAAAAATTATGGTATTTGATGCATATTGATTGTAACTTCTCTTCTGAGTGTGAGTGTCTCTTGACCATCCCTGCGTTGACATGCATTATTTCATATGAGTGAGTATGACATCTTTGTTGTGAGGGTACATGAGTCATATTGCAAGTTGTTTACATGTTTGGGTAGTGTAACTTGTACATATGCATGGTTGTATGTTGCTAATGTAGTTCCATACCTTGATCCCATTGTATCAAATTATTGTACTTTATGTTTATACACAGTTGGTTTTTGAAAAGTTGATATAAGGGGGGGGGGGGTATTGTTGTTTGAGCTTACAGTTTTGATTGACTGCCTTGAATAACATAGGTTCTCCTAATTAAGTATTGTTTTTTGTTTTGTGCTGTGTTGCCTGAGGACAAGCAAATATTTTATGTTGAGGGTGTTGATGTCCTATAGAAATATAGCACTTTTGACACTTAAAACGGGAAAAATATGCAAGTTTCTTAGGCTATTTTGTTAGATAAGATGAGTTTTGGGTATGTTTTGTAGTAAACTAGATTTTGGATGCTAAGTTTGTAAAAAAGTTGAAAAATGGATTTTTTGTCTAGTTACTTTATCGATTTTGGGTATTCGTGATACTTTTAAGATGCATGTGACCAAAGCATACGATGAAAGTTGAAGATATGAAGCTTGGTTGCAAGTATTGGAAGGCCTGACGCTTACCTATGTCTATATATTGACAACATGTAGCTCATGTGGTCTGTATAAGACTAAGGTAAGTACCAGAATTGAAGATCCATCGAGTTAATAAGATGAAAATAACTTCCGGCACTTACCTATGCCAACATGTGGACCGCATGTAGCACATATGGAACACATGTGGGTAAGGTAAGTGCCAGAAGTCCAAAATCCTAAGATAAGAAGCTATAGGACTTTATTTTGGAAAATTTAGGTGTCTACATGCACCAACCTCAGGCCACATGTGGCACATACGCCCAAGGCCAGGCCACATGTGGACACCACAAGTGGCCACCGACCTTTTTTTGTCCTTTTTTGTTCGGGCTTTGATTTTAGGGTTTCCTCATGTACTATAAATTCCCTTTACATGTTTTTAGTAGAATTTACACACTCTTGATACTTATAAACATATTTTGATTTTGAGATTTAATTTTGGTTTTGGAATTCTCTTTTATTGATTTTGTTTGATTAATTTAGTTAAAGTTTTGGGGTTTTACTTGTGATTATTGTGATTTCTTCTTATTCTTTCAATCATGAAGGTTGTTGATTACTTCACAAGGATGATCGGCTAAAAACCCTTAGGTAGGATTGTGGAAATTCTGGCGGATTGACGAAGTAGGGGAAGTGCAATTGTTGTTCTTAACCGATACCCATGCATGCATTGTATTATCTTTACTTTAATAGTTATCTTAGCGGTTACGAACATTAGGATCCCGCCTAGATTATTGCTACTTACTCCAAAAGAGGAGTAGTGACTAGGAAAAGATAATTACAATAGTAATTTAAAGTTTAAATATCGATCTACGCTACTAGGTATTATCTAAGTAAGATGGTTAGCTGTCATCTAATAATTAAAGACTAAAAAAGTAATAGTTAACTGGGATCAAGATAAGGGTTAGTAAGGTGACATCATGAGACTCAAAAGGTAAAGGGTAAAATCTATCTACTCGTCCAAAAGTCTGTGGATGGTATATAACTTATCAGATTCTATATGTAAGGTATCAGGTTTGTTCAATAAAGCACGATAAGCCTACGAAGTTGAGAAGCCTGGGGGAATACAATCCTAGTGTCCACCTACACCGAATACAATAGAAGTTGATATTATCCACTTGTTCGATATTGCTACTCAAGTCCCCTCATTTATTTTTCCAATTTTGCCTATTGATTATAATAGCTAAGAGCCATGATTCCTTGTATTCCCTTGGAATCGTAACCCAACCTTTGTTGGGTTACTATATTTGATAGTGATTGCATAATCTTTAGAGAGAGGGTGTCTCTTGGGTGTTATCAGCTGCCACCATTTTTAATTTGTTATATATGTGTTCAGAAATTCCATTGGTTCATTGTATAACAAATTTACCTTAATTATCAGAAAATTATTTCTAATAAAATATCTATTATATAATAATATCCTAATATATCTAGATTCACTATCTTCGCTTAAAATATTAATAGGTTATAAAAACTATTATAAGGTAACAAAGATATATCATGACTAAAAAATTTCATATACTTCAAAACATTTTATAAAGGTAATTAACTATATCATCTTTAAAAAATCTTAATTTAATTAAATATTTCACAACATGTTTGGCATTAACAAGATTCTTAAACGAACTATTTGAAAACAGATCCGTTAGTCCCAACAAGTCATAAATGAGTTGGGGCAGTTATAGAAAAGCTCTAAATAGCAAGAATCTAGGAAAATGAGAAAAATGAACAGGATGGTCATTATAACATCCACTACTAAAGGACTTTCTCCCTCAAAAGTAAAGGATAATGAAATACCTGAAGGTTCAAATAGGTAGTGATACTAGGTCCATATATCACGCTCTATTTCCCAGGTAGTGTAGCGCCCCGAGTTTTTGGTCCTTGAAAGTTTTCTGAGTTATGAGATTATACTCTGATAATGACTCACCTGATGAGTCGTAATATTTCTTTTTGGGTCATAGGACCTAGTTGTAATAAGCAAAAAAGATTTTCCTAAGCCATTTCCTTGAAAATGACTAAACTTAATAAGTCGTACAGACTTCTAACAAGTCGTAACGTGTCCAGTGTAGTGCCTCTATTAAAACAATTGAGACTACTGACCCTATAAGTCGTAACATCTTAATATGAGATGTAGCGTGCAAGTTGTAGGGTTCACAGTGAGTAGCCCAAGAGGTTTGTAGTTTGGTTATGATTGGAAGGTCTAAGTCGTAGGGTGACCCTAAGAGTTTTAAGGTCACTGGTAGCGACTGCCGAGTTATTTTTTAGTTATTTTACTAAGGGTATTTTGGGAATTTTCCTCTTTCCCTAAACATAACCCATGACATATAAAACCTATTGAGACTTAATTCTCACCCAGAGCATAATAAAAATACGTCCTTCTCTCTCTCAAACTCTTTCAAGCAAAACAAGCTAGGTTTTTCTCATGGTTGAGCATCTTGGGTCAATTCAAGGTTTCTCCATAATTGTGAATATTTCAAGCATGTGACTCTGCCCTTAAACTTATTATCTCTATTTCATGAAAACACATGTTTATTTGTGTGATTGAAATAAGGGTTTTGACAAAGTTGTGGGCTTTTGACATGATTGGTCTCTAAATTTATTCCCCAGGGTTTTATTATGCATTATACAAGATTTATAATGATTTTTAGACTTGTAGGGTGCATGGTTTTTGTTTATAAACAAAAGGGGTCATGTTTTTCCCTAAATTTAAATGGTTTTGCCTCGACTTGTGGCTTTGGAAATTATGGGACCTCAACCTAATAGTGAAATTGATAATGATAATATCCTTGTCATATGATTTGACTTGTCTACTTTAACTAATGCATTGACAAAAGGGTAATGAGGTATAAATGTCTTTATAAAGACCTTGGTGTCCATAAGTTGATTTGAATTTGAGCCTCAGGTCTTGGTTCGCTAAATGGGTTTGAGTCCCAAATGACTAACTATTTTGAAGCCCTTTCAGTTGATGGGTCAGAGTCCTAGATGGCTAAATAATTGATATGACATGATAATAAACCTGCAAGTAATGTTGGTATGGCAATAACTAATGGAATGTTGTAATACCCTGTACCTTTTCTAGCTAAAATCCATCCCTACAATATTTAGGGATAGCTTCCAAAATAAAGAATATTTCATGTGGAATTTTCCTTATTTAGACCTCCCATTGGGTGGGGAATTTAATAAGCTTTCCAACGATATAAGATTTGCCTAAATTCGATGACCGAGTGAGAAGTTAGGGCTATTTTAGGCTTCAATCATAAAACACCATGATTTGGGTCCTTAGCGCATCACGGAGATGATTTAAATGATAATTGTAGAATTCTAGTGAGACTCCGTGATATTGGCGCTTCGTGGAGAGGTCAAATTTCCCATTAATCAAGATCAAGCGAAACTCCGCGATTTCCCCGCGTCGCGGAGAAGCCTTTTTTCTCATTTGTCCATTTCCAGTGGCTCACCATCATGCGGTGATGTCCCAAATAGCAATCTAGCAGAGCATCACAATAGCTCTAACTCCTGGTGTCTTTCCAGGTCCCAGTTGGCAGTTTCCAATAGGCCACTACGATCATGGCGCGTTGTGCCGTACGCCAAATTCGGGAATTTTCTCAGTTCTGAGTAAAAATTTAAAAGTGTCTCTTTGGTCTTTTCCCAAGCCCTAAGTCGTGAATAACGGATGATTTAACCCATCCTAAGCATATTACATTCACTTTTTACCAAAATACTCTCAAAGAAAACTCTAGATCATCAAACTTTCTCCCCAAGAAATCCAAATTTCTTCATTAATTCTTCCAAGGAAATTCAAGATTTAGGAATCCCAATACAAGAACTCTAAGGATTTATTTCCAAATAATCAATAGGAATCCAAGATTTAAGTTTTAGCATCTTAGATCATCAATTGAGGTATTTGGGGTTATGAACAAGGTTAATCCTTTCATCCTTGTGCCCAAAACTTATTTTAATTACAAATTTACTGGAATTTTATGTGATTTCTCATTAAATTGAATTTAGGGTTTATACCCAATATTGCTATTTATGAGTTTGTGAGATTTCCAATGATTTAGAAGTTGAATTGCATGTTTATGTTCATATTTTCATACATATTGCAGAAATCTTCAGATTTTAAGTTGATTTATAAATGTTTACATCACCAAGCATGAATATTATGATGTTTTAACTTGAGTTTGATGCATGGGTCATTCAGTCCTAATTAAGATTGCTATTTCAAGATTTATTTGTGCTATGAGCACCCTAAGCTGAGATTATTCAAAGATTTTTCTATAATGATTTGACCTTTTTGGTCCTGAGCTAATATAAAGAATCCACTTTGTCTATATGACTAGTGATTTAAAGAAAGAAAGAGCATAATTTATTTTCTTGTAAGCCCTTGTGCTACATTTTTTGAAGTGGATTTCTTAAGATCCTGAGCATAAGAGTGGGAGTAGTATTTAGCACCGAGATGGGTATGTTACCAAGGTTTCATGCCCCAGAACTACGTCCCACTGTAGGATTAAGATTATTCCCACTTCTATGTAGATGACTAAGATTGTGACCACTTAAGATAAGAAGTTCTATTCCGATGGCAAGGGTAGAATGACTCAACCGAACGTGGGCAAGACGTGGGACTCCATGGATGCTCACATGGTTTATGTTGGTTAGAAAAACCTACCAAAAAGATATCCCCTACTCTTAAATCAGTCTATTGGTTTAAAGCCTTAAGATAAAAATATATGTTTTGAAAGCTATGGTTTTAAGATTCTTAAAGTCTTGAGATGAAGTATTTCCCTTACAAGTTGACAAGATGATATAGTAACTTTCAGAGAGAAAAGATTTTAGAACTGAATGTAATGTCTCACAAGATTCATATTATATACTTTATTATTCATGATTTATGATCTTCAGTTTTCAGATTACTCAAGCCTATGTGAGTCATTTACGTTTAGCATGTATGATCTTTTTTGTATAAATTGTGATGATATTATTTACTTATTCAATTCACACCCATATTCTCAATACATCCTCAAAGTACTGATCTACATATACGCCTATATGCTACATTATCTCATAATGTAGATTCAGGTGCTCAGTCTCAGCAGCGTGAGTGATTTTTGAGCATCTTATCTATATCCATGTAGTTGGTGAGTCCTCATAGTTTGGGGACTTGGCTATTCATATTTTTAGTTTATTAATAGATGTTTCCGTATTTATTTCATACAGTTTGAGTCAGCTGGGGTCTGTCCCAGTGACTCTTTAGATATAGTCAGTAGAGGCTTATCAGACTACTAGATTCAGTTTTAAACTTTTGATTTAGTATTCAGATTTCTTAGTGTTGTTTTTCTGAGACTTGTGAGATTTGTATATTTCAGATAAGATTTCCATATTTATTATGCTTTTATATTTATTTCCTCAATTTTAAGATCCAAACTTAGTAGAAAATAGCTAGGGTTATCTCTGAACTACTTGTAGTTCAAAGCACCATGTGGCATCCCGAGAAATCAGATTTTGGGGTGTTACAAACTTGGTATCATAGTCTAAGGTTTAGAGAGTCCTAGGGAGTCGGACAAGCCATGTTACGTAGAGTCTTGATCATCAGTGTGAAGCTCGCCACTTCTATGAGCAAGAGGCTATGGAGTATTTTAGGAAACCATCCCTTCTTTCATGATCTATCATGCATTAAGTGTCTCTTTCTTTTTCTAACTCATGCTTTCACATGATAAAAAATTCCTCCTTGTCGAGCTCGCAGAAATGATAACCAGCCACTTTAGCCCACAGATCCTTTGAACGATAATGTGTCACTTACAGAGTTTTGGGCTGCGTTTTAGGCACTAGCCTAAGCTATGACAGCTAATGTTTAGGGCAACTGACAGGCTGTATCCCCGCTTCATAAAGATGGGGACTTAGCCATAGCTAGAATTTGAGATTTTATGAGAATGAACCCACCGGAATTCTTTGGGTCGAAAGCAGGTGAGGACCCACAACTTTATCTAGATGAGGTAAAGAAGATCACCCAAATTATGCATATTTCAGAAGAGAAGAGTGTAGAATTGGCATCCTATAGGATGAAGGATGTTGAATATGATTGGGTAGTGATGTGGAAGAAAAGTAGAGGAGAGAATGTATCTCCCATGACTTGGCAGATATTTTAGGATGTATTCTTACACAAGTTCTTCCCACATGAGATGAGGAAAGTTAATATAGAATAGTTCATAAACCTGAGGTAGGGCTCAATAACAATCAAGGAGTATTGTCTCAAGTTCAACTAGTTGTCTAAGTATGCCCCTGATTAGATGGCTGACCCTAGGTCAGGCATGGGTAAGTTTGTGACTGGTGTGTCTGGGTTAGTAGTTAAGGAGTGTAAGACTACTATGCTCATTGGAGGCATGGATCTTGCTAGATTGATGATGTATGCTCAGCAAATTAAGACAAAGAAGTTGAAGAAAAGAGAGAGAGTAAATAAGAGGGCTAGAACAGGGAAGTTTGATCATAGTCAGAATAGGTCTGGAGGAGGAATCCATTCGCAGTTTTAGAATAGTTCATCTATGCCTACACCTTCTTCAGCCAGTGTTCCTGTACCAAGAAACAAGCAGGAACAGTAGGGTAAGTCTTCCATGTCCAGATCTCAGAATAGTTTGAGTGGTAAGCCCAGTTATCGACTATATGCAAGGTGTGGTAAGGCTCATCTGGGTGAGTATTTGTGGGGTCGAAAAGGTTGTTATGGTTTTGTCCAACCAGGTCACAGAATCAAAGAGTTCCCACATGCTAGATAGGGAAACAGAGATGTTCATCCCTAGACTCAGGATAATAGTGCACCAGCTCCTCTAGGTCGCCCAGCTCCTCCTCAGGGAACATCATCCAGTACTGGTGGCGGTCAGTGCCAGAATCGGTTTTATGCTTTACCATCTCGCCAGGAGCAGGAAGATTCACTAAATATTATTACTGTATGCATCGTGTCTTTTAATTTGATATTTAGGTGTTGTTAAACCCAGGGTTGAGTTTCTCTTATGCGACCCCATTAGTTGCAGTAAATTTTAAGACAAATTCTGAAAAGATCCCTGTGCTCTTCTTGGTTTCTACTCAAGTAGGTGAGTTAGTTGTTACTAAACAAATCTATAAAAAGTTCCTATAACTATCTTTCATAAAGTCATGTTAGCAGACTTGATAGAGTTTGATATGGTTGATTTTGATCTTACCTTTGGTATGGATTGGCTCCATTCCTGCTATGCTTCAATAGATTATCGCACCTGAGTAGTGAAGTTTTAGTTCCTAGATGAGCCAGCCTTTGAGTGGTCAGGAAATTCAGTGTTACCTAAGAGTCATTTCATATCTTATCTCAAAGCTAGAAAATTAATTTCCAAAAGGTGTATCTATCATCTAGGTTGATTTAAGGACACTAAGTCTGAGACTCCAACAATTTAGTCTATCTGAGTAGTCAATGAGTTTCCTGAAGTTTTTCCAGAAGATCTCCCAAGGGTACCTCTCGATAGGGAAATAAAATTTGGTATTGACATTCTCCCAAATACTCAGCCTATTTCTATCCCTCCTTATTATATGGCTCCCGTTGAGCTTAAGGAGTTGAAAGAGAAAATCAAAGATCTTTTAGATAAAGGTTTTATAAGGACCAGTTTTTCTCCATGGGGCACTCCCATCCTATTTGTTCGAAAGAAAGATAGTTCTTTGCGAATGTACATTGATTATCGTTAGCTGAATAAGGTCACAATCAAGAACAAATACCCTCTTTCTAGAATTGATGATTTGTTTGATCAATTACAAGGTGCAAGTTATATCTCAAAGATATACCCTAGATCCGGCTATCATCAGCTTAAGGTAAAGGAATGTGATATTCCAAAGACAACTTCCAGGACTTGTTACGATCATTTTGAGTTTCTAGTCATGTCTTTCGAGCTAACCAATGCTCCTGCATCTTTCATGGCCCTCATGAATTGAGTGTTCAAATAGTATCTAGACATGTTTGTCACAGTATTCATAGATGATATCCTTTTGTACTTCATAGTGAGGATGACCATGTAGATCATCTTAGAATTGTCTTGCAAACTCTTAGAGATCATCAATTGTTCGCCAAATACAGTAAGTGTGGATTTTGGATAAGATCAGTAGCCTTTCTCGGTCATATTATTTCCGCTGATGGTATTAGAGTTGATCCCCAAAAGATAGAAGCCGTAAGAAATTGGCCTAGACCTATCTCTCTATTAGACATTAGTAGTTTCTTAGGTCTAGCTGGTTATTACCTCTATTTTGTTGAAGGTTTCTCATCTATTACATCTCCTATGTCTAGATTGACCCAAAAAAAAGTTAAGTTCCAGTGGTCAGATTCCTGCGAGAAGAGTTTTCAGGAGTTGAAGACTCGACTCACTTTAGCCCTAGTTTTAGCATTACCCGATAGTACAAATGGTTTTATAGTGTATTATGATGCCTCTAGAGTTGGTTTGGGTTGTATGTTAATGTAGAGAGGTAAGGTTATAGACTATGCCTCTAGACAGTTGAAGACTCACAAAAAGAATTACCCAACCCATGACCTTGAGTTAGCTACGGTGGTGTTTGCTTTGAAAATCTGGAGACACTATCTGTATGGTGTTCATGTTGATATGTTCATGGATCACAAAAGTCTGCAGTATGTGTTTACTCAGAGGGAGTTGAATCTTCATCAGGGAAGGTGGTTAGAATTGTTGAAAAATTATGACATGAGTGTGTCGTATCATTCGGGCAAGGCCAATGTAGCGGAAGATGCTCTTAGTAGATTGTTAATGGGCAGTGTTGGTTTTGTGGTGAATGATAAGAAAGATTTATCTCGATAAGTTCATCATTTGGCTAGATTGGTTGTTAGGTTGGTGGACTCAGCTGAAAGGAATGTTTGGGTTCAGAGTAGTTCCGAATCTTCCCTAGTTTTGGAAGTGAAGGAGAAACAAGATATGGATTCTAGTTTGGTCAAACTGAAGGAGTCGGTTAAAGACCAAAAGGTAGAGGTTTTCTCCCAAGGGGGAGATAGTGTGTTGAGATACCAGAAGAGATTATGTGTGCCATGTGTTGATGATTTGAGACAGTAGATTATGGCGGAAGTGCATGGTGCACATTATTATATTCATCCAAGTGCTACCAAGATGTACCGCGACTTTCCAAAAATCTATTGGTGGAGTGGTATAAAGAGAGAGATAGCGGAGTTCATAGCTAAATATACAACTTATCAACAAGTTAAGGTGGAGCACCAAAGACCTGGTTGTACGTTGCAAGAGTTTGGTATTCCCACTTGGAAGTGGGAAGAGGTGAATATAGATTTTATGAATGGTTTACCCCATTTGCGTCGTCATCATGCTTCGATTTAGGTTATTGTAGACGGATTTTTGCCAGTTCACACATCTTATACAATTGAGGATTATGCTAAGTTGTATATCCGGGAGTTACTCAGATTGCATGGAGTGCCTTTGTCAATCATTTCAGATAGGGGTACTAGTTTGCTTCCTAGTTCTGGAGAGCTTTTCAGAAGGGTCTCGGTATCCAAGTCCATCTTAGTTCAGTTTTCCACCCTCAGATAGATGGCCAAGCAAAAAGGACTATCTAAACTTCAGAGGATATGTTGAGGGCATGTGTTCTTGATTTCAAAGGTAGTTGGGATGAGCATTTTCCATTGATTGAGTTCTCTTATAATAACAGTTACCATTCTAGCATTCAGATGGCCCTATTTGAGGCTCTTTATGGGAGGAGATATAGATCGCCCATAGGTTGGTTTGAAGTGGGTGAGGCTGCTTCGCTTGGGCCTAATGCAGTGTTTGAAGCTATGGAGAAAGTTAAGTTGATTAGATAAAGATTGAAAATAGTCCAGAGTCGTCAGAAATCCTATGCTAATATGAGAAGAAGGGACCTCACATTTGAGGTAGGTGATTTAGTATATTTGAAAATTTTACCCATGAAAGGGATGAATAGATTTGGTAAAAAAGGGAAGCTAAGTCCCCGGTATATTAGTCCCTTCCGAATTTTGAGTCATGTTGGGAAAGTAGCTTATGAGCTTGAGTTGCTCGTAGACTTATCATCTGCTCATCCTGTATTCCACGCCTCTATGCTTAAGAAGTGCATCGGTGACTCTACTAGTGTAGTTCCTTTAGAAAGCTAAGATATTCAGAACGACCTTTCATACGAAGAGATTCCAGTTGAGATTTTAGATCCTCAAATCCATTAAAGTTCTTTGGCGGAATCAGTCTGTTGAGGGTGCCACTTGGAAAACAGAAGCAGATATCGAGCCAAGTACCCTCACCTTTTCTCCACAAACTCAAATTTAGCCAAAGGTAATACTCTTCTTTGATTCAGTTCTTCTCTAATCATATATTCAGCTATATAGTTGGCCTCATGTAAGTTCATGCACTCACAAAATTACTTAGAATCTCAGAATGATTTAGATTCAGTTGTTTAATTTATTTCAGTTGTGCATGATAGCTTATAGCCTCAGATTCCTCAGCACTCTCAGATTATCTAGAGACATTCGAGGACGAATGTTCCCATGAGGTAGATATTGTAGTACCTCGTACTTTTTCTAGCTAAAATTTGTCCCTAGAATGTTAAGGGATAGCTTCCAAAATGAACAATAATTATTTCATGTGGAATTTTCCAGATCTATACCTCTTATTGTGTGGAAAATTTAATAAGCTTTCCAACGATATGATATTTGCCTAAATTTGATGACTGAGTGAGAAGTTAGGGATATTCTAAGCTTCAGTCAAAAAACACCGTGATTTTGGTCCTTAGCGCATTGCAGAGATGGTTTAAATTACAATTGTCAAATACAGTGAAACTCTGCAATATTGACATATTGCGGAGAGGTTAAATTTCCTATTCATCAAGATCCAGTGAAATTCTGCGATTTCCCCGCGTTACGGAGAAGCCCTTTTTCCCGTTTGTCCATTTCCAGTGGCTTACCGTGATGGTGGCACATTGCGGTGATGGCCCAAATGGCAATCTAGCTGAGCATCACGATAGCTCCACATCACAGTGTCTTTCCAGGTCCCAGTTGGAAGTTTTCAGTAGGCCACCGCGATCATGGCGTGTCACGCTGTAGGCCAAATTCGAGAATTTTCCCAGTTCCGAGTAAAAATTTAAAAGTGTCTCTTTGGTCTTTTCCCAAGCCCTAAGTCATGAATTACAAATGATTTAATCTATCCTAAGCATATTACATTCACTTTTCACCAAAATACTCTCCAAAAAAATCCAAGATCATCAAACTTTCTCCCAAAGAAATCTAAATTCCTCCATTAATTCTCTAAGAAAATTCAATATTTAGGAATCCCAATACAAGAACTCTAAAGATTCATCTCCAAAGCATCAATAGGAATCCAAGATTCAAGTTTTAGCTTCTTAGATCATCAATTGAGGTATGTGGGGTTATGAACAAGGATAATCCTTTCTTCCTTGTGCCCAAAACTTATTTTAATTATAAATTTACTGAAATTTTATGTGATTTCTCATGAAATTGAAGTTAGGGTTTATACCCAATATTGCTATTTATGAGTTTATGAGATTTCCAATGATTTAGAAGTTGAATTGCAAGTTTATGTTCATATTTTCATGTATGTTGCAGAAATCTCTAGATTTTAAGTTGATTTATAAATGTTTACATCACCAAGCATGAATATTATGATGTTTTAACATTAGTTTGATGCATGAGTCATTGAGCCCTAATTAGGATGCCAAGTTTAGATTTGTTTGTGCCATGAGCACCCTAAGATGAGATTATTCTCAGATTTTTCTATAAAGATTTGACCTTTTTGGTCCTGAGCTAAGATAAAGAATCCACTTTGTCTATATGACTAGTGATTTAAAGAAAGAAAGAGCATAATTGGTTTTTCTTATAAACCCTTGTGCTACATTTTTTGAAATGGATTTCTTAAGATCCTGAGCATAAGAATGGGAGTAGTATTTATCACCGAGATGGGTATGTTACCAGGGTTTCATGCCCTAAAACTACGTGCCATCGTAGGATTAATATTATTCCCACTTCTACGTAGATGACTAAGCTTTTGATCACTTAAGATAAGAAGTTCTATTTTGATAGCAAGGGTAGAATAACTCAATCCAACATGGGAAAGACGTGGGAATCCATGAATGCTCACATGGTTTATGTAGGTTAGAAGAACCTCCCAAAAAGATGTCCCTTACTCTTAAAATAGTCTATTGGTTTGAAACCTTAGGATAAAAGCATATGTTTTAAAAGCTATGATTTTAAGATACTTAAAGTCTTGAGATGAAGTATTTCCCTTACAAGTTGACAAGATGATGTAGTAGCTTTCCGAAAGAACAGTTTTTAGAATTGAATGTAATGGCTCACAAGATTCATATTATATACTTTATTGTTCATGATTTATGATCTTCAGTTTTCAGATTACTCAAGCCTATGTGAGTCATTTACGTTTAGCATGCATGATCTTTTTTATAAATTGTGATGATATTGTTTACTTATTGCATTCATCCCATATGCTCAGTACATCCTCAAAGTACTGATCTACATATACGCCTATGTGCTACATTGCCTATTATTGTAGGTTCAGGTGCTCTGTTTCAGCAGCGTGAGTGATTTTCTAGCATCTCATTTACATCCCAGCAGTTGGTGAGTCCTCATAGTTCGGGGACTTGGCTATTCATATTTTTATTTTATTTATAAATATTTTTGTATCCATTTCAAATAGTTTGAGTCAGCTGGGGCTTGTCCCAGTGACTCTCTAGATTTAGTCAGTAGAGGCCTTTCTGACTACTAGATTCAGTTTTAAACTTTTGATTTCGTATTCAGATTTCTCAGTGTTTTTTTCCCAAGACTTGTGAGATTAGTATATTTCAGATAAGATTTCCGCATTTATTATGCTTTTATATTAATTTCCCCTATTTTAAGATCCAAACTTAGTAGAAAGCAACCAGTGTTAGCTCAGGACTACTTGTAGTTCAGAGCACCATGTGGCATCCCGAGAAATTAGATTTTTGTGCATTTCAAATGCCTTAGTGCATAATTGATGTATAATTGGTTTACTTAATTGGGAATATGTGTTAAATGTTTTTAATTAGGCTTTAATAGAGGATTGTATAGCTAAGTCATGAAAGTAGAGGTCTAATTGACCGACACTAGAAATTGTGCTAGCTGATGTGGGGGTCATTTTGGCTTGAGGGTTTGAGTTCCCTTGCTTGTGACCAGGTGGTTTGATTCCACCTTATTGTTGTTCTTATGATTAGAGGGTTCAAGTCCCCCATATGATATTTCATAATCTGGTTCTTAAGTCACCTTTGTATATAATTGGAGGGTTTGAGTCCCTAGTGTGTATATATATATGATCTTTCTCTAGATCGTACGGCTACACGCACTAGGGCCCAACAAGGGGTGAGATATGGGGCCCATATATCCCTTGGGTACTATTATATAATAGTTGGCTATACAACACAAGTTAAAGTTTTTAAAGTGCATGTTAAGCCTTGTTCCCTATCCCGGCATTGATATATATATTTATATGCATTTGATTATGTGCATTGGATATTTAATGAGTTTGAAACTATTGATCATGGCATTATGTTATCCTTATCCCTGAGTTACATGCTAGCGTTCATCCTTCTAACCGTCTTTGATGCTGTATCCCCACACTATGCAAGAATTGGCCATACATCTACTTTTCCTAAATAGTGATACGGATTTTGGGTTGGTTTGTGAGTTGACATTGGAGTGGTGAGCTTTCATACATTGGAAGTCTACATTTCATGTTTAGTCTCTTATGTCTTAGATTGTGTAGTCTTGTTTTTGGCTATAGTCGGGGGCATGTCCCAACACCTTATGGATATTCAATCTTGGTTCTTTTTTAGAAGGCTTTGTTGGATTACTGTAGGACTTGGGTGTTGGTTAGTTCTTTCAGCTGGGTTGTTGGATATTGATCATAGCTATATTATTTATTCTTGAATCTATTTTGCTAAATGTTCAGAATTCATTCGACACTAGGAATATAATGTTTACTTGGTTAGGTGCAGGGGTGGTCTCTAGTCTATGTGGGACTTGAGATACTCATCACGGCCAGGGCTTGGTTTGGGTTATGATAAATATGGTATCAGATCCAGGTTTGGATTGGATGTCTAACAACGCCATATCAAGTAGAGTCTCTTTTATGGGTGTGTAGCGTGCCACACTTATAAGAGAGAGGCTATGAGGAATTTAGGAATGTTTCCCTTTTTTGTGATCTATTCTTCGGTCTGTAGCGTCTAAAGTCATAAAATCTCCTCCAATTTCTGTATGTTCACTTTTTCAGATCATGCCTCCTAAAAAATCTAATGCTCGTGGAAACTCTTCTACCTCATCTAAGGATAATTTGGACAGAACTCGTCCTACCCCTAGGGTACACACCCGATCTAGGGTCACTGATTCTAATTTCCCTCATGGACTTCCATCTGTTCCCCCTGGTTCTCTACGTACACCTCAAGGCAAAATGTTCAATGCTGAGTTCTGCCATTCTATTCATATATTAACCCAGATAGTAGTCTTTCTATCACGCCAGTCTAGTCTTATTGGTGGGAGAAGGAATCAAGATAAAATGGGGGAGAGGTAGAATAAGAAGTTTAGATATTCAAAAAAGGGTGGAGGTCATCACAGTAGTGGTAGACGTGAGAGACAGTGGACTAAGAAAGAGAGCAGGGGAAATTCTAGTTTATACCCATCGACTAAAGCCCCTTACCCAAAACTGTCCAGTGATCATCATTTTTAAAATGATGTTGGTCCTAGGTCATAGGTTGCTGAATAGTAGTCTAGTGGGTCCTAATAAATCCCTTTCTATCCTCCTTGCTAATTTTATGGTTAGTGGCATCATAGGTTTTATCGTGTGGGGATGAATCAATGCTTCAAGTATGGTCAACTCGGTCATATGCAGTGGAATTATCCTTTGGTTAGTGTTTCTACTGGAGCCAATAAGATTTCGGTTGGTATCTCTTCGGTTTTTGCACCAAGAGATGTTATTTCTGATACTGGCACTAGCCAAAATTGTCTTTATACTCTTGATACCTACCCGGAGTCTGAGGCATCACCAGATATCATTGATGGTATGTTACAATTCATTCCTTATGATGTGTTTTTCTTTCATGATCCGAGGTCTACTCTCTCTTATGTGACCCCTTATGTGGCTTTCATTTTGTTTTTTATCCTGAGTGTATTCTGGATCTTTTTTGGTGTCCTCCCTGATGGGTGACTTCATTATGCTAGAAGGGTCTATAGGGGTTGTGTGATATCGGTCCATAGTAGAGAGACTTGGGTGGATCTAATAGAGTTGGACATGGTAAACTTTGATATGATTTTGGGGATGGATTGGTTGCATTCATGCTATGCATCTCTGGATTGTTGGACCCGTAGAGTCAGTTTTCATTTCCAAAATGAGCCGATGATTGATTGGGAAAGCATTCCCTAGTACCTAAGGAAAGGCTCATTTCATATCTTAGAACTCAAAAATAGATTTCCAAAAAGGTGCTTCTACTATCTAGTGCATTCTAAGGATTATTATTCTGAAGGTCCTTTTTTGTAGTCTGTCCCTGTGATGAGTGAATTTTCTGAGGTGTTCCCTGATGATATTTCTGGTATTCCTCCCGATAGGAAAATGGATTTTTGGGATTGATCTCCTTCTGAACACTCATCCTATGTCTATCCTTTCTTATGGAAAGACTCCTATTTAGTTGAAATAACTTAAGGAGTTTTTGAAAGATCTTCTTGATAAGTGTTTGTCCTCCCTAGTGTTTCTCCGTGGGGTGCTTCCATTTTTACGTAGGGAGGATGGTTTCCTCCATATATATATATATAGGTTATTGGTGCGTGAATAAGGAGTTTAGGGTGACCTCCTTGTCGGGTGGACTATATATATATATTTTATACGGGGTACTCTGTTAGTGGTGAGATGATAGTTGGACAAAAAATTTGAACCTTAGATACTGATTTTGGTGAAAGGTGTATGTTAGATCGAGGATAACAATGCGATATTTATAGGAGTAAATTGGTAGGCTTGATAAAGGTGTGCGGACGAGATAAGGTTGATGACTTAGTAAATACTAGAGTGGGAAAGTTGTGATATGTAGGTCGGAGGTCCAAGTTGAAACTAATGGATTGGGGGCTAAGTCATTGGATGGATTAGGGAATGGAGTTTGTAAGAATATGATGAACCCAGGGTAGCATCTGGATAGATGAGGTTTTAAATATAAAAGAGCCAAGTGTTCCTAGTACATGTTTATGGTAATACTCCTTAGAGCGGAGTATTGTTTTTATAGGTGTAGTAATATAGAGATAGAGGGCTAGTCTTAAATTTTCTCTTAGTGGTGGGATTCAAGGGAGAGTCGGGGTGAATTTTCTCCTATTCTAGCAATAGCTTCCTATTTCGGTTAAGACGGCACTCTACTTATGTTGTACACATTCTAATAGTGTTTATCCCTAAATCCTGCATTCTATATGCCGTGTATGTTCATACTCCAACCCCTGAACCAAAGGAAATAATGGTTCTTGAAATTCGAGCTTCTGAGTGTTCAAGATCCATGTCACGACGCTCATGATCCATACATTCATATCTCACGTTAGGCCTAGTTCCAAGAACCAGTGGTTTCAAGCAGAAATCCTTGCCTTGTTCCTTGAATATAAGTCTCGGCTTTATGTTATATTACCTATGACATATGCAGTCATGTTTCTCTCAATGCCAGTCCTAACGACTCATGCTATAGTATGTTTATGTCGGAATGACCCTATATTTATAACCTAGGTGGTTGTTACAAAGTACTTTATGCTTATTATACCACATAACATTTCGTGTGTCATACCTTGAGTAGTACGACAAGTAGCTATTGTAATTGAGAAGTAACCCCCTCATTCTTGATTCTTGTGTTAGGATAGTAGTGGTTATAGAAGCATAGTAATGTTTTTGATGAGGGAGTAGATGTTTTTTATTGTAAAACTTTTAGGGTGACTACTTAGGCTAAAATTATATATAAAGATGGAAGAGTAAGATGAACCTTTGTTATGTGAAATAATTAAGAAGAAGAGATATGGTGAAATCCATCGCGATAGTGTTTGAAGTTTCTAGTTTTTAGTGGGAGATCCGCAAAGAGGGGGTATAAAGACAGGCTTGAATATTGTGATTGATAGATGTATAAAACATTGTGTTATGTGGTTAGTACTCTTTGATTAAAACCTGAGGTTACTTGATTGTTGTGATAAGATCGAGTAGTATTATTGGAGTGGTGTAAAGTATAGGGTCCCATGTCTTACACAAGCCTCTTTAACTCCAAGTTAGGCTTTAACATGGGAGGGAGATACAACAAATGTTCAGGTCACGCAGTTGTGTGTTTTGCGGTAGAGTTAGGAGGTTGAATCGTGGAGTGTTTTATTCATATTTGAAAACTTAGTGGAGAGTGTGGTCATATATAAAGGTTATTAGATGTATTTTTTAGAGGAAAGATCTATATGGGAAGCTAGAGAAGTCATAAAATCAAAATATCCTTTCTTTTTTCTCGCTCTTGATAATCGTGCTTGAGGTATATGCATTTCTTAACATTTTGTTTTCTGTCATTCTTAAAGGATATTGTAAATTCCTGGGTATCTTTCTTTTCTATCTTTGTTAAAGGTATATATGGTTGAATTTGGAGTCTAATCATGCTAATAAATGCCTTATCTTATCATTCGAGGACGAATTATCCTAAGGGAGGAGTATATAATGCCCTGGGTTTTTGGTCCTTGAAAATTTTCTGAGTTTTGATCTTTCTTCCCTGACAACGACTCACATGACTAGTTGTAATGTGTCTTTACGGGACATAGTACCCAGTTGTAATGAGCCTAGAAGGATTTGCCTAACCCACTACCTTGATAACGACTAGACTTAACGAGTCATATAGACTTCTAACGAGTTGTAAGAAGGGTATTTCGTAATGTGTCCAGTGTAATGCCTATATTGAAACTATTGAGACTATGACTTGACCCTACGAATCGTAAGGTTACATGGAAGAGCCCAAGGGGGTTCTGGTTTTGTTACGACTGGAAGGTCCAAGTCGTAGGATGTCCCTACAAGTTGTTAGGTCACCCGTAAAGACTGACGGGTTATTTTTCAGTCTTTTTACTCAGGATATTTTGGATATTTCCCCTTGCCCTAAACATAACCCACGACCTATAAACCCTATAGATACTTTATTCTTACCCATAAAACAATCAAAACATATCTTCCTCCCTCTCAAACTCCCTGAAGTAAAGAAAGCTAGGGTGTCCTCAAGGTTGAGTACTAGGGTTCAATTCAAGGTTTCTTTTCCATAATTGTGAATATTTCAGGCATGTGACTCTGTCCTTAAACTTAATATCTTTATTTCATGAAAATACATGTTTGTTTATGTGATTGAAAATAAGGGTTTTGACATAGTTGAGGGATTTTGACATGATAGGTCTCTGAATTGACTTCCCATGGTTTATTATGCATTATACATGCTTTATAATGGTTTTAAGACTTGTACGGTGCATGGGTTAGGTTGATAAACAAAAGGGGTCATGTTTTCCCCCAAATTTAAATGGTTTTTCCTTGACTTGTGGCTTTGGAAATTGTGTGCCCTAAACCTGATTGTGAATTTGATAATGGCCTTGTAACATGATTTGACTTGTCTACTTGAACAAATGCATTGGAAAAAAGGGTAATGAGGTATAAATATCTTTATAAAGTCCTTGGTGGCTATAAGTTGATTTGAATTGGAGCCTTGGGGCTTGGTTAGCTAAACGGGTTCGAGTCCCGAATTGATTAAATAGGTTTGAGTCTCAAATTGATTAAAAGAGTTTGAGTCCTAAATTACTAACTATTTTGAAGTCCTTTCAACCGATGGGTTAAAGTCTTAGATGTCTAAATAATTTACACGACATGATAATGAATTTTCAAGTGATGTTAGTATGATGATACCAACGGAATGCCTTAATTCATAATTGGTTTACTTAACTGGGAATATGTGTTAAATATTTTTAATTGGGATTTAAAAGAGGATTTTGTAGCTGAGATGTGAAAGTGGAGGTCTGAGTGACCGACTCTAGAAACAGGGCTAGATGGTACAAGGGTCGTTATGGAGTGAGGATTAGAGTCCCCTTGCTTGTAACCAGGTGGTTTGAGTCCACCTTTATTGATATTATTATAATTGGTGGGTTTGAGTCCCCCATATCACATTTCATGATCCAGTGCTTAAGTCACCTTAGTATATGATTGGAGGGTTCGAGTCCCTCGTTCATATATATATGATTTTTCTCCAGTTCGTGCTGCTTCACACACTAGGGCCCGACCAGAGGGTCAGAGCTGGGGCCCTTATAGCCCGTGGGTACTATTATATGATGGTTGAGCTGCACGACCCAGGATAAAGTTTTTAAAGTGCATGTTAAGACTTGTTCCCTCTCCCGACATGTGATATATATATATTTATGTATGTATATGCATTTGATTATGTGTATTGGATTTTGAATGAGTTTGAAATTATTTATCATAGTATTATGTTATCCTTATCCTTGAGTTACATGCTAGAATTTACCTTGCCAATTTTCTTTGGATGTTGTATCCCAATGCAATGCAAGAATTGGCCGTACTTCTACTTCTCCTATCCAGTGATTCGGATTCGGGATCAGTTCGTGAGTTGACATTGAAGTGGTAAGCTTCCATACATAGGAATTCTACATTTCATGTTTTAATCTCTTATGTCTTAGATTTTTTAGACTTATTTTAGGCTATAGTTGGGGGAATGTCCCGACACTTTATGGATATTCAGTCTTGGTTCTTGTTTAGAAGGCTTTGTTAGATTACTGTGGACTTGGGTGTTGGTAGATTGTTTCAGTCGGTTTGTTGGATATTGATCATAGATATATTATTTATTCTTAAATCTCTCTTGTTATATGTTCGGAATTCCACTGGGAATGTTATGTTTTCTTGGTTAGGTGCAGGGGATGGTCTCCAGTCCACGTGGAACTTGAGATACCCGTCACGAACAGGCCCTGGTTTGGGTCGTGACAAGTATCCTTCTCAACTGGATGATGACACCACTAAACCTTAACTACTGGAATGTTCCGGGAGCACAACCATCTGACATCTCTAGACAAAATGGACATAGTCTCCTCTACTAAGGCCAACCTCTCATCCAACTAATTGGATTCCCACTGAAGCATGGGCAAATTATCTAGAATGTACTGCCACAACATAGACACATGAAACTACAGGTGGATGGCTTAAATGGCAGGAGGCAATACCAACACATATGATACCTCCCCAACTATCTATCGAATCAAAAAATGTCCAATATATCAGGGCTGAGCTTGTCCCTCCTCCCAAACCTCATAATGCCCTTCATGGGCGATACTTTTATGAATACCCTATTCCCAACTCTAAACCTCAATATATGATGCTTATAGTCAACGTAACTGCTCTTGTTATTCTCAAATGCTTGCAGCCTGTCCTAAATCACCCAAAATCGGTCCAATGAATCACGAAGCAAAGCTACACCATGATGCCTAACCTTAGAATTCTTGAACTAATCAATTGGAGATTGACATCACCTACCATACAACATCTCAAATAAGACCATCTGAATGATTAAATGGAAGACATTTTTATATGCAAACTACTCCAAAGGTAGAAACTGATCCCACTGACCCACAAAATACAACAAAAAAGCAAGGAGCATGTCGTCTAACACTTCAATAGTCTTCTCCCACTACCCATCAATCGAAGGATGAAAGGCAATGCTAAGATCAACTTGAGTACCCAACTCCTTATGAAATGTCCTACATAAGGTAGAAGTGAATTGAGAGCCTCAGTCTGAAATGATAGAGACAAGTACCCTATGTAAGGAAACCACCTTCTGAATATAAACACCAGCTAACCTCTCGGCACTGTAAGAGGTCCGAACAGGAATAAAATAGGTAGACTCGGTAATAAATCCATGATGACCCAAATGTTATCAAAATCATAGGAGGTGCGAGATAATACATCCTTGAAATCCATTGTAACTCGCTTTCATTTCCACTCAAGAATGGGTAGCTGCTTAAGAAATTCACCACGTCTATGATGCTCAATCTTTACCTACTGACAACCAAGGCATCCCATAAAACAAGTAATATCTCTCCATATAGTACTCCACTAATAGTGTTGCCTCAAATCGCTATACATCTTAGATGACCTATGATGAATAGAGAATCTAGAGCTATGAGCCTTTCAAAGAATCAACTGATCATATCCCCATCTCTCAAAATACAGATGGGATAGTCAATCTCAGTACACCCTCAAAATCTAGGGTAGCCCTCCTGGACTGACATCTTAACACCTTTCCTCAAATTCTACAAAGCCTACTATCCTTAAACTGACGACCTTAAATCTTCTCTAATAAGGTAGATCTAGTCTCAACACTAGCAATAATCCTCTTGGGTTAGAAATATCTAAATAACTCTTTAATTTAGTTAAAGACAAGATGTCCAAAGCCAACGGCCACTATGAAACTAGAATGAAAGCCAAGCTACCCATATTCACTGTCTTTTAGCTTAAGGTATCTGCTACCACATTACTCTTACCCGGATAGTATAGAATATAGATGCCATAATCCTTCAGCAACTCAATCCATCTATGATGCCTTGAATCAAGATCCTTCTATGTCATAATATACTAAATACTATAGTGATCAATAAATATCTCACAACAAACCCAATAGATATAGCGTCTATAAGTCTTAAGCACAAACACTACCACTACCAACTCCAAATCATGAGTGGGATAGTTATTCTTATGCACCTTCAGCTACCTTGATTCATATGCAATAACACGACCCCACTGTATTAAAAAATTACCCCAAACCAATACTAGATGCATCAGAGTAGACATTAGATCCCTTACCCTCAATTGGAAGATTTAGAATAGGGGATAAATTAAGAAAATCCTTGAGCTTCATAAAGATCACCTTACAACTTAAAGACCATTGAAACAAAACCTCTTTCCTGGTCAATTTAGTTATAGGAGCTACAATAGAAAAAAACCCTCAATGATCTAACTGTAGTAACTTTCAAACCCAATGAAACTATAAACCTCAATAGGTGGCCTAGCCCAACTACGAATATCCTCAATCTTTTTTTGGGTCCACTATAATACCATCCTTGAACATTACGTGCCCCATGAATGCTATAGAATAAAGCTAGAACTCACACTTTGAGAACCTGGTATAAAATTGATGATCTCTCAAAGTGTGGAGCTTAGTCCTAAAATGCTGTTCATGATCCTTCCTACTCCTTAAATATACTATAATGTCATTAATGAACACTATCACAAAGGAGTCCAAATACAGTTTGAACACATGATTCATTAAATCTATAAAGTTATTGGAGCATTAGTCAATCCAAAATACATTACCAAGAACTCCTAATGATCGTAATGAGTCCCGAAGGCTATATAAGAGATGATCGTAGCTCTAACTCTCAATTGATGGTAACCAGGCCATAAATATATCTTAGAAAACACTACTGTACCCTGAAGTTGGTCAAACAAATCATTAAAATGAGGTATAGGATATTTGTTCTTCACGATCACCTTATTCATATGCCTGTTGTTGATACACATATGCATAGAGAAATCCTTTTACTTAACATATAGAAATAAAGGACCCAAGATGATACACTTTGTATAATAACCCTTACCTGTTAGATCCTGAATCTAACTATTTAGCTCTTTTAACTCAGTAGGATCCATACAATAAAAAACATTGAAATAGGTCGAGTGACAAACTCAAGGTCTATAATAAATTCTATATCACACGCTAGAGAAACACTAGATAGGATGGTTTGAAACACATCAACAAACTCACAAACAATAGGAAATGAGTCAAGCAACAGTCTCTCAGCACTAACTTCCCAAACATAAGCAAGAAATGACTTACAACCCCTCAATTTCACTCTCTTAGACTGAATGTAAGAAATAATCCCCATAAATATTTGGTTAACAGAATCCTACCGTACAACCGAGGGTACACTAGGAACGGCTAAGGTAATGGTCTTAGAAAAGAAATATAAAATTGCATGGTAAGGAGATAACTAGTCTATGCCTAGTATCACATAGACATCTACCGTATCTTACACAATGAGATCAATCTGAGTGTCACACTCAAGAATAGTTACCAAAAAAGATCTATGTACTCGGTACGACAGTAGCCACATGCAATGGCACAGATAAAGACTCCAAACATAACCCAACCACAATGCAAAATAAGAAGAAAGATATAAAAATGTGGAACAAAGATCAAACAAAGCAAAAACTAGCTAATGGCATATAGAAATCATAGATGGGATCACATTATCTGAAGACTCAACCTTTTGTCCTCCTGGTATAGCATGTAAATGACCTTGTCCACTATAAGACTAGTTAATTATCCGACCACCTTCCCTATAGTGACCTCCAGGTTATACACTTAATTTGTATCTATTTTGGTATTTTGAGCCTCCCCACAGTGGCTATAGGTCATTTATGACTTTCTAGAACTGTCGATTTGATTATCAGAAAGTTCATTTATATTTTAGGATTATTCTCTATTTCAAAGCTTTTATTGTTTAGGATTTGGGCCTAGAACAAAAATCCTAGTAGATGACATTGGATGAGAATTTTGATAGAGCCATCAACACGAATGTTAATTTTAGGCTAGAGGGACCCTTGGTTCATGTCTTGAGGCTTTTGGACTCAGTTTGGGCTATTAGGTAGATTATGTGAAAAATGAAATTATAGGTGTGGGTGTAATACCCCGATACTCTAACCAATAGTGCAACCACGACTCAATCTTATGAAAGTAAATTATAGTTCTTTGGTTGTTTTTAGAATAAGGGTGATGTGTATTAAGGCCTCAAAGATGTCCTAGCAAATAGGTGAATCAAAATATTCCTTATCAATTGAATTCTTGGGAAGGATATTACCTTACTCAATTCAAATGAGCATATCTCTCATTATACTATTAATTATTAAGATCATGACCTAGAAAAATATATATAATTGAAATAGCTTTCCAACTATACCAATTTCACCCAAATCCAGTATTGGAGCCAAGAGTTATGCCCATTTTACTCCAGCATGTCTGGCTGTAAAACTGAGTGATGACATTTTGTGATAAGCTATCACAAGTGTGATGACTTATTACCAATGTTGTCAACCTTAAGTAGAAAATCATAAAATCCACCCTTTTGTGATGATATTTAGTGACGACTTGTCACAAGTCTGACGACTTGTCACGAATGTCGTCAGCTATTTTGTTTCAACAATTAAAGGACGTTTTTGCAAGGGTATTTTGGTATTTTCCCATATTTTGGAGGCCCCTATGTATATGAGAATTCCCATCTAAACCCTAATTTCTTCATTCTCTCTTCCAATTCTCTTAAAAACTATATCTAGGATTTTTATTTAAGGACATTAATCTTCCAAAAATCATCCATAAATCTTCAACATTTCTTCAAGAATCAAGTTTTTCATAGTGTGGGCTTCGAGAATCATTTATTACAAGTGAGGATAGAGTCTCAAGCACTAGAATTCATCCAATTTCAAAGATTAAGGTATGTGGGGTTTTGAACAAGAGCAATTCTTTCGTTCCTGTGCCCAAACCTTTGATTTCTATCATGGATTTATATGATTTTGCAAGTGGGTTTATACCCAAATTACTTCATCATGAGATTATGAGAATATAAGTTGTTCAAGCTTTGTTATACATGATTATTTTACTATTCCCAAGTTATGAGTTGATAGTTAATATTGTGAATTTCATATTTCTACCATGAGTTGATATTTCAAGTGCTTTCAAGATATGTGTCAAGCTTTAAGCTTCCTTATGACAAATTGGATTATTGAGTATATTGATTCATGAGATTGAGTTGTTACATTGAGTCTTGATACTTCTTCAAAGTTATTGATGTTTCCATGATTTAATGAATTGATACATTTTGATATTGAGAAAGATTGATTTGATTTGAGTCGAGTTAGAAATCCATAAATTGATTGTGATTTGATAAATGAGAAAGATATTTGATTTGATCTTCATGATAGACCCTTGTGATATTTGTGGTTGATTTTCTAACGTGTTCTGATCTTGTGTATGGGAGTAGTATTTAGCACCTAGCGGGAAATACGGTATTTCCCTCGAAACTACTTGCCACAGTAGGGTTGATATTGATAATTGTGGGCCAGAGGCCGATTATGAAATTGTGATCACTAAATTTAGGTTGTACTCCTTGGCAAGAGTATGACACTCCCGCCAATGTGGGGTTCTCCCCCTAGGAGGGCAAAATATTTGACTCAATGTAGCTCACATGGTTTATGTCGGTTACATGAACCTCCTATGTCCATAAGAGTTGAGTTTCTTGAATTACCGAGTCACTCCGAGTCTTGAGTTGAAGATTTGAGCTTTTTCTGATGATTTATGAGGTTTTTATCATATGATTTATTAACTATGAGATCATGAAAAGTATGTTTCAATCTAACTCAAGCCAAGTGATCCACCATTGTACATATGCATATTTTTATGAAATTGATGATGATATTTACATTATTGCATGCACCCCCACATATTCAGTACATTCTAAAGTGCTAACCCACATATTTTCCTATGGGCTATATTTTCTCATAATGTAGGCTCAGGTACTCAGCCGCAGCCACATTAGCAATATTTGAGTGCCTCAACTACGTTCCCTCAGTGGCGAGTCCTCATGGTTTGAGGACCGTGTCTATATTTTTGGTGATATCATTATATTGTTATGGCTTTTAGTACTGTCTGATTCAGTTGGGGATTTGTCCCAATGGCTTCTTGACTTTGATGTATAGAGGCTTTGTCAGACTAGAGGGTTGGTATGTACAGACAGTGAATATATTTTGGTTGTACAATTTAGTATTCTCCAGTATTTCTCTTGAACCCGATGTGGTATATCTATTTGTTGTGCATGACTATTGTTGAATTGAATTCCTTGAGGTAGTGTCTGGCTCCGAGGGTTAGATTGGGGCTATGTGTAGCCCTAAGCACCGTGTGGCTTCTCGGGATAAAATTTTGGGGAAATACAAAGTTTGGTATCAGAGCCTAAGGTTTAAGAAGTCCTAGGGAGTCTGACAAGTCGCGTTATATAGAGTCTTGATTATCGGTGTGTAGCGTACCACATCTATGAGTAAGAGGCTACGGAAAATTTTAGGAAAATTTATTTTTTTCTTTCTAAAGTTTATCATACCTACAACTGTCTCTTTATATGTGATTAACTCTTTCTCTCTTATAATAGAAAATGCCTCCTCGTCGAGCTCATAGAAACAATGAGAAACCTCAACCCATTGATCCCTTGAACGAGCATGTGTCCCATGTGGAATTCCGAGCAGCTTTTCAGGTGCTAGCCCAGGCAGTTACTGCCAATGTTCAAGCTAACACCCAGACTACTATTTTTCCTCTGTAAGAGAATAATTCTGCTATAGCTCGAGTTCGTGACTTTATACGGATGAATCTGCCTGAGTTATATGGGTCAAAGGTAGGTGAAGACCCACAAATGTACTTAGATGAAGTGAGAAAGATCACCCAGATTATGCACATGACTGAGGAGGAGAGTGTTGAATTGGCTGCCAATCGAATAAAAGATGTTGCATATGATTGGGTGGAGATGTGGAGGATGAGTAGAGGGGAGGATGCCGCTCCCATGACTTGGCAGTTATTCCAGGATGCGTTCTTGGAAAAATTCTTTCCTCTTGAGATGAGGAAAGAAAAGATAGAGGAATTCATAAATTTGAGACAAGGCTCTATGACTGTTAAGGAGTATTGTCTTAGATTCAATCAGTTATCCAAATATGCTCCTAGTATGATGGCTGACTTCAGGACCATCATGAGCAAGTTCGTGACCGGCGTGTCGAGTTACGTTATGAAAGAGTGTAGATCTACGATGCTTAATAGAGAGATAAACCTTTCTCGATTGATGATACATGCCCAATAGATTAAAGCTAATAAGGTGAAAGAGAGAGAGGGAGTAAAAGGGAATAAAAGTGCTAGATAAGAGCAGCAGGGTTTCAATCATTCCAGATTCCATGGAGGGAGCCTTCCTCAATTCCAGGGACATCCATTTATGCCCACGCCTTCCTCAGTTATTGCTCCCGAACCTAGAAGCAGACAGGAGCAAGGGAACAACCATATCCCATCCAGGTCTCAGAAAAGTGTAGGTAACAGACCTCGTCCTCCTTCATGTGCCAAGTATGGTAAAGATTATTTTGGCGAGTGTTTTGTTGATCAGAGGGGTTGCTTTGGTTGTGGCAAGTTGGGACACCGACTTAGAGATTGTTCGTATGCTAGACAGAGGAGTCGAGATGCTCATCCCCAGAGTCAGGCTACCAGTTCCCCCGCTCCCGTAGTCCGCCCAGTTCCTTCTCAGGGCGCCTCTTCTAGTACTGCTGGCGGTTCACTCCAGAATTGCTTCTATACTATACCACCTCGCCAGGAGCAGGAGAACTCTCCAGATGTTGTCACTGGTATGCTCCGTGTCTTTCATTTCGATGTGTATGTATTGATGGACCTCGGTTTGAGTTTCTCTTATGTGACACCTCTAGTTGTTGTAAATTTTGAGATGGACCCTCAATGGATTCCTAAGCCTATTCTGGTTTCTACCCTAATAGGAGAATCAGTTATTGCTAAGCGAGTGTATAAGAAGTGTCCTATCACTGTCCTTCATCGGGTCATATGTGCTGATTTGATTGAGCTAGATATGGTTAATTTTGACATCATTCTCGGTATAGATTGGCTTCACTCGTTCTATGCGTCTATAGATTGTCGTACCCAAGTGGTCAAGTTTTAGTTTCCTGATGATCTCATTTTTGAGTGGTTTGGGAGTTCTGCAACTTCGAAGATCTATTTCATATCCTACCTCAAAGCCAGGAAGTTGATTTCCAAGGGTTGCATCTATCACCTAGTTCGAGTTAAAGAACTCCAGTCTGAGACTCCAACTATTTAGTCAGTTACCATTGTCAATGAGTTTCCCGATGTTTTCCTGGAAGATCTCCCAGGGGTCCCACATTATAGAGAAATAAAATTCGGGATGGATCTCCTTCCCGGCACTCAGCCTATTTCTATTCCTCCGTACCGTATGGCTCCCACAGAACTTAAAGAGTTGAAGGAGCAACTTAAAGATATCTTAGACAAAGGCTTTATCAGACCCAGTATTTCCCCATGGGGTGCACCTATTCTATTCATGCGTAAGAAAGATGGTACATTGCGTATGTGCATTGATTACCGTCAACTCAACAAGGTAACTATCAAAAACAAGTACCCTCTTCCTCGAATTGATGACTTGTTTGATCAGTTACAAGGCGTGAGCTACTTCTCAAAAATAGACCTTAGATCCGGCTATCATCAGCTTAAAGTGAGAGAGTGTGATATTCCAAAGACAGCCTTCTAAATCCTTTATGGTAACTTTGAGTTTCTTGTCATGTCCTTTGGGTTAACCAATGCTCCAGCAGCCTTCATGGACCTCATGAATTGAGTGTTCAAGCAATATCTTGATATGTTTGTCATTGTAATCATAGATGATATTCTTGTGTATTCCCAAAGAGAGGATGATCATACCGACCATCTTAAATTATCTTGCAAACTCTTATAGATCATCAATTATTTTCTTAATTTATCAAGTGTGAATTTTGGCTAAGGTCAGTTGCTTTTATGGGTCACATTATTTTCGCCGAAGGCATTAGAGTCGATCCCTAAAAGACAGAAGTTGTAAAGAATTGGCCTAGACCTACCTCCCCATCTGACATTAGGAGTTTCTTGGGTCTAGCTGGTTACTACCATCGTTTTGTTGAGGGATTCTCTTTAATTGTGTTTCCCATGACCCGGTTAACCCAAAAGAAAGTGAAGTTCCTGTGGTCGGAACTTTGCGAGAAGAGTTTTTAGGAGTTAAAGACTCTACTCACTTCAGCCCCAGTGTTAGCTTTACCTGTTGGTACTGATGGTTTTGTGGTGTATTGTGACACTTCTAAAATTGGTTTGGGTTGTGTGTTGATGCAGAGGGGTAAAGTTATAGCTTATTCCTCTAGACAGTTAAAGCCTTAGGAGAAGAATTACCCAACCCATGATCTTGAATTAGCAGCTGTAGTTTTTGCTTTGAAAATCTGGAGACATTATTTATATGGTGTTCATGTTGATGTGTTTACTGATCACAAAAGCCTGCAGCATGTATTACTCAGAGGGAGTTAAATCTTAGACAAAGAAGATGGTTAGAGTTGCTAAAAGACTACGATATGAGTGTGTTGTATCACCCGAGCAAGGCTAATATTGTGGCAAATGCTCTTAGCAGGTTGTCTATGGGTAGTGTAGCTCATGTAGAGAATGATATGAAAGAATTAGCTCGTGATATGCATCGTTTGGCTAGGTTGGGTGTTGGATTACTTGATTCCGCTGAAGGTAGTATGTTAGTTCAGAGTAATTCTGAGTCCTCTTTGGTCTCGGAGGTAAAGGAAAAGAAAGACAGAGATCCTAGTTTGGTTAGACTAAAAGAGTCAGTTAAGGACCAAAAGGTAGAGGTTTTCTCCCAAGGGGGAGATTGTGTGTTGAGATTGCAGGGTAGACTATGTGTTCCCGATGTTGATGATCTAAGGCAGACAATTATGGCTGAAGTGTATGGCGCATGATATTCTATTCATCTCGGTGCTACCAAGATGTACCGCAATTTGTGGGAAATATATTGGTGGAACGGTATGAAGAAATACATGTAGGATTTGTGGCAAAGTGTTCTACTTGTCAACAGGTAAAGGTAGAGCACCAAAGGCCCAGTGGTGTAATGTAAGAGTTTAGCATTCCTACTTGGAAGTGGGAAGAAATGAATATGGATTTCGTAATTGGTTTGCCTTCTTCTCATCATCATCATGATTCGATTTGGGTTGTTATAAATCAGTTGACTAAATCAGCTCATTTCTTGCCAGTGCATTCGTCTTATACAGCTGAGAATTATGCTAGATTGTATATCCGTGAGTTAGTCAGATTGCATGGAGTTTCTTTGGCTATTATCTCTGATAGGGGTACTCAGTTTACTTCCCAGTTTTGGAGAGCTTTTCAAAAGGGTCTTGGTACCCAAGTTCATTTGAGTTCTGCATTTCATCCGCAGATTGATGGTCAGGCTGAGAGGACTATTCAGACTTTGGAGGATATGCTGAGGGCATGTGCGCTTGATTTCAAAGGTAGTTGGGATGAGCACTTGCCATTGATCAAATTTGTGTATAACAATAGTTTCTATGCTAGTATTCAGATGTCCCCATTCGAAGCTTTGTATGGAAGAAGATGTAGATCGCCTATAGGTTGGTTTGAAGTAGGAGACGAAGCTGTGATTGGGCCTGATGCTGTGTTCGAGGCTATGGAAAAAGTTAAGTTGATCTGAGAAAGATTAAAGACCGCTCAAAGTCGTCAGAAGTCGTATGCGGATGTGAGAAGAAAAGATCTTGAGTTTAATGTTAATGATTTGGTGTACATTAAGGTTTCACCCATGAAAGGGGCGAAGAGATTTGGGAAGAAGGGAAAGCTTAGTCCCCGTTATGTTGGTCCATACAGGATTCTAAGCCGTGTTGGGAAATAAATATATGAGGTGGAGTTACCCGCAGAATTGTCTTCATCCAGTATTTCATGTTTCCATACTTAAGAAGTGTATTGGTGATTCTTTTGTGGTTGATTCTTCCGAAAGCTTAGATATTCAGGATAGCCTTTCATTTGAGGAGACTCCGATTGAGATTTTGGATTTTCTAATCTGTAGGCTAAGGAACAAAGAAGTTCCTTTGGTTAAAGTGCTTTGGAAAAATCAATCTGTTGAGAGTGCTACTTGGGAAGCCAAAGATGATATGCGAGACAAGTACCCTCACCTCTTTTTTGTGAGTTTGGAGCGAGCAGAAGGTACCATTCGTTCTTAATTCCGTCCTTTTTTTATTAAAGATTTAGTTGTGTGTCTACTTCCATCATGAATTCATGCATTTTGTAGGGTATCCGAAGGTATAGAGTGAAGTAAGCCCTTTGAGTGGGTCGTTCCAGCTATACGTCCTCATTTTCTCTTGTTCTTGGCCTATATGGCAATATTCGAGGACGAATGTTTCCAAGGGGGAGATATTGTAATACCCCGAGACTCTAACCAATAGTGCAACCATGACTCAAGCTTATGAGAAGTAAATTATAGTGCTTTGGTTGTTTTCTGATCAAGGGTGATGTGTATTAAGGCCTCGAAGATGTCCTAGGGATTAGGTGAATCAAAACATTCCTTACCGATTGAATTTTTGGGAAGGATATTTCCATATTAGACTTCAAATGAGCATATCTCTCGTTATACTATGAATAATTGAGCTCATGATCTACCAAAAGATAGATAATTGAATTAGATTTCCAACGATACCAATTTTACCCAAATCTGGTATCGGAGCCAAGAGTTATGCCCATTTTACTCCAACATGTCAGACTGGAAAACTGAGTGACGACATTTTGTGATAAGATGTCACAAGTCTGACGACTTATCACCAATGTCATCAACCTTAAGCAGAAAATCATAAAATCCACCCTTTTGTGATGGCATTTCGTGATGACATGTCACAAGTCTGACGACTTGTCACGAATGTCGTCAGCCATTTTTTTCTAGCAATTAAAGGACATTTTTGGAAGGGTATTTTGGTCTTTTCCCATCTTTTGAAGGCCCCTATATATATGAGAATTCCCATCTAAACCCAAATTTCTTCATTCTCTCTTCCAATTCTCTTAAGAAATATAACTAGGGTTTTTATTCAAGGACATTAATATTCCAAAAATCATCCATAAATCTTCAAATTTCTTCAAGAATCAAGTTCCTCATAGTGTGGGCTTAGAGAATCATTTATTACAAGTGCGGATAGAGTCTCAAGCAGTAGAATTCAACCAATTTCAAAGATTAAGGTATGTGGGGTTTTGAACAAGTGCAATTCTTTCGTTCTTGTGCCCAAAGCTTTGATTTCTATCATGGATTTATATGATTTTGCAAGTGGGTTTATACCCAAATTACTTCATCATGAGATTATGAGAATATAAATTGTTCAAGCTTTGTTATACATGATTATTTTACTATTCCTAAGTTATGACTTGATATTTAATATTGTGAATTTCATATTTCTACCATGAGTTGACATTTTAAGTGCTTTCAAGATATGTGTCAAGCTTTAAGCTTTCTTATGACAAATTGGATTATTGAGTATATTGATTCATGAGATTGAGTTGTTACAATGAGTCTTGATATTTCTTCAAAGTTATTGATGTTGCCATGATTTAATGAATTGATACATTTTGATATTGAGAAAGATTGATTTGATTTGAGTGGAGTTAGGAATCCACAAATTCATTATGATTTGATAAATGAGAAAGAGATTTGATTTGATCTCCATGATAGACTCTTGTGATGTTTGTGGTGGATTTTCTAATGCGTTTTGAGCTTGTGTCTAGGAGTAGTATTTAGCACCGAGATGGAACTATGGTATTTTCCTCAAAACTACGTGCCACTGTAGGATTGATATTGATAATTGTGGGCCAGAGGCCGAGTATGAGATTGTGATCACTAAATTTAGGTTGTACTCCCTGGAAAGAGTACAATGCTCCCGCCAATATGGGGTTCTCTCCTTAGGAGGGCAAAACATTGGAATCCATGAAGCTCACATGGTTAATATCGGTTATAAGAACCTCCCATGTCCATAAGAGTTGAGTTTCTTGAATTACCGAGTCACTCCGAGTCTTGAGTTGAAGAGTTGAGTTATTTATGATGATTTATGAGGTTCTTATCATATGATTTATTTACTATGAGATCATGAAAAGTATGTTTTAATCTAACTCAAGACAAGTGAGCCATCATTGTACATATGCATATTTTTATGAAATTGATGATGATATTTGCATTGTTGCATGCACCCCCACATACTCAGTACATTCCAAAGTGCTGACCCACATATTTTCCTATGGGATACTTTTTCTCATAATGTAGGTTCAGGTACTCAGTTGCAGCGGCGTTAACAATATTCGAGTTCCTCAACTACGTTTTCTCAGTGGTGAGTCCTCATGGTTCGAGGATCGTGTCTATATTTTTGGTGATATCATTCTGTTGTTATGGATTTTAGTACTGTTTGAGTCAGTTGGGGATTTTTCCCAATGGCTTCTTAATTTTGATGTATAGACGCTTTGTTAGACTAGAGGGTTGGTATGTACAGACATTCAATATATTTTGGTTGTACAGTTTAGTATTCTCTAGTATTTCTCTTGAACTCGATGTGGTATATCTCTTTGTTGTGCATGACTATTATTGAATTGAATTCCTTGAGGCAGTGTCTGGCTCCGAGGGTTAGCTTAGGGCTACGTGTATCCCTAAGCACCGTGTGGCATCTCGGGACAAATTTTTGGGGCATTACAGTGGGTCCCACACTTTTGTGGAAATGATCTTGGATGAAAGTTTTTATGGTTTCATTGATTTTTAAATGCCAAATTTGGTATGGTAGCATAATTTTTTTTGCAAACACGATCTTCTGAAAGAATCTTGAGCACCCGATCGAAATATATTCTGGACTTGGTAAATTTTTGTATATTAAGTTGCTGATACAACCTCTTAAGCAGTCATCGTGTATGCAAAAATGCATTGCTTAAGCAACATTGACCATCTGGTCAATAGTTAGTTATGTGATGCTTTGTCCATTTAAGAAGGCATCTCCTAAGTGGCTTATGGGTCGCCTAAGCATTACCTGACCTAGGGTTGCCAGATAACTTTAAGTGGACTTGATGTTTCTTAAGCGGTAATTTACTTTTTGCACTAGATATCCTATGCAGTAGGTGAGTCACTTAAGCGGTTGTTATTTAAGAGGCACCTAGTAGCTTTAAAAGCCCTTTTCCCCACCCAATTTTCTATCACTTCTTCCACCATTTTTACACCAAGTTGAGATCTCAAAGAGAGGAAAAAGTGGGAAATCATACATATAAGTTGAGGTAAGCTAACCTAACTCTTCTTGGTCCTTTCCTATTAATTTTCCTTTCAATTTCCACCTTAATTCTTGGTAAAATTCTTAGAAATTAGGTCATAAATTCCTAAAATTTGAGGGTCAAATTGAGACCTTATTTGTGCTCCGTTTGTTCTCAAATTTTAAGCAAATATTCTCTATCTTTTAAGGGATCTTGTGATGGGTTTAATTTTAGATTTTGTTTGTGGGCCTTGCGGGCCCATTCTAGACTCATAATTTGACCTAACTCTTAATATAGCAATATAGGTATCAGTTTACTCCTAATGACATGTATGTTACTATTTTGATAGTGTTATGGAATTTTGAGATCATTGAGTGAAGACGGATGATTAGTGGACGATTCAAAAATTATGATTCGTCATCGAGGTAGGATTCTGTCTACTCTTCTTATTAAGATAGTGTTTTGTATATGTTGCATGTGTGATAGGGATGTTAGGATGTGATTGTGGTTAGAACACCATGACTTAGCCTAAATTATGAATTTAGGGGCTAGAAGGGTAACTGATCTTTAAGGAGAAATACTTATTAAGGTTCTATGATCTTATTACCTTATGTTGCTAGTAATTTAAGCATACTTGAGACTTATAAGCCTTTAGTATAATGTTTAATGAGTTAGGAGTAACTTGGCAGATTGTGATCGTTTTTCCAAATTATGATACTATGGCTACATCAGATATATAGTATTTGGCCCAAGTCCATAATTATGATATTAGTTGGATTCCAGGAAGTGTTTTATCTTTGTAAGGAAAGTGTTGTATTTTATAGACATATTGATGCTTATAATCATACTATTTAGATACTGTTGGTGGCATGCATAAATTTGATACATTCATGATCGCTTAGATAGTAAATGGTATGATTCCAACTAAAAATATGGTTTTTTGACTGTTTTTCTAAAAAATAGAATTATTCCCACTTTTTACCTTTTAAACAAATTCTTTTAAAATGGGAATCGTATTATCTTAATGAATAACTTATATGCCCTTGCGACAGAAAATAATGTTTTAGAGATTTGACGTGATAGATTTTGATCCATAGTTTTGCTACCACTATTTACCCCGATCGTGAAATATTTCAACCCATTTCATACATTTATAATGATTTAGTCTTGGAATTTACCCCGGGCAATCAATTTATGAACTTATACTCTTTTAGCCATGATTCTAGCCCGTGTATTTTATATGTATATATATATATATATTTGATACTGCGAAAAGTTGATTGATGATGATGATGGTTATTGGAAATCCTAGATCGAGACCAGGTCGGTGTATATGGGTATTCCTAAACCCATTAGGGTCCCCTTGTCTATGAGCCATCATGCCAGAGAAGAGAGGTCATCGTAGGTCCTGCATTTACAAGCCGTTGAGCTAGAAAAGGTGTATACACTGGGTTACTTTATGGTACTTGGGTTGATTATGGTATTATGGGATTACTTGGAATTTATTCTTGCATGCACATTACGTATCAATTTGACTATTGTCTATTAGTTGTTGATTGAACTTTTTGAGTCTATGACATCGGTGGTTTATGAAAGTCCCAATTAGGTATTGTTTGTTTGGACTAGTCCCTATTATTATGGTTAGTTCATGACATGTTAGTTATTGGACTAGTATTGAGCTTTGAGGTATGTTTTTGATTCTTTTATCTTATGATTATTTTATTCAAATGATTATCCCATGGTTAGATATTATGGATTTGAACCCTGATTAAGTTAGCACTAGTTCCTACTCTTATTAGGAGGCCTTGAGATGCTAGTATGATTACTTAGGTTGTACCTAGAGTTAACCTTGCTTATGTATATGTATCTATCTATAGTAGATATGGTATTACCGTATATTCCCCCTCTCATTTATTCATGTTGTATACCCATTTCATGGCCTTATATACATATATATACATCCTTCTTCTATTCTTTATCATATAATGGCTAGTGATATGCGATATAGTGCTTAGGATTCTAGGTAAGGATAGAATGGGATAGTTCACCCTTAATACCTCCTTAGATTTATTATGCTAGTTTCTTGGATATGACTAGGATAGTTTATCGTTATTGTCTCATTAGATTTATTATGTAGTTTTCTAGATATTTGAGTGTAGTTTACATTTCGGCTTACATGCTATTGCATTTTCATTATCTTTGGAGCTCAGGTAGTAGTTTCCTACTGAGTACCATATGTTTAGAACTCATACTACACTTCTGCAACCTGCAAATCATAGTATGGGGTCTCACCATTGTTGTGTGCATTGTGCGGAACAGCTATGGTTCGGAGACATAGGGTGAGCTCCTAGTATTCAGAATATTGCTATCCCACCTTTTACGTTATAGACTAGTCTCTATGTTGTATTCAAAGAAGGGTTGTAGCAGTAGATTCATTTAGCATTTTATTTTTATAACCTTATTATATTTGAATCTCTTGTACTGATTCCACCACTTTTTAGGACTATCTAATGTATTTTAGTCTTTTATTATATTTTTTCCCCGTTCTTCCTTCATTTCTCTTGGTAGTCTATTAGAAGTATTTTTCCACTATGGGTTGGCTTACCTACTAGTGGGTTATAGTAGGTGCCATCATGACCTAAGAAATTGGTTCATGACATGCCGACCTCTCCCTGGACCACCTATATAACCCTGGGGACCACTCATACGACCCCATAAACCACCCTTTGCTGGCGCCGGCATTGATATTATCGGTTGTGTAGTCTGAACTGACGACTCAATCAACCCACGCTGGGGAAACTAATGGGTAAAGTGACTAACAATGCTAGAGTCATAACATTCCCCGAGTACCCTGCTCTATCTAGAAGGTCTAGTGGATACAAAATAACTACCCCGACTCGGTGATACAATTTGAGCACCCCTCTGAGGTTAAATTCAACTTTGACCACTAAAACCACTATAAGCAGGTCGACCACTATTTCATATCTGAAGCAATGCCTGAACTGGCCTACTAGGCTGACTGTGATACTGATAAGGCTAATCTGGCAATACCAACCATGAAATGCTTAACTTCTAAACAATGAGACGCTATAGCCCTGTTGTAACTGCCCTGGTAACGAGATCACTTATCGCTTCCCCCTTGGACCTCATGGTCCATCTCCTCTATTGAATAAGTATGTCCAACAATATCATAAAAAGACTTCTCTAAAGTCCCCAAACCCTGTGTATCCCTATGAAGGGTAATCTCAATCCCCTAATAAAGAATCAAATCCCCTCATACTCCATAGGAGGAATCATAGTGGTAGATAACTCATGCAATCTCGCCTCATACTCAGCCACAAACATATAAACTTGTCTCAAAGTAGAAAACTCATCTTAAAGACACATGCACATGTTGTGAGGTATATACTTCCTTAAGAAAGCCTCGAATAACCGAGTCTAAGTCATCGGTCGAGATACAACCATCCTAGAATCAAGATAACCTCTAAACCACCTCTTCATTGTTATGTCTAGCTGATAAGCAAAAAAGTCGACTCCACGTGACTCAACCAACCCCAAATTTCATAACCTCTCCTCACAAATATATAGGAACTCATAAGCATCCTCTCCTGGATTCCTGTAAAACCTTAGTAGAGTCAATCTATGAAATTGGCCCAGAATATTCTACTCCTTTGTAGACATTACTAGTTGGGCTACTACCGATAGTGGGAATAATGATGTTGGTGGAACCTATGACTTAGGTGTTGGTTCTATAAGTTATTCCCCTAAATTAATACCACCCTATGCTTCTAGTTGATCTCCCATAATTTGTGGATTGCTAACTAACCCCAATAACTGTTCCAATGCATCCCAAAGGACTGAAGAAGATACAAACCCAAGTAGAGCCTGGTCTACCTCTTAGCCCACCTGTTGCTATTATGGCGGAATACCTAGATCTATCTTAGGATCAGGAGCCATGACATAATCAAGTGATGAATCTTTAGCTCGATATAAAATTAGGGTTGTTGATCTATCCAGCACCTGATGTCTAGGTAAATCTCGGCCCCTAACCAAAACTCTAGCAGCGAACTCAATTTCCTGATCCCCAGCTCCCACACCTTGCATCCTAGCCATATACATAAAGAGTGAACCAATAAATATTAAAAATCAACATAGACCCAACACATGGAAATGGATCAAGAAGATGAGATTATTTTTATCGTGCCTACCTTATCCAACTAGTAGGCAAGCAAAGCCATAGCCTAAAATGCTAGATAATAGGCTAATGGGTAGAAACAATAAAAGACCAAATAGAAATGATAACAATAGTAATAATAAAAAAATATAGAAAGAGAATATATAAAGTATATCAAGAATGAGAGAAGGAAGAGGACCAAAATATATAAATAAATCCCTCCTAAGACCTGGTAAGGTCGGTACTAGATCCACTATTAAAAGATACTCAGAGAACTAGATAAAATCTAAAATATAGACAATATATACGAGCAGTATCAAGTAAAAAAGACTCAACTAGAATAGATGGATAAGGATCAGCCTTAGATGACACCAAGTCCACCTTACTCCAGATCAGTACTAGAAAAAGAAGAATCATATCAACACTGGCTGCTAGTACTCAGATATGCATCAGGGAAAAGAGGCAAAAGTGTAGTATGAGCACCAAAGTAATGGGTACTCCATAGGCATTATCAGTTGTCTAATCTTAATACAGGAAAAATATAACTAAAATATAAGGGTGTAGTCTATGTCAATAGTAAATATGGATAAAAGGTAACATCTACCGAGCTATGAAAATGTGATAAGGAAATAACGAAAAGTGATACTTAAAGATAAATAATGTAGTAATAATAAGGCAAACCAAACATAACATAACTAGGCCCCCATAAGCCCGCTAGGCACACTAAGAAAGCAATTAACCCAACCGTGCTCCCATAAGACGGTAGAACACACAAGAAGCAATAATAGAAAAAATATGTAAATAATTAATAATTGAACCACTACCAAGAACTATAGTAGCCATTCAGATATGCACTGGCCTTAAACCGACACCAATGGGTAGTAATGAGAGGCCAAATGTGGTGATCAAATCAGTAGTGGTGGATAATAAAAAGAGGTCATATGCCGAATTTGAATCACAAATTATTGGAAACAATGAGAGGCCACATATATGATATACAATAAAACTCATAATCTGATGTCGGTCTTAAACTAATACTCAAAGGAATCATAACTCCCAAATCAATAGTAATCAGTAGCAAAACTCCTGGATAATATCATAACCAGATGCCAAACTCAAATCAAAACTGATGGTAACCATACTCAATTATAATATTAAAACCCATACCATACTATAAACAATGCCAATATTCACACTAAATAATAAAAATAGAATATATGGTGGCCCTGACCCGTAACTTAAATGCATTTAAATAACTTAATTAAAAGAGGAATCTAAGGTTTCACAACTTAATACCATGCCCAAAGCTCATAAATACTACATCATAATAAAATATAATGAGACCAAAATTTACTAGAACAGGGTACTAACTAGATAACTAAGGCATGAGATATTTCAAAGGATACCCAAACTACAACTAGATGCCAAAAACTACCATAATAGCTATAATGACCCTCTTTGTCATTTCCTTGATTTGCATGCATTTACGGTATTTTAAGCCTTCCTATAGAATATACAGGTCCTTTATGACTTTCCTAAACTCTCAGTTTGATAATCGGATAGTTCGTTTAAACTTTAGGCTCATTTCTCTATTTTGGAGCTTTCGCTATTTAGGATTTAGTCTCGGACCAAAAATCTTATTAGATGACCTCGAATAAGAATTTTGACAGCACCATCAACTTTAGAAAGGTGATTTTAGGAAAGGGGGACCCTTGGTTTAGGTCCCGAGGCTTTTGGACTTGTTTTGGGCTAATCGGGACATTATGTGAAAAATGGAACAATAGGTATGGGCACCATATTTAGTCAAAACAATCTTAGATAAAAGTTTTAATGGTTCCATTGAGTCTAAAATGTCGAATTTGGTATGGTAGAATATTTTTTTTGCGCACATGGGATTTTGAATAAATCCCAAACACTTAGTCAAAGTCCATTCCAAATTTAGAAGAAAATTTAGAGCACCAGGTTTGGTTTGACCATGATTGCAATGGGTAAATCACGATTGCCCCTCAAGGTTTATGTAGAATTATGTCTACAAAGGGTAAATTGTGATCACATAATGTGATTTTCTCTCTGTTTGATAGAACCGCAATCACAATGAATAAATTGCGATTGCGACTTCTTTGTGCAGTCTCGCGATGTCACGATAACGACACTCGAGCACCTTGAATGGGTATAAAGTCCTTTATTTATCCCCTTTTTGATATTTTCTCATCCATTTCCAAGAGAACTAAACCCTCAAAGTTGAGAGAGCTTGGGATTGAAGCATGTAGATGATTGAGGAGCTTGGTTATCAATTATTTTGTGATTTTCCTTTGAATTCATGGTAAGATTCCTTCAATTTTTTGATAAATTTTTAGAAATTAGGTCTTTAAATTCCTAAACTTTAATGGTTGATTTGAGATCCGATTTGTGCTTAACTTTTTGAACACAATTTCTTTCTCCTTCAAGAGACATTGTGATGGGTTCAATTTTGGATTTTATTTATGGGCACCGCAGGCTCTTTCTTAACCCTAATTTTGACCCAACCAGTTATATGAAAATATGGATCTCATTTGACTCCTAATGGCACGTAGGTTAGGATTTTGATACCATGGAAACTTTTCAAAGTCGTCGAGTAAAGACGATGTTTTATGGATGAAGCAAGGATTTGTGGATCGATTTCGAGGTAGGCTTCTGTCCGCTCGTCTCTTAAGATGATGTTTAATACATTCTTCATGTTAGATAGGAATGTTAGAATGTAATTGTGGGTAGTATGACGTGACTTAGACTAACTTTTAAACTTGGGGCCTAGAAGGGTATTTAACCCTTAAGTTGAAATACTTATTATACCTCTACAATCCTATTACCCTAGGTTGTTAGCAAATTAGTTATAGATATGACTAATGAATCCATTGAAATGATTATGTATTACTAGGTGGATTATGATAGTTTTCCCCGTATTATGATGTTATGATTATACCGGCAGTACACTTGGACCTAAGGCTATGATTATGATATTGTAGCTATTTCTAGGTATATTCTCTGACTGGAGACCATGTTCATGATATTGATTGGTTCAGTTTTGGGAAATATTCCATCCTTGTAGAGAAAATGGTTGTATTTTATCAACATATTGATGTTTACGATTTCATTGTTTGAATACTGGTGATGACATGCATAGATTCAGTACATTCATGATCACTAACAATAGTAAATGGTACGATTCTAACTAAATTATGATTTTTATACTATTTTTCCTAAAAAGGGATAAAATCCCACTTTTCACCTTTTAAATGAATTTATTCATAAGGAAAATCGGACCATCTTAATAAATACTTTTGAGACTTTGAAACTAAAATGATGATTTGGAGATTTGACGGTGATATATTTCAGTCCACAATTGTGTTATTACTATTTACCCCAGTCAAGAGATATTTCAACCCTTTCTACACTTTTATGATGATTTAGTCCTAGAGTTTATTCGGGCAATGGATTAATAAAGTTACACTCTTTTTAGACATGGTTTAGAGTCCATGACTTTATTATACAAACATATATATATATTTACCAGTTCAAGTACAAATATTGATTATATATTTATAAGTTCAAGTGCGGATATTGATTACATATTTATCGATTAAAGTCTAGATATTTATTATATATTTATCAGCTCAAGTTCAAATATTAATTAATTTACTGGTTCGAGTTGAAAGAATGATTATGATATTGATTATATTTACCGATTTGAGTTTAGAGGATGATTATGATACTGATGATGTGCGATTATACATTGGGTTACTTATGGTATTTTGATTGGTTATGGTATTACAGATTATATCTAGGCATTTATTCTTGCATGAGCAATGCCTATCACCAGTATGAGCCTATATCTATCATCCTTATAAGGGTTAAATAGGTATGGATAATGAGTATGGTTTATGATGTGTTATGGTTTATGATGTGTTGTATGTTGATTGGACCTTGTAAGCCTAGGGTAGTGGACTCAGAAAAAAGTCAAGTTCCAGTGGTTAGATTATTGTAAGAAGAGTTTTTAGGAGTTGAAGACTCGACTCACTACAACCCCAGTTTTGACTCTACCAGATAGTTCAGATGGGTTTGTTGTGTATTGTGATACTTCTATAATAGGTTTTCCCAGTTAATTATTTTCCTATTTTTATGTATATGGTCCAATGTATACCTGACCCACTTTGGTTATTGTACACATGTATATATTTGGACAAAATAGTAAAATTCAGACATCTAGGAGGGGTTCAAGAAAGGCTCGGTTAGGTATTATTATTCGAACTAGATGGTTACTCGAGTTGTCATTGCTATTGTTATTATTATTGTTATGATACTTGTTATGACTAATTTGTGGTAGCTTTTTAAATGATCTGGTATTGATACTTGAGGTATGATTCTAACTCTTTTATCTGATGATTCTTTTATTATGCATGATTTTCTCAGAATTAGATGGATGGATTAGAAATTCGGAGTACACTAGCACTAGTTTTGGCTATAAGTACGAGGTCTTATGATGCTAGTTTGATAATTTAGGTTGTACCTCGAGTTGACCTTATTTATGTGCATATGTATATCTATCTATATGTAGCTATGGTATTACCATATATCACTTCCTTCTTTCACTTATTTAGAATGTATATTCAATCTTTTGCCTTGTATACCTAAATATATCTTCTTTCTCCCTTGATTCTTATATTGGCCAATGTTATATGGTAAAGTGTTGAGGTTTCTCAGTATGGTTAGAATGGAATAGTTCATCCTTAATACCTCCTTACCCTTATTATATCAGTTTCTTAGACATGAATATGATAGTTTATCCATATTATTTCATTAGCTTTATGTTAAAGTTCTCAGATATTTGGGCATATTTTACATTTTTGCTAATATGTTATGTATATTTTCATTATCTTTGGAGCTCATTCGGTAGTTGCCTACTGGATACTACATGTTAGTACTCATACTACACTTCTGTAGCCTGCAGATTATAGTATGGGTTATCACCGTTGTTGTGTGCGTTTTGTAGAGCAGCTATGGTTCAGAGAAACAAGGTTAGCTCTCAGAGTTTGGAGTGTTACCTTTCTCCCTCTTATGTACTAGACTAGTCTTGGTTGTATTCATAGATGGTTGCACTTATATATTCATTTTGTATCTTATTTATATCCTCATTGATTGTAGAAGATCTCGTACTAATTTTACCAGGTTCTGAGTTTATCTTATGTATATTAGTCTTTTATTATATCTATTCTATATTTTTCCCTTTATTCATTTGGTAGTCTGTTACTAGCAGTTCTGGACTATGGGATTGGCTTGCCTACTGGTGGGTTATAGTAGGCGCATCATGACCTAAGAAATTAGGTGGTGAAAAATTTGTATCGTAGCCCAGGTTCACCGGTGTGTTGGTACAAGAGCTAAGTGTTTAAGTGGATTGTTATGGAGACATCCATAACCTATCTTCAGGAGGCTTTGGGGCATTTTTAGAAAATTCATTTCATGACTATGTGTTATGTTTCCATATTTCTATGAGCCTCAAGAACATTATTTGACTCTATTCTTCCCTAAATGGATGATGTAGGATTATCGATAGATCCAGATGGAACTTTAACACATGTTTTTAGAGCTTCAGTGTAGCATCATACTAGAGAGTAGAGATGGATATCTAAGATCTTCAACATCAAGCAAAGGATTTAAGGCTAGCTCAGGCTCTAGTAGTGCTCGTGACTACTTCAGTTTTTTGAGGTTCAAAATTAGGCAGCCCAAATCTATTTGTAGATACCTCACAATCAAGGATAACATTTATTTCATTGAGCAGTTTTCAGGCTAAAGTTTGGTTTGTTGATATTCATCAGGGTTCTTTATCAGTTTCAGAGTGTGAGATTAGATTTCTTGAGTATGCCAAGAATATTCCCATTCAATATTCTTCTGAGAAAGATATGGTCCACAGATTTATTAGAGGATTAGCATTGCCACTCTGCCTGTCATTTAAGCACTTAATAGTAGCTGGGTAGTCCTTCTCTCAGGTTGTTGATCATTCGAGGGACATAGAGAGAGCATGCATTGAGACTTATAGAGATGGTAGTAAGAGACCATACCATTAGTATAGTGCTATTAGTATTTTATTTAGTAGTGAGGATCATTTTCATAAAGGTCAGCTTCACTTATAGCCTATCAGTTCTACGTAGGTAGCATTTCATATTATGGGTGGCTCCCATATTAGTTGCACTGATCACAATAGGAAAAGTTACCATAAGACCTTGCAGAATTTTTGGTATGGGTCTTCAACCCGTGGCTTCCATTTTGGATTAGGAGGGGTAGTATATCGAAGTATTCTAGGATCTTGTTTTGGTTGTGGAAAGTTTGTACATTGGTTTAGAGAGTGTCCCTAGTATGGGATCATTCGTTATTCAGCTCATGTGGATCGGTCTCATCGTGTTGTAACCCCATCAATTAGAGATATTGCGCTTGGCACCTCAGTTGATGATTCAGCCAGTCAGTTCAAGTTTAGACCTATTTTAATTTATTCTTCCTTTGGCCCATCGGGCATGTAGTTATAGATTTCACCATGATAGGTGTGCTTTTATTTCCCATATTTACCTATTCATTATGTACAAAGGGGTTTTTGTATCCACCGATGATTTTATGCCTTGATAAATTCATAATGGTTGTTGTAGGCCTTGTTATTAAATTCCTGATTATATGAATACCCAATAGATTATTTATTTTAATAGTAGATATAGTATATTTGTATTGATATCTTTCCCTATAGGTGTAGCACTTAGGTTAGAGTCCTATTTACCTTGGCATATTGGGTTTGTTATGGCCCTTAAGTGGTAAATGTTATTGATTTTCCTTTTTGTACCGCTTATTGCTTATATTGATGCTCATATTCATGATTATTATTATTTCCATTACAATTATTATTATTGGCATTTATTAGTGTAGATGATTCTCTCTTGATAGATGATTAGACAAGTGTTGTCTAGTTAGAATTTTCCCCTTCTATGTAATTATTGTTCATTGGTTCGGGTAGCTATAGCCTAGTAGGATGATTTCTCTTTAATATCAAGGTGAGGTTGGTTTCCTCTATCATTGGCCGTTCTAGATTAGTGTGGAGTTGGATACTCTATTCTTTCTATGTTATGGTTTTGTTCTAGTTGAGTTAAAAGTTGAAGATAGGTGATATTTCTTATGACAGCTTCTTAAGTTGGAAATTTTGAGATTCTTTATCTTGAGTTGTTGATTTATTTTTTGATAGTGTTTAAGCTTAATACTTCCTTCCTCGGTGGATTCAAGAAATTCCCATTTCAGAGTTTGTTCGGCCTAATAAAATTAGGTGGAGTGCTTATCCTTGATATATTTGCATATGAGTACTCTTTGCCAAGATGAAGTACTAGATTTGTTAGTTTCCAGCTAAATTTGTATTTCTCTGAGTTGCTTAAGTTCTTTCTAATACTAGTGTGAGTTGCAGCCTTAAGGAGTTCTTGAAGATGCTTTGATAATTCTTGCCCTTTAGCAGATATGGAGTTGATTTCTTGTGTTTTCATCTAGTGATTTATCCTCTTTATGCTATTGTTCTTCATCTATGTTTTGATTTCAACTAGGCATGATTTAGTACGGATGTGTTTGATTTGGACAATATGGTCAATTTGAGTATTTGACCTTAGTTTAGACTTGTTGGCTCAGTTTTGTATTTGATTCCTTGGAATGGCGATGTGAGAGTTATGATAGGTTTAGAGTATGGATGTCTACCCGTCTTAAGGTTTTGTTTTGGTATTTGAGATCAAGCAATCCAACCTTGGTGTTGAGATTTTAGCTTGGAGTTGTAGAGCTAGAGTACAACCTTTATTTTACATTTATCTTTGTTTGAATTTCATCTATAGGCTAGTTGAGCCTACTTCGGTAGTTACCTATTTGGTCTTGTCGACATCGGATAGATTATGGTTGATAGGTGTTCAGATGATAACCCATAGACCCGATATTGGTTCCTTTAGCTTTGACCTTGGGTCTTCAATTTTCTTTAAGATTCTTAGATGATATACTCAGCGGGAGTTGTGTGCTTGAGTTGGATTCAATTTTGTCTTATTCTTAGTTGATGGGACATCTTGGAGTGTATTATTCAGTCATGAGTAGTTGTGCTTCAGACTCCTACATTTCAGTTTTGATTATCACCAGGACCAGTTATAGCATTGGCATTGATTGCATACCTTAGTTATGCCTATTTGTATTCCCAGATCGTGCCCTATGGTCTTATTCTCTTGATTTCCATATATATTGATTCTCAGTGGATCAACTTTAGTTCTTTGAGTTTTCTGTGAAAAGATTGCATGGACATGACAAGAGTGACTTTTGCTTGGTTTGGAATGTTAGAAGGTTTGGAAAGAAAAAAGAAGGTCATATATGGACTTAGAGTTAGTTGTTTAACTCATGCCTTGATTTGCTTTTGGTTTGCATAAGACTTAGTTGGATTGTACATGTATCGGTGTGGTATCAATGTGTTGTGGTTTGGATTTGCATGCATCATCCTTTCTTGATTTAGTTGGAGGCTAGTTGGTGGTCGAGATTAAGTTTTGGCTATCTGAAAAAATATGAGACATCTGGTTGAAGAAGGGATACTTGTAGCAAAATCCCTTGGAAGTATTCTTCCTTCGTGGAGGATATCTAGGAAGTTGTGCTCAGAGCATGTGGGCCCAATAACTCATCCTTTTAAGATTTTACGATCTTTCTATCTGTTGACTTTCAGAGATGAAAGTCCTTTTAGTTGTGAATACTATAATGACCCTTCAGACCCTTTCCTTTATTTGTGTGCATTTTTGGTATTTCGAGCCTTTCCGCGGCGGCTACAAGTCATTTATGACTTTCCCAAACTATCAGTTCGGTGATCGAATAATTCATTTAGATTTTAGAGTCCCTGTTTTTGAGATTTTGCTATTTAGGATTTGGTCTCAGATAGAGCCTCCTAGTATATGACCTCAGATGAGAATTTCGACAGCGCCATCATCTCCAGAATGTCGATTTAGGCTAGGGGACCCTTAGTTCTGGTGTCGAGGCTTCCAGACTCATTTTGGGCTATTGGACGGATTATGTGAAAATGAAACTATAGGTATGGGCCCCATTTTTATTCGAAATGATCTCGGTGAAATTTTTGATGGTTTCATTGAGTCGGAAATGTCGAATTTGGTATAGTAGCAGATTTGGTTTGCACGCAAAGGTTTCAAAATGAATCCCGAACACTTGGTCGAAGTCCATTCTAGACATAGAAGAAAATTTGGTACATTAGGTCTGGTGTATCCGCAATCACGATGGGTGAATCACAATCGCCAGTTGAGGTTTATGCAGAATCATATCACAAAGGGTAAATCACGATCACATAATGCAATTTACTCTCAGTTTGCTGAACTGTGATCACAATAACTAAATTGTGATCGTGACTCAATTTTGCACTCTCTAGATGTTGCGATAACAACACACTGGTCGTGATAGTGACACCTGATCACCTAGAATGGGTATAAATACCCCTTTTAACCTATTTTTTCCATTTTCTTACCTATTTCCAAGAGACCTAAACCCGAGAAGTTGAGAGAGCTTGGTATTTAAGCTTGTCAATGATTTGGGGAGCGTGGTTATCGATTATTCCAAGATATCCCATTGAATTCATGGTAATATTCCTTCAATTTATTTATAAATTCTTAGAAATTAGGGCTTTGAATTCCTAAACAATAAGGTTAATTTGAGACCCAATTTGTTCTCCGTTTGTGCTCAACATTTGAACATAAATTCCTTATCCTTTGAGGGACCTCGTGATTGGTTCTATTTTGGCTTTCGTTTATGGGCCCCCATGCTCATTCTGGATTCGACCAGTGATATGGAAATATAGGTCTCAATTGACATCTAATTACACATAGGTTACAATTTTGATAGCATGGCTTAATTTCAAGGTTGTGGTGTGAAGACAAACATTTTATAAATGAATCAAGGATTTGCGATTCGAATTCAAGATAGGCTTTTGGCTACTCTTCTCCTGCGATGGTGTTTTATATATGTTACGTGTTAGATAGGAATGTTAGGAAGTAATGTGGGTAGAATACCGTGACTTAGGCTAAATTGTGAACTTGGGGGCTAGAAGGGTATTTGACCTATTTCCCTAGATTATTAGCAAATTAGTTGTAGACGAGACTAATGAATCCTTAGAAATGCTTATGTATTACTCGGTGGATTGTGAAAATTTTTCCCAAATTATGATGTTATAATTATGTCGACTATATACTTGGACTTAAGGCCATGATAATGATATTGTAGCTATTTCTGGATATATGCTTGGGCCTGATGAGTGGTGAAATTACCACTCATTTACACTTAACATTCATGCACACTACTATGATTTGAATGTAAAAGTGAGACACATTTGGGGTTAAATGTACTAATTCCCATATTTTGAAGGTGTACAAGTGCTGAGAAGAAAAGAAGCAAACTTGAGCTGAAAAGGATCAAAAAGGGAATTGAAGTGCAAGAGGTGGACAAGCTGATGCAGGATCAGGATATATCCTTCAGTTATTGTGATCGCACTAGTCAACCAACTGTGATCGCGAAGTACTAACCGCGATCACGATGTGTGCGATCGCGACAAATCATCTGTGTTCGCATGAGGGCAGAAAATGGCCCAAGGGCAGAAACATCATTTTGACCAACCAACTCCAAATCCCATTTAAAAGCTCAAAACCCTTTCATTCAAGCCATCAATCTACAACCCTACCTCCCATCCATAGTTTAGACTTTTTGTAATTTCTTAGAGCTTGGAGCTCAAATTTGTACTAATTTGAGCTACGAAGACATTAGAGCAACTTCTACGTGTAGATTTGGCTTTGTCTATTGGAAATTCATTTGAGTCTAAAGTGTGGTTTGCCCCCTCTTTGTTTTTCTATGAATAACTTTAGTAGACATCTTGGTTTATTTGTTTATGTTATTATTATGATTTTCTAGATCTACCTCTTGGGATTATGTTTGAATAGGAAGCAATTGTACATGGGTTGTGATATATTTGTGTGGAATTTAGTTTGGCTATGATAGGTTCTATTATACTATGCTAACATGGTTGGTATTTGATGGGTGCAAGCCTTAAATACCCACATGGGTATGATGAGTGAAAGCTCTATCTCTAGAAAACCCAAAGTCATCTTTGAAAGAAGGGTTTTGGGTGAAATTTAGGAATCCATATCATCCGTGAAAGATGGATATGGAAACCAAAGCGATGATAGAAAATTAATTGTGTAGTTAGCTAAATTTTCACTATCTTAAAAATAAGGGTGAATATGAGGTTGACTATCCCTCAGGTTCCATTCTAGAAATAGGGGTTCCTAATTGAGGTACTGGGTGGCTTTAATTTCACACTCGTTAGGTACTCAAAAGGGTCAACGAGTGACATCTTTTTGGCTTTGTTGAAAAACTAGCCTCAAGGACTTTAAACCTATCCTACCATAACATCAATAACTATAATTTTCATCGAATCATTACATACCCATGCATATCTTGCTCCTAGGAAAGCATAACCCTAAGATCCGTTCTTAATTACTTACGCTCTAATTATTCTTAGTCTCGAATTAGACCCTTAGAATCCCAAGAATTAAACTCACTTTAGCAAATATTGAAAACCCTCAAATTATCTTGTACCTTTGGTTTGAATCTATTTAGTAGCTCTCATTTCGAACCTACTAAATAACCACTTTCATTGTTCCCATGGATTCGACCCCTACTCTTGTTGGGTAAATATATTTACAATGACCGCCTTGCATTTAAATTGCCGTGTAATTTGAGCATTATAAAAAATGGCACCATTGCTGGGGAACAATTTGGCGTAATAGGTTAGTTTGGAAATTTAGTTACATGCTTGAATTCAAACTTGTAAATATTTGTTTATGATTTTCATTGTTTCTTGTGTTAGGTAGATTTTCTTTATTTTTATTTATTTCTTACTATGGCATCAAGGAATGAATGTGGGTTTGGTGTTTTGAAAGCATATCTTTGATAATCTTTGTCCATATTTTGGTGGACCCCACTTTTAGCAAGAATATAGATATTCTCCCCGAAAAGAGATAAGTGCACCATCTCGATCCTATAGGGAATATGGATGTTCTCTATGTGGTGGTCAAGATGGACATCAGAGCCATTGTCCGAATGCCTCCTCTGCCCATTATGCTAACTCAGTTTCTAGTTCTTCTTAAGATTTTAATAGGTCTTATGAGAAGAAAAGCGAAGAACAAAGCATGAAAAATAGTGGCGTTGAAGCAATGCTTCAACGTATATTGGAGTTAACAACAACGATGGAGAAGGAAACCACTCTTATACTCAAGGCATTTGGAGAGGAAATCAAGAAGATAGAAGATGTGGCCATGGAAATAAATCCTTCAAACACCACAATCGTGCCCACTCTTCTAAATAAGCTTAGCGTTGAAGAATCCTTGGTGATTTTCCAACCAACCATATCATCAATAGGTAAAGATGCCGAAAGAAAGGAAATGGTGCTATAGTCTAAAGAAGAATTTAAGAAAATTTCTTGTAAAGACTCTATTCCATTTTAGGGTGAGAGTGCTAAGATGATGAAATTCTAGAATTAAGGGAAGGACCCCATTCTAACCATTTTTCAACATTATACTTGGTGGATCTAACGAAAGTCTATTTACCTGAGCAAATGATGAATTTTGGGGAGAAGGAACTCCATAACTATATTTTAGAGTTTGATATTACAAAAGAGCATACGGGAGCCCCACACTTGAAGGATAAGGATCACAACATCCTATGTTCAACTAGTGATCTATTACCATCTTTACCCAAGGAGCTTAATCGAAAGATTGATGTTAAGTTGGGTAAAAGGTTCAAGTCTTCGAAGAGACATGATAGAACATATTTCTTCATGACCTTGCATTTACCCAATGTACCTAAAAGATGCATTGATCGAAAATTAGGCAGAAATTTCAAATCCTCTTAGTGGAGACATAAATAATGGTTAAAGAGGCTTCATTCCACAAAATTAAATTAAGCGCTTGATGGGAGGCACTCCATCATTTTATGTATGCTTCAAATTCTTTTGAATAAGTCACATAATTTTGATGTTTTATGGGTTCTTTGGATAGTATTGGAAGCCAAAAACAAGGGAAAAAACAAGTTTGGGAAGTGTGACAGTCCCACAGAAAATAGGAAAATAGGGGAGCAAAACGCCTCAGGTATCGCGATCGCGGCCTGAGGATCACGATCGCGATAGTCTCTCTAATCTGTACCTTGGTTATCACAGTGGTTTCAGGGATACCTTTAACCCTTTTTATGCTATTGTTTTATGTAGTGATGTGACTATAATTCCTTTAGTTGGGGTGTGGCCCTACCCTTGTGTGTATTTATTGGTTTATAATACTTAAACTTAGCCACATGAAGCATGGAAATCTTGTGAATAGATTGTTTTCATTTGTAGTTTACTTGTTTTTTGATATTGATGGTGGACAAGATTTTTCCCTATGATGGATTATGATGACATTCTTAAGGCAAAAAAGTTGTGATTGAGTATTGAACCATGGATGTAGGGTAAGACTGAGTACCCATAGCATTGTGGATTTGAGATCGCACTCATGCCATTGGCAAAGTTTGAGTAGACATATGGTTGGTTTGCCCATATGAAGCCAAAATGTGAAACAAAGGCTTTGGTTGTTTCCATGGTTAGAAAATTGTGCATGGTGAAAGTGCAAATAAAACACCCCTCCCCCACCCAAAAATATTTCAGAAATCAAGGGCATGGACGTGAGTGACATCGAAACAATTCTCTTTTTGTGACTCCAAAAATTTTGACTTGTAATATTGTTAAATATTCTAATTTTTGTCTCTATTGAGAGGGGCAATTGAACCTCCTTGGCAAGTTTGCATGCCATGTGTGGTGAGCTTATTTGTTTGAATCTCATGTATACTTGTACTATCTAGAACTTGCCCCGTTAGTCTCTCAAGGCTAATTTTGATGTACTTGGTTGGTGAAATGATCTTAGGCCATCTTTGTGACATAGGAAGTCCACTCTAGCCTAAAAAGCATACCATTGCATAGATGTTATCACTAGTCACCCACTTTGAGCCACTGGACCTTTCTTTGGCAAACTCATGACAAGCCATTATCCCTCTTTTAAACCTTATCCTCCTTGAACTTAATAATGAAAATTGAGGCTAACAGCCTAAGTTAGGGGTGGTTATGTTTGAACGAGGAAACTTTGGTCTACGAAGTTATAAGTGAGTGCCTAAGATCTTAAGCATTGAGAACAAGTATAGAAGAAAAAGAAAGGACCCAACAAAGGAAAGAAAAGCACAAAGTGTGCAAGAAAAAGAAATGAAAAAAAAGTGGTTGAACCAAGGAAGCCAAAAATAGGCACATGCATAAAGAGAGAAAACAAAAAGAAGTGGCCAATAATCAAAAGATGGATTAAATAGCATAAAAAGTGATATAGATGCTCAAGGAGGGTGTAGTCACTTCATGCCTAAATGATATCTTACCCATTCTCCCTGAACCTACATTACAAGACTAAAAAGTCCATTGAGATCTCCAATCAAGTGTATTCATTATAGTGGTGGTTGAAAATAGGGGCAGGCCTATGGCATGGAACTTGTTAACATAGAGTGTTCTTTTGTGAGGGTAAGGGTTTTTGCTCTTAAATTCCTTGTTGCATATGTGGTAGCTTGGTGTTTGGAATTTTCTTTCTTGTAAGGAGGCATGTGAACAAGTCAAGGCGGGTGATTTTGTCATCTCCCTAAAAATGAGGCAAAAAGGAGTATAATATAGTTGAGGTCAAAGAGGAGTCGTTTCTTGAGTATTAATGATTGTTGCATGATTACTCTTTGAAGTATTTTGTATCCTTGAAAATTGTGTAATATTGAGGGGTGTCGAAAGAATAGCCTTTCCCATGTTTGATGAGATACTTGTGGTAGTAACTAAGCTTGAAGTCATTGTGACCATTAGGTCATCTAAGTAGGCATAAAATGTGTGTTGTCTCATGATGAAGGGTAGTGTTGCTTGAGGACAGGCAAAGATTTAAGTTGGGGGTGTTGATGAGTGGTGAAATTACCACTAATTTGCACTTAACATTCATGCACACTACTATAATTTGTATGTAAAAGTGAGACACATTTGGGGTTAAATGTACTAATTCCCATATTTTGCAAGTGTACAAGTACTGAGAAGATAAGAAGCAAACTTAAGCTAAAAGAATAAGAAAGGGAATTGAAGTGCAAGAGCTGGACAAGCTAATGCAAGATCAGGATATAGCCCTCCTTTATCGCAATCACGGGTGTTAGCTCGTGATCGTGCCTAGTCAAGATAGTCAACAAACTACGATCGCGACCAATCTTCCACGATCGCGTGACGATGGGAAATGGCCCAAGGTCAGCAACGTTATTTTGACCAACCGACTCCAAATCCCATTTAAAATCTCAAAACCTTTTCATTCCATCCATCAATCTACAACCCTATGTCGTATCTATAATTTAGGGTTTTTGTAATTTCTTGGAGCTTGGAGCTCAGATTTGTACTAATTTGAGCTAAGAAGACATTAGATCAACTTTTAAGTGTAGATTCGTCTTTGTCTATTAAAGATTCATTTGAGTCAAAAGTGTGGTTTGCCCTCTCTTTATTTTTCCTATGAATCACTTTAGTAGACATCTTGGTTTATTTGTTTTGATTATTTTTATGATTTGCTAGATCTACCTCTTGGGATTATGTTTGAATATGAAGCAATTATGCATAGGTTGTGATATATTTGTGTGGAATTTATTTTATTGATGATGGGTTCTATCATTGATATGCTAATATGGATGGGATTTGATGGGTGAAGCCCGAAATACCCACATAGGTATGATGAGTGAAAGTTCCATGCTCTAGAAAACCCAAAGCCATCTTCGAAAGAAGGGTTTTAGGTAAATTTTAGGAATCCATATCATCCGTGAAAGAGGGATATGGAGACCAAAGCAATGATAGACAATTAAGTGTGTAGTTTGTTAAATTTTCACTATCTTAGAAATAAGGGTGAATAGGAGGTTGACTATCCCTCGGGTTCCATCCTAGAAATAGGGGTGCCTAATTGAGGTATTGAGTGGCTTTAATTTCATACTTGATAGGTACTCAAAGGGGTCAACGAGTAACATCTTTGTGGCTTTGTTGAAAAACTAGCCTCAAGGACTTTAAACCTAGCCTACCATATCATTGACAACTAGAATTTGCATCGAATCATTATATACCCATGCATATCTTGCTCCTAGGAAAGCATAACCCTAAGATCCATTCTTAATTGCTTACGCTCTAATTATTCTTACTCTCAAATTATACTCTTAGATGCCCAAGAATTACTCTCACTTTAGCAAACATTGAAAACCCCCAAACCATTTTGTACCTTAGGTTTGTATCTAGTTAGTAGCTCTCATTTCGAACCTACTCAATCGCCACTTATATTGTTGCCCGTGGATTCGACCCCGACTCTTGTTTGGTAAATATATTTACAACGAACGACTAACACCTAAATTAACGTATAAGTTGAGTGTTATCAAGGATAGAGGCTATGTTCATGATATTGGTTGGTTCGGTTTCAAGAAGTATTCCATCCTTGTACAGAAAATAGTTGTAGTTTATAGACATATTGATGTTTACAATTTCATTGTCTTAATACTGGTGATGGCATGCATATATTTAGTACATTCATGATCACTAACTATGGTAAATGGTACGATTCCAACTAAATTATGATTTTTCTACTATCTCTTCTAAAAAGGGATAAAAATCCCACTTTTCACCTTTTAAACGGATTTATTCATAATTGGAATCGCACCATCTTAATGGATACTTATGAGCCTTTGAGACTTAAATGGTGATTTGGAAATTTGACCATGATATATTTTGGTCAAAGATTGTGTAATTACTATTTACCCTGATCGAGAGATATTTCGACCCTTTCTATGCTTTTATGATAATTTAGTTCCTATGTTTACCCGGGTAATAGATTTACAAATTTACACTCATTTTAGCCACTGTTTAGAGTCCGTGCATTTATTATACATACATAAATATATTTATCGATTTAAGTTTGGATATTGATTATATATTTATTGATTCAAGTATGAATATTGATTACATATTTACCAATTTAAGTCCAAATTTTGATTATATATTTATCGGTTCAAGTTCGAATATTGATTATATTTACTGGTTTGAGTTTGCAGGATGATTATGATATTAGTTACATTTATCAGTTTGAGTCTGGAGGATGATTATGATACTAGTGATGTGAGGTTATACATTAGGTTACTTATGGTATTTTGATAGGTTGTGGTATTATGGATTATATCTGGGCATTCATTCTTACATACGCATGGCCTATCACCAATATGCACCTATATCTATTAGCCTTATGGGGGGTTTCATAGGTATGAGTGATGAGTATGGCTTGTGGTGTGTTGTATGTTGTATGCTGATTGGACCTTTTAAGCCTAGGGTGATGGGGGTTGGTGAAAGGCTTAGTTGGGTATTGTTTGTCTGGACTAGCTAGTTCCTTGTGTTGTCGTTGATATTGTTATTATTATTATTATTATTATTATATTGTTACGATCCTTGTTATGACTAATTTGTGGAAGCTTTGTTAATAATCCGGTATTGATACTTGAGGCATGATTCTGGCTCTTTTATCTGACAATTATGTTGTATGCATAATTATCTCAAAATTAGATAAATGCATTCGAAACCTTGAGTATACTAACATTAATACTGGCTATGAGTTCGAGGTCTTAAGATGTTAGTCTGATGATTAAGGTTGTACCTCGAGTTGACCTTATTTATGTATATATGTATATCTATGTATATGTAGCTATGGTATTACCTTATATCCCTTTCTTCTTTTGCTTATTCAGATTGTACATTCATTTCTTGGCCTTGTATACTTAAATAAATCTTCTTTGGCCCTTAATTCTCATATTGGCCTGCGATATATGGTATAGTGTTGAGGTTCTTGAGTATATCTAGAATGAGATAGTTCATACTTATTAACTCCTTAACCTTATTATATTAGTTTTTTGTACATTACGATAGTTTATCCCTATTATCTCATTAGCTTTATGATGTAGTTGTCGGATATTTGGGCATAGTTTACATTTTTGCTTACATATTATGTATATTTGCATTATCTTTGGAGCTCAGTCGGCAGTTGCCTACTAGCTACCACATGTTGGTACTCATATTACACTTCTGTAACCAACAAATCACAGTATGGGTTATCGCCGTTGTTGAGTGTGTCATGCAGAACAACTTTGGTTTGGAGACGCAGGGTGAGCTCCTGGAGTTCAGAGTATTACCTTCCTCCCTCTTATGTACAAGACTACTCTCTATGTTCTATTAAGAGATGGCTGTCCTTGTATTTACATTTTGTACCTCATTTATATCCTCATTGACAGTATATGCTCTTGTACTAATTTTACTAGGTTTTGGGTTTATCTTATGTATGTTAGTCTTTTACCACATCTGTTCCGCATTTTTCCCTTCATTCTTTTGGTAGTCTGTTACTAGAAGTTCCAGACTACGGAATTAGCTTTACTACTGGTGGGTTAGAGTATGAGCCATCATGACCTGAGAAATTGGGTTGTGACAATAACACACAATTATTGTAAATAATCTCAATCTAAAGATGGGGTAAGCCTAGCCTACCCAAACGTCAAAGCTAAAAACCTCTTTGAGAATCCTCTTAATAGTTCCCCAGTAGAACCTGAGCTTGAATAACTTGATAAAAATAATTGATTTTTGTTTTTGATAACCAATTATGATGCCAAAAGAATTTTCCACAAAAAATTCTTTTTAACAAGAATTCAATAGCGATATGGAGCATATTGAAAATATATTAAATTTGCCTCTGACGATGAAGAATATCAAGTAACAATGTTGTCTCTTTCTTTATTTCAGAGGAGAAGAATAGATGACATTTTACTGTAATGAGCACGTTAATTACATTGCTACCTGTTATGGAAAGTATCACATATATACATGTCAAAATAAGTATAAAAATGGAAAGTAGGCCACCTACATCATGACCTGAGAAATTGGATCGTGACAATAGAACACAATTATCATAAATAATGTCAATCTAAAGATGGGGTAAGCATAGCCTACCCAAACGTCAAAGTTAAAAACCTCTTTGAGAAGCCTCTTAATAGTTCCCCAGTAGAACCTGGGCTTGAATAACTTGATAAAAATAATTGATTTTTGTTTTTGATAACCAATTTGGATGCCAAATGAATTTTCCACAAAAAATTCTTTTTAACGAGAATTTAATAGCGATATGGATCATATTGAAAATATATTAAATTTGCCTCTGATGATGAAGAATATCAAGGAACAATGTTATCTCTTTATTTATTTCAGAGGAGAAGCATAGATGACATTTTACTGTAATGGGCATGTTAATTACATTGCTACCTGTTATGGAAAGTATCACATATATACATGTCAAAATAAGCATAAAAATGGAAAGTAGGCCACCTAATTAAACCTCATATTATTCTAGACTTCACACACTTTCACGAGGAAGTGTGTTGCCACTAATTTTAAACCGACATCTATGTATTCGGGTATTGCATAGGTTCGTGATAAAATAAATATCATATTTTGAACATACCACAGTTAATAGAAAATTATTTCTAACAAAACCTCTATTATGTATTAATAATATTTTAATATATATAGATTCACTATCTCAGCTTAAAATATTTATAGGTTATAAAGACTATTTTAAGGTAACATAGATATATCATAACTAAAGAATTTTATAAATATCAAAATATTTTAGAAAGGTAATTAACTATATCATCTTACCAAATTTTAATTTAATTTAAATATTTTGTAACATGTTTGGTATTAATAAGATTCTCAAATGAACTGTTCGGAGATCGAACTATCAGTTTCATTAATAACTTGAGGCAGTTATAGAAAAGAAAAAAGGCATGTTTCCCCCCCCCCCTAACTTGTCACGAAAACATACTTTAGTCATTAAACTTAACGTGCAATTATTTACCCTCCTTATGAACTTTAAAGTGTATTATTTTGCTCCCTTTATGGCTTAGACCAAGTCAAGCTCCATTGTTCTATAGTCACTCAAGATTTAATTTGTCCACACCATTACTGAGCCACCGTTAACCTGACCTGGCCTAGTAATAAAATGTCCAACCTATTTTAAATAAAATCTAACCCAACCCGACCAATTTTCCTATCAAATACATCTAACCCGTCGTTCCCTTTCCTATTCGTAACCCGTCAAACCACAAATTTTACCAAAAAAAATCTAATTCCTAATTCCAAACCTAATCAATCATTAGTTTCGTGTAGATGCTAAGATTATCGAGTTGTGGAGGTATGTAATCCCTTTCTTTTACCTCTATTTTTCATCTAGGGTTTTTATCTAATCGATTTTCAAAGGGTTTTTCATTTTGACTAAAGCTCGTATTTTTTAATTCTTTGAAGTTTGAAAATGGATTTTGTGTATATTACCTTGAGATTTCACCATGGAGGAATATTACAACAAAAACCCATATTAAATACATCAGATGTATGGAGTCTGATTGTTTAGACGTAGATATTGACAAATTATCTTACTTTGAGTTTGTAGGTTATGTTAAGGAAATTGGATATAATTGTTACTCTTGTATTGTCTATATTAGAACACCTAATTCTAATCGTTAAGTAAAGGTTACATGTGATAGTGATATTTTTGGTATTCTACGTAAATTAAAAAATTGGGATGTAGTTCAACTGTATGTGCCACACTTTATTGAAGAAACTGATGTAGTCCCCGCCCTTGAATATGGTAAGAATGTGGTGAAAAATCTTTTGATTTTTTTGATAAAGACCATGTGCAAACCTTTGTGGATAGCTTAAGGCTTGAAGAAGCTGGAGAAACTGCACCACCTACTATTGGTGTTGCTGAAGTTTTTTCTACTGTTAAATTAGATAAATATTCTTCTACTATTGAGAAAGATTTGGGTAGGGGTGGTTCTACTGTCGAAGAAGATTTAGGTGGGGGTGGTTCTACTGTTGAGAAAGATTTGGGTGGGAGTGGTGCTACTGTCGAGGAAGATTTGGGTGGGGGTGGTGCTAGTGTTAAGGAAGATTTTGGTGGGGGTGGTGCTAGTGTTGTGGAAGATTTGATGGAACTTTTGTTGCTACTGCATCTGATGTTCCACGTACATTCTGATTGGGAAAGTGATAGTCATGATAGTGAAATTCTGATTATGGTAATTTTCTTTAATGTGATGATGAATATTGTAGTGATACTTATGAGGAGGTTAGAATTTTTAGAGAAGAAAAGAGAGCTTCCAAAACAAAAAAAGAAAAGAAAAGAAAAGATAGCCCAGAGCGAAAGGGGTTAATTTAAGAAAAAAGAAAGTTGATGTGGGATATAATGAGAATTTGTTCAAGAAAAAAAATACCCTGCAGGATAAATTAGGTGGTGATGAGCCATACTTTGATTCAAATGAAAATGCTAGTTTTGAAATAGATACTGATGTTGATGTTGATGTTGAGGATGAGTTTCAACATCCCATAAGAAGTGTGAAAAAGGCAAGGAGGGCAAAAAGAACTAAAAAAAGTTGTGTTTGATCCTACTTGTTAGTTAATTGTTTGGGAAACTAGTCTATCTTTTGATAATGTTAAACAATTTAGAGAAGCTATTACTAGATATACAATTCAAGAACATGTAGAGATGGAAAGTATGTAAATAAACCAACTAGGGTGAGGGTAAAATATGGAGATGGTTGTCAATGGTTACTGTTTCGTAGGCATGATTCAAGCACAAAAGATTTTGTTGTGAAAAAGTATAATCTAGTGCATGTATGCACTACCACAACAAAAAATAAATTGGTCAATTCAAAGTATTTAGCAGAGGGGTACAAGGATAGAATTATTTCTGATCCTGGCTTTAGAGTTTTTCAGTTGCAAAATCTAGTGAAAAAGGAGTTAGAGGTGTATGCTGGGAGAACTATGACAAGAAAAGAAAGAAACATGGTGTTGCAACAGATAATGGGTGATCATGTGAAGGAATTTAAAAGAATTCTTAATTATAGAGATGAACTTTTAAATACTAATCAGGTAGCACATGTCTAGTGAGGCTTAGTGAAAAATTTCTAAGGGTGGAAGATAATGGTTTCAATTCTTATATGTATGTTTAGATGCTTTGAAGAAAGCATTCAAAGCTAGATGCAGAAGATATATTGGATTTGATGGTTGTTTCTTAAAAGGCGTTTGTAAAGAACAGTTGCTTGTAGCTGTTTGTAAAGAAGGGAATAACCTAATGCTACCACTGGCTTGGGAAGTGGTAGAAGTTTAAATTACTTTCACTTTGACATGGTTTAGTACACTTGTTAGGCATGAGCTAGAACTTGTTGATGGAACCAGATTGATAACTATGACTGATATGCAGAAGGTAATTTGTTCTATCTTAATCATTTATGTTTTTAACTACTGTATTTTTTTTCTATATTCTTATGTCAATTAATCATTTTATATGATGCTGAAGGGTCTTGACACTGAAATTCTACAGTTATTGCCAAATACAAAGAATGTGTGCAAGACACATTTCAGCTAAATGGTCTAAAGATTGGAGAGACATTGAAAGAAGAAATGAAGTGTACCCTTGAATGGAATGGTGAATATGGTTTTGAGGTTAAGGACAGTTGGGCCAATACATTTATAGTTCAATTTAATAACAGAACATGTACTTTTAGATCTTGGATGCTAAAAGGCATACCCTATTATCATGCAATAGCTGCACTTTATTTAAGAATATTGGAGCTATTAACTATGTATCTCATTGGTATAAGAAGGAAACATACCAAAAGACCTATAGCTTTTTTATTCATCCTATTACTGGAATGTAAATATGGCCACAGTCAACCAACCTTCCAATTATACCAGCAGAAATTAGAGAAATGCCAGACGGCCCCTCTAAGTCAAGAAACAAAGAGGAAACTAAGAATAAAACAAGTAAATTATCCAAAAGAGGTGTTGAAATGACCTGCATCACTTGTCATGCAAAGGGTCACAGTAAGAAGAGTTTTCCTTTGGTGCAAAATCTACAACTGGTAGAGGAAAAGGGACAAGTTCAAGTGTTGGTTCTTCTGCAGCTCTAAATCAGTCTCAATCAAGCACAAGCAAAGAAAGAGGAAGGCCAAAAGGGTTTACAAAATAGGTAAAACTTATTTATAATTCACCTTAAGTTTTATTGAATTTTGATATTATTTTTGCTGTTAGGATATTCCAGCTGCTATTAAATTTTGATATATCTTATTTTGACTATTAGGATATTACAACAACTATTTCTTCTGCAAATATGATTGGTGGCATTGGATGGGGAAGAGGGACTGAAAAGAGTAAAGGGACTACTGCTCTTGCATCTACTGTAGATAGTGCCAATGGAAGCGGAAGAAGGACTGATAATGGTAGAGGGACTGTTGCTTTTGCATCTAATGTAGATGGTGTAATTGGAAGGGGAAAAGGGATTGGTAAGGGAAGAGGGACTGTTGCTCTTGCATCTAATATAGGTGGTGCCACTGGAATGGGAAGAGGGACTTATAGGGGAAGAGGGACTACTGCTGCTGAAAATACTATTGGTGTCATTGGAAGGGGCAGAGGGAGTGTTGCTACTACATCAAATACTGGTGATGTTAGTGAAAGAGGTAGAAGGGTTGTTGATCCTACATCTAATCTTAGTGGTGTTACTACTAGGGGTCGAGGGTCAAGTTTTAATAGACCAAGAATGGTTAGGACGGGGGTTCTATATACATAAAGTGATTTTAAAATCCACAATATAAGTGATTGAATGATTTTATACTTTTCAATATTCAAGTTAATCATCAAAAGACTAATCATTTATTTGTTAATCTAGTTTGGAATGCCTTTAAAATCCTCTCTAGTAACTGGAAATCTTAGGTATCATAAACCAAGGTCAGGTGTGAAATGGAAAGGAAAGCCTGTTGTCACCCAACAAGGACTTCAAGAAATAAGAGAACAAAAAGGAATAAAGACAAGTACAAAAGCTGCAGAAATGAATCAATTGAGCCAAGAAAGTTCTTCAGTTATCTAGTGTTTGAGGTCTTATTTGTTCACTAAATTATTTCATCTATTTGATGTTTGATTAGCTCAAACAATTATGTAGTTGTGTCTGGATAGATATGCTTTTGTAAAATAATTATGCAGTTGTGACTGCTTTGTGATGTCTGTATTTTTTTCAAACAATTATACAGCTGTGAGTGCAACTTTTGATCTCTTAATTAGGCAGCCGTGACTACAATATATTGATATATTATGCAGCTAAGACTGCAGTGCATACTTCAAACAATTATGTAGTTGTGTCACATGAATATTTCTAGCAATACATGCAGCCAAGACTGCACATTTGGGTATATATTATTTGTATCATTGTCATCCATATTTTTGTATCTATTTTTGTGTACTTGCAAGTAGAATAACAACAAAAGAAACTTCAAACAAGATTCTTATGAACTTGCAAATAAAATACATAGACAAATAAGGGATCCCAACAAAGAATTACATAGATACTTCAAGGATGATTACAAAAGATCTAATGAAAGTAAAGGCTGCTATACACCAAAATCCTAAGGTAACTCTATTGAGTCTTTATTTACATTGATCATTCTAATCCAATAACCTATAACTACAATGCAATAACAAAACACAATAAATATGAGAACATTCTCCCATTCCTTCCTCTAGCCATTATACTTATCCATTTTTTCTCTCTTTCTTTTATCTTCTCAATCTCTTCTTCTAATTTCTTCAATTTGATGTCTACACAATTATCATCTTATTTGAAAACTCTAGGCTTGTCCACTTCTTTGAATGTTTCCATCTGTACAACTTCATTGAGTGATGGTTGCATGATTTGATGACAAGATTCCACTAAATCTCAAACTCAACTAACTTTTCTATTAGTTTAGGAATCACAAATTTGGACCTCGGATTAATGTCCTCTTTGTCCCTCCATCACCAAAAGTAATAAGATCTTGGTTTCTTCAACTATTTAAACAAATGATTAGTGTTCAGTTGAATATACTGGGATAAAAGAAAAGAGAAATATTCTAGATATTTAACCCATAATAAGGACATTCCAAATATCTTCTGTCGGGATTAGTTGAAGTCCAAGATGTCTTAAATGAACTAAAAATCCATGATTGCAACAAACTTTTTGGTTATAAGCAAAATCGTTCTCTTTCATACAAAGCTTACACAAGTTAACTGATCTCATGGTATGCTAGGGAACAATTCAGCCCACAAATTTCAGAACAAAAAATGACAATAAAATTTACATAATAAAAGATGAAGGAATTTACCTTTTTCATAGGGATATGAGATGAATAGAGAAAATGGAAACAAAAGATAAAGGAAAAATAAGAGCAAATTAATGAAAATAATGAAATAATGGTCTTGCTTTTTTAAGCAATTTCAAATCAAATTGAGGTTTGAGTTGATTGAAGATAAAAGAGAAAAGGAGTTAGGGTTTTGAAATTGGGATTCAGGGGTCAGTTTCTAAAGGAGAAGAAGATGATCATTTTCTTAAAATAAATTAATTTAGGTCAAGTTTATCTCTTAACGTGCCTTGTGTGGCAGTGTTTACACGTTCCTTGGTCTAAGCCATGAAGGGAGCAAAATAATACACTTTAAAGTTCATAAAAGGTTCAAATAATTATAGGTTAATTTTAATGGCTAAAGTAAGTTTTTGTGAAAAGTTTGGGGGGAAACATGTCTTTTTCCTTTAGAAAAAAGATTAAACACCAAGAATGTAGAAAAATGATAGATGATCGGGAGGGTCATTACACTATCTCTTAACTAGCACCAACACTAATATAGATGTCAATGATGACCCCTAGTAATCAGATTTGCATCACATAAAGAAGCAAAAGTGTAGTATGTGTACTAAAACAATGAGTACTTAGTAGGCATCATTGGCTGACTGAGCTAAATTTAATGAAGGTACAATAAGATGCGAAAAGGTAAGCTGATGTCAAGAAAAGAGGCAAACTTGTAATAATGCTTCGAATACTAAAAATGGATAATTGTGTAAATAATTTTGAAAAGAAAGCAACTAACTATAGCCTAAATGGACCTCCATAAGTTCAGTAGGCACAAACAAGAGTGTATAATCCACGAGAGTCCTCATAAGCTCGATGGATGCAATCAAGAAAGAAGTACTAACAATAATAATCCCAAAGTACTCAAACCCTAAAACCATAACCTTGGTTTCCCCATGACATAAACACCAGACTTGAATCGATTACATAACCATAATAAGTAACCCCTCAATACAAGACTAAAAAAATAGTACCTTAGATGCAAGACTCGAGTCGATCTTAATATCATAATTTTTGAATTCGAATCGGTCTTAATATCATAATTTCCTAACTAAAAATGGACTTAATAAATCAATGTTATAAGCCTAGTCAAAGTTAGAAAATGTCTAAGTCCTCTTCGGGCTTAAGAATATAAAAAGAATGGCAGAAGAAGGCCTCTTAAATCTATGAGGAGTTCATTATAATATTGACCTAAAGTGGGTTGGAGGGGCTCTCTTTTAACCTTGAAAGTCCATTCTAAGTAAATTTCTACCCTAAGCTAGACAAAGGTTCATAAGTACTTCTACAACATGCTAACTAAGCCTCATTAAGTCCTAAGGTAGCTATTTCATCGAAGGAATAAATAGTAAGGTCGATTCCACCTAAATACAAATTACAAACTAGCTAGATAGTCAAAATATTGCTAAATTTACAATCAGGTTATAATTACCCAATCCAATACTAGCTTAATACCATACTAATACCATAATAAAGCTTAATCTATGAGGAGAGTAAACCTAGCCTACTTGGACAATGAAGAATGCTCGATAAAGTCCACTAAAGTGGAGATTTTCCCTTTTAAAAAGCCTTCACATGATACCACACTATCAAAATAGTGATCTATACATTAATATGAGAATAATGATACCTAAATTACATTTTAATACTTTGGATAAAGAATTGAGTCAAAATCCCATATGGGGCCTGCTTGTGGAATCACAATTTTGAAATTGTCAATATGTTCCTCTATTCTAAAGGATAATTTGCCCTTAATAATAAGTAAATTTTGAGCTCATATGAAACAAAATTAACCCATCAATAAATGAGGTATTTATGACTAAATCAGAGAATTACAATGCGAAAATGGCTTTTCTGAGCTTACCAACACCCACAATCACCCAATGATCAATCTCCAAATTTTTCTATGGTACATAGGGTTTAATTGCTTTTGGTACTTAAGAATAATAAGAGAAATGGGAATAAATTCCCCTATAATTATTGCTTAAGTGATCACCACTAAAGTGGTACATGGCCACTTAAGATACCCATACCCCCGACTGACCTCCGCTAAAGCAGATAAGATGTCGCTTAAGCAACGCCTGCTATAGCAGTTAGGCCTTTGCTAAAGTCACTGGGTGGGGACTAACTTGGCCACTAATGCAACTCCCTTGGTTGCTTAAGCAACCACCGTGACCAAACGTCCGCTTAAGTGGCTGCACTAACTGAGTCCATGCACCAACTTAAACTTTGTATTTGCCAAGTTTTAATTGATCCCTTAGGACTCATTTAAAATATTATGAATGCAAATGAATTATGCTAACTTATTAAATTCGCCATATAGACTCAACAGAGCCATTGAAATTTTCATCCAAGTAGTTTTGAGGAAATGTGGGCCTCACACATAAGATTCACTTTTATCAAACTCCACCCAATACCTCAAAATGAATCTGAGTGGCTTGGAACCCAAACCAATGGACCCTATCCTAAAATCAACGTTTGGAGCTGATAGAATTATCAAATTGGCGCATATAAGGTTGTTAACTTGAAGTTTACGCCTGATAACTAATCCTTACCAATAAAAGATTCAAAATAGAGAATTGGATCTAAAAACTAATGATCTGCCTGATAACCAAACTATAAGTTTCATCAAGTCATAAATGACATAGGGCAGATCTAGGAAAGTTATAAATAATAAATAGATATGAAAATATAAATAATGACCCTTACCTGAAGGGTCATTATAGTTTTTCTTCATAGGGTGCTCTTGTCTATCATTTTATATCGAGAATCTCAATTCACTTCTAGATTCTAGAGGGCATTATGGATGGATTTGGTACCTAAGTTGACCTTAAAACTACTTTTCACCCTAGATCAATGGACTATTGAAGGAGATATTTAGGTTTTGAGGATATACTCTGTGTATATTTTATGGACATTAGGGGTTAGTAGGAGCAATTTTTATCCTTAATGGAGTTTGCCTATAATAACAACTATCATTCAAGTAATCATATGGCACCATTTAATGTGATGTATTGTTGGCGTTGTTCATCTCTTATTGGTTAGTTTGAGAGTTCAGAAGTTAGACCTCATGGTACTAATTTACTTTGTGTGTCCTTGGATAGGGTTTGAGTGATTTAGGATAGGATATAGGGAGCTTAGAGCAGGAAGAAGAGTTATACTGACCATAGACTTCGTGTCTTGATATTTCGAGTTGGTGACTAGTTTTTTCTTTTAGTGTCGCTCATAAAGGGCATAATGAGTTTTGAAAAGAAGGATAGGCTCAGCCCTAGGTATATTAGACTATTTGAGATACTTCAGACAGTTGGGGAAGTAGCATATAAGTTGGCCTTTCCTTCTGAATTTTAAGACATCCATTGAGTTTTCCATGTATCTATGTTGAGATGTTATATTTTAGATAAGTCACATATTCTTCGATGGGACTAGTTTAGTTAGATGACAGGTTGGCATTTATGGAGGATCAAGTATCTATCCTAGCCAAAAATATTAGATGGTTGCATTCTAGAGGTATTACTATGGTTAACTTTAGTAAAGATGTTGTATAGTCAAGGATACTACTTGAGAGACTGAGTGTGATATGCAGACTCAATATGTCCACCTTTTTTACCCTTCAGGTACTCCTTAATACTTTACTTTTGTGGATGAAAGTTCTTTTAGTAGTGAATATTTTAATGACCCTCACGTCATTTTTGGAATTTTCATGTTTTTTATGCATTTAGAACTTTCTTATATCTTCCCTAAGTGATTAATCACTTACTGGGACTGACAGTTTGGTTACTAGGTAGTTGGTTTGGTTTTCAGAGCCATTTCTCTATTGTGGAGCTTTCACTATTTAGAAAATGGTATCAAGCCTAAACTTCAGCTAAATGACCTCAAATTCTAATTCTAACAGTATCATTAACATTCAAATATTGATTCTAGTCTGGGGGGCTCTTAGTCCTAGTTGGAAGGCTTCAGGACTTATTATAAGTTGTTGGGTAGATTTTGGCTAAAATGGACCCTTAATTGTAGGACCAATTTTTTATTGAAATAACTTCAAATGGAAATTTTGATACAGTCTTTGAGTTCAAAATTCTAGTTTTTGTATGGTAGCATAGTTTGTTTGCATTCACGAGATTTTGAACGAGTCTTGAGGGGTTGGTCAGGAAATTTACAGTTTACCTAGGTTGTTGGTGCTGATGCACCTAGTGTAGACCAAAAATGGTCTTTGTGTTTGCTTGTCTTTGGATGTAATCACGAGGGTCAAGGATTTTTACCTTTGGATTTTTGGTCTAGCCTCCATATTCTAAAAGAGAAGGTCATCCTGATTGGTCCAACCTCCTTTATCGTGATTGCAGAGGAAATTTTTTATTTTTAAAGGTATGTTCGGGCCAATGATGTGTAAGCCTATGCTAACATATTTAAAGTTTTTAACTCTAAATAATTGCAAAGTCTTGAGCAACTTTAGTCATTTTTGATTAGTTTACTTTGATTTTGCAGTATAAGTAGAGAAGAAGGGGAACCACAAATAAAGGAAGCAAAAAGCATAAAATTGGAAGCAAATAAAGAACAAAGTATGGCTGGCGACATCCATGACACATCGTTATCCTGGTGATAGGCTATCAAGGATGCCGTCAACCTTAACCAAAGAATGAGATTTGTTGTAACGTTGTGACGGTATGTCGTGTTAAGGCGTCAGAGTTGTGATAAGGCATCAGGATCACCGTCAACCTTAGGCAGAAATTCTCAAAATAGAAGAGGAGCTGACGACATCCATGATGCGCTATCAGACTCCTAATAGGACGTCATTGTCTCTGTCAGCCTGAGACAACAAAAACCAAACTTAAAGATAATCTGACAACGTCCGTGATAGGCCGTCAAACTCCTAATAGGCCGTCACGAGCGTCGTCATCTATTCCGAAGAAAATCTAAACTTTAGTTTTATTTTCTTATTTAGGGTTAACTATTTAAAGCCTTGTTTTAGGTTTTTATTATTCATTCGATCATTATCGATTGACATATCCCACAAGATAGATAATATAATTTCTCTCTCTCTCTCTCTAAGACTAATATTTCAGTGATTGCTTTATGATTCAATTACAAGTTCACTTTTGATTTCCTTCATTATTATAAGTTAATCTTCTCAATTATGAATTCAATTTGTGTGCTTATATCTTGCATCATGAGTGGCTGAACACCCTTAACCTGGATTATGGGATCTAGGGTTAGGTCATGATAAGGTTGTAATTAATTACTCAAGATTTAATAGGTGTTAGGATTTCTTGGTAATTCTAAGATTAGAATTTATGTCTGTTGGTTGCAAACAATAGGCATACCTACTTTGGTTTGCTTGATAAAGAAATCATAAATAGTAGGAAGTGAATTATCAGCAGGAACTCGGAAAGGCTTCGTTTAATAATCAGCGTTGTAACAAAAATAATTAACCTGAGGTAAAATCTGGAAAGTGCATAGCGATTCCCTAAGTTCGAGAGGATTAGGAAATTAGATGCTTGAATAGGTCGAGAGACATTTGAGCATATCATCGATAAAGATAACTTGTGATCCTAACCACCGTGAGAGTCTTGAGTAAATTTCGGCATCTGTCATGTACCGTAAGCCCTAGTGAACATAATTCTGGTTATTTCATAAACTCTTGATTGACAAACATTGAAATTAAGGTGACTAAAAATTATTTGCTAATCTCCAAAACCCCTATTTTATCTATTTATATCGTTTGTTTGAATTTAATTTGTAGCTTTAGTTTCAAACTAGTTTAATCGCCACTCATATTGTTCCCTTTGGGATTTGACCCCAACCTAGTTGGGTTTTATATTGACAACGATCGCTTACACCCATTCAAGAGTGTAATTTGAGCGTTATCAAAAATGGTGCCGTTGCCGGGGACAATTTGGCGTATTGAGTTGGTTTGAAATTTTAGCCTACTATCTTGAATTCAAACTTGTAAATATTTGTTTTTAGTTTTCTTTTATTTCTTGTGTTAGGTAGATTTTTATTTTAGTTTACTTATTACTATGGCATCGTGGAATGAACATGAGCTTGATAGTTGGAAATCTTATCTTGATGATCCATGTCCATATTGTGATAGACCTCACTTTTGGCAAGATTGTAGACATGCTTTCCTGAGAGAGATATGTGCACCATCTCCATCCTACCGGGAGTATGATTGTTCTTTATGTGGTGGTCGAGATAGACATTGGAGTGATTTCCTAAATGCCCCTTCCCCCTATTGCGCTAACCCAAATTTTAGTTCTTCTTATGAGTTTGATAGGTCTTATGGTCAAGAAAAGGAAGAATGAAGCACCGGTAAGAGTGGAATTGAAGCTATGTTTCAATGAATGTTGGATTTCCAGAAAGAAAAATATGATATCGTATATGATATGCGTCAAGATATAAAACCGATCATTCATGAAGAGATGGATATAGAGGTCAATTATTCAAAGTATTTTTCTATATTATATTTAGATGATATCTTATCTGTGGAATCATTTAACATAATGGAAGAGTGTGAAGATAAGGAGCAAGAATTCTATACTGATGATGAGCTTGATGTTGATCTTCCATTGGAGATTTCCCAACCAACCGAACAATTCATGAACGAAGATACCAAAGATGAGGAAGTGGTACTAGAATTGAAAGAAGAAATTAAGAACAATCCTTGTGAAGACTCTAGTCCATTTTGGGGTAAAGATACTAATAGAGATGCTACTCCAGGATTGAGAGTTAGTCCTCATTCGAACCACTTTTCAACATTATACTTGGTGGATGTGAAGAAAATCAAACCACCCAAGCAAATGGTGAATTTTAAAAATAAGGAAGAAAATTCTTACAGTTTGGTGTTTATCTTTCCAAAAGGGTATACTACAACCCCAGTCTTGAAGGCCAAGAAGCTTAAATATTGATATCCATTTAGTGGATTTTTAAGATCCTCATCGTTTCCCAATGAGCCCACACGAAAGTTTGATGCAAAATTTTGAAAGCGGTTCAAGTCTTCAAAGTGGTGTGATAGAACATTCCTTATCATGCCCTCATATTTGCCCAACAGACCTAAAAGATATAAAGATCAAAAGATGGGCTGATAATTTAAATCGTCAAAGTGGAGGGATAAAGAAAGACTGGATGTCGTCGTGCCACGACACTAAATTAGGCGTTTCTTGGGAGGCAAACCAAGGTATTTTGTTATTTGTATTCGTATTATGTGATTGACATCAGATCTTCGCACCCATGGTGCCACAGGTATCTTTCTAACACTCTTGTTTTGGTTTGACGCATTGGGGATATTACATGTTTTTAAGTTGAGGGTGTTGGGGCTACTTGTGGGTGTTGATGTCCTCCTGGGGTTTTTGTTTTCATGCCTCTTTTCCCCAGAGTTTTGTTCCTAGTAGAGCTGACATGTTTAGGCGTATTGTGCTTGTTTTGTGATGTGTTGTAGTTGACTAGGAGAAATACAAGTAACAAAGGAAGTTAACTTGTTTTTGTGATTTTTGAGCACCTCTCCATTGGTCTGATATATTACTATATGAATTGCATCCATTTATGACCACGGTGTATCTTTTTGTGGCATTAGTCTGGCAACTGAATAACCTTTGTTAAATAAGTGCATGAACTGGATAAGTAGTGATATGCGAGATACTTGTGTGCCTTGTGTGTGTAAGGTATTACTCATTTCCCGTTATGTGTTGAATCTAGAACTTGCCCTGTTAGTCTTGTCATGGTCATAGGATAGGAGTTAGGAAAGGATCATAGGACATTTTTTATTTTAGCCCACATTAGCCAAAATGATCTTCCTATGTGCATAATATCTCTTGATCCCTGTTTTGAGCCTAATTAACCTATTTCTTTCTAGACACCTCTCACCTTTTTATTTACATCACAATGAACCTATTTTGGCCCTGGTCCTCCTTGGACACTGTGCACCTTGACTTAGGCAAACAACCTAAGTTGAGGGTGTCTATCATAGGGGTGCATAATACAAAATGAGTATGAAGAGAGGAAGAATAAAAGAAAATAATAAAAAGTTGGGTGCGGTGAAAAAGGAATAAGAAATGAGAAAGTTATGTAAAAGATGATAAAAAGATAATGTGATAATTGAAAAGACCGCATCCATCTTGAGCATGTGTGATCAATAAAAGAAAGAAAGAAAAGAAGGTTGGGAGTTGAAACCCCAAGAGTTTAGTGTAGTGTCAAGAAGGCATAGTCACTCTGAAATATCCATGAATATCATACCAGTCCCTAGCCAACGTTACAAGCTTAAGAAAAGCCCTATAGTGATCCAAACTGACCTGTCTGACGACTTGGGTACTGACTATAAGGGAAAGCCTATGGTATTTGATGCGCAATGTTGGAAATTTGTTCTGAGAGTGAGTTTTGTGTTTATCCCTGTGTTTATGTATGTAAATTCTGACATGAGTGAAAAAGAGATTTCTTTGTTGTGAGGGCATACTAGGTATGTTGCTAATCACTGTCTTATTCGGATAGTGTGATTTGGGTATGTTCTGGTTTGTTATTGCTAAAATTCTTGCCATACCTTGATCCTCGTGAGTTGCATGGGTGTTTTTAATAATCGACACAGTTGCTCTTAATTTGATTGACCTTGGAGATGGTGCATGTATTCTGAACTGATATGAGTAGTTAGCTGCCAACTTGTACTTTGTATACTCTTGGTTATATTCTGGTTGCTTGAGGACAAACAATTGTTTAAGTTGAGGGTGTTGATGTGTGAGCCTATGCTAACATATTTAAAGCTTTTAACTCTAAATAATTGTAAAGTCTTGAGCAACTTTAGTCATTTTTGATTAGTTTACTTTGATTTTGTAGTATAAGTAGAAAAGAAAGGGAACCACAAATAAAGGAAGCAAAAAGCATGAAATCGGAAGCAAATAAAGAACAAAGTGTGGCTGACGACATCCATCACACGTTGTCATCCTGGTGATAGGATGTCAAGGATGCCGTCAACCTTAACCAGAGAATGAGATTTGATGTAATATTGTAACGACATGTCGTGATAAGGCGTTAGAGTTATGATAAGGCATCAGGATCACCGTCAACCTTAGGCAAAAATTCTCAAAATGGAAGAGGAGCTGACGACATCCATGGCGTGCCATCAAACTCCTGATAGGACTTCATTGTTGCAGTCAGCCTAAGATAGTAAAATCCAAACTTAAAGAGAATTTGACGACGTCCGTGATAGGCTGTCAAACTCCTGATAGTCCATTACGAGCGCCGTCATCTATTCCGAAGAAAATCTGAACTTTAATTTTATTTCCTTATTTTGGGTTAACTATTTAAAGCCTTATTTTAGTTTTTTATTATTCATTCAATCATTATCGATTGACATATCCAACAAGATAGAAGATATGATTTTTCTCTCTCTCTCTAATACCAATATTTCAGTGTTTTCTTTGTGATTTAATTACAAGTTCACTTTTGATTTTCTTCATTATTATAAGTTAATCTTCTCAATTATGAATTCAATTTGTGTTGTTATTTCTTCCATCATGAGTGGCTGAACACCCTTAACCTAGATTATGGGATCTAGGGTTAGGTCATGATAAGGTGGTAATTAATTACTCAAGGTTTAATAGGTGTTAGGATTTCTTGGTAATTCTAAGATTAGAATTTATGTCTGTTGGTTGCAAACAATAGGTGTACCTACTTTGGTTTGCTTAAGAAAGAAATCATAAATAGTAGGAAGTGAATTATCAACAGGGACTCCGAAAGTCTTCATTTAATATTCAGTGTTGTAACAAGATTGATTAACCTGAGTTAAAATCTGGACAGTGCATAGTGATTCCCTAAGTCCGAGAGGATTAAGAAATTAGACGCTTGAATAGGTCGAGACACATTTGAGCATATCATTGATAAAGATAGCTTGTGATCGTAACCACCGTGAGAGTCTTAAGTAAATTTTGGCATCTGTCATGTACCGTAAGCCCTAGTGAACATAATTCTGGTTATTTCATAAACTCTTGATTGACAAACACTGAAATTAAAGTGACCAAAAATTATTTGCTAATCTCCAAAACCCCCATTTTATCCTTTTATATTGTTTGTTTTAATTTAACTTGTAGCTTTAGTTTCAAACTAGTTTAATCGCCACTCACATTGTTTCCTGTGAGATTCGACCCCAACCTAGTTGGGTTTTATATTCACAACGATCGCTTACACCCATTCAAGAGTGTAATTTGAGCGTTATCAGCCAACTACAATGTTCATGAAGGGGGTCCCATGATTGGGAAAGACCTCTGACAGTAAATAAATATTTCCCTTTATTTCCAGCTTTATTTTCAAAGTGTAAAACTCTATAGTAGACCTTTGGGAGCTCAAAAAAAGTATTTTAATCAATAAGTGAAGCTAGTATTAGCTTGAAAAAGTGATTATGATAATTTTAGCATCATTTTGTAGTAAGTATTAAATTTAATTTTCTCTTATATTAGTAGTTTAAATCCATATTTTTTCAAATTCTATTGGTACTATTTTGGGTCTGTTTTGGGATAGTTTCAGGGCTTGGATTAGACCTAATTTTTGGGCAAATGATCCTTGAGCTAAAAGTGACGTTATGATGATTCCAAAAGTAGGCCTACATGTAATTTTTAGTCTAATTTCTAACTCAGAGAATATATTTGCAATAAGGATATCGATATTCTCATCTTAACGTGTAGGACTTTATTTTGGTAGCGTGGCAGTGGTTCGATGCATTTGGAAAGGGATAAGCTCTATAGTAAAGGGTTATACGAGCTTATGACAACATCTAGGTAGTCTAGGCTTGCCTTTCTCTTATATTATGATTGAATATGGTACTACTGCAATGTTGTGCTAGCTATGGGTGGGTATTTATGTCTTAATTGTTATTTTAGCTTTTAGTGACCTATGTTAGCCAGTTAGGGGCTCTTTTTAGAAGAATTCGAGCCCGTTTTACTGTAGGTCGGTATATGATTGTCCTTAGTATTAGACTTTGTGTTTTTAATGTCTTGGGATGGTATTGGGAAGGCTTAGACTAAGTTCAGGTAGGTGCTCGCATTAGGATGGTATTTAGGGTTTAATAGAAGGGCCCTCTATCCTTTTTATGATAGAATTCTTAAAAGAACCTCCTTTTGACCTTAATAATTGTATCTATATTTTATAAGGCTATTATATAGGTTTGGGGTTTTCTTAAGCATGGTTTTACATTTATTTGGCTTTTACCTTTGGTAGTGTAGTATTAAACCTTAGATCGCACCTTTCGGCCTTAGTAATTAGAACTCACTATGCCTTAAAAGATTCCACTGCCTAAAATATGTTTATATTGGCTAAATGGACTAGAAATTGGTTAAAACATGGGATATATCTCTTGAATTTGTTCTTGTCCGTTCTGGTTCAAGTTCGACAATTTTTATATAACTATTATTTATTAGTTCTAATTCGAGTCTGGAATATGCTATATTGTTATCACTTATGAGTACCATTTTGAGTTCGGCACCTATATCTTAGTTATTCCTTTGGAGTTTTGGTTTATTCTAGCATTTATTGTTATTCCTATTATGGGAACCCTGTGAATACCAATGGAATGGAGGTTATGAATGGGAAAGGGGATCATGAGGTATGCATGGCCTAAATTTTGGTTTAGTTTATGTTCTTTATTGTCATACCTCATCCTTATTCTAGTATTATCCTTTGTCTATACTCACCATGATTATGGAGGATCAGTTGGGTTTTTTCTTCTTTTTATGCGCTTTCTAGCTTATGTGGGACCATTTAGGTTATAGTTAGACTTTATTTTCCACTCTCGAGTTACTTTATATATATATATACATACACATATGTATATACATACACATATATATATACATACACACATATATATACATATATATATATATACATATACATACATATATATACATACATAATATATATATATATATATTTCTTCCACCATGTATGGTTTATTATTTGTATTTCTGGTCTTTTATTCTTGATTTTAGTTTGCATCCTTGAACTTTTTTATGCTTTTACTATAGGTTATCTTAGTCGGCCTGTAATGCTTACTTAGTACCCATTATTTTAGTACTTATCTTGACCTTCTACATATTTTACTTAATGCATATCCGAGTATAAGTCATTGATGCTGGCGATATACACAGGTTGTACTCTTGTTCAGAGCTAGGGTGAGCTCTTAGAGTTTGGAGTTGATCCTCATCCTTCAACTATTTTTTGGATAGTCTTATTAGAATATTCTAAGACTATGCTGTATAACTAACATTGTCTAGTACTCTTTATTTGTTTAGTATCTCTTGTACAGACCTTACTAGGTTATAGGAAAACTCTTTTTGTATGTTTTGTCCTCCTCTATTTATCATTACTTTTAATTTTTTATTGTTTCAACTATGTGCCTATCCCTTTATTTTCTTAGTTTCATCGATAAGCCCATTACTTTTATTTTCAGACTATGATTTGGCTTACCTACTGGTGGATTAAAGTAGGTTCCATCATGACTTGAGAAATTAGGTTGTGAAACCATTTTTCTTAGTAACTTTGATATATTTTCTTTTCAACACTTTTCCTGTATCAGTTGTCGATGTTATTATTTGTTCTCTTACCTCATTTTCCAACTTTGCTTTCTTGAATTGAGTTTTATCTTGATATGTTGTTATAGCTAACTTTATTATTCTTTGAAGCTTTGAATAATTTATAAAGTGGATGTTTTACCCTTTGTTGGGTTGTTGCTAATAGATCTTACCAGCAGTAGTTACTTTGTTGGATAACATATATGTAAAACTTCATACTTTTGGACTAAGGGTTGACCTATTGAAAATGAGTAATCTGCTTTGAACCTAAGAATATGGTTGTGCTAGGGTTAAGGTTAAATTGGATGGGTCGTGCAATGTTGATAAGAATGTATAGTTTCCCTGATATTATGTCTATGTTTAGTTTTCAACACTTCAAACTATTTGTAAACTTGAGCTTAGCATAGTAAGTTATGTACATTTTACCCCAAGCCATGAAAATTCTAAGTATTGATGTAATGGGGCATGTAACACATTGCCTATCGAATCCAAGTTGTACCTGGTAGGGGTTGCAATGCATTGCCTATTTCATTGTATTTCATGATGCGATGTGAAAAGCCTCACACCGAAGTTGTACGTGGAGCAGGTCGTGTACGAATTAAGGAAATTAGGAGAATTTCTTATCAAGTGTTTGGATGCAACAAATGACACAACATGATAACCACTGAGTATAAGTTTTATGGTGTTATGCCCGTTACACAACATCATAGTATTATAGAGCTCGCAATGCATAAACTCCAGTCTCGGACCTCAACTTATAAATAGTACCCAATAGGATTTTTTCCAAAATAGTATTTCATTCTTAGTCTATTTAGATCCTAGGATCACTTTTCTCTCTTTTCACCACCTTTCCAAATCAAGGTAAGTCTACTCTTGTGTTTCTAAGTTATTCCAACATTACTACATTAATTCTTAATATGATTCTAACCTACAATCATAGGATTTTCTTGAAAACCACTCTCAAAGGATTAAACTAGAGTCCTAGATGTTCTTGTTAAAGTTCAATTTTTGTTAGATTAAAGTTGGAGTAATTAAGGTACGTATGGATCACTCACTTTATATGGGAACATTTTTGTTCATTCCCATGTTACGTTTCTTCATGCCCTACAAGAAATTCCTCTGTTGGATGATTTAATGTTTAATTTATAAAAACACTATGATTTCTGCTTGTACCTCACTACGAATGTCTTAAACTGTGTATGCTATCCTTAGATTTCCATTATGTCTATTCCAAGATTACATTGTTCTCATAGATTTCCATTATATGTATATTCTATTATTTCATTGTTCTTGCAATGATATTATTTCAAACAATGAATTATAATTTTTATTAAAAGTATAAACTTTATGATTTTACGATATGATACACCCGACGATGAAACATAAATTATAATTATAAGCCATTGACCTGATCTATCACATAAATGATATGAAAGGATTATTGTGAAATGTGAAAAAGTGATTTCTTGTGACTAACACCCAAAATTACATATGTCAAGGTAGAATAAGGGCCATACCATTAATTTGGAGATTCCTCTATGTTACACCCTTAAGGGTTGTGAAATGGATCTAAATTGTATCTTATGGTATGTATGTCCATAACCATGACAAGGCAATGGGATGTCTTAGCTGATTAGGATCTGATACAATATAAACAACGGAAACATGAAACAAACAGTCAAAATAGTCCACAAGTTCAAGAGAACCGAGGACCCTTTGAGTGACCCCTCTCGGATTCAAGATCTACAACAAGAACATAATGTAATGAGGTGATTAACACCTATTTCCAGAGGAAAACAAACTAGATTAACAACACGAGAATGAAGAGAACGAAGAGTAATAACAATATTATTAAGAACAACAAACACATGGCTACAAGAAACAAAGGGATAGATAGATAGACTACACAAAGATGTAATCTTAAGAACCCAAGAGCCTATTCCACTCTTGGACCCTTAACACCACACACAATGATTCACCTATCTCTTGTGTTGAAACAAGAGGGACCTCGATCTCCCAAGCATCCAACGTTTCCAAGCTTGAATCCAACACTAGTGATTCCACACTCAAGTTGATTTCCCTAGTTACTATGTTTCGGCCAAGAGGCCATTCTCTCAAGAGAGGGTGTTTCAATGTTACAACTTTCAATATTCAATCAAAACTAATGACTAAAACCCTACATCATTCTATTTATAGTGTATTACAAATAATAGGTAAAATAACCAAAGGGTCCCTTTAATGAAATGTGACCAAGGGCGCCGTCGATTTTGATGTGATCCAAGGCCTTCTCCACACTTCACTTGGACGCTTTATTGGACGGGTCCAACGCATTCTCACATACGTGCATCCTCGTGGTTGTACCCGTATTAGGATCAGATTAGACTTCTATACAAGAATTTCCTTAAGATTATTAATGCAAATGTTGAGGTCATTCTAATGATTCAGTCACTTGATTCTTTTCCATGTCTTTTTCACATAACTAGTGTGTCCTTTCATTTCGTGTATCCTTTTATATTTATTTTTGTTATTTTTCACATATGAGTACTATTCCACATGTACTAACATTCCTTTTGCCAGGATATTGCATTTCACAAATCCATGTTAAGATATTCAAATCGACATGGCTATGCATCAAGGCTTCCACACCACCGATAATATTGCTTAAAATCATCATATATCTTAATTATACTAGGATTAATAGAATACATCATATTGTGATCTTCATCCATAACCAACCTATTGCATTAACCAACTCTAGGAACAGAAACTCGACCTTTGGTTCCTAAAATAGCATCTTAGATAAGACTTGCTTCCTTGGCTTCACCATTCAACACTTCATCTCAAATTATGCACAACTCTTATCTTCAAATTGTCTATCCTTAATGTGCTCCACCATAAGTGACTGTGCCTCAATGCAATCAAGAGCTCCACCAGTCTAAAAAATATCAAGTCTGACAAAGCTTTTGGCACAACTCTAAAAATCCATAACCAAATATCATTCCTCAGCTTATAATAAATCAAAACTACCCATACTCATCACCTCCCTACTTATGTCATCCACTATCATATTGGCCTTACACGAGAATAAAGGTTATCCATATCATAATACTTAAGAAATTACAACCACCATTATTATATAAAAAATAGGTCCTCCTGGTTTAATATGTACTTTAGGCTGCTATGAGTAGTAAAAACCTCACAATAAAACCCATACAAGTAGAGCCTCCAAATATTCAAATCAAATACTATCTGTACTAACCTAAGTCATGAATGGAGTAGTTCTTCTCATTAGTCTTCCACTGCCTCAAAACATAAACCATAAATTTTACTTTCTACATATTAACACAACCAAGACCACTAGAGAAATCTTAATACATAATGAAGCCTTGAATTTCCACATGTAAAGTCAAATAGGTGTTGAAGTCAACATGAGCTTTTGGAATCTCGCCTCACACTCATCAGATCACTGAAAGCTTATATTAATCAATTTGGAGAAAGGATAAGAAATTAAAGAGAATACCTTCACAAACTATCTAGAGTAGCTTACTAATCCAACAAAACTCTAAATCTTAATAACCAAAGTAGGCCTAGCCTAATCCTGAGATTCCTCCATCTTTGATAGATATATCACAATATCTCCTTTGACACCATATGTCCCAAAAGTGCCACAGAATTGATTCAAACCTCACGCTTTATAATTTTTTTTTATAGCCTCTCATGCCTCAATAACTAAAGCATGATTCACAAATATTGCCTATGTTTCTTCTAACTCCTCAAACATACCAAGATATAATCAATTAAGGGCAAACACAAAAGAATCTTGATATAATCAAATACCCTATTCATTAACTCTACAAATTTCATTAGACCATTAATCAACCCAAATAACATAACAAGAAACTCATAATTATCATTGTAAGTCCTAAAGGTTTTCATAGGAATGTCTAAAGAACTAATCTTCAACTAATAATAAACGATAAGTTAGTCTTCTATTGAAGCTGAGAAAATAAGTCACCAACATATGGGATCAAATACTCATTCTTGATAGTTTCCTTATTCCAATAGTCAATACATATACACTTACAAAAATCTTCCTTTCTTACGAATAACAATGGAGCACTCCAAGGAAAAATAATTGATTTAATATACCTTTTTCTCAAAAATTACTATATTCGGTCCTTCAATTCTTTCAACTCTACCAGAGTAGTTCAATAAGGAGAATAAAAATTGGATGAGTGCTTGGATCTAAACTAATGCTCAAATTAATATTCGATTAGGAAGAACATTAGGAAAGTCTATTTGAAACACATCCAAAAACTCTCTAACCACTAATACTACCTGTAAATGAGATGTGTCAACACTAATATCATGAACATATATCAAATAAGGGAGACAACCCTTTCCAAATAATTAGTGTGCCTTTAGACACAAATTCACCCTATTCAGGTACAAACCCTGGGTAACTTTCCACTCTATCCTTGGGCAACTGCATAAATAATGTAACAGTCATAGCATAATTGTATAGAATAACATGATACGGAGAAATCCAATCCTTTCCTAAATCACATAAAACTCTAACATATCCAGAATAATGAGTATACCAATATATCATAGCACAATAAGGCCACAACATAGATTAATTTACCTAATACTACCACTAAGGAATCACCCACCGGGGTTGAATAGGAGTTGAAGGAGAATCATATACATATTAAGACTCAATGTGAAAGATGCAAATACATAGGATATGATAGAATCGGGATTAGATAAGTCTAATATAGGTTGATGGCATACTAGAATAGTAATTATGTTAACTACATTAGAGGTTTTTGCTTTTGGCCTACCCAAAAATTTATAACAATGAGAATAGTCACCCTCTGTCCAATTAACTCTGCATCTAGTATATGGTGTACCTCTACCTTCTTTTAAACTACTATGGATCCTAGATGATGGTGGAGTTTCTATTTTAGTATGTTTTAAGGAACTCTAATGTTGACCTTCTATGCTAAATCTGGAACAATCCTTCTTGATATGACCTTAGACTCCATACTTATTACACAATCTAAGAACCATCATCTAGAAAAAGGACTAAAATGACCCAATTTGTCCTCTATTACCTAAAAACCTCTAAGATTAACTTTAGGAAACAAGACCTGAACTGTAGGACTTGCATGTAGATTAACCTTTCATAGATTCCTGAATAACTACATGAGCTAGTCTATCAAGATGACAAATAGGTTCCTCTTGAATGATCTCATATCTCTAGATGGGGGTATCACCAAGAAACCTAGAAGTATGGTACCTTTGGTCCTTAAAATCCTCAAATTCTTTAGAGCACATAAGCTCAAACTCTTTGTCAAACTTAATAACTCTCTACAAAAAGGTCCTAGACTATGTTGTCTGAAATGCTACAGTGTGAATATGGTGAGTCAAACCTCTCACAAACTAGCTAATCTTCTCTACCTCATCCGAAAGAATCACTAAAATTCATAAAGACAAAGTAAGGAACCTAGTATCATAATCAATCATTAAAATACCATCCTGAGTCAAGTGCTCAAACTGGTTCCTCTATTTCTCTCTTGGACTGCGAGGAATAAATCACTCTAATAAGGTACGAGTAAACCGTTACTAAGAAAAAAAAGAAAAACCCTCTAACTTATAATCAACATAAGAAATTAAAGAGTCAAATATAAAAAGCCAAGTTTAAAAAGTTCCTTAATTTGTAAAGTCACGTGAATATTAGTCTTTGTTTAATTGACATTCTTCAAAGGGTTACCAAATATTTTAAGTATTTCAAAGATATTTTGAAATATAAGAGAAGGTTGATAGAGTATGTGATAGTTAAACTTACTGAGGAATGTATATATTTTATTCAAAATAGGTTACCAACCCAATAAAAAAAACTGTCAGTTTCACAAATAAGAAAAGACTTAGAAAGATAATCTTATCTCAAGCTTTGTGTGATCTTGATGTTGATATTAATTTAATTCCATCTTTTATATTTAAGAAAATGGGCTAATATTAACTATTGTTCTATAATTAATAGGTTGATCTTTGGCATTTTCAAATTGGATTATTGAGGATGTCATAATTTAGGCTGGTACGTTTATCTATCTATTGGACATTGCTATCTTAGTTTTGGACCAGGTCCTAAAGTCCCATTAATTTTGTGACATTCATTTTTATCCACAGGACAATCTTTGATTGATGTTATTTTTAGAAAATTGACAATGAGAGTACATAACAAGGTAAATGTCTTTAATGTATATAAAGCACTGAAATTACTTGTAGTCTACGAAGAGTTGTCTTCCATCACAATGGTGGATATTGAGTTTGAGTTAGTTCTTATTTTTCTAGAGATATTTTAGAGTGTGTACTTGTGGGACATGATGCTTTTAGGGACACTATTGCTCAAAAGATGTTTTTTAGCCCCTTAATTAACCCCTTAGGCACCCTCCTAAGTTATCTATTGAGAAAACTTCTAAGATAGAATTGAAGGAAAATCCATCTTACCTAAAGTATTTATTCTTGGTTGAGGATTCTACATTACAAATTATTCTTGTTGTAGGCTTATCTAATGTTGAAGTAAATGAGGCCCTAGCAGGTATTGAGAAACCATAAGCAGTCTTTAGGTTCGTAGATATCTGGTATTCATGATACTAGTGTATCATTTTATATTAATAAGATCTTAATGGAATAAGAAGCCCAACATTTAAAATTAAAGGTGGCTTAATATATTCATAAAAGATGTGGTGAGAAAAGAAGTAATAAAGTGGATCAATGAAGGTATTGTCAACCCAATTTTTAATAGTTAGTGGGTTTTCCCTCTGGATTGTGTCCCTAATAAAGGAGGGATAATGGTGATTCATAATGTTTATAATGAGCTAATTCCAACTCATATAATCACTAGGTGGCAAATATGCATGGTTTACAGAAAGTTGCACGAGGCTGCCAGAAAAGACCACTATCCTATCCCTTCCATTGATAAGATGTTGGACATACTAGTAAGATAAGATTATTATTAATGTTACTTCTTAAATGGTCCTCTATACTACTCAGATATCCTTTGCATCGAAACACTAGGAGAAGATAAATTTCACCTATCCATATAGACATATTCTCTCAAGTCATTCTTTTTGTTATTTGTAGTGCACCAGACATATTTTAGAGATGAATGATGGTTGTCTTTTTAGATATGGTGGAGGACTTTGTTGAGGTATTTATGGATGATTTTTTTGATTTTTTTTATTTTTTTGAAGCATGCTTTAAGAATCTAAATAGTGTGTTGGCTAGATGTAAAGAAAGTAATTTAGCCTTAAACTAAGAGAAGTGTAACTTTTTGGTCAAGGAGGGCATTGTCCTTGGTCATAAGGTGTCATAGAGAGGCCTTGAGTATATAATTCCAAAGTTAATATGATTGAAAAGATACCATCTCTAGTATTTGTGAAGGGAGTTCATAGTCTTTTGGGAATGTTGGATACTATAACATTTAAACAAAGACTTCCAAAAAATAATCTAGATCCATGTGTAAACTATTGGAAAAAGAAGTAAATTTTAATTTTTATGTAGATTTTCTATAGAATTTTGAATATCTAAAGAAGTGGTTAGGTGAATCCCATATTTAGATCACTCCCAATTAGACATTGCCTTTTGAATTGATATGCAGTGTTAGTGATATCGTTATAGGGTTGTCTTGGGGAAACAAAAATAGTTCTTATCTTGTGGGTATGAAAAAGATTATTCACATGAATTATGTTGCTATCCATTATTTATTCAACAAGAATGACATAAAACTGAGGCATATTAGGTAGATTCTCTTGTTGCAAAACTTTGATCTTGAGATTGATATGAGTCAAATTGCTACAACAATTCTATCTCAAGGTAGTTGGCAAAGCTTTAGATTGAGGAGAAGTATTGTCATCCACCACGAGGAGGATGGATGAGGGAGTAGTTCATTTCTTTGTGTATTTGTCTCTTTGGTTCACTTTTGGGCACATTTGGCATTTAGGGTGACTTTTGGGTTAATTTTGTAATAAATAACCCATGGCTATAAATAGTTAAGTTTTGTTTTCTTAGACTTATATGATTTTGGATGAACTTTCACTTTGGAGCATTCTCTAAGCTTGTTAGGAGCTTTTGTGATTGATTAGAAATATTGTGTGAGGGGGTTCAATTCCTTTCTCGGTTTTTGTAGTAGGTTAATATTTTAAGGTCTTTTGGTTAAAATACCATTGGTTTGTTTATGATTCCTTTACTTGTATCTATCATTTATCCCTTTTTCCCTATTGTCTTTTATTTTCTTTAGTTGTTTATTATTTTCATATTTTAGTTTATATCATTTGGTATCTGAGCTAAGTTTAGGATCATTTCCATATTTCTAGTCTTGGGTTTGTTATCTTAAAAATCACAACTAAAGTACTATTCTTGCTTTTAGATCTAGTCCAAATTTTATGTTTTTTATTTTTGTGTTTTTTTGAGTTCCTAGTGCTATATTTTTGTTCCCTTATAATATTTGAGTCTAAATCTCAAACTTGAGCTTATTTGATGTTGATTTGAAGGTTCTATCACTTTGGAGTTTGAGCTTGAAGAAAATTAGAATTGGTTCTTTAAATTTGAGAATGTTGGAGCGAAATTGAAGGTTGAATGGCACTGGGGTTTGTTACCCATACAAAAAGGATTTGAGATCTCAAATTGGGAGTGAATCTTAGTTGAAATGAGTGAGTTGGGTTTTAGTAATCGTCATCTTTGTTCTTGAAGTTCTTGGTGAAGAAGAAAAAAACAAAAGTACAATTTGATCCAAAACCCTTGGTGAAAGTTTAGGGAAAAGTGGTTTTTATCCCATAAAGAATAAATACAAGGTGAAGTGGGCCCAAGTTGTGGAATCAAAGAAATCCACCTCAAAACTCGGAGTCCAAATTACACCAAGCCTGGTTGTTGCTGATGTCTTAAGTGATGAGACACCAAACTAGTGATGGTTTGCCAACCCAAGCTATCATTACCATCAAAGTTGGACAATATTCTCGTTGAGCTTGATGGTTTGTGTGACAGACCGTCAAGCCCTTGAAGGGTTGCCAAGTCAATCTTCAATCAAGAAAGGCTAAGACGTCAATATGCCTTGGTGTGATGGAAGCCTTGACAGTCCGCTACACGACTAATGGACCACTAGCCTATCTATCAACCCAAGCCTACTCAATCGCTAAATTGGTTAAGAAATAACGATACCCTTGATGGGCTGTCATAGTTTTGATGGACCACTATTAAAGTTGTCGAGGATCCAAAAAAAATACAGTAAGATCCCTTTTGATTTCTAGTTTCATTTTCTCGACTCTCAATCATCTCTTCTTTGATTATTAAGCTAATTAACAACTAATAATCACTCTACTTGGTTGCAATTAGTTATTGAGTCCCTTTTTCTTTGTTGTCCTTTTATTTACATGGTTTTATCGTTTATTTCTTAATTGACTTCTTTAACACAAGTCCATTAGTTTAAATAAAGTTACCCATTCTTCTCTCAACAAGAATCCATTCAAACTAAGAGTAGAAAATTGACACCTTATACATCAATGTGAACAAGCAAGATCAACAAGTTGAGCTAATTATAAGACCATCCGAGTTTGAAAACACTAGTTGTTGTGGGATTTGAGTCCACTAATGTTAACCTTTTTTGTTAGTTATGTTAAGTGTCTTACTAATCATGCTCAACCTACTCCATAATTTATGGGAAAGGCGATCATTGTCAAATATAATAACTCAACTTGAGTTGGGGTCGAATCCACGAGGAGTGTAACTAGTGCTCGAATCCAATAGGTGTTGAAAGCTACTAAGGATATACCCGCAATAGGGGGTATGGTTTGGAAGGTTGTTTTAACAAATTCTACTCAAACTACCAATTAAGAGAAACAAATGTAGATAAGGTTGTAATAAGAGAATAGTCTTGAGATTATGTTTTACTAGGGGAAAATAGTACATGGGTTCATGATTATCAAATGAAAACTCTAGTTAATGACTATATGGGTAGGCTATGTTATAGGTTTTGATGTCAGTTTTTCAAGAAAATATGAAAATATCACCCATGAACCAATTCGAATAACTCATAGGTGTGGCAAAAAAATCAACCCAAAACCTCAATTGGGTATCCCTATTTCTAGGAAGATGCACAAGACATAGCAAATACATAATCCATTCTTATTTCTAAGACAATGTAAGGAAATATGCTAACATCTAATTATTGTTCATAAATACCTTATCACCCATATCCCTCTTTCAAGGATGATATAGGATCTAAAAGTATACTCACATCCATCTTTCAAGGATGATGTAAGATTATGGGATTTTGGGACTTTCACCAACAAATTTCAATTCAACAAGCAAGTATTAGTGAAACCCAACATCCTTAACCAAGAATCTACACTAATAATGAAAACCCACACATATTTGCACCCTATTCCAACATAACCCTAAGATAGATGTTTAGCTACTCATGAAGTTAGAGAAAAGGAATATTCCAAAATTGTCATTCAATGCTTAAATTAAAGATGCAAGCTAGAGTTTTCTCCAATTCAACTTCAATTACAACTAAACTCACTTGGAAAACTAACTACAATAGTGTTTCCCAATTTAGTAGGGTTTATACAAAGACAAAACTTCAATTCTAGTTGGAGATGCCCAAAAGTGAAAGGGTTTTTGCCTTTTGAAATATTGGAACCAGTTTTGAGAAATGACAAATCTACCCCTAGGTTGTTTTTTGCTTCATCACAATAGCCTATGCTTTATCGCAATCACGGCTCCTGCGATTTTGGTGTACCTATCACAATTGCTATATTTGAGTGATATGGGATGGTCAACATCATGACCCTCAGACCACAATCACGTAACTGAGGGTTTGTTCCTGCTCCTACTTTTCCAACTTTTGCACAAACTCTTTCCTTTTTAATCTCTTTTCAACTTATTTCATTTTTTTTCTTCCCATCACCTGTAAACCTGCAAACCATGGGAATTAGTGCATTCAAATGGAAAATTTGGCTTATTAACACCATTTAATTATAGTAGTGTGTATGAATTTAGGCGTTAATGAGTGGTAAATTTACCACTCATCACTTAGCGATAGGTCCTATGTCACCAGAAGATGAGATCCAACCTACCCCAAGTGGGACAAGTCTGGAAAGTATTTTACAAGATATCATAGGGATGCGATGAGGTATAGGTGCTATGAATAAAAGAATGTCGAGCATTAGGGAGAGGGTAACAAATATATATGGATGAGTGGTTAATATGGAGAAATATCTTGTAATGCCCTGAGGTTACCCCCTGGATGTCACATGGTTCTTAAGACTACCAATGGACCTTAAGATAATCCATGATATCTATTCAATGTTGATCTATGAATAAAATACTTCACATATAAGTGGAAACTTGCATTAGTAGTCTGAATTTAAAAGGAGTAAACAATCCTAACTAAATATTGTGAATTAACATCAACTTAAACCCATAATAAACCTGAATGAAAATAATTCAACTGGCTAGTAAGTCTACTGAAAAGACACCGAGACAGACCAAAGTTGACTCAAAAGAAAACATAAAGTTTGAAATTCTACTTATTAGTTGAACACCTAAATAAATCATAGTCTAGGCCCTCAGATTATGAGTACTCACCAATTATCAAGATATAAGAAATGGTGATCGTGGCTAATCATACTGCTGAGGGAGAACATAAAAACCTACATTAAGAAATAATATAGCTACACAGACATATATATCATCAGTACTTTTGAAATATACTGAGTATATAGGGTTGAATTCAATAAGTAAAACTGATATTGATCATAATAATAAAACAAGCATGATGATTATAAGTAAACTCACTATGATCATGAAAGAAACTAAAAACTAAATTAGCATAAGCATAAGTCATAAAACATCATCTAAATAAAGCATGTGTTCCATTACCCTTAGTTTCTAAAATCTTCTTTACTGTGGGAGATTGTTATAACTGACACAAACCATGTGATATAGCATAGAGTCCAACGTCTTACCTATGTTGAGGAGAGTTGTTTTATCATTTCCATCAGTGTAGAACCTTAACTTAAGTGATCAGGATACAGAGACAATCTCTAGCGATGCCTCTTAAAAATGCACGTAGTTTTTGGGAAATTGGACATGCTAAACCCACATTCCCTTCGGTGCTAAATACTACTCCCAAATTACATACACTTATGCCCATACTTATGAAATACACCATAAAGTAGCTTATGGGTTTATAAAACTGAAAACCAACTATGCTTCTCTTTTTAAAATCATACTCATAAAAAAACTTGTGATTTTCATGTCTTATATAAGATCATAACCAAAACTTTAATAATGTTGTAATACTTTATAACTTGAACTGGTAATCTTGATCTTCTTGTAAAGTGAGTGCATTGTGCCCAAATTGAAATCATTTACCTTCTCATAGAAATTTCATGACAAAATACTAGAACTCAATGCATAAGATCAATTCATAGATAAAAAAATAAGTAAACATTAAATTTTATACTAAATAAAGTTAAAATCATGAGGAAACATCATAACCTCAAAGCATAAAAAAAGTGGGTATGAACCCTAGTTATCAATTTCTTAAAATTTAATTAAAAATAAAACTTTATGGGACAAGGATGGAAGAATATCCTTGTTCAGACCCTACATAACTAAACTTGATGAACTTTCTTGAGAAAACTTGAATTGGAGGCTTAAAAGCTTGAATTTTTGGAGAATAACCCATAGTTGGTGTTCTTAAGAGCTTGGGAGAAGAGAAGCTATGAAATTTTAAGTTGAGAAATTAGGAAGTTTGATTAGTATTAGTTGCAGGATAGATTAGGATATAAAAGACAAAAATATCCTCAAAAACTTAAGAAAACACTGAAATTCGGTGTCGTTGTAACCTGGGTATGACATACCCTTATCGCGCTATGCCTAGGGTATGGCACACCCTTAAAATGGAAACCGCCAGCATGGCACACCCTTATCATACTAGGCCATTAGTTTTTATGTTAGTATGGGTCATGTCTCTGTGGAATGCCCTTATTGCAGACCCTTACTATTTTGGGGTCCCTAAATGCCCCAAAACATGTTCTAGAAATTCTAAAACACTTTCTTATGGTACCGTTAACTTTCTTAATATACCCAAAAATTGCATTAAAACACAAAGGATCTATCAAAATTAAGTCATTGAAATTTTGGTATAACACATCTAAACTCTTCTAATGCTACTTCCTAAAACACCCTCTAAGAAATATCAATCAGATACTCCCAAGAATCATCTACCACTATCTCTCCTCGAACTCTACACTATATGTTCTACCCTTCCCCACAAGTAAGGGTTCCCTTGCCTACTACTACTACCAACCAAACTTCATGACATGTATCCTAACCACTATAATAAATGCCCTAAAATACACCCCAATCTCCATAAATTCTCATTGCACCCTATCAAATACCATAAAACTAAGTTAGTTCCAAACCATCAAATTCCACAAGGATTGAATCCACAAGGCCTCAATACACCCTAATACCCACCTTATCAAGTGCCACATGTATATATACCACACCACCAAAGACCACAAAATTAAAACCCACCTTACCAAGCTTCACTTAACTAAATGCTACCCATCTATGGGAGTTCAAGGAGATTTTGAGGGACTAGTAAAATATGGTTATGGGTATGGTTCTCAAAGAAATGGTCCAAGGACAAAGGTGGATATGAAGGCCGTGATATGGTTATCAACTATATGAATTTATCTCTTCATAGTTTTCATGGAGGTAGTGATCCTAATGGATACCTCAAATGGGAGTCACAATGTGATAGGATCTTCCAAGCTAATGATTTTATTGATGTTAAGAAGACAACATATATCGTGGCTCAATTTGAAGGATATGCTTTAACTTGATAAGAATTAGAAAAGAAAATACAAGGAATTCTTCATGGAGGTCATTATCCACCATGGTAAGTAATAAAGGCCCATATGAGAGCTAAGTATGTGTCAGAGAGGTAAAAATAAAGGTTGTTTGCCAAGTTGTACAATTTTGAGACAATAATACAAGAGTGTTGAATCATACTATGATGAATTACAAAACCTAATCTTTAAGATTAATTATAAAGAGGATGAATAGCATACCAAGATCCGGTTTAAAGTTGGGTTGAATTAAGAAATTTCCTCTAGAATATCCATACTCAAGTTATCCCAGATAGATAATCTCTTAGAAATAGCTATTGGTGTTGAGTGAGATATCATGGTGTAGAAGGAGGTTATCAAGTCTAAGATAGGAAAACAAGTATCCTCAACTTGGAGTTAAGGCTCTGAGTTCAAGAAGTCATTTGAGAAGAAGGACATTAGAAGAATTATCCATGGTATCTCCATATAGAAGGAGTTAATCCAAATATTAAGGGTAACTAATTCTTTAAATGTCAAGGATAGGGTCACTTAAAGAGTGAGTGTCTAACTCAAAGAGAAATTATACTCTGGGAAGGTGACCCATACTACAAAGATAAATAGGAGAAAGAGGAAAAACACATAGAAGGGGTTGATAATTTCATAAGAATATGGAGGTTGTAGAGAATCCATATGATGGGGATATCACCATCCCAAAAATTCTATCAAACAAAGTGCCATTCAAAGAGGTTTGGCCTCAAGAAGGAGAGATTAACATTCAACTTTACTTTGTTAAGCAAGTTATGATCCCTCCTAATTCCAATGACCTCCCCAAAATTTTTGATCTTGAGCATGATGAATTCTTGAATTTTAGGACAAATTCTCTTCAAGAAGGAGAAGATGATAAGAGTCAAATTTCTCCAGAGATTCTAGTTCAAGGTAAGTGGTGAAGCTTTAGAGATAAGGAGGAGTATTGTGATCAACCATGAGGCGGATAGATGGAGGAGGACTTTCTTTATTTGAGTATTTATTTCTTTGGGTCATTTTGGGCCCATTTGGCATTTAGGAGTATTTATTTATAGACCATGACTATAAATAGCTAGGTTTCTCTTTTTCTTAGTCATAGATAATTTTGGATGAAATTACACTTGAGAGAATTTTCTATGCTTGTTGGGAGATTTTATGATGTTTAGATATGTTGGTTGTGAGGGGGTTCAATTCCTCTCTCGGTTTTCATAGGAGTAAATTGCTTGTTTACGTCAATCATTCATGGGCATTTGGTTTAATATACCATTGGTTTGTTTATGATTCCTCTACTTGTGTGTACCTTTTATCCCCTTTTTATCTATCTTTCTTTATTATTTCTGATTTTGTTTACTTGTTCTTGTTTTTGTATTTTTGTTCATATTAGATATCAAGAATAAAAATTGACCTAAAAGTAAGGTAGCTGAAATTTATCTAAATATTAAGATTTGTCTCGTGTCTGAAAAGAGGCAAATTTGTGAGTAGTTCACTAATGAACAACTCATTGCACTGAGTATTTTAGAGTTACCATGATATGCAAATATTGTGAACTTTTTAGTGAGTGGTGTGTATCCTCCCATGGAAAACACCTGATAAAAGTAGAAGCTCTACAATGATTCTCCTTTATAAATATGTGATGAGCCATTTTTGTTCAAGTAAGGGACAAATCATATCATTCATAGATGCATCCCAAAGTGATGTGAAAAATATTCTTGAAAGTTCACATTCCTTCCCTTATGGAAGACATTGTGGAGGTTACCAAAAAATAAAAACGGTATTAAAATCTAGATTTTTATTCCCTATTTTATTCAAGGATGCATTAGTGTATCAGAAGGGTTGTGATTCAAAGAACATAAGCTATTTTGAAGAGTAAAAACATGTCTTTGAATAATATTCTTGAGGTATAGATTTTTATTGTGTGGTGTAAAGATTTTATAAGGCCCTATCCACTTTCTTCCGGTTGCAAGTAAATTCTTCTTATGGCGGATTATCTCTTTAAATGGCTGGATTAAATTTATCTTCCTACCAATGATGCCAAAGTGGTGGTGATATTCACAAAGAAGCACATCTTCACTAGATTAGAGACTCTAAGGGTGATAATTAGTGATAGAGGAACTCATTTCATCAACAATTGATTCTAAAATTTACTGGCCAAATATGTGGTAAGCCACAAGGTGGCAATTCCTTACCACCCCCAAAAAAGTAGCAAACTGGAGGTGTTTATAGCTAAGTGGAGATGTCTATAACTAAGTAGATGTGTTTAATAGAGAGGTAAAGATCTCACAATATGGTGAACAAGTAGATAAATAATTGGGGAATCTGGATGGATGATGCATTACATGATTAATTACATTTTATATAAGACTCTTATTGGGACTTTACCCTATTGACTGATTCACGACAAAGCTTTCATTTACCAGTAGAGTTAGAGTGCCAAGAATATTTATCTATCAAAAAGCTCAACCTTGATTTGAAGTTAGTGGGGCAATAAGGAATGTTCCAGCTTCTTGAGCATAATAAGTTTCAGTTACAAGTTTACTAAAATGCTAAGTTCTAAAAGGAGAAGACCAAGTAGTGGCATGACAAGAAAATCCTTTCTCTATCTTTTTAACCAGGACAAAAGGTTCTATTGTTCAACTCACGACTAAGGCTTTTCATTAGAAAGCATAAGCCCAAATGGTCTAGTCTATTTAAGGAGGATATCGTGTTTCATCATAGTGCCATAAAGCTATGGAAGTAATGTAAAGATGAAACGTTGTTGGTGAATGGGAAGCGAGTTAAACACTCTCGAGTTGAGGACAAAATGTACATGCAATATACCTCAATTACCTTATCCCATGATTGATTTAAGATGCACCATATGCGATTTTAAATCAAGTGTTGCTCAAGATTAAACTCAAGATTGTATTGTTATATTATAGGATAAAGATAAAATATAGAAAAAAGAAAATATAAAAAATTTATTGTTCCACATCCAAAACTCAGGCGCTTGATGGGAGGCAACCAAACTTTCTAACATCTTTTTTTTTTGCGTTGTAGGTGTTCGGGAGTCGATGAAATATCTAATAAGTTAAAAATAGAAAAATTTATCAAGAAAAAAATATACTTCCCTGATAAAAAAATTTCAGGGAAATAAATATTTTTAGTGTGGCACACTTGATGGGGCATCGCACAAACCTATAAACTATAGTAGGATGAATTTTTTCAGGTTGGCATGTTCAGTTGGTTCCCATACCAACCTAAAAACTTTTAAAATGTGCAAATAATATCCGATGGGTGTTATACTTGGATTCCCATTTCATGGTTATTGTTGGTAGGGAAGTCTAAGTACCCAAAAATATAACATGTCACACCATGCGAGTGAATTTCTTGTGGGGTTGTTTTGTCACCCTCAAAACTGGATTAGCTAGTTGAATTCTGATAGAGGATGATTTGTTCTATTTTTTCATTAGTAGGGATTACGGCACCCAAAAATATCAAGGGTAAGGAAGATGTTTCAGGTAGCCAATCAAAGTAGAGTTCCTACAAGGGACAAGATTTGGGGTCCTTGATTCCACGTCCTCCACCAAAGTTGGAAAAATAATTGGAATTAAAGTTGTTGAAGAGAATGGTCATGATTGATTTCAGAATCAAAAGAAAGCAAGCACTTTCCACATGATCAAATTGATGAAAGGGCACTTGGGTTGGAGTTTCCCAAAATTTGCACTATAATACACCAATTGAAGTTTGCTTAGATCTTGTCGACCCAGGTGAGTGCAACCTTAGTATGGATAGAGTATTTTATACAAATTAGGATGCTTCACTTTGAAGTACTTTAATTAATATCAGGGGAAAGAATTCCTCCTTCACTACCCTCATACTCAAATGGATTCCTTCACACCCTTAATATGGATCCTAGCTCTATTATACTATGGGACAAGATCTTTCTTTTAGAGAAATTTTCAACACTTAATTTAGGATGAATTCCATATCCAGATGGATTAGGAACCCAGATAATGGGAGCCATGCCACCTTTCCATTCACACATTTTACAAATGCAACAAAAGTTCTGCTTATGATTGCTTATAGTTTCCTCATTTTGAAAAAACATTCTATGGCTCTCACCATACATCCGATAGGCTTAGTTTATATTTTCATGATGAGGTAGGCAATAAATATTGGGTTGTTCATCAGGGGATAATGATGATGGATAGGTAAAAAGAGGTTGAGGTTATACTTTGGCAGCTTGTTGACAGAATTGTTACTATTATATAAAATTAAAGAGGAGAAAAAAATTACCGTTCCCCATAAGATAGGGATATGATAGATATGACTAAGACTAAAGATCCTGCCACTATTTATGGTCCAAAACTCATAGGTATAGATTACCATTCATGTAGTGATATTTATTGGAGTCATATGTTTGCAATTAGTGACTTGATGATTCAAATTGTGGGAGTCTAGACATAAAGGATGATCTAGAAGTCCTAGAGGGGAGACACCCATTGACTAATAGCACAAAGATCATGTACAAGGTGGGACTCACTTTTATCAATCCCATGGATAATGAGGAGTTATATTTGTAACAAATAAAGATAATTAGACTGAGATCATGATGTAGGGACCAACATAGAGGCGATGATTATGCAAAGGATTAAAATTATGATATCGGTGAGGTTGATTAGTAGAAACCAAGGAACTTTTTATCTCTCAAAACCCTTCTTGATTTATATTGTTTAAAAATTCCCTAAAAATACTGGCATCTTTTATGTATGGGTTGAGGGAGGGGTAATGTTATTTCCTTTTTCTTTTGGTTTGATCTTAAAACTCTTGTAAGACCCTCAAAATTTTGATCATTTTATTTTTGACCCTCCTGCGTGCGTAATGTCGTTTTGACATGAATTATGTTTAGAACTGTTAAAAGGATATTTTGGGAATGTTTTGGATTTTAAGAAGGGGTTTGGGTTTATTTTGGGAGCTTGAGGCAGTGAGGGTACACAATAAGGTCGTGTTAGGAGGTTAACCTCCGCGATATCAACATGACATTGAGGCTAACCTCTGCGATATTAGTGTGCCATTCCAGTGTTTTAATTTTATCTAGTTTTTGATTTTTTTCACTTGGGGTGAGGGCCTTTTGGTATTTTTGACCCCTTGTACGACCTTATAAAAATTAACCCTATTCCCTTCCGTTTTCAAAGGTCAAATGATCCTCTTTCTCTCTTAAACTTGAAACCCAAGAACATTCAAGGGTTTTACAGAAAATTCATTATTCGAGCTCCAAACTATTAATTGACTTCAATTTTTTTGTGTATTTCAGGCATGTTTCTCTTTCCTAGAATAGAATTTTACATTATGGCATTAATTAAATAGATTTTCATGTGATTTGTTTGTGGGTTTTGAAATTGGATTGAGGGGTTTTGGTTGTTATTGATTGAATTTCTTGTCTTATGTTTTAAATTGATTATTCATACTTTAAATTGATGTTTTTGGTACTAAATTGGTGCATAGTTTAAATGATTGGAATGGGGGACATAGTTTTCCCTAAATTTGGTGAATTTTGACTTGGAATTAGCATTAACCTCAACCCACAATGTGAATTTGATTTTAAATATGAATAATTGCATGGTTTAGATTGTTTTGAACCCATTAAAGGATAAATGGATATTTATATGGTTTTGGACGGCCTTGGTGGCCTTGGTTTTGGATTTTAAATGAAACTTAGGAGTCTAATTTAGTTGTGTGAATTGATTGACATAATTAAATTAGCTCACAAGCATATTGGTATGATGATACCAAGTGGTAAATGCATTAATGAATGACTCTTGGGTTATTGAATGGTTTTATGTGCAAATTTTTTAAATATGGGCTTAAAAAGAATTATGTAGTTCACCGTGAAGGTGTACGTCCTGGGGGGATAAAATTTCTGGCAATAGGGGTTAATATGACTGTGTGCTTGATGCAAACTTGATATATGTATTTTGAAATGACTATCGCCTTGGTGGCTTTAGTTTTCCCTCAGTTTTTCCTTGGTTCGTGCAACTAACACACACTAGGGCCTTTTCAATAGGGAGAGCTGAACCCATATAGACCATGGGTACCATTAGGATGGATCAAGCTTCACAGTTCAGGTTAATCTTTAAACTCTCATGTTTATGACCCTTTTTCCAATCCCTACATCCTATAGATATATGTATGAATGTGCGCATATGGTTTTGACTAATTTTGGACATGGAATTATGTTATCACTTTCCTTGAGTTACATGTCAGTGCTTATCCCACTAACCATCCTAGGACTCTACATCGTTTCATGTTGTAGGATCCGAAGACTTTTATGTTGCTCCTACGTGACATTAGGTGGTTGAGCACGTTTGTTCAGTTGCTGTAATATGGTGAGTCTCCATCCTTTGGAAGGACTTATTATTTTATTATTCATTCTTTATTTACTTAGTATTGTTGGATTCTCTTCTTTGGTCATAGTTAGGGGCATCTCCCGACACAGTTGTTATTCTAGTTTTAGAGGCTATTGTGGACAAGTGTAGGTTGGTTGTTGTTTTGACTTTCAGAATTCTTTTGAGTTATCTATTAATCTTCTTATTATTGTTTGATTTGGGTTCCACTTTATCTTTATTATTATTACTTTTCTCTTGAGTTTAGGCTAAAGGGGTGGTCTCTGATCCATGGTGGGCTTGAGAAACTCGTCACGACTAGGCCCTGGTTTGGGCCGTGACATCTCTTTTAAGTCCTCTCTATTTTTCCTATCTCACTGCTTTATTGATTTCTATTAGTTTGGGATGGTTTGCTGTCATGACCTAAACATATATATTGATTGTGATGGCACCTATTACACCCATCCATGGTTGGTCATCCTAACTCAACACATCAGAAAATGTATGGAAATTAAAATAGCAAATTTCAAATGCAAATAATTAGCTTAAAACCATAAATCAATCCAAATGATATATAAAATCCTTGAACATAACCAATTCAAACTACAACCAAAGGTTAGTAGTCAGAAGTACAAGAGAAACTCCATCTACAAAAAGTCATAACTGATAATTACATAGTTGTCTGTGATAAAAGATGTCACCCAAATTATATGTCACGACCCGAACCAGGGACTGACCGTGATGGGTATCTCAAGTGCCAGATGGACCGGAGATCACCCCTTCACCTAAACTAGTCAGCATAACAACCTCAACTGTCAATTGAATTCCGAACATATAACAAGATAGTGCATGGATAAGACTAATATTATTTCATAAAATGTCTAAACCAATCACCGGCAACTGGACAATCGTCCTCTACCGAACGAATCCACCAAAACAACTCACCCAAGTCCACAGTAATCTAACAAAGCCTCTACAAAATTGAATGTCAATGAAATATCAGGACATACCATTAACAATAGCCAAAAACAATGTCTAAACAAAGTCTGAGACATAAAACATAAAGATGATGAAATGAAGCCTTCCAAATTGCGGAATTAATATCATAAGTTAACATTAGATTCATAATATTTAGCTCACACCCAAGTTCAAAGTTATTCATAATACCTCTATACTAAATGAAGTCAATAAATGTATATATCAGGACAATCCCCAAACGATAGCCAAACAAAGTCTAAATGAGACTAAGTCTAAACATAATAGACCAAGAGATAAAGATATTCTGGAGTAAGTAAGCTCACTACTTCAAGTGAATGCACGAACCGCTTCGATCTACTTATCACTGTGCAAGAATAGAAGAAGATGCTTCGACCCCTATGTCTCATAGAGACATAGCATTTAGATATGGTTAGGGGTTGGAACGCTAACATGTAACTTAAGGATAAGTGATAAAATACCATCATAAATCAACAACAAGTCAATATATCATAATTTATCTCATTCATACACTTATCCATACCTATAGGTATATCACATTCCATTCAAAGGAAGCCTCATTAATCATGCTTCAAGCACTCATTCATCATTTATGAAATGGAGGACTGTGACTTACCACACTTATAACATAAACATTATCAATAGGCAAAGGACTCTAACCACTTTCACATTATCATTAGGCATCTGACATTAACTATATGCACTCATCCATTAATCAAAGACTTTAACCACTTACACATTCATTTAAACCAGGGACTCTAACCACATCTACCTCAAACCATTCATAAGGCAAGGGACTCCAATATCATGCCCCTTCATTAGATAAGGGACTCTAACCTCATGTCTCACTTAGACTTTAACCACAAGTCATTTTCTTTGACTAGGTACTTTGACCTCAAAAAATCTCCTTAAGAACGAAACTTTAACTTTGATAAATATCATTAGGCAAGGGACTTCAACCTCAATCCATTCATAAGGTAAGGTACTTTGACCTCAAGCCATCACAACTATCGTTGTTTGGCATTTGGAACTTTAACCATTTTCCCATGCATTAATATACATTCAATACAATATTTAAGGACATTATCTATTTTAGCCAATTCAACACTATACATGACCACATGGTCCTTATGGGAGCCTTCATTGCTGAACCATCTCAATAGGATAATTCCTTCACTTAATTCAACATGCAAGGCAAGTTATGGTCATGAAGACCCTTACAACAATTCTATACCACATTAGGACTACACTTGGGCTCAACCCAAAATTTAAGGTCATCTTTATATCTAGAGACTTTACCCTTTCATTAGCCATAAACAAGGTTATTAATTTAACTACAAGTGGTTCATAATTCCATTAAAACATTATTTATCAATCATCCATCATCATTGGTCCATTTACCTAGTTATATACATCAACAACATATGACTGACTGGACACCCACTTAGACATTTTCACAAACACCTTAGGTGTATACCTTCAACAAGGCCATTTCTATGGCTTATATTATCAAGATTAGGGTTACTCAAGAACATCATGCTAATCCATATATAAAATGAATCCACACATTAAATTCATCATCAATATCACATATAAACATAAGTCTAAGAAAGATTTAACATCATACATCATTAGGCCACGAAACTCATTTCATTTTCTTTCAAAACTACCATGTACACTTACTAATCCAAGCGTGAAATACATGGGTTTATCGATATTTAAAGAGGGAAAGATGTACATTCCTTAAACAAGATGACACACCAACAATCTTGGTTTTTTCTTGCCACTAGATGAGATCCGTCCAAACCCTATCCTCTAATCTTTCTTCTAGAATCTTTTAGAGTGTTTAGAATGTTTAAGTCTAGCAAAATGAAGATTTAGGTAGCTAAAATGACTTATATAGTGAGAGGGTTTAGGGTTTTAGGCATGGGAAATGACCAAAATGTCCTTGGTTAAAATATGAAAAGTTCACTCATGCAGGGGTACAACTCCCCCATACAGTTCCCTGAACAATCGTACCCTAGGGTACGAGTTGTACCCTAAATCATACCCTAGGCTTCTTCTAGGTCAACCACACTATTGCGGGTATGAGTGGGCACCCTTGAGTCATAATCAAATGGCACGACTTAATACCTAACTCATAAGCTTCACTCGTATTGAAAATAGTCCACTCTAGGTTAGGTCCTCACTCTATACGACCATGTAGTATACGACTCATATGCAAGGTTATGACCAAGGGGAAGAAATGTAATATAGTGGATAGTGTGTTTCCCTTATGGAATGATCATGGTATAAAAAGGGGGGTCAAGGTGGGTACCATTCGTGCTTAGGGTACGACTTAAGTCTCTAGTCATACCCAACTCAGAGACACAAAAGTTGAGGTTTTTCAGTGGTTTAAAGTCTAGGTGTTCCACATATCTCATGTAAGCCCATAATTAGATCAAATATAAAGACTAATAAAAAACAACATAAATGAAACAAATTGCTACTATTATACCCATCAAGCAAATAGTTACATCCATGTTACCATTAGGTTCCCTCCAAATCATCCCACCATGATTTAACTTACCCTAGTGATCATAGAAGAGGGTACACGAAATTCACACTCAAAAAATATAAAAAATAATACAAAGTACAAATCTAAAAATATCATTGAATAAAAAACATAAGTGATAACATAAGGGTTATAAGAAAGTTCAAAAGAAGTAAAAATTACCACCATGGATTTTAAAAGCCCCAGAAAAAGCATGAGCCACTAACATGTACCTTCCTTCTAGAAAATATAAAATGTGACTTCATATCAAATTAATGATACGTAAAGTTCCTCCAATAGTTATTGATGTTGGGTGTATTTATGCATTCTAGTGTCACTATTCTAGTATTTTAGCCTTGTTCTAAGGATGATTCGTGTGCTATATGGGTCGATAATGAGATAAATCTGCATATAAGTGTTCAAGCACGTGTTACAGGGGTTCAAAGTATTTTCTAACAAGTTTGTAGTTAATTGAGTCATTTAGAGTTCATGCGAGAATACTAGTTTTACTAGCTTGAGCTAGGTGCTAGTCTAGTTGTTACAGTTGGATTCTATTGTGTTTAGTGTGTTACAAATGGTTTAAATGCAAAAATATGAGTGGAATAACTTGTTGGTAATTTTCAAGGTTCAATTTGATAAAGTTAAGAGTCGAAACATAAAGTTGAAGATCATGGCGAATTAGCCTAGTCTTAGCTTGTATTTTGATTCATTGTCATGGATATTGTGTTGTTATGATCTCTAATATGTGGTGTGTAATTATTTAGGAAGATTTGTGAGATAAATATTACTATATTTTGATGTTTAAAAGGCTGGAAATCCATGGAAATACACTACAAGAAAAGGAAAAAAGATGGGACGAGAAAGACTTAACTAAAATTTGGGAGGCAAATTCCAGTGCTTGCCCACAATTTGGGTGCATCGCCCCTACATTTCTGGGCTCACTTGCCTTGGAAAATATTTTGAGATCAACTTCCAGTGTGAGCCCGTGATTATCCAGTGATGCAGGCTCTATTCAGGTGCAATAAAGATCGCGATGCCCCCTCCAGAGCGTTAAAATGGAGGCCAGACGCTCCCTCTCTTTCAGGCCTGACTTGCATGCTGAATTCTTGTCCAACATGGCTTTGTCTTACCCTTTTGCTCTAAATACATTATCATACACGTTTTTATTTATCTTTGGATATATTTTGGTGATCAAGGGGCTGCTACAACTTTATAATTAGGTTTTTATTATTTTAATTTAGTTCATTCATGTTTTTAGTCATTAATTACAATCTTTTGATTGCGATTATGATTATACATGTCTAAAAACCTTTTTTCTGGGGTTAAAGCCAAGAACATGAGTACTATTGTTTTGAATTAAGTTCATTTGATTTTCTTCTCATTATTGGTTATTTTTTTATTCTTATTTTTATTATTCTAAGGATTTGCGACCCTTAGAATACATCTATGGTCAACCTTGTGAACTCGGGAGAGGGAATAGGGAGATATAACATGGGAATAAACAAATTATGGTTCGTATTTCTTTATGAAATAAGGAATTCAAATTAGTATCTAGGACAGGGATGTACTTAGATGCCTTACTTAATTCAAACGTAGGATGATAGTGTTAAAGAACTTAAGCGAACCACTACATACCCTCTCAATGATGTAGTTGTAAAGTTCAACTTAGGTAAAGGATTAGAGTTTGGGAAACCATAGTCATGAAATTAACCTTACGAATCAACAACCAAGATAAACAAGTTAACAAATGAAGTTCTGTGACATAGTATGATTGTTCAAAGTGCTTTAACCCTGGGTTTTCTCCTATTGATTATCTCAAGGCCTTTATCTTACGGATTATTTACTTTTCTACAATTTACAACTTCCAAACTTTTTTGTTGGTTACTATTGCATCCAATTAATCTAAATTGTGAACTAAAATCAAATTGTTGCTAAATCAAGTCCCTGTGGGGTCGATAACTCGGCTTTCTTGAAGGCCACTTTACTACTTGGTAGACTATGTACACTTGCATGTGCACTGTAAAGTTTTTGGCATCGTTGCTAGGGAGTTGAAGTTTGGAAATTGTATATTTTAGTTTTATTTTTTAGATTTCTTTAGTGTATTTTACACTTGGTCTTGGTTTTGTTATAACATGAAACAAGTTTTTATGTTGATAAGCTGGCAAGGGATTAGGTGTTGGTTCAACCTATCCCTCAACCTGAGCAATACTTTCATAAATGAAGGAGAGAAGAAATCCTCCTCCCCCGTATTCCTAAATCACAGAAGATCAAGAAAATTCAGTTCTAATGGCTGAAAAACAAACAACACGTAGGACAATTCGAGAAGTGGCAATCCAACTCTCGATAAATCTGACTTCAACTTTTTAGAAACCAACTACTATAGGGAGGTTCGAGATCAAGAATAATATGGTACAACCATTGATAAGCAGTGGACAGTTAACCAGGCTGGCACATGAAGATCCACAGGTTCACTTGCAGAATTTCATTAAGCTCACTGACACATTCATTCTAGAAGATGTGAATGCTGATTATGTGAGAATGACACTTTTACCTTATTCCTTTATTAGGGAAGATGAAAAGTGGTTGAATTCTGAGCCATAAAATTCAATCACATCATGGGATGGCCTAGCTAAAAAGTTCCTCATCAGATTCTTCGCATCTGGCAAGACTGCAAAACTTCGCGGTGAGATAGTGAGCATTAAACATAGGCTAGAAGAGAACCTTTATCATTCTTGGGAATTATTTAAGGCTCTTTTTCGGGACTGTCCACATCACCAACAGTCCAATGAGGTACTTGCTCACACTTTTGTAAAAGCTCTTGATCACAATACGTGGATTTTTCTAGATTCAGCCGTAGGTGGTCAAGAACTAGAATTGACTTATGATGAGCTGTACATATTGTTGAATCGTATAGAACAAGGAAATCTCGAGTGGCATGGTGATTCTAGGAGTGCCACAGAGAAAGTTACAGGTTTGTTGGAGGTGGACCAATATACTGCATTATCAGCTTAGGTTGCATCATTGTAAAATATGATAAATACTTAGTTTATTATCCTGAAATTGGGAGCTCCACAGCCTAAAATAGTAGTCAATGCAGTTCAGCAAACAAGTGGTTGGTGTAAGTTCTGCAGAAATAGTGGCTATTCTGCGGCTATGTGTGCTTCAAATTCAAAATCAGTATTGTATGTAGGTAATTCTCAAAGTCCAAATTATGGTAATGCCTACAACATGAAGTGGCAGACTCAGCCATGGAACACTTAACAGCCAAAAACCCAGACAAATAAATCAACTAGCAACATGAAAGAGATATTAAAGCAGGTTCTAGCTAGTCAGACACAATCGACTACAGACATAAAAAATTTGCAAGTGGCCCAGAGAAGCTTAGAGTTGCAGATTGGGAAGTTACAACAATAATTAAATACTAGGCCATAAGGTGGTTAGTCAGCAGACATAAAAAATCCAAAACAAGTCATGGCAATGACCTTGAAAAGTGGTAAAGAACTTTATGAAGAAACTCCAAAGATAACTAAGGAGGTAGATGCTGATGTGGTAACCCAACAGGTAAATAAAAAAGATGTTGAAAAATAAAAAAAGTCTGAGTACTTGAAAGAAAAAGTTTTTGTAGAAGATGCCGTCACTTCCCTTCCCTCAAAGGTAGAAAAAAGTGAAGGAGGATTCCATGTTCAAAAAGTTCTTTGGCACGTTCAGAGAGCTTCACATTAACTTAATTTTGTTAGATGTTTTGTAGGGTATGCCCAAGTATACAAAGTACTTGAGAGATGTGGTTGATAATAAGGTAAAGTAGCAGGATGTGGGGCTAATAACACTCACTGGAGAGTGTAGCGCTATAATGACACAAAAAATCCCTAAGAAATAAAGAGATCCGGGGAAGTTTGCTCTCCCGATACAAATTAGGAGTAAAGTGGTCCATGCTCTTAGTGATTTAGGGGAGAGCATAAATTTGATATCCCTATATCTATATGAAACATTAGGATTAGGAAATCCTAGATCGACCATTATGGTTTTGCAGCTCGCAGATGGGTCTATGACATATTCAGAAGGAGTAATAGAGGATGTCCTCATAAAAATTGGTAAATTTGTTATACCCACTAACTTTATTGTTCTTGATTTTGAGGCAGATGAATAGGTACCAATCATCTTAAGGAATCCATTCTTAGAACCTGGAGGGGCCTTGATGGATGTTAGAGAAGGCACACTCAAAATGAGAGTAGAGGATAAAGTTGGTATTTGATGTTTACAAAGAACCCAATGTAGCATCCCATTATAAATATTTATATATGATCAATGTTATTAAAGGGGACAAGTGCAGAGTGGTTAATACACTAAAAGCCTATTCAGACTACTTGATTGAGCAGTGTAATCTTGGACCGCCTAAGCCTGACATAATGAACATTGATGAGCCTGAAAAGGTTAAAGTTGAAAAACCTGTTGCTCTTGAAAATTCACACCTAAGAGGTGTGAAAAGAATAATAATATGGAGAAACCAAGTGTGAGAAATATAAGAAAGGAATATGGTTAAGTCGTAGTTGGGTTGTGTCACGACACTAAATCAGGTGCTGCTTGGGAGGAAACCCAAGTTAATTAGGTATGTTTTCTTTTCAGTTTTCAATTTTTATGTCATGTAGCTTTTGTTTTTGGTTGAGTCACAAGATAATGGGAAGTCTGAGTACCATAAAATTAAGCTATTTCAACTTTTATGTCAAGTGGTTTTTTTTTTTTGGTTGAGTCACAGGTTAATGGGAAGTCTGAATACCATAAAATTGAGCTAAGGAGCTTGGCAAAGATTGAGTGTGGAATCCCACAGACCCCTTGATATTTAAAGATGCTATTAGCTAGGCCTAGAGGCCTCAGGAAGTATTTCAATCTCTTACTTTTAAGTTCACTTTGGGGACAAAGTAGATTTTTAAGTGTGGGGTGGGGAAATTTCCAACTTTTGGCTTGATTTAAATTTTTTTATGTAAGATATTCTTCTTGGTGATATTTTTGATTACATAATTCAAGTGGTTTTTTTTTGTAAAAGTATGTGATTGAATGCATCACTATTTTTGAGACTCCTAGGCTCATATTTATGACTCTTATACTTTTTGGCTTAAATTTGAATTCATGTTATTATTTGGTTAAGAGTCTATGATGATCCTATGTGAGTTGAGCATGTGTCATGTGCGTGTGAGATTTTTTGTATATTCTTTATTGCATGTGATGTCTAGAACTTTCCCAGTGTGTGTGTAAAGCCAAATAAAGAAAGAGAATTTAGGAGATGATTTAGGCATTTCTTTGATAGCCTTGTTTTATACCTTATATTTTTCCTACCCTTTGTGCTTAATCCTAGTAAGCCCCTTTGAGCCTTTAGATTTTTATTTGGCAACCTTATATGTAGCCTAATTCCTTCTTTAATAGACCATAATTTGATCCAAAAAGCTCATAGGTGCTTTAATAAAAAATTAATTGAGTAAGGAGTTTGAGAAATAAGAGGGAAAAGGTGAATTTTATGCCCCAAGATAAAAGTTATTGGTGTTTATCATTGATGTATGGTGGATAGGTGTCACATAATTTATGCTATAAATATTTCCGTGGTTGTGAAAAAAGAGAAAAATAAATTCATGTGGTAATAAACTATGTGTCCGCCAAGTGTTTGTGAAAATACTTAAAAGAGATGCGGCCAAAACAAAAGATATGGGTAGATGAATAATAATAATTTGGTTGTTGGATATTGGTTTTAAATGTATAATTTAGTGTATTAAAGCACTTAGAAAGGCCAGTCACTATTCCCAAATAGTTCCTACCCGTCCCTTAGCCTTCATTACAACCCGGAAAAGACGGATTGATCCTAAGTTCATCATTATGATATTAGTGGAGCATTACACTAAGTTAAAGACTATAGTTCATTGTGTGTATCTTGTGAATTCCTTGTGGGAGTGAGATTAATTTGATTCTTGTACCTATCATATTATAAATCGCTTAATTGTGAGTGATTATGGGTAACTGTCTTGTTGTGAGGGGCACATATTTGATGAATGTGGATGATTTGTATGATGTATTTTATTGAATAATTATCATGAGTTTTCCAACTAGGTAAGTCAATTCTTTAGGCTAGAATTTTATGGAGTAGGACTCATGAGCTTCCAATTGTGTAAGTAACATGCTTAGTGTAGAAACTTGCAGTCTATGGAAATATTGTAGTGCAAGCTTGAGTGTCTTGTAGGTATCAGAAGTGTAGATTCTTCTTAGTTGTATATGATTATAGTTGAGAGTTGTTCGAGGACGAACAAGGCTTTAAATGTGGGGTGGTGATGTTGGGTATATTTATGCATTCTAGTGTCATCATTCTAGACTTTTTAGCCTTTTCATGAGGATGATTCGTGTGCTATATGGGTTTATAATGAGATGAATGTTCATATAAGTGTTCAAGCACATGTTTACAAGGGTTCAAAGTGTTTTCTAACAAGTTTTTACTTAATTGAGTCATTTAGAGTTCATGTGAGAATACTAGTTTTACAAGCTTGAGCTAGGTGCTTGTTTAGTTGTTCACGTTGTATTCTATTGTGTTTAATATGTTCCAAATGGTTTAAATGCGTAATTATGGGTGGAATAAATTTTTGTTAATGTGCAAGGTTTAATTTGATTAAGTTAAGAGTCGAAAAATAAAGTTTAAGATCATGGCAAATTAACCTAGTCTTAGCTTGTGTTTTGATACATTGTCATGGATATTGTGTTGTTATGATCTCTAATACATGGTGTGTGATTATGTAGGAAGATTTTTGTGCTGAATATGGTGATATTTTGATGTTTAAAAGTCTGTAAATCCATGAAAAAGACACCACAAGACAAGGGACAAAAGATGGGATGAGAAAGACTTAACCAAAATTCGGTACACAAATTCCAGTGCTTGCCCGCCATTTGGGTGCATTTCCCCCTCAATTTCTGGGCTCTCTTTCCTTGGAAAATATTTTGAGATCAACTTCCAGTGTGAGCCCGTGATTATCCCGCGATGCGGGCTCTATTCCAGCGCAATGGAGCCTACGACACCCCCTCCAGAGCGGTGCAATGGATCCCGATGGTAACCATAACTCTAGTTTGTTTAATAACATTAAATTATTACCAGTAGAAAGAATCATTAGTTGGAACAACTCGGCTACCATTACTTAGCACCCCCTCTATTCCAGGCTTGACTTGCACACTGAATCCTTGTCCAACACGGCTTTGGTTTACCCTTTTGCTATAAATACATTATCATACACGTTTTTATTTATCTTTGGACATATTTTTGATATCATGTGGCTTCTACAACTTTATAATTAGTTTTTTATTTTTTTAATTTAGTTCATTCATATTTTTAGTCGTTACATACAATCTTGTGATTACGGTTGTGACTATGCGTGCCTAAATGCCCTCTTTCTAGGGTTAAAGCCAAGAACATGAGTACTATTATTTTGAATTAAGTTCTCTTGATTTTTTTATCATTGTTGGTAATTTTTTTTTTTTTTTAATTATTTTAAGGATTCGCGACCCTTAGAATACATCTGTTGTCAACCATGTGAACTCGGAAGAGAGAATAGGGAGATAGAACATGGGAATAAACAAAGTATGGTTCGTATTTATTTATGAAATAAGGAATTAAAATTAGTATCTAGTATAGGGATATACTTAGATGCCTTACTTGATTCTAACGTAGGATGATAGCTTTAAAGAACTTAAGTGAACCATTACATCCTCACTCAATGATGTAGTTATAACGTTCAACTTAGGTAAGGTATTAGAGTTTGGGAAACCATAGTCTTAAAATTAACCCTATCAATCAATAACAAAGATAAACAAGTTAACGAATGAAGTTCAGTGACATAGTATGATTGTTCAAAGTGCTTTAACCCTAGGTTTTCTCCTATTGATTGTCTGAAGACTTTTATTTTATGCATTGTTTACTTTTCTATAATGTACAACTTCCAAGGTCTCTTGTTGGTTACTGTTGCATCGAATTAATCTAAACTGAGAACTAAATCGAATCGTTGCTAAATCATGTCCCTGTGGGATCGATAACTCGTGTTTCTTGAAGGCCACTTTACTACTTGGTATATCACGTACACTTACGTGTGCGCTTGAGAGCTGTCACTAATCCTTCTCAAGATTCCTATTTTGAGAAGATTCCACAAATATAGAAATCAAGTAATAAAGCTTATCAAAATAGATAGTTTTACCTATTTTCTCATAAGTCCTAATCCAAGATCCTAGTGACATCTTCTCATTATTGAGGGTGGAAGATTTGGTATAGTCCACATCAAAAGAATTCTCATTGCTCCTTTTTTTATGAGCATTCATCTTTGTTGAACGTCTTCTGCACATATATCTTGGGGTTCTTGAAGTTTATTAGAAACCCTAAAGAAAGACTTTCCATCATAGGTAAGGGGGACAACAACCTCAACCAAATCTTTCCTTTCTTCTTGACAAAGAATCACCCTAAAAATGTAAAATTTAACTCATTCCTAGGTCCAACTAGAAATAAATTCCATAAAAATGGGTCAATAAAACCCTCAATGTCCCCATTGACACTATTGTCTACATGCTAAATAATTTTAACACAATTATATATATCATCATTTGCAAATAGATAAGAAAGAAATGTATCATATAAATGAACTTTATCTAAGGTGTTCTCAAGATAAGGCTCAATATTTGATCCATAAACAATAAAGACATCATCAAGAATGGGAACACATAATAATGAAGTGGCAATTGGAAAGCATGCACCACCTTTATTTCAAACATCATCATTCTAACAAATGTACTATTATTTTTCAAAAAGATATTTCTATCTTTGGAAAGTGTTTCATCACATCGTAGTAGGTTACTATTAAGTTGTAGCCTTTAAGAGTGGTTATATCCTCATTATTAAAAGATATTCCAATATCACACTCTTTATAGCCATGTCATCATCAAATAAGATATTATCCTTAAATTAAGATTCCATCACATAAGTTATTTGAGATAAATAAGAAAGGAAATAACTATTTGAGAAGTCTTTATCTAGAAAAAGGGATTCTACATGACTATCCTTATGACCAACTATATCAACACCATCACTAAATTGAGGTTCATTTTTTACATCACCAAATTCCTCAGGTAGTTGGTAATAATTACAGATACGTTGATCATTACAACAATTAACACTAGTTGGTAGCATCTTAAGCTCAGAAGAATCAACCACATAATACCATAAATCAAGGATGACTAGTATTTAATCACCTTTTTTAAATGATACTATATTTTTAGCAAAATAACAAGTGCCAACACTAGGTGGACACAAATCAATATATCTAAAAGAATTAATTTGTTCATCAAAAAGATCAATTTGTGTTTGAATACCCTAAACAATGAATTTTTCATCATGTAACAAAGAGGTATTTGTAACTCCATAAGGTAAAGTTTCATTAAGCTCACACAAATATAAGCTACTACTCACACTCAATTGGTTACTAGCCATACAATGATCTTCCAGGTTTAATAAAGTGTAAGGATTAGATTTGTTACCTTGCAGCTCATATGAAGAATTTTATTCACTAAAACACCTAGGCTTTGAACCATGAGGAGAATTTCTTCATTAGATGTCACTGATTAAGGTACGACTAGGGGTATGAGTTGTACCCCTTGGATATGAGTTATATCCTCCTCTCCCTTTCTATCATAAACTAGGAAGTGTGGTGAGGGTCACTCACTTTTCTAGGTACGAGTGAGCCTCAAACTAGTCATACCTCAAGGTATGAGTCGTACTAAGACCAATCGTATAGAATGAAGTCTTAGCTCGGAGTGGACTATTTTTGGTACGGTTGATGGATACGGTTTAAGGCATGAGTAGTATCCTTTGGATATGACTCAATGGGGTGTAGTCGTACCCTAACCAGTGTAGGTGACCTGGAAGGAGCCTAGGGTATAAGTTAGGGTACCACGCGTACTATAGGGTACGATTGACTCAAGTGAGTCGTACCCAACATCGTGGCCAATTTCTATGGTGATTTCCCTCAGCTAAAACCCTAAGTCCCTTTACTATATAAGTGTATATGTCCTCCTAAAAAGATTTTTTAGTGGATCAAACATCCAAAGCTCTCTCTCAAACTGAATTGTGAAGAATTGGAGGCTAGGGTTTCAAGGGTGATCTTCAAGAGGAAAAGTGAAGTCAAGATTCTTGGTAAATAAAGTTTTCTAATGAATGTAATTCTTCCCCTTAATAAATAACTCGAAATAAATGTATTTTACACTTGAATTAGTAAGTGTACATGGTGATTTTGAAATAAAATTAAAAGGATTTTATTACATAATGATGAATAATGTTGACTTTTTCTTAGACTTGTGTTTATACATGTTATTTATGATGATTTGCACATATGGGTGCTTGTTTAGTTTGGTATAACATGTGAGTCTTGAATAACTCTAATCTTGATGATTTCTACCTTGAAAATGGCCTTGTTGAAGGCATGCACATAACGTGTTTATGAAAATCTCTAAGTGAATTTTTTAGTCTTATGTTGGTGATGTTTTGAACTAGGGTAAGGGCCCAATAAGTATGAATAGTTGTTAAATTATATTGTAAAGGTATTATGAGCCATGTATGGTGAAATTGAGGACCTTGTTGGTTGATGGTTAATGCGGGGTTAGAGTCCCTAAACATGAAAATAAACTTGAATTGTGTGTTGTACTAAAGTGTGGTATGAATGTGGTATAAAGTTTCTAATCAAATCTGAATAGTTTTTTAGGGTCTTGATGACCATAAATTCAATTGTATGATGAATTTAATTAAGGTATTGGCCTTGAAATGGTTCAGCAAAAAATGCTTCCATGAGGACCATGTGGTCATGTATAGTGTTGAATTGTCTTAATGGGTTAAAGTCCTTAAGTATGAATTGAATAGGTTATGATGAATGGACCAAGGGTTGGAGTCCTGATGTCGACTAATGATAGTCATAATTGCTTGAGTTTAAAGTCCCTTGCCTATGAAAGGGCTTGATGTTAAAGTCCCTTGCCTAATGAAAGGGCTTGAGGTTAAAGTCCCTTTCCTAGTAAAATCACTTGTGGTTAAAGTCCCTTGAACAATAAGATCTCTTGAGGTTGAAGTGCATCGACAAATAAAATGGCTTGGGTTAGAGTTCCCTATCTAATACGGCATAAGGTTAGACTCCCCTGCCTAATGTGTGAGCATGTGGTTAGAGTCCCTTCCTTAAATATATGTGAGTTTGTGGTTGGAGTCCCTCGTTTAAATAGATTTGAATGTGGTTAGAGTCCTTTTCTTAGTAAGTGTATACATGGTTAAAGTCCTTTGTCTAAGTAATATGTGAATGTGGTCGAAGTCACATACCTAATAAAAATTTTTGGAATCTAAGCGTGGAAGGTCAGAGTCCTCCACTTTATGTCTCATGATTCAGTGCTTGAGAATATTGTTAAGACTTGTTTACTTTTTAGGCTTGTGATAAATCTATATGTATGTATAAGGTTATGAATATTGTTGAATATGATATATTGACTTGTTGTTGATTGATGATGCTATTTATCCTTATCCTTAAGTTACATGCTTGTTCTCCAACTGCTAATCATCTTTGAACGTTATGTCCTCATGCGGCATAAGGGCCGGAGTATCATCTTCTCTTTTTGCACAGTGATTAGGTGATTTAAGTAGTTCATGCATTGACTTTGGAGTGGTGAGCTTTCTTACTTTGGAAGACATTCCTTATTGGTCTCCTATCTTTATACTTAGACTTATTTTGACTTGGTTTGGCTATTGTTGGTGGCTTGTACCAACATTTACATTTCTAAACATTGGTTTGTAAAGAGGTACTGTGGATGACTATGGACTTAGCTTTATTGGTTAGTTTGATGAGTCCAATGAAGTGTTTAGACATGTTTAAGATATATCTTGTAGTATATTTTCCACTATCTAATTATATGGTCAGGATTCAACCGACCCTTATGATGGATATGATGATGATTAGGCTGGGTTATCGGGGCAACCTCCATTTTATGTTGTCTTGAGGTACCACTATGATATGGCTCTGTTTTGGGGCATGTCAATTTTGTAGGCTTGAGGTTCCCCTACGACATAGCTCAGGTTTGGGGCGTGTCAAGTTGGTATCAGAGCCAGGTTCATGGTCAGTTGGGTATCCACAATACCATGTCAAGTAGAGTCTCTTTTATAGGTGTGAATTGTGCCACACTTATAAAATATTGGTTACGAGACATTTTAGGAAATATTTCCCTCTCATGTGTTTCAATCTCAAGATATAGTGTATTAGGTCTTAGAGTCCTCTGATTTCTGTATGCTATCTTTTAGATCATGCCTTTAAAGAGATCTAAGGTTCAGGAAAACACTTTTTCCCTGACTGAGGGCCCTATGGATGAATCTCCTCAAACTTCTGAGGTTCATACCTGGGCTAGGGCTACGATATCTGACCATCTTTGTACGGTTCCACCTATCCCCACCAACCCCGACTATAAGAGTAACCCTCCTAATTTGTCACCTCAAGGGTATGCTACTAATGTCGAGTTTCATTGCTATATCAACCTCTTGACTCAATTGGTAGCCTCTCAATCAGAGTGTGGTGCTCCATATACTTTTTCTTCTGAGGCTACAAGAATTGGCCAATTCATGAGTTTAATCCCTCCAATGTTTTTAGGTATGAAGTTTGAGGAAGATTATCACGACTTCATTGATGAAATAGAGAAGATCTTCCAAATCATGTGTGCTTTGGAAATTCAATCCATTGAGTTTGCTTAATACTAATTGAAAGATGTAGCATACCAATGGTACGAGGGGTGGGAGTTTTATGGAGGTGTAGATTCTAGTCCCACCATGTGTGATGATTTTTCTAAGGCTTTCTTAGACCGCTTCTTTCCTCAAGAGTTGAGGGAAGCAAAAGTGGAAGAGTTTGTGAACTTGAAGCAAAGAAGGATTTCCTTTAAAGAGTATGCCTTGAAATTCCATCAATTGTCAAGGTATGATCCGAGATGATTTCTAACATGAGGTCTAGGATGCATAAGTTTGTCTCGGGATTGTCCCGTGAGTTAGTCCTTGAGACCAAGGAAGATTTTTTTATTGAAAATATAGAAATTTCTAGTTGATTGTGTATATATAGTAACTTGAAAAAGTGAAAAAGAAGCAAGTTGAGTTTAGTTAATGGCAAGGGAAGAATTTTACATCTTCTGAGCCTAGTGATAGAGATGGGGGCAAGTGGCTACGGAAGATGTGGGGGAGTTCGGGTTCTTTCTCCTCAACTAGTGCTCACTCCCATTACCCAAAGTCATCGGGTGATTGTCGATCTCAATTTAGTTGTGGGTTCCAGGCATAGGGTGTCTAATTTCAGGATAGTTGTGCTTAGTCGGATACACCCCACCCACTTTATAGATTCCATGGTTAGAGTCATCGTGGTCAATGTGAGAAGGGCACATGTAGCATGAGTGCCCCTCTTTAGCAGCTTCTTAGGCCATCAGGGCTCCTATTGCTACTACATCTTCTCCCGCACCTAAGGATGTTATTTCTTCTTCTGCTTTTGTTTCTAGCACCGACATTAGCCAAAATCGCTTTTGTGCACTTGCTACAATCCAAGATTCTGAGGTATCTCCCAATGTTGTCATGGGTATGTTGAGACTTTTATCCCATGATGTATATTGTTTACTTTATATAGGGTCTATACTTTCTTATGTGACCCCATATGTGGCTATACATCTTGATTGTGGTCCCAAGAGTCTATCAGTTCCTTTTTCTGTTTCTACCCCAGTAGAAGACTCTGTGATTGGTAAAATAGTTTATAGAGGGTGTGTGGTATCAGTTGGTGGTACAGATACTTTTGTTGACTTGATAGAGTTAGGCATTGTCAATTTCAGTGTCATTCTGGGGATGGATTGGTTGCATTCGTGTTATGCTTTCTTAGATTGTCGGACACATAGGGTCATGTTCAAATTCCCTAAGGAGCTAGTCATTGTATGGGAAGGTGGTTCCTTAGTACTGAAGGAAAGGTTCATTTCTTATCTTAAATCCCAAAAGTTGATTTCAAAAGGGTGTTTGTATAATTTGGTATGAGTAAAAGATTCTAACTCGGAAGAGCCTCCTCTAGAATCTGTTCTCGTGGTTGATGAATTTCCTGAGGTGTTTCCCAATATTATTACCAATATTCCTCTTGATAAGGAAATTAACTTTGGGATTGATATTGTACCAGACACTCAACTGATTTCTATCCCTCCTTATATAATGGCTCCGATGGAGCTAAAAAAACTTAAGGAGGAATTTAATGACCTCTTCGATAAAGTTTTTATCCATCCTAGTGTGTCTTCTTGGACTGCTACCATGTTTTTTGTATGCAACCCTTCGTATGTGCATTGATTATCATCAATTAAACAAAGTGACAATAAAGAATAAATATCCTCTTCCTAGGATAGATGATTTATTTGTTCCACTTTAGGGTGCAAAGTGTTTCTCTAAGATTGATCATAGATCGGGTTATCACCAAGTTAAAATTAGGGATGCGGATATCGCTAAGACTGCCTTTAGAACCCGGTATGGTCACTATGAGTTTCTTGTCATGTCTTCTGGATTAACCAATACCCCGGCGGCATTCATGAACTTGATGAATAAGGTTTTCCATTTGTTCATGGACATATTTGTGAATGTCTTCATTGATGACATCTTAGTCTATTCTAAGAGTGAGGCAGATCATGTCGATCTCCTCTATGCTATCTTGCAAACTTTAAAGGATCATCATTTTTATGTCATGTTCTCCAAGTGTGAGTTTTGGTTGAAAGCCATAGGTTTTCTTGGTCATGTTATCTCTTGTGAAGGGATCATAATAGATCCCCAAAAGATTATGGTGGTTAAGAAATAGCCTAGACCTATGACTCCAATAGGTATTCAGAACTTCTTGGGTTTATCCTGTTACTATAGAAGATTTTTAGAGATTTTCTCAACTACAATTTCCCCATTGTCTGATTTGACCCAAAAGAAGGTCAAGTTCTTATGGTCGGATACGTGTGAGCGTCGTTTTGAGAAGTTGAAAGATAAATTGACTTCGGGTCCAGTTTTGACCTTGCCCAAAGGTAATGATGGTTTTGTGGTATATTGTGATTCTTCACGAATTGGTATTGGTTGTGTGTTAACGCAACATGGTAGGGTAGGGGCATATGCTTCTAGGAAATTGAAATTTTATGAGAAAAACTACCCAACTTATAACTTAGTGTTGTTACTCGTGGTTTGTGCGTTAAAAATTTTGTGACATCATCTTTAGGTGTTCACGTTGATATCTTGTTTTATCATAAGAGTCTTTAATATGTGTTTACTCAAAAAGAGTTGAGCCTCAGTCAAACAAGGTGTCTTGAGTTGTTTAAAGACCTATGATATGATTTTTCTTTACCACCCAGGTAAATCTAATGTAGTCGCCGATGATCTTAGTAGATTGTTCATGGGAAGTTTGGCCTATGTGGATGAGGATAAGTGGGAATTGGAGAAAGACATTCACTGTTTGGCTAATCTTAATATTTGACTAGCGAACTCCATGGATGGTGGTGTATTTGTGCATCTAGTTTCTCAGTCATCTCTCATTGTTGAGATAAAGAAAAAGAAAGTATTGGACCCTGACTTGATAAAGATCAAGAGTAATGTAGGTCAAGACAAAGTTGCAGACTTTGTGATTGGTGGTGATTGTATCTTGAGATACCAAGGTAGGTTATGTGTTCCCGACGTTGATGGATTTGGGAAAGGATCATGGCTGAGACTCATAAATCTCGGTATGCTATACATATCGGTTCCACCAAGATGTATCATGATCTTAGAGAGTTCTATTGGTGGGTAAATATAAAATGTGATATGGCCAGTTATATGGCTGAGTGTATAGTGTGTCAATAAGTGAAAGTTGAGCATATGAGGCCAGGTGGTTTGTACCAAGAGATTGTGTTGCCCAAATGGAAGTGGGAGGCATTTAATAGGGATTTCGTTACTTGCCTTCCTCAATCTTGGAATCAATGTGATTCTATTTGGGTCATTGTTGATAGAATGACCATGTCCGCTCACTTCTTTCCTGTGAAGACTAGTTACTCGACGGAAGATTATGTAAAGTTATATCTTGTGGAGATCATGAAGTTGCACGATGCTCTAATTTCAATCATCTCGGATAGTGGTCCTCTATTTTCATCTAACTTTTGGAAGTCATTCCTAAAAGGTCTGGGTACTAGAGTGTGCCTTAGTACAACTGTCCACCCACAAATGGATAGGCAAGTAGAGAGAACTATCTAAAAATTTGAGTATATGTTGTGGGATTATGTGATTAGTTATGGTGGTAGTTGGTATGACCAGTTTCCTTTGATTGAGTTCAGCTATAATAATAGTTACCACTCAAGCATTGGCATGGCCACTTTTGAGGCATTGTATGGTAGAAGATGTCGATCTATTATTGGTTGTATGAAGTTGGTGAGGGTAAGTTGCTTGTCCCCTATCTAGTTCACCAAGACTTAGAGAAGGTTAAAGTGATTTTTGAAAGTTTGAAAACCGCTCAAAGTTGCCAAAAGTCCTATGCAAATGTGAGGCGTAGAGACTTAGAGTTTAGTGTGAGCGATTGGGTATTCTTGAAAGTGTCCCCCATGAAGGGAGTGATGTGTTTTAGTAAAAAGGGAAAGTTTAGTCCCCGTCATGTTGGTCCCCACTTGATTCTAAAGAAGGCTTGCAATATTGTCTATGAGTTGGAGTTGCTCTCTACCATGAACTCGATTCACTCAATTTTCCACGTCTCTATGTTGCAGAAATATGTAGGTGATCCTTTGTTGGTTGTTCCCTTGAGGGATGATAATATCTCAGACTTCTTATCCTATGAGGATATCCCGGTGAGGATCTTGGATTGACAAGTTTGCTAGTTGTGAACAAAATAAGTGGCTTTGGTGAAGGTTATATGGAGTAACCAAAGGTTTTAGAAAGCTACGTGGGAGGCAGAAGAGGACATGAAGTCCAAGTATCTACATTTTTTTCCCGTCCCGAGAACTTTTGATGAAGGTATGTGTTAATCGTCTTATCTTGATTTATGTCTTGATAGATAATGGGTTAAAGTCCCTAATGTGTTGAACTAAGTTATGCTTTGTTTAGACAACAAGTTAAAGTCCCAATGATTTGAATTGATTTATGTCTTGTTAGGCCATGGGTTCAACTCCCTAATGCTTTGAAATCATGTGTGTCATGGTTGTGGTGGGTTTAAGTCCCTAATACCTGAGTTAATTCATGTATTTGATAGATGATGGGTTTGAGTCCCTAGTCTTTGATTTGAGCAATTATCTTTGATAAGTCGATGGGTTAAAATCCCTAAGTTGTGAAATGAGTAAGAGTTTTGATAAGTAATATGTTTGAGTCCAAAAGTAGACAAAATGAATTATTGATTGATAGCGAGCATGATATGTATTGCATTCTTGTGGTGTACTTTGTTCTAACACGTTTGAAGAACGATTTGATGTGTGAAAATATGTCGACTTATGTTTATGCTTGACTTACCTATCATTCGTTGATGAATGATCCAAGTAGGGGAGAGTTGAAACATTTAGGTTTGAACCATGAGGAGAATTTCTTCGTTGGATATCACCGATTAAGGTACGACTAGGGGTATGTCTAAATAGGATAATTGGATGTCACCATGTGGTCATGTATAGTGTTGAATTTTCTAAATGGGTTAAAGTCCTTAAGTGTGAATTGATTAGATTATGATGAATGGATAAAGTGTTGGAGCCCCAATGTCGACTAATGATAGTTGTAATGGCTTGAGGTTAAATTCCCTCACCTAATAAAAGGGCTTGAGGTTAAAGTCCCTTGCCTAATGAAATCATTTGTGGTTAAAATCCCTTGCACAATGAGATCTCTTGAGGTTGAAGTGCCTCGCCAAATAAAATGGCTTGGGTTAAAGTTCCCTATCTAATATGGCATGAGGTTAGAGTCCCTTGCCTAAATGAATGTTAGTGTGTGGTTAGAGTACCTTGTTTAAATGGATGAGTATATGGTTAGATTCCCTTGCTTAATGAGTGTATACACGGTTAAATTTCTTCATCTAAGTAATATACGAATGTGGTTGAAGTCCCATACCTAATAAGAATTGTTGGAATCTAAGTGTGGAAGGTCGGACTCCTCTACTTAATGTCTCATGATTGAGTTCTTGAGAATGTTCTTAAGACTTGTTTACTTGTTTGGCATGTGATATACTTATTTGTATGGATAAGAATATGGATATGGTTGAATATGATATATTGACTTGTTGTTGATTGATGATGCTATTATATCCTTATCCTTGAGTTACATGCTAGCATTCCAACCATGAACCATCTCCAAATGCTATGTCCCCACACGACATAGGAGCTGGAGCATCATCTTCTCTTCGTGTGAAGTGATTAGGTGATCAAAGCAGTTCGTGCATTGACTTTAGAGTGGTGAACTTTCTTACTTCAGTAGACATTCCTTCTTGGTCTCCTATCTTTAGACTTAACCTTATTTTTACTTGGTTTTGCTATTGTCGGGGGCTTGTCCCAACATAAACATTTCTAAGCATCAGTTTATACAAAGGTATTATGGATAATTGTGGACTTGTGTATTGGTTAATTTGATGAATCCAGTGAAGTTTTTAGACATGTTTAAGTTATGTCGTGTAGTATGTTTTATGCTATCTTATGATATGGTCGGGATTCACCCGACCCTTGTGATTGATGGGATGATGGTTAGGATGAGTTATCGGGGCGACCTCAGGTTCATGTGGTCTTGAGGTGCCCCTACGACATAGCCCAGTTTTAGGGCATGTCATTCACCTTGGTTATTAACATTGGAGCACAATGGCTCCTTTGTGAAGCTTTCAAGTACCTCATTGTTCCTCACATTATGAGTTTTTTCCTAGACTTGCTTCAATAAATACCTACATAATCATTAAGATAATTAAAGATATAAGAAAATTTACATGTGTTAGGATAAGGTTGTGACACTAGAGTTAGGAGGTTCCACTCAAGAGTTGTTACATATCACACTCTTACTCCTCTCAATATTTTGTCTCTCAAATTTATTTGAGTTAGAAATAGTTCCAGGGATTTTTTGAGAAGGGATAGGAGATCATACAACTCTATCTTTCACTTTGGTTCATTAGGAGTGGATGTTTTGACTTGCATATTAAATACCTTAGTGCCAAACTTCTAAGGTGTAGCTTGTTTTGCTTCTAGAAACAACTCTTTAGGTTCATCTTCAAGTAGTATCTCTCTTTATTATCTTTTCGAACCTCTTAAGTTCAAGTTTGGTAACCAGTTGGGAGATGTTGTTTATTTATCTTTGCATTGAACCACACAATTATTTCTTACATAAAGTTTCAAGCATCCCAATTAGAAGTGGTTCATTTGTTTTCACTTCCTTAGAATGTGTTGGTGGAAACATAAGTTTCCCATTGTAGTCCATGTTATACTTGTACCAATTTGCACATATGGAATCCTATTATTTTAAAACAAAGAACATCCCAAATGTATGTTAAAAGTATCCATTAAACCTAATACCTCACCAAACCTCCTCTTGATATTCCCCAAGTAAAATGAGCACCTTTACTTGTTGGTTAATAGAAACCCCCTATTTCATCAAGGATAGTATTTTGAATTACATGTAAAGGTAGTCTAAGATATTCCACCACTTCATGTGATATGACAATGGAAAAACTTTGAGTCATGTACAAGATCAAATCCTGTGACACCATTAACATTTACTCTTATTCCAAGAATTTTCCTCTATAGGCCAGGCCTATCTTAAGATCTTGTATTCTCTTTACTACTATGGATTATTATTCCTATCAATCTACTTCAAATAGTATTATTATACCTATAATAAGAAACATTAAAACAAGGATGAGGAACACACATCTTCGTATTTTGGGAATTAAGAAATGTACTTCTTCTATGGTCGATATGACGGATTTCAATTGGTCCTACCCTTACATCTACTCCTCCTTTTCTAAGAAAAGAAGTATCACAATAAGAGGAAGTGAATTCAACCCCACAACTATCATTTCCATCAACGTTTCTCTCAAAGGATTCATAAGACATGGGAGAAAGCATTATACCTCAAATTACCATCATAACAATAGTGTGAAGAATGTGAACATTCATCCTCACTATAGTATATGCCATAAGGTCCTTCTACCCCTTAATCATCATAACAAGAGACATAAGCCCCATTCTTCTTATATTCATATTTGGAGTAGTAGTTCTTACCACCCCATCATTCATTGTCACATGGACCATCAAAACCCTCATAGAACTTACTATCATACTCATGAGCTCAATTATCATGCTCACATGGACCATCGTAGCCCTCATAAGACTCATCTTCATACTCATGAACTTTGTCACCATATTTATAGACTACATCACTACAAGTATATCCACTAATGTCATCTCCATTATATTTTGAGGCCATAAATGACATTTTTTCCTTACATCACCTTTAGTACCTGCCTACAAAACTCAACAAATGATATTAGTGGTAAAATTCCTCATGTCTCTTATATTTGGAAACTCTCTTTTACCTTCTATGAGATTGATCCTGATGTTAAAAGAGAACTAGCCTTGACCAATCAATTCACAAGGTTACTAATTCTTTGTGAATGAACAGATTCTTATTAATTTTGAATAATGGAGAAACAAAATAAAATAAAATAATTCAAAAATAATCAAAATGATAAATGACAAACGATTAAAAGAATTGGTATGAACAAAATATAGAATTGAGAACTAACTATCAACTAAGTAGGTCAATAACTAGTTCAATATTATTTTTAGGAATCAAAGAAGTGATTAAAAATCAAAAAATAAAACTAGGAAGTCACAACCCGAGACTTGTCAAAGAAAGTAAAAGTCACACAGTTTCAATGTTGGTTCTGGATCGCCAAACTAAATTAGTTTACCAAATTAGATCACAAAACTTGTCTAAGCTAAGACATTATCGCTAAACTTTTGTGTATCACCTACCTATTTGGTAATGCTATAGTGCCATGGAAAAGAAGAAAATAATTTTGCTTGAAGTTTGGCGAACTCCTCTGCAGTTGTCCAAAATCTTTTTTTGGCTCACAAAAATCATCAATGAGTGCACCTAAAGCTTCTTAATTTTGTTTTTCTGTAGTTCCCTATTCCTTATTTTTCTTGTAGTACTTGTTTGGTAAATTTCTTTTTATGCAAACACAAATATTATAATACCCCAGATTTTGGCCTCTAAAAATTTCTTGACATTTGTAATAACTTCCAATGTAGAGAATCACCTAATGAGTCATCAAGAATCATTACGAGTCATAGGTCTCAAGTCATATGAAAACCAGTGAGGTATACTCAAGTTTCTGTTGATGTCATGACTTGACCCTTAAGAGTCGTAAGGTGAGGTCACGAGTCATACGGTGTGGCTTCTGACCAAACAAGTGAAGGGGTTCTGAAAGTCTACCCAAAATATGAGTCCCAACTAAGACTCGTAGCTAGTCATCATGAATCATGACGTGACTCGTAATGACTGAGAAATATTTTCCTGCACTTTTAAGTAAGGGTACTTCAGTCATTTCTCTCTTTCCCAACTTACAAATCGCATACATAAAACAAAATTTGGACCCCATTATCATCCCAACACACATCAAATACACTTCTCATCTCTCTAAAATCTCTAACAAGAATAATTACGGTTTTCTAAGGGATTTGTAATCTAAGGCTCAAAGGGTGATTTCTTCTTTAAAATTCTTGGTGTCTTAGGCACGCATCTCCTCTCTAAATCTTGTTTTGTTAAAAATATATGTTTAATATTATTATTCATCTGATTTAATTATTGATTTAGAAATTGAGTTGAGGGTTTTTAGGTACTATTGATTGAGCTAATGACCTTTTTGAATTACTTACATTTTGAATTAATGGATTTTGAACTAATTGGGTGAATAGGCATGATAAATGGCAATAACGGGTCATGGATTCCCTCAAATTGATTTGATAAAATTACGGGGTTCATGGATTCCTCTAAATAAATCAATTTTTACTACTGGAATTGGTAATAACCTCAACCCACCTTATGAAATTAGCTTTAAAAAAAGGATATATGTATATTGAAATAAAATTTGATCTATTGAATTGCGTAAAAGGCTAATGGAATACAAATGTCTTTGAAAGACCCTTGTAGCCATGAATTTATTTTTAATTAAACCTTAGAGGTCGTAGATTCCCCCAAGTTAACTAATAATTGGACCATGGGGATCATGCATTCCCCTAACTTAGTGAATAATTGGACTATGCCTATTGTGGACTCCCCCAAGTTGATGGTCAATAGCAATGACATAATTATATTAGCTTGCCAGCATAATTGGTTTGAGTATACCAACGGTATGTTCCTAATGTATGGCCAATGGTTTTATGAATGAGAATATGTAAATATTTTAATTGGTCCTAAAGAGGGTTGTGTAGCTGGCCGTGAAGATGGAGGTCCTGAGGGACCAATACTGGAAACCCTCTATTATTGGGGTGGGGGTTGGTCTTAATCGATGTGTGCTTATGTCACACCTTATATATATTTATCATGGATTGGAAAATGGTTGTGGATTCCTTAAACTTACTTGATACATCTGGTTTGTGAAGCTACCATACACTAGGGCCCTTTCGGTGTGAGGAGCCGGACCCATATGGCTCATGGTTGCCTTTTATGACTGTTGAAGGTACACAATCTATGTTATTTTTTTTACTCTCATCCTAAACCTTGTTCCCTATACCGCCATATTATATATATATTTGTATATAATTATGTTTATATAGTTTTGAAGTGATTTTGAATTGATTGGTCATAGCATTATTTTATTTCTTTCCTAAGTTACATGCTAGCGCTCACACTGCTAACCATCCTCGAAGCGTTGTGCCCCATTGCGATGCAGGGTTCGAAGATACTTCTATTTTTATGCAGTGGTTGGTAATTTCATTGTCTTGTCTTTACTTATATCTTACACTATTTCTATAAGTTAATTTTTTTGGCTATGGCCGGGGCATGTCCTGACATAGGTTGACGTTGGATTTTATGGAAAAGTATGGGTGGATTGTGTTGTGGATTCTTAGATCCCTCTTTTTATTGATGTTTCTATCTTGTTATATGTTTGGAACTTACCTTTATCTTATTATTTATTCGAAACTCATCTCTATCTTGTTATATGTTCGGAACTTATCTATTGCTAGTTACATTGTGTTCTAGTTGGCTATGCTAATGGGGGTGGTCTCAAATTCTTTGAGTACTTGATATAACTGTCAGGAATATGCCCTAGTTCAGGACATGAAAAGCTTTGTATCAGATCCTAGGTTCAAGGTCATTGGGTATCTGCAAAACTGTGTCTAGTAGAGTCTCTTTTGTGGGTGTGTTTTGCGCCACACTTATAAAGAGAGGCTACTAGGATTTTAGGAATGTTTCCCTTTCTTGTGATTTATTTATTTCGGGATAGAGAGGATAAACTTTTGGAAATACTCTAATATCCATTTGCTAGCATTTGATAACAAGCCTTCTTAAAGATCTGATGCTTGTGGAAACTCCTCTATCCTATGATTTGAGGTGAATTTATGCACCTTAGTGTTGTTATTCTAGCTTATTTAGTCTTTTTTTTTTAGGATTTAATTTGTGTTTAATGAGTGAATAATGATATAATACAACATCTAAGTGCTTAAGTACTTGATTACAATATTTATGGTGTCTTTTAAACAAATTGGTACTTAAATTGATCATTTAGAGTTCAAATGAGAAAACTAGTGTTACTATCTTGAGTTAGGTGTTTATCTAGTTGGTATCTATGGATTATAGTGAGTGTAATAAGTTTATAAGGTTATTATTGTATAATTATGTGTGAAAAAAATCTGTTTATAGTGTTCAAGATTAAATTGGATCAAGCCTAGAGTCGAATAAGAAGTTAAAGATCAAAAAGGGCAAAACTAATTCTTTGCTTAAGTTTCTATTTCGTTGTCCTTCATATTATGTTGTTTTGAGCTCTAATCCATGATGTTTGATTACATAGAATGCTTGGTGTGTTGATTTTTATGATATATGGATGATACACAATCTGAAAATCAATTGGAAACAACAACACAAGGCTTGAGATGGAAGGAAAAGTGCACAAGACTAGTTTTGAAGTCAAATTGAGGGCATAAATGCATGTGTCATCGTGGAACTTGGTCCATTCTATGAGAGGGGCATCATATACATGTATATGGCTTAAAATATGACTTTACAATGTTTCATTGTGATGAGTCCGCACCACACACCCTAGTCTATAGAATAGAAGGGTCGACGCGGATCTAGTCTACAAAACGGATAAATTGTCCTTCTATAAATAGGACACTTGAACATAATGTTAGAAACCTTGGAAGACTTTGAAACTTGGTGAGGGGATTGAAAACATTTCAAATGGGGTTTTTCTTTTTTTTTTACTTTATTTTATTTATTGATTTTATCTTGTATTCATCTACGGTGATTATGACTATGTCCTTGAGTGGCTAAATGCCCCCTTTCTGGGGTTAAGGCCAAGAATATGAGTACTATTGCTTTGAATTTATTACGTTCTGATTGATTTTTGTATTTGGTTGTTTTTTATCCTTGTTATAGCTATTTTAAGGATTCATGACCCTTAGAATACATCTATTATTGTCTTTGTCAACTCAAGAGGGTGAATAAGAGGGTAGAACATGGGGGTAAATAGAGTAGAATTATAAGCTTTTGTAGAATTAAGATTGTAATTTGCATGTAGGATAGAGATATATCTACGTGACCTATTTGGTTCGCTGTGGGATGAAATATAAATGCGTTTAGATTAGTTCCACTACAAAAAATAGCATTTAGCGACAGACATATTTTGTCGCTATTCTATGTAAATCCATCGCTAAATAGAAATTGTGATGGATTACTATCAGTTGTTATATCCCTTGTTGCTAGCCACTTAGCAACAAAAAAATGAATTCCATCACAAAACTTTCAACCGCTTCGCCAAGAACGTTATCGGTTGTTGCATGTGAGCGACTGACTAGCCCGTTGTTATACCGTTGCTATTTTCAAAATTCAATTTCGTCTTGGCTAAATTTATGAAAGAAAATTTTGTTGCTGATCCGTAGCAACATAGTTTGATCGTTTGAGCAGCCGTCTTTAGCGACCAAATTTATATTTCACAATCCATCGCTAACGTTTTTCAGTAGCAACGACAAAAATAGTCATTAAATTTTTGTCGCTAATAATTTTGTTAGAAAACTATTTAAATTTGTAAATTTTTGAATGATTAAAATAACCAACATTCATATCAAATAATTACTTAAATAAGAATGTTCAAAATATATAGTTTGAAAAATGCATAACATAATTGATTCCAAACATTCACAAGTTCAAGTATTTTATCAAAAATAAACGCTGGATAATTAAACCCACATCCATCAAAATTAGTATTTGTTACTACAAAACTATTTTGTACTTCCACAGTCAAAAATTAAAACAAGGATGAAGGGCTACAAATACTATGAATCTACAAATCAATGTCATCATCATAACTATTAGTAGGAGGAGGATCAAGCACGGCCCTTCTTTGTACCCTAATACCACTAATAAGCTCCATTACTACAGGAAGAAAGTGAGTAGTAATTGTTGGAATCAATTGCTTCACAAGCTCCATAAATTTAGTTTGTCGGTAAAGAAACTGAAGGTGGTACTGATGTGGAGGCATTACAGGCACAATTTTTTTTTCCAAAGTAACTTTTAGCTTCAGATCTGAGACCAAATAATATTTTCATCTTTACTCCTCCCACAACATCATAATGTGATTCCAATTGATCAATTTCACATTCAGAATGTCTTTTGTCCCGTACAATTTCTTCATACTTTTCCTAAAATAAGTGGAGATATTAAAATAGACTCAACTTCTTATTGCTTCTTTCATTTTCACATATAATAAGAACTTTCGACAGATGTCAATACAAAAGAAAAATAAGAGAAGAATATATCTAAAAAATGTAAATTATGGACTTACATGGAGAACTCGGGAATGCTCAGCAACAAAATATTTTTCATCATGATTATGTGTATGGACATGCAAATTTAACTCACTTGGAGTTGGATCTCGACCTATTGTATTAGACTATACAAACATATAACATTCAAATCCTTAAATAGTAATAACCTGCCTTAAATAGCAGCTGGATATACACTAACCTGCCTACACTTTAAAAATCGACTTGTATATTTTAGGTTTCTACTCTTTCATATTTTGTAGGACTAGTAGTTTCAGGAAGTAAAGAAATTGCAGTACAATTAATAGAGTTTATGCAATTTATACTTACAAGTTTCTTCTGGTGCTCTCCAACTATGATAGAGCCACCTGTGTGTGTCCCAACATCTACTTCACGGCCATCACAACGGTTCTTTGAATTTATCTTCGACTTTATAATACATTCATCACTTTTCTAAAGTTCCATACACCTATCCCTCACATTGTCATTTACAAATTCTAGTTGAATTATAGCACTGTATTTTTTATATTAGAAATGAAATTCTTGTAGCATAATGCAACCTTCTTCGACCATTGTTGCTTCACCACAGTTACACTAACAGAAGCATCCCAATAGAAATTCTTTTGAATTACAGTTTAAAGTAATATAATTATTCACTTTAATTTGTAAACTAGAGAACAAACACATTGAATGAAATCATATAGTAGATAGCATACTTCCAGCTCTAAATCTACAATAGACACAATAATTACTGGAAATTTCTGCTTATTATATCTAGACACCTAGTAATTCATGTATTGTAACGATCCCAACACTCAAGGACCTAACGGTAAATTTCAAGGATGAATTGATGTCATAATTCAAAAAATAGAAATTTCAATGTAATCTCTCCACAAGAATTCCACTTGTAAACATAGTTGTTTATATTGGCATAAGAAAACTTGGTAAATTCAGACAATTAAGCTTTTCCGTGTTGCAGACTAGTTTAACAAAGAATGTACGGTCTCTTCTATTTAAAGTCTCTCACATGGTGGATATAACTATAGAATAATTCTTCAAGTTTCTAGTAAGAAAATTATCTAGATGGGGTTCAATAAGCTCAAAGTAACCGGTCTGTTTAAGTATGCATTTATTCAATTATTGATATTTAGATTCCCAACATATCTCCAAAATGATAAACTTATTCTCTTCATATCATTTTATTTGTCCTCCATATTAAAAGTAGTTATTTCATATACTTTTCCAATTTGTCAAATCAAGAGAATTGTTAATCCTCACTTGCATATCACATACATTTATGCATCAGATGCAGTTAATTCTATGTCACAAATGAATAAATCAACTTAAGCAAGAATACGATACAAATGCATATTTGTGTTCCAATAGTCTCCAGAATATAGGACTTACTTCACATGGAGCAAAAGGTATACCTTTGACCTTTCCCAAGATCTATATTTAACCATTGAATGAAATCATATAGTACATGACACACTTTTTAATGCACCGAGACTACCCCCTGCATGTCACATGGTGCTTAGAACCACAATTGATCCCAAGCTAACCTTTGTACTGTCATAACTCGTGAGCAACTGAATAAGATACATAAATCTTGAAGAAATAAGCATAAAAAAATTCTTTGGCTGAACATCTTCAAAACAAAACTATTAAAACGATTACAACACTGGTTATCCAAAATAAAATTGAAATCAAATGCATCAACTCTACTAACTGTCTATGAAGCCTTTACTAGTATTGACTATAGGTAGATGGGACATGACCACCATCTATCTCGAATCAATACGACTTAATAAAGAAAACAAGATGCTGCTCAAAATATGATTGACTCAAGCCTTTAAATCAAAAGAACTCATCACTGTTGATTGAAAGCTGCAAAATGTCTAATTATGATGTGCGCGCTACAACTTGTACCTACATTATGAGATAATGTAGCACATAGACATATATGTGGATCACTACTTCTGAAATTTACTGAGTATGTGGGGTGAATGAATAAGTAAAAATAATAACTTAATGTATATGTAAACCTTTAAACAATGCATGCAAAGTTTAAATAACTCACCTTGGGCTTGAATAAAACAAAAGCTGTAAAATCATAAACATAAGTAATAAAGAATAATGATAAACTTTGTGAGCTATGACACTTAGTTCTACAAGCTATACTTAATTCTTTCTTAGGGAGGTTCTTCTAACCAACATACACCATATGAGATATCATGGAGTCCAACGTCTTACCCACGGTGGGTAGATCTCATGTTTGGGAAAGCTGTCGTACCCTTGCCAACAGAATAGGACCTTAACTTAAGTGATCACTATACTTAACCCATATTGGGACTTTAAACCTATTGTTGCATGTAGTTCTAGGGCATGTGACCTTGGAAACATACCCTACTCAGTGCTAAATACCACTCCCTTATTACTTAGTGCCCATAATTTAGGAAATCCACCTTAATTAGCATAAGGGTTTTATAATGAAAATCAGTTATGCTTCTCTTTGCTTTAAACTGTAATCAAAATGAACAAATGTGGATTCCATATCTTAGATTAGGATCAAAAGATCCATCTTTCTTTAAATATTTGTATAAAACCATTAAAGAATCTTAAGATCATAGTATTATTGAAAACTCAAACTTATTCTTTGTATAAACTTATCAAATAAAACTTAAGAGCATGATCTTCTTGAAATATCAATACTTAAACATAGGGATTAAAACCCATTCTTTGAACTCATACCAATTCATAACAAAGTTCCATGCACAAAAACAATCTTGAAATACTTCAACAATATCAAGTCAAGATAGTGCAATCTCTTACAAAATATAAATCTTAAGAGTCAAAACATAAACATAAGTAACTCTTGATATACTCAAAGCTCATGATTATCATATGCTTCAAGATTATATATACTTGGGTATGTACGATACTTCAAAACAATTAAATAAAATCTTAAAATCATGCAACTTGGGCATAGCGGTGAAAGGAAACCCTTGTTCATAACCCCACATACCTTAATAGATGATTTCCTGAGGGTTTCTTGAATTTTAAATCTTGAATTCTTTGTGTTCTTGGATGCTATAAATTGTCCCTTGGACGTTTAGGGTTGAGGGTAAAGGACCAAAGTTCCCCTTGACCATTAGGAAGTTGAAAACAACATGGGAATGGACCAGGCAGCGCCCCCTTTAGTTCGTGGGAGTAGAGCCCGCGATGTTCCCTCTACCCGGTGTATAACCCCGACAGCGCAGGCTTATCATGTACCCTCACTGCCTCTCACGAAAAAGGCTATAACTTTATTCTCGGGTATCTAAGTAAGGAGAAATTGGTATTATTTGAAAGTTAATCAATTATCTACAATTTGATGGTTCTTTAGATGCAAAGTTCTACGTTTATCAAAAGTTATACACATTCAAAGTAGACCCTTGTAGAAATGAATTCCAAATATGGATGAATCAAAGGCTCTTAGGTCAACTTTGTTCTCAATAATTCCTATGAATATTTTTCACCTCGAAAGTACTTCACCCACTAGGATAATGATTATGACACAAGTATGAACATACAAATAAAGGGATTAAAGTTCACATACGTTGGAATGACGCTTAAAAGTCTATCCCAAAAATGTGGGGTGTTACATGATCTACCCCTTGGAATCATTCTTCCTCGAATGAGACTGGTTAGACTGAGAGTATTAAGGAAACTAAGATCATATTCTGAACATGGATGACTTAGAACATGGCTGCATAACTGAGTCTGAGTATGATCTATGAACTGAACTAATTTTATGAATACATGAAATGATATGAGAGTGTTATAGGGCCAAGATAGAAATAAGAGAGTTAACTTATGAGTAACCATTAATTCAAGCTGGATCTTGTTTTGTAAAGAAAAGATGAAAGGTTTAGGAAATGAATACTCGGGGTATTACAATACATCTATCCCTTAGGATATTTCATCCCTCAAATGATACTAACTTGGCTGAAATACTAAGGAAAGACTGAGATGATGCATGGGGCACTTACGGATAGAGTCACATCTGGATATATGGAATCTAAAAATGATTCATGATGCTTGAACTGAGATGAACTCATAATTTTCATGGATATGAATACTTTACCTCATGGATTTTCCATATTCATGAAACTCTGGATAGTAAGACTAGAGGAAAAAATGGAAAATCATAGGAACTTGTCTATCTGACTGCTAAACTGAATTGCTGGTTATGCAAACTAAATCATACTGAAAGTTTACAATTAAATAGAGTATTTCTCCAACACTCTTTGTAAGAAGTCTTAATAACATTAGTGAGCAAAGAATCTGGGGCATGATACAAATAAGATATATGACTAAGGAATCACAACATTGATACAACTCTATAGCATGAAGCATAGACATATAAATCATAAGCTAGGACAGAATTACTAGGCCTTAGGTAATGAAACTTCTTACTTTAAGGCTTAGAAACACTTCCCAAATACTCCCTCAACTATACTATTCCTCTTAAATGCCACACTCATTTGATTCAACTTAAAATTTTCACATGGGCATTGAAAAATTCATCTACTAAAGTCTAAACTTAATTATATTCTCTCACCATGATCAAGCCTAACTCGAAATAACAAGATTCAACACACTATACCATAATACTAGTCTAAACCACATGATTTAATCTTCTATGTCTCTTCTAGATCTCACACCCTAAGCATAACATGCCTTACTACTTCAATGACTAACTCTGAACTCTTACTATGGATTCACTAGCGCATATTGCATTCCTCTACTTATATCCCAACATGAAATTCAAGCCTATCATTATAACCACATATGAACTTCAAGGCAAACACCCATAAAGAAATATTTCTCATATTCTCTAAACCTCTATCAACAACAACTTTCTTGCACTATGATTAAGATGATGTACCGAGAATTCTCAACTAACTATGACATATACCAATGATTTACCTTAATATTTCTCCATCCTTTATCCTTAGATAGAAAAGCATAATTAATCTTTCTTAACGAGGGCCAACAACTCCCTCTCGTCTAAATAATTGCTTATCCATTATCATCACCACTATATTAACATAGGAAAAGGTCACCGAAGAGCTAATGCATAAGGACCTGAAGCATAAAATAATACTATACATAACTTTGACACTTAACTGAGGCGTGAGAAATAGAATGTCAAAGCCATGGATTCATTAAAAGATCTAAACTGAGGATGTCCATGATATAATGCGAATTTCACTAGTATCATGAGTTTTGAGAACTGATCATACTATGAAACATGAGTTCATCTTGTCATAAGTTATTCAACATAAGACTGAAGTTTTATAGATTTATGAGGGATGACTCGAATCATAAAATAAAGTTATTATTTACTTACTATAAGATGAGAATAGACTTGAATATGCATGAAGTGTATAAGCATTGGCCCTTGGAATGGATCAATCACGCAAGACATGAATTTGATGTGATAATGACTGAAATCCAAGGAACACTCTAGAGTAAGAAGGGATCACTATCTCATCACAACTCTTACTGACATGTATCACAATCTAATTCTAAAAAATTGATTTGGTTCTTCACTCTACCATCTCCCCCTTAGATCAAAGATGATATTCTAAGTTTATGGGTCTACTCCATATTCTCGAGACTGAACCATAATTTCTTTGCTCTAATAATCTACACATGAACGTTTACTCACCTGAATAAACTATATCTAAACAATACTAACTTAATTCTTGATCAATCTCTTAGTACATACCACCCTTAACTTCCTTTAGCTTCAAAAGTCATCATCATAGACGTACACTTTATTAACTCAACAAACATACCTGCCTCACTAAACACAATCTATCTCACTAACTTAAATCGCACCAAAAATGTCAGAATCCTCTATCCTTAGCTCCTTAACATAGCCATCAAGAATACCATATACTATATGACTAGTCTTATTCACACTTAGAAACTCACAGGCATTATCTAAGCATACATGACACTTAATAATCTTAGAAAATAATTCAATCCCCATATCACTTTAGGCGCACCTCTATATCATACCTACACCATTATACTTAATTATGAATAAATGAACTTAAACTATTGCATACACTGTGCAAGCCTACTAGACCACTTTCATATAACTAGAATCACTAACCAAGAAATGATTATTTCCACCATTATTATAATCCACTATTCAAACTTAGTTTCTAGTGCTAGCCATGATTAATCACAACTTCACACACCATTCTTACATATTAAAATACCAGGAAACACTAGTCCACTAGAACCTTATAATAATGATATTTGATCATAATCTTACAGTCTATCTAATTACAGCGAGCGAGCTCTCAAGCCCCTTGTGTGACTTCTGATATTACTGATAGTAAATCTGAGAGCATCATCTTAGTAGGAACTGGAATTTGCTAATCATGTTATGTCAAGAGTAAGTCATAGATGAAGGACTATTGTGTAATACACGAATCACTAGAAAATTCTGAGAGAACGACTTTAAAGCATGACCTAGAGCATGAAGAAGGGAAATATTTCTTAAATTCCCTTTAGACTCTCGAAGAAAAATATAAACCTCTCCATTCCGTTGCGCAAGACTTTACTAAATACGGCTTCATAGACACCCTAGGACACTTAAACTCCGTGCTCTGATACCAAGTTTGTAATGACTTGAGACTATCCCCTAGATTTCACACGGTGCTTAGGACCACAAGTGATCCCAAGCTAACCCTTGTACTTGCATACCTCGTGATACGGGTGTACAAATCTATCCAATACGTTCTCAACCATTCACATGAAGCCAAGCTCGGGAGTTACAAAAACTACAAGCCATGTTCATACAAATGGTTGCGTATGAGTTGGTACTTGATCCGCCAAAGATCTTCAACATTTTTAAGTGTGAAAATGAGCCTTTAAGTGTAATAAATTACACTCTAAGGGAACCCCATGACTGAAGGGTAGGAAGGTCATTTGTCCTTCATTTTGTGTGTAATATAAATAGATGCTATTAGGGTTATTTTCAGCACTTAGTTCATTCTTCATATTTCACAACAACAAGTCTTGTAACATTGAATATTTCTCTCTCTCTTGTTCTTGAGAGTAGAACCTGAAATCTGTCCAACAAGTGTAGTTACACTTGTGTTGTTTCTTGGCTAGAAACTTGAGATCTTGAGGTTCATGAGTTCCTCTTGGCCTAAGTAAGAACTTGGTACTGAAATCTTTTGGTCTTAGGGTCCTATCTTCAAGTTAGGGTTCATAGATTCTAAGATATCTTTGTGTCAAGTTACTATCTTTCATTTTGTACTCTTGAAACTTTGTAGTAACTTAGTGAAGCCGTGTGGGGCTGATTTTCGATTCACTATAGTTAGTACCATTTGTTGTTCTTGTTGTTAACATTGTACTCTTTGTTATCTATCATCTTGTGTTGTTGAACCATTGTTTAATGTTATTGTTATCTTCTTGTTGTCCTTGTGTAGCTACTGTTTTGGTGTTGGTATTCCTTCAAAATTTCGTGATTGTTGTTGTCTTCACATATTGGAGCTGTTATCTTCAAGCTCTCGGAATTGTAGTGTGTTTGGACTGATTTTGTGGCAGATTTGATACGCTCTAAGTTAGTAGTGTATCATTTGGTATCAAAGCCATCTTTGATTTTTTTCTAAAAAGATCAATCTTGGGCTTGAGACTTGAAAACTACAAAAAAAAAAAACTGAAATCTGAAAATTCCAGAAATAGTCAAATCTGCTACCTTTGTGTTCTTGGCTAAAAATTGTGATGTGTTGTTGTATGGGCTGAGATTTTCTTATTTTTTTATCTATATCTTGTAGTATTTTTCTTTTATAGAGTGTTTCTAGTGTTGGTTTCTTTCTCACCAACACTAAAGGTGTCAAGATCTAAAGATTGAGCTTATAATATTGACCATAGTTGTGGTGCCTTGTGGCTGGCTGTTTGTTGTTACTTGTTGTTGAAAATTGGTGGTGTTGTGTTGTATTTTTGAAGAAGTTGTTGTTGAGTTCTTGAAGGTTGTTGTGGTGTTGATCAAGTTCTTCATCTTTTCTTACAACTTTAGACAACCAAAAAGTGTGATATAAATTCAAGAGTTGAAGCTGAAAATTGTAAAGCATGTTGTGAGAAGCCTTGAACCCATCATTTTTTAGACTAAGCTTATACTTTTTAGCAACTTTTTCTTATTTCAAGAACCTAGTGTTGTTTGACAAGATACCTTTTTCTTATTTCAAGAACCTAGTGTTGTGTGACAAGATACCTTTTCTTATTTCAAGAACCTTGTGTTGTGGGACAAGTACTTTTTCTTATTTCAAGAACCTAGTGTTGTGGGACAAGGTACTTTTCTTATTTCAAGATCTATGTTTTCCATCCAATACCAATTGTCATCCTTTCCAAATTGTGTAAAGATTTAAATTTCTGAATTCGTGCTTAAATTGTGTGGGACCAAGACCAATTGCATGCTGCCACATCACCCATTTGCTACTGTTCACGTCACCCATTGGTTACTGTTCACGTCATTAATAAGCTCAAATTTAGGTTTTCTAGTTTCTAATTGTTGATTCTTAGTTTCATTACTTGTTTCTAGAACTAATTAACATGCTAGTACGCTCCTACTAGGTTGTTAATTAGTACTTTTGAATTCTCTTGTTCGTGTCCATGTTTAGTTGGGTGCTTTTATTCATTTGAATACGTTGTAACTTCTTAACTCCAGTCCATCGAGAATTCTTTGAGTTTCAAACAAGAATATACTCCGGACAAGATCTTTACTCATATCTTAAGGATTCACGGTTACTAGCCAATCTACAACATTTGTGGAGCTCAAGTGTGAGTGAACCGAGAGAGTGTGAGTAAGGAGAGGTTTAATGCTAACTTGTTTGCTGATTGTGTAGGTAACACCTTGACATGGAAGGAATCACATCCCAAAGTGGGGGTACTACAGAACAAGACACTATGAAGGCCACACTTGAGGCCATTACCATAAGTTTAGAGAGGTTGAACACGGAAATTGGGGCAATGAGGGGAGATTTGACCACGATAAGTGGGAGATTGGAGAAAGTGGAGAGTCAAAGGAACTCTCATCCATCCACTCCTCATCATATTCCTTCAAGTGGGCACGAAAGAACTTCATCCACAACTACCTCACCAGAAATATTGCACCAAATAATGAATCCACCTCTAGCCCCACTAAATGCCACAAATCATACCACTACTTTCCCTCCAAACCAAGAAGCGAATAGACCACACCATTCCCAAACTCCTCCAATTCCACAAGAAGGATGTAGCCGTCCATTACCTCCACAAAATCTAAACGTACCTTACCAAACTCCACCAAATCAAATACCACCACCTCCACAAATCCCAATGCCTCCAAATCAGATTCCAAATCACTAAAACCGACCATCTCACTTTGAGGAACATGGTAGAGAGGAGTATGATGGATATAGAGCCTTTGATGATGCTTACATGATAGAGGAGGAGCTAATAAGGGGCCGTGTTGATCCAAGGAGGTACCGAGGGTATGGAGAAAGGGGAAATCGACACCAAGAAAGAGACGTAGGCATCAATACCATCAAATTGAGCTTACCTATCTTTAAGGGTGAAAGTGACCCCGAGGCCTACTTAGAATGGGAATCATCTTGTGACAAAGTTTTTCAAGTTAATGATATCTCGGAAGAAAAGAAAAGTTGTTATACCATAGCTCATTTTGAGGGTTATGCCAACACTTGGTGGGAGTACGTCAAGCGTTTTGGTGATGAATTAGTTGATGGGAAGCCACCACTTTTGTTTCGGTTAAGGTACTTGATAAGGCAACGGTACCTTCCTGAGAGTTATCGCCATGAATTTCTTGCTAGATTGTACAACTTGCGTCAAGGAAATAAAAGTGTGATGGCATATTATGATGAGTTTCAACAAATCATGTTGAAGCTTGATCATCGTGGGGAAAAAATCAGTCATGACATCATCCGATTCAAGTGTGGGTTGAACAAAGAGATCTCCACTCATTTGACACTTCACAAATTTGATACCGTTGAAGGTATTTTCCAAGCGGCTCTTGAGATTGAAAGGGAGCTTAAAGAGAGGTCGTCTCTCAAGGCAAGGGGACAATCCATCTCGGGTTGGCCTAGAAGCAAGGACGTGGTTCAATCCTCTTTGGGTTGGCCCAAAAACAAGGACCAACCCGCCACTACAAGGTTGCTCGAGCCCAAAAATAGTCCACAAAAATCCTCTAAAATAAGAAGTTCACAAGTATCCAAACCCAAAAGGATTCCAATGTTTCAAGTGCCAAGGTTGGGGACATAAATCCAATGAATGTCCAAATCGACAGAACGTGATACTACGGGAAGGGAGATTGTATTACCTTGGTGAGGAGGTAGGTCTAGAAAAAAAGGAGGATGAAGCCGAGCCTCAAGATGAAGAGGAAACTGGAAATAGGCCACTTGATGATGATGATGATGATGGTGAAGTTATTTACCCACAAGAAGGGGAGTGTGTTGTTCCAAACTTTGTTGTTAGACGCGCTATGATTAGTAAGGCAATAGATGACCCTAGCCAAAGGGAAAATCTATTCCATACTAAATGCCTTGTAAAGGGGAATGTGTGCACTTTGGTGATTGATAATGGTAGTTGTGCGAATGTCGTTAGTGTCGCTATGGTGAACTTTCTGAAATTACCAACTACACTTCATACTAGCCCTTACAAGTTTCAATGGTTGAATGAATGCGGTGAATTGAAGGTCATGAGGCAATGTGTGATACGGTTTAAGGTAGGGAACTACCAAGACGAAGTGCTTTGTGATGTGATACCAATGCAAGCATGTCATTTGTTGTTAGGTAGACCTTGGCAATATGATAGGTCTACCAAACATGATGGGAGGACCAACCGATATTTTCTTGAGAAGGATGGTCGAAAGGTCACTCTTTATCCTCTTTTGCCATCACAAATGAATGAATTACATCAAAAGATGAGGGAGTTGAAGGAGAAGGGAAAGAAACCCAAAAATAGTGAAAAGGAGGGGAAAATCATGGGTGGGGCAGTAGGGATTTCCGGAACTGCCTCAACGTCAAATGGGCAAGAAAACATGATGATGTTGTCTAGAAAGAAGGAACTCTTCTTGGATTATGATGTGGACATGCCTATGCTTCTTTTGGCTCATTGTTTTAATACTAACCCCACTAATTCTTCTATTTCTCCTTTGATTTCTTGTGTGTTGCAGGATTATGAAGATGTATTTCCCAAAGAACTTCCGCAAGGATTGCCCCCGCTTCGGGGAATTGAGCATCAAATTGACTTTGTGTCGGGCTCACAATTGCCAAATAAGCCGGCTTACATAAGCAACCCTACGGACACCAAAGAATTGCAGCGTCAAGTTGAGGAACTCCTCAACAAAGGGTATATCAAGGAGAGCATGAGTCCGTGCGCGGTTCCGGTGCTACTGGTGCCTAAGAAAGAAGGAACATGGCGTATGTGTGTGGACTGCCGAGCCATCAATAAGATTACGGTAAAATATCGTCACCCTATCCCTAGGTTAGATGATATGCTTAATGAATTGAATGGTTCGTGTTTATTTTCCAAGATTGATTTAAGGAGTGGCTATCACCAAATAAGAATACAACCCGGTGATGAATGGAAAACCACCTTCAAGACTAAATTTGGTCTCTATGAATGGATGGTTATGCCATTCGGCATAACAAATGCTCCAAGTACTTTCATGAGGCTAATGAATCATGTGATGAAGCCATTTATTGGAAAGTTTGTTGTTGTTTACTTTGATGATGTCTTGGTCTATAGTAAGTCAATTGATGAGCATGTGATGCATTTACAATGTGTATTTGATGTCCTTAGAAAGGAAAGGTTGTATACAAATCTGGAGAAGTGCTCTTTTTGTGTTAATGAAGTTGTTTTCTTGGGTTTTGTTGTTAGTTCAAGAGGGGTCGAAGTGTATGAATCCAAGATAGATGCTATCAAAAATTGGCCAACCCTGCAAACCATTAGTGAAGTAAGAAGCTTCCACGGGTTAGCTAGTTTTTATAGAAGGTTTGTCAAAGGATTCAGTACCATAGCCGCTCCTTTGACCGCGATCATTCGAAAAGACCAACCCTTAAAGTGGGGTGAAGAGCAAGCTAAGGCTTTTGAAACCTTGAAAGCTATGCTCGTTTCCGCACCTTTATTACAATTGCCCAACTTTGATAAGACATTCGAAGTTGAGTGTGATGCTAGTAAAGTGGGCATTGGGGCTGTTTTGATGCAAGAATTAAAACCCATTGCTTATTTTAGTGAAAATCTCAAAGGAGCAACTCTAAACTACTCCACGTACGATCTACAGTTGTATGCCTTGATTCGAGCTTTGGCCACTTGGCATCACTATTTGTGGCCCAAGGAGTTTGTGATCCAAACGGACCATGAATCCTTGAAGCATCTTCGGGCACAAGACAAGCTTAACAAGCGGCATGCAAAATGGATTGAGTTTCTTGAAACCTCCCCTTATGTTATTCAATATAAAAAGGGTAAGGACAACGTAGTAGCCGATGCTTTGTCTAGAAAACATGTTCTTGTGTCAACATTATCTTCAAAATTAATGGGTTTTGAGAGTTTGAAAGAATTGTATCCCGAGGACCCTCACTTTGCTCCTATCTTTAGGGAATGTGAAGAAATGGGTAGGGACAAGTGGGATTCGTCTAGGGGTTCAAATCCCTATGCCAAGTTTGATGGATACTTGTTTAAAGGTAGACGATTGTGTGTACCCTCTAGTTCTTGGAGAGAGTTATTTGTGAGGGAAGCACACAATGGCGGTCTAATGGGTCACTTTGGGATCGAAAAGACCCTTGGAATATTGGAGGAGCAATTCTATTGGCCAAAAATGCACAAGGATGTGGCCAAGATTTGTGGCCAATGTATAGATTACAAAGGAGCTAAATCGCAGCTCCTACCTCATGGGTTGTACACCCCGTTGCCCACTCCTTTACGCCCTTGGCTTGACATATCTATGGATTTCGTGTTAGGGTTGCCTAGGACTAGACGAGGTCGGGACAGTATCTTTGTTGTGGTCGATCGGTTTTCTAAGATGGTACACTTTATTCCATGATTTAAATGTGATGATACACCTAGTGTGGCCTCTTTGTTTGTTGATAATGTTGTCAAGTTACATGGTGTTTCGAGGACCATTGTGAGTGATAGGGACTCTAAGTTCCTAAGTCACCTTTGGAAATCCATGTGGGGTAGGCTTGGAACCAAGTTGTTATTCTCTACATCTTGCCACCTACAAACTGATGGTCAAACGGAAGTAGTAAATAGGACTTTGGGTGCTATGCTACGTTCCATGGTAAAAGGAAAATTGACTTCTTGGGAGGAACACCTACCATTGATTGAGTTTGCATATAACCGTGTCATACACTCAAGTACGGGAATGACTCCCTTTGAGTGCATATATGTCCTCAACCTCCTTACCCCTTTGGATTTAACTCCTTTGCCTAGTGATGTTATGATTAGCTTAGATGGAATCAAGCGGGAAGATTCGATGAAGAAGTTACATGAGAAGGTGCGGCTTCGAGTTGAGAAGAAAAATCAAGACATTGCAAGTAGAGTCAACAAGGGGAGAAAGAAACTCATTCTTGAACCGGGAGATTGGGTGTGGGTTCACCTTAGAAAGGATAGGTTTCCATCTCAAAGAAAGTCCAAATTGATGCCAAGAGGTGATGGTCCATTCTAAGTACTTGAACGGATCAATGATAATGCCTACAAGATTGACCTTCCCCCGGAATACCAAGTGCACAACACTTTCAACGTGTGTGATCTTTCTCTAGTGGATGCGGTTGAGGATGACCAAATGCTGAATTTGAGGTCAAATTCCTCTCAAGATGGAGAGGATGATATGGGTGTACAAAGCTGTCCAATACGTTCTCGACCATTCACACGAAGGCAATCTCGTGAGTTTCAAAAACTACAAGCCATGTTCATGCAAATGGCTGCGTGTGAGTTGGTACTTGATCCGCCAAAGATCTTCAACATTTTTAAGTGTGAAAATGATCCTTGAAGTGTAATAAATTACACTCTAAGGGCACCCCATGACTGAAGGGTAGGAAGGTCATTTGTCCTTCATTTTGTGTGTAATATAAATAGATGCTATTAGGGTTATTTTCAGCACTTAGTTCATTCTTCATATTTCACAACAACAAGTCTTGTAACATTGAATATTTCTCTCTCTCTTGTTCATGAGAGTAGAACCTGAAATCTGTCCAACAAGTGTAGTTACACTTGTGTTGTTTCTTGGCTAGAAACTTGAGATCTTGAGGTTCATGAGTTCCTCTTGGTCTAAGTAAGAACTTGGTACTGAAATCTTTTGGTCTTAGGGTCCTATCTTCAAGTTAGGGTTCATAGATTCTAAGATATCTTTGTGTCAAGTTACTATCTTTCATTTTGTACTCTTGAAACTTTGTAGTAACTTAGTGAAGCCGTGTGGGGCTGATTTTCGATTCACTATAGTTAGTACCATTTGTTGTTCTTGTTGTTAACATTGTACTCTTTGTAATCTATCATCTTGTGTTGTTGAACCATTGTTTAATGTTATTGTTATCTTCTTGTTTTCCTTGTGTAGCTACTGTTTTGGTGTTGGTATTCCTTCAAAATTTCGTGATTGTTGTTGTCTTCGCATATTGGAGCTGTTATCTTCAAGCTCTCAGAATTGTAGTGTGTTTGGACTGATTTTGTGGCAGATTTGATATGCTCCAAGTTAGTAGTGTATCACCTCGTGAGCAACTAAATAAGATACATAAGTAACACCCTGAGACCTTATCTCGAGACGTCACACGGCTCTTAAGACTATGAGTATCCTTAAGCTAACTCTGTCTGCCTTCTACTAAGTCTGAATCTCATAATAAAGGAAACATAGACATAAGAGTCATATTATATGCGGAAAATTTACTGAATATAATATCTAAAAATAATGTCTGTAACGTCAAAATTGAATAATCTGAATCAAAATTAGAAGTTTGATTAGCCTCTACTACTAATATCTGGAGAGCCATTGGGAAAAACCCTAATTGACTCAGACAAAACTGAAAGCAACTTTTCAAATACTATGAAACTAGAAATTTGAATAACTAAGTCCCCAAACTATGAGGACTCACCAACTATCGGGATGTAGATAGAGATGCTCAAAATCACTCTCACTACTGAAACTGAGCATCTAAACCTACATTATGAGGACTCACCAACTATCAGGATGTAGACGAGTCCTCGATTATATTGATTGGGGAATCTCAATTTTGAGTTTTCTTGGAGAAACCATGGAGGATTTTGATATCTTGGAGAGTAAGCTTTGATCTTTAGGGTTTTGGTTTGAGATATAATGGATGAAAAATAAGCATAATAGGCTTAGAATGGGTTTAATCTTGTGTTATTCATGAATTGGGGGCTTGGGAATTGACCAAAGTTACCTTTTTAAACTCTTAATTGAAATTGGAAACAATAAAATTTTCTCAATTTTATATGCCACCGCGATGCGCCAATATTTCAATGGCTCACTAGAAAAGGATGAGTGGGAACTGGAAGTTCAACGCGACGCGGACCACCATGGTGCACTACTAAAATACTAGTTAGGCCATCACCGCAATGTACCACCATTGCGGTGAGCCACTAGAAATTGACTATTGCGAAATTATACCTCATTGTGATGTGAGATTAATGCAGAGGTCCACTGGACTTTAATGAATGGGAATTTAACCTTCACTGCGAAGCGGTGATTGCCCAAATGGCGTACTGCTTTACTAAAAATGTTGTAACTTCTCTACCGAGCATTAAATTTAGGTGAAATTGGTATTGATGGAAAGCTTATTCAATTTCCCACACAATGAAGGGTATAAATCTGGTAAATTCTGCATACATAAAAAGGTATTAATTTTTAAAGCAAACCCTGGGCATTCTAGGAGCTAAATTAAGCAAGAAAAAGTATGGAGTATTACACATAAATCATTAAGAAATGAGCGGAAGAAAAGTCTTTGGCTGAACATCTTCAAAACAAAACTATTTAAATTCTTACAACTTTGGTTATACAAAATAAAACTAAAATCAACTACATCAACTCTACTAATTGTCTATGAAGCCTCTACTAGTATTGACTAGAGGTAGCTAGGACATGACCCCCAGCTATCCCGAATCAATATGATTGAATAAAGAAAATAAGATGTTACTCTAACTATGATTGTCTCGAGCCCTCAAATCAAAAGGACTCATTAAACACTTGGCATTTTAGGAGCTAAATTAAGCTAGAAAAGGTATGGGGTATTACAATATCTCCCCTTGGGAACATTCATCCTCGAATGTTGCTAGTTAAGCTGAAAATACTGAGGAATCTGAGGCTATAAGATATCATGAACGATTGAAATAAACTGTATGACTGAGTCTAAAACATACTGAGCTACTGAACTGATCTGTGAGTGCATGAATTTACATGAAAATATCTAATAGCTAAATCTGAGATTGGAAAAGAACTGAATATAGGAAGACTACTACCTTCGGCTGAATCTTAGTTTGTGGAGAAGAGATGAGGATTCTTAATATGCATGTCTGCTTCTTCTTCCCGAGTACAGACTGATTTTCCATAGGATCTTGACCATGGGAACTTCTTTGTTCCTTAGTTTATGGATTAGATGATCAAGAATCTCAACTGGAACTTCTTCATATGAAAGGCTATTTTGAATATCTATACTTTCTAGAGGAACTATAATGGCTGAATTGTCCATCCACTTCTTCAACAAGGATATATGGAATACTGGATGGACTGAGGATAAATCTGCGGGAGCTCAAGCTTATACGCCACCTTCCCAACACGACTCATAATCCAAAAGGGGCCTATGAATCGGGGACTAAGCTTCCCATTTTTATAGAATCTATTCACCACTTCATGGGTGAAACTTTCAAATACACAATATCATCAATCTCGGACTCAAGATCTTTTCTTCTTATGTCTGCATACAATTTTTGATAACACTGGGCTGCTTTCAATCATTCTCTAAGCAACTGAACTTTCTCCATGGATTCAAATACCATGTCTAGCCCAAACAAAGAGGCCTCACCCAGTTTGAACCAACCAACTGGCGATCTACATCTCCACCCATAAAGATCTTCAAATGAATCCATATGAATACTAGCTTAATAATTGTTATTATAGGCAAATTCAATCTATAGAAAATGGTCATCCCAACTACCTTTGAAATAAAGAACACATGCCCTCAATATGTCCTCTAGAGTCTGAATGGTCCTTTCGACTTGAACATCTGTCAGTGGATGAAAAGCTGAACTAAGATGAACTTAGGTAACAAGACCCTTCTAAAAGGTTCTCCAAAATAGAGAGGTAAACTTAGTACCTCTATCTGAGATAATGCAAAGTGGAACTCCATACAATCTGACTTACTCTTTTATATACAGTTTAGCATAATCTTCATCCATGTAGGACGTGTGAACTGGTAAGAAATATGATGACTTAGTCAATCTTTCTACAATAACCCAAATCGAATCATACTGACGACGCGAATGGGGTAAACTAGTTATAAAATCCATATTTACCATTTCCCACTTCTAAGTGGGGATACCAAACTCTTGTAACGTACCACCTGGACTTTGGTGCTCTACCTTAACTTGTTGTCAAGTTGCACACTTGGATTCAAATTATACTATATCTTTCTTTATTCCACTGTACCAATAGATTTTCCGCAAGTCGCAATACATCTTGGTGGCTCCTGGATGGATGGAATAATGCGTACGATGCGCTTCCACCATAATCCACTAACTCAAATCAACACATAGCACACATAATCTACTATGGTATCTCAACACACAATCTCCCCCTTGGGAGAAAACCTCTACCTTTTGGTTTTGAACTGACTCCTTCGGTTTGACCAAACTAGAACCCTTATCTTGCTTCTCTTTCACTTCAGAAACTAGGGAAGATTCAGAACTACTCTGAACCCAAATATTCCCTTCAGCTGAATCAACCAACCTCACCCCCAATCTAGGTAAGTAATGAACTTGCCAAACTAGCTCTTTCTTATCATTCTCCACATAAGTAACATTGACCATGGATAATCTACAAAGGGCGTCTCCCACTACATTGGTCTTTCCCGGATGATATAACACTCTCATATCATAATTTTTATCAATTCTAGCCACCATCTCTTTCGAAGATTTAACTCTCTCTGAGTAATCACATATTGCAAACTTTTTTGATCCATACACATATCAATATACACCTCATAAAGATAGTGTTTCGAGATTTTCAAAGCAAAGATAACAGTAGCTAACTCAAGATCATGGGTAGGGTAATTCTATTCATGAGGCTTAAGTTGTCTAGAGGCGTAGGTATGACCTCACCTCTCTGCATCAGAACATAATACAAACAAACTCAAGAGGCATCACAATACACAATGAAACCATCTGTACCATCAGGTAATGCTAAAGCAAGGGGTTGAAGTAATCGAGTCTTCAACTCCTAAAAACTCTTCTCACAGGAATCTGACCACTAGAACTTAACTTTTTTCTGGGTCATTCTAGACATAGGGGATGTTAATGGACGAGAAACCCTCAACAAAACATCTATAATAGCCTGCTAAACCTAGGAAACTTTTAATGTCTGGCGGAGAGATAGGTTTAGGCCAATTTCTTACAATTTCAGTCTTTTGGGGATAAACTCAAATACCATCATTGGAAATATTATGACCAAGGAAAGATGCTGACCTTATCCAAAATTCACATTTGATGAATTTGGCGAACAACTGGTGATCTCTAAGAGTTTGCAACACAATTCTAAGGTGGTCTACATGATCATCCTCACTAAGACAGTAGACAAGAATATCATCGAAAAAGACTATGACAAACATGTCCAAATACTATTTGAACACTCTATTCGTCAAGTCCATAAAGGTTGCTGGGGCATTTGTTAGCCCAAAGGACATAACTAGAAACAAAAAAGACCATAACGGGTTCTAAAATCTATTTTGAAATATCACACTCCCGTACTCTAAGATGATCATAGCCGGATCTAAGGTCTATCTTTGAGAAGTAACTTGCACCTTGGAGTTGATCAAATAAGTCATCAATTCTAGGAAGAGGATATTTGTTTTTTACTGTAACTTTATTCAGCTGATGATAGTTAATACACATACGCAAAGAACCATTTTTATTTTGTATGAATAGGATGGAGCGCCCCATAGAGAATCATTAGGCCTTATGAAACCTTTATTTAGAAGATCTTTGAGTTTCTCTTTTAACTCTTTAAGCTTGGTGGGAGCCATATGATATGGAGGTATAAAAATTGGCTGAGTATATGGTAGAAGGTCAATACTGAATTTTATTTCCCTATCGGGAGGTACCCCTGGAAAATCTTCGAGAAAAATATCAGAAAACTCATTGACTACTTTAACTGACTGAACTGTTGGAGTTTCAGACTTAATGTCTTTGAATCGAACTAGATGATATATACACCCTTTAGAAATCAAATTCCTATCTTTAAGATAGGATATGAAATGACTCTTGGGAGACACTTAATTTCCTTCCTACTCAAGGACTAGATCATTTGGAAACTGATACTTCACAACTCAGGTGTGACAATCTATGGATGGATAATAGGAATGGAGCCAATACATACGAAGAATAAGATCAAAGTCAACCATATCTAACTCTATTAAGTCTGCTAACATAATTTTATGAAGGAGAGTGATAGGACCCTTTCTATAGATTTGTTTGGTAACAAATGACTAACCCTACTAGGGTAGAAACCAAGAAGGGCTTAGGGATCTGTTCAAAACTAATTTCAAAATTCACTGCAACTAAGGGGGTCACATAATAGAAATTTAATCTGGGGTCTAACAAAACATAAACATCAGGATGAAAGGCATGGAGTATAACAGTAACAGCATCTAGTGAATCCTTCTGCTCCTGTCGGGATGGTAATGCATAAAACCAATTTTGGCACTGACCACCACCGGTATTGGATGATGCACCCTGAGGAGGGAATGGGAGACCTAAAGGAGCTAGTGCACTAGTATCCTGAGTCTAGGAACAAACATCTTTGTTTTGTTGCTTAGCATGCGGACACTTTCTAATTCCATGACCCAACTTACCACAACCATAACAACCCTTTTGTCCAGCCAAGAACTCTCCAGGATGATTCCTACCACACTTGGCACATAGAGGATAATTGGGCCATCCACTCACACTATTCTGAGATCTGGACATAGAAGACTTACCCCACTTCTCTTGTTTAGCTCTGGGAGCGGGAGCACTAGCTGAAGATGGTGTTGGCTTAGATGAACGATTTTGAAACTGTGAATGATTTCACCCTTTAGACCTAGTCTTGCTATACTCAAATTGACTTGTTCTAGCCTTCTTATTACTTCTTTCTCTTCCCTTTAATTTCTGTTTCTCAATCTGCTTAGTATGAATCATCAACCAAGCAAGATCCATGTCTCCAATAAGCATGGCAGTCCTACACTACTTGACTACCAAGATAGACACTCCAGTAACAAACTTACTCAACTTACCCTAGGATCAACCATTGTAACAGGGACATACTTAGACAATTGATTGAACTTAAGGAAGTACTCCTTCACTGTCATTGAGCTCTGCCTCAAATTTACAAACTTTTCTATCTTTGCTTCTCTTATTTTACGCGAAAATAATCATTCTAGAAAAGCTTCTCAAAATGCCTGCCAACTCATGGGAGCTGCATTCTCACCTTTACCATTCCTCCATATAACCACCCAATCATACTCTACATCCTTCAATCTATAGGATTCTAACTCTACACTCTCTTCTTTAGAAACATGCATAATTTGGGTGATCTTCTTCACCTCATCTAAATGAAGTTGTGGGTCCTCACCTTCTTTCGACCCAAAGAACTCTGGCGGATTCATTCTCATGAAATCTCTGATTTTGGTTGTGGGTAAATCACTATTCTACTAAAGTAGGACTGCAGCCTAATGGTTTCTCTAAACATTGGCAGTCAATTCTGGGTCCAACGCTAGAATGGTAGCCCTAAACTCAACATGGGATATGTACTCATTCAGAGGATCAGCGAGTTGGGGTGTCTAGTTATTACTTCTGCAGCATTAGCTCGATGGGGAGGCATATTCAACTGTCACATAAGAGTACGAGTTAAAAGCAGATAAAGATACTATAACAATGATAGATCATGAAAGAAAGAGATGATTTCCTAAGAACGTCCCATATCCTCTTGCTCATAAATATGGCACACTTCTCACCCATGATCAAGACTCTACGTAAGATGGATTGTCTGACTCCCTAGGAATCTAAAAATAACCTTAGGCATTGATACCAAATTTGTAATGCCCCGAGCCTTGGTTTTGAGATGTCACACAGTGCTCAAGACTATGAGTAGCCTTAAGCTAACCCTGTCTACATTCTACAATGTCTGAATCTAATAATAAAGGAAACATAGAATAAGAGTCATCCTATATGCAAAAAATCGACTGAATATAATATCTAAAAATAATTTCTGGAACCTCAATACTGAATAATATGAATGAAAACTAGCAGTATGACAAGAATCTACTACTAATATCTAGTGATCCATTGGGACAAACCCCTAACTGACTCGGACTAAACTTAAAGCAACTACTCAAATACTATAAAGATGGAAATCTGAATAAATAAGTCCCAGAATTATGAGGACTCACCAACTGTCGGGATATAGATGGAGATGTTCGAAATCACTCTCGCTGCTAAAACTGAGCACCTAAACCTATATTATAAGGACTTACCAACTATCGAGATGTGGATGAGTTCTTGATTATATTGATTGGGGAATCCTCAATTTTGAGTTTTCTTGGAGAAACAATGGTGAATTTTGACTTCATGGAGAGTAAGATTTGAGATCTAGGGTTTTGCTTTGAGAGATAATGGATGAAAAATAGTCATAATAGGATTCGAATGGGTTTATGCTTGTGTCATTCATGAATTGGGGGTTTGGGAATTGACCAAAGTGCCCTTTTTAAACTTTTAATCGAATTTGGAAACAATAAAATTTTCCTAATTTTTCATGCTACCACGATGCGCCACTATCGCGGTGGCTCACTGAAAAAGGAAGAGTGGGAATTAGAAGTTCAACGCAATATGGAGCCATTGCGGTGCACTACTAAAATTCCAGTTGGGCCATCACCGCGATGCGCCATCCTCGCGGTGAGCCAGTGGAAATTGGCAATTAAGAAATTGGACCTCACCGTGAAGCAACATTATTGCAGAGGCCCACTGAAATTCGATGAATGGGAATTTAACCTTCACCGTGATGCGGTGATTGCCCTGATGGCATACTACATTACAAAAAATTCCGTAACTACTCAACCGAGCATCGGATTTGGGCGAAATTGATATCGATGGAAAGCTTATTCAATTTTCCACTCAATGAAGGGTCTAAATTAGGAAAATACTACATGCATAAAAAGTTATTCATTTTGAAGCAAACCCTTGGCATTCTAGGAGCTAAATTAAGCTAGAAAAAGTATAGGGTATTACCCATAAATCATGAAGAAATGAGCGGAAGAAAAGTCTTTGGCCGAACATCTTCAAAACAAAACTATTTGAATGATTACAACATTGGTTATACAAAATAAAACAAAAATCAAATACATTAACTCTACTAATTGTCTATGAAGCCTCTTGTAGTATTGACTATAGGTAGCCGGGACATGACCCCCAACTATCTCGAATCAATATGACTGAATAAATAAAACCAGATGTTACTCAAACTATTATTGACTTGAGCCCTCGAATCGAAAGGACTCATCAAAACCTTGGCATTCTAGGAGCTAAATTAAGCTAGAAAAAGTATGGGGTATTACAATATATCCCCCTTGGGAACATTCGTCCTCAAATTTGTCTAGTTAAGCTAAAAATACTGAGGAATCTGAGGCTATAAGCTATCATGCATGACTAAAATAAACTGTATGATTGAATCTAAAACATACTGAGCTACTGAAATGATCTGCGAGTGCATGAATTTATATAAAAATAGTTATATAGCTAAATATTTGATTGGAAAAGAACAGAATGAAGAATATTACCTTCAGCTGAATCTAAGTTCGTGGAGAAGAGATTAGGATACTTGGTACGTCTATTTGCTTTTGCTGCACAAGTTGCACCCTCTACAGACTGATTTTTCCATAGGACCTTGACCAAGGGAACTTCATTGTTCCTTAGTCTACGGATCTAATAATCAAGAATCTCTATTGTAACTTCTTCATATGAAAGTCTTTTTTGAATATCTGTACTTTCTAGAGGAAATATAATGGTTGAATCATCCATGCACTTCTTCAACAAGGATACATGGAATACTGATGGACTGAGTATAAATCTATGGGTAGCTCAAACTCAGAAGCCACCTTCCCAACATGACTCAAAATCCAAAAAGGGCCTACAAATTGGCAACTAATCATTCCTTTTTACCAAATCTCTTCACCCTTTCATAGTTGAAACTTTCAAATACACAAGATCATCAATCTCAAACTCAATATCTTTTTTTCTTACGTCTGCATATGATTTTTGATGACTCTAGGCTGCTTTCAATCTTTTAGTAATCAACTAATCTTTCTCCATGGCTTCTAACACCATGTCTGGCCCAAAAAAAGTGGTCCCACCCACTTCAAACCAACCTCATAATGATCTATATCTCCGCCCATAAAGTACTTCAAATGGAGCCATCTGAATACTAGAATAATAATTGTTATTATAGGTGAACTCAATTAATGGAAAATAGTCATCCCAACTACCTTTGAAATCAAGAACACATGCCCTCAACATGTCCTCAAGAGTCTGAATGGTCCATTCTGCTTGATCATTTGTCTGTGGATTAAAAGCTGACCTAAGATGAACTTGGGTACCAAGACTCTACTAAAAGGTTCTGCAAAACAGAGAGGTAAACTGAGTACCCCTATCTGAGATGATGCACAGAGAAACTCAATACAATCTGACTAACTCTCTTATATATAGCTTAGCATAATCTTCAGCCATGTAGGATGTGTGAACCGGTAAAAAATGGGCTGACTTAGTTGATTTGCTTACAATAGCCCAAATCGAATCATGCTAGCGACATGAATGGGGTAAACCAGTCACAAAATCCATATTCATCCCTTCCAACTTCCAAGTAGGGATACCAAACTCTTGCAACGTACCACCAGGTCTTTGGTGCTCTATCTTAACCTTTTGACAAGTTGCACACTTGGATAAAAACTCTACTATATCTTTCTTCATACCACTCCCATAATAGATTTCTCGCATGTCGCGGTACATCTTAGTGGCTCCTAGATTAATGGAATAACACGCATCATGCGCTTCCTCCATAATCCACTGCCTCAAATCATCAACACATGGTACACACAACCTACTCTAGTATCTCAACACACAATCTCTCCCTTGGGAGAAAACCTCTACCTTTTGGTCTTTAGCTGACTCCTTCATTTTGGCCAAAATAGAATCCTTATCTTACATCTCTTTCACTTCAAAAACAAGGGAAGATTCAAAACTACTCTGAACCCAAATATTCCCTTTAGCTGAATCAACCAACCTCACCCCCAATCTAGCTAACCGATGAACTTCTTAAACTAACTCTTTCTTATCATTCTCCACATGAGCAACACTGCCCATGGACAATCTGCTTAGGCGTCTCCCATTATATTGGCCTTGCCCGGATGATACAACACACTCATATCATAATCTTTAATAATCTATCTTCTCTACCAAAGATTCAACTTTCTTTAAGTAAACACATATTGCAAACTTTTGTGATTCGTAAACACATCAACATGTACCCCATAAAGATAGTGTCTCAAGATTTTCAAAGCAAACACAATAACAGCTAACTCAAGATCTTGGGTAAAGTAATTCTTTTCATGAGGCTTAAGTTGTTTAGAGGCGTAGGCTATGACCTTACCTCTTTGCAACAGAACATAACCGAAACAAACTCTAGAGGCATCACAATACACAATGAAACCATCTGTACCATCAGGTAATGCTAAAACTGGGGCTGAAGTGAGTCGAGTCTTCAACTCCTAAAAACTCTTCTCATAGGAATCTGACCACTGGAACTTAACTTTCTTCTAGGTCAATCTAGACATAAGGGATGCAATGGTTGAGATACCCTCAACAAAACATCTGTAATAGCCAGCTAAACCCAAGAAACTTCTAATGTCTGATAGAGAGATAGGTCTAGGCCAATTTTTTACCGCTTCAGTATTTTAGGGATCAACTCGAATACCCTCACTGGAAATAATATGACTATGCATAGAAACTGACCTTAGACAAAATTCACATTTTCAGAATTTGGCGAACAACTTGTGATCTCTAAGAGTTTGCAACATAATTTTAAGGTGGTCTGTATGATCATCCTCACTATGAGAGTATACAAGAATATCATCGATAAAGACTATGACAAACATGTCCAGATACTGTTTGAAAACTCTGTTCATCAAGTCCATGAAGGCTGCTAGGGAATTTGTTAGCCCAAAAGACATAACTAGAAACTCAAAATGACCATAACGAGTTTTGAAAGGTATCTTTGGAATATCACACTCCCTTACTATAAGATGATGATAGCCGGATCTAAGGTCTATCTTTGAGAAGTAACTTACACCTTGGAGTTGATCAAATAAGTCATCAATTCTAGGAAGAGGTTATTTATTTTTGAATGTAACTTTATTTAGCTAACGATAGTCAATGTACATATGCCAAGAACCATTTTTATTTTGTACGAATAGGATGGGAACTCCCCATTGAGAAATACTAGGCCTTATGAAATCATTATCTAGAAGATCTTTGAGTTTCTCTTTTAACTATTTAAGCTCGGCAGGAGCCATACGATATGGAGGAATAGAAATAGGCTGAGTATCTGGAAGAAGGCCAATACCGAATTCTATTTCCCTATCGGGAGGTACCCCTAGCAAATCTTTAGGAAAAATTAGGAAACTCATTTACTACTCTGACTGACTGAACTGTTGGAGTTTCAGACTTAGTGTCTTTGACTCAAACTAGAAGATAGATACAACCTTTAGAAATCAACTTCCTAGCCTTAATATAGGATATGAAATGACTCTTGGGAGATACTTAATTTCCTCCCTACTCAAGGACTGGCTCATCTGGAAACCGAAACATCACCACTCAAGTGAGACAATCTATGGATGCATTATAGGAATGGAGAAAATCCATATCAAGAATAAGATTAAAGTCAACCATATCTAACTCGATTAAGTCTGCTAACATGATTTTATGAAGAAAAGTGATAGGACACTATCTATAGATTTGTTTGGCAACAACTGACTCACCCACTGGGGTAGAAACTAAGAAGGGCTCAGGATCCTTTCAATACTTATTTCAAAATTCACTGTAACTAAGGTGGTCACATACGAGAAATTTTATCTGGGGTCTAACAACACATAAACATCATGATGAAAGACATGAAGAATACTAGTAACAACATCCAGTGAATCCTTCTTCTCATTGAAGGATGGTAAATCATAAAAATTATTAGGGCCCTGACCGTCACCAGTACTGGATGATGTTTCCTGTGGAGGGACTGGGAGACCAAAAAGAGCTGGTGCACTAGTAGCCTGAGTCTGGGGATGAATATCTCTGTTTCCCTACTTAGGATATGGATACTCTCTAATTTCATGACCCAACTTACCATAACTATAACAATCCTTCTATCAAGCCAAGCACTCTCTAGATAATTCTTACCACACTTAGCACATGGAGGATAACTCGGCATTTTACTCACACTATTCTAAGATCTGTACATAGAAGATTTACCCCACTACTCCTATTTAGCTCTGGGAGTGGGAGAACTAGATTAAGATGGTGCTGGCATAAACGAATAATTTTAAAACTACGAATGATTTTCCCCTTGAGACCTAGTCTGGCTATACTCAAATTGACCAGTTCTAGCCTTCTTATTACTTCTCTCTCTTCCCTTCAATTTCTCTGCCTCAATATGTTGAGCATGAATCATCAACCTAGAAAGATCCATGTCTCTAATAAACATGGAAATCTTACACTCCTTGACTACCAAGATTGACACTCCGGTAACAAACATACTTATCTTGACCTAGGATCATCCATTGTATCTAGGGTATACTTAGACAAGTGATTGAACTTAAGGCAGTTCTCCTTCATTATCATTGAGTTCTGCCTTAAATTCAAAAACTTTTCTATCTTAGCTTCTATCATTTCACACAGAAAAAATCTATCTAGAAAAGAATCTCGGAGTTCCTACCAACTTAAAGAAGCTGCATTCTCACCTCTACCATTCCTCTACATAACTACCTAATCATACGCTTCATCCTTTAATCTACAGGATACTAACTCTACACTCTCTTCTTCTGGAATATACATAATCTGGGTGATCTTTTTCACCTCATCTAAATAAAGCTGTGGGTAATAAATAACCTGCCTTCAACCCAAAGAACTCTGGCGGATTCATTCTCATGATATCTCTTATTTTGGCTGTGGCTAAATCACCATTCTACTGAAGTGGGACTGTAGCCTGATGGTTCCCCTGAATATTAACAGTTACTGCTTGGGCCAATGTCTGAAAGGAAGCCCTAAAATCAGCATGGGATACGTTCTCATTCAAAGGATCAACGAGCTAGGGTGTCTAGTTATTATTTATGTGACATTATCTCGATGAGGAGGCATATTCAACAGACATATAAGAGCATGAGTTAAAAAAAGATAAAGATACAGTAAGAATGATAGATCATGAAAGAAAGAGATGATTTCCTAAAAATATCCCATAGCCTCTTGCTCATAAATATGGCGCGCTTCACACCCATGATCAAGACTCTACGTAACTCAGCTTGTCTGACTCCCTAGGAATTTAAAAAATCTTAGCCACTGATACCAAGTTTGTAATGCCCCAAGACCTGGTCCCGAGATGTCACACGATGCTAAAGACTATAAGTAGCCTTAAGATAACCCTGTCTGCTTTCTACTAAGTCTGAATCTCATAATAAATGAAACATAGACATAAGAGTCATACTATATGCAAAAAATTAATAGAATATAATATCTAAAAATAATGTCTGGAACCTCAATACTGAATAATCTTAATTAAAACTAGAAGTTTGACAAGCCTCTACTACTAATATCTAGAGAGCCATTGAGACAAACACCCAACTGACTCGGACTAAACTGAAAGCAACTACTTAAATACTATGAATCTCAAAATCTGAATAACTAAGTCCCCGAACTATGAGGACTCACCAACTGTCGGAATATAGATGGAGATGCTCGAAATCACTCTCGCTGTTGAAACTGAGCACCTAAACCCATATTATAGGGACTCACCAACTATCAAGATGTGGATGATTTCTTGATTATATTGATTGGGGAATCCTTAATTGTGAGTTTTCTTGGAGAAATAATGGAGGATTTTAATTTCTTGGAGAGTAAGCTTTGAGCTCTAAGGCTTTGCTTTGAGAGTAATGGATGAAAAATAAGATAATAGGCTTAGAATGGGTTTAATATGGTGTTATTCATGAATTAGGGGCTAGGGAATTGACCAAAGTGCCCTTGTTAAATTTTTAATCAAAACTGTAAACAATAAAATTTTCCCAATTTTACTTGGCACTGCGATGTGCCACTATCACAGTGGCTCACTGGAAAAGGACAAGTGGGAACTAGAAGTTCAACGCGATACAGAGCCATTGTGGTGCACTGCTAAAATATTAGTTGGTCCATCACAGCGATGTACCACCATCGCGGTGAGCCACTGAAAATTGACAATTGAGAAATTGGACCTCACCGCGATGCGAGATTATAGCAGAGGTCCACTAGACTTTGATGAATAGGAATTTAACCTTCACTGCCACGTGGTGATTTCCCAGCTGATGTACTACTTTACTAAAAACATTGTAAATTCTCAACCAAGCATTGAATTTGGGCGAAATTAGTATCGATGGAAAATTCTACATACATAAAAAGGTATTCATTTTCGAAGGAAACCCTTGGCATTGTAGGAGCTAAATTAAGCTAGAAAAAGTATAGGGTAATACACATAAATCATGAAGAAATGAGCGGAAGAAAAGTCTTTGGATAAACATCTTCAAAACCAAACTATTTAAATGATTACAACTTTGGTTATACAAAACAAAACAAAAATCAAATACATCAACTCTACTAATTATCTATGAGGCCTCTACTAGTATTTACTATAGGTAGCCGGGACATGAAGCCCATCTATCCCAAATCAATATGACTGAATAAAGAAAACCAGATGTTACTCGAACTATGATTGACTTGAGCCCTCGAATCAAAAGGACTCATCAAACCCTTGGCATTCTATGATCTAAATTAAGTTATAAAAAGTATGGGGGATTACAATATATCCCCCTTGGGAACAATCATCCTCGAATGTGTCTAGTTAAGCTAAAAATACCTAGGAATCTGAGGCTATAAACTATCATGCACGATTGAAATAAAGTATATGACTAAATCTAAAACATACTGAGGTACTGAACTGATCTGCGAGTGCATGAATTTACATGAAAATAGTTATATAGCTAAATATGAGTATGGAAAAGAACTGAATAAAGGAAGAACATTACCTTCGGATGAATCTGAGTTCATGGAGAAGAGATAAGGATACTTAGGATGCATGTCTGCTTCTGCTTCCTAAATAGCAAGCTCAACAAACTGATTTCTCCAGAGGACCTTGACCAAGGGAACTTCTTTGTTCCTTAGTCTACGGATCTGATGATAAAGAATCTCTACTGGAAATTCTTCATATGAAAGGCTATTTTGAATATCTGTACTTTTTAGAGGAACTATAATGGTTGAATCATCCATGCACTTCTTTAACAAGGATACATGGAATACTGGATGGAGTAATGATAAATCTGCTGGTAGCTCAGGCTTATATGCCACTTTCCCAACATGACTCAAAATCCAAAAGGGGCTTACAAATGGGGAACTAAGCTTTCCCTTTTTGCCAAATCTTTTCACCCCTTCAAGGGTAAAACGTTCAAATACACAAAATCATCAATCTCAAACTTAAGATCTCTTTTTTTTATGCCTGCATGTGAATTTTGATGACTTTGGGCTGCTTTCAATCTTTCTCTAATAAACTGAACTTTCTCCATGGCTTCAAGCACCATGTCTGGCCCAAACAAAGCAGCCTTTCCTACTTTGAACCAACTAACTGGCGATCTATATCTTCGTTCATAATAATCTTCAAACGGAGCCATCTAAATACTAGCATAATAACTTTTATTATGGAGAACTTAATCAATGGAAAATGGTCATCCCAACCACCTTTGAAATCAAGAACACATGCCCTCAACATATCCTCTAGAGTTTGAATGGTCCTTTCTGCTTGACCATATGTCTGTGGATGAACACCTAAACTAAGATGAACTTGTGTACCAAGACCCTTCTGAAAGGCTCTCCAAAATTGAGAGTTAAAATGAGTACCCCTATCTGATATGACACATAGAAGAACACCAGGCAATCTGACTAACTCTCTTATATATAAGTTAGTATAATCTTCATCCGTGTAGGACGTGTGAACTGGTAAGAAATGGGATGACTTAGTCAATCTGTCTACAATAACCCAAATCGAATTATGCTGACGATGCAAATGGGGTAAACTAGTCACAAAATCCATATTGATAGTCTTAAGATCAAAGTCTTATTGTAAACTCATAGTCTTGGTATAAAACCATCAAAGAAACTTAAGATCATAGTCTTATTGTAAACTCAAACTCTTTCTTGGTACAAAATTAATAGATAAAACTTAAGAGCATGATATTCTTGAAATATCAATACTTTACCTTAGTGCTTAAAACCCATGATTTAAAATCATGTCAATTCATAACAAAATTTCATGCTAAAAAACAATCTTGAAATATTCAACAATATCAAGTCAAGATAGTGCAATCTCACGCATAATATAAATCTTATAAATCAAAATATAAACATAAGTAACTCTTGATATACTCAAAACTTTAAATATCATAATTATCACATGCTTTAAGAATATATATACTTTGGTATGAAACCTACTTCAAAACAATTAAATAAAATCTTAGAAATCATGCAACTTGGGTACAAGGGTGAAAGGATATCTTTTTCATAACCCCACATACCTTAATAGATAATTTCTTGAGTGTTTATTGAACTTAAAATCTTGAATTCCTTATGTTCTTGAAAGGAGAAGCTTGATATTATTTCATGGGGGAAAGGGGAGGGGTTTTACGTGAGGGATTTTTTAGGAAGATGGGCAAATAATGCCCTTTGAATGCTATAAATCGCCCCTTGAACGTTTGGGGTTGAGGGGAAAGTACCAAAGTGCCGCATGACCCTTAGGAAGTTGAAAACAATGTGGTAATGGACCAGGAAGAGCCCCCTTTAGTCCATGGTATCAGAGCCCGAGGCGCCAGATATATCGCATGCCCTCACTGCCTCTCACGAAAAAGGATATAACTTTATGCTCGGGTATATTTGGTGGGGGTCTTGATCTGAAAAATTCTATGTATATCAAAAGTTATACACGTTCAAAGTAGACCCTTATAGAATCGAATACCAAACTTGGACGAATCAAAGGATCTTAGCTCAACTTTGTTCTCAGTAATTCCTATGAATATTTTTCACCTAGAAAGCACATCACATACTAGGATAATGATCAAGACACATGTATTAACATACAAATCATGGGATTAAAGTTCACACACATTTGAATGACGCTTAAAAGTCTAACCCAAAATATAGGGTGTTACACACTTCCAGCTCTATATTTAACCATACAGCTGATAATGTACCAATAACACATTGTGTAAATCCTACTAGAAGAAAAATTCAAGAGTTGCACAGGTATAGGAATGCTTTTAACTTAATATTCCATAGGAATGACATCAATAAGATTATTTTAGCATGCCAATTCAAGTGGAGAAAGTAATCTTCCAATTCTTAAACTGCTACCACATTTCAAACTAATATGTAATAAAAGATAACGACTATTTAGGTAGTTGTTGCTCTCAATCAAAGAATTTTTAAATATTAGGACTCAAATCGGAGACCTTCCTGTAAAAAGAGTACTATAACTAGCAGTAGAACCACATGCCATTCTTTATGTTTTTCATGTTTTCTAGGAACACATGCTTTACATACAAAATATCTCTTAATTTAATCTACTCATTGATTTAGATCTCAGATAGAATCTTTACCTACCCGCACATACATTATTGTAATTCACAAGTAGATTTGACTTATAAAACAATATCAATGTAAATAGTTTTCATACTATCACAGTAGTTTAACTTGTTATAATAGATTAACTCAAGTACTTTTAGGTGTTCAATCAAATTTATAAAATTGAGTTTATAATTCTGAAACTACTGTAAAGATTGTAAGCTAAGAAAATATACCTTGAATTCTCCAAAATAACCATTTTTGACATCTTTTGAGAGACCTTTCCAATTGATCCCATTGGGATCAACTTCACTTTTGAAAGACAATGTAATGGAACTAGAGCATTTTGTAGAAGGTTCCAACCTGTACAAATTTAAAGAAATTGGTGCATGGATGATATTATCTAGTTAAATAGTCAAGAATAAGAATTTACAGCAGCCTTGGTTGCACCAAAGCAGTTATTTAGATGATAAAATGAATGATATTAAAAGTTTCTCAAATAGCAAAAAATTAGAAGAAAGTAAGAAAAGGAAAAATGTGATATTCCACTGGTCCCAACCATAGTATATTCCCAGTAGATCCAATATGAGGCCACAACAGTAGTTTGTTGCAAAAAATGACTAGTACAAACAGTAGTATAATGTATATATCAAATCGTACCCAGTTAAACGAACCAATTTCACAGTAAAATAGATCAACATACATGAACTATTAACTTTCATAATTTCAGTTGGTACTATATTCAAAAATATCTAGGTACTTATATTACAGAACATAACCTTTACTGGGAGATTCCAAAACATATTGTAACTAGTTAAACAAACCAACTCCACAGTAAACTAGATCAACACACATGAACTATAAACATTCACAATTTTATTAGGTACTATATTCAAGAAAATTTAGGTACTTATATTCCAGAACATAACCGTCACTGAAAGATTCCACAACACATCGTAACTAGTTAAACAAACCAACTCCACTGTAAAATCGATCATCATACATGAAATATTAGAATTCCTAATTTCCATAGGTACTATATTCTAGAACATCTACATACTTATATTCCAGAACATAACCTTTACTGGAAAATTCTAGTACACATGGTAACCAGTTAAACAAACCAACTTCATAATAAACTAGATCAACATACATGAACTATTAGCATTCACAATTTTTGTAGGTACTATATTCCATAACATCTAGGTACTTATATTCCAGAACATAACCTTTACTCTATTTTAAAATAAAACACCATGACTTTTATCAAAAACCTCAGCCCTCTTAGAGTTTATGCATGTTTTTCTACACTTATTGAGCAAAGAAAAATCCATGAGTTTTCAATATCTTGGTATTTACATGGTTAAAAGAGTAAGTAGACCAAGAACATAGTAAAACATAACCAAGAACAACACAAGTAATATGACATTACCATTCAAAGTAACTTCTATACTAAGATGTGGACTAATCAAAGCAATAAGTACCAATTATTCCTTATTAATATATAAAATAATAAGTAATAAGTACTAACCCTGAAGAAGTTAGAAAAATAATGGTTCGGGCATGGTTACTACTAGAATCACCTTCACCAGATACATTTCTCCTAGTAGATGTTCCCTCAACTGCTGGGTTGCTTTGAGTATTCATACTCTGGCCTATTGGGCTATTTTGGTTAGGTGAGAACGGAGATGTCTCAGGAATAACTAGGTTTGTCCCAATGTTTCAAATGATGGCATACTGTTGGGCAGTACTATTTGATTTGTTGGCATACTCTTAGGGTTGGAACTTGTACTATCCCATTCAATAATAAGAGTTAGAATAGAAGGAATTTTTCCATGATTACCTGTTTTACTCCTAACTGAGTACTTGTTTGCACGATATTCGCCTCGAGTCATATCTACAAAAAAAAAGATAATAGTGTCGTTAGATCATTACTAGTAAAAACTAAATTAAAATTATGTTCTATGAAAAACTGCCAGATTATAAAAAAAACAAAAATCTTTGAAAAAATATCCATTTAATTGATCAATCAAACATATACAGATTTTCTTCTCATGTTTTTCATATGCTTAACCAAGACTCATCACAAAATACTATTTCAGCATTCTAGGTGTTACTTTTGCTATGTCAAAAGATGATTTCTTTATTATAATAAAATAACTAAAAAGTAGAAACTAAGGAAATGATAATATTCTGGAGAAAAAAATACAAAAAATAAAATACAACAAAGGTAAAATTGTATATTTTTATCAAACTCTTTTCACTATCTATGTGTTCTTACTAAAAAAACAACAAAGAAAAAATAGCAGTTTGTTATCAAGCTCTAGTCACTATCCATATATTCTTCAAACTCTTCCTCTTCCTCATCCTCCTTAGTTTCCCCAGTTTCATGTTCTTCTTCCATAGATTCATCTTGGATTTCATGATTCTCTTAAAATAAATCATCATTAAGAGGTTCATTCATTTCAAGTACACCCCCATTTGGATTATGCAAGAGTATATTTTCATCAATAAAAATATACATATCTATCTCATAAACTTTATCTTTTTCAACTTAAAAAGAAACATTCAATTATGAAGTTGTCACCACTTCCTCAACTGATTATTCAATAACATTTTGAGGTTTGACTTTTAATACAACTAGCCAATCATCCTTGTCCCTTTTCTTGCTTGGATAAAGTACATAACATACTAGAGTTGCTTGCATTGCAAGAATAAAAGGGTCATATTTTTTATACTGTTGATTAATATTAACCAATTTGTACTAATTGTTCTTCTTCACATCAACATCCATTATTGGTTCAAACCATTCACATCTGAATAAGATAGTTTCCTTTAAAGGTGCATCACAGTATTCCACTTGTATAATCTATTTTATCTTCCCATAATAATCAACAAAATTTTGATATTAGATATAAACTCCACTATTCCTTGTTGATCTCAAGATACCATGTCATTCTGTGTGAAATTTATATTCGTTAACAAAATAAATTGAATGTCATGTAGCTCCTATTAATGTCCATAAGCTAGACTACACAAGTATTCATTCGTAATGAAATTGCACCGAGCCTATTTAAAAAAATTCAAAGATTTAGTTAAATATTAGAAGAAAATTTAAGTGCATTTCTATATAAAAGATAATATTTATTTAAATCTTACATATTCCTTGAACCATATAGCGAAATTTTCTTCAAGGCTATCATCTATTTTATATTGAGAGAGATTGAAAAATTCTTCTTGCAAACATTGTAGGTACATATTTCATCACAGCAAAATAATTTAACTAAGAAGTTACGATATAAGAATAGATTTTATTATTATTAATAGAATTTCGTTACCGCTCAAATGACTCAACCTCCTCACAATTTAGTAAAATATAAATTTAGGAAGTCTTGATTTCATCTAGAGTTAAATCCCTTTTTTGTACTTCTCCCCATAGTCGACGTGGATGGGAGAATATTAAAAGATTTCCTTTAATATCTTCCACAACACCACCATTGTTATTACGATCCACATTATGATTACGTGACAAGACATGAGGTTAAAAATTATGAGAAAAAATTGTGTTGACTCCATCATCAAGAATACTTTACAAATAGAACCCTCAATACTAGCTTTATTCCCAATCATTCTGATAATAGTTCCCAGATACCTATATATATATAAAGATGGAATATTATCTTTGAAGGTTATGTATTAAATATTTATCAAAAGTTTGACATAGAGTTTCACATTTACATTTCAAAAGGATACATCCATAGATATTGCACAGGTCAATCTTGCTTCATATGGAAGGTGCACGGGAAGATGTTCCATTGAATAAAAGAACCCATAAGGAAATATACACTCTAACTGCATAAAATTTGTGGAATATCTCCCTCTAATCGCACCATATCATCCACTCGTAGAGTGGTCGAAGTAAGATCCTTAAAAAATAAGCTCAATTTTTTAAGTGCCTACCTCATATTACTAAGAAGTAGTTCACAAAAAGTAATAGGCATTAGTCATTGCATGAACACATGACAATCAAGATTTTTCATACCAGATAACCTTTTCACATTTGTGTCTGGCAACCTACCTAAATTTGAAACATACCCATTGGAAACTTTAAGACTTTCACCCAATTAAATAAAATAGCTCTTTATTACTTGTCTATTGTATAAAAAACTTTTGGATACTATCATTACTTTCCTTTCCCAAATGTGGTCAATCATAATACTTTGTTGTATCTAGACGTGGATGTAGATTGTCTTTGGTTTTGTCATCAAAATTAAGAACAGTGTTAAATAAATTATCAAAGAAAATTTTCTCAATATGCATGACATCAAGATTATGTTGAATCATGTTACAACTCCGGTATAAAAAATCCCAAAAGATGCTTTGCTTTTTCCAACCACACATCTTACATATTCTTTGATTGACTTCTTCTACACCTAACTCTTTTACATTTCTTATCCGCAAATTACAAATGTTTTTCCAAATTTCCTCCTTTATTCAATATGATGGTTGGGGTCTTTTGACAGTCTGGCCTTTAAAAAAGTCCTTTCGATCTCTTCTAAATGGGTGATGTTGGTCAAGAAATATTGTATGGCAATCAAACCAGGATTGTTTTTTTCTATGGTATAATCTAAAGGATTGTGTTTCCTCCATACAATAAGGACATGCTAACTTACCCATAGTAATCCATCCCAATAACATATAATATGCTTGAAAGTCACTAATTGTCCTTATCAAAGCTTCCCTTAATTGAAAGTTTTCCTTTTTATGAGATCTCAAATGCTTCTACACCTATCTCCTACAACAAGGTCAATTTATTTATTAGAGGTTGCAGATAAACATTAATTTTATGTTTGGGATTGCTCAGATCGAGAACAATGATTTTTAAGAACATATAAACCTCTTTCATGCACATTCTTAAAGGTAAATTGTATGGAGTGACAATCATTGGCCACAAGGAATATTTCCTTCCAGACTGGCTAAATGGTTGAAAACCATCCGGACATAACCCCAATATGACATTTCTTGGTTTAGCAACAAAAAAAGGATGAGTTTCATTGAAGTGCTTCCGAGCTTTAGAATCTAATGGATGATGCATCTCACCATCCTATTTTTATTCTAATGATGCCATATCATGTCGGTAGATGTATCATGGAATGCATATAATCTTTGTAATCTTGGAATCAAAGGAAAATAATACATTTTCTTGTAAGGGACCAATTTCCTCTTACGAGAGCCAACACAACACTTATATCTTTTCTTGCTACAAAATTAACTATATGTAAGGTGTTAATCATCATCCCAATACAACATACATACTTTTTCAAAACCATCAATCTTTTCAACTAGCAAACCTGAGCTACACACTAGCTTCTTGGTCTGATAATAGCTATCAAGAGCTATGTGTAATACCCCACATTTTTGTACTATTCTATGAACCGTCATTCTTACGTGTATAATCTATAATCCAAGTGATTCCCATGTGAAAACAAGTTTCAAAATATTTATCCTCATTTTTTATTTGCTTTTGAGGTTAAAAATGTTCATAGGAATCACTTAGAGCCAAGTTGAGCTAAGATCATTTGATTCGTCCAAAATTTGATATTAGATTCTACAAGGATCTACTTTAAATATATATAACTTATTATATAAATGGAATTTTACAGCTCAAGACCCACAAATTGTAGATAATTGAATTAGTTTTCCAACGATACCAATTTTGCCAAAATTCGATACCCGAGTAAAAAGTTATGGCATTTTTCGTGTGAGGCAGTAAGCTGACGCGATCTCGATGCGTCGCGTTGACTGCGCCCCGACACAAAAAACTGAAGTGGATCCAAAGTTATTTTACATGTTAATTTAGTTCCTAAAAAGGTATAGGGATACTTTGATCAATGCCCTTCACCCAAATACGACCCTACCACTTAATTTCCGCCCCAAAAATATTAGATACATTATTAATCATCTTTTTTTTTTCTCTCCCACAAAACACTAGCCTCCTCAAGAACATCAAGATCTCCATGAAATTTTCTTCAAGAAAAGAATGAAGAATCAAGTTTCCTAATTCAAGAATGCCTTCAAGATTGTGTTTCTCCTTCAAGATTAAAGCTTTAAGGTATGTGAGAGTTCATCCATGGTTCCTCTTTCACCCATGGAGCCCAAAACCCATAATTTCAAGTTTAAAGTTATGATCTTTGCATGTTCCCATGAGTTTTGTTTATAAACTTTCATGAATCTCAACATAACATCATGTTTCCATGAAATTGTGGGTGATATTAAACCTTACATGTTTGAATGGTATTGTTTGCTAAATTTATACCCTATTTGGTGATTTTAGAGGTGGAATCATGCTATTACTACTATTTTTAACTATTCTCATGCTTGACCTAAATCATGAATTACAAGTGTTTGATGAAATGCCTCCAAGAATGATTTTTGAACAAAGGCTTACATATTATGATTTAACTAGTTTCAAGATGAATCCCAAGTTATGGATTTTTCCATGTAACTTTATTATTCCCTCATGATTAAGAATTTCTTATGTTCAAGTTATGAATTTTACATGTTTTGATGAAAACCTATATCCTATTTCACGTGAATTCCACGTAAATCCTCAAATCATTATTTTAGTTATCAAAGCATACTATACTCCCATGTTTTTAAGATATTCCCATGTCCAAGTATTAATCTCCATGTGCTTGATAGAATGACTATGTGAATTGAATAGTGTAATCATGATATGTTACCATGCGTTCTCATCCATGTACAAGACCATGACCTTCAAATGTTTGACAAAATATCTAAATGAAAGCATTGTTGACAATTGACTATTGTTAGGCTATTATGATAACCACGTGCTTCATGAAATCACCAACTTATGGTATTATGGCTTGTTGATGTTTGTCATGTATTCAAGAATGCCATGCCTTGTCAGTTTCCTTCTATCGAGTCCTGGGAGTACTTGTACCCAAAAATTTAGTTGTATGTCTAGAATCAGTGTCATGTTTTCCTGATACTCTCCGTCAAGCCATGATCTATAGAATTCAGTCAGTCTTATGACCCAGGAAAAACTCAGTAAACTCAGTAATTCCAGTAATCTTAGAGATTTTACAAATTTAGTAATATTATTAGTATTCCGTCAGTCCACGGAACTCAGTGAACTAAGTCTAGTTTAGTTCAGTTAATCATGTTCAATGTCTATTCAGATGGGAGAAGGATTTAGCACCGAGCAAACCCAAGGATGGGAACTCACCAGCAGTAGAGGGTATGATTCTTAGATGAAATCCTTGCATTCCAGAACTACGTAGCCAGCGTAGGTTGAGACATCTAACCTGCCAGTTGAGGGTTGATGAGGTGGCTTACCTGCCAGTTGAGGGTTCCCACTATTCTAATTTGAGTACCTGCTAGTTTAGGGCCACTCACATCTTGTCCTTACCGGTGGCGCAGTATTGACACCTTTCCAATTGGAGTTACAGATTGGACCCCAACTAAGCTATACTACTTTATTTGGGGCATGTCGGTTAGATGACTACTTCCTACAATTTTAGTTTCAGATTTTGTGTAGAACTCAGTTCAGTTCTACAAAATCAGGACTGTTAGATAAAGTCATCCATCTTAGTATAGAACTCAGTTCAGTTCTACAGATTCAGGACTGTCAGATACAGTCACTCAGCTTAGTACGAAAATCAGCATAGTTTCACAGAAATAGGATTGAAAGATACAGTCCCTCATTTATCAGTAATACTGTTATCAGTAATCCCAGATACCAGTCACTCAGTTATCAGAACTTAGTTATTAGTTCCAGTATAAGTCTCAGTTACAGTTTTAGTTACAGTCTTAGTCACACTGTCAGTCTAGTAATCAGATCAACAACTAAGTTCAGTTTCAGGTTTGCTTGACCATAGCGTACAACAATTAGTTATTCAGCTATCAGTATTTCAGTATCTTAGTTTACAGACTATTTTAGAATCATGTTATACGCTTGGTCTTGCATTCTCAGATAATACAGTCTTCACAAATTCATTCTCAGTTACCTCATGTTACTCTGTCAGTCACTTTCTCATATGCATAATACTCTACAATTTTAGACCAGTTATTCAGACTAAGTACAGTCCAATTTTGCATACCCAGTATTCATACTGTATCTATGTATTATCATATCCCAGCTTCATTCATACTTATATCATTAAAGTAAGTTTTACAGAAACTAAGTTCTAATTCACCAGCTTATCAGATCATGTTTATTACTCATATTTTAAGATGTTTTCAATTTTCAGTTTATTCCTGCTTATTGGTGAGTCTACTTACACTTATCATGTATCTTTTACAATTACGTATGAAATAATTTTTACTTATTGCATTCACCCCTGCATACTCAGTACATTCCAGAAGTACTGATCCACATATATGCCTGTGTTGCAACATTTCCTTATAATGTAGGTACCAGTTATAGCCTATGCATCTCAACCAGATAATTGCAGATTTCATCCAGTAGGTGATGAGTTCTCCTACTTCGGGAACTCTAGATAATTTTTAGTTCATGTACAGTTCATTTACTTTCATGTGTATTGATTTGTGGTAGTTGGAGGGATGTCCCAACTATCTATAGTCAGTATAGTAGAGGCTTCATAGATGTCAGTCATAGTCATTAATGTAAATTTTAGTTCCATCCTTCAGAATTATCAGATTCAAAAGCTTCATCTGTATTGTATCTATTTTAGATCTTTAGTACGACTATGTTTTTGCATAGTAAATGGTAATGTATTATGCCATAATTCAGTTGCTTAACAGTATGCATATTCATGGGTTAACTTAGGATCACTTGTGGTTCCAAGCACCGTGTGACATCTTGGGACAAATTTTTGGGGCGTTACAAACTTGGTATCATAGAAAAGAGTTCAAGTGTCCTAGGGTATCTATAAAGCCGTGTCTAGTAGAGTCTTGTGGAATGGTATGGAGACGTCTGTACTTTTCTTCAAGAAGCTACAAGAAATTTAGTAAATATTTCCCTTCTTTTAAGTCTCAGATCAAGCAATAGAAGTATTATCTAAGAAATTTATGCAGATCCTCATCTTTCACTATTTGTGTTAACTCTGCCTTAGTTTTGAGGTGACAAAATCAGTGAAAGCATTAGTCCTTATAGACAGTGTTTCCTCAGCCAGTCCCTATAGATAGTTATGGGATTTCATGTTGGCTCAGAAAGTATCCCATCAGTGCTCTTATGTCCTAAGGTTTGACATATTTCATTCATGTTCATGAAAATTATGCATTAAGCCAAAGTAAGATGTTCTTTCAGATTTTTTCTCAAAATCCCTTTTTCAGTATATGATTTAGAGTTACAATCATAAACCTAGAAGTTTAGCAGTAGTTGAGTTGGGACGGTGTTATTCAGATTGAGCAGATTATTTATTCATGGGGCTAGTTGTACGAAAGGTGAATCAGTAGGCTTGAACAATGTATGAAAGGATTTAAGTTTGTTGAATCGAGATTAAGTATGATGGTGTGGATAAGTTTATCATTCATGTGTATTATTATACCCTAGATTCTAGAGTAAAGTGATTGAAGTTCATTTTAGAGTTTAGTAAAGTGGCCATAGACTTGAGATAATGGATTAAAGCTAAGGAGAGATGATAGAACAAGTAACCAAGTCAGGCCCTCAGACTCTAGTAGTAGTGCCATTGGGTATAGAAAAGTAGTAAGGGAGGATGATTCCTAAACAATTCTTATCTCAATGCAAAATTTTTTAGTCATCAAGATATCTACTCATGTCTAACATATCATCTCCCTCATCACAATTATATTTATGCACTTTATAGAAGAACCATGTAAGTTTTTAGTTTCTAGTATGAGGAGTTCCAGTTCACTCAGCAGTATAAATCATTTTCCATGAAATCATGAACTCCAAACTCAGGTCATGCAGCTCATGACTAACGTACTCATGTTTTACAATATGATCATATCCAGACACTCATGCTTCACTCATAATTATTAATGAAATTTAGTTTATGTCATGTGTGTCTTCAGTTTGAACCTCTTTGATGAATTTATGTGATTGATACTTTATGCCTCAGGCCTCAGTTGAGGGTAAAAGTTATTCCTTTATGCTTTAGGTCCTCATGTTCTAACTTTTAGTGACCTCTCCTTATGTCATGATCAGTTAAAATTCTATTTTTGTTTTCTTGGGCTAGTGTATGAAAGTTTTAGGGATAGATGTTTAGAGAAAATGAGAAAGACACTTTTGTGGTGTTTGACTACAAGTTCATGTGTGGTTATGAAGATAGACTTGAATGTCATGTTGGTGTACAAGTGGAATATATAGTTGAGTATAAGATTTCAGTATAATTTGGTCCGTATAGCCAGCAATCCAGTCTAGCAGTCAGACAGATAACTTCCTATGGTTTTCTATATTTCCTATTCATGAGGTAATTTATTCATGACCATACAAGTCATAAATTTAGTTCAATTCATGCATTATGCATCAGTTTCAGAATCCATATATTTAGTTATGTTTCAGTTTGTAAAGTTCCTATGCATCATCTTAGTCTTTCTTTATTATTTCAACCAAGTCAGTATCATTCGGGGGACAAAGTATCCCAAGGAGGAGATGTAATACCCCGAGTATTCATGTCTTGAATCTTTTATATGTTCCTTAAGAAACAAGATCAATCTTAAAGTAATGGTTACTCACCAATTGACTTTCTCTTTTCAATCTCAGCCTTATAATCATTCTCATGTCAGTGCATATATTCACTAAATTAGTTCAGTTCATGATATTCAGGTCATATATCATGTTTTAGAATTAGTCGCAATCATGTTTTCAGTCATGCATCTTTAGAATATGATTTCAATTACCTTTGTATAGTAATCTCAGTCTAACCAGTCTCATTCGAAGATGAATGTTTCCAAGAGGGAGATAATGTAATATCCCGCATTTTTGGGTTAGTACATGAACCATCATTCTTATGTGTATAAGCTATAATACAATTGATTACTATGTGAATATAAGTTTCAAAATCTTTATCCTCATGTTTGATTTACTTTTGAGGTTAAAAATGTTCATAGGAATCACTTAGAGCCAAGTTGAGCTAAGATCATTTGATTCGTCAAAAATTTGATATTTGATTCTATAAGGGTCTACTTTATACGTGTATAACTTATTATGTACATGAAATTTTAAATCTCAAGACCCACCAAATTGTATATAACTGAATTAGCTTTCGAACGATACCAATTTTGCCAAAATCCGATACCCGAGTAAAATGTTATGGCCTTTTTCATGTGAGGCAGTAACTCGACGTGATCTCGACGTGTCGCAACGACTGCGCCCCGACATAAAAAACTAAAGCTGATCCAAAGCTGTTTTACATGTTAATTCAGTTCCTAAAAGGTCTAGGGACACTTTGGTCAATTTCCCTTACCCAAATACGACCCTAACACTTAATTTCATCCCCAAAAATATTAGATACATTATTAATCATCTTTTTTTTCTCTCCAACAAAACCCTAGCCTCCTCAAGAAAATGAAGATCTCCATGAAATTTTATTCAAGAAAAGAATCAAGAATCAAGTTTCCTAATTCAAGAATGCTTTCAAGATTGGGTTTCTCTTTCAACATTAAAGCTTTAAGGTATGTGGGGGTTCATCCATGGGTTCGCTTTCACCTATGGATCCCAAAACCCAAAATTTCAAGTTTAAAATTATAATCTTTGCATGTTCCCAAGAATTTTGTTTATAAATTTTCATGAATCTCAAGCATACATCATGTTTTAGTGAAATTGTGGGCGATATTAAACCTTACACGTTTGAATGGTATTGTTTGCTAAATTTATACCCTAATTGGTGATTTTAGAGATGGAATCATGCTATTACTACTATTTTTAACTATTCTCATGCTTGGCCTAAACCATGAATTACAAGTGTTTGATGAAATGTCTCCAAGAATAATTTTTGAACAAAGGCTTACATATCATGATTTAACTAGTTTCAAGATGAATCCCCAAGTTGTGGATTATGCCATGTAACTTTATTATTCCCTCATGATTAAGACTTTCTTATGTTCAAGTTATGAATTTTACATGTTTTGATGAAAACCCATAAATTATATAACTTGAATTCTATGTAAATCCTCAAATCATTATTTTAGTTATGTAAGCATGCTATGTTCCGATGATTTAAATTTATTCCCATGTCCAAGTATTAATCTCCATGTGCTTGATAGAATGCCAATGTGAATTGAATAGGGTAATCTTGACATGTTATCATGTTTTCGCATCCATGTACAAGTCCATAAACTCCAAATGTTTGACAAAATGTCTAAATGAAAGCATTGTTGACAATTGGCTACTTTTATTCTATTATGATAACCATGTTCTTCATGAAATCCCGAACTTATAGTAATATGGATTGTTGATGTTGGTCATGTATTCAAGAATGTCATGCCTTGTCAGTTTCCTTCTATCGAGTCCTAGGGGTACTTATAGCCAAAAATTTAGCTCTGTTCCTAGAACTAGTGTTATATTTTCAAGATACTCTCGGTCAAGCCAAGATCCATAGAATTCAGTCAGTCTCATGACTCAGGAAAACTCAGTAAACTCAGTAAACTCAGTAATTTAAATAATCTTAGAGATCTCAGAAATTCATTAATATCAGTAATATTCTGTCAGTCTAAAAAACTCAGTTAACTCAGTCTAATTTAGTTTAGTTAATCATGTTCAGTGTTTATTCAGATGGGGGTAGGATTTAGAACCGAGCAAACCAAAGGATGGGAACTCACCTGCCAGTAAAGGGTGTGATTCTTAGAAGTTATCCTTGCATTCCAGAACTACGTAGCCAGCGTAGGTTAAGTCATCTAACTTGCTAGTTGAGGGTTGATGAGGTGGCTTACCTGCTAGTTGAGGGTTCCCACCATTCTTATTTGAGTACCTGCTAGTTGAGGGTCACTCACAGCTTGTCCTTACCGGTGATGCGGTATTAACACCCTTCCAATTAGGGTTATAGATTGGACCCCAACTCAGCTATATTACTTTATTTGGGGCATGTCAGTTTGATGACTACTTCCCATAGTTTTAATTTCATACTCAGTGTAGAACTCAATTTAGTTCTACAGAATTAGGATTGTCAGATATAGTCACTCAGCTTAGTATAGAACTTAGTTCAGTTCTATAGATTCAGGACTATCAGATATAGTCACTCAAATCAGTACAAAACTCAGCATAGTTCCACAAAAATAGGACTATCAGATACAGTCCCACATTTATCAGAAATACAGTTATTAGTAATCCCAGTTATCAGTCACTCAATTATCAGAACTCAGTATTCATTTCTAGTATAAGTTTTAGTTACAGTCTTAGTTACAATCTCAGTCACAGTCTCAGTCTAGTAATCATATCAATCACTCAGTTCAGTTTCAGGTTAGCTTGACCATAGCCTACAGTTATCAGTTATTTAGCTATCAGTATTTTAGTAACTCAATTTATAGACTATTTTAGAATCATGTTATACGCTTTGTCATGCATCCTCAGATAATATAGTCTTCACGAATTCATGCTCAGTAACCTCATGTTACTCAGTCAGTCCCTTTCTCATATGTATGATACTTTACAGTTTCAGTCCAGTTATTCAGACTAAGTACAGTCCAGTTTTACATACCTAGTATTAATACAGTATTTATGTGTTATCATATCCCAAATTCAGTTATACATATATCATTAAATTAAGTTTAATTGAAACTAAGTGTCGAGATTTACCAACTTATCAGATAATGTTTATTACTCATGTTTTAAGATGTTTTCAGCTTTCAATTTATTTTAGCTTATTTGTGAGTCTACTTACATTTAGCATGCATGTTTTACGATTACGTATGAAATAATTTTTACTTATTGTATTCACCACTACATACTCAGTACATTCTAGAAGTACTGATCCATATATATGCCTTTGTGGCTACATTTTCTCAGAATGTAGGTACCATTTATAGCCTACGTATCACGATCAAATGATTGCAGATTCCAGCCAGCAGGTGATGAGTTCTCCTACTTCAAGAACTCCTGACAGTTTTTAGTTGACGTATAGTTCATTTACTTTTATGTGTATTGATTAGTATTAGTTGGAGGCATATCCCAACTATCTATAGTCAGTATAGCAAAGGCTTCATAGATGTCAGTCAGAGTCAGTTATGTAAATTTTAGTTTTATCCTTCAGATTTATCATATTGTAAAGCTTCATCTGTATTGTATCTATTTTATATCTTTAGTATGACTATGTTTCCGCACAGTAAACAGTTATGTATTATTCCTTAATTCAGTTTCTTAACAGTATGCCAGTTCATTGGTTAGCTTGTGACACTTGTGGTTCCAAGCGCCGTGTGACGTCTCGTGACAGATTTTTGTGGCGTTACAAACTTGGTATCAGAGAACAGAGTTCAAGTGTCCTAGGGTGTCTATGAAGCCGTGTCTAGTAGAGTCTTGCGAAATGGTACGGAGACATCTATACTTTTCTCCAAGAGGCTACAAGGTATTTAGAAAATGTTTCCCTTCTTTTAAGTCTCAGATCATGCAGTAGAAGTATTATCTAAGAAATTTGTACAGATCCTCATCTTGCACTATTTGTGTTAACTCTGCCTTAGTTTTGAGGCGACAAAAACAGTGAAAGCCTTAGTTCTTACAGACAGTGTTTTCTCAGCCATTCACTACAAATAGTTATGGGATTTCATGTTTGCTCAGAAAGTATCCCATCAGTTCCCTTATGTCCTAAGTTTGACATATTTCATTCATATTCATGAAAATCATGCATTAAGCCAAAGTTAAATGTGCTTTCAGATTTCTTCTCAGAATCCCTTTTTTAGTATATGATCTGGAGTTAGAATCATGAACCTAGAAGTTTAGCAGTAGTTGAGTTGGGATAGTTTTATTCAGATTGAGCAGATTATTTATTTATGGGGCTAGTTGTACGAAAGGTGAATCAGTAGGATTGAATAGTGTTTGGAAGGATTTACATTTGTTGAATCGAGATTAGGTACAATGGTGTGGATGAGTTTATCATTCATGTGTATTATTATACCCTAGATTCTAGAGTATAGTGATTGTAGTTCATTTTATTGTTTAGTCAAGTGGCCACAAACTTGAGATAATGGCTTAATGCTTAGGCGGAGATGATAGAACAAGTAACCAAGTCAGGCCCTCAGATTCTAGTAGTAGTGCCAGTGGGTGTATAAAACCAGTAAGGGAGGATGATTCCCAAAAAATTCTTATCTCAGAGCAACATTTTTTAGTCATCATGATATCTACTCATGTCTAACATATCATCCCCCTCATCACATCTCATATTTATGCACTTTATAGAAGAACCATGTACGCTTTCACTTTCTAGTATGAGGAGTTCCAGTTCACTCAACAGTATAAATCATGTTTCGTGAAATCATAAACTCCAAACTCAGGTCATGCCACTCATGACTCACGTACTCATATTTTACAATATGATCAGATCCAGACACTCGTGCTTCACTCATAATGATCAATGAAATTTAGTTTATGTCATGTGTGTCCTCAGTTCGAACCTCTTTGATGAATTTATGTGATTGATACTTTATGCCTCAGGCATTAGTTGAGTGTCAAAGTTATTCCTTTATGCTTCAGGTCCTCATTTTATAACTTTTAGTGACCTCTCCTAATGTCATGATTAGTTAAAATTCTATTTATATTTTCTTGGACTAGTGTATAAAGGTTTTAGGGATAGAGGTTTAGAGAAAATAAGAAAGATGCTTTTGTGGTTGTTTGACTACAAGTTCATGTGTGGTTATGTAGATAGGCTTGAATGTCATATTGGTGTACAAGTCGAATGTATAGTTGAGTATAAGATTTCAGCATAATTCAGTCTGTACAACCAACAATCCAGTCTAGCAGTCAAACAAATAAGTTCCTAAGGTTTTCCATCTTTCATATTCATGAGGTAATTCATTCATGACCATGCAATCATAAATTAAGTTCAGTTCATGCATCGTCCATCAGTTTCAGATCCCATATATTCAGTCATGTTTTAGTCTGAAAGTTTTCTGTGCATCATCTCAGTCTTTCTATAGTATTTCATCCCAGTCAGTATCATTCGGGGGATGAAGTATCCCAAGGGCGAGATGCAATACCCCGAGTATTTATGTCTTGAATATTTTATCTCTTCCTTAAGAAACAAGATCCATCTTGAAGTAATGGTTACTCATCAGTTGACTCTCTTGTTTCTATCTCATCCTTATAATCATTCTCATGTCAGTGCATGTATTCACGAAATCAGTTCAGTTCATGATATTCAGGTCATATATCATGTTTCAGAATCAGTTGCAATCACGTTTTTAGTCATGCATGTTTAGAATATGATTTAAGTTACCTTCGTACAGTACTCTCAGTCTAACCAGTCTCATTCGAGGATAAATGTTCCCCAAGGTGAGATAATATAATACCCCACATTTTTGGGATAGTCTATGAACCGTCGTTCTTATGCGTATAAGCTATAATCCAAGTGATTCGCATATGAATACAAGTTTCAAAATCTTTATCCTCATATTTGATTTGCTTTTGATGTTAAAAATGTTCATAGGAATCACTTAGAGCCAAGTTAAACTAAGATCATTTGATTCATCCAAAATTTGATATTTGATTCTACAAGAATCTACTTTAATCATGTATAACTTATTATATACATGGAATATAACAACTCAAGACCCATCAAATTAAATATAATTGAATTATGTTTTGAACGATACTAATTTCGCCAAAATCCGATACCCGAGTAAAAAGTTATGGCATATTTTTTGAGAGGCAGTAAGCCAATGCGATCTCGACGCATCGCGTTGACTGCGCCCCGACGTGAAAAATTGAAGTGGATCCAAAGCTTTTTTACACGTTAATTCAGTTCGTAAAAGGTCTAGGGACACTATAGTCAATTCCCCTCACCCAAATAAGATCCTAACACTTAATTTCAGACCCAAAAACATTAGATACATTTTTAATCATCTTTTTTTTTCTCTCCAACAAAACCCTAGCCTCCTCAAGAACATCAAGAACTCCATGAATTTTTCTTCAAGAAAAGAATCAAGAATCAAGTTTCCTAATTCTAGAATGCTTTCAAGATTGTGTTTCTCCTTCAAGATTAAAGCTTTAAGGTATGTGGGAGTTCATCCATAGGTCCTCTTTCACCCATGGATTCCAAAACCAAAAATTTCAAATTTAAAGTTATAATATTTGCATGTTCCCATGAATTTTATTTATATATTTTCATGAATCTCAAGCTTACATCATGTTTCGATGAAATTGTGGGTGATATTAAACCTTACACATTTGAGTGGTATTGTTTTCTAATTTATACCCTAATTGGTGATTTTAGAGGTGGAATCATGCTATTACTACTATTTTTAACTATTCTCATACTTGGCCTAAACCATGAAATACAAGTGTTTGATGAAATGCCTCTAAGAATGATTTTTGAACAAAGGCATACATATCATGATTTAACTAGTTTCAAGATGAATCCCCAAGGTATGGATTTTTCCATGTAGATCTATTATTCCCTAATGATTAAGACTTTCTTATGTTCAAGTTATGAATTCTACATGTTTTGATGAAAATCCATATCCTATTTCACGTGAATTCATCGTAAATCCTCAAATCATGATTTTTTTTATGTAAGGATGCTATGCTCCCATGTTTTTAAGATATTCTCATGTCCAAGTATTAATCTCCATGTGATTGATAGAATGACCATGTGAATTGAATAGGGTAATCATGACATGTTACCATGTGTTCTTATCCATGTACAAGTCTATAACCTCCAAATATTTTACAACATGTCTAAATAAAAGCATTATTGACAATTGACTATTGTTATGCTATTATGATAACCATGTGCTTCATGAAATCCCCAACTTATTATATTATGGATTGTTGATGTTGGTCATGTATTCAAGAATGTCATGCCTTGTCAGTTTAATTTTATCGTGTCCTGGGGGTACTTGTACCCGAAAATTTAGTTGTGTGCCTAGAATCAGTGTCATGTTTTCAAGATACTCTCAGTCAAGCCATGATACATAGAATTCAGTCAGTCTCATGACTCAGGAAAACTCAGTAAACTCAGTAATTCTAGCAATCTTAGAGATCTTAGAAATTCAGTAATCTCATTCATATTCCGTCAGTCCACGAAACTCAGTTAACTCAGTCTATTTTAGTTCAGTTAATTATGTTCAGTGTTTATTTAGATGGGAGTAGGACTTAGCACCGAGCGAACCCAAGGATGGTAACTCACCTGTCATTAGAGCGTGTGATTCTTAGAAGCAATCCTTGCATTCCAGAACAACGTAGCCAGCATAGGTTGAGACATCTAACCTGCCAATTGAGGGTTGATGGGGTGGCTTACCTGCCAGTTGAGGGTTCCCACCATTCTTATTTGAGTACCTGCCAGTTGAGGGTCACTCACAGTTTGTCCTTACCGGTGATACGGTATTGACACCCTTTCAGTTGGTGTTACTTATTGGACCCCAACTCAGCTATATTTCTTTATTTGGTGCATGTCGATTAGATAACTACTTCCCACTGTTTTAGTTTTAGACTCACTATAGAACTCAGTTTAGTTCTATAGAATTAGGACTGTCAGATATAATCACCCAACTTAGTATATAACTCAATTTAGTTCTACAGATTCAGGACTGTCAGATACAGTCACTCAACTCAGTACGCAACAAAGCATGGTTCCACATAAATAGGAATTTTAGATACAGTCCCCCATTTATTAGTTATATAGTTATCAGTAATCCCAGATATCAGTCACTCAGTTATTAGAACTCTGTATTCTATTCTAGTATAAGTCTCAGTTACAGTCTTAGTTACAGTCTCAGTCACAGTCTCAGTTTAATAAATAGATCAACAACTCAGTTCAGTTTCAGGCTTACTTTACCATAGCATATTGTTATTAGTTATTCAACTATCAGTATTTCAGTACGTCATTTTATAGGCTATTTTAGAATCATGTTATACGCTTGGTCTAGCATTCTCAGATAATACAGTCTTCACGAATTCATGCTCAGTTACCTCATGCTACTCAGTCAGTCCTTTTCTCATATGCATAATACTCTATAGTTTCATTCCAGTTATTCAGACTAAGTATAATCCAATTTTTCATACCCAGTATTCATACAATATCTATGTGTTATTATATCCCAACTTTAGTTATACTTATATCATTAAAGTAAGTTTTACAAAAATCAAGTGTAGAGATTCACCAACTTATCAGATCATGTTTATTTCTCATATTTTAAGATGTTTTCAGCTTTCAGTTTATTCTAGATTATTCGTGAGTCTACTTACACTTAGCATGCATGTTTTATGATTACATATGAAATAATTTTTACTTATTGCATTCACCCCTGCATACTCAGTACGTTCTAGAATAACTGATCCACATATATGCTTGTATGGCTACATTTCCTCTTAATATAGTTACCAATTATAGCCTATGCATCACGATTAGACAGTTGCAGATTCTAGACAACAGGTGATGAGTTCTCCTACTTTGGGAACTCCAGACAGTTTTTAGTTCATGTACAGTTTATTTACTTTCATGTGTATTGATTAGTGGTAGTTGGAGGCATGTCCTAACTATTGATAGTCAGTGTAGTAGAGGCTTCATAGATGTTAGTCAGAGTTAGTTATGTAAATTTCATCAATCAAACCCATTTGGAGATTTAGGGTTTTCACCCATAAATTCCAACTCATCAATTCAAGCAATGGTGGAATCTATACTCAACAACTAACAATCATGTAAACACATTAACACCCTCACACAATTATACTTTAGTTCAACATAATCCCAAGACTAAATTACTTATCTACTTAAGAAAAGAGTAAAGAGAGATATACCATAAGGATTATCCAAAGCATTCAATCTTCCAAAAATTACTAAGAAACGAAGCCTCCAAAATTAGTTACACACATACCCAATTAGGGTTTCTTTCTTTTAATTCAAAAATATCTATGAGGCAAGCAATACCTAAATAAGAAAGGGTTTTTGCCAATATAAGGTTTTGGATTCGTCCAAGAGAAATTACAAAATGACCCTGGGTCATACTCCCACTTAGCCACAATCGCGTGAGATTGTCCAATATCGTAGCCAATGTGACTGTGGTTGTGTTCTATGATCACATTTTCTTAAACTTTCTGACTGACTACGACTGCTACCTGAGGACTGCGGTCATGGTAACTGAGACTGAACTACTTTAGGTCTCCAGATGCACTCCATTTCCTTCCATTTAATCCTTTTTTGCACTTCAATCCACACCATTTCACCTTCCCAACTAGATACCTGCAAAATATGGATATTAGTGCATTTAAATTATGTTGATGTCTTATTTTCATATATAAAATATGGTAGTGTGCATAAATTTTTGGTGTAATGAGTGGTAAAATCACCACTCATCAAGAGCTAGCCGCGATAGAGAGAGAAAGAGAAAGCAGAAATAATGAAAAAATGTACATCCCTAGATATTTTAGATTATTAAAATATAATTTATTAGAAATTATAAATGGTTGAGATAGATTTTTCCTTATCTAATAATAAATAAAATTTATATATATTCTAATGCCTAGTGACAAAATATTTCATTTCTGAATGCGTTGCTACCAATTAATTAAAATGATTATAAATATTTGTTGTTTAATCCGTCACAAAATTAAGGCACCAAATTTTTGCGCCAATATTTAGTGACGAAAAAATAAATTTTTCACTGATCTGTTGCTATATCATAAATTAAAAAGAGTCTTTCTATGCTTGTGACAATTTTTTTTTATTACTGATCCGTTGCTATTCTTTGATGGAATATGATCGGTCAATAAATTTCATCTCTAAATGCTATTTTTGTAGTGTTCTTACATCCCCGCTAAATGATATAGTTGTGGGGTTAAGTTGTATAGGTGATTAGCGGCTCGAAAGACCATGATCATAATGTCAACCCTGAAAATCAACAACCAAGATAATTAATCTGACCTATGAATTTCAATAGCTTAGAATTATTGTTCGTAGAGCCTTAACCTAGGCTTCTCCTTATTAATTGTCCAAGGAATTTAATTAATTGCATTGTTTACTTTAATTTTAGTTTACAACTCAACAAACTCTATTGGTTACTTTTGCATTAATTTAATCTTAAATGTTAACTAAAGATAAATAGTTGTTGAAAAGAGTCTCTAAGGGATTGATATTTGGCTTTTAAAAAGGCCACTTTACTATTTAGTGGGATCACATATACTTGCGTGTGCGCTTGGCCATAATTATCTCACCTGAGGATAATATAGATGGAAGTTGCCTATTTATGGAGTTTAGACCTAGTCTCGGGTCCCTATTCCTGACTGTACTATCCCTTTTTGGAGTTCCACCAGTCCATAAAAGTCCTCCTCAGGATTCTTGGGCTGATGATCTTTATGCCCCACCTCCCAAGGATACATTTTTAATGTCAAGTTTCATCGGTCTATTTATCTGCTGACTCAGTTGGTGACTTCTCAGTCTGGTTAGCCCGACTATGCTGGTTCTATTAGTCCATCTCCTAAAGCCGCTAGAGTTGTCCAGTTCATGAGGTTAAATTCCCCAACCTTTATAGGCTTTAAGGTTGAGGAGGATCCTCAAGGGTTTGTAGATAAAATAGTGAAAATATTCAGGGTAATGCATACTTCCAATTATAAAGGTGTGGAGTTTACTGCATACCAACTGAAAGATGTAGCTTATTAGTGGTATTATGAGTAACAACAGTTGAACATTGATAATGTTGATCCTACTGTGTGGAAAGGGTTTTAGAGTGCCTTTCTTGATCATTTCTTTCCTCAAGAGTTGATAAAGGTTATAACTAAGGAGTTTGTGAACTTAAAGTAGAAAAGGATGACTGTGAAGGAGTATCCTTTAAAATTCCACCAGTTGTCTCGTTATGCCACGTAGATTGTGTCTAATTTAAGGGAATAAATGGGGAAGTTTGCTTCGGGTTTGTTTTGGGACATGGTACTAGAGTGTAAAATGGTAATGTTAAATAATGACATGGATAACTCTAGGCTTGTGATGTCTGTGCAGCATGCTAAAGATGAAAAGAAGAGGCATGCAAAATTAGGAAAAAAGCAGAAGAAGTTCATATATTTAGAGCAGGGTGGAGGTCAACATAATAGTGGTAGAGATGGTAGACGGTAGGGTAAGAGGAACATATGGGGAATCTATGGTTTCAATTCTATGGATAGTGCCCTATATCCCAAACCTTCTGGTGATCCTCACTTTTATAACAATAATGGGTTTAAGGTATAAGGTGCCTAGTCTCAGTCTAATGGAGCTTAGTCAGCCCAACCTTATGTAATGATCCTTTTGGTCGTTCTAATATTTTTTGTTATATTCCTTGTTTGGGCTTTTAAATTGCTTCCCAAGTTATTTATGACTTACTGGGACTGACAGTTCGGTTACATGGTTGTTCATTTATTTTTTAGAACCAATTTCATAGTTAGAAGCTTTATTAGTTCCAAATGGCACCGGGTGAAAACTTTATCAAAATCATATTTTATTCAAATTCTAATTGCACCAACATCTTTGTAATATCAATTTTAAGCTAGGTAGACCTTTGGTTTGGGTCCTAATGCTTCCGAGCTCATTTCAACCAATTGGTTGAAAAGTTGGAAATTTGGAAATATGGGTGTGGGACACATATTTGGTCAAAATGACCTCGAATTTAAAATCTGACTCTGCCAACGAATCCAAAACTTTGAATTTAGTAGGGTTTCATAGTTTATTTATGAAAATTAGATCCCAAATGAGTCCCGAGGCATTGGCTAAAACTTGAAAAAATTCCAAGTTTCAGTTGTCATCTGTGATGACAGAGGATAACGGGATCGTGTTTCTCCCTATGGCAATATCCCTCACATGATTGTGGCTCATTGGGAGCGATCTTTACATTTCCTTGAGTAGGGGGTCTATAATTAGACCCCGTGGTCGTGATTTAGGTCGAATTCTCTTTACCCTTGAGAGACAAGAACCCTCAACGAGTACAATAACTAAAAATTAAGTTGTATGGGTGACATAGGAGCATGATTATTAAAACACCTTGGCTTTGAACCCCTAGAAAAATTCCCTAAGTTGAGATTCTGGACAAGGTACAGTTTAAGCATACCACTCTTATGTTAGGGCACCACTAGTACCCACCCTCTCATATGATGATCAGTATAGGGTGATGACACTCTATCAAAGGTACGGTTAAGCATCATACCAATTGTATGATGCTGTACTAGTCGTAAGATGCTAAGTCGTATGATGTCTTAAGTCTTGTCTAAAGTATTCTGCCTAGGGTACAGATTGTAGGGTACAACTCGTACCTTAGGGTACAACTTAGACATATGTTGATCATTAAGGGGTCCAAGGAGGGGTTCATGGCATGAGTTAGGGTACCACTCGTACCCTAGGGTACCGGTCAAGGTGTGATTCATACCCTCCTGGGTATAGTTATTTCTTTTAAGTTGAGGACATTTTAGACTTTTCCCACCCCTAAACTCTTATAACCCATGACTTATAACATTCTTTGGCCCTTTATTAGTCTCTTATATAAGATCAAAACATTGAAAAACACTGTGTAAACTTTTTCAACAAAGATTATAGGCTAGGGTTATAAGAGTGTCTCTCTAAAGGCTAAGGCGGTCAAGAATCTTTTTGTGAATCATTTTGTATAAGGCATATGACTCTCCCTTCATTGTTATTTCTAAAATATCATGTGTTTTAAGAATTGATTATGGAATGTAAATGGTTGTTTTGAAATCAAATATTGAGGGTTTTGTTGCATAATAATGAATATTGTTTACTATTGTTTAAACTTGTGTTTATACATGGCGTTGGTGATGGTTTCATATATGGGTGTTGGTTGATTGTGGTTTAATATATGGGTCATGAGTAACCCTAAGAATGATGATTTTTACTTTGATTTTGGTCTTGGAAAAGGTATGCCCTCAAGGTGTTTGTGAAAATATCTAAGAGAAATAACTAGTTGCATGTAAATAGTTTTTGAACTAATGCAATGGCTTAATGAGTAAGAACATTTAGTAAATGATCTTGTAAAGGACTTATTGGCCATGTAAAGAGTTAAATATTAACCTTGGTGGATTGATATGTTAGAAAGGGTTTGAGTCACCAAATATGAAATGGAATTGTTTTTTAATTAAAGCTTGGTGTAAGAATACTAATGAAGAATGAATGATTTAATAAAATGTTATTAGTCCACATGTCTAATAACATGGCTTGTGGTTAGATTCCACTTGTTCAATGACATGGCCTGTGGTTAGAGTCCACTTTTCTGATAACATGGCATGTGGTTAGAGTCTACTTGTTCAATGACATGGCTTGTGGTTAGAGTCCACCTGTCTAATGAAATGTCTTATGGTTAGAGTTCACTTTCTTAATAAGATGGTTTGAGGATAGAGTCCTCTCGCTTGATATAATCAGGAAGTTCAAACTTCCTAATCTATGAGAGTGAAAGGTTAGAGTCATCTACTTCATAGTTCATGATTGGGTGCTTTGATATGCATGTTAAGGACTTTTTTCTTTCTCGACACTTGGTGTATCTATATATCTACATATGTGTCTTTGTATATAAAAGTGGTTGCTTATTATGGTTTGACTTGGTTTGAACTATGGCATTATTTTATCCTAACCTAATAGTTACATGCTAGTGCTCCAACCGCTAACCATCTCCAAATGTTGTGTCCTCACGAAACACATATACCAAAGCTTCTTCTTCTCTTCATGCTCAATAGCCAGGTGTTCGAGTATTTCGAGTGTTGACATTGAATTGGTGAGCTTCTATACTTTAGAAGACATATATTTCATAGTCTTTCAACTTTATATCATGGTCTAGTTTTAGACTTGGTTTTGGCTATTGTCAGGCGCTTTTCCCAACATATCTTTGACTTTAAATTTATAGAGGTTTTATGAATGACTTTAGACTTGGGTGGATTGGATTTTGTAGGTTGGCACTAATGGAATTATTAGATATTTGCTAGTTCATAGTTCATCCGACACATATGGTTTGATGTGATGGTTAGGTTAGGATGATAGAGTGATCTCCAATCCTTATTGGGCTCGAGATGCCTATTACGATAGGGCCCTAGTTTTGGTCCTGTCAAGTTGGTATCAGAGCCAGGTTCATGGTCATTTTTGTGACCACAAAGTCTTGTCAGGTAGAGTCTTTTTTCTAGGTACGTAGTATGCCATATTTATAATAGAGAGGCTACGAGGCATTTAGGAATGTTCCACTTTCTTTTTGTCTTATTTTGATATATAGAGTCTAAGGTCATGGATTCCTCTAATTTTTGTTTGCTCCTTTTTCAAATCATGCCTTATCGATGATCTGAAGCTCACAGAATCTCTTCTATCCCACTATGGATGATATTGATGGGACTTACTCTACTTATGGAGTCCATACCTGATCATGAGTTCTAGTACCTAATGGTTTGGGAGTTTCACTGATTCCCTTTAGTCCTCCCCAGTTCCTCAGGCTGATGTGAATAATGTTGAGTTTCATCAGTTGATTCATAAGATTGCTCAGTTGGTAGATTCTTAGGCTAAGCATGGTGCATCTACTACTCTATCTCTGAGGCCACAAGGGTTGGCCAATTTATGAGGTTGAGTCCTCTGACCTTTAGTGGTGTTAAGGTGGAGAAGGATCCCCAAGGTTTTCTGGATTGATATGGAAAATATCTTCAAGGTTGTGCACACCACTAATGTTAAAGGGGTGGAGTTTGCATCCTATCAGTTGAAGGGTGTACCGTACCAATGGTACGAGGAGTGGGAACTGAAAAGGGGTTATTTTGACAAGTCATCTTTGTGGAAAGATTTCACTAATGCTTTTTTGGACTACTTCTTTCCTCTATAGTTGAGGGAAGCTATGACGGAGGAGTTTTTTTAATCTTAAGTAAGAAAAAATGTCCATCAAGGAGTATGCCATGATGTTTCACCAGTTGTCTAGGTATGCTCTAGAGATGGTATCAGATATGAGGGATCAGATAAGAAAGATCTCCTCAAGACTATCTCGTGAGTTGGTGCTGAGAGTAAAAAGTCATTGTTGATCAAAGTCATGGACATGTCTAGGTTTGTTGTGTATATGCAACATGTGAAAGAAGAGAAATAGAAACAACTTGAGATTAATGAGAGGCAGAGGAAGAGGTCTCAATTTTCTAGAAAAAATAGTGGCCAACAGTCTAGTGGTAAGTGATCCAAGATGAAGAATTGGGTGAGTCCTAATTCCTATTCTATGAGTAGTATTCCGTACCCGAAGCCATCAGGAGGTAGATGTTTTAAGAATAGTAATGCTTCTAAGGAACAGGATTCCCAGTCTCAGGCTAGTGGGGCCCAATTGATCCATCCTACACTTCTTTTAGATTTTGTGGTCAGTATCATCATGGATAGTCTGAGAATGGTAGGAACAGATGTTTTAGATGTGGCTAGATTAGGGACATGTAGTGAGAGTGACCCTATCTTGAGTCTTCTTGGCAAAAAGGGCCCATATTGTTACTTCACCTTCTCCTACACCGAATGGTGCTGCCTCTGCTTCTACTTCTGGTACCGGCACTGGCCAAAATCTCTTAATGCACTTGCTACCCAATAGAAGTCTGAGGCAAGATGTCATGACTGGTAAATTGAAACTTTATTTTTGTAACGTGTATAATTTGATTGATCTAAGGTCCACTATATCTTATATGACCTCATTTATGGATGAACATTTTAGTTTTAGTCCTAAGTGTCTATCGGTTCCTTTTTCTGTTTCTAGATTGATAGAAGACTCTATAGTTGTCAAAAAAGTCTATAGGGGGTGTGTGGTAGCTTTTGGTAGTAAAGAAACTCTGGTAGACTTGATAGAGTTAGACATGGTCGATTTTGATGTTATTCTGGGGATGTGTTGGTGGCATTTGTGCTATGCTTCCTTAGGTTGTCAGACTTGTAAGGTGATGTTTAAATTCCCTAACGAACCGGTCATTGTATAGGAATGGGGTTCTTTAGTGCCTAAGGGGAGGTTCATCTAATATCTTAGATTTCAAAAATTTATTTCTAAGGGGTGTTTATATTATTTGGTCCTAGTTAAAGATTCTAACTAGGAAGGTCCCTCCCTAGAATCTATCCCCGTGGTTAATAAATTTTTGAGGTCTTTACCGATGACCTTCTTGGTATTCCTCCACATAGGGAAATTGATTTTAGGACTAATCATATTTCAGACACTCATCTAATTTCCATCCCTCTTTATAGAATAGGTCTGGCATTGAAGGAGCTTAAGGAGCAATTGAAGGATCTTTTAGATAAAGGTTTTATCTATTCTAGTGTGTCTATTTAGGGTACTCCCATGTTATTTCTGCGTAAAAAGGATGGCTCCTTTTGAATGTGCATTAATTCTCATCGGTTGAACAAGGTGACCATAAAGAATAAATATCCTTTTCCTATGATCAATGATTTATTTGATCAACTTTGAAGCAAAATATTTCTCTAAGATTGATGTTAGGTTGGGTTATAATCAGCTTAAGATTAGGGAAGTGGATATCCCTAATACTACCTTCAGGAGCTGGTATGGTTAATTTGACTCCCTAGTTATGTCTCTTTGGTTGACCAATGCCCCAGCGGCATTCATGGATTTGATGAATAGGGCATTTCGACTATTCCTGGACTTGTTTTTCATTGTCTTCATTGATGACATCTTTGTCTATTCTAAGAGTGAGGAGGATCATGTCGATCATCTTCGTGCAGTGTTGCAAACCTTGAAGGATGATCGCTTGTATGCAAATTTCTCTAAGTGTGAATTCTGGTTGAAAGCTGTGACTTTTCTAGGTCATATTATCTCTAGTGAAGAAATCATGGTGGATTCATAAAAGGTCATCGTGGTTAAGTAGTGGCCTAGACCTTCCACTCCAACTGATATTTTGAGCATCTTTGGTCTAGACAGTTACTATATGAGATTTTTGGAGTTTTTTTTATGATAACTACCTTATTAACTAAATTAACACAGAAGAAGGTCAAGTTCTTATGGTCGGATGCGTGTGAGGATAGTTTTTAGAATTTGAAAAATAAGTTGACTTCGGCTCCTGTTTTTACCTTACAGCATGGTAGGGTGGTGGCCTATGCTTCTAGGTAGTTTAAAGTTCATGAAAATAACTACCCTACTCATGATTTAGAGTTGTTGGCTATGGTATTTCCATTGAATATTTGGTGTCACTATCTCTATGGGGTTCATGTTGACCTATTTTCTGATCATAAGATCCTTCAGTATGTGTTTACCGATAATGATTTGAATCTCAGATAAATGAGATAGCTTGAGTTCTTAAAGGACTACGACATAAGTCTCCACTACCACCCATGTAAAGCTAACGTAATTGCTGATGCTTTTAGTAGGTTATCCATAGAGAGTTTTGCTTATGCTGATAAGGATAAGTGGGATTTAGTGAAGGATATTCACCATTTGGCTAGCCATAAAGTTCATCTCCCTGATTCTGAGAGTGGTGGTGTGTTTGTGTACCTGGTATCGCAACGTCTCATATTGTTGAAATAAAGGAAAAACAAATGTTGGATCCTAATTTGATCAAGATTAAGAGTAATGTGGGTAAAAAAAAGGTTGTTAACTTTGTGATTGGTAGTGATGGTATCTTGAGGTACCAAGGTAGGTTATGTGTTCCCAATGTTTTGTAGTAGAGGAAAAGGATCTTGGCTGAATATCATGGATCTCATTATGCTTTTCATCCCAGTTCTATGAAAATGTATCATGATCTTAAGGAGCTCTATTGGAGGAATAATATGAAGCGAGATATGTCTAGTTAGGTGGCTAAGTGTATGGTGTGTCAACAAGTGAAAGTTGAGCACTTGAGTCCAAGTGGGTTGTATAAAGAGAAAGAGTTTCCTGAATGGAAGTGGGAGGTGATTAACATATATTTCATAATTGATCCTCCTCGATATCGGAATCAATGTGATTCGATTTGGGTCATTATAAATGAAAAGATCAAGTCAGCTTATTTATTGCTGTGAAGACTAATTATTCGACAAAGAATTATTGTAAGTTGTATCTTCAAGAGATTATGAAGTTGCAACGAGTTCTGACTTCTATCATTTCGGATCGTGGTACTCTATTTTCATCCTATTTATGGAAGTCATTTAAGAAAATTTAGGGACTAAAATGTGTCATAGTACCGCTTTCCACCTGCAAATGGATGGGCAAGTAGAGAGGACCATTCAGACATTAGAAGATATGCCCCGTTCTTGAGTGATTGATTATGGTGGTTGTTGGTATGACCTTTTACCTTTGATTGATTTTACTTATAATAATAGTTACCACTCAGCATTGGTATGGCTCCTTTTAAGGCGTTGTACGTTAGGAGATGTCGATCTCCTATAGGGTGGTATGAGGTTCATAGCGGTAAGTATTTTGGCCCTAATTTGATTCACCAAGTCTTGGAGAAGGTTAAGGTGATTCGTGATAGACTTAATACCGCACAAAGTCGGCAAAAGTCCTATGCAGATATAATGCATAAGGAGTTAGAGTTCAAAGTCAGTAATTGGGTATTCTTAAAGGTTTATCCCATGAAGGGATTATTGTGGCTTTGTAAGAAGGGAAAATTGAGTCCCTGGTATGTTAGTCCATATTTGATGTTTTAGAGGGTTGGTAATGTTGACTATTAATTGGAGTTTCCCCCTAGTTTGAGCTACATCCATCCGGTATTCCATGTGTCCATGTTGCGGGAATGTATAGGTGATCTTTCGTTAGTTGTTACCTTAGAGGACGCTGGTATTTGGGACTCTTTGTTCTATGAGGAGGTCTATAGAGGTGGCTTCGGACAAGGTTATATAGAGGAACCAAAAGTTTGAGGAAGCTACTTAGGAGGCGGAAGAGGACATGAAACCCAAGTATCCGTATTTGTTTATTCATTCTGCAAACTCGAACTTGAGGTATGCTCTAATATTCTTAACATGATTTATGTTTTTGATAGACAATGGGTTTGAGTCCCAAAACCAATTGAATTAAAGGATGTTTGGTAGTTGTAAGAAGCCAAGTCACAAGATGTCTTGAGTCTTGCCCAAAGTATTCTGCTTCGGGTATGGATTGTAGAGTACTAATCATAACTTAGGGTACTACTTGGACATAAGGGTTGGTATGTTGATCAATAAGGGGTCAAAGGAGAAGTCTAGGGTACGAGTTAGGGTACCACTCATACCCTAGGGTACGAATCAAGGGGAGAGTTGTACTATCCTGGGTGCAATTTTTAGCTTTTAAGCTGAGGATATTTTATACTTTTCCCACCTCTAAACCCTTATAACCCATGACTTATAACATTGTTTGGACCTTCATTCTTCAATTAGACAAGATCAAAACATTCTAAAAACACTCTCTAAACTTCTTCAACAAAGATTAGAGGCTAGGGTTTCAAGAGTGTCCATGTAAAGGCTAAAGGGGTCAGGAATCATTTCGTGAATCATCTTGTACAAGGAAAATAAGACTCTCCCCTCATTTTAATTTCTCAAATATCATGTATTTTTAACATTGGTAATGGAATGTAAATAGTGGTTTTGAAATCAAAGGTTAAGGGTTTTGATACATAATGATTAATATTGTTTACTCTTGTTTAAACTTGTGTTTATACATTCTTTTGGTGATGGTTTGCACACATGGGTGCTTTTTTATTGTGGTTTAAAAAATGGGTCATGATTAACCCTAAGCTTGATTATTTTACTTTGATTTTGGTCTTAGAAAAGGTATGCCCTCAAGGTGTTTGTTAAAATGTCTAGGAGAAATAACTAGTTGCATGTCAACGGTTTTTTGAACTAATGCAATGGCTTAATGAGTAAGAATGTTTAGTAAATGATATTGTAAAGGCCTTGTTTTCCATGTGTAGAGTTAAATGGTAACCTAGGTAGTTTAATTAGTTAGAAAGGGTTTGAGTCCCCAAACATGAAATGGGATTGTGTTTGAACTAAAACTTGGTATAAGAATGCTAATGAAGAATGAATGGTTTTGTAAAAGGTCTTGATGACCACAAGTTGACTTGAATGGTAGTTTAAACTAAGTCAATTGCCTATTAAAGTTATTGATTAATAAATGGTTCATGAAGACCTTGTGGTCATGTATGGTGTTGAATCGTAGCCTTGATGGCTTGAATTGGTTAAGTGGGTTAGAGTCCCCAAATATAAACTGAGTGGATGTAAATGACTTGAGTGGACGAAGGGTTAAAATCCCAATGTTGACTAGTAAGGTACATGATGACATGTGATTAGAGTCCATTTGTTCAATGACTTGGCTTGTGGTTAGAGTCAACTTGTCTAATAACCTGACTTATGGTTAGATTTCACATGTTCAATTGCATGGCTTATTGTTAACATCCACTTGTCTAATGAAATGGCTTGTGGTTAGAGTCTGCTTGCTTAGTAATACAGTTTGAGGTTAGAGTCCTCTTGCTTAAAATAATCGGGAAGTTCAAACTTCCTACTCTATGCACGAGGAAGGTTAGAGTCCTCCACTTCATGGATCATGATTGGGGTCTTCAAAATGCATGTTAAGGCTTTGTTTCTTTACCAACACTTGGTGTATCTATATATCTACATATGTGTCTATCTATATAAATTTGATTATGATGGTTTGACTTGGTTAGAATTGTGGGATTATTTTATCCTTACCCTTGAGTTACATTCTAGCGCTCTAACCGCTAACCATCTTCGAACGTTGTGTCCCCACACAACACAGCGGCTAGAGCTTATTCATTTCTTCTTTTGCAATGACTAAGTGTTTGAGTGGTTCGAGTGTTTATATTGAAGTAGTGAGCTTCCATATTTCGGAAGACATATATCTCATAGTCTTTCTACTTTATGTCATAGACTTGTTTTACACTTGATTTTGGCTATTGTCGGGGGCTTGTCCCGACATATTTTTTCTTCAGATTTATAAAGGGTCTGTGGTTGACTATGGATCTTGTTGGATTTGGCTTGTACCGACATTTATAAGTTATGATTATTAGTCTTGTTTCCTCTATCTATTTTATGTTCAGGGTTCATCCGACACTTGTAGTTGATGTGATGGTTAGGCTAGGTGATGAGTGGTGATTTTACCACTCATTCACACTCAACATTCATGCACATTACCTTATTTTTAATGAATAAATGAGATATAATTGTGATTTAATGCACTAATATCCACTCTTTGCAGGAATAGAGTTGAAAAAATAGAAAGATGTGGATTGGAGCTTAAAATGATAAAAAAGGGAACAAGACAGTGCCGCTGATGACATAGAGCAAAAGGGCTTCAGTTACTGCAGTCGTGGTCTGCTGACTATGATTACAGCAGTCAAGTAGGGTCAATCAACCATGGTAACATAAGTCTATTACGATCGCGGCTAAGTTGGTGCAATCACGGCTTAGCAAAAGAGTTCAGCCCAAGGGAAAATTTGGAAATACAGGTGGTTGATCCCAATTTTGACAAAAAGACTCAAACCCTAGATTTATGAATCAGATTCCTTCTTCCCCAATTTTTTTAGGTTTAGCTCTTGAGTTCATAGCCTTCATACTTGGAGAAGCTAATATTGTATAAATTTTAGGTGAAGAATACATTAAAGACCTTGTAAGTATAGGAATAACTCACTTCAATTGTTAATTTGTGGGAGTGCAAAGTTTGAAGTAACATTCACTTAATCTTCAACAAGTTATCTCAATGGAGATTATGGGTATATCTATTCCTATTTATCTTATGTGTTGCTAGATCTCCCTGTAGGGGTTATGTGTGAATAAGGGTTAAAGTTTGTATGGATTGGAATTGTTAACCTGTATTTGGTAGTTCATACTTATGGGTTTTATCATTGCTATGCTAACTTGGTAGGGATTTATGGGTGAAATCCCCAAATACCCACATGGGTTTGATGAGTGAAAGATGCAAACTCTAGAAAGCTCAAGGACATCTTCGAAAGAAGGGTTTGGGGTGAACTTTAGGAATCCACATCATCCTTGAAAGAGAGATGTGGATACCAAAGCAATGATAGATAATTATGTGTGTAGTTTGCTAAATTTTCACTATCTTAGACATAAGGGTGATTGTGAAGTTAACTATACCATGGGTATTATCATGGAAATAGAGATTCCTAAATTAAGGTTTGGTTACCAAATATTGAACACATCTGTTTGGTATCCGAAAGAATCAATGGGTGAAAATTTGGTGTTTTGTTGAAATACTAGCATCAAAATCTAGAACTGAACCTACCCATATTTGAATTACTAAATTGATGTTGATTACTAACACCCACATGTCATTCCCTTAGTAACAAATAATCCTAATATTTGTGCCTAATTGTAAAAACTCTAATTATTCATAGCCCTGAATTTATACTAGAAAAAAACCAAAAAGAAACATTAGTGTTGATACTCTCCTCACCCCTCCATTTTTATCTTCTTGTAAAATTGGTTTGAATTTAACTTGTATCTATTATTACAAATAAACTTTATTGCCACTCACATTGTTCCAAGTGGATTCGACCCCAACTCCAAAGTTGGGTAAATATATTAATGACGACCGCCTTGTACTTAAATTGACATGTAAGTTGAGTGTTATAAAAAATAGCATCGTTGCTGGGGAACAATTTGGTGTATTGAGTTAGTTTGAAATTCTAGCTTACTTGCTTTGGTTAAAACTTGTAAATATGTGTTTGTTATTTTTTTTTTATTATGTTAGGTAGATTTTTGCTTATTTTTTGTTTATTTCTTAATATGGCATCATGGAATGAATATGGGTTTGGTGGTTGTAAATCACACCTTGATTATCCATCTCCATATTATGGTTGACACCACTTTTGGAAAGATTGTAGATATGCTCCCCGAAGAGAGATGTATGCACCATTTACATCCTATGGGGAGTATAGTTGTTCTCTATGTGGTGGTTGAAATGGACATCGGAGCAATTGCTCAAACATCCCCTGCCCCTGTTATGCTAACCCAAGTGCTAATTCTCTTATGATTTTGATTGATATTATGATTAGGAAAAGAAAGAAAGAAGCATCGAAAATAATGGTAACGAAGCAATGCCTCAACTTATCCTAGACTGGTTGACATCAATAGAGGATAGTATAAACCTCATGCATCATTCCATGAAGCTGGGTATCGAGGAAAGTAGGAGGATAGAAGAGATAGACATAGAGGTCAATCATTCAAATACTAAGACTATGCCCATACTTCTGAATGATCTTGACATTGAAGAATCCTCGGTAATTTCATAACCAACCAAACCTAATATGGTTGAAGATGCAAAAAAGGAAGAAATGGTACTAGAGTATGAAGAAGAAGCTAAGCTAAACCCTTACAAATCTCTAGTCCATTTTGGGGTAAAGATGACCAATGGAATGCGACTCCAAAATTAGGGAAAATGCCCTATTCTACCCATTTTTCAACATTATGCTTGGCGGATTTGAAAAAAGTTAATCCACCCAAGAAAGTGTTGAATATTGGAGTGAATGAGCAATTTCCTTATATTTTAGGGTTTATCCTTCTAAATGGGCATACCGTTTCCCCAAACTCAAAGGACAAGAAGCTTAAAAATCGATGTCCAATTAGTGGCCTTCTAATGTTCTCACTTTGCCCAATGAGCCCATAAGAAAGTTCGATGCAAAATTGGGCAAGCGGTTTAAGTTTTCAAATTGGCATGATAGAACATGTGTCATCATGCCCTCACATTTTCCAACGTGACTCAAAGATGTAATGATAAAAAATTGGGCAGAAAATTCAAGTAATCTAAGTGGAGACACAAATAAGGATTAAAAAGGTGTCGTGCCACGACATTAAATCAAGTTCTTGATTGTAGGCATCCCATAATTTTTCATGTTTACACTATTTATTTTTGAATAAGTCACATAATGTTGTTGTTTTGTAGGTTCTTTGGACAATATTGGAAGCCGAAAATAGGGGAAAAAGAAGTTTAGAAGTGTGGCAGCTATGCTGAAATATAGGGAAAAACAAAGGTGTAGATCGCCTCAGTGACTGCAATCGCAGGTTGAGAATTGCGATCGTGGTACTGCAATCACACCAATCAGGCCACAATCACATCTCTGCGTCCAACTTTTAACATGGTTATCAATGCGGTCTTAGGGAGTCCTTTATACCCTTCTTCTGCTTTCATGTTATGTAGTGAGGTCACTATTAGACTTTTTAAGTTAGGAGTGTACGGCCCTACCCTTGTGTGAGTACACATTGGCTTGCAATACTTGAACTTAGTTGACGCAAAGCATGAAATTTTTGTGAAGTCGGTTGTTTTCTTTTCTAGCTTTTTATTTCTTTTAATAATAATGTTGGACGAGCCTTTCCCTATGATAGATTGAGTGATGTCTTTTAAAAGGAATAGAGTCATGTCTGGGTTTTGAGTCATAGATGCAGGGAAAGTCTGAGTACCCATAGCATTGTAAATTATAAATTTGGGATCATATTATACACCATTAGCAAAGTATAACTAGCCATATGGGTGGTTTGCCCATTTTGAGCCAAAAGGTGAGGCAAAGGCTTTGGTTGTAGCCATAATTTAAAAAATTATGTGTTGTGCTAATGGAAAACAAGAACCCCCCTCCATCCAAATTTTTTAAAAAATCACGGGCATGGACGTCAGCAATGTTTTAACAAAACTTTTTCTCTTTTTGGGGCTCCGTAGTTTTTGACTTGTGAATAGAAATAGATACTCCAAAATTGTCTCTAGTGGATGGGATATTTGAGCTCCCTTGAAAAATTTTGCATGCCATGTGTGGATAGCTATTTGCATTTATCTCTTGTATACTTGTGTTATCTAGAACATGCCCTATTAGTCTTTTAAAACTAATTTTGATTGTACTTGGTTGGAGAAATGATATTAGGCCCTCTTTGTGATTATGGAAACCACTTTATCCTAAAAATCCTACCAAAGAATGCATGTAATCCCTAGTTACCCACTTTGAGTCTTTGGACCTTTCTTTGGCAAACGCATTACAAGCCATGAACCATTCTTTTTATCCCTTTTTAAGCCATACCCTCGTTGAACTTGATGCTAAAAGCCTATGTTGGGGTGGTAAAGATTGATGGAATGTTCTTTAGAATTGTAAGAAAATAAATAGTAAATAAAGAGGATCCAACAAAGGAATGAATTGCTCGAAAGTGTCAAGAAAAAGTAATGAAAGAAATGGGTGAACAAAAGGAGCAAAAAGTAGGCATGATAAAATGGAGAAAACAAAGAAGAGTGGCCCATAGTCATAAAGGAATATTGAATAGGGTGACGTGAATGTTCAAGGAAGAGCACGACCATGTTGTTCAAAAATGTTATCCTACCCTTACCCAAACCTAAGTTATAAGCTTAGAAAGCCCTTTGAGATCTTCGACCATTTACTTTCTTTATAGTGGCGATGGAAAATAGGGGCAAGCCTATGGTAGGATATTTATTGCATAGAGATTTATTTTGTGAGGGAGATAATTTTTTAACTTAAAATTCATTGTTGCATATTTGGTAGCTTGGTGCGTGGAATTCTTTTCCTTGTGAGTTAACATGTAAAAAAAATTGAGGAGGGTGATTTTATCACCTTTCGAGCAAAAAAGAAAATGGAGTATAGATTAGTTGTGGTCAATAGGGTTGGTTTTTGTTGCTTGGTTTCTCTTTGAAGTATTATGCATCCTTTGATATTGTAATTTTATAATGAAGGGTATAGTAAAACTAGCCTAGCATATGTGCAATGAGCTACTTGTGGTGATAACTAAAGTTGAGGTCATTGTGATCTTTAAGGCATAAAGATTGGGTATAGATGATTATGTCTCATAGTAAGAGATAGTTTTCCTTGAGGACAAGAAATAACTTTAAGTTGGGGGTGTTGATGAGTGGTGATTTTACCACTCATTTGCACTAAACATTCATGCACATTACATTGTTTTGAATGAATAAATGAGACATAATTGTGATTAAATGCACTAATATCTGATGTTGGGCGTATTTATACGTCTAAGCACCATAACCTACCCATGTTTTAGCTAAGTTTTGAGGATAAAATACATAATTCTTGCACTTTTAGTCCATTTTTAAGTAAGTGAGCTGACCTATGTTATTAGCATGCTTTTCAGGTACTAATGAAGAAGATTTCAGCACTTTGGGGACCTGTGGACAGCAAAGGAAAACTTCACATAAAAGGGAAAGCAGCTTTTGGACTGAATGTGATGCATGGGAAATTTTTCCCGGGCAAACTCAGTATTTTTAAATAGTTAAGGATACAATAGGAATTTATTAGAGAAGGATGTTATTAAAAACCTTATTGCTGAATTTTTAGGGATTATTCACATAATTCAGATTCTGTAATATTGGGAACAGAGAAAAACACAGCGTAGCTTGAGGAGAGAGAGAGAAACGTGCTTCTCTCTTGATTTTGCTAGTCATCTTCATTACCATAATCATTCGTTGTTTTGGTATGATGACTACTTCTATGTTGATTTCGGTTTTATTCATGAGTAGCTAAGCTCATCTGTTATGGTTATGGAAACCTTGTAGAATACTCTCTATTGCTATGGGTTTTTGAATTTGTGATGTGTCATGCCATTTATATCATTACTCTCTTCATTTTGATTGAATTCTCGTGGTTTCAAACATAGGTAATACGCCATTATAGCAATAACTTGTTCGATAGAAAAGTTGTTGTTTGGAAAAGAGAGTGTGACAAGAAATTAGGGTTTCCAACCTCTAGTTTACACGGTAATACCTTAGCAGGATTAACGACTTGGAGAGTTCGTATAGTTTGTTGTACACTTTAGGTTCGAGAGAACTAAGGTGAATAAATCCTTGATGGTTGAAAAACACTTGGATTTAGAATTAGAATACGTCTCTCTATAAGTGCATGCATGTATAAAATCCGTATTACCCATAGTTAATATAGAAGTAGAAGCTACAAGGTGGATATAACCCTAACTTGTTATTCTCTGTGATCAAATATAACTACGCATATTATCTCATCGTTACACTGATAATATTATTGTCCACTTAAACCAAACACCCCTTATCTTGGAACCTTCAACCAACAGTCTAATAATAATCGCAATACTTAGTGATCATAGTATTCCCTGTGGGATTCGACACCCAACCCAGTTGGGTTCTATATTTTACAGTGACCGCTTACACTTTCTAACGAGAGTTGTAATTTGGGCGTATCAATATCCACTCTTTGCAGGTATAGATTTTAGGGGATTGAAAGATATGGATTGGAGCTTAAATGATCAAAAAGGGAGAAAGACAATGCAGCTGAAGACCTGGAGCAGAAGGGCCTCCGTTACTACAGTTATAGTTTGTTGACTGCAATCACAACTGTCAATTAGGGTCAATCAATGGCGGTCGCATAAGTCCATTATGGTCGTGGAGGCCGCGGTCGCAGCCAAGATGGTGCGATCGTGGCGTAGCAAAAGAGTTCAGCCAAAAGGCAAATCTGGAAATGCACGTGGCTGATCCTATTTTTTGACAAAAGACAAACCCTAGAATTATTTATCAAATTCCTTCTTCCCTAATTTTTTTAGGTTTAGCTCTTGGGTTCATATCCTCCATACTTGGAGAAGAAAATATTGTTTAAATTTTGGGTGAAGAATACATTGGAGACTTTCTATGTGGAGGAATAGCTCACTTCTAGTGTTGATTTGTGGGAGTGGAAAGTTTGAAGTAACATTCACTTAATATTCAACAAGTCATCTTAATGGAGATTATGGGTATATCTAGGCGTATTTATCATATGTGTAGCTAGATCTCCCTCTTGGGGGTTATGTGTGAATAAGGGTGAAAGTGTGTGTGGGTTGTTATTGTTAAACTCTATTTGGTAGTTCGTACTTATGGGTTTTATCATTGCTATGCTAATTTAGTTGAGATTTACTGGTGAAAGCCACAAATACCCACATGGGTTTGATGAGTCAAAGCTCCAAACTCTAGAAAGCTAATGGACATCTTCGAAATAAAGGTTTTGGGTGAACTTTATGAATCCACATCATCCTTGAAAGAGGGGTGTGGAGACCAAAGCAATAATAGACAATTATCTGTGTAGTTTGCTAAATTTTCAGTATCTTAGTCATAAGGGTGATTGTGAAGTTAACTATACCTAGGGTATCATCCTATAAATAAGGATACCAAAATTGATGTTTAGTTACAAAATGTTGAACATATCCATTAGGTATTCGAAACAATTAATAGATGAAAGTTTGGTGTTTTGTTGAAAGACTAGCGTCAAAATCTAGAATTGAACCTACCCATATTTGACTTATTAAATTGATGTTGATTACTAAGACCCACATGTCATTCCCTTAGTACCACATAATCCCAATATCGGTGCCTAATTGTTAAAACTCTAATTATTCATAGCCCCAAATTTATACTCGAAAAACCCAAAAAGAAGCATTAATGTTGATACTCTCCTCACCTCTTTTTTATCTTCCTGTAATATTGGTTTGAATTTAACTTGAATATATTATTTTGAATTAACTTGATTTCCACTCACATCGTTCCTCGTGGATTCGACCACGACTCCAAAGTTGGGTAAATATATTGACGACGACCGCCTTTCTCTTAAATTGATAAGTAAGTTGAGCGTTATCATTAGTCTGATGATGTGATCTTCGTTTCTTGTTCAACTCGAGATGCCCTTTACTATAAGGCCCCGATTTGGATTGTGTCAATTATTATCTATTATCATGAATCTTTTTGGATTTAAGGTAATAATCCTTCAAATTCATGCATGAATTTCTCAGTTTTTACCCAAAAATCCAAATTCACTTAATGCTTGATTCTTGCCAAAAATTTGTTTTTTTACCCAATTTTTGAGGGTTATGATTCCTTATTCATGTATGAACGTTGGGTTGACCTCAAAAACATGATATTTTTAAGTGGGTCCTACTTGGGGTTTTTGGTGTTGTTTTTGGACCCAAAGCACAAAGGTGCAATATCGGTATAGTTAGACTCATATTGATGAGTAGATTACTATTTTGATAGTGTGAGGCATTTAGGAGATTATGAAGTAAAGATGGACATATGGTGAATGATGTAAGGATTTACGGTTTGGCTTTGAGGTAGTCTTCTGTCTACTCTACTTCGTAGATGATGTTTGATATATATTACAAACGAATAAGAATGTTATGATTGATTATAAGTAGAATGCCTTAGTCTTGACTATTTAATTTGGAGATTAGATGAGGGTTTTGGACCCATAAGGTGATATGCTTAGTACCTTTTATAATTTTATTGTCTTCTCCCTAGATTAAACTAATTCCTATAATGAATATGATATAATGCTAGGTTTGATATGTGGTTTTACAATGGGAAGTATGATTAGTATATTTCCCCTTATTTGGGCTATTGCTTTGATCTTGAAACCATAGTTTGAAGTAGAGTTGACTTAACTGCCTTTGTTCTAAATGAAGTTCCTATCATAGTATTTGTTATACCTTCCTATCATAGAAATTATGTATGATGATTCTAGCCTCAATATTAATGCCAATGCTAAGGCTGACACACATACCGATCCCGGCCATACCAACCCCAGAAGTACCACAAAGCCTCTATCCAAAAGAATACAAATATCCGGTTGGGACATGCCCCCAACTATGGCTAAAACCAATATCCAGAAAGAAAGTAAAATGTCTAAGAATGTCCAATATGAAATGATGCCTTCTGAAAGGATGGAAGCTCACCATTTACATCTAATAAGATGTCCCCAAATCAAGTACCATGAAGAAGGAGTCAAACGTTTGGTTCCTGCATAGCATGGGTACACAACCGCCAGTAGACAGGTTAGTGGGTGAACACTAGCATGAAACTCGGGGTAAGGATAAAGTAATGACAGTTACCAAATCCAAGTGAAAACTATCCAATGCACAAAACCATACATATATATAAGTGCTAGGAAAAGGGATCGGGTTTAACCTGCCATTTAAAACCTTTACCTAGATTATGTAGTTAATCAGTCCTTCCACCGACGCGCTATATGGGTTCATCTCCCCCCCAAAAGGGTCCCGGTTCTTGTAGCCACACGACTAGGCAATAACCATGGGATGACCAGTACATCCCTCCAATATAAATGTGATACTTGCTCGTGGACATCGAAGACCCCTCATATAGGTAAATATGAGTTTTCAGTTTTGAACCCCCCAAGATCGCCACCATCCACGGCTTAGATTATACTTCCCTCTATTAATGCCCAATTAAAACAATTAACAACCAATCCAATTATCCATTTATTAACCAAGGATATTTAATAAACCAATGGTATTGATATACCACAATACTTGCAAGCATTATCTATTGCCAAAACATTTAGATTAAGGGGACTCTCAGTGCCCTTTTTGTTTACCATATTAACCTCTTGGGAGACTACCATGTTCTCCACAAGCATAACCAATTATCCTTTAACCTTTGTAAACCATTTATAGTTTCATGCATACGCTTAAAAAATGCAAGAGTTCCATTTAAAATAAGCCAATATAATGAACATATCTTTATAAGTATTTAATCAAACACCTTGGGGGCATAACATAACCAAAACCAAATTCCATTGCGGTTAAACCATTACCATGCAATTACAGTATCCAAAACCACCATTAATGCATAGAAAACATAATTAAAACCATAACAAATCATAACCAAGCCTTTAACATCAAAACCCCCAAAATTAATAGTTGAAAACCAAAACCATGAAAGAGTAAAACCATTAAAAAATCAACCATATAACCATGCCTTTAATTGAAATCAAAATTAAGAAAGAGAATCATGACTTAAACCAAGAAGATTGATGGAAGAATTCAATAAGCCAAACCCCAAAGAAATCCCTTAGTTGAAACCCTAGATCTTTTGCCCCAAAAGCTTTTGATATAATTATGATATGTTTTGAAAGAGATTATAAGTGTTTAAGATTACAATAATAGGGTAAATAACCTCCTAAATGTATTAGAAGTCGTGGTTCCTTATTAGGTTAAGTAGGAAAATATCCAGAATACCCCTAGTTAAACCACATAAAAAATCCGACGAAGGGTCATGGCTGACCTCCTTACGAGTCGTAACCTAGCATACAGTTGACATCCACCCAATTGTAAACAAGCCTTAATAATGGAACACACACTATCCAGTATACGACTCATCCGACCAAGTCATATCCTCAGCATATGATTTGTATCAATGGTCTGTATCCCTAACAGAATGTAACACTAAGAAGATCAAATACTGTTCATCTTACGAGTGACCTATACAACTCGTACCAATGCCTTACGACTCATAACCTTAAGTTGTATCCATTCCAATTTCCAAGACCATACCACTAACTAATAATGGTTAACTTACTATAGGACTTCACCACTTGTACCCATTCTTAAAACTCATACCATAAGTCATAATGGGTCTGAAGAACGAGATTCCATGACATTTTCTAAGGGTCCAAACCTAGGATGCTTCAGTCACCCTTACTAGGAACATTAGTCCCCGAATGATGGATAAGGTACGGGTAACCACAAATAGAGTCATTTGCATTATCAAACATCCCTTTAACAAATTTTGAAAAAAAAAAGGCAAAGGTGTCAACCTTTCCTTTAACAAACTAAGAAAATAAAGATGTGTTCAAGAACACATACCTTCTGCATGAATACCAGGAGAAGAAAACAAGAGCGGATACTTGGACTTCATGTTCTCTTTGGCTTTCCACTTGGCCTCTTCCACCTTGTGGTTCCATCGTAGAACCTTAACCAAAGACACATCATTGGTCTACAAAAGACGAACTTACCTATCCAATATATCAATGGGGACCTATTCATAAGATAGAGAATCAGAGATATCCAACCCTTCCAAAGGCACAATCAAAGACGGATCACCAACATAATTCCTTAACATAGACACATGAAATACCAAATGAACCAAGCTCAAGATAGATGGCAACTCCAACTCATACGCAATATTGCCCGCTCTCCGTAAAATCTCATAAGGACCAATGTACCAAGGACTGAGCTTTCCCATTTTTCCAAACCACATTTCTCCCTTCATAGGAGATACTTTAAGGAAAACCTTATCGCCAAATGCAAACTCCAAGTCTTTATGCCTAACATCCACATAGGACTTTTAACGACTCTGCGCAATATTTAGCCTATCTCAAATCACCATCACCTTTTCCATATCTTGACAAACCAAATTTGGTCTAACCAAATTAGCCTCACCGAGCTAAAACCAACCAATAGGAGATCTACACCTTGTTCTATATAATGCCTCAAAGAGGACCATACCAATACTCATATGATAGTTATTATTGTATCCAAATTCTACCAAAGGTATATGCTCCACCCAACTACCACCATAATCAATAACACAAGTTTAAAGCATATCTTCCCCAATATTTTCAGGAAAAACCAACAAAAGTGAGACGTAAACTGAATATCGTGATAAAAAATAATTGAAATAGGCACCCCATGTAGTTTCATAATATCTTGAAGATAAATCCACTCATAATCCTCCTTCGAAATACTAGTACGCACAGGCAAGAAATGCCCAGACTTCATGATCCTATTGATGTTCTAGCATTTGACGAAATATTATACATCTTTTTCAAGGGATAATTGTACGTTTTTAAGAAATTGATGTTTCATTTAATATTGGATTTTAGTGATTTTAGGTCAAGGAGTTAGATGAAGAAGAAACTTAGTAAAGTAGAAGAAAAAGGGCACTAACGGTCGAACTGGTGGACCGTCAGCCATGCGATGGACCGTCAGGGTGACCATCAGAATTAAATAGAAAGGACTAAGTGAATGACCCCTGTGATGGTCCAAGTGACGGACCGTCAGACCTTCGACGGACCGCTAACTTGGCCTTCAGGCTGAAACAGAGAATGGTCATTGAGAGGATCAAGCTACGGCCCATGCAACGAACCACTAGGCCAATGGCGATCTATTAACATGACCGTCGCCACTTAACTAGAAAGTGGAAAATTAGTACCTTCAGCGACGATCCTTGTGACGGACCGTCAGACTATCGATGGGTCGTCAGCATGACCATCAACCTTTACACATCCTTGATAAGTTTAAATTTCAAATGTCCAGGACCTGGGAACATATAAATACCAAGTTTAGGTTTTATTTAGGTATCTTTTATCATATTTTCCACCTAGAAACCTTATTGTACGCATTATTCACTGTGATTTAAGTTATAATTGTGGATCTAGTTATCTTTATCCATATTCTCATTGAAGATTCAGGAATAACTATTGTAACTTTTGTAAGTAATTCTCTGAATCCATTTATGAAGAGCACAATGTTTTTTTCTTCTTCTCTTGAGATGTGTGGATAAACTCCCATAACTAGGGTTATGGGAGCCTTGATGTTAATAGTTATTGGGGTAGTGAAAATGCTTAATTCCCATACATAATTGAGGTTGCATAAACCCTTCTTCACATTAATGATCTTTGTTGGTTGGAAACTTAAAAGGTGGGTCCAAGAACATTACTTCTCTAAGAAGAAAAGTATATGTTGGGAATAAAAGGAGTTTACATGAAATCAAAAGGCTTCAACCTTTGGGTTATGGGTTGATGCCTTAACAAGGATTAACCCACATGAGAGACTAATTGAATAAATCAATACACTCATTAAGTTTGAAAGAGTTAAAGGGTAAACTATTCATTTAGGTTGAGAAACTAATGGGTGAACTCTATAATTCAATAACTCTTGCAATTGAAGTTGTAAATTAGGAATTTAAGATAATTCACAACCCTATCTATTTGAGCATCTTGTTGAACATAACTCTAGTTTGTTTATTCTTCTTGAATTAATAGTTTCAATAAAACCTTCTAGCTAGAACGCTACTTGTTACAACTATTTAAATATTGTTAATAATTCAAAAACCCCTTTCTCTAGAGCCTTCTATCAATAGTCTATTAAAAACCATAATACTTAGTTTGCACAGTATTCCGTATGGGATTTGACCCCAAGCTAGTTGGGTTCTAGTTTTGACACCGACCACTTACATTTTCTAATGAGAGTTGTAATTTGGGCGTATCAAATTTTGGCTCCATTGTCGGGGAATACAGTTGTCAATTAAGTTTGTGACTATTAATTGACCTTTGATCAAGTTTCCTAAAATTTTACCTTTAATTGTTGTTTTTGGTTCATTACAGGCTCATTATTCTTTATGCCACGTACCAGAAGTTTAGGAGAACCGTTATTACCCTTGAATCCTGAACCACATCTAATTGGTAGAATAGAAAAACAACAAGAAGCTGACAGACTAGCCACCTTGGCTAGTGCATCAATTAATCAACAGAATGATGGTTAGCCAGACCGTGTTCCTAATATGGATGAAGAAGATTTGGGGGATGATGATCTGATCAACCAAGTAAACAGGAGGCGTGCTGAGAATCTATTCCAGTTAATATAAGTAGGGTAGCTAGAGGCAGAGCAAATCACTAACCTACTATGCAGGTTTTACCTAATGAGGAAGATGATGCGAACTTGGATAAGGGTGGTACAACATGAGCAATTATTCCACCACTACTATCACTCAAGGTGAAGTTTAATATCATTAGCATCATGATACAACTACTCAATCTCAAGGGGTTGTTTGGAGGACTTTTAGAAGACAACCCGAACATCCATTTGGTGAATTTCATCAATATTTTCAAGTCCTTTGGCGACTCAGGTGTTGGAAAAAATGCAATTCGTCTTCAGTTATTCCCATTGTATCTATATGGAGAGGTAACAATGCAGCTAAATGAGTTGGCACCTCATTCAATAACAAACTAAAGGCAACTGAAAGTATCTTTCCTAGAAAGGTTCTTTCCACCCTCCAAGATGTTACAGTTGAGGGACGAGATTAGCAACTTCAGTCAGTTACCAAATAAGGCACTACATAAGACTTGAATATGATTCAAGAAGAAGCTTACACAGTGCCCAAACCATAAGATGACTGATGAGCATTTGATGGAGACATTTTATAGAGCCTTAAACTCCATCACTAAACAAACTGTAGACAATGCTATAGAGGAGCATTCATAGATCTTACATTCACCAAGGTGGTAGATATGTTGAAGCGGTTGACTAAGATGAGTAAAGCTTGGTATACCAGGGATTCTATGGAAGCAAGCCCTACTATGTCTAGTGGTATATCTACAGAGTAATATCAGAAAAAGGAGGAACGTGACTAGGATATGGAACATATGAAAACCTAGATGGATCTGCTTACTAAAAACTTATTATCTGGGAAGACTGAGAAGATAAAAGTTATTGGGTCACAAGGATGAACTGATTTTGATTCTAAGAAAGAGGTGAACTATCTAAATAATCAGGGGGGTTTCTGAGGCAATATCCAAGGAAATCGAGGTTAGAACTATTATGATAAGGCTAGTTACAAATGTAGGAACCAAGGGAGTTAGAAAAACCAGAATTATAGGAGTGGGCTGTATGTACCTCCTGGAAACTGGGATAATGCTTCTACCAGTTCAGGTAAAATTTCTATGGAGGACATGATGGAGAAGCTATTAAAAGGAGTTAAAGCAACTAACGCTGGGATGACGACGATGAAGAGTGACTTATCTTCCATGAGTCAACTAGTAAATTCACATTCAAATTCTATCAAATAGTTGGAGAAGAAGAGGAGCCAACTCTTAGAAGTATTTAATTAAAGGAAGAGTGGTACATTGCCAAGAGATACAATAAAAAATCCTCAGAATGATATCTCTTGCATAGAAATTACCACTCGGAGTGGTAAAGTATTACCTGGCCCTTCTATAGGAAAAATTGTGATTAAGGATGTGATTGAAAAAGATACAAAAGATGATGAAACCCATCTAGTGGAGTCTGAGAAGCTGGATGGTAATACGGGTATATGTAACCATTAGCAGGTTGATGAGTTAGAAAACAAAAGAAAAAAGAAGGAGGTACTGGTTACTACTCTTCCAAAACTTTTGCCACCCTTCCCTCATCAATTGAAGAAAAAAGCTGATGACACAAAGTTCATCAAATTTATGGCAATGCTGAAGCAACTAACAGTCAACGTGCCTTTAGTGGAGGAACTAAAGTAGATGCCCGGATACACTAAGTTTATGAAGGATCTCATGATGAAGAAGAGAACAGTTAGGTATGAACCGATGGATAATCTTCCCATTGTAGAACCATTTTAACATGATCTTTGGTAAAAAGAAAGAAGACCCAGGAGCATTCACCATCCCTTGTACTATTGGGTCAATTGATTTTGTTAAGGCCTTATGCGATCTCGGAGCGAGTATTAACTTGCTGACACTTGTTGTTTATCAGTGGTTGGGTTTGGGGGATCATACACCTATAAACATATGGTTGGTGATGGCTAATAGGTCAGTAAAACAGCCAGTGGGGATATTATAAGATGTGCTAGTGAAGGTGGCCAACTTTATATTTCCTGCGGATTTTGTTATTTTGGACTGCGAGGTGGATTTCAAGGTACCCATACTCTTGGGTAGACCTTTTCTCACAACTGGGAGTATACTTATTGATTTGCGAGCTAATAAACTATTATTCAGACTTAATGATGAGGTAGTTCGCTTTGATGTGTGTCATTCTATGAAGAAACTCAAGGAGATAAGTGTATTCTCAATCATTGATTTTTATTACAAAGACAAGCAAGAGGTTCCAATCGATGAGAGATTTGCTATGAAAACTCTAGCTATAGTTTTGATGAATTTTGATAGTAAAGGCATTAAGGAATATGAAGAGACAATGTGTGATTTGATAGGAATGGGATTCTATACCTATGACCCCAAGAAGATGGACCTAGATTTGAAAAATTGCCCTACACTACCAGTTATGCCATCGATCGAAGAGCCACCAGTGTTGGAGTTGAAGGAGTTGACAGTTCATAGACGGTATGTGTTTCTAAGTAGTGAGAATACTTTACCTCTAATTATTGCAGTGGATTTGGGTGAGCACCAGGTTGAGGCACTGATCTCTATGCTTTGGAGATATAAAAGATCCATAAGTTGGACTATTATAGATATCATTGGTATTTCCACTCACAAGATTCTTCTTGAGGAGGATTACACACCAACCATTGAGAACCAATGTCTCCTTAACCAACCAATGCAATAAGTGGTTAAGAAGGAGATCATTAAATGGCTTGATGCAGGAGTTGTATATCCTATCTTTGATAGTAAATGGGTAAGCCCCGTCCAATGTGCGCCCAAGTAAGGGGGCATAACTATAGTGACAAGTGAGAAAAATGAGTTGATTCCACTCACGTCCATGATAGGGTGGAAAGTTTGCATGGACTATCATAAACTCAACTCATGGACTCTGAAGAACCACTTCTCAATGCATTTTATGGATCAAATGCTGGATTGGTTGGTATTATTTATTGGATAGGTATTCAGGCTACAACCAAATTTCTATTGCTCCATAGGATCAAGAGAAGAAAACGTTCACTTGCCCGTATGATACTTTTTCTTTCAAGTAGATGTCATTCGGCTTATGTAATGCACCCTCCACGTTACAATGGTGCATGATGTTTATATTCTCCGACATGGTGGAGGATACCTTGGAGGTGTTTATGGATGACTTTTTAGTGGTGGGTGATTCTTTTGAACTATGCTTAGTAAATCTGAGTAGAGCATTATAGTGGTGCGAGAAATTTAATCTTGTGCTTAATTGGGAAAAATTCCACTTCATGGTGAAGGAGGGCATTACTCTTGGTCCCAAAATTTTGGCCAAGGGAATTGAAGTCGACCGGGAAAAAATAGAGGTTATTGAGAGACTACCTCCTCCCATCTCAGTAAAGAAAGTTCGTAGTTTCCTTGGTCATGCAAGATTCTATCATTGATTTATAAAGGACTTCTCCAAAATAGCAAACCCACTTTGCAAGATTTTGGAGAAAGAGGACAAGTTCATATTTGATGATGATTACAAGAAGGCATTTGAATGCCTCAAGGAGAAATTAGTTGTTGCACCAATCATTGTTGCACCAGATTGGTCAAATTCGTTCGAAATCATGTGTAATGTAAGCAGAGTAGCTCTTAGAGCCGTGCTTAGAAAAAAGAAAGAAAAGCTATTTCATCCTATTTATTATGCGAGCAAGGCATTGAATGGGGCCCAAAAAAATTACGCTATGACTGAGAAGGAACTTCTCGTGAAGGTCTATGCATCTGAGAAGTTTCGTGCTTACTTATTGGGGACTAAGGTGGTGGTGCACACAGACCACACTGCTTTGAGGTATTTCATGGAAAAGAAGGATGCTAAACCAAGGCTAATCAAATGGGTTCTACTTCTTCAAGAGTTCGACTTTGAAGTCAAAGATAAAAAAAGATCCAAAAATCTAGTTGCAGATCACCTGTCCAGACTTGAGGGAGAACAAACAATCGAGGATGATTTTGAAATTGATGATACCTTTCTGGATGACAAAATCCAAGCTGCTGCACTTGAAAGACTATCTTAGTATGCATACTTTGAAAATTATGTGGTAAGTGAAATTATTCTGGAGAACCTTTTTTTCCACCAAAGGAAAAAGTTCCTCCATGATGTCACACACTACTTCTGGGATAATCCATATTTATTTCGATGGTATTCAGATCATATTATTAGACGGTGTATCCCAGAGGTGGACATAATGAGTATCCTGGAAGATTGTCATGCTTCTCTGGTCGGAGGTCACCATGCAGGTGACCATACTATGATGAAAGTGCTGCAAAGTAGTTATTATTGGCCGACCTTATCCAAAGATGTATATAAGTTAGTGAGGAGGTGTGACCAATGCTAGAGACAAGGGTCAATCTAAACGCACCATGAAATGCCTATGACAAAAATGATGGAAGTAGAGTTGTTCAATGTATGGGGCATCAATTTCATGGGGTCATTTGTGAGCTCTTATGGGTTGAAATAAATATTGGTCGTTGTTTATTACATGTCCAAATTGGTTGAAGTTTTTTCTTTGGATGATAATTAAGGAAAAAGAGTGGTTTCTTTCCTTAAAAATAATATATTCTCTTGCTTTGGGGTACCACATTCCATAATAAGCGATGGTGGATCACATTTTTGAAATCGAGTGTTCCGGGTTGCCTTGGAAAAATATGGTGTTAAACAACACAAGGTGGCAACTCCATATCACCCGCAGACTAGTGGTAAAGAGGATATTTCAAATCGTGAGATAAAAGCCATCCTTTCCAAAATGGTCAATGCAAGTAGACAAGATTGGTCTAGGAAGCTGGACGATGCCTTGTAGGCATAAAGAGCAGCTTTTAAGACACCCATTGGCATGTCACAGTATCATTTGGTCTATGGCAAGTCTTGTCATCTACCGATTGAATTAGAACACAAGGCACTATGTCCGTCAAGAGGATAAACTTGAAATAGAATGAGGCAGCAGAATTGTGATTGGGGAAACTAAATGAGATGGATGAATTCCATATCGGCGCATATAAAAGAACAAACCTATACAAAGAGAAAATGAAGAAGTACCATGACTGGAGGATTGAAAACCGAGACTTTTAGAAGAGTGATTGGGTACTCATCTTCAACTCTAGATTGAAGCTTTTTCCAGGTAAATTTAAGTCAAAATGGTCTGGCTCATTCAAAGTTAGCCAACTCTACTCATCTGGAGTAGTTGAACTTGAAAATGAGGACGGAAGTGTATTCAAGGTTAACGGACAACGCGTGAAGCTGTATATCGGTCCAATGGACTTGATAAAGTGCCAAGCTACCATCTATGTTGATAAAGTCTGAGTAATCGACATAACTGAGTCGTGCTGTGACAATAAATTAGGCTCTAGTGGGAATCAACCCATAAAGTGTTGTTGTAATCATAATTAGCTTTTACTTGTTGTTTTTGTGCAATTTGATGTGTTTGTGAAGTGTGTAGGACTGAGTATGTAGAAAGAAAGGATTTTCTTTAGTTAAGAGAGTGATGGTAAAGCCGATGGACCATCAAGGCTACGACAGACCGTCAATCTAACCATCAAAACCAATGTAAAAAAAGTGACATTCTGGATAATCTTTGATGGCCAAGTTGGTGGATCATCACTTGTCCGATGGACCTTCAAGTCATCCGTCAACTTCAAGCTACAATTCAAAGTTTCTGGTTTGGACTGACTAACTACGCAACGGATCGACACATCATTGACGAACCGTCAGGTCAACCATCACAGAAAGGCATAATTGAGATCATTCTGGTAAGTCGCGATGGCTAACCTGAAGGACCGTCAGGTCAACCAACAACTTAACCCTAGTTTGATAGGTCAGATCGGGTACAGTTAAATGTCAAATCAATATGCCTTTTCCGAGCCAAATGGTTTCAAAACGAAAAAAAGAAGCGGTTTCATACGTTTCCACCCTTTAAAATCCTAAAACTATTTAACTTCCTCTGCATTCAAAGTATCTAGGATCAATTATTTCCTCTTAGGGCTGTCCCTCTTCCTTTTCTCTCCTATTTAAACAATCCCATCCCTCTCTTCCTCATATTAGAAAATAAGTTAACAATCTCTAATAAATACTTTGAGTTTCTTTTTTTCCAAGTTTTCAAGTAAGAATAGTCAAGTTTACTGCAATATCAAGGTATGATCACAAACTTACACTTCTTTTTGAATTGCTAAACTTGTGTTATGGAAGTTGTTGGTTGCTTGAAAGGAATTCCAACTTATTTTTGTTTTGTGTCAGTCTAATTCTAAGTCGAACCCTGGTGTGCATTATTTTGGATGAAGTCTGAGTAACCCATGAATCAACAGTGGAAAAATTGGTGCTTAAACACTAAATTAAGGCCACAATTGTATGCATAATGAGTGATAGCACATTAGGTGTTCGGAAAAATGCCAAAGTAAAGTTTGAAAGTGAAAAGTGATACTGATGGTCTCTTTAAAGGACCGTCGGAGCTCCGACGGACCGTCGAGTAGACCATTGTAAAGTTTTCAAGGTTGATGTTCATTGGATAATCCACGATGGGCGACTTGATGAACCGTCCTCCACATGATGGACTATCAGGTCGACCGTCAGAAGGCTACCCAATTAGAGGGTCACTGGATAAGGCTAGACGGACAGAGTGATAGACTGTCAAAACTCCGATGGACCGTGAAGCCAAATTTACAGTAACTTCTTTTTTTATTCTAATATAACTATTTCATCATGTGTTATTCAGAATATATGGCAAGAATACTTCCCCTAATCGGAGGTTGTGGTAGAGCACAACGGGGAAGATGCGAGCAAGTACGGAGCGAGGAGGCACCTACCTTTAATACTCGGTAATGAGATAGGGTACCCCACACACTCTCCCAGTCTGAAGAGAAGAGTAAAGTTGTTCAAGCCTCAATGAGAAAGGGGTTAATACATCTAACCTCGACCAAGTTGAGGTAGAAACTAAGGAGGTCAATGTAGTAAAAAAACAAAGATCTTCAAACTAGGAAGGAATTCAGATGACAAATTAAAGGAGCAAAGTATAAGATCCTAGGTTGACTGGAACCGACGACGAATAGGCCAATCAAGAGTACAATCTCTAAAGAGTACCAAATAGTGATGACCGAGTTGCATGAGTATCCAGAGTTGGAATGGAAATTCAATGAGTATGAGTTATCCTGGATGAGAAAGCCTCTCGGTTCATACCAACAAAATATTGTAAGGGAGTTTTTCACCAATTATTTGGTATTGGCAGAGAAAGATTATTCCAAGGGCTCAAAGATTTCAGATTTTCCTAATAGGGAATCAATTTCGGTTAGAGGAGTTAACATTGATATATTAGCTCGAATAATTAATATGATATTGTTTGGGCCCGACTATAAAGAACCGACTGCGGTTCCAAAACTTGAGAATCATCTAAACACAGCATCCACTCAACGTCCCTAGTTGTCTGGCTACTTACTAATGATGGCAACCTATCTTGGGCACTGAACCTGCGAAAGTGCATTGTTAAATCCTCTCTTAGCTTCTGAGCTAATTTTTGGTGGGCCATTATTCAATTAAGGTTAATACCGACAGGGAGTGATGCATTTTGACAGTCATAGGGCTGTGTTGGTGGGTATTCTGATCACTGGATTGAAGACTGATTTTGGCCAAATTATTGCTAATGAGATATTTTTGAGGGCACACAAAATGGCAAGTGCACTACCATTTCCGTGTTTGATCACAGAATTATGTAGGCAGGCCAATGTGTCTTTGATTTAAGAAGTTTACAATAAAGTTTAGGATACTCACAGGCAGGACATTGAGAAATTGAAAGATGACTCAAAGTTTGAGATGCGAGTCAACAAACCTCTTTTTATCGGAAAAAGTCAGCACCAACTCCTGATATATCGGAGATTCCCATAGGTATGTTGTTGCCTATCATTACTTATGTGTTGCCTGATTATGTGCCACCTACTATGTCTTCAGGATCAACGTTTATGCCACCAATGGGTGTATCTTTAGACTCTGCATCTTTCCTACCCCAGTATTTTGAGTACAGGCTGACACAGGAAAAAATTTCCAAGTCTATTAAGCTACAGAAAAAGTTTAAGAAGCAGCTAGACACATGGGTGTCACAATTCAAGCCTTTTGTTGATCGTATTGTAGCTGAGGCAATCCATCCCTTTCAAAATATTCAGATCAGGATGGACCATATGGAAGAGCGTATCAACAAAAGGCTGGATGCGATGTCTATTCTTGATTTTGCTAAGTTCATGGAAGAATTCAAATAAGCATAGACGGACATAGCAAAGCTAAAAAGCTAACAACTATAGCAACCCATTTTTGACCCTACTTTAGTTATTAGTTATAAAGATGAGGGCATTATTGACATGATAGTGATGCTTCTCAAGGACAAAGGCAAGCAGGTAGATAAAAGTTCTGATAGAAAAGCTGCAAAAAGAAGGCGTAAAGTAATGACGCTAGAAGAACGAGAAGTGGGAGATATGAGGAAGTTTGTAAAGATGTCAAAGAGAGATAAAAAGAAGAGATAGAAGAAGCTTGCAGATGAAGCTGTAGGAGTTTTGCACCAGTTTTGCCCCAGCTAGGGGGCCCAGTTCAGACTCGGCTCGAGTTGAGATACCTCTGATTCCAGAGGATGATATTGTGAATACCTCTATAACCATAAGGGTCAATGTTGTTGCAGGTGAGGCTCAAGATGCCTTACCACATTTGAATGATGCCTCATCTAAATAAAAGGCTTTACAAGTATTCCCCTTCTCTGTGCTTTACTTTTATACAATAAGGACAATACATTTATTTTTAGTGGGGGTGGGTATGCTTGTACCACAAAAGTTTTTGTTTCCTGTGTTCTTTTACTCCCGTGTGCTATCTAGTAGAACCGGTATATCCAGGATTGCATTTTCTTTTCCTACGTTGTGATTTAAATATCCATTTGTTGATGATTATTTATGAAGTATATTTTAGTTTAAACCCTTTTTGCATAAATGGATGATGAATGATTGTGGCACAAGACTATGAACATGTTTGTATGGCTATTTCCTCTTGTTATTTATCATATGTTGAACAACCATTGGTGATTTTGTAATTGGCATTAGGATGTAAAGTGTACATGACTATGTGATGTACCCAAGAGTTAGTAGAATAAGTGTAACTCATATGGCTGTGTCTGCGAGCATTTGGTTTAGTTCTTGTGTAGTTATACACCTAGAACTTGCCTAGTTAATTGATATTGTTATGTGGTTGATTCAATAAGATATGATATAAGGCCTCCTTATACTTTCACTCCACTTAGCCAAAATAACTAACCCACCAAAAAGAGTTTTTCATTTTTGAACCCTTTTTGAGCTTATGTTAGTTTTTCTTCATTCCCAATAACTGTAATTAACTCTCTCTAGGTTGTTAACAACTAACTTTAACCTTGGTCCAATATTGGACATTGTGTACCTTCAATTAGGTAAAACACCTAAGTTGAGGGTGGCTACTGTTAAGACGTTAGCAGTTTATCGAAAAAGTGGTTTAGAGCTAAAATGAACCATTCGAACCTGATCTATTTAAGATATTGTGCACATCAACTGAATACGTCAACATAAGTTGAGGGTGGCTGATTCTTAAAAAAAAAGGGGAGGGTTATGGCAAAGTGTGAATGAATAATAGAGATTGTAAGTGAGCTGGAAAAGCAGTAGCCTTGGTGAGTAGAATTCAAGAGCAAAGAGTGTTAAGTCTGAACGATGAGTCACTTTTCCCAAAATTTGTCTTCACCTAGCCCCAGAACTTCATTATAATCCCGAAAAATAACTACTTGATCTTTGTGAACAACCTTAAGGGATGATAAGGGCAAGCCTATGGGCATGTATGTTATATTTGTAACTTGTTTGATGGGTGTGAGTGTCTTGATTTTCATCCACAAGATATAATGAGTGGTTGACTTGATTGATTCTGAGGGTAACTTTAGTTACACTTAGTTTTGCTGATCTCTGTAGGATATTATATCCATGATTGTGCGTGTGTGCTAAATTATAAACAATGTCGGTTATAAATACTGGTGTGTTGAGACCATATAAGTGAAATGGCAAGTGAATAGTTGTGTGAAATCTAGTTCAACAGTTGATTGCCTATCATTGTATTGTTCATGAATGTAATTTGGTGCTGAGTTGCTTGAGGATAAGCAATTGTCTTAAGTTGAGGGTGTTGATGTTTCGTCTTTTGATGAAATATTTTATATCTTTTTTCAAGGGATAATTGTACATTTTCAAGGAACTGATGTTGTATTTAATATAGGATTTTAGTATTTTTAGGTCAAGGAGTTAGCTGAAGAAAAAACTTGGAAAAAAAGTAGAATAAGGGGACTGATGGTCGAACTGGCAGACCGTCAGCCATGTGATGGATCGTCGGGGTGACCGTCAGAGTTAAACAGAAAGGACCAAGTGAGTGACCCCTGCGACGGTCTAAGTAACGGATTGTCAGACCTCTGACGGATCACCAACTTGGATGTCTAGCTGAAATAGAGAATGAACTTTGAGAGGATAACGCAATGGCCCACGCGATAGACCCTCAAGCCAGCGACGGTCCATCAACATGACCGTCACCACTAAACTAGAAAGTAGCAAATTGGGACCTTCAACAACGGTCCACATGACGGACTATCAGACTACCGACGGGCCATCAACGTGACCGTCAACCTTGACGCGGCCTTAATGAGTTCAAATTTCAAATTTCTAGGACCTGGGAACCTGTAAATACCCAATTTATATTTTATTTAGATAACTTTTATCATATTTTCCACCTAGAAACCTTGTTGTACGCATTATTCACTGTGATTCAAGCTACAATTGTGGATCTAGTTATCTTTATCCATATTCTCATTGAAGATTCAAGAACAACTATTGCAACTTTTGTAAGTAATTCTCTGAATCCATTTATGAAAAGCACAACGATTTCCTCTTCTTCTCCTTCTCGTGAGATGTGTGGCTAAACTCCGATAACTACAGTTATGGGAGACTTGATGTGAATAACTAATTGGGGTAGTGAAAATGCTTAATTCTCATACTTAATTGAGGTTGTATAAACCCTTCTTCACATTAATTACCTTTCTTGGTGGCAAACTTGAAGGGTGAGCCCAAGAACATTACTTGTCTGAGAAGAAAAGTATATGTTGGGAAAATAAGGAGTTTACATGAAATCTAAAGGCTTCAACCTTTGGTTTATGAGTTGATGCCTTAACAAGGATTAACCCACATGAGGGACTAATTGAATAAATCAATACACTCTTTAAGTTCGAAAGAATTAAAGGGTAAACTATCAATTTAGGTTGAGAAACAAATAGGTGAACTCTAGAATTCAATAACTCTTGCAATTGAAGTTGTAAATTGTGAATTTAAGATAATTCATAACCCCATCTGTATGAACATCTTGGTGAACATATCTCTAGTTTATTTATTCTCATTGAATTATTACTTGCAATAAAACTCACTAGCAGGAAAGCTACTCGTTACAACCATTTAAATACTATTAACAATTAATAACCCCCTTTCTATGGAGCCTTCGATCAATAGTCTATTAACAACCATAACACTTAGTTTGCACAGTATTCCCTATGGGATTCGACCCTAACCTAGTTGGGTTCTATATTTGACAGTGATTGCTTACACTTTCTAACAAGAGTTGTAACTTGGGCGTATCATCTATTCACGATGACCCAAATCGAATCAAATTGGTTTCGAAACTAAGGAAGACCGAAAATGAAATCCATATTGATCTCCTCTCACTTCCATTCAAGCAACTTAATCTCTTGATACAACCCACCAGGCCTTATATGCTCAACCTTAACTTGTTTACACACCATGCACTTGGACATAAAATAAACCACGTCATGCTTCATGCTACTCCACCAATAGATCTCCTTGAGATCATGGTACATCTTAGTAGAACCAGGATGAACAACATAGCATGAATCATGCACCTCAACCAAGATATTTTTCCGCTAACCATCTACACGAGGAAAACATAACCTCCCTTGGTACCGCAAAGTACCATTACTACAAATCCCAAAATCCATTACTTTTTGCTCACCAACGGTACCTTTGATATTTATCAAGGAAGAATCCAACACTTGTTTCTCCTTAATCTCTGCCCCAAGAGACGATCTAACCACTTCTTGCACCACCATACCACCATCCGTGGATTCCAAGAGACGAACCCCAATATTTTCTAAGAGATGAATATCCTTCACCAATTCCTGCTTTCTTTCTTCCACATGAGCCAACTACACATCGACAACCTAGAAAGAGCATCAGCAGCAACGTTAGCTTTACCTAGGTGGTAGTAAAGACTCATATCATAGTTCTTGATAAGATCAAGCCATCTCCTCTTCCTAAGATTAAGATCTTTTTGTGAGAACACATACTGAAAACTCTTATGATCAGAAAAGATATCCATGTGGAACCCGTACAAATAATTTTGCCATCTTTAAAACAAACACAACCACTAATAACTCTAATTAATGAGTAGGATAGTTTATCTCATTCACCTTCAACTTCCTGGAAGCATAGACTATCACCTTCACATGATGCATCAACATGCAACTATGACCAACCTGAGATGCATCACAATAAATCACAAACCCATCATTGCCTTCCGACAAAGTCAGAACTGGAGCCGAAGTCAACTTATCCTTAAACTTCTCAAAACTCCCTTTACACGCTTCTGACCAAGAAAACTTAACCTTCTTCTGAGTTAACTTAGTCAAAAGAGTATCTATCGATGAGAAACTCTATACAAACTGCCTATAATACCCATCTAAACCCAAGATGCTCCAAATATCAGATGGAGTCGTAGGCCTAGGCCACTTTTTCACCATAACCACCTTCTGTGGATCCATCATGATCCCTTCACTAGAAATGATATAACCCAAGAAAGTCACTGCATTCAACCAAAACTCGCACTTTAAGAACTTAGTAAATAACTGTTGTTCCCTTAAGCTCCGTAACACCACACAAAGATGATTATCATGATCTACCTCACTCTTTGAATACACCAAAATATCCTCAATAAACACAATGACGAAGAGATCCAAATACTGTCGAAACACTCTATTCAGAAGATCCCTAAATACTGTCGGGGCATTTGTAAATCCAAATGAAAGAACAAAAAACTCATAATGCCAATACCGAGTGTGAAAAGTCATCTTAGGGATATCCACATCTCCAATCTTCAACTTATGATACCCAGATCAAAGGCCTATCTTAGAGAAAAACTTTTCACCTTGCAGCTGGTCAAACAGGTCATCTGTTTGAGGAAGAGGAAATTTTTTCTTGATTTTCACCTTATTCAATTGCCTGTAGTCAATGAACATACAATGAGAATAATCCTTTATGCACTCAAACAACACTGGTGCACCCCATAGAGAAATACAAGGACGAATAAACCCTTTTTCTAGAAGAACCTTAATTTGCTCCTTGAGTTCCCTTAACTTGGCCGGAGCCATACTATATGGAGGAATAGAAATTGGGCAAGTTTCCAGAAGCAAATCAATACAAAACTCTATTTCCCTATCCAGAGTAACACCTGGAATATTATTCGAAAATACCTCTGGGAACTCATTAACCCCAGGGACCAAAGACAAAGAAGGACCTTCTGAATTTGAATCTTTAACCCGGACCAAGTGATAATGTAACGACAAAAGACTACCCCCTAGTCGTCACATGGTGCTTACGACCCTCAAGGACCACAAGCTATCCCATGACTGATATCTGCCGTGAGCACTAAATACTAATGTTGAATAAATGTGGAAAATAGGTTGAAATACCATAAGGTTCAAAATCTAAAATAATGATAAATAACAATATCTAATAAAACACCTATATCTGAAATACTGTCTGAACTAGTCTAGTCTGAAAACCTTCTAACTAAACTGTCTGAATATGGAGTTGATGGGACAAGCCCCAACTAATTCCAACTACTACAAACTAAAAATACTGAAATACTTAAATAAAAGAATATCCTCGATGGATGAGGACTCACTACTAAATTTACGACTGCTGACTCGATATGTCTAAGTGCGGTTGGGAAACCTAAGCATCCGAACCTATGATATGAGACATCATAGTGCAACCAAATAATATGCATCAGTACGTGGAATATACTGGTATGCTAGATGAGGTAAGGCTAAATGCAAGGGTTCAAATGCATAAACAATAACTGATTGAATGATATAGAATAACTGAATATGAGTACGTGGATAACTGAAACTGTTGTAAATACTAAATATGCAATACTGTGCATATATGTATACCATAACTGAGATTTTCTAAAGATAAGTACTGAGTTCTAATAACTGAGTAACTGATATCTCGGGTAGAGTTTTCGGTGATGGCATTTTTGTCTCAAAATTAAATCTAGTTTGTCACACAGGTTCTTTTCCAATCATGTACTATTAATTTGTTATAAGTTTTATTATGAATCAAAGCTTGAATGAAGTTGTTTAAATAATACTTAGTATGTAATGTTGATTGTTTATATGAAACTTTTTCTGATAAGTTTGAGAATGTGTGGATATTTATACTGATAACTAAATTACTGGTTCTGAATTGACTGTGTCTGGCAGTCCTGATTCTGTAGAACTGAACTGAGTTCCCTACTGAAGACTGAAACTGAAACTAAAATTGTGGGAGGTATCATCTAACCGACATTCCCCAATATGAGCTAATTGGAGTCCAACCTATAACCCCAGTTGGAAGGGTGCTAATACCGTGCTAGGGTACTAACACTAGAAAGCTAGGATGCCAAGCCTAACTGGCGGGTGACACCTAGGCAGAGCTAAGCCTAATCTAACAAGTGACCCCTGGGAGGTAGTCAAGCCTAGTATGATAGGTGACTCCTTATCCTGCGCTGGTTACAAAGTTCTGGAGTACATGTACTACTGCTAACGACTCAGTCTATCTGATGGGGAAGCTTTCATCCCTGTACTCTCTTGGTGCTAAATCTTACTCCTAACTAAATAGACACTAAACTATTATATTGGACTGAACTGGACTGAATTCACTGAGTTTCGTAAGTGCTATAACTGACTGATTTCTATTGAGTTCTGTATCTAACTGAGAGTACTATTGATCTTGACAAGACTGACACTATTCTGTAATTGACACTGGCTCTAAATAAACAGCCAAATTATCAGGTATTAAATACCCCCAAGACTCGATAGCATGAAAAACAAATCATCACATGATCTTGCAAAGTATAACAATATATATATGTTCATATATCATCTATAGAGACATTTTATCAAACACTTGTAGGGCTTAAGCATGTTCATATACTAACATGTCATCATTTCATCACTTTATTCACATGGACATTCTATCAAACACTTGGGGAGCACAACTTCATGCACATAATCACGGATAACATATAAACATGGCAACTACAATGTCCAACTTACAATTCCATGGGTTCAGCATGCAAATCATATAATTTCCCATAAAATACTAATCTAATTTCATGAATCATATAATAATCATGGATTAAAACCCGATTAACATCATAGACACATTAATCACTTTGTAAATTCAAGGCTTTATCAAGATAATCACATATTCATCACACATGCTATTCAATTTCATGAAACTTGCACTTAAATCATGGATTGTAACCCATCTACTATCATGAAAAAGAATTCAATCTAATTCAAACATGGGAAATTATAAATCTATGATCTTGTCAATTTAAAAAGGTATTCTTGGACTCTATGGGTTAAAGAAACCCATAGATGAACACCTACCATAACTGAGAAGAAGTGTTCTTGAGGGTTCTTGGAGACATTCTTGAGGATTGACCTTGATTATTGAACTAGATTTTTGCCTCTTGAGAGAGAATGATTTAATTTGAAGAAAAACTGAATGAATAATGGTGTAACTAGGTTTTTTAGGGTTGAATTTCGTGTTAAAGGCTGACTAAGGCCATGGAAAAAGACTCAAATACCCCTGAAATAATTTAAAAACTCAGATTTTAAAACTAGAAATTAACTAAAAAATCCCGATCTGGGCCCTTTGGCGCGACGCGGCGCTATCGCGTCGTGTCACAGAAAAATGGACAACTGGGGATTGGACCATCAACGCGATGCGGTCAAATCATGTTACCCCTTGGATGTGACCTGGAAGTTCTCCACGATGCGGTGGGATCGCTTTGGTGTACTGGTACTGACAAATATGAAATTAACTTGTGGTGCCACACATCGATATAGCGGTACCTCACTGGAAATTGACAATTGGAAATAATTCTAGTGGCGCGATGCAGTGTTATCATGTTGTATTGCTGGAAAATGACAAATGCCATTTGAACTGCCTCCGCAACACGTTAGAGTACCAGGTGGAACACTATCTTACTAAAATGGCTCTAACTTTTCGTCTGGGTGTTGGATTTGGGCGAATTTGGTATCGATGGAAAGCTTATTGAATTTACCAGACAATGCAAAGTCAAAATCTTGAAAATTACACATGTATAAAAGTGTATTCATCTTTAGATCAAGTCTTTGACATTTTTGGGTTGAATTTAACATAGGTCAAAGTACAGGGTGTTACAGATAAAGACAACATTTAGTGATTAACCTCCGAGATCTAAGATAAGAAATAAAATTCCCCCTAATCTCTAAGTAACAACCTTACCATTCTATTTTTGTCTCGCCTGGGAACCTAAAAATGACCCTACGGGTTCGACATTACAAATTGGCATAACAAAAATGCAACCATTCCATGCCTAAGATTACATTGAAATCTACCATACCCTACTCAAACAGATCCTCCAAAGTCTTCCTACTACTCACAGATACCACACATCTGCCTACTACTCATAGATACCACACACCCTCTATAGACCCGTTCAAAAATAATCGAATGTTCTACTAGGGTAGAAAAAGAAAATAGATCCAAATTTATCTCTAGATCAAAATTAAAACACATAACTACATAAAGAGTGACATAGAATGTGGTAGAACCTAGATCAAGAAAACAATACACGTCATAAGAGAAAAATAGTAACGTACCAGTAACAACATCGAGCGATGCCTCAGATTCATGATGGGATGCCAAAGCATACAATATGTTCCGACCTACACTAGAACTAGGAGAAGTAACAGAAGCAGATACTATACCGCCAAGTGTAGGAACAGAAGATGAAGCCATCAGAATCTTATTTGCCCCCGAAGCAACCTTTTTAGACAGACAATCCCTGAGCTGATGACCTACTTGGCCACACTTGAAGCACTTATCCCTGCTTTTCTCAAAGAATCCCCGATGAGGACATCCACAAAACTAACGATGATGAGACAAGAAATAGAATGACCTCCACTTGCCCGAGACTGGGATTTATACGCCCACGAATTGTCACCACCATGATGACGCCCATCACCCAACTACTGGGGGTAAGGAGCACTAGAAATAGAGAAAAAATCAGACTCCCCCACTTTTTTGTCTTCCATTTCCCACCATCTCTACCACCTAAAGATTGGGCACCTCCCTGATAAAAAAATCTACCCCGCTGAGCCTACCTGTCTCCATATTCTACCTGTGTACTCTTCTCATTCTCAACCTACTACATATGAACAATCAGCCTCAACATGTCCATATCCTTCATGAGCATAGCAGTCTTTCTCTCTAGAATCAGATCTCTGGTCAGCCCAGAAGCAAATTTCATCATTCTCAACCTCATATCAGCCACCAAATCGGGATCATACCTCAACAAATAGTGGAACTTAAAATCATACTCCTTCATAAACATTTTCCCTTGACTGAGGTTTACAAACTCCTCCATCTTAACTTCCCTCAACTCTTGAGGAAAGAATCGATCCATGAAGGCATCAGAAAAGGCCTTCCACAAAGCATCTCTGCTATATTACCCATATATCTGTCCCGCTTCTCATACCATATATAAGCAACCTCTTTGAGCTGATAAGCTACAAAGTTTACTCCTTCTGCATTTGTAGCCCTCATTACTAAAAAATTATTATCCATCTCATCAAGAAAGTCCTGTGGGTCTTCCTCTACCTTCACTCTGAGAAGTAGTGGGTGGAATAGGAAGAACTCTGATATAATCAAGAATAGGACCATGAGATTGAAGATGTACTCCAGACATAGGAGTGTGTTGCACTAACACCCCTAAAATAGACTCTACTTGACACAGCTTTATGGACTCTCAATTGACCATGAACCTAGGATCCGATACCAACTTGACGTAGACCAAACCGAGGCCTTATTGTATTGGGAATCCCAATTCCATCAAGGACCCGGGACCACCCCCTAATCCCAACCCAACCTTCAGCCACCTGCCCTGAGTTGGCTGAACTCTAAACATTTAACAATATAGCATAAATGTCCTCATTAAGACTCTGGGATTGTATCATAAAGATGACCGACCAAATCGAGTTTGTCCATACCAAACCAAACCAAACTAAACTAAATATCGAAACATAATATGAAAGTCAAACCCAAAATGTAATAAGATGGAATAGTTAGAAATTATGTCTAATAATACCAGCCTCAATATTAAAACCAATGCTAACGCCGACACCAATATGTATCTTGCCCATACCAACCCCAGAAGTAAAACAAAGCCTCTATCTAAAAGAATACAAATGTCTAATTGGTACATGCCCCAAACCATGCCCCAAACCAATATCCAAAACAAAAGTAAAATGTCTAAGAATGTCCAAGATGAAATGATGCCTTCCGGAAGGATGGAAGCTCACCACTTCAGTCCAATAAGAAATCCCCAAATCAAGTACTATGAAAAAAGAGTCGAACTTCCAGTTCCTGCATAGAGTAGGTATACAGCCGTCAATAGATGGATTAGTAGGTGAAAACTAGCATAAAACTCAAGGTAAGGTTAAAGTAATGCTTGTTATCAAAACCAAGTGAAAACCATCCAATGCATACAACCATGCATATATATAAGTGATGGGAAAAGGGACTAGGTTTAATATGCTATTTAAAACCTTTACCTGGGTTATGTAGCTTAGCCGTCTTTCCACCCATGGGCCATATGGGTTCAACTTCCCCTGCTGAAAGGGTCCCGGTGCGTATAGCCACACGACTACATATTAACCCTGGGATGACAAGTACATCCCTCTAATATAAACATAACACTCGCACGTGGCCATCGAATACCCTCATATCAACAAATATAAGCTTCCGATTTTGATCCCCCAAGATTGCCACCTTCCACGGCTTATCTTACACTTTTTGCCATTAATGCCTAATTAAAACCATTAACAACCAATCAAATTATCTACTTATTAATGAAGGATATTTAATAAACCAATGGAATCATTATACCACCATACTTGTAAGCATTATCCATAGCCAAACAATTTAGATTAAGGGGAATCTCGGTGCCCTTTTTGTTTACCATATTAACCTCTTGGGAGACAACCATATTCTCCACAAGCATATCTAATTAGCCTTTAACCTTTGTAAACAATTTAGACCAGTTATAGTTTCATGTATAAGTTAAAAACAAGAAAGAGTTCCATATAAAATAAGCCAGTGTAATGAACATATCTTTATAAGCATTTAATCTAACACCTTGGGGGATAACATAACCACAACCAAATTCCATTACCGTAAAACCATTATAGTGCAATTCCATTATCCAAAACCACCACTAATGCATAGAAAGAATAATTAAAACCATAAGAAATCATAACCAATTCTTTAACATCAAAATCCCTTAATCAATAGTTGAAAACCAAAATCATGCAAGAGTAAAACCATGAAATCAACCATACAACCATGACTTTAATTAAAATCCAAAGTAGGGAAGAGAATCATGCCTTAAAACAATAATATTGAAGTAAAAATTAACCAAGACAAGCCCCAAAAAAACTCGACAGAGGGTCATGACTGACCTCCTTATGAGTCGTAACCTAGCTTATGGTTGACACCCACTAAATCGTAACCAAGCCTAAACCATGGATCACATATTGTCGAGTATATGACTAATCCAACCAAGTCGTAACCTCAACATACAATCCGTATCCCTGAAAGAATGTAACACTAGGAAGATCAAACACTATGCACCTTACAAGTTACCTATACGACTCGTACCCATGCCTTACGACTCAGACCCTCAAGTGGTATCCATTTAAGAGTCCAAGATCATCCCACCAACTAACACTGGTCAGCTTATGATAGGACATCACTACTGGTACTCCAGCTCACGACGCATTCCATGAGTCATAATAGGTTCAAAGAATGAAATTCCAAGAAATTTTCTAAGGGTCCAAACCTAGGATGCTTCACATTAGCTCCCATAATCAAATTCAGGCCTTGCGTGACCTTCTATTTTTTTCATTAGCATATTATATAATTGCATGTTCATTACATGGACATTGCATCAGTTTACATATGGTAGCTTTAAATTTAGTTTGTCAATCTTCTTTTGCATATTTAGTTCACATAGCATAGTACATATCCCACTTGCTCGGTATCTGTACATATAATTTCTTTGTGCTATATTATATTATAATATAGGTTTTAAGTTTTAACATTCAGATCGCACATAGTAAGATCTCTTACTACATCAGTTGTAGAACATCAGTGAGTCCTCATCATTTGAGAACTGACTTTTAGTACTTCCAATACAGTATTATTTCAGTTCAAGATAGTTAGAGTTAGTTAGGCATTTGATCCAATAACTCATTATATTTAGAGGCTTTCGGACATGCACTTATATTTTAGCATGTTGAATATGTCAGACAGTCTTAGTTTTGACATTCAGTGTTGATTTTGCTTTTAGTATGATTATGTCATTTCAGTTTAGTTTTTGCTCAGTATTTCATCATTTATACAGTACTCTTAGTGTTATGTCAGGATATTGGTTAACTTGGAGTCACTTGTGGTTCTAAGCACTGTGTTACGACTACAAGGTAATCTCGAGTCGTGACAATTTCCTAAATTACATAATCTGTTATATCACCACTATTACCTATTAATGCTATAATTTTGGTGTCTTATGAGAACCCACTTACTTATCAATACAAAATCAAATCTTCTTTATAACATATTCGACAGCCTTTCTAATCCTCCCAAATGTCTCTCTCTTTATTTACACAAGTAAATCTAGGGTAATTACACATCAACACTAAGACACAACCAATAAATTTTATAATATTTATCATACACAAATAAGTTCCCATATTTATCAACAACCTCCCCAAGATCAACTATTAACTATTAGTAACCTCATAATTATAATCATAATTATAAGTTTAACCACATCAAATAAGGAACCTATGAGTTTGTACTTAGCACGAGTGTAACATACCAAGTGAACTTCATCTAACCATCTCACAATTAGTCTTATGGTACTCCTATTTGTCATAAAACACATACAAAGAAATTAAACAATCAATGAATGAATGATATAAAAATAATGCATCACAACCATCAACTTGATCATGAAAAACATACGCATATACTAAGGGGTCATACATGCCCAATAGTCATGACCTGTATGAGATGATCTCAGTCTATCTACCATACTAGTGTGGAAACCAACCCTCCGAAAATCAAGTTATAAGAAACATATACTAATGTGGTACCCAAGCCTCTTGATATCATAATATGTGAATATCTCAATAATATCAATAATAATATGATGAAGTGCACCAATATGCCATTACACAATTACATAGGCACTCAGCTAAATTCAATATTCATCGTTTATAAGAATAATATCAATTGTCCAGTCAATTCACCAATCACAAGTATACATGAAGGCCAATGCACAATTATTTATTTTATGATAGGCATGGAAATCAAATAAAGTCTATAACAAAAACTTAAACCATATCCTATGCTCTTTTACCCATCTAGTCCCCTTTAAAAAGAATCCATCTTCATATTTACCAAGAATACCTAATTGTCCTTCAATAAGATCTCACCCATGACTTATGAAAAACTTTCTTAGCTAATTATTAACTATTACAAACCACACATCGTTACTGTTTCATAAAACAACTTCATACCTTACTCAACCTACCTCTAGCATGACCCTAAACTCTACAGATTATGACATTTTTTTCCCTTATCAAACACAATGTTGATACACTTGTCTATAATTAGGTCATGCTCGCATAACACTATTACACCAATTTAAGTTTACTAATAAGGCAATTACCCTATCTCTTACCCTAGTACATGTATTTTAATTATAATTTTATTATTCAATAATTACATGACTTGCATAGTTTCAAGGTAAGAACATGTATTATCACTTAATTGATAAATACTATATCAATAATTTTTTTCACATATAAAATAACAATAGTAAGTCTCCACTTCCCCTCTCATGTTGATTATACAACCAAACTCTATGTCATTGTCCTATGACTAATATCTCTTATCAAAACTTTAGTCTGAATTTGTAATTGACCCAATGATTACTATAGAATAATCATAACCTACTTGTTTGCCAAGCTGCTGCATTTTGAGCATATAAATTTGATTTTTTTATTTTGAGGGATGGATTTGATGGAAGAATCATGATATAGATCTTGGTGAAGTGTCACTCAAGTTTTGCCTTCTTATTCTTATATATTCTCTCTTGAAAAAAGCCTTAAGGCATTTTTAAGGTAAGGCTACTGAAGTAGAAGAAAAATAGGAAAATAAAGGGTTTCCTGTCAAGGGTACTAAATTCTTGGAGCTTTTTCCTCAAGTTAGAGTTTCTCCTTGATAGATAGATAGATAGATAGATAGATGGATGGATAGATGGATGGATGGATGATTAGATGGATGGATAGATGAATAGATAGATGGATAGATGGACAGATAGATGGAGAGACACATAGGTAGACAAAAAGATAAATAGACAGATAAATAGATAGATGGATAGATAAATGGATAGACAAACGAATAGATAGATAGATAGATAGATAGATAGATAGATAGATAGATAGATAGATAGATAGATAGATAGATAGACACATTAATAGATAGATAGACAAAGATATAGATAGATAAACAAAGAGATAGAAAAATAGTAGATAGACTGACAGACATATAGATAGAAAGATATATAAACTAAAAGTTAGACAAATAGATAAGGAGATAGATAGATAGATAGATAGATAGATAGATAAATAAATAGATAGATAGATAGATAGATAGCTAAACACAAAGAAAAATAGATAGACAAATAGATATATAGACAAATAGACAGACAAATATATAGACAGTCAGATTGACAAATAGTTAGATAGACAAATAGACAAACAGAAAGATAGACAGATAGACAAATAGATAGATACATAAATAGATAGATACATAGATAGACAAATAGACATATAGACAGATAGATAAATACATATTAAGATCGATAGACCAATAGACATATATATATTTATATAGATAGATAGATAAACAAATAGACATATAGATAGATAGATAGATAGATAGATAGATAGATAGATAGATAGATAGATAGATAGATAGATAGATAGATAGATAGATAGATAGATAGATAGATAGATAGATAGATAGATAGATAGATAGATAGATAGATAGATAGATAGATAGATAGATAGATAGATAGATAGATAGATAGATAGATAGATAGATAGATAGATAGATAGATAGATAGATAGATAGATAGATAGATAGATAGATAGATAGATAGATAGATAGATAGATAGATAGATAGATAGATAGATAGATAGATAGATAGATAGATAGATAGATAGATAGATAGATAGATAGATAGATAGATAGATAGATAGATAGATAGATAGATAGATAGATAGATAGATAGATAGATAGATAGATAGATAGATAGATAGATAG